>OX403617.1:76699148-78001379 GCA_948107695.1 Meliscaeva auricollis
ATAACTTTATCCATTCATTCTCTGTTTTGCCTGTTTGTGTCTTCTCTCTAAAGGTATACCCTTCATAGGAATACGAAGGTATATTGTCGTATATGAATGACCAGCAGACCAGCAGACCAGCAACCTTTCTTCCTGAATTCCAGAATTCCTGAAAGTTTACAAGTTTCCAACCATGCAGGCATTCAGGCTGTGTAGACGCATTCTCTGCTGGACTCTGTTGAACACACCCATCTGTCTTCCGCCTTTCATTCCGATACCGAAAACCACTCATATCACATTACGTTGACTTGGTGCTGTAAGCTGTAAGGCATTTTGAGGCTTCCAGGCAGCACAGAACTATTATATACGAGTAGCTCCAGCTCTAGCAACATTATCTTCTATATTTTCCCTTTTTATCATTCACAATAAATAATTCATTATATTTCTCTATTCTCTTATTCCGCCTTCTCTTTCCGTTTGTTGTATTATTGTTGATGTTGTTGTTGTTGTCCTCTATGTCTACGTTTATACATTTCTTCCTTGAGCTCTGACTGACTGAAGGAAGGTATGTACACATATAAGCGTCTGTTTCATTTCATAATTTATTTTCATTCATTTCATACAAAACAAGTTAGACAAAGTTTCTAGGTTTTCCTGTTTTCCTTCCCTCTAGAAGCTAAATTGCCAACCAGTGTTGAGGGACCTAAGGAAAAAGTCCCATTTTGTTAGAATTAATGATTTTGTATGAATTTCTGTGTTCATAAAGTTATATTCAATTTAATATTAGAAACATTCATGAGTTCGAGCAAGTTCGTGCATTTAAAGCCTTAATTTATTTCTAAAGCAAATAAAATCTATTTTATTCACGATATAAAGAAATAACTGGTATAAGCAAATAACTGTATGCATTTTGCATAAATATCGAAAGTAAATAAATAATAGAAAATTTTACATAGCAAGGCAGCGTTGTTATGAGTTTGGTACTCTGTGCTGCACGACAAATCTCTTATTAAGTTAACAGTTGATTGGTATAAACTGGTATAAACTAAGCCAAAAAAATGAAATTTAAGGATAGTCATTTTATTCTGTGGGATTTTTAAAAATAGATTCCTTGCGTAACTTTTAAGAACTTTGTTCGATTCACCCGTTTAATTGGAAAAAACAAATGACACAAATGTAAAGATAGACACTTTGTTAAAAGTGGTAGTAAAAATACCACTTGTTTGTTTTTATATATCATCTGATTGGTATAAACTGGTCTAGAGGTAATAAATAATCGCGGAAACATGATCCTTGAAATTATGAGAAGGGATTAGTTTTATTATCTAGGGTCTTAAGTAAAATGTATACATAAATTGTTCGTTTTGACGTACATAAGTATGGTTACTTGGTATAAAAAAAAAACAAATTGACTTTTTTTTTCTACAAGGTGTCGAGATTTATTAATTGCATTCTTTTATTTGATTGCCATATTCATTAGTTAGTGAAAAATTATTTACCAAACTTCATTTACTTGTGTTAATTTTCTTACTGATTGGTATAAAATGGAATAGGTCTAATATCAATGAAAAACGAATTTTTTAAACAAAATAGGTTGCGAACTAGCTTTTTAATATTGCAAATCAGTTTAGCTTTTTTTTTTATTTGAGTAAGATCTTCTAACATTTCCTTTGGGTAACGTCGGGTGACTGGTGTAAATACTGACTGCTCCACAATTGCTACTTTTTGCATGTAAAATGTTATTATCTACTGAAAAGAATTTACAATCATTGAACTCAGTTTTTTGTTAACATTTCTTTCAATTGGTAGAAACTGGTCGAAAACGTTATTTATAATATTTTTGTATAAAGATTTTTTAATTTTACAAAAAAAAAAAAAAAAAATTCCCAAAGCACTATTAGGAAGCAAATAAAATACAACTGTTGTCTATGTTGATGGCAATATACATTTTCTCAGTTTCGTATGTTTCATTTCCATATTCCATGGATAGTACAAAAATGTACGTGAGAAAATTTACAAATGTGAACTTTAATGCATAGGTAATGTGTGTTTGTTTTTTTTTTTTGTTCTTCATGTTTACATATATTTTAAAGAGTAATGGAAGAAAAAATAAACAAAGTGTTTCCTAAGAAGAAGAAACAATCAAGAGGCTATAAGGTATAAAGACAAAATAAGTTTTAAGTTTAGGATAGTGAATTTTTCGTAGTAAATTAATGTCGTGTATTATGTTTGCTATAAATTTGTAAATTTAATCAGTTTTAGTTTTAAGAATTTTTTAATTATTTAACGAAAGGCAAATACATTCGATCATCTCTAACTTATGAATCTCATGTTAGCAATATCAGTTTTTAAAGATTTTTCCAAATTAAAAAATAAATGGTTTCTTCGGAATGAAATTTAACTCAAAACAACATTTTGAAAAAGACAATTTTTGTTTTCATTCCAAAACACCACTTTTTGCTTTAATTATGAACGAATCCTAGACGTTGGGAAAAAACGACGCAGAATCAAAACAAAATAGTGTAAATCTTAAATCAAAGTAAAACGTTAACAATTTAGGTCCAAACACGGAAATTTTAAAATCAAAAACGTTTCCACTTTGAATAAGAAAAAAGCGATAAATGATCGGTGCTTGAGTTGCAGTCGACAGTCTTACCTATTGTTCTATACTCTCTGTTGGAAAGGACTTGTGTTTGAACTTAGTTACACCTCAGCGTGAAAAAAACATTAACGAAACATATATGAATTTAGTTAGAGCCATTAACTTTTTATGTTGCGTTTTTTTCCTGAGTGCACGAATGTGTACTTTTGGGATTTTTGACCATGCATGTACAAAAACTTTGGTCAGTATTTCGATACTGATGTATTTTCTTTATTTCCATTGGATTTTCGTCTGGTAAATTGGATATCGGTTGTATGAACAAAATGTAGTATGGAAAAGGGATTTTTTACTCTTCTTGGCAAACAGGCGAACAGGCAAAGACAAGGTGCCTAGTCTTAAAATGTTAATGGCATGCGACCGAAATGTTTAGCATTATGCCCACAACTTTCAAATTTTCCGATAATGTGTTGCATTGATTTCGATACCAGATTCGATGAAGAAAATTGGAGAAATTTCATGTTACTTATTTAGCAGCTGTCGGATTCTACAAGTACGCTGAAAAATATCTTCTTTTTCCAAATAAAAAATATGTAGTTCTTACGAAAACAAAATTTTGGTTGGTTAACATTTTCGCTCAAACACTTTTGCAATAATATTTAAGCTCGTATCACCGATAAAAAAAATAGACAATACCATCTGAATTACTATTCGGATGACACTTAATGATATACACCAAATGCGTTTGTTTGCCATATGTTGTCATCCAATTTGTCGTTCAGATGTTTCGTGCATTTTTTTGACCAAAATACACAGATATTTAACACAAATTTTGGTGTTAACACAAATCGTATGATACTGGCTCAAGAAAAAAAACTTGATCTCCTTCTTTTTACTTTTCATAAAAACGAATAAATGAAGTTTACTTTTAAAGATTTGATAGGTACAACGAAATTGATGTCTCCTCTAAAATTCAGCTTTGTCCTGATTTCTTGAGAGTAGGTATTTACTTTGGGGGCTTGTATGCATACAAAAACTTCATGATATTATGTTTAAAAATAACCTATCCTTCAAGGCATAGGTTACAAATTATACAATCTATATCCCTTAGTGTGAAAAATGAACCATGATCCGTTTCCAACTTAAAAAGAGAAAAATGCTATTTCTGACGCTGAAACATTCCCAAACTGATATGTAGGAAGTCGATTTAGCTAGGAAATCCATATTCATCTACCCACTTAAGAACCTTAAGAAGATTCACAAACAGAAAATAAGCTTTTCACAATGATAACCATTAAAAATTTGAATTCAAAATTGCTTGTTTATATCTCAAGGTCGTACATGTAAAATAACACACTACTACTTTGCCTTTTCAATCAAAGAACGAAATCCTTTTTAACATTGAACAAAAACAAGATAATAGTAAACACATACATCTCTTAATCAGATCCACTATATATGTACATACTTTTACAAACATATTATAATCATATCCTTTCAAGCCACGCGAGAATCCTTTAATTAAAATTATTTACCTAAATTGTTTCCAATGGGGAAAACACATGTAATCATTTTCAATCCTTTCTCTCCTACACTTTTACACACTTTCTAAATTGTATCTAAACGTTTTCTCAAAGGATATAATCTCCTTTACCGCTCTGCTCTCCATCCACTCGACGAATTTCGAAGAAAAATCTTCGTTTTTTGTCTGTTATAATTTTACCTTTTAAAAGCTTCTTCGCACTTTCAATTTACTTGTAATTAAAATCAAAAATGGAAACCTTAACTCTATTTTGAAGGCAGTGAGTGCGGGCGGGAAGGGAAGAATGGAGGTATGGGAAATATTTCATTGTCAGTTTGTTATTCTTTGCTTTTAAGCAAAACAACTCTCCCTCCTTCCTTTTTAAGCAAAAAAGTGCCAACATCCATATCTTCTATTCAACATCCGTCTTTTCGACGCCTGTCAGATATCTTAAGGTTCTTTCTGTCTGCCTAATAGCAAATTATGAGGGCTTTTCTCTTTTCCTCTGTGTTACACGAGTCGAGTAGGTATAGGTATGCCCCCAAAAATCCAATTCGCCCTATTCTGCCGCCGCCACATTGACGTCACTCAGACTTTATGTACGGTATGTAATACTTTTAATATCTTAAGAAATCTCATTTACCCAAGAAAGTTCCATCATCCACAGAAATTCACAGCAGCAAAGGATATCACAATATACACATTGAGGTGGAAAAAATTGAAGTATAATGAATCCTCATTCCGCCAACACCACCTCTTGAAGCCATAAATAAAATATTGAGAGCTCAGGAGCAAGGCATATCTCTGGGAGAGAATTCATTTATAAAGCACTTTCATTCTAATGAGATCTCGAACAAATGATAAAAAAAAAAAACAAAAAAAAGGACAACGATGAATGTTGTGTGTGTCAAATAACACACAAGAGTTGTAAAATAAAAAGGATTAACCGACCGACAGTAACGGTCGACTTAGTGGCGGATCAACTAAGGATCAATAAAGGAAATATAAAAAAAAAAGTAAATAAATAAGGCAAAATAAAGGCAGAGAGAGAGAGAGAGAGAAAGATATTTAGTTGGAAATGTAGTCCTTTAGCAAATAATCCCTACAACACTTCGGGGAGGTCGATTCTACTTTTTTTTTGTATTTTTTGGCGGAAAAACTGCGGCTAAAGCTGAAAAAAAAAACAAGTCCTTCTTCTTATACCTCCTCCACTAAAATGAACATCGACAGTTGTTGTTTCCCTCCTCCGCTTCTGGGTGTGGGAAAATCAATAAACAGATTGTATCTCGAATGGGAAATGCCCAACCGGATCGTTCAGAGTCCTCGTCGTCATCACCCTGCAAACAACAACAAAAAAATAAAAAAAAACTGCTTGCCTGGCAGGCATAAAGTACGATTTTGCACCCTTTTCGAACTTAATTCTCTTATGCATAGTTCTGTCTCGCTTGCTCTTTTTTTCTCCAGTGAATCAGTGGCAGAATTCCCACTTTTTGTTTTGTTTTTTTGTTGTTGCTGGTAGGTATCCAGAGAAGAAGCGCATACAAGGTTCTCGTCCAGTCAGCCAGCCAGCCAACGAGCCAGCCACACCCTTGTAACAGACGACGACGACACGTCGACACCAAGAACGAAAACGACACGATAACTATACAACGCCAACTATACCTACGACACGATATGGCTGGCTAAGGACGAACGGTAAGGACGACTACGAAAATAAGTATTTTTCGCCAGTAAAGGCGAAGGCAAAACGATATTAACTGCTGGTGATGGTGCTGCTTCTGGAGCACTAACCTGAAAAAAAGAGGAGATGCAGCGGGGTGAGGGGTTTTTTTGGTTGTGCGGGAGGCCAAACCAAAGGAAGCGTGACTAGTTGAGTAAGTTTGAGGGTGGCTTACTATATGTATGTAGGTACGCGGCGAGTATATTGTGGATGTGGGGAGAGAATGAAGCAGTGTGTGCTCGAGGGAATTCCCTAACACTCCGTGTTTAGCCAGAGCCACCAATATTTTTCCCGATTTTGGTTGTGTGGTTGTGTGTACGATGCAAAACCCGGTCTGTATTTATCTACTTTGCGTCCCTGGAAGGCCATTGGGCAGTGTTGCCAGTGCTATTTAATGAATACAGTAAATGAAATTCATGAAGGATTACTTCTAACCATTTCTATGTGCACGTTTTTTTTTAATTTGCAGGGCTGTAGGGGTCCCACCATTTCCAACAGTTCAGATGAAATGCCGTGCCGTGCTCATGGCTTTAAATGATGCTTTGAATCCTAGCAAAAGAGGCTGGACTTCTGAACAAAAAAAAAAATGGCAAAAGTTGGATTAGAACCGAGACCTCTGGGTCCAAGTCCTAGTTTTGGATTTTACAGGTTATTGGTAATCCACTTTCGTCGGGTTTAATAGAGCATAGACTTGGCCAAATGCTGGTAATAACTTGTTTTATTAATCAATCTTGTTAATCACTACGCCATGGGATCCTAACTTTAGATTTTAATGGTTGTTTGACTGGCACTTGTTTTGAATGTGAGAAGTGTCTTATCTAAGCTATGTACTTTGTCAAATACTAATGGTGACAATTTCGATCAATCCATTGTATTAATCAATGCGCCATTTAATGGAGTCAACATGCTTTTTAACTTTTAAACAAAAACCAATTTACGTTAAATTTTTAATAAACAAAAAATTTTAAAAACTAATTTCGAAAAACAAAAATCCTGAAAACCCGAAATATCGAAAACCAATAATTCCCGAAAACGTATATATGTACCTACATTCCTTTAAGCTACAAAAAAAGAAAAGCATAATATCGAAATTCCAGCAATTTAAAAAAAAATTTAAGTTTTTGGGATTTTTTGATTTTTTAATACTTTTTTTTTTATTTTAGTTTAAGGGACTTATGGCTGTCGATTTTTTAGATTTTCGGAGTTTCAAAATTCTATTAGGTACTTCTTGATCTCGGTTTTGCAAGATTGCGAGTTATTATGATTTTAAGTTTTTGGAATTTTGATTTCTGATTTTTTTTTATTTTTTTAATTTAAGTTGTGGGATTTTAAGTTTTCGGAAATTCAAAATGCTGGTAGTTTTCTATTTTTGTCCTGTATCTGCTTGTGAGATTGGAGGTTGTTAGGATTTTGGGTTGTCGGGATATTTGTTTTTCTGGATATTTTGTATTTTGGTTTTCAATTTTTTTTCTCGATAAATTAGAATTCTGAAACAAAAATTCAGGAAACCTCTAATCCCCAAAATTTTTCAAACCCGAAACTACGAGATGAATTATCCAGAAAATATTAATTCCAAAAAAAAACTGTAAAAAAAACTGAAAAATACAGGTAAGTTTTTGGGATAGATGTTCAGTTTTCTGAATATTTCTTTTTTTTATTTTGGTAACTGGATCTTGGGCCTTATGATTGTGATTTTTGGTTCAAGGACTTAAAGTTTTCTAGATTTAGGTTATCGGGATTTTAACATTCTGGGTTATTGGGATTTTGAATTTTTAGTATATTCGGTTATCTAAATATTCTAACTTTTGGACTTTGGATTTTTCCGGGTTTCAACACAAGACACTAAAATATAATCGAGTTTTTTTTTGCAAAATTAGAACACTCAAACCTTAAACCTGGCATCTCTTACAAGAAAAATGAGAGATCGAGTGCTATAATGTGCGGGTGAATATTATCAAAGTTGTTATTTCTCTTCTTTTTTTTTAGTGTTCGTTCGTTTTTTGGATGATTTTATTATTTTTGTTTCTTTTTTGTCTTCAAGCACAATTCGTTGTTTCATTTTTGTTCTCATCGACTTCGTCTTTCGTATTTTCTTCTTTTTTTTTGTTTATTTCCTTTCTATCCTTTACTGGTCGTCGTCGTAAGGAGCCACAATTTAGCGCTATCGAAGGCAACAGCAGGATAACTATAGTGGTTGGGTGTTTGGTTGGTTGGTTGATAGAGGTTGAGTGTTTTTACATTAAGCGGTTTTACTACGTTAACAATCTTCCAGGAAGCGTTTGTAACTATATACTAACACACATGCAGGTATAGATACAAAAAATGTTCACCTTGTTTGAGTATTTTCTTCGTATTTTTAAGCAAGAAAACAAAAATAAAATAAAATAGGTATTCGTCGTCGATATAGAAGAAAACACTACTCGTATAAGGTTAAGTGTAGTGGCTGGTGTATACGAGAGTATATCTTGGATCCTTTTTTTACGTTTGTATGTGTTGTAAGCGTGTACCTATACAGAAATAGAGAGATAAGATAGGAGAAAAATTCTTATTTTTTAACTTAAGGACACCTTAATGGCATCTCTATATTTACGTGAAGTTAAGATTATTTTGTGTCCTTGTTGGTGCAAAGCGCACACATACGATGAAAAACTTGGTAGGTACTGATGAAACCATGTGGGGAGACTGATTTGGTTTTTATTTTATTTCTTTTTTTTATCTTGTTTCTGTTGTTGTTGATGATATTGTCCTCGTTGTTTTTAATGAGTTCTAATTTTGTTACAGAAAACCAAAATTATATTAGTCATGTGTTCAAACTTTTCTATTAGGTAAATAACATTAAATTTCGGTCGAATGAGGTTAGGGTAGGGTAAATGAAATTAATTGAGTTGGATAAAGTTAATGTCATTGTGGTCAAGGGTTGTTATATGAGGTAAATAAAATTTTAATTAATTTTTTTGTTGTTGTTTAGAAAGTTAGAAGAAAATAAATGTGCTGTGATATAAAAGTTAAACTACACAACGAATGTGAAGAAGCTAATAAACCGTAAGCCAAAAAAAAAATGGCTTAAAAAAATGCGGTTCAATGGAGGCTACCGTTAACAATAGTTTAAAAAAAAGTAGTTCACTCTAAAGGTTAGAGCTTTTTGTAATAATAGCACACAGAGGCCGTGGCTGTGTAAATTTGGTATATTAATCTACCAACAATACCTTAAAACATATCGAAACTTTAGAACTATCCGATCTTTTATCCACACAAAACAAAATTCGACAAAGGAAAAAAATATGTCAGAATAACACTCATACGCCATAGTGTACCATACGAATAGTCACTTAAAAAAAGAAAGAAAACACAAAATCCACAGCAAAAAAACGAGAACGACAACGATTTGCTGCTTAGCATAAATGCCTTCAAATAATTGTTTTAATGGACACTTTTTCAGTTTAATTCATTATTTTTTTTGGAAATGAAGTAAGATTGGATTATTGGAATCTAGATCTGTTTTCAGAAAAATTTTATCGCGTACATTTATTTTTTAATTGATTTTTACAAAATGTAATTGTTTTGTAAGAAAAAGCTCTCTTAGATTCAGTTAACCTGGTATATATTCAAAATTATTCAGCCGATTCGGCTGAAATTTGGAAGACTTATAGCAAAAGCAAAAAACTTGAAACCAGATTTGTTTTTATTCATAAATGTATAGTCACATTTTAAACTGATATTTAAAAAAAATCACCATGAATTTCAAAATTCCGTAGTTTTTGGTATGTACACTGCTATAAAACCTCTAATTTAAAAATAAAGGATATCTTGAGCTTTTCAAAAGTACTGATTTTTATAGATTTTTCTACTTTTTTTTTTGTGTGAAAATCTATTATATTATGTTCCACATAAACGGTTTTAGCGAAAAATTTTCATATTTTGGATTATGCACCAAAAACAGAATAAAAAATGTGTAAGTTTTTCAATGATTTCTCATGTTTACCGGGATAAATTTCGTTAGATAACTTCAGATTAGTGCTCAGAATCCCAAAAAAACATAAAGTTAGCCATTGAAAATAATTACTTGAGAACTTGAAGCCTCTAAAAACGCTTTAATTAGTCTAACTAAAGTATTTTGGACAAATCACAAATTTCAATTTGCAATATCTTTGCGCCGAAATAAATTAAAAATGATTTAGAAAGATAAAATGCACTTAATTCACATCTAATTAATAGTTTTGAAATAAAGTCTTTACCAGTACAGAAATTTTACGTGAAATGTACCAAAAAAAACGGGTTTTTGACATGTATATATGTATTAGCATACATTTAAAAAACGTAACGTACTAGAGTAGTTTTGACTTCAGATTTGGGTTTGGCGTGCCAAAATCCTTTAGAAAAGTATAGTTTCGTTTGAAGGCCAGTATAATTTTAAACCATTAAGCAAAAGATTTTTTCCCTAATAAAAGTGTACATAAGAAAATCCAGTCTGACTTAAAATAGAAATAAATGAAATTTCTGCTCAATTTCTTTACAAAAAAATTCCTTTCTTTATTTTATTTGCAGAAAATCCACTTAATTTTATACATGATTGAGCCAACAACAGAACTCAATTAACATAATTTCATGTCACACAAAGGAGGTTAAAAGTAAAATACATATACACACACAAACAAAAAGTATCTAAATCTGTCTTTTTACCTCTATAAAAAGTTTCCGTTTTGCATAATTTTAGCTAAAATAAATGAAACTGTCAATCAAAATCTCTGTCACAGAAAAACACAGAGAGTGTAGGATATACACACGCTCGTAAATTTTTTGGCCAATACATCTAAATTCTCATTTGTAACTGATCCATTTCGTTGAATGTGTGTGTGTTTTTGTGTGAGTGTGCGTGTGTGCATGATAAAGTATCTGAAAATAGTCTCCTTGGGCACATAATCCATCAAATCAAAATTATGTAAACGACCTTGACTGTCATCTCTGTGTATTATTAGTTGACTGACTTTAACTTAAATACCATTCTCTCTGCCACCCTATTCTACTTATACTGACACAACCCCCAAACCCTTCAAAAAAAAAATAAGAAAATACATCAAAACATGAATATCATTTTGTGTCCTTTTGAATTTTGCCTACTGTTGATGTTGATGATGATGATGATGATGATGATGATGGTAATAATGATTGTAAGTTCAGGGTTTTTGCACCAAGCAACGCCTTTGAATTTATTAATTTGATTAAAATTGAGTGATTTTAACTTAACCATCTCACACAATTTTATACGAAAATGGGTTTTGTATTTAATTGGCTGAGAATGACTTTTCCATCATTGATTTCACCTTTCATAATTAAAAAAAAAATAAATTCAAATGGGTTTTTCTATGGAAGAAGAAAAATTCCATCAATTTTTCTTTATTTTTTTTTTAACAATTCACATTTACGTCAATGGCACTCCATTAATATTCTCAAAATATTATACCTCTCCAAATATAAAAGGACACAAAATATAATACAATTCAAATATAACAAAGGAAAATAAAAATAATATCTCTATACAACCACCCTCACTCACATCTCTGTTCCGCCTCAACTTTATTTATCCTACAGTCCGAAAAGGACGATTTTTTTTTTGTTTCCTGTCTTTTTTTGTATTCTCAAAAAACTTGGAGTAAAGTAGAAAACAAGAGAAACAAAAAAAATCGCTTAAAAATAACACACTCGTGGTGGGATACAAATAAATACCATATCCACACAATACTCGATGAAGGGAAAAAAATATGTCAGAATAACACTCATACGCCATAGTGTACCATACGAGTATAGTCACTCAAGAAAAAAAAAGTAAGGAAGAAAAATAAAAACCCACAGCAACAAAATGAGAACGACAACGATTTGCTGCTTAGCATAAATGCCTTTAAATTGCTTAAATTTGTGTGTGTTATCCTAAGGACTTATACACATTTTGTGTAGGTGTGTAGGAGGTTTGGTTAAATTGTGAAAACAAAAAATTCAGCCTAAAATAGAAGTCCCGGAAAAAACTCTCCACGGAATATAATATACTTACTCTGGTGGCACACACAGCAGTCTCTTAATTATTTTCAAGTGTGTTGTAATTTTTTTTTTTTTTACCTTTTTTTGCAAGTTGAATGTGTCTTGTGGAGGATTTTAAATAATAAAAACGTTTTCACACTTTTCAAGGCTCAGCATTTGGTTTATTTGTTTTATAAATAATTGCAGTACTTTATTTAAGTAAATTTGGAGATTACAAGATTAACATTTTTTGAGATCGCATTCATTGAAATGCGTTGCTATTTTATTTTTCATTTTATTTTATTTTTATGTTTATCGCTCAACATTATAGATTTATGTTACCAAAATATGAATTCAAAATAAAAAAATATTTGTTTATCGGTACCTTCCTCCAACCATAAAACCGTTTTCCTTTTTCCTGCTTTTTTAGTAAGTGACTGAACGGATTTCGATGATAATTTTTACACAAAAGGCATTTTTTATATTATATTTAATTTTTATATTCTCAAATTAAAAATTAAAAAAAAAAGTGTATTTTTAAAAAAGTATCAAATTTTATTTCTAGAAAAATCAATTTTTCAAAAACAAGCCTGTAATTTTGTTTTTTTTATTTTAAGTTCGTGACTCGACATGGTAAAAAATGCAAAAAATTATATATAAATCAACGATTTTGGAGGTTTTGGTAAATTTTACACTTAAGGATTAGTTTTTAGTTACAATTGTGTACCTAAGAGTTCAAAAAAACTTAATTTGCCAAATTTTGAGTCCAAAATTGTCTACGTATAATATTTTTCAAATTGCACCTCTTCAAACTTGATCAATTTTCAAGACTTCAAAATGTTTAGCAGAATGTTTTAATAGAAGAAAATTAACACATATCGCCTGTCAACAGTGAATTTATAGTCATTTGCATATTATATATTTTCAGTACAACTGGTAAAATATTACAGAAACATCTTGAAAATAATGTTACAGTTATGAAATTTGACATGAATGTTTAATTTTTCCACACAAAAATTTTGGACGTACCACTAATTTCAAATTTTGACAAATTAAGTTTTCTTGAACTCTTTCGTATATAATTGTAACCAAAATCTAATCCTTCATGGTAATATGTACCAAAAACTGCATAATCGTCGAAAATTTCGCGATTTTTTGCATTTTTGACCATGTCGCGTCACGTAATTTTGTTGGCAAATCTTAAATTCGGATTCAGCACCCCCAAAAACATAATGTACGAAAGAAAACAAAACTACACATAAACTTTCCTTCTAGGAACTTATTTGATCACAAATTTACTGTATTATTTGGAGCTCAAAGCAATTTAAGAAGTTGTTTGTCATTTTTTCAAATTAATTTTTTTCTTTTTATTAAATTCTTTTAAAATAAATTATTTTTCAAAACTTTATATAAGAAGCTTTAACATTCGCAGCAAATTTGACTATAAGAGCAAGAGGGTCGGACTCAGTCGTGCATTTTATTTCATCTGGATGTATCACCCGCACAGTGTTAAGCTTGCGATAACTCAAACATCCTGGCAGTCGGTTTCGACTTTCGAGCGATTAAAAACCCAATTGGTAGGTAAGTTTGTTTTTTGTTTGTGTTTTGTATGTAAAACAAAAGATGTTGTGGAGCATGGTAATAGTAACGAATTAGGGTTGTCCTCCGAATTTGAATGTTCATTGAACAGAAAATTAATGCTTTATTTGCGGCCAACTCTGTGCTTAACATAAAAAACTGTTACCACCCGCCAAATTAAAGTATGCTTGACTATGTGCCAGTTTTTACGACAGAAAAAAATTTATTTTGGCGGAAACTGCAATTTTTATTGAGTAATTTTATATAGAGCACATTGCCATTTTAGAATCAAGCAACATCTAGTCACTGTGTTGGTTAGTTATTGTAACCAAATTAAACAAAAAATAAAATGAACGTATTGTCCTTTATATAATTTTAAACTCAATTTCAATGCTTTAAATGAGCTTTTCTCAAAAAATTCTTCCAAGAAATCCAAATCTACGATATTCACAAAATATTCCCTAAAAACTTTTAACAAATTACAAAAAACAAACACACACCTTTTAATTTTACAAAATATGCAAATTTAAGCTCCATTTCTTGAAAATTACATGTGTCATTCTGTGTTTATAATTAACTTACGTAACCTAAATATCTTGCAAAACAAAAAAAAAAAAAGCAAAAACAAAAAAATCAGCTAACCTCAAGAGATTATCCTACATTTCCAGAGATGTCGTCCACTACTTCCTTGATAACCCAAAGGCAGGCGTTTATACCATGTATAAATGGCTCTCTTATAGGGAAACACAAAAAAAAAAAATTAAATACCCACATTATACCAGGCAACATGATTTTTCAAATTTCTTACTCAACTTCCGTTCAGTTTGGTTTCGTCCGGTTCAGGGATAAAACCAAGAAACGAAAAGAACACGCAAGCTTTTTGATTTGGTTTTTTTTTTGTTTTTTTTTTGCTTGCTTGCTGGTCGCTAATTGAAAACGCCCTACACTCTCTTACATGGCTCTGGTCGTCGTCGTCGCCCTTGTTGGTCGTCGATGGGTGGAAAAAGTTGGAAGAAAATTTAATAACAGACAGGTCCTCCGATAGAGCGGAAAACCACTTCTTCCACGACAAAAACCCAATGAGTAAGAGATTTTTTTTTCTTTATTTTGTACGTCTTCTTTGAAAAGGTTCTGCTGCTCTATTATTTTCAGGGTACCTATACATATACTTAGCTTATGATGAAGAATTTGAAGGAATGGGTGGGTGGTGACGGTGAGCAAGGATATTCTGCCTTTTCTTTTAGTTTTAGTTTTAGGAGGAATGATTAGGTCGAAATGTGCGTTTTTGATCGACCCGCTGCTGGTATAAAAATGTATAAAAGAGTATCTGCATGAAGAGTTAAGGTATTTTAATCAATTTACGTATCTTTATAAAGAAGGAATTCGATAAGTCATTTTGTTCAAGTAGTTTTGGAATGATTTTATTTATTATACAAAGAAGCAAAAGGGTCATGATGCCTGGCGTGTGTTGCAAAATCCAATTTGTCTTTTAGAAATTAACGTAATTTGAAACAGAATTCCTTAATCCGTACCTAATCTACAACCACTTCTGCTCTCTGAATTGAACTTTTGTGAAGTAACAGTTTCATTGATTTCCATGGAAAATGCAATTTAAAATTTTCTGTTCGCCAAACAAAAGTATTTCAAAATTGAAATATTAATTCTTGGAATCATTATATCTTTCGTTGAATTTTCTAGGAACTATTATAATAGTCATTTAGTCAATTAAACTTTTCTTGATTGTAACTATATATGTGCTTTTGAAGTCACTTGAGAGACCTATCCATCAAGCTACCAATTAATGTCAGAATAAGAAACCACACAACAACACACACACGACCCTGGTCACTCATATCACATCAAACCACACAACACATCACAATCCCAAGATCCCTTTGCATTTCCTTTTCTTGTGCAAACCATATAGCAGCCTTGTATTCAAGGCGATACACACATACAAAAGTTTGATTGACCAAAAGATTTCATTTGAAATCGAAGTATTCCCAGCAGCAAAAAAAAAAGCCAAGAATCCTTATAGTTCTTTTTTCAACCATAAGCCATCACCCACTTCACTTTGCCACATCCTCTTCCTGGGGGTGATTTTTTAATCAAAGTTGGCAGTACCAAGAAAAGGAAGAAAAAATTCTAAAATAGAACAGATATGAAGAGTTAGGAAAAAAAAGGAAGAAAATATAGAACATGAAACCTATATAATGGACAACGGCATACATATTTCCTTACAATATCCTAGTTCCATACTATAGGTACTCTCTATACACCACACATCAAAGAGTGTTTGTGTCAATTTATGTGTGTGATGGTAGTCCCTTTTCACCTCTGGCACAGTGGCACCGCATTGCAGGACATACTGCAATTTTGTCAATTAATTTCGAAACTGATGTTCATTTCTTGTCGTTTTTTTTTTATTTTGTCCAAGCTAGCAACCAGTACTCAGTTAAAGATACTATAGGGCAAAGGACACGACAGTCAATCGAAGTCTGGTCCTTTCTGATAAAATGATCTAGAATATTTTTGTTCGCTATTTCCTCAATAGGGGCACTTTGATGTGAAATGTGTCCTTTGAAAAAAATGTCAACCGAAGAAGAGCAGAATTCAAACATTTTCAAAACTGTAATTTTGTTTACAGTCTTACCAACATTCTTAATGGGGGTGAGCCTTAAAATAAATAATTTTACAAAAAAATGTTTAAAATGACATAAAATGTATTACAAAAATGACCTAAACAACTCTTTAGGTGGATTTGAACTCCATATTATGTATACCATTTTATTTCTTTTAGAAAAATAAATTTGGAAAATCTTTAGAGCCGTAGGTTTTTAAAAAAGGTAATTTTTATGTATAAAAAATCTCAAACTTTTTTTTACAAAAAAATTGGTAAGCATGCCATTTGTTAGCTATGTTAATAGTTATCCAAAACAAAAATTTAAAAAAAAACACTGACCCGTTATTAATAAAATTAGTTTTTCAAAAAAAAAAAAAAATTTTAACTTTTTTTAAAAATAGAAAAAAAATATTGAAGTTTTGATATGAAATAATATTTAAATGGCGAAAAACCTTTTGTGTAAGAAGTTTTACCGCAATCCGGCATCAGAAAAAAAACATTTCTGTGAAAGGAAGGTACCGTTTTTAGCCGAAGAAAAAATAAATGTTCATCTCAAAAGTACAACATGCCTTATTTTTAATTATAATCACTATCAACTTAAAGGATTTTGATGATAATTTTACGTTGATGTCATCGTCGTCGTTGAAAATTTGTAAACACGATAAGTTTTGTAATAGTCAAGATAATTGAAATCTGTAAACGCCAAAAGTTGAGAATTACCAATTTAAGGTTAAGTTCTTGAACTTTTTATACAAAAACCTTCCAAAAATGTCACAAATTCGCATTTTTTTTCGTATTTCGTATTTTTGTTTGAATTTTGTGTTATTAAATACTTATTTTCTTTTATTAAACCATGCGTATTCAAATTTTTGGTCAAACATTTAAAACAAGATGTTTAAAATGGTTTTTTTTTTTACTAAAAAAAAAAAAATCTTTTTGAAAAAAAAAAAATTGTACGTCTCCAAAGAAATTTCCTTTTTTTATGGTATCGCTATCTGTGATTTGAACAGTTCGCATCCCGATTTAGAATGATTGTTCATAGAAAAAAGATAAAGCTAATTCTGCACTAAAAAACTGCTTCAGAAATAACTTGAGTTTAAATAATTTCCCAGGATTAGCTAAACTCGAGGTTAACTTAGAGCTAACTCAGCACGTAACCACTATTTCTATTTAAACACAAAGTAAAACTTTGAAAAAAGAAAACAGTTTGAAAATATATCATTTCATTTTTTTTATCAAAAACTAATATAAATTAAAGAGTTTGACTAAAATTTTACTCTGCCTGTTTTGACATATAGGATTCAATTGATATTAATAACAAAAATTTAGGTAGTAGTACAAAAAACTGACAAAATAATTCTGTTTTATGGTATGTAAGTACCTAGTTCCTGTTAATTTTGTAGCTGAACATTATTTCCAACAATCCTGTGCGTAGCCCATCTTAAAAGCGAAATATATATATTTTAACTACTGCTACACAAAATTAGTATCTACTTTATATTTTGTATGTATGCTCTTGTATCCATAACTAAATGTTTTGTCAACGGATTTCAATTAAATTTATATTTAGTTCATTTCCTAAGAATATAATAGTGCTTGATTAGCATTGAATTGCAATACAAAAGCTAAACAGTGGATTAACATACACCAATGGAATAATGTCTGGTATTGCTTTTCGTGGAAAATAAATACAAAACGATTAGGTAGAAATTTATTAAAATAGAGTGCTACTGAATTGTGGATTCAGATGCGTTCCAGAAATATCCATCATGAGTGAGAGTAACAACAAAGAGTTCGGTTTTGTAAATAGAAATGATAAAAGAATAAAGGTATGGAAAGCAGATTATTATTATTTGACAAAATCGATTTTTTTGATTCACAATAAAATAACATTCAATATATTGACTTTTCTTTTCAAGGATCCGAGCATTCTACATAACTTATCAGAAAGTATAGAATTATTGAAAAGTATTGATTGTGTGGGAAGTATCCTTAACAATGGTTCAATGTATATTCTTTCAAAACAAACTATTTACAAGACTAGGGCAGATTCTACAAACTCAGCTAAAAAATGCAGTAACACTGTGCTATTGATTTTATAATACCACTATGCATAACTACACACATCATGCATGAATGTCTGTTGTGTATTAAATGAACAATGATAATGTTGATGATGATGATGATGATGATTATGATGATGCGGCCATCACTAGCAGATCCTTTTCATTTTGTTACTTTGCCGGTCTTCCATGAACATGAATTCTATTTCAGTTAATTTATGCCTGGTATTCGTTTGTATGTGTGTGAGAGTGTTTTATGTGTTATGTGTAGGAACTTTTTCCCTCCAACATTTTTATCTAACTTTGTGGATTTGTTTCGTTTGAATTTAAGGCATTACATCTTCGTTTATGTGTATCTTCTACTTATTATGTTAATACTGTTATGAAATATTCCTATTCAGGAGCTTAGTTCAGGATTTCCAGTTTTTATTTTTTTTTTATACAAAAATAAACTTTTGATTTTTCAGATAAAAAAAAGAAAAAAAAAATTATGAAAACGTGACAAGGTTCTTTTTTTAACATTATAGTTTTGCCTCGATTACTCAAATTGTAAGGTGCCCAAATA
The DNA here is from genome assembly GCA_948107695.1 of Meliscaeva auricollis. NCBI lineage: Eukaryota > Metazoa > Arthropoda > Insecta > Diptera > Syrphidae > Meliscaeva > Meliscaeva auricollis. The sequence continues at coordinate 76,717,810 of OX403617.1, forward strand.
TGACTGCGTTTTTTTTTAAACAAAGACTGTTAGAAATCCAGAATATTAGGATAAAATATTGAAACAACGAGAAAAGAAAAAAATCATTTCACTAAACTTGGGTACTTTTCGGAATGATTTATATTACAACAGTCATTTAATTAGATGAGCTTTTGGTTTTAATCTGAGGAATAAGAAATGTCTAAGCTCTAATAAGGACTACATTTCATACATATAAATATGAAATAAATGAAAAAGTTACTTTGGGAGGATTAATTTGTATTCAAAGGGAAAAATTAAGGCATTTTGAGTAAGAGTGATTGTTTTGGGAAGAGTAAAAGTTTTTTATACAATTATCACAAAGCAAGTTTTCACAAACAGTTTGTGATTTTGAATAGTCCTTTGATTTGTCAATATTTATGATTAAAGGACAATTGTGTTTTGATGAGTTTGCATTTTGTTTTTGTTTGTATCATTTTTGGTTGTATGTGATGTATCAATTCGAAATATTTAATAGAAAATGATGGCCAGACAATATTTTTTTACCAAGAGATTTGGGCAGATTTTTTAAAACTTCCAAATTTGTTGTTACTTTGTGTGAAATTTCACGACGTCAGTTATACGACATTAATGTACGCCCACCAGTCTTTATTGGTGGAAACAAACTACAAAGCATTTATAAAAAGCTTAGAAATTTATTAAAATATAATTTTATAGAATTGTGGATTCATAATGTATAAAAAAAATCTGACTTTTTTTTAGAGAGAAGTTATTTTAATGTGTAAATATTTCGAAAACGTGATGTCATAGATTTTTTCTTCAGATTCGATATCAGAGCAGGCGAAAATCCCTTCAATATTGAGATCAATTTGTTTTTAGTTTAACAACTTTATTCCTTTTTCTGAATGCCATTTCGTAGCTACTATTTTCTAAAAAAAAGTTGACATACTTTATTTGTATTTTACGTGGTAAGATCCTTAAATGTTGTTACCAAATATTCGTCAAGAAATTGGTTACGAAAGTGATTTTAGTTGCTGAAACTTACAAAAAAGACTATTTTAAATTTTTTTAACAAAAATTAAGCTACAAAATATTCGACTATTTGTGGGTACTCTTTTGTAAAACTATGGTAAATCGGTCCCCAAAAAAAATCGTGTTAGGATTGATATGAAAAAAATTTCAGGTTTATAGAGAATTGCAAGATTTTAAAATTATGGTTAAATTTTCTGATAAAGATAAGAGAAGCAAAAACAGCAAATTGTACCTATAAATAGAAATATAAAATTTTGTAACGTTAGCATTTAACGTCTTAAAAAATAACAACTGAAAAAGCCACTTAGTGTGTGAAAAGTACCTCTTGATTTTTGTATGATTTATCAGTATGATTTTGCAATTGCATTTTGCTTTTTAAATAAAATAAATGCACTGTCGCTATTTTTTTAAATTCTTGCATGTTAGCACTTTGAACCAAATTTCGTGTTGTTTCTTCAGAAAAAAGGAAATGCTTAGACCGTAAATCTTTAACTTTACCATTCTTTAAAAAGAATGATTTTCATTGAAAAAGGTCTCAAAACTGGAGACAAAAAAATAGAAGACCTTACAAAACTCGTGGGAAAATTGATCAGTCATCATCCATCATTCCTGATATGACACTCAATGACCAACGAAGAGACTGCTTTTACTATTAAAGTTTTTGTTTTAAAGTTTTATGTCATAGCGGAGTAGAATTAGTGTTTCTTCCAAAGAATTAAAGTTTGGTGAGTTGACTTAAGGAGTCTACAGTTACGTGTTCAAAATCTATATTAAAATGAAGTGACACACCATGAAAAATGTCCTGCCAATAGTATTACCACTTTGTTTTCGAAAGCATAGATTTCAACAGCTTTTTGAAAATTCAAAGATAGTCCTAAAACTACAGTATCATATCGAAGGGGACTTTTAAAAATATTTTCCTCAAAAGATCGAAAGGCGAACTACATTCATGGTACAGTTCATAGCTCATTTTATATGCAAAAAGGCAATAACTATCGACTGAATTATTTTGTGTCAAACTATTTTTTCTGAAAAAAAAATGATAGTTAGGGAGGTATTTACGAAAAAACAGTTTTGAAGGGTTTCTGATTCCTGTTAAATTGTAGGCAGGAGGCGTTTGGATGGGGAATTTAAAAAAAAACAGCCTGAGGAAGCCAAAATCCAAAATCATGGAGGTGAAAAAATTGGTGTAGAGGCTTTTTTTTTAACTCAAAATTACATTAAATTAAAATTTACTTCCCACCAACTAGTTGAAATAAATGAAATGAATCTCAGAATGTATTTATTTAAGACAGAGTTAGTTTTTGTTTTATTAAATCTAATACAGCCGAAAAATCATTCCGGGAACGCTTCCATAACTCAAAAACTGAAATTTTAATTTGATTAGCTGTTTTTTGTTTAAAATATTTTTGCAATTAAAATATAAGAAACACAATGAAATACTAAATTATTTTTAGACCTGAATTTAATGTTTGCATACACTCAACACTCCTATTTTAATTTTGCATGATTAATATCATACAAACCAAAAAGAAGCTTAACTAATTAATTCAAACATAAAGGCACCACGTCTTCATCACTGCTGCTATACAATACCATATCAATTGATAGCCTCGTTAAATGACAAGATAGCGCCTAATACTATACAACGATTACCCACCTTTGCTCGTTTAAAATAAACACCCTTCAAATGGTTATAGAGTCACTTCATTAATAAATTATAACAGGAAGACATAAATTCCTAAAGCTAATCCTCCCAAAAACCATCACGTATGGTCAATTTATCAATAATATCTCGGAACGGAATTTCAAATTATCTAATCGAATGCTTATAGTATATAGCTTATACTCGGTACACACTGTTAGGTATATGTATTTTGCAAATAAACATCCAACAACGCCTCTAAAATACATAAATTCACTTACGAGCAATATAAAATTTGTGTATACAACACATCAACCATCAGGGGAATCATAAGCTTCGTCACGTTTTATTCCCATCTGATGTCCACACATATTCGTAACATTTACACGCGACAGAGAGTGTTAGAGAGTGACATCAAAAAATTTTATTTTTTTTTTATTATGCTTACCTGCAAAGAGAAAAAGACAAAAAAAATACATGAAAAATTTATAAAAAAAAAAGAAAAACTTCAAAAGTTTAAATTTAAATTTAAATTTATGAAAATATCATCAAAATTATTCTTTTTCTGTTTTTTTTTAGAGAGATTTAAGTGTGTGCTGAAATAAATTCAAAAAAAAAAATAAAAGTAATACCTATGCCCTAAATTTGTATTTTAAATAAATAAAACCACCGATGCGAATAGATTCCAATAAATCACATGTGATTTCAAAAAATACCCAAAAATTAGATTCCGAAGTCTTGAAAAAGAAACCAAAGTCTCCCCAAGTGGAAAATAAATTTATCATTGGTATCCTTATTTTTTTTTTGAAAAAAAAGAAAAATGAACATTCCCCCAAAGACAGATCGAAGAAGAAAACAGAAAAACAAAATTAACAGTAGGCCGGAATTTCACCCTCAATTTCCACCCCCAACCAAGCGCCATATTTGAAAAATATATGTCGCGAAAAGAAAAGTTCATGTGGGTTATGTGTGTGTTTTAGCTTTTATTTTTTTTTATTTTGCCTTTTTGGGGAATCACATAAAATTTATCATTTTGATTCTGGCACATACATCGCCTCGCCCGCCCGCCCCGTGGTGCCTTCTTCATTAACAAAACATAAGAACATAAAACTGAAAATTTTCACAAAACGAAACACACAAAAAGGTATTATATGTCTGCTCTCTTGTGAATTGATGGCATCTTTAAGTGAAATAAAAAAAAAAAAAAAAACAGAATGTAGGTAGGTAAGTTTGTTGGAAGGAGGGTTGTCCCTCCTCGCAAGATGACAATAGATTGAGACGTGTGCCTTTTGTGCGATTGTGAAATGGTAACAAGGTGCAGATCTCGAGAATAGAGAGACGCCACGAAGCTTAATTTATTTATAAAACATAAAAAAAAAGTATGCAACGATATCTTTAAATAAACCTACGAGTGCGAGGCATTTGGGGAGGTTTGAAGAGGGTTGTATAGTTCAGATGAACAAGGTGACGCTGACAATGTGAATGTGGGACAAGTGACTTTATTTTTTATTTATTTTTTATAGTTAAATCGATTCTTGTGAGCAGATGGCTACAACAAAGTATTATTTGCACTGAACGAACATTCATTTGGAATACACAGCTGTTTATTTTTTTAACGGACACTTTTGTAGCTGCACCTAGAAATTCAAATCCTTTAAAAAGCGGGTTATTAGGACCCTTGAAATATTTTGTTTCATCAAAATGGCTGCTTTAGAAGTGACTAAGTGTTACATTTTGGTGAAACGGTAATACTCATCATTGATAAAAAAAGAAGAAAATATGGCGGTAAGCGTTGACGTGGCTAATGAGATTACGGCGACTTCTACTTCTAAATGTGGAGAATTGTTGCTCATTGTCAAAATTCACATCAGGGTCTGCGTCCAATAAATAAATAAATATTGTGGCACGACTAGCTCACGAAGAACCAAGGCCTAGTGACTGACACTTCCAATTATTGCCTATGCGCGTGACATTAACAGGAATGGGGACGTACAATGATTTGTCGGTTCCAAAACGCTAGCTGAGATGCACTTTTTCTTTCCAGCTAGAGACAGAAAGTTAATATGCTTAACGAGAGTACCTAGGCCATAGGCTCTCGGTGGACATATTCACTTTACCATGAGAAACATCGATAATGTTTTGCATCAATCTATACTGCTGGTTAATCACTTCAACAGTAATCCACTTAGATAATAACCACAGCCCCCGCAATGCTCCAATAGGACCATCCTCAATGCACTGGGCACTATTTACGTCATAGACTTTGATAGTGGGGCTCCCAGTACCCCGCGGTACTTTTTATTTTTACAATGCCCAGTAGGGATTGTCTTAAGTTGCCCAGCTCAAGTTAGAATATAAATTCCTAGCTGTATCGACTCCATTTCGCTAGAGAATGCATGGCTCGATTTCGACGAATCCAGCGTTCACTTCTGCTTACAAGTTCTTCGCATGACCATTTTTAGGACCCTGGATTTTCAGCAATTCCACAATGTTCATCATGGAATTACGTCATGACTTCCTAAGTTAGTTGACAAGGCTAGCAGTCACACTTTGCAAGTTTCCACTGGACGCAATCAAGCCAAGTTTATTCTAAAAAATCAGCATCCGCCTGTCAGGAGGCACCACGTAAAGGTAGTGATCTGCACTTTCCAATGTTCGCGATTAGACCCGGGGTTCATGAATATTGATTTACCCACAGACAGTCCCCCTGAAAAAAACAAGGTGGCATAGACTGGGAAACGAACGAACGCACTAACGGAAGAGGCTGAGATGGCTAACACACGGGATGTGGACATTGACAGACCAGCATCGACGAGTATTCCAATCCGAAGCCTACGGGCAGAGAAATCCCTCATGACAGGTAGCACAAAAGTGCGCAGCCCAGCCTCAGCCAACTAGATGTGCGTTGCATGGGACCGAGCTGGCGGAGAGGCATGTTGGTTGAGACGATTTCAACAATGTTATCAGCAAAGTCAAAACATCGAATGTTCAAGGATGTGAGAATTTGGAGGAATTCTCAGTAAGGTACCTCTTCATGCGGACAACCTCTTGTTTTGATGGTTTTCTGTTTTTATTTTGTCCTTCAACCACCTCTGCCATTTAAATGCATTACAATTCAACTGACTATGACGATTGGAACACACTTCATTGTAACACGAGAGTTTTAGTTCAACTTTTATGGAAGGAGTAGTAATTATAGCCCCTTCGCGTTTTATGGGAGTTTTAATTCAAGATGGAAATTTACTGCTCGAATATTTTATTCATAAAGGGCTAGTTTCCTAGTGGTTGGTGTACGCCAACGAGTTAGTTATCATATGAAAGGTAACATTTAGCTTGTTATTTTGGATGAAATATTTTCAAAATCGTTCTATGGAAATTCGAGATATTTTTACTCTAACTTATCCATTCCGAAATAAAGATTTTAGTTTGGTTTTCAAATAACACCGTATGACAAAAACAGGGCAACAAAATATACACGGGCGGAACTGATTACTAAACGGTATGTTAAAATTCCGTAACACCCCCAAAATCTGGACCTAGGGTTTAAAAAACGAGTTTTTGGTTGGTTCTTAACCATCTTAAAATCTAGCTTCGCCAAATTTTGTATTTTTGAAAATATTCAGACCGTTTCAAAAATGTAGAAAACATGTAATTCGGTTAACCATCTACATTCTACAATGTAAATGTAAGCTGAACAATTTCAAAAATTTCATTTTTTCGTTATTTACCCAATTTTCACATCAATTTAAAGCATATATAAAACAACATGCTGTTTTAAGAATACTCGTATATTCTTAAATAATGATTGTATTCTTAAATTGGTTGAAAATTGGCTAATAAAACAAATTTTAACGATTTCAACCCAGATACAGAAATCCAAACGTTTAGGCACAGGAAAAATTTGGATTTTACCAAACCACATGTTTATAACAATTTAAAAAAAAAGTTCTAAATGTCTTCTTTCCAAAACAGTAACAAAATCTAAAATGGCGAAGCTATATTTTGAGCAGTAGATGAAGGTCGAAAACCCCGTTTTTTGCCCCTAAAACCATATTTTGGGGTTGTTATGGAATTTGTACATACCGTTTTGTAATCAGTGCTACAATCTCTATAAACGTGATTGGTCTCCGCCCGCGTATAATTTGATTGTCACCAGTGTAATTGTTCATCAATTGCGAAATAAATAACGTAAAGAATTACATTTTTTCTGTCTTAAAATTAGTACAAAAAGTATTTTCCTAACTGCTCTTTAAGATGTTAGGTTTTAACTACTTGGAACGGTCTTTGGCACACCGATATATCTTAAATATGTCAGTGAATACTGAACTGAACGATTTTGAAAATTTTTCACTCATAACAAAAACCTCAATGTAATCTTACATTTGATCCTAAAATCGTTTGTGTACACTCTCTGGACGAAGGCTTTATAGTAAAATGGACATTGCTCTTGTTAAGCTTATCTCGGAATCAAATTTTAATGAAAAACTATTTAAAAAGTTAATTCAAGGTAAACCTTGAAACCACACAAAACTGGTCCTAAACTGGCCATTAACAAATACCAGCTCGAATTTATTTGACAATATAAGTCGATCATTTTTTAAATACAATTACAAAAAGAGATTATTCATGACCCAATAAACAAATGTCTGTCTATCGAATCAATCTTTTAAGATCTTCCTAAAACTAAAGCTCATACACTTGAGTGCGTTTATTGGAATAAAAGTAAGCAATCTATTTTTAGGAATAAATAAACTCACTTTTTAAAATATTCCAAAAATACAAAAGCGAGAAAAATATCCACATGTCCTTATTTTTAAGCATTAAAACACATTCGCTTGGGGATTAAAACTTTTGCGTCAGCAATTGATTGGCAAAAAAAATATGTAAAAAACCTAAGCCCACCATAACAAAAAAAAATCCCTGAGGTTATATGCTGAGCATATTCTCCAAATATTCACCACACTTTATACGCCCATTTTGCAAAAAAACCCCATTGTGGGAATAATGAGCTTTTTTTTCATTCCATTTCCATTTTTTTTTTTGTATGGAATATAAAAATTTAGACCACATTCTTTCTTGGGGCTAATAAATTGAAGAGAAAATAAAAAAAAACCGTATGCACAGTGAGGATGCGATGACGACAAAATAAAAAAAAAATATGACATATGTTTTCTAACCTAACCCTCCATGTGAAAAATACACTCATCTTGGCGCTTCCTACACACATTTGTCTTTAAACGAGCGCCACCATGCATCGCATCGTCCCACTGTGTGATTGCCCGAACAGTGGGGTAGCTGCTGTTACTGAATGTGACCTACATTACATTGTTTTATATTAAAAGCAGCACAAGAAGAAGAAAATAAAAATGAAACATAAAAAAAAATCGTGGGCGTTTTTGTATTTTTAGAATTAATTCCTCTCATATTTTGAGATTCTGTCTCTGAAAGAAGAAAGCTTCAGGACACAAGCTTTCTGAAGGATTGAAGACTTACATTACTCTCCAAAGTATCTTCGGTTCTATTATACACAGCCATCTGTTGTAAAAAGTTTTCAAGGCAAAAAACCCCCCCATAAAAAAAAGAGTCATCCAATAATTTAACAACAAAAAGCGCAAAAAAGAAAAATGTTTGAGTACAGGTAGGTATCGGACCGAACAGAGCCGGCCGGCATAATATGACATTCCCACAGATAAAATGGTCGCCGACAGTTTTATTACCTTTTGTGTCCTGTCCACCAATCGCCACTGCTACCACCTGTCTGGGTTTTCTTTATTATTTTTTTTTTGTTTTATTTTATTTTTTAAACTTTATTTTACATTTTTTTTGCGTCTGTTTTATCTTAGCCGCAGTATTCGGAAAAAATATTTCTGCGGCAGTGTCTGGCAGCTTCCTATCATCATCGCGCAAGGGAAGGCTGGACCAATTTTATTTGTACTGCCATTCCTGCCTCACGGTTCATACACTTGATACTTGTGTTCGGAACTGTGTCCGACATTGAGTGTGACATAGAGCTGAAGTTGACTTAAATTGACTTCCATCTAACGTTAGGTTAAGGGGGAGGGGGGCTGGGAGTTGCCATCAGGTATAGCGATACATTTAGAGTGGCTGGTGAGCATAGATTCCATTCCATTTCAAGCATATCCCAATGGCGACGGATTTTTGAATCAACTACTACTTCTGCTGTTGCTGATGTTGGTTGGCCAGCTTACAATGTATTGGGATTATTATATTATATTGCTGCTAGGGATGGATGCTGTCCCTGAGATAAAAATAATAAAACAAACAAAAAATATTGAAAATGAAAATCATGTATCTGAGAGAGATACAAAGCGAAGAATGTGTTGTAAGTACATAAATGTGTGTTTGGCATGTCACAAGCTAACTCAAGTGGTTAAGTTTGTTTCGACACCTATTGTTCCATTTCATGTTTTTGTTTTTGTTGTTGTTATTGTTGTTTCTGATAGGGAGACTCTATTGAGTTGTGCAATAGATTTAGGAGCAGACACGAGTGTACGTTGCAGAAATTAAATTGGAAATTTATCATCATCAATTCCAATCGAGTGTTGGACAGAAAGAATGAATGAGGTTTTTTTTATATGAATATTTACTGTGGGCAGCACTAACCAGACTTGTGAACTTTTCTTGTAAAATCAAAAATTATACAAATCAAAAATAGAATTTAGAAGATCAATTAAAGTATTCAAGTTGAGTATTGTGATTCTCGAGTTATATTGGACACTACCGACAAACAAAAATTGGAAGGTCAGAATTTAGTTATATTTGCTCGAAATATTGTCAACTATGTATACTTTGATTGATTATTTCATTATTGCGTTTATCTTAAAAAAAAAAACCTTTAGATAATTCGACAATAGAAGATTGAAGATATTACAATTAAAACAAACAAAAAACGGTTTTTTTCACCTTCACCTAATGCAAAAAAATCTAGCATCGCCAAATTTTTACCCATTTTAGATTTTATTACTATTTTGGAATGTATCATAATTGGAAAAAAAGCATGTGGTTTGGTTAAAAAACACCTATACTACATATGCTGATCAAGTTTTAAAATTCCATTTTTTTCGCCATTTTCCATTTACAACATTTTATTTTTTTTATATATATAGATATATTCTAAAACAAATTTTATTTCCAAACCAAACGAGGTATTTCTTATGAAAATCGATTGCAAATTGGCTCAGTTTTCAACAAAGATACAGAAACTCAAACGTTCAAGTACCGAAAAAATTTTGTTTTGATTATCTTTTTAATAGAGCTATTGCACTGATTACAAAACCGTATGTTTGAACTCCGCAACACACCCCCAAAATCTGAACTTAGTGCCAAAAAATGGGGTTCGGACCTTTATCCATTGCAAAAAGTCTACCTTCGGCAAATTTTCACCAAATTTTTTTTTTTTACTGATTTGGAATGATGTAGACATTTAGACCCTTTTAACAATGTGGTTTGATTATTACTAACTTTCTCCGGTACCTAAACGTTCGAATATCTGTATATGGGATAAAATCGTTAAAATTTTCTTTCTTTTTCAACCGATTCTTATAAAAAAAAAACAAATTTCTGTGACTTTCTTTGCTTTCCTAAGTGAAATTGTAAGCGGGTGGTATTTCACATATTTTTCAGTGACTTTTGATACTTTTTTCCACGACTTTTATCGCTTTTCTTCTATGACTTTCTTTGTTTTTTGCGCTGTATTTTACGCTTTCCTCTCGGTAGTAATCTCTTTTTCACTACCTTCCATGCATTATTTCGCGATCTAAGACCCGTATTCATATAAATCGAGTTCAAACGAAATAAAATAACTATCGACAACTGGAAAAAAATGCTGTTAAGTTAATGGTATGCAATGCCATCTGCTGGCATTTTCCAACTCAGCAATCCGGATTTTGTTTATATCGTGTATCAGAGATGGTTTTGTATACGGATTTATTTTTTATGTAATTTTCTTCTTTTTTTTAATGCATGGGAAAACTTCTCGAGACCATGACTTTCAGAAGTTTTAAAAGTAGTAATTCCTTAGGAAGACGAATCCAACTAATCAGATGAAAAAGAAAAAATCTTTGTCTTGTTCATCCTATTTACAACATTTTTAAATACAGCATAAAAAAAATATCATATACAGTATTTTTAAATACAGTATTTTGACCTAAAGCATTTTACAGTACAGTATTTTGAATATGCAGTATTCTGCACATACAGACTTCCTTTAAAAAGTATTTTTTGAATAGATTGTGGCAAACGAAAATTTTAGGTAAACAAACGATTTAAACCATTCCTGGTCAACAATTCTGAATTCGTGGTTCTGGTTCACGCAGTTACATTTACTTTTATTATCGGCATGTAGCTTGTTCTTAATTTTGTAATACTTTTAAGATTTTACTGGAAATCATCGAAATCTGTGGAGACAAACCTATGCAAGCAAGTTCGAAATTTAAAATGCGGTTCTATGGGAGGCCGGTACAGTTATAAATGTCTATACAAAATAAATTTTAAACCATTCCTGGTCAACAATTCTGAATTCGTGGTTCTGGTTCACGCAGTTACATTTACTTTTATTATCGGCATGTAGCTTGTTCTTAATTTTGTAATACTTTTAAGATTTTACTGGAAATCATCGAAATCTGTGGAGACAAACCTATGCAAGCAAGTTCGAAATTTAAAATGCGGTTCTATGGGAGGCCGGTACAGTTATAAATGTCTATACAAAAAAAATTTTGATTTAAAAAGTATCAAAAGAGTTCATCTATCTACATTATGTATATGAGTACTTTCAGTAATATCTTCACGAAGCAAAATAAAAACGAATTCAGAAAAGCACTTTGATGTCTTGTTCTTCAAAGAATAAAATAAACAAAATTTGACAGCTGTTCGTTAAACTCGTCTGCCTTTAACTATTGACAAGCTCAATCCCTCCAAAAACCATCTGCTTCTTTGTTCAACAAAATACATATATTGCTCCCCTTTAATCGAAGAACGAATAAATTGACTTGAATACAAACATACGCAAAAAAAAAAACCCTAGACTTTGAAGAATGGTTAAGGAAAAGTTCAAACAAGTAGATTAAAAGAGACCAAAAAAATCATAGAATGGACAGATGAATTCCGTAAAAAATAAAAAAACGAAATAAAATCCAAACACTCGATCCCCAAAAAACGACAGGTGAGCTGCATATTTACTTACTGTGGCTGGCTTGAACTGCTATACCAATCACTGGAGCTCATACTCCCTGCAAATAGTGTTGTATACCGAGAACACAATCCCCTGAATTGCAATAGCGCCGCCAGCCGGGCCGTTATATCAATCAAAAAAGGTTTAAGGCACCGTTTCGGCGCCGGCCGCCGCTGCCGCTACCACTGCCGCTACCACTGCCATACGATATGGTTCAAAAGAAAATTTCATTCAATTTTATTTGCCCCAATTCGCGCAGCGCGGCAGAGGGTTGAATTTATGCGGAATAACGTAGAGCCAAAAATAGGGCTGTAAACAAAATCGCATCCAAAAGCAATCACTATTCGGGGAGTGCGATAGCGCATAGTGAAATGTCTAAATTTTCTCACACTTCCAAAGGACATAGTCCTTTCGATAGAGTTTTGTTTACCTCTCGACTAAGCATGTAACTGAAGGCTTAACGTTGGCGTTTGGTTGCCTCCGAGTGGGGCAATTGGTAATCCTTCGTTGCCATTTCATTAGATGCATGAAATGTAATTTCAGATAGAATCGAGGACACATGGCGTTCGAGATAGATATGGCAGATACAATATATGTATAAGTATACGTCCGTCCGTCCGTCCGTCCGTATACTGTTCCGTTCCGTTTCGTTCGTTCGTTTAGTGTATCGTGTCTCTGTCGTTGCCACGTCGTCGGATGTGCAGAGGAAAAAAAACGAAAGCACTTCTTTCTACTATCCAAAAATTGGTATCAGCAGCGTTGGAACGTTTTTCGTGCGGTGGCACACAGAAAAATATACTATATCCTCGTATATCTATGTAATATAAATTTTCATGGTAATTTTCGGTGGCGCAGGCACACAATAACTCACGAACGATGTAGATTTTTCGGGGGTGACTTTTCTCTATCTCGTTGCTTCCACACTGCCACTGACGACTGACGCCACCTCCACCGTCATCGTTACGTGTTTTGGGGTTCAGCAGATTCAGAGTTAGTTTTGGTTGATGTTTTCTGAATAAGGGGAGAGAGAGGGAGAGATGAAGGGCTGTTTCCGGGCTGGGTGAGGCGGCGAAGCGGTGACGTGATGCTGATACCTACGATGATGGTGGCAGAAACTTATTACGATAAGCAAAAGCTGTGTGCCTGATGTAAAGTCGTATTTGTTGCAAAAGCAGATTTTCACGACAGAATCCTATTAGAGCGATAAATGACAGTGGCGATGGCAGTGTATACTATACAACTGCTGTGGTTTCGAGGTAGGAAGATATATTTGAATTTTTTTTTTTTTTTTTTTGTGGGGGTGATATATATTTTTTTTTAAGTGAAGTGTAATTTTGTCATAAATTCGTTCCTGTGTAATAATGACATATTTATGTAATTGCCGAGTCAAAAATGATAAAACACTCAATTTTGGAGATAGATTAAAGATTTCCGGGAAGTTTAAGACTGTGGGCTCGTCCCGACCACAACAAATCTCATAGAGAAATGAACCAATAAATCTCAAAATAAAATATGCATTTTTTGGTTTTCCCTACTGCTCCGGAAACTGGTGATTTTAGAGGATTTCGGTGAAATTTGGTTCACTAATAACCTTTATCTGCCAAGTTCGGAGAAAATCGCTTTAGTGACTTAGGCTGCAGCACGAGATAGAGACAGATAGACAAAACACAAAAAAAAATCCAAATCGAAAAAAATAATCTTCATTCTATTAAACTCGATCTTTTTTGCATATAAGCACCAATTATCACTTATTTATTCACGGATACAAAATTTTGGTTACGTTTTAATACAGCCTTTATATTACAGCCGTATGCAATACAGTGATTATTACTTTTAAATATTCTGTAAATATTACAATGGTCAACAAAATTTAGTTTTTTTACTCTGATAAACGTGTCTAAAGGTTTTTGATGTACTGAACTCGAATCCGAAATCAGAATTTTTAAATTGGTTCTAGTTTTTGAGATATTTCTATAAAAACCTTTTTTTCGCAGTTTTCAAAACAATTTCTTGACGTGGAAAAGGTTCGGAAAGGGTTTTTTTGTGATTTTCTAACAGGAATATTTAAAAAATGAGAGCTGTTATAAAGTTTATGACTCAAAATTCGAATTAAGCACATTGAAAACTTTAGAAAAGTATAATTTTGTCTCGGCAAAAGGAAACTTTGTCGACTAGTATAAAATGAGATTGACTTCAACTTAAGATTTCTCAGAGGAGCATAGAGTTATCGAAAATAAACATTAAAAAGTAAAATTTTTACCTAAATGCTACCATTTTTAAATCAACATTTGTTGTGTCAATTTTTTTAAAAGCTTGCAATAGGTTTTCCATACGATTATTTTTATATCAGATATGCTTTTCTTTTTCAATATTTTATTATTTTCGAATTTTGGGTTTGTATGCAATTTGCTGTACCTGTACTGACAATCATTTTTTTCGACATAAGCTTACTTAAAAAAATGTATGCATTAATTCCAAAACCTAAAAATATATTGCCATGCGTTTGAAGCTTCTTAAGAAAAATTGCGAATCGTAAAGGAAAAATTGTTCGTAACAACAGTAAAATGTGCATCATTTTATTAATAAGCAGGGACATTAAGATTGCAAAATGCATGAAAGTTGCAGCATACAACATGTTTTCTTTTTTGTAACTGTTTTCTATTCTGTTTTGAAGTAATAACCTTATAATTCGTCGGTACCAATTCAATTGTTTTTCTGGACTAATACTGATTTGAAGAAAATTGGATTTTAGTTTGTTGGTTCTTTTTAATCTTTTCCCAACTTTTGTTGCAATCTTCCAATTCTTCCGTATCAGTTTTTGCTAATTTTGTTTTTTTTTTTTGTTTTATTTTAATGTTCTTTTATTTATGTTTGCAAAAATATGCAACAAACCACGAAACCCAATGCAGACGAATAAGCTTTAAACCACAAAAATTGCATGTGGGTTGGATAGACAGTTTTTTTTTTTTTTTTATTGAGTTAATAATATCATAAACTAAAATATTAACCGCGTCTGCAGTAGGTAATTCATTTTTGATATATTATATTATTCATAATGTAAAACCTACACAAATCAAAGCAAACAACAAAAACTTAATTTAATTTTGAATTTAATTATTTAAAAACTGAAAATTCTATGATATTACGGAAAAAAAAAACAAAACAAAAAAATAAATATCAAAAACCAACAGTATAAGTGATTTTCGATGTTAAAATTATAAATATTATATTATATCCTTTTAGTCCTTTTTTTACTTGTTAATTTTCCAATTTCATTTTTTTTTTTATTATTTAACAATTTTAAATCAAACACAAAATGAAAACATGATAGAGTTTTAAAAATTCATAAATATTCGTTTATATTGATTTTTAACAACAAGAGATGGGTTTCGAAAAATCGCAAAGAAAAATCAAATCATTGAATGTTTTTCAAAAATGTTTACAGAAAAAGAAAGGCAGAGAATTCATGATGAAGAAAGAAGCCCATCTTTATACTCCCTAGCTGACTGTCTGCCTCTGGACCTGGACTGTTATTGTTGTCCGCCTTCAGCTCAGAATTTGATTATCAAAACTCCAACAAATGGTTACAAAAATGAAATCGAAATATTACTTCTTTTTCCTTTGTGTTATCGTTTGTTGTTGTTAAAGTCAGTAAAAATAAAAAAACAAGTCCCTCGGTTTATGAAATGCTTTAAATGTATGCTGGCAAAGTTGCGCTGCATTATTCAACGATTTTTCATCATCTCCCTCCCACTCTTTCATTTTTAATATGAAAAGGAAAATGAAATGCAAAATTTGAATGCAAATCCTTTTTTTCTCATATTTTTTTTTTTTTCATTTTTCTTCCTCTCTCATAGTTCTCTGTTGTTTGCCGTCGTCCGTCCCTTCTTCGTTTTACTCTGCGGGGAATGATATCGCGCAATAGAAATGTCGTCGTCCTCATCGTCTGCTTTTATATTGCGCTGCACAGCAACAATATCCATTGCAGCAAGTTACAATACAACGGCATCAGCAGCAGTAGCAATGATATTGCTGCGATATATAACGGCAAAGGATAAATCCATTGCCAGTGGCGATATTGTTGGCGGGCAAGCACCGCTCTCGTTGCTTGCTGCAGTCATATGGGTTGTGTGGTGGTTAATTCATTCAAAGCATAGAGCATACATAGTGATATGGGATGATGGCGATGGAGGTACATTATAAAACTGCTAGGTTCTGAGAAGAAACATCTATAGAGGCTTTGGCCAAATGAGTGCGCACACTTGTGCCTCACCATCACCATCACTACCACAATTTACAAATCGCAATGTCAAGCGCTGGCAAAGTGACAGGACGAGATTCGATGTTTGACAATATTATTGCGGACTTAAAATGAGGGGGGGCAGAGCGGTGTAGGGCCAAACAGGCGAGTAAAGGGCAAACTTAATAATCTAGTAAATGTATTTGTAGGGCTTCCCAAATAAAGGTACACCTAGGAATAGCCACTAACTCCAACCCACATAAGTCCATTTGATATAGAGAAATAGAGGTAATTCCTACCGTCGTCGTCGGTCTTCATCGTACATTCTCTCCACATTTCCAACTATCCTGTCCTGAAGGTACCTACATACATATATGACTTTTGTGCGTTTCTCCATCATGTTCAGAGAATTCATGGCGCACATCAAAGTCTAATCCCAGGAAACTGGAATGGATTTGGACAGAAGTTCTTTTTTGCATGTTTCATTTATTTTTGTGTCTTCATCTTCATTGCGATTATCTCGAGGTTACTTCATGGTCAACCGCACGAAAGCAACTGGATAAAAGGCTCAAGATAAGATTCTTCTTTTATTTTCGCATTAAAGATATCAAATGTTATGTGAATTAATTTATATGGAAATGTAAATGAAGTTTTTTTTTTTTTTTATTTTTGATATTTCATAGGAAATTCTTTGAAGAGATACAAATTTGTGAGTATTTTTGGACAA
Source organism: Meliscaeva auricollis (assembly GCA_948107695.1). Lineage (NCBI taxonomy): Eukaryota > Metazoa > Arthropoda > Insecta > Diptera > Syrphidae > Meliscaeva > Meliscaeva auricollis. The sequence goes on from OX403617.1 coordinate 76,734,623, forward strand.
TTATTTTCTATTACATTCGAAGTATTTTTTTTATATGTTTGGAACAAGGAGTACTTCTAGAAGTAAACTGTTTCACAATGCGGAAGCCTCATTTAACTTAATGATTTTTTCCGTTTTTTTATGAATTTTTAGTCAGTTGTGGGAGTTTTTTTTTCCTTCAAAAATCTTCCTTCTTGTGTATTAGATAAATTGTCCGTGACTTACACTACATGTCAAAACGTGACTTTCACTACATGACAAAACGTGACTTACACTACCGTCACTTTCGGTTGCAAAATCGTAGTATTTTTTCATAGTGACATACAAATCATGTTTGTAAATATGTGACTTACTATGCCGATTGGCCTTCAATTTTGTTTACAGTTTCATCTTTAGTATTATAAATTCTACAGTTGATTCCTCAATTATGACTTTGTTGTAAACATGCTCCTTGACTTAAAGTCTTCAAATAATTTATATTTTTAACTTCTATATCTGGTTTTGTTATGCTGCTGTTTAGTCATTTACAAGAAAAAAAAAAAACAAAAAAAACTAACAAACCATTAAAGACTACTTTTTTTTCTTGATATGATCTACTGCGTGACTTACACTACAACAATGTTTAAAACAATTTAAGAATTATGAACAGAGATAGAATTTTTTACTGTTGGCATCATGTACCCAGTGATGTATTAAGTGGATGCCAACCCCCCCCCCCCCAAGCCTCCAAAATCATGTTATTTTTTAGGTGATATCGTCATAATGCACATGATTAACTGAAACTTTTTCGAAATTCTTAGAGATTTAGAGGGAGCTCAGATACTCAAGCCCCCCCACCCCCCTCCCACCCACATCTTTTCCTGTCAAGTATTTAAATTATATTTTGTTCATGCTGAAGTAGAACTTTGAATAAAGTTTAAGAGAAAATTTAGCTAAGTTCTGCCATTTTTAGCGTTTTTATATTTCAATTCTGGCATTTTATCGATCCTTTAATTTCTTCTTATTTTTCTTAATCTCCAATCGCAACTGGTAGTTTTATAAAGAACAAGTACCCATACACATTATTAGCTTGGAAACATAAAACAACAAAATGAAACTTAATCCTCAAGAGTAACTACATTTAAAGCCCCCAAAGCTTAGGTAATATACTTAAAATAAAACCACACGTGAAATTGTATTACGAATATACTCGTTTGTATAAACAAAATTTAATTTCAAACAAAGACATATAATGTCATATACGTAACACTTATTATTATTGAAACATGCATACATACGTTAAGGTAAAGGTTATTAAACTCTCAAGTAGCCAAGTCAACACGTTGAACCCATCAGAATTACCCTGCTCTATAATCTCTTATCTAATCAAAACAGTTCTCCTCAGAATAATATTTTTTTTTATTGACTTGACTAACAAAATGAATCTAGAGAAGAACAATGACACCGCGCACCGCTAGGGGTATGAGAAAAATTTATGAAGAAGGGGCCAGGGGGGGGGGGAGTATATACAAACACAATTTATACAATCCGTGTTCAACTATCTGGCATGTGGCCAGATTATGACAGAGTGCCGATTAAATTTATGTTGCAATTAAAACACTCTCGCGTTCGCCCTCCCTATCTTGGGTTGCTTCTCCTATCTCAGAGTAGAAACAAATAAAAATAAAAAAAAAAAAATACAAAAATAAAAATAAACATAAAACTCACTTAAAATTAAAACAAATAATCAAAATTGTATTTTTCAGATAAAATAATGCGGAAGGAAGCCTGCCGCCGTTGTTTTAACAATTTATTTGATGTGGTGTTTTTTTTTTTTTTGAAAATTGTGTTAAAGCAGTGTCAACTTTAAAAAAATAAATTTGTCATGAGGAAAATTGATGTTTTGCATAGAGAAAATTTGGGTAAGGCAAAGTTATTGTCAGCCATATTCAAATTAATAAGAAAATTCATTCCTTTTTTTTATTATCTCTTTTTTTTTTTTTCGTTTGTTTGGTATTTTTGTTGTAATGTTGCGTGGGCTACTAATGGTAGCTGCATTTATGGTCGCTTATCTTTAATGATATTTTGCTGTATCTTAGCCTGAAGCATTATATTTGATTTCTTATTTAGTTTATAGATTGGTTGAAGATTTGAATGAAGAATTCTTCTACGTTTCATCAAATGGAAAATCATTAGAATACATCCATCATGTTTAAAAATAAATGAAGTTTTTAGAATGTCATCAGATAAAAATTTGTTGGTTTAGCAACATTTAGAAACTTGTAAAGGTTAAATTTAACTAACTGGAAATTATTTTAGTAAAAGAGGTCAATAAAACAACAACAGTCAATAGCAAATCGAATAAGGATGGTAGGAATGATAAATATCAGTGAGCTGCTTAGAATTTCCAGCATAGAATTAGCTAAATATTAGACACCAAATAAAACAAATTAAATTTTCATTTACTTTACTTAACGAATCTAAATTTCATTAACATTTCCAGAATTTTTCAGAATTTTTGTCGAATAATGAAAAAAAAATCACCACCAATAACGACATCAAGCCAAAAATACAATATGGATTTTTGTTTTATGGTTCTCCGAGTAAAAGAGCTCAAATTTGCATCAAACAGTTTAAATTTAAAAAAAAAACTGACGTCCCTAACTGTGGCAGAATAAAAAAAAATTAATCTCAGAAATTGTAGGTAATTTTCAATTTTATGAGAGTAGGTACTTCCGATCGGTTGACGCCAATTCAGAAAATTAAACAAAAAAAAAGACTTTTCTGAATTTTTTTCGCCAGTAATTGTAGCTTTTCAAACCACAATTTGTTGCGCAAACTTCAATTTTGTAGCTCAAGCACTTTTTGAAATATTAAAATTTTTGTGACAAAAAAATTGGAATAGAAAATGACCCATGGAAGCTAGAAAATTAATTTTTGCGCAACAGATTAGCATTTAAAAAGCTACAATTTTGGACATCAAAATAATTATAATTTTCTTATTTTCGTCCGCTAACTTTAGTCTTGTTTTAGCGAAATTCTAAATAACTAAAAAACTAAACGAGCTGTAAAAGCGTAGTTTAAGAGCATTTAAAAATCTACAAATTTGAATACCAACCAACATTTTTTTTTTTTTTGATTTTAATTATTTAAAATTTTGTCCGCTAACTTCACACTTATTTTAGCGTAGAATTCAATAACTTAAAAACCATGCGAGCAACAGATTTTTTGATTGCGCAACAAATAAGTTTTTAATTAGCAACAATTGCCGCCAAAGAAAGGGACGTAAAAAACTTACTCTGTAAAATTAAATAGCTTATTTTCGTCATTTGATTGGTCCAGCTTTTGTTTACTTTCTGTGTCTATTACAGCAATCAACACTAAACTTTTCTCTTCATTCATTATCCGTCTTAGTTATTTTATGATGTTTTTTTCGTGTGTGTGTGATTTTTTCAAGCTTGATATCTATTTGAAGTGATATGTACTTCTATACTGTGATAATCTTGACAAAATGATCAATTTAACTCTTCGTTTAAGTTCTACTAGTAGCAAATTTAACTTCGGAATCCATCAAGGTAACCATTTAGGTCCAATTCTTTTTAATATATTTCAAAATGATCTTTCGTCTATTTAACAATACTCTAACAGACCTATTTATGCTGACGATTTTGATATTATTTAAAACTACTTTTAATACCCTTGACAGTGAAAAACTACAGGTTGATTCCGCGATGTTGAACTACTTTTTCAGTTGTATTTTGCGATATTCCATCATTGTACTAAACATTATGGTATGTGCTGCTTTTTAAACCATCAATGAAAAAAAATGGATTTGTTAGTTTTTGATTAAATAGAATAGAACGGAATAGAACTGAAAAAAAATCGCAGTGTTATGTGAAAAATCGCACATAAAGTCGTGGACTAGCGCAGTAAAAAGCGAAGAATACCTTGAAAAGAAAGCGGAGTGCTGTTGAATAAACTTTGAAACACACCCTTTTTCCGTGACTTTCTACGCCTTTTCCCCGATATTACGCGCATCACGTTTTTTTTTTAGGTACCTATGTATTTCACACTTTTTCCGCAATTTTCACGTATATTTTTTAAGCGGCTTTTTAAATTCTTTTTTCCCGACTTTACACGTGATTTTCCGCGGTACTTCACATTGCTCCCATAAAGTTCGGAAAAGTTTTTAACCTTGCATATATGCTCCCAGATGAAAAAACCAAAATTATTGTAGGTAGGTAAATCCTTGAATAAGTACTTGAATAAGTGAGGAACTGGTCTTTCATTTTAATAAAGTTCGTTAAAGAAAGTGAATGCATTTGATTTATTTTATTTTAAATATCTTCATAGTCCTTGCGCCTAAAGTAAAAAAAAAACCCAAAAGAAAATATAAATAGATACAAAAAAAAAATAAAAAAAAAAACTTGGAGATGCGGGGCATCGATCCCCGTACCTCTCACATGCTAAGCGAGCGCTCTACCATCTGAGCTACATCCCCATATAAAACTCACTCGCATTAATTTAATTTTCAGTATCTTACCTACCTACCTATAATTAGGTACATAACCTACCCAGGCTGACCACACGAAACCTATACGAAACCAATAACGTTGAATATGTAACACACACATTTAGACAAAGGCACGTGTTGGGTTGGTTCGTTCACAAATAAATACAAAAAAAAATACAAATCAAACTTATTTGAATATGCAACTTAGTCGTATTTACGTGTGTCAACTTTGTTTATGTATAGTTTTATATGGGTCGTGTAAGCTTATTTAAAAACGAATTATCAAAGTTTTGTGAAGGTAGGTATAATCTTTTATTGTTACTGCCACCCGTTACCACACCACCATCATGCTAAGCTGTCATTCTACTGTGCCTTGATGTAGATGTTCATGTCCCCACCATCACCCTTTTTGTGTTTTTTTTTTAGTGTGTCATAAATCTGCTCCAACATAAATCAGTGCAACAAACGCTTACTTGCTGATGTTATAGTTGGCTGTTAGCTTGCTTGCTTGTTCGTTATTTGAACCAACACATCGAGCGACTCTGTGAGAAATCATTAATAACAACCAACAACAGACTTTCCACCAATTAATTTCGCTCATAAAAAAGACATTTCACTTTGAAATAAAAAAAAAAAGGAAACATCGGCGCCCTCTCTCGTCATGAAGAGGAAGGAGGAAGAGAACACCACCCCATAATTCTCTTCCCTCTCAACATCAAACCAAAGTCAACTAAACATCCAGCATATACTTTGGAGAATACAATTTTATAACAACATTTCATTCAACCTCTTTTTTTTCTGGCTCATCTACGCCGTTGTTTTGTGTTCGTTTTTGCGCGTTTTTGGGGATATTTGTTTGTGTGTTTTTGGCAACAAATTCATTCAATAACTCGAAAAAGAGAGGAGAGCTTAAAATGTTCTTTTTTTTCCGTCCTTTGGGGTAGGTAGGGGTGGTGCAAAAGCAAAATACCCCGAAGAGGGTGTGGTGTGTCGCCTTTCGAAAGAGCTCCCTTAATACCCAGGGTCGATTATACTCCCGCTTCATCGCACACAAACACATTGCAACAAATTCTAAGCCCGCAGAAATGTATTGTTTTTTTTTTCTTATTTTTCTTCTGATGTTGATGTTTGTGTACTTAAAGTCACAGATGAAAACGATATGAACGCGTACTCGGTATAATATGATGCTTCGCCAGAAAAAAGTGCCGCAACCCCTGGAAAAATCATTAAAAAAAAAAAAAAAAAAACGAGAAAATAACGGTTTGAAGCATCAACTCTAGAGTAATTTCTTAGATTTTTCTCTTTTCTCTCTCTCTCTCTCTACATCATAAAATTACTCGCTTTTATCCTTCTGGTTTTTATGCAGTAAAAATTCAGATAACAGCTGGGATCTGGCAAGAAAGGACGAAAGGGCGGGAAGAGTTGAGTGGAATCGTGTGTTGAGTATTGAGAGTTGAGTCTTGGGGTCTTTTGCTCTGCGCAGCGCACACATTACATTCTTCTGCTGCTGCTTTCATCGTTTTTATTTTTTTTTTATTAAGGATAAAAAGGACTGACTGCCATTGCCGTCAATTCAACGAATCTATTTCATCGTTGTCGTCGTCGTCCTCATCATATCGTCCTGCTCTCGTTGTAGTCGTTTTGCGGTGCAGGAATCGGTTTCAGCAATCTCCTTGTTTCGCATTTGTTTGGAATTTCTTTGCTTTTTGTTGTTGAAAGTTAAAACGACGACGACGAGGACAACTGAGAGCTCCGTTCCGACTGATTTGAGGAGAGTTGCAGGAGGAATGAGTGAGTAGAGTATAGAATAGTAGGAAAGTAACACAAAGGATTTTTGTCGTATAGTCGTCATCGTCCTCGTCGATTTGGACCGTTTTTTTTCTGTTGTTGTGCTCGGCTTTGGTTCTGCACACATAAATGTCACAAGTTGACGGTGATGTTGATGGTGGCAGCGCGGCAGGCAGCCTTAGTAGTTGTTGGAAGCTATAATATATATATATAGAGAAAGGTGAAGTGTTCCGTGTTTTTTTCGTTTTTTTTTTTTTTAAAGTTTGCTTCTGGGGCTTTGCGTGTGCGAGAAAATGTGGTTATTGTTTCCGTTATACAATGCTGGTGGTCTTTAAATACTTTTTTTTTTCGTTTTGCCTCTCTGATGTGTACCGTTTTAGGGAAGTTAAACCTAATTGAGCAGGAATTCTGGGATTTTTGGATGGACTCATGGTATACACTTTCGAACACACCCGCGCATACAACATTCGTGTTGTATAGGTATCAAAAACTTTAGCAGATATTAAGAATTGGAAAAATAAAAATTCTTGGTTTCTCAAATGAAGAATGAAAGAATAGAAACAAAAACAAAAAAAAGAACACAACATCAGGGAAATAAAGTGAGTAGCTTAATATTAAGGTAGACTGACAGGTTAGACGTTAGAGGTATTAAATGTTGGTAGGAAGGTGTAGGTAGGTAATAAGTTGTGTTGTGGATCTACCTATATATATATAGTATATTATATACCTACTCTTGATCTTTTGAGGTTTTCAACTTTTATTAAGGGTTCATTTTTTTTCTTTTTCTTTTTTTAGTTATTGTTACTTTTTTTTTGTTTATGTTTTGAGATAAAGTTTTGGGATTAATTTCACAAAAATTTCGATAAAGTAGATTGCTGTGTGATGTTAGATACACCTTAGATAGAGATTGGTGTTTTTTATTCGAATTATTTCGAACAAAGTTTTACACTTATAAAAGTTAACCTATACTTGTTTTGTTCAAGTCTAATAAGCAATAACTTTTGATAAGATAGATATTTTCATTTTTTTTAAAGTTTTCTTTAAAGTATTTAGAAGTAGTTTTTTCAACTTTAACCGCAAAAGTTATCAAATTACTGCTAGTAATTTTGGATGATTGGTGTCTTAGGAGTCATGCTTTTCGAGATTGGGGGGAAGATATTGTTCTTAAACAAATTCTAGTTAATTATTGTAATTATAGTTTGTGATTTTAGAAGTCCTTTAATGAAAATCTGGGATAGAAAAATTCACTAGAACACAGCAAACCTCAATAAATTGTAGTTTCTGATAGCAATAGTGGCAGTTTGGTATTTGAAAATTCGAAACGTTTAACTTGGGGACCCTTCGTGACCGTAACTTTTTTTCTACATATCAATTTAGCTTATTTTTACTTCACATGGTTAATGGTTATCGCTGGATACCGTCTCTCGTTCAACCGCATTGAATTTTTTAGTGCAAGTTTTGGGCAAAAGTTTCATCTAGTAAAAGAGTGATTTCATTCGGTATAAATTGGACATTTAAGGGCTGTTTCGGAACGGGATCTGGAAACCCACAGGATGCAGGTGTTGAAGTTCTGCTTACAAAAACAGCAACTACTCGTACAGTACGACGGATCACTATAATATAGATAAATGCCTCACCTGAGTCTTCTTCTGAATCAAATTTCAGGACTGGTTAAGACAGCGTTAAGAATTTGTAAAAAAAAAAGCGGCTGTGAGCTTCTTGTAATTGTGATGCTTTATTTGATCACAAGAGGCGTCGCGAAATTGAACATTTGACAATCAGCCAACGTTTTCGAAGTATTCTCCTAGAACCTAGACGTCAGGAATAGAAAAGAAGCGCTTACGTGGATGGTCGAAGATTACCAACTAATGGTAGCTTCTGTAAGATTATTCACAGCTGGTAGTTTGGAGATTCTATGCAGACATCTTGATCTTCTAAAGGATACCATTGTGCGCCAACAACTAGAGGATGCCATTTCTCAGGTAAGTAATGAGAATAATCAGTTCAGCTGCACAGAATCTGGCTCCATCGAAAACCAATAGTTTGCACTGAAAAATGATATTGCATTGATAGAGGGACTTGCGAAACCGAGTTATTGTTTACCCGAGGAAATGATATTAAAGCCACCGAAGAAATGACAATCAATACAGTGTGATAACTGGAGAGAGGCCACAATTGTTTAAGAACGAATAGAATAACACATAAACACATAAACACACACATTTCTTGCCTAACGAGAATGTTTCTTACCTCGATTTTTCTTTATCGACCATATTAACAATTTAGAGATCATTATTAAGCAGTGCGGCATTGACGACTAAATCAGTTATTGGCACTAGGGCATTGTGTTATTTTGCTTTGATAAAATAAAAAATACCACTAATGTCCATTGAATTCTACATTTTTATCAGGTGCAGAATTAACTACTAAATTGTCATAAAGAACAACAATTTCCATGAAGATTCAATTAAAAAAAATTTTGTTGAAAGAATTGTCTGAATTCTCCAACACACCAAAGTCATTACCGTTTATAGGGTTCTTTTTTACTTCCTGTCATTTCCGGTTGAATAGGGTTATTTCATTATTACATAACCTATACGTCTTACCCTATAAGACCTTCAATTACCATCCAATAATTTCCTATCTGAAAATTTCTCACCAATAATGCAATGCGACGCGACAGTGTTGTCGGCGGTGTTGAATTTTTTTATAATTCGGTCTACTGATCTCAAACCACAATCAATTTATTTCTTCATTACTACTGCTTTTGCTACTACAACTACCTACTACTGTTCAGAAAGAACATGCACTCTTGGCTTTACTAACCGAACGAACCGAACCACAAACAGAACTACCAGCCAATTCCAATTTTCGACATAAATTTTCCACTTAAATGATCAACAACTTCCGTTTGGTTTTTTTTTTTGTTGTATTTGTTGCCTCCGCAACAATATACTCGGAGTATAGAGATATGTGTGTATAGAGAAGTGCACTCCAGGAACCAGAACGTAAATCAATGAAGCCTGTCTGGAAGCCGAGAGAGGTAAACTCGAAATCGAAACCCAAAAAATTTCAGAGTGCGTTGGACTAATAATGATTTCTTTTTTTTTTTATTTCCTTCGTTCTGTGTTACCTTTTGCGCTTTGCTTTGTGTTTTCTTCAGGTTTTTAGGTACTGAAGAACGAATAAAAAAGAAAGGAATCCCTTGAAATGCTTTTACAAGAATAAAAAAAACAACCTTTTCATCCTTCTGATGATGAATTTAAGGGGTTTGCATAACTTGTAAGTAATCGACTGTAAAAGGGCTTCAAATTGGCCAGAGTCAATTATTCTAGATGTTGACATTTCACGAGGACATTGATGATGGTAACGACGACAACGACAGCGACGACATAAAGTTCACCGGTTGAACCCATGTCACCAGTCATCCAGGATTGGAAACATTTCCAACGTAGCAGCAAATTGCCTAATTCAAAAATAATAATCACCCACAGCCTGTTGTCGTTAGTAAGTCCTTTGCCATTTTCTCTCTATTTCCCTCTGTCTCTCCTCTCTATTCCATTTTGCTTTTGAATATTCTGCGCTCATAAATCAATTAATTATTAATTATAATTCCTGATTGTATGTCGCACCCCCTCAAGCAATAGTGATGATTATTCTCAAATAAAAAAAAAAAAAAACAACAACAATGTAATTATTTTTTCAAAATTTAATCTCGTTACTCTTAATTAATTGTTTCATTCAAAAAGGGAGGTGACTTAATACTTTGTTATCTTTTTTTTTTTTTTTTAAATTCTTAATATTTTTTTAAACTACCAATACCCAATATATCCAATAAAATCTCTCACTTAAACTGGAATTTATTTTAATCCCTTAACTGTTGTAGATTATCATACAAACGTACGAGTTTATATTTAAAAAAAAAAGGTTAAGTGGGGGATTGTTGGGAAATAAAATCATCTCATCCCTTCGATTTTGGGGCGACAACAATTATTATTATTATTAACGTGAACAAGGACGACAAATATCAACAATAAAACAGCGATTTTTTTATTTTTTTCTTTTTGTATGCACACGCATTTTCTTTTGACCCCGCTCTCTTCTTGTCCCAATATCGACATTCCCTTAATTGGTAAAAATATTATTACTTGAAATGGCGCACAAATACAGTAGATAAGTTGCATTGTATAGTCGGCCAGAATTATTTTTTTTTTTTTTTCAAAATAAAATAGTATCCACAAAGTGGAAAATGTATAATTTTTTCGCAATGTTTAATTTTTTCGGCAGCAATTTTGGGGAAATTATTGAGAAATCCGCAGATCCTAAGTCTCTTTTTCTTTTGAATCAGAATCAAAATTTTAACCAAAATGTCTAAAATAAACCAGGAAAAATCTGGACAGTTTGCCGAAAAACTTAATGTAAAAATTTTTAAATGCAATTATCTTCATTTTGGTCTGAGGAATACACACGCAAAAGTTCATTGATATACATATTGTTTGCGCGTCAAAAGTAACTCAGTGTCAAATGTTTAAAATATTGGTTTTTCGAATACAAATTTTTGACGGCAGAAGCTATCGAAAAATATTTCAGGCAAAAATTGTAGATCATTCGATTTTCCACAAAAAAAAAATCGTAACTTTTTGTCGTCGACTGATGACTTAGAAAATATCGCTATTTCAAAAAATGTCAAGAATTTCGTTTTTTTTAAGAAAAACTAAAAAACTGTGAATTTAATCGAGATTGTGTGCATACAAAACTTATACATTATGTAAGTTTGTGCAAAAAAAAATTATTTTTATTTAGCTGGGTACGATAGTTTTGGAGATATCATAACTTTAAAAATTCGTCAATTGACCAAAAATCGGTTTTTTTTTAATTCTTACTCAAAATTATTAAGTTTAGAAAAACGTCAACTTTTTATATGAGCTGTCAAATACAAAATATTGCTACTTCAAAAACGTAAATTGTTGAAAATTTAGGATTTTCGCATACAGCTGTTAAACGGTAAATTGAATCAAAAAGTTTATTATACAATTTGTGGTTTATGAGATCTTAGATGAAAAAAATATTAACAAATTTGTTTTAATAGCTTTCATTTATAATAGATACAATTGTTTCGAAAATTGATCAAACTTCGAAAAAAAACTGTTTTTTTACAGTTAACTCTAAAATAGTAGAGTTTTCGAAAAAAAATATTTTGTGCACATTTTTTAGGTAATAATATTTCCGATACCAGATTTTATGACAAGTTTTTTCGATACGGATGATCATACAAGATATTGCCACGCGCTGTATAAGACGGATCTAAAATTTGGTATGCTTTTATCTTTTAACTCTGTCAAATCTGGTACATTTAGACTGAAAAATTTGTGTTTATGGTGCTTTTTTGCATTCAAATTTTGTACACAATTTTCTACTTTTGATTGGCAACATTAATATTTTCCTTTTTTAATAAAACATAAAGTTATGATGTCTACAGTAATGTAGCTTTTTTTTTGGCGTTCAAACAGGGTTGCCACGTTGATGTACCCATGTATTTTAAAGTGGCAACACTATGTTTTTATGTTAAGTACCAAGTTATCTTTCATTTCACACCAATTTTAATCTCTAACCTTATGAGCTACGCAATTTGACGTTCACCGCCAATATTTTAGAAGAAAATTGGGCACACAGATGTGGTCTTGGGTTCATATTATTAATATTTTTAATGGTTTTAAGATAGTAGAGCATTCTTATAACGTCATACAACTTGTAATCTGTCGCAGAATTTTTTATTATAAATAAAATTCAGGGAGTTATTTGTTTAACTTTTTTTTTTTTGAAAATCCATCACAAAATCCATATAAAAGATATTTTTTTTTTTATTGCATAAAAACGCCATAAATTTCAGTAATAATAATAATAATGTGTCCCAGTTTTTTAACCTAAATACTCTACTGTACAACGAGGTGGGGGTTCGTCGCGTCGTTTTATGAAAGAGATGGAGGAGGGGGAGGAGTTTATGGTTAAAAATGCAAAGTTATTCATTCGACCTACGAAAGGGATGGAATTTAATTTTCATTTAAAATTGGGCAAAAACGAAAATTCAACATGCAAACGTTGTTGGTTTCATATTTCACCCACCCTCCGCCCCCCCCCCCCCCTTTTTCCCCACCACACTATTACTCCCATCAAAAACAGGCATTAAAGTATGGGTATGTTATTATGGATTTAAAAGGGTCTTTGGCGCCTTACTGCCAACACAGCCACGGCAGCGTTGCAGGAAAGGGTTGTTTTTTCGAGTAAAAAAATTTTATTCAGATTATGTTTGTTTATGTTTTTTTTTTTCTTTTTTTCATGTGTATGTTTGGTATTTTGCGTGCGAAGCAATTATTTTAAATTGTTTGTACTCGTTGGTAGTTTTCACAGGAAACTATATGTTCTGTTTTGTTTGCTTTCTCTGTGTGATCCCAGTTCTGAGTATATAATCGAGGACAAACTTAAATTTTCTGACTATATACTCGGCTAGGAAGCAATCTAATTGAACAGTTTTCGACAAACTTCTGGATATATGATAGCTATTATTGTCATGCAAACATAATCACTATTGTTTTGGGTAATTATATTAAGGGTTGTCTGACCCTAAAGTAGGGGAGAATGTGCGTGTAGATAGTTTTTTTTTGTATTATTAAATGATAAAAAAAAACTTCAATTATATCTTATATTGATTGTTCTAATTGAATACAATGCCTGTTTAGATGCGTTTGTACAAACAAAGGATAGTGGTCAGTCGTGTATAGTGTTTCAATAGAAAAACGATTCATAAAATATTAAAGGTCATAGTATTTAGTATATCGTTGGTTTTTTGTAACCAATTAATTATTCAATTGCTTGGCTTTGAACTCGCTTTATATTAATATGATAGTATTGTAGAATAAGAGCCCACAGATGATTTTGGGTGTGAGTGATAGCATAAAATTATTGGTATTTTTGGAAAGGTCTTTTGATTATGTGTACAAGATATCGAATTCTTGCAGTCCGTATCTGGGGTGCTTGGAAGTAAAAATAAAAAAGTCAAATTATGGGAGTTCTACGAACTTTCGTTAATTTTCTGTGTGAATGAAGCTGAATCTAATCGTTACTTATAATTGAAATGTCAAAGATGGGCGGATTAAGTTTATGCTAGTTTTCAACCGATTTTCCTAAGAAGCAACTCATTCAATTTGGAAATAAATATTTTTTTTAAATATTAACTAAAAACAGTATGCTCTGGTCCAAGTATAGTTGCTTAAACTCGATAACAAAGTTGAGAAAATCAGGAAGAAAAAAACTGACCATTTTGTATACCCAAAACCGCATGTTACATCGATTTAAAGGTCCAAAATAGCCAAAATATCCAATATCGCTTAAAAAATTAAAGAAACTATAATTCTTTCAATGGCTAAAAGTCCAAATACGGTTTTTTGGCACTAAATGCAGATGTTCGTTGTCTAATTAAATTCGAACATATCATTCGTAATCAGTCCAACAAGTCGTGAAAGGTATTCGACTCATAATTTTTTGAGGGTAATACAGTTACACAGTGTAATAAGAAGTATCCACTATTATTTGACTACCCTCTGAATGAAAAAATGTTACAATATTTCAAGACTCTATGATAAAATCATAAATGCATTATGTTTTTGAAAACAATCCAATGCAAATGGGCGGATACCACACTGTGTGAATAAAAAATCCTAATTTTCTACAGTGGCGAACAGTGTTCCATAATTTTTATGATCCGTCAATTGAAGTTTTCGAATTTTTTGAAGCCCTGCTACTCATGTGAAGTTGTTGAAATTTGCGAAGGTACCTGGTTTTGACTAGCTTAAAAACCTCATTTTTCTAGGTGGGTTAAATCAATTGGTTCTTGTAGACAGCGAATTTGGCTATGCACTACTGTGTCCATTGGTATGTAGAAGGTTCAACAATATTATTCTGCTAAAGTAGTTAACTTTTAACGAAACATCAAAAATATTTAAATATGTAGTTACGAACATATAAAACAATCCAACCAATTGGTGTTCTTGTCACATCACTAAAATTACAATTAAAATGCACCCATCCATGACTCACCCTGTATTTAATCATTTAAATATTTTAAATCCCTCACCAGCAATAATATGAAACAAAAAACCAAATATTTTTCTTTCTGTAAATGAACATTTTTTATCATGACCTAAATTTCTTCGTCTCGCAAAAAAAAAATAAAAAACAAAAATAACAACATATTGCCCCAAATACACCACCATACCGATAGGTAGGTATTTTTTGTTATCACTTTAACACAGAAAAAAAACAAGACCCAATTTGATTTCAGTTTAATAACTCAGCCCTCAGAATGTGACACACTGAGTAAAAAGTCAAATATTTATCAATCGACATGAAAATCGATAAAGTAAGCAAAATATTTAACAACATTAATAAAAAACAACAAAAAAAATAATGAAACACCTTAACTTGTGCTCCCTTAACCCCATTCAAAGTAAAATAATAAAATAACCAAATAAATTACCCCAATTATACATGCGGCACTTTGTGAGACTTTTTTTCCTCAAGAAGCTCAACGCACTATCGGCAAGTTGCTATATAAATTAATTAGTCAAAACGAATGACATAACATAACTTAGCGGCGACAATGTCAAAATTGTCATAATGCGCGCAAACATAAAACACGACACCCTAAAAATAAAAATAAAAAAAGAAACAACGAATAAAAGAAAAAATACACAAAAAAGTTGAATTTCAATGAAAACAACAACAAAAAATTAAACCACGAAGAAATGCGAATAAATGGTGTAGAATCACCATCGTCGCACCGCACCGCACTCATTGTGTGTGCAGCTTTAAAAAGCCAATGCTGAAACACGGTATCTCATGCCCCACGCTTTGAATAATTAGCGTGTTTCTGGTGGTTCCTTCTGGACTGGCATCATGCACTTGGAGGAGCAGTGGCGGCACGAAAAATATCCAATTAACACCGGCACCGCTGACTCCACCGCCAACTCCATATAATACCGGGGGCGGAGGTGAATATGAGTTTATCTCTGCGTTTTTACGTGCACATACATTTGTATTATACGTGTTCAGGTAGTCTTTTGGTTTATTATGTGTGTTGCTTTGTTGCATTTAGCAGTAAAGGTACACATCCAGGAAAATGTATAACTGGGTTCTTTTCGAGTTAAATCCGCATATATGTAGTAATGGTCGCTGCATGGAGTTTAACAAAAGCGAAAGGGTATCTCACTCATTTCTCTCCCCTCTTTGCACCCCCCCCCCCCTTTTTAAAACCTCAAATTTGTTTTGAGAAAAATCAGTGCACGTAATATAATTAAATGATTAGCATCTCGTTCTCGATTAGTGACGGTGCGGTAGCGGCAATATGTATAGTGGTGAATTTTACTCTCCTCGTTTTCGTACATTGAAATTACTCAAATTAATTAAACAAACAGATCTAGCTCGGTTTGGAAAATAACATACATAGTGGGGTGAGTTCAAAAAACTTTGTGTATTCTTTTGTTTGCTTGTCATCATGATGGCTTTTGACATTTGTTGTGTCATCGTAAATATAAATAAAAAAAAAGGTTTGTTCATTTATCTGATTTAAGTGCGTACTTTCAAAACTTTTTTTTTGTTTATTAATTGACTGTAAACGTGATGTCTACGTTATTTCCTCTCCCATTTATTAATCGTTATCAGGTTTTTGACTTTAGTATTTTTTTTATTGTTGATGCAGGCTTTTTAAGCAGACGTTCTCTAAATGTGTTTTGATAATAATTTTTTTTACTCTCAAGGAGGTCATTGCATTCATTGATGATAGAATTGATTAGCAAACAAGTTGGGAGATCAGAAATAAAATATAATAAATTTATAATCGATTTGTTATTATTGCATATCAGATGATTATATTTTATTATACGTATATGATTACACAAAAAAAAAAAGAGAATGTTTATTGCTATGGGGGAATATGACCTGAATACTGGGGTCATTGAATTTGATTGATATTAATTAAATCAAAACAAAGAGGTGATGATTGGAAGGAAAATCTATTTTTGTTTTATTACGACAATGACGTAGGAGACTACATCGTATCATATTTCCGCTCAGATTACAAATTGCACTTCGAACGTGATCAAAATATTATGTGATGTGATGTTAATCGTCTGTCAGTGTTATAGCGGTATGAGCCACATGCACGCTGCTGGATGGTGTGACACAATTTGAATTATAAATAACAAATAAATTGATTCGTAACGTCAAAAAGAAATTAACGTGAATTCCAACTTTAAAGGAATTCACGCCTTTAAAGGAATTCAAGCCTTTTCCCTCAACCTGGCAACACTATCTTAACTGAGCAGCCATGTAACCAGCGACAAAATAATGAAATTCAATAAACCAGCTCATTGGGCGACCCACTGATGACCCCTGATGACATTCAGATCTTATGTCCGTGCATACTTGCGTTCTTTTAACGCACGTTGCCGCTGCGGTATTTTTATCTTTTACAATGCTCACTAAAAGATTTAGTCACGAAAGGCGGAAATTTGGTTGCGCTGCGTGACTGCTTATCAATTAAAAGCATAAAAGCTTTTACAATATACCTACTCTGCCAATTTGAAATATCGAAGAAGACAATAAACACTCTGATGCATAATCAATTATAAAGCGTATTTCACTTTATACTCAAGGACTCTTCCCATAAAAACTGTAGCTTCCGTTACATCGCCGTCGACGTATTTGACTGACATATGAATTATAGTCATAGAACTGTAAAAATAATAATCAAAACTACAGTGGTGTAAACTCTGCCTAAGGGTAGGTAAGTGGTATTTTGATTTGATTTCAATGCCAATTTTTACAAACATTTACCATACTTTCCACTTTATATGCTTTAATGCTTATAACTTAGCTTTTTCTCCATTTATTATAATGTATTATCTAGCAGAACACTAATTTATAAGACTTGTTTCTTACTGTGTATGCATTCAATGAATAAATTAAACTTAAAAAAAAAAAATTGTTACGACTATTACGGGTGAATTGATGTCGAGGAGGCATGCAACTGGCTATTTTACTATTCTCTATAAAAACACCGAAAATATAAAGCAATAGAAGTTATCATTCTATAATTTTGAAAGACTTATTCTTTAATTCCATGCAAAAACTAAAATTAGATGATACGGGAGAAGATATCTTCAAATGCCTTAGCATTTTTCATACCATCACCTTCACCAGATGACCTATTGCTATATAGACTGTTTAGAAGCTGTTTTCCAACAAACCAGTAAAGTATTAAAAAACTTAGGCAGTGTCAGAAGTTAATCTAAATAGGCAACTCTCTTACAGCCATGTTAAATCTGACATCTGTCACCCTAAGTCACATTATTTAAAAAAAAAAGCAACAAGATCAAAATTTAAACCGATTCGTTGCTTCTAATTCTATGAAAACAGTTTTGCAAAATTGCAAAATGCAATCAACAAAGACACAGAGAATTCACAAATCATAATAAGACCTTACAAAAGCTCAATCTTAATAAACTTATCCATGCAGTTTTACACCGCACAGCTAATTTAAACATTCTGTTCCAATTTATTTGGGTGACACCAAAAGTACGCTGGCATTGTCAAACAATTGTACAAAATTATTCTCATTGTTCAAAACAACAACTACAACAACAACAAGAAAACATATAAACTTCATAATTTGCTTGGCCCCCTTATGCACCTTGCTTGTGCTACACTCTTTCACACACAAACACAAATACATTTATGTAGTTAGCAAGCTCTCACGTAACAAGCCCACATCATTAAAATAGCAAAAATAGCATACTTACGTTGCAACGCGGGCTGCGCTACGCTACGCCCCATGCTATTTCGATTAAAATATTTTCGCTTTGACAATGACATACCATATTACCCTCATCCCTACCTCCCATCTCCACACTCTCTCTCCTCCTTTACCGTTCTTCTTGGGTTGGGATGATGCAAAACAACAATAACCTTGGCATCTGATTGCAAAACGACAATGACGACGACGACGACGCCGAACACTATGTTAAAGTCGAATGTGTGTTTGTTCAACAATCGTACAATGATGCACATGCAAATCTCTGTGGCGGGTGTTCAGCTGTTTCGCCAATGTTCATGTTCAAAGTGCAGCAGCACATAAATATATATATATATCTGTCTCTTTCTCTCTCTCTCTGAAAGTTTATGAAATGTAAATTCGAAACCGAACAATGTAGGTAACTACACCTCGCATTTGAGCACCGCAATTAACGTCACTATCATCAAGCATATCAAGGCTTGACAGCAACGACTCACAATGTAATTCCGAGACGACCAACCGACACGACGACGAGACGAAACTCATATAGAGGAGATCTTCCGATTCCAACTCAATCCGAATCTGAATCTTAATCTGAATTCAAAAGGAACCTCAGATAAAATGCACCTATCCCAGAAGTGTCATTACTCGCAGCTGTCATTTTACTCTTTGTTTAAGTTGTTTTGCTGCCTGATTACGGTTAAGCGGGTGTTGTTTGTGCAACTTAATACAATTTTCATGTTTTTTTTTTCTTCTTTTGTCTCTCTCACTCTTTGCACACTAATCTGTCATAGCTGATGGCCATCATTGTGTTAGTAAATATGCAGGAAATTAAATTTTTAATTAATTTTCCGCTCTCAAATTGATTATGATTTGCGAACAGCAGTGCGGTTTTTTGTTTGTGTGTGTGTGTGATACACGACGACACGCGGCCACAGGTTACAACCTAGGAGGACATACCTTGCTTTGCCTAAAGCATTACACACAATATGACGCCCGCTGTTAATGCTGCATTGATGACGAAAAGCAAGCAGGGTGACAGATGACAGTGACAGTGCCCAGCAGTCAGAGCCAGTTAACATAAGGAGAGAGAACTCTTTTTTTTTTTTTTTTTTGTTTCCAGTCTCGATTGATGAATATTTATTTTGACAAATGGTCCGTGAACGCGACTACTGGACGTACACAACTGGCCGGGCCATAGGGGCAAGCAAACATTTGGAGCATGACCGGCCCATGTATCCAAAAATAGAGTCAATACCAGAGATATAGTGTTGTTTTGCTGAAAGAGTGTCATTCTTTTTTTCTTTCATTTTCCCATGACTTCGATTTTACAAAAACAACAAAAAAAAAACAGTTTTTCAATCCAAAAAGGAAGTCTATGACCCATACTAGTACCTACTCATACTCACTCTATATCCCGCATCCTATACTTGGCTCTATAAGCTTTAAAGTGTCCATTTGAGCGATAAATTGGATTTTATTTAGAAGAGAAAAAAATAGGTTTTTCTTCGATCTTTTTTTTTGTTTTTCTTGTTGTAATTTATCGAAAATACAAGTTTTTTTTTTGCTTACCTGAAATGATAGAAAGAAAAACAAGAAATTACAAAAAAGTCATTTTGAAAATTGAGAAAATTTATAAAAAAAAAAACAGAGGGGAGGGAAAGAGAGACAGACAAAATATAAATATGATGCCAAGGTTACCAAGAGATTTTAAATGGCATTTGACATAATTGGAAGAATGATTACAGTATTTTATCCATTATTCTGCTTATTTTTTTGTTCTTGTTCTTGTTCCTAGTTCTTGTTTTTATTGATTGGCCAAATAAGGGATTGGTTTATTTTTATTATAAGAAAAAAAATCACAAAGAATTGAAAGGAGATTTCCACTTTTGCTTTTGGAACTATACTACGAGTTGTATTGACACAATAGGTTCGATATTGTATGGCAGCAGCTGCTGGCAGAACCAATTATATTGATAAATGTCGTTTCGATTGTAGTTGTTGTAAGCCCCACTATGATATGAACATTTGTTGAAATGTACAATTTGTATAAAAAAAAAAGAGTGAGAGTGTTTAGAGTAGGTACTACAATCGAAAATTTTAGTCAATAGGTGTCAGAAACAAGACAAGAAAATAAACAAATAAATAACACAATTTCGAAGAAAAAAGAAATTGATTTGAGAAATAAAGGTTGAAACAAGCAATAATATGTGAGAGAAGGTATCAAGTTGGAAGTCAAAAAATCAGGGTGTCCCGAAATAAGTCAAGATAAATTAAGGTGATTCTGGAGTATATTCCAATAAAAAATTGATCGTTATTAAAGCTCTATCCTCAAAGTTGATATCACTTATCAATGAATTAAGAAAACACTGATATGTATCTTAGTCCAAGTTTACGATAATTTCTCTGCTAATACTAATGGTAGAAAATTTGTTGAGCAGTTTAATTTTATAAAAAATGCTCCTCCTTGTAACTGCATTTAAATAGTGTTGATATCTTTTTTGGTTGCTCAATTTTCTTGGAAAGATGCTTAATAGACATAAATTTTTATTACTTTTGTATTGTAAAGGAAACAAAAATAAAGAAAAATGTCAGTTAAAAATTTGCCAAAACACCTGTACGTACTTTTTATGATAATTCGGAAAACATGCAACAGGTAAAATCTTGCAAAAATAATGCCTAAAGTTGCATTTTAGGCATTATACGAGTTGCAAAAAAATTCAAATTTTTTTAAAATGTATTTTGAATCTGGAAGAAAAGTTTGATAATTTGTAGCTAAAAAATATTTCTTTTCTTACTTTAATAATTATATTTGTATAAAACACCAACAAAAACAACACAATTATATTCGAAACTAGTATTATGTGTTTTGAATCGGAGGAAATTTTTTGAGAAAAACACTGTATTAAAAATACAGTATTATGCAGTACAAAATTTTACAAAACAGAATTTTGCAATTCAGTATTTTGTTCAAACAGTATTTTGACATACAGAATTATAGTCTTATACTGCATAAATTGTTTTAGAGAAAACTAATCACAATTTCAACAATACACCAAAAACATAAAAAAACAAGTGTTTTGAAGTTTTTTGATGATTTCTCTTTCCGTGATACAATTGTATGGATTACTTCAAATTCGTGCTCAGCACCCTAAAAAACATAAAGTAAGCCGTTGAAAATAATTTTTTCAGAACTTTTCATCGCTTTTACTGGAGTGCAGAGAATATTTCGGACAATTAATAAATTTCAATTTGCAATATCTTTGTGTGGGAAAGGAATTTTAAAAAGATTTAAAATGATTGAGAAAGATGAAATGCAGATCACATCTTATTAGCAGTTTTGTAACAAAGTATTTTCCAATGAAGCAAGTTGACGTTGAATGTACCAACAAAAAACGGGGTTTTGATATGTTTATATTACCATATCTCAAAAACATGATGTGCTAGAGTAGTTTTGACTTAAGATTCACATTAAGCGGCTCAAAATCCTTTAGAAAAGTTTATTTTGGTTTGAATACAATTTTCGTTGCAGACCAGTGTAATTATTTCGTATTCGGAGCGTATTCTACATGCGGAACTTTGCTATGACTCTGTGATAGAGGTGAATGTTTTTTTTTTCGAAAATATCGCCAATTACAAAGATCACATTAAAGGAATCATCATTACATTAATACGTGAACACGATCTCTATTTCTCCCGTTTTAAACTAACTTATCTGCAACCGATTTTAATAAAAATTTAGCTTTTATTTGGAAGGTACAGGCAGCCTTTCTCCTACAATTGAGTCTTTAAATCCTGATTCTGCGGTAAAAAATTTACCGCTCGGCGGTAGGTACTAGAAATTATTAAAACATTTTTTTTAAAACATAAGATTTTTCTTGAATGATTGATAGTAGAAAAACAATGTTTGCATTAGTTCTTTTTCGATCCCACAACTTCATTAAAAAATAAATGCGATAAACTTAAAATTCTGTCAAGAGACAGAATGAATTCAACAGTATTTTTGTCAAAAATGATAAAAAATACATAAAGCCAAATTATGAACAATGTTAAAGACGAATAACGAAAATGTACGTTATTCCTTATTTTCATAAAAAACATGCAGTTTTATTATCTCTGCACCGTTTTCTGAAAATTTCGATCTTCTAGATCAAAAATTAAAAAAAAAACTCATTTAAAAGTTTTCTCTCCTCTTTCAAAAAACGTAGAATGATTGTATATTGAATTGTAAATGACCTGCTTAATAAATTGTTGATGACATAAAATTCATTTATCCAGGAATTTTAGAAAACATTAGTTTTGGTAAAAAAAAAAAATCAAACAACCGTTATTGTTCCCAATTAAATCAACAGAACTTTAAATAACATTAGTTAGTTATCTTATCAATAGAAATTCTTTTCCAACTAAAGTTTAATACCTCTCTTTATGCACACTCCTACATACACATGAATGTTAGAAGGCGCAATCTAATATAATTAATTAAATTAGGCTTACACAGCTTAAAAGACTCAATTTGTTACCTAAGGTCCCCCTATAATTTCCAAAGTAATTTCAGAGCTCTTATGGGGAAAAATTAAGCGAAGCAATAGCCCAACACCAAACCTCTAGACTGATATACTTAAGAGATTGTGACTTATTTTTTTTTTTTTTGGGAGGGAGAACCTAACAAACCTAAACATCTTAATGTTTGGACGACACGCAAGCAAACACGACCAACGCGATGTTCAGTTTGTTTAACATTTTTGATAGAAGGATCAAAGAATAGATACACAAACGGAATATGAAATAAATAAATGAAGATACAGGAAGTCGTTGTTGTTGTGAAGGAAACAAACGGAACGGGACGCAACCTAAGTAAACAAAAAAATTCACTTCAAAGTGATCACGTTCCGAGTTCGCCTGCTGTCATTGTTGTCATAGTCTCGCAGCAAGTGGGATGAATACCATCTAACCAAATCATTGAATTCTAAGAAAAAGTAGAACCATCATAACCCGTAATTTAAGTCACCAAAAAAAAAAGAAAACCTATAAAACCACTGCTACTCCGTTCTGTGAAGGGAGAGGATTGATTTGATAAGAGAACCCAACCAAGATGTGAATAGGATCAAAACACAAACTGGGAACTGGGGGGAGCCCTACATAAATGTTGTATCTCTATAAAATAATATCTCTAACGTGGTAATTTCATCTTTGTCCGACACTAAACAGCTGGGCCAAGGCTAATACAACAAACTGACGGAACAACAACTGAAATCGTGTGTGTGATCTGGGAAACGGGTTCATGAACCTAACCCTCAAAAAAAAATGTACACAAACCAGCCAGCAGCTTTAGCTAGTTTCAGTTTCAGCTTCAGCATACCGAAGCAACCAACCAACCGACCGACCGACCGACCGACCTACCCGTCATACAAACGTTCATGTAGCGTGTTCGGGAGTTGTACCAGAAAATTGCCTTCACTGTCGGCCCTGATGGCTGACGGAGGTAATTGAGGCAAAATGGAGAATATGGGCGGAATGTTAAATGGAAAATGGAAAATCCCATTCTCACTTCTGCGGGACGGAATACTGACGACCAACACGACTACGACTACGACAACGGAACAGGGCGGGCGCGGGCGGGAGGAAGAATGAGTTTGGGTTTTTGTATTTACACTGCACAACAACAACTGTCAGTCAGTTGGTTCGTGGTCGGCCCGTTTGAAATGCATAACTGTGTGGTTCCGAAGCACCGAAGCCTCCTGGAATAGAATTGCAGAATGAGAATTGAGGACGAAAACACGAGGCAAAAGTTTTGCGTGCGGTGCTTACTGCTTAGTGTCTGTAGCTCACTCTTTGGGATGTCATTGTCGTCGTCGTCGTCGTCGACGTTCTCGTTCTCGTTGTCGTGTGTAGTGTAGTGTAGTGTCTCGCACTCGTACGTGACAATTTCAAATTGGATCTTATTTAAGGGATTGCTATGGGCTGCCGTTATATTATGGGACAACGAACAAGGGCGTCCTGGGAGAGATGATGCCTTGCCTAGTGGGTACTTTTTTTCTACATTTTATTTGAAGAAGAAGAAGAAGCAGAAGCATTCGAAGCACAAAACTAACAAAAGGCATTCACAGATATAAAATTTAGGATGAGATACGAGTATCTACATCTCTTTATGTCCATTTAGTACTAATAGTTATATGAATGTATATTCAAGGAAAAGGGATGTGTGAATTGAAAGAGGGATTTTTTGTTTTTTTTTTTTTTTGGTTCCTCTATATTTCAACAGATGATGACGACGACGATGATGATGATGATGATGGTTTTTGATGGGGCACGTGAGTCATCTGCGCTATCTGAATAATGATATCTTTCTAACAATGGGGATAGATAGAAGAGAAGCACATAGAAAGCACGAGGCGATTAAAAAATTATCTTTAGTTTAAATTTTCCAAGATAAATAGAGAAAGATGTATCTAGATTCATGGAAAACGTGATCTTTGTTTAGATATCGAATTGATTTTTTCTTTTGTACATTCTTATTCATGGAAAGAGTCATTAGAAAGGGTTTTATTCTTTATAAAATTAAACACATAAGACCCAGGTAGTGAAGGGTTTTTTACCCTATAAAAGATCGGGTTACATGACCAGTGCAGTGGAGTTTACATAGCAAAAAATCGATTTTTAATAAATTGAGAAAATTGGAAATGCTCACTTTCGTTTCAATAGTTGTGTTTTTTTTAACACTGAGTAGCTACTCAGTTCTTCATTTTAGTTGCAAAACAAAAACAAAACAAGTGCTGAGTAGTCTAATTTGTTGAAAAAATACGGTTTACCCCACAAAAAAAACCAAAACCGGTGAAAAAATTGTGTTAATGGACCACCAACTACCAACTTTACTCAACGTGATAAGCATATAATAAGAAGCCTCTTTAAGTAATTTTAATACTTCCAAAAACTACAGATTAAAAAAAAAAACTAATTTCTAAATTCAAAAGTTTTATAAATCTATATAAACATAGCCGAAAAATCATTCGCACCCACAACTCAAAAAACTGAAATTTAAGTGACAACAAAATACACTTAAATCTATTAAATTTTGCTACCTATACTTAAACTACAAAACAAAATATCAATTTTTTATTTATTTAATGCATTATTTAATTAATGATGGCGCTACAAATGGTCCTTCCGGTATGTTATGGAATTTGTTTATCCTTGCATAAATAGTTTTTTTTTTTGCATGAAAAAAACTAAATTGAAGTGGAAATTTAAATTAAATTTGATACATCAATTAAGCGTCATTTCGGGTAGGCCTATTTTTTTTTATGAAGAAGGATTAAAATTATAATTTGTTGACTATGTTATGATGCAAAATCAAGACCACTACAATAAAACCTCAAAAATATTTCGTATGCTTTTGTTAGAAAGAAAATAAACGATAGTAATGATTAAAACATCATTTTCGGAAACGTCATTTCCGGAAACGCTTTTGGGCTATGAATGAGTTATACAGTATTCTCAAAACGAATGTGCATATTTTAGTGATTTTAAGTTAGAATCTAACAAAAATATAATTTAAAATCACAAACTTAATAGCAACCGATTTGACACTGAGTATTGAAACAAACTTAATATGAAATTGGATGAGATTTTGAGTTTAATTTTGTCGTTAACTTGATCCCCATTCTTGAAGTCAGCTATTTATTAAGATACGAAATTTAAGATGGTTTCTCGGCTATCGGAATTTTGTATTTGTTGATTTTGTTCGTATCTCAACGTCTGGAATCCTAAAAGCTGAAAAGCTTAAATTCCCGAATGTTCTTAATCCCAGAAATCATAAATTGCATTTTTACCTATGTATATATTTTTTTTGAATTTAGATTACTTGTTTTGTTTTGTTATTAATTGCACCAGGAAACATAAACATGGTTCCAATTTTCAAACATTGAGTGTTCAAACGAGTAAAATCGTTTTATTGGCATTCGATTGCTGTGCTTTTAATCGATCTACCAATAAAACACAGATATTAATGTTTAACTTGATCGATATTCAAAGCTACAACTTCGAATAACCATTTCTATTTGTTATTCCTGGCATTTCGTTTTCGCAGTTTGCCTTACATCCAATACAAAAGATTCCTCACACTCTACGCAAATATTATCTTTCCCATCATGTGAATGTTTTTAACTATACACACTCTAGACTAGATAGTAACTTGCTTATTCGAATTCCAAACAATTTTTTGAACTCTGATCTGCATCCATAAATTAAAAAAAAAATATCTGTAACCAGCACTAAAAACTTAACAAATCCGTGTCCAACTAATTCGCATGTGTCTATCAAAACCCAACAAGCGTAACGGAAATTTTTCATGAAACTTCATTTTAAAAATAGAAGAAAAACAAAATACCAGAGACCAAAGACCAAAGACGAAGAAGATTAGGGCCTCGTTGGAGCCCTGTGTGGTACTTACCATCCGGGCCGGCCAACTTCTTCGAACCATTACAAATGGTAATAGTTTAACCTTCCATGTCCACTTTGGCATGTGCAAGTTACTTCAATATGCGTCCATTACGATGGAACCGAACCAACGAAGGAACGAACGAACGAAAACCAACCTTATACTACGTTCAGTCTTATTTGGTTCTGGTTGGAGGCAATAATTTGTAATTATGCATTATAGCGGTGATTGCATGTTAGAAGGAGGAGTAGCAACAACGGAAAACCACCAACTACAACAGCAGCAGCAATGACTAAAGTTATTCTTCTCGCCCAACTCACAGCAGTCGTATATAAAATATACACATGGAGTCAGAGAGCCTTAGGTATACTACACAGGCCCCATGGGAGAACAACTGGTTAAATCAGTTTACAGCTGACATATTCTTTTGGCCTTCGCCTTACCCTTTGCCTAATGTGGCAGAGAATTACCGCATATCTACATGCATAATATAGGGTTTCGGAGGGCCCAATCCGAAGAAGATGCTAATCATTCTGATTGAAAAGAAAGAAGTGCGCAGTGCAGATGGAGGAATGATATTGTAGCAGCATTGGTCACAGGGTGACGATGATTAATCGTACGTCACACACATGCACTTTATGTTCGATTTATCTCTTTTCGATTTGATTTAGTACCAAAATGAGTGTATGTGTGTGTATGTTTGGTTAATGAAGGATCAGTTTTTATTTTATTGTTTTTTTTTTCTGAAATGAAGATTAGATTTGGAAAAATTACTGACACTGCCAACTGGTTTTAAGGTTAATTTAGGTCAATGACCAATGATAAAATATTAGAACGTCAAATTTGTCTCTTTCAGCCTTGATTGGCTTTTCAAAATTTCTTCACAAATATATTAATTTGAAGTTTGCTGAAAAAATAATTTTAACACTTTCGTTTTTACAATTTGTTAATTCTCTGTCAACCCATGAACTATCATGTTCTATTGAAGAAATCGATTGATTATAAAGAAACCCTTAGGAGGCCGGAATTTTATAGAAACTAGGAACCGAAACTGGAAACAATAAGTGGAAACAGTAATTGGAAACATATACTGGAAACAGTATTTGGAAAATGGGAACAGTAAATGGAAACAGTAAATGGAAATAGTAACTGGTCACAGTTACTGAAGACAATAAATGTAAACTGTAAATGGAAACTGTTAATTGAAACAGTAAATGGCAACAGAAATTGGAAACAGCAAATGGTAACATTATATGGAAACAGTTACTGCAAACACTGACTAGGAACAGTAACTGGTAACAACAATTGGAAGCTGGAATATAATTAGGAATATAATTAGGAAGTTGATACAGTAAAGAAGAACAGTAACTGAAAATGGATTTACGCCAAATGTTAGTCCGCTGTGAAAGCACATGGATCTAGAAGACTTTTCACTATGCGTTAAACCATCTTGAGCTCCTTATAAAGTTAAGACTATTTTTTGTCAGATCATTTGGATCATTGTTGTTAAAGTCGCCCCAATTGCATCTGTATACAGATCAAGATATGTACATTTTTTCATTTTCATTTTTATAGATGTTGCAGAATTCTTTTTAAGAAGATGCAAAGACGCGAGCAGTTCACCCCTTATGACAGCTTTTAGAGAGCTAACGTGAATTCAATTGTAGTTTGACTTTAATGGAGAAATGGAAACCGTTACTCAGGAAAATAACCTTAGACAAATAACTGGGAACAGTATCTGACAACAGTACTTGAAACAGTACCTGGAAACAGTTACTACGGGATCAGAAACTAAGGACCTTGGGAACAAATTTTGGCATAAGGACCTCAACCCACTGGACACAATTTTTGTTACCATTTATTGTCCAGGCATTAAGAGTAAAGATCGGGGTTAACTAGAAAGTTTAAGTGGACATTTTTGCTAGTTTTACTAGTTTTTAGATTTTAAAGTTTTAGAAGTGCTGTTTCCACCTTGTACATATCTCTGCAGAATAAGTTCCTATTTTGAAAAAGCATAGACAAAGTTTTTGGGCTGAACAATTAACACTTTAAGTACGAGTACTTTTTTTCATTACTAAATATTTTGTTGTGCCTACTCAGTTTCGAGGACACATAAAGGCTGCAGTTTTATGAAGAAAAGTTCTTAAAAAAAATTAAATTTGAACTTTATTGGTTGATAATTTCCTGAAAATTTTGAGATGTGATGCAAAATGTCATTAAGTACCATAAATAGTAAATTTTCGATCACTGCCACTAGAACTCTTTATAAAAATGTACCTAACCACAAAAGTTTGTATTAAGACCGGTTTCTAATAGTCTCATTGTAGCAATCAATTCCGTTTTTTTGTTCTGTAAGGAGTGAGTGTGAATTATTGAGAGAAACGTGATACAACGTTTGATATTGTGAGCTTTTGTGACAACATCTAAACTTATTTCGTGCTACCCTGTTATTGTTTTAATATTTTAAAATTCAACAAAAAGGGATAGAATTTGAATGTCTTCTAAGATAATCCTCGTTCTTTTTTTTTATTATTTCTAGAATTTCTTGATTAGGGAGAAAGATATAGAAAAAAAGCTGTTCAAATAAAACCGTTAACATCAAATATTTACTTTTTGCGATTTGATTTATTTAGAAATCGTGTTTTCAACGAAAGAAAAAAGAAATACCACTTAAAAGGTAAAATTTATTTAAATTGCATGTTTTTTTTTTGTTGTGTTCGTCTTCTTTTTTGCATGATAAACTTACTTCATTTTCACTGAGTAAACAATGTTTGTTTAATTGGGATTTCTGTGTGGTTCTGCGTGGGAAGAAATTAAAATTACTTTAAATAATACTTTTGTTTTAGCCCGATATAATAGCGTTTCACTTGTAATTGGATTCTGATTAAACTCTTTGAATAAGTAGTTCAAACGAATTTGTTGTCTCGAAGTTTATAATGAAAATTATTTTGTACAAACAAACAAAGTTAAGTTCAAGAGAATCAATTTTTGGGATTTATATCAAAAGCCTACACATTCACCATGTAATCGAGGGAAATAAAAGCTTTGAACCAAGAGGTCCTAAAGGCATTTCATTAACTACATAAATCATTCTGAGAGTTGCGTATATGCCACTTATAAGAGAGATCCACTGTCACCATCGCGTATCTAAAGGTCATACACCCCCTCATTAACTGGAACAGGGCTGTAAATTATAGTTTTTAATTTAGATTGCATATTATCGTACAACTTCTTCAATTCGCAAGTTCTCACACTAAATTTAGAAGTGTTGTTGTCCCAGAGTCACTAAAAGTTTTCGAAAACATTAAATAATGAAATGACAAAAGGATCGGTATCAGTATGCAGCCTTGTGGTATACCATTTTAAACTGAAAAACCTATCAAATGTATCATATTTCGATGTTCGTTGGTCAATACTCTAAGGTCAGGAATGCCCAACCAAATCCTTGGGTAGAAAAGTGCCGGAATTTATCTCCTACACAAACTCTACGAACAAAGGGCTTAAGTAATCGCGTGAAGATGGTCTGTAGCGCGATAAATTGTACTTCACCTCACATTCTTGGTCATTTACCTTGACGAAGCTTTCCCCTAAAACTACTACTCACGTTCGACTTTCTTCAAACCATAAATTAAATATCTCATTTCAAAGAACCGTATCGGAAATCTTTGTTGTTTTTTTTCCTATCCCCCTTACACATTCAAGATAAAAAAAAGTCATACACACACAAACCCTACAACAATTCTAAAACTAATAATAATTGAGTGCAAAGAACTTTGGGTGATTAAGATCATTTTGAGTCATTTCGCATGTAGGCTTTACTGATGGCGAGAGTTCGCTCAAGTCAGTGCGTTTAACCAACCATGGATAAAGTAACTCCCATCAGCCTAGAGTCACAGCTCACAGCCCTGATGCGTCTCACCTCAAAGGCTGCTACAAAAACAACAACAACAACAAGAATTTCGAAGAAAAAAAAACCTGAATCTTGAAGAAGATTTGCTTTGTGGATGATACCATTTGCACGCTGCTGGTTTCTATTCTGTGTTTGTTCAAAATATTCCTAACCCAGGTGGAAGTGGTGGAAATGGATGACCAATCCACCAGAGAGTCACACAACAAAAAAAAAAAAATAAAAGTGAGTGCATTCGAGTATAAAAGAAGATTTCAAGATTCAAGACTCTGGAACGTGGAACCTGAGCACAACAAAAATGTATAAGTATAAATGCGAATGGAGCAATTGAAATTGCGAATTTGTGTGTTGTTGATCTTCTTTTTTTTCATCGTCTTCTTCTTATGGAGCAGAACACCAGACTGTTCTTGAGACAAGTCAACCACGACGACGACGATGAACGACAAATAATATAAATAAAAAAAAATAAAACGAAGAAGATGATGCGAATGAGGACGACCGACGACAGAGGCGTGCGCGCAGCGCAGTGGTTTTTTGTGGCCAGCACCGCACTAGCAATAATCTAGTTGTTAACCTTGAGAAAAGTTTTAAAGTTCATCGAGCCTTTAAAGCATCTTTGTGGCATGCTGCTGCTCCAACTCCAATAACCTGGACAGACGACCGGCTGCTCGGCCCCGCCACCATGCCATCGCCAGCCAGTGTGATAGGAGACGGTAAATATCGTTGGAGCTTCTGGTATCACTAGAGCAAATCCAATTCCTGATGCCTTTTTCGCCTATACAACACACACTGCGAACTGGTGGACCAAAGGGAGAGAGAGTGTGTTTAAAGTTCATTGGCTATTTGTATTCTGCAAGTTAATATTTTATAATATTTCTTCTGTTTCTGTTTGGGTTAATGTGTTTGTGTGTGTGTTTTTTTTTGTGTTCCTTAATGGAATTCAGAAGAATTTTTGGGAGATGAATCTTTAAACAGTTCGAAAATTTTAACCTGCGCGATTGAAGAAGAACAGAAATTATTTAATTATAGCAATAAACTCTAACGCTTGAAGGTTAACCGTGTAGGGCATGGACGTGAAAAGGTTTACAAATGTGTAGGAACGAGTGGATATTAAATTGAGAAGATAAAATAAACAAGAACAAACATAAAAAATTTATCTGAATCAAAAGTGTACACACTTGTTCAGTGATTTTTTTTTTTTCATTTCTTTGTCTACCTGTTTTTGGGACTTATCAGGAATTTCCTCTTAGGGATTAACGATAAGGTTAAACGAAGGGTTTTAATCGTTGTTTTGATTTATAAGAAGGAAATTAGTGGAAAGTTTTACTAAGAATTCTTTTTTTTCGATTTTCTAAGAGTTATGGATGATTTTTTTTATTTATGTTGTTAGAAATTTTTAATTTTCTATCTCCAGTAATTTGAAGATTTTTTGTTGGAAAATGTTAATCATGTCAAAAAGATATTTATGCATAATTCACTCTTCATCGCTGACGAAATCATAAACCCAATTTGGTATACAGAAATTAAGTACCGAATTTTGAAAGCATTGAACTTTGTTAGTCTTTGGTAAAAAGCAGATGTATATTGTATAATGTGTTCAAAATGTCCTCCTTAGTTTTGTATACATGCTTCAGAATGTTTCTGGATTTCATTGCGAATAATAAATGACGCTAACTGCTGGCTGACTTTTGATAACGCTTCGAGAATACGCTCTTCCAGTTCAACAACAGTTTCTATTTCAGTGGAAAAAAAAACAAACAACCGAGTTTATTAACGCATTATAGAGAGTGCATAATGTTATTAACTTTTTATAATGCTTCTAAACGAAAAAAGGTATTTAAACGTTACATAGAGATTGTATAAGCTTAACGCGAAAGAAAGCCTGAATAATTTTGCATGTTTACGTTTATTTTTCTCAAATGTCATTTTGGCGTCAGCATTTTGAATTCTGATCTCTATTCAAAAACAGAAATCTATTTATACTAGTACCGCGCCGAGCGGTAAAAATTTTACCGCAGCGTAGCCAGACAAGCCTAAAGTTTTTAATATTTTTTTATTGCTTAAACTTAGTAGTTTTTTTACATGATGAGTTAAATCAGAGCCTTATAATATATTGGGGTTGCTGCAGTTCTAGAGTTGCGAAGCATTTTTTTTTTAAATTAAATTTGAATCCCGATAATAACGTATATACATACTTTCACAGGACTGTATTGTTGATATGGGCTACCATAAACTAACTTATGCGTTGTGAATAGTTTATTCGGTACTAGTTGCTTACAAAAAATACATTCTGGCAGGGTTGCCGTGTGCCAAAGTGCTTGCTAGGCAAGTGTGAAAGTTTTGTTAATATAACAAAGTTTATGATATAATAGTTTAAGAAGTTAACTTAATTTATTACACTTGGTGTTTATTTTTTACATCAAAGTTTTATGATATACTAAGGTTTTCGCAGTACTATGGTTGCCAAACTGCTTTTTAATTAAATTTAAAATAGGAACAAGTCCCAACATTGACGTACTTTCACAGGGTTGTATTGTAGATACTTATACTTACGATTTGTTAATAGTTGCTTTGGTACTAGTTTAGTACAAAAAATACAGTCAGACTTGTCTGGCAGGGATGCCGTGGCCCGAACCTTCGCCAGGCGAACATAAAGTTAAGGAAGAATTAAACTTCGAACTTTAAATTATAATTTTTAAACAAAGTGTTTAGCATGTTATTCTAAATACTAGTTTTACTATGCTTTTATTATAATTTTAAATATGTAATAATAATTTTATGTAATAATAATTTAATGTAATAAATAATATAATAATTTTAAAAGCGACTTTGTATCAAAATTTTTTGTTTTTTATTGTATTTAACGTTTTAGGATTTTTATTTAGTTTATTAAATTTGAACTATAGAATTTGGGTTTCAAAGTAATGCAGGGGTACGATAAACTAAATTTTTGTTAACAATTTTGAATTTAACATTTTTAAAACCTCTTAAGCAGAATATTCCATTGAAAATTTTGTTCTCATTAAAACGTATAAAATCGTATTGTGGCTCATATTTGCCAAATAATATATTCCAACCTCAAGTACATCTAATAAAATACTGTTTTATTTTTTTTATATTTATCTGAGCAAATGCAAATTTCTTGGCTTACTAATTGGACGGGGTGTAATCAATTTCATATTCAAGTTCTCTTCTTCTTCTTCTTCTTCTTCCTCCACATAAACAACGAAATTACATAAAATTCCAATAAATGGAGCATAAAGACTGACGATCGAACTTACAGAAACAAAAAAAAAATATACTATCCTGGCAGCGTAGAGGAAGAAGCTGTCACAGCGAATCCTTGACATTTGAAATAATATCATCTCAATCGATTTTATTGAAAAAAAAAATGAATATAAGAAAAGAAAAAAAGAAAATATATAAAGCGAGGGTGGTGTGGTAATAGCATTGTGGAAGCTGTATATTTCACATTTTATATGTATGTATAGGATAGATAAAGAAAACTGCATCTTCTTCTTGTTTCATTCACACAGCCAACACAGCAAAGATGTATCAAACGAATAGAAAGATATTCGTTCGCTTCACAAGACATTCTACCAGATTGTGCGATTTCAATAAAGAAATATAAAAAAAAAAGAAAAAGAAAAAAAAATCACTTTATTTATAAAGAATTGGATTCGAGTTGACGTTTGCTCTTTCGATGGTTATCCTTTTGTGTGTAAGGATTTGTCTTCTCTTCTTTTTTTTTGTACATCTTCAAAAGCAAGGTGTTAGTATAGTTTTTATGTGATTGTGTGAGATGCGGACGAGATGCATTTTGAGAAATATTTAATTGACTTATTGATTTATTTATTTTTATTTTTATTGTTTTCTTGTTTTTTTTTTTTTTTTGCACACTCATTGAAGTGTGCAGAAGGAAAACATACTGCTGACTAAGCATTGCAAGGAGTGCCATTCAAAATCATCGGATGTATAAACTATTTCATTTAAAAATGCAGCAAAACTTGAAATGACGGATTATTGTATTTATAAGTGACTTTAAGGCTCTTGGTTAAGTGAAGGTCGTTTGTTTGATGGAATAGGTGACGTAGCTTGAGTTTCAAATATGCTTTTCAGTTTTTCAGTTTTTTCAGTTTTAATTTTGTTTTTTATTCATTCATATAAATTACTTAAAGCTAGATACAATTATACATTTTAAATTAAATTGAATGAAGTAAAAATAGTAATCATTCTTTAACTTAATAAGTTAGTGTTGAATGACACATTTCAATAAATAATTTTCAATAAAGGTCTGATGTGGGGTGACAATCAGTACTTAGTAAATTCGTTAATTCGTTATTATAATTATAAGAAATGAATGCAATATTTCAATCTAGATACATTTAATTTAAGTTACAAATACTAGAATTAAAAGATAAAAATGAAGAAAAAATCAAAAAAACGTAGGAAAAAAGAAAAAAATCAACTTAAAAATTTCAAAAGATAAATTAATTATTGTTATTTTGTGCTGATAACTGATTTGGGATTCTTAAAATGGATTCAATATGCTCAGTTTCAACAGTGAATAGCCAGTCCTTGACTTTTTTCAAAAAAGAACTCAACCGGGTAGTGTTTCTGACAAAAACAGGCAGTTTATTGAAAAATTTAGGTGCTGTAGCAATGTAAAAAAGTGAAAAATGTGTTTTACGAGTGAAAGGTTCATTCATTAGGTGCAAGCTGTTTACGCGTAGATCATAAATTTCAGAATTTCTACTGGGGATGTTGCCA
This sequence comes from Meliscaeva auricollis, assembly GCA_948107695.1. NCBI lineage: Eukaryota > Metazoa > Arthropoda > Insecta > Diptera > Syrphidae > Meliscaeva > Meliscaeva auricollis. The sequence goes on from OX403617.1 coordinate 76,769,844, forward strand.
CTTTGTTTAAAAAATTCTTTAAGTACTTTAAAAACATAGAGATGTCTCATTGGTAGAATTTGCAATTCCTTGTATAGGGGCCAACTTGACGCTAATCGATTTTTATTACAAATAATTCTTATCAAGTGTTTTTGTGCTATCAAAAGAGGTCTAAAATTATTAGCATAGCATCCACCCCAACTGGTGATACCATATTGAAGTTTTGACTGTGCAAGACCGTTATAAACACAATTTAATACTTTTTTTGAGCAAAATGGTTTTATAAGATACATTTTTCGAGAAACCAACATCATATGCGATTTCAAAGTGCGAGTATGTTCCTTCCAGTTCAAGTTTGAATCAATTAAAACCCCTAAATATTTAAAATGCATTACTGATTCAATTTTAAAACAATTATTGGAGCATTGAAATCTTAGATTAAAATTGCTTCTACCACAATTGTGAATAGGTAGACAAAATTTTTTGCAGTTATGTGCATGAAAGTATAGGTTATAATCAGGAAGACTATTCCCAGATACTTTGAACGTCACTAGTTTAGTTTTTTCGCTGATGATAAGCTTATGAGCAGTAAACCATGTCCTTAGTGTTTCTAGATCTTCTTCAATTTTTGTTATACAATCAAATAACGTGCTAAATTGATAGGTGAAGGCTATATCGTCAGCAAAGGCAGTAGATGATCCATTAAGTTTTAATTCAAATATTGAGTTTATATAAATTAAGAAAAATAACGGGCCAAGGACAGATCCTTGTGGAACACCATTTTTTAAATAACGGGAATCGCTATAGGTCCCATTTACAACAACTTTTTGTTCCCTTTCTCTCAAGTAGGATTGAAGCCATTTAAAAGTCTCTCCTCTAAAACCTGCACTGTATAGTTTATCGAGAAGAATACTGTGTTCAACCATATCAAATGCTTTTGTCATGTCAACAAAAAGTGCAATGGTAGTTTTATTTGCATTTAGGCTGCCATATAATTCACTACATAATCGTAGAATAGCATCTTCTGTTGACATGTTTTGTCTAAAACCGAATTGGTTTTTACTAAAAAAAATATTTTTATCCAAAAACGACATGATACGCACCTTCATAAGTTTTTCGAAAACTTTGGAGATAGTTGGAAGCAAAGATATCGGTCTATAGTTTGATATATTATTTTTTTTACCTTTTTTAAAAAGTGGTATTACTTCGGCTCTTTTCAAAATTTTAGGAAAACGACCACTTTCAACACTTGCATTAAATAAATACATCAAAACATCCACAACATAAAATGCAATTTTTTTAAGAAGAGTACTAGAAATTCCATCAGAAGTACTTGAATTTTTGTTTTTAAGCGATAGAATAGCTTTTAATATTTCGTGTGATGTTATAGAATTATAGACAAAACTATTACTTTGTATACCAGTCATTAAAATTGAACTCAACGAGCAATCACAACTACAATATGAATCAACTCTAGGCTTAATTTTATCAGTTATTTCAGTGAAGTATTCATTAATTTGATTAGAAATTGAAGTTGGATCAGTAAACGAAACACCATCAACTTCTAAATTTTTTATTTTAATTGGTTGCCTTTCTTTACCTAAGATATTATCAACAACTCTCCATTCTTCTCTGCTATTTCCTCTAGCTTTTAAAAATGCATCAGTATAGAAATTATTTCGAGCTACCTCAATATGTTTCTTAACAGTTTTACAAAGAGAAATATAGTGTTTTCTAAGACTTTCATTACGCGGATGTTTTTTACATTTTTTACTAAAAGCATTCTTCCTATTAATGAGTTTGAGGAGCCCTTTACTCATCCAAGGCTTTAAACGCTTTAACCTTGAACTTTTGGTTGACGAAGATGTACAAGATTTGATATGCTTTTCTAAGATTGAAAAAAATACATCAAAAGCATCAGAAGGGTCACTTTCTAAAAACACTGGATCCCAAAATTCATATTTTAAGCACTCATTTAGTAAATAGTAATCAATATAATAAATGGTTTTTTTGAGATTTTTTTGACGTGGCGTTAAGTTTGAATTCAAAAAATTAGTCATCGCTATCATTTTGTGGTCTGTTATCATTAGATCATACACTTTTCCATTTGAAGATTTCTTATAATTTTTAAACCTAGCAAATATGTGGTCTATACAAGTACTAGAGGAGTCAGTCACACGAGTTGCTTCGTTTATGTAACTTTTAAGACCATTAGCCGCCAAAAGTAGTAAATAATTTTCAGAATCTTTATCCGTTTCATTTAAAATATCAATATTTATGTCACCTAATAAAATTAAGTTCTTGGCCTTAGTTATACTTAAGACATTGCTCAATTCATCAATGAAAATACTTTTACAAAAACTATGCAGCCTATATATACAATACATGACATAGCTATCATTTTCATAACAAAATGATAACTTCAATACATCCGCACTTGTAATTTCAACTTTTGAGCTATCACAAAAAATATCATCTCTTACATAAACAGCTATACCACCCGAGGCATATAATTCATTACAATTAGCAAACATTGAATAACCTTGAATATTATATAAACTTAATTCATTTTCGTAAATCCAAATCTCACTCAAAACAATAACAACAGGTAAGCTATTAAACGTTTCAATATGCGCTAAAAGAGAAGAAAAATTTTTCCTCAAGCTACGAATATTTTGATGTAAACAAAAACAATTATCAACAAAATTAGATGCAATGACTGGATAAACACATATTTCAGGGACTGAAGGAGGGATAGAAATAGAACTATTAATATTCATATTCATATTTTACCAAAATCAGCAGCACAAAATATTCTTACTGGTTTATCACCCTCACTCCTACGCATATAAACTCTCCCATTCTTAGTCCAAACATATTTAAATCCCATCTCAGTCTTCAGTGATAATGCCTTGTTAAGCAATTGGCGAGTCTCATATGTTAAGCAATCGTTCACAAAAATATTTTCAAATTTTCTTTTCGCATTAAACAGATTAGTTGTAAGCTGATCTCTTCTTTCTCTTTTTGTTTTCATGATCTTTTCCTTCATTAGTTGTGAAACCAATTTTACACGAAGAATGTTGGTGTTGGTGCTCTTTACATTTTTGTTGGAAGCATTAGCATTAGAAGATGGTTTTGTTGTTATTTTTTTCATATAACATTGATCGATGTCTGCTTCGTTTATGTTCACGTTTAAACCATCGCATAAGACTTTGAGAGCAATATCAACGTTCGTCAATGTATTGTTGTTGTTTGGAACGTTATAAATTTCAATGCAGTTCGCAAGAAGCTGTTGCTCTAGGTTGTTGACCTTTTCTTCTAGTGCAAGTATTTTTTTATCACTTTCAATGTTTTTGGCGACAAGTGCATCGATTTGTGTCTTGTGATATTGTTTTAGCAAGACAATTTCAGAATAAACCATCTCTAAGGTCACAGCTTTTTTTACTTCTTCAGGCAATGGTGTGGTGATGAAATCTGTATCGGCGGGGTCATCAGAGTTGGCGGTGTTGGCGGTTTCGTCGGAGTTGGCGGGGTTTGCGGGGTTGGTGGGGTTGGCGGAGTTGGTGGTGTTGGCGGGGCTGGCGGTGTTGGCGGTGTTAGCAGTGGTGTTGGTAGTGTTGGTGGCAGTAGCTGTGGTAGTAAAGGTTGATGATGAACCAGATTGTTGCTTTGGAGCAATCTAGATAGGGTAGAAAGTGATACTGCCGCATTGTCTCGGAAAAATACGAAAAGAATGGTAGAAGGAAGCAGGAACGTCTAGCGATTCTAGGTTAGGCAGGGGATAGGGTCAGAGATCCAAACCAATCTTTCAGAAAGGCAAGAACCAAAAAGCCGACAAAACTTTACCTAGCATCCTCAACATAGGAGTTAAAGCACTGAGACAAATGTATGCAAAGGTGGCTATTAAAGTTTAATGTTATGGTTTTAACATAGGACTTTTATGAGGCCGACGTATCTGGAAGAAGTCATTAAGTGTTCTTCGAGTGAAAGCACACGCGGAATTTAATGGCTGGTTTCCTTTTGGCCGACTGACCTAGACCACCTACAGCAGTAAAGTTACAGAAGAATGCATTAAAGCTAAAAAAAAAAAAATAGAAGACCACCAAACATTGCGGTCTTCTTACCAAAAAGCAGTGGGCAGTGGGACACAGAAAGTCTTTTGATACTTATCAAACGCAAAAGTGAAGAACTGACTGTCCTTGTATGCGCAGGTTTATGTGAAGTAAGGCAAATAGAAAAGTGTAACTCATAGTTGTTAGGCTGCTCTAAAATAAATTTATTAAATTCAGTTTAATAAATTCATCATCAGCAACAACACAATGAAACGGTACACAGTATTGTAAGCCAGGGCCAGCTGTAATCCACTAAAACATCAAAGATTTAAATACCATGGTCATAACTGACAGAAAGGAAGCAACTACATTCTATTAAAGTACTCCAGATACTGTATATTCTGAAAAGGCTACGATTTACGATATAGTTCACTTGAGGCTACCCAGCAAATTATTTTGAAGTGGCTGCAGAAGAATCTATATTGATCCATTGATTTTACATCGTCTTTGAATAGTTCGTAAAGATCGTGCTTCGGTCAGAGAGCTGGTAAACTACAGCCGAAACTGGTAAAGCACAATCGAACCTGAGGGATCTATTACCAACGGTGGGGGGGGGGGGGGGATGTTGGTTGTAACCGATTAGGTGTGTTGCGCCTGTGATCTCATACCCGAATTCCATTAAAAAAAAAATGCGTTTTCCTTATCTATCTTAAGTCTTCAAAATAAAGAATGATAAGGTTATTGGCTTGAAACCCAGAAATCTTGGTTAACAATAAAACTATTAACACTCCTTCTTTCTTCTCATTATTGTTTTTTATTTTTTTGACAACTACGATACTAATTTAATTCTCCTGAATATTTAATAACACTTGCGTTTCTCAAGTAGGTAATTCAATATCTTTTTTGAAATTAAAAAAAAAAAAAAAAAAACCACAACTTTTTTTTAAACTTAAGTGTTGTCTTTCTACTGTGTTTACCACAGAAGCAGCAGCAGCGTCAATTAGGGACACCTGCAACCATCATCCAGAGTACTTTGTGCTGTGCATACCTTTCTTTACTAAGGCAACACAATAAAGAAATACAAAATCAAAACAGAACAAAAAAAAGACAATTTCAAGAATAAGAAAAAAATATTAAAATAAAATTAGTTTGTTGCCATTTTAATAGCTGGAATTCTGTGTTGCTTATTTTTTCGTTCTTTTCTCTATCTCTCTCTCTTTCACTCTGTCAAATAGTTGTTGGTATGGTTTTTTTTCTCTTATGAGTGTTATACTATTGTGGACCATTGACTTCCCAGTTTCAGTCAACCAACAATAAGAGCTCTTCCAATACCTTCAAACACTCCTTCTTCCATTTAAAGCCGCTTTCGTGCGAATAAACATAAAACATCTGCGAATGGCTGGGTAGGGTATATAAAATGAACGAACCAAACTAACAAGCAAAAGGGCACCGTCCTATATCCAGTGACGGATTGGAGGTGACTTGAAAGAGAACCAGAATTCCTTGCTGGTAATATTTTTAAGGAATCAACAAGGACGGAAAATTGCTAAGAAAATGGTAGGAATTGATCTGTCAAACTGACAGATCGTCATAATTTACTTTTACAACTGTCAAAATATTTCAATAATGCCATTCCTTTACACGAATTCAATTGATGCCGTTTTTTGGTGTTCTTAATTTTAATTCTGCTAAGAAAAGTGAACTTTACAAAAAAAAAATCAAAGTGAATTTGAAGTGAATTAAACGGAAAAGAAAACTTAATTAATTTGACGGAAAAAAACGAAGTGAATTTAACGATTAAATCAAAGTGAATTCCACAAAAAAAAACAGCCGAAAGGCAACTTTAAGCAATGATTTTTTTATTAAAAATTGAAAAAAAAAAATAGGCATTTATGAGTTCTGAACTTTCCCGGAGCGTTTTGGGTGACGTAACATTGAAAAAAACCTATTAGAATAAAGTGTCCGTCATATCCCTTGACAAAATGAAATCTCTGCCGCAACGCGTTCGTAGGGGTCTATGGGTGAGACACTTTTTTCAGAATTGTAATTGGCTGTTTTTTCTAAGACTTTTGCAGTCGGGACTGTCACGCCGAATCGTGTGTATTCACCCTTTAGAATATTTTTAGGCGTATAGCCTCTTGTGAGGAATTGAGAGTATTTCTTGTCAAATTCATAAGAAAGTGCGCCCGCTCCAAGCCGAATGATCACGCCAGAAAATTGCAACTCTCTTAAATTTTTCCCAACTAACTATACACTCACACAAAATCGGTAAAGAGTGAAGGTCACTAGACATTATTGCTTCGTGGGATTGCCACGCCAAGTAAATCCGGCACCGTTCGTATTTAACCAATACCCAGTCCTCCGAAAACTACGCCAACCCAACCAATAGCGTCGCCACTGTTTATCTCCACTTGTCGTCGACTGACTAAGAGAGATAATATTAAAAAAAAAAAAAAATAAGAGTCTTTAAAGCTTGCAAAATGAAATGAAACTGTTGTGGTAAGTAGAAGTAGAAGGAAGCCGGCGCTGGTTCTATGCCCTCTTCTGTCGTAAATGCAAGAACAAAAAGACGAACAGAAAAGAAAAAAAAGAAACAGAAGCGCAACACACTTTAAGAAGTAAATAATTTTAAGCGCAAAAGGTGATGAACTCTTTGTATCTCTCACAACTCACAGAGTTATATATTTTATGATGAAGACAAGGAGTTTTTTTTTGTTTTTGTTTTTTGTTTGACGGCAGGGCAGTGACGCAAGGTACCTTTGGCTATGTTGTTGTGTACAAGTACGAAACCGCTTAGAGGCACAAAATCATTTCATCAACTTGGCTCACAACTAACCAAAGGGTGACACATCGACTTATGCCTTTTGAAACTTTTCTGTTTTTTTTTTTTTTTTTATTTATTTTGTTTTGTTCTTTAACAAATATTCCGCAGGGAGGAGCAGGCTATAGCAGGTTGAGGGTGTTTGTTGGTTGGTTGGGAAACTTAAGGGAATCACCGAACAAGAACCCTCGACTTCATTTTTGCAGTTCAAGTGTCGTCTGCACTTTAGAGAGACGCTTTACTGGCTGGCTGTTGACAAATGTGTTGTACTGGTACTAGTGCGGTGTTTCTAGCTTGATATGGGGCGTTGGCGGTGTATAAACAAGCTAGCGAGTGAGCGACAAAACAACGTTAGCATAAATGGTTTCTGTTTGATTCTGCTGCTGCAATGATAACCGTTTTGTTTATTATCGTTGATAGACAGTTTTTTTTTTTTATTAAATCACATAAACACACACAAATATATAGAGAATACACACAAATTCTGACAGACCAAGAGAAGGAACATAACTCGTATCTATAGATAAACCATCAGCACAAAATGATTCTCGACTGGGATCAACTTTAAACAGGTTTAGATTTATGTTGAAAGCTGAAAGCAGTATAGAAGAAGCAGAAGGGGCAGCCACAGCATTGAAGTTGAATTGAATGCATGTATGTTGGTACCTACGAACTGAACCGAACAGTGTAGACACCGGCACCCTTCTTGGTTCAGCAAAGAGTCGTTCGGTTAGAGAGAGAGACAGAGGCAGAGGGAGAGGGAAAGGGAAAGGAATTGAGCAAAAAAGAACAAAAAAGGAAGATGGCCTAGGATTCGTATTTCAGAGAGTTTATTTTTTATGGGAACTCCCCAATGATGGGGGTGTGTGGAGTGGAGTGTGGATTGTGGATTGTGCACAGCAGAGTGGCAAGGGCCGAATGGCCCTGTTTATAGTAGTTCCTTTGATCGGTGGCCGATGTTTTTGTTTGTCTACGTACATATGGGAAAAAGTTAGTAGAAATATTTGTTTAAAGATCAAGCGAGGAATATTGAAGAGAATTGCCGGAGAATAAAGCAAACGCTTAGTGTGCAAAAATTTCTCCTAAACCTTCAATTTTATAAGAGAAAATAAGCTGGAATTGGAATACAAAAACAATGAAGATTGTATGAGGTGAAAGGTTAGCAAACAGAAAAAACTGAGTGAAATAGGTCTATAAATTAATGAATTGATGTTCTTGCTAAGAGCGAGTAAATATGCGAATTGGAGGATGTTAGGCTGTGTATTGTACTGATGGGGACATGGGACAATGCTGTCAATTGATAATTTGAATATTATTAATTTACAAGTCTGGTTGGGGATAAAGTCTCGGTCAAATGATAAGATAAATGCGAGAGTAAATTGAAATGCCGGAAGTTGGACAAAAATTATGACTTTGTTGAACTTTTCTTTAAGATGATTTACATTTTAATAGTTTTTATCTTAAGGAATCTTAAATTTAAATTAATTGGTGCCTATAGTGCTTATAAGGTCTTCATCAGAATATGTTATAGAATAAATTGGCAGGGTGAGCGAAAGATATATGTAGTAGGTAGTGGGTAGTTTATATTAAATTTTGTAGGAAAAATTAATCGGATGTGAGTTAGTGTCATCAAAAGAAAACACTGTTAGATATATAAAAGGGCATACATATTACTACGTTCAATATATGTACATATAAACCTCTTTCATCTATAAAACGAGTCAAGGTGAAAATTCTGCCAGTAAGAAAATTCTGTTTTCGAAATTCTGTTTAAATTAAATTCTGCATTTCAAAATTCTGTTTTACGAAAAACTGAAAATAGTTTAAAAATATATTTAAAAAATTATTTTGAAAACACTTTATTGAAATTATTTGTTTGTAGAATTTTTTTAAGGATGCACCCGAAAGGAGAGAATATAATCACTTCGATTACAGAACCAGAATCCACAAATAATCTACTGTACTTACATAATTGAATTTTTTTTATTATAGGGTTAGGGTTGATAAATATTTCAAAAATGTTACTTATTGAAATTTGATAAGGAAAGAGTAGATTGCGGCTTTGGTAATAGGCAATAGGCATCCCTGTGTTTTCGTTTTTAAATCTTAAGTCTTGTTCCAACAATCTATTGTTTATACTCTCACTCATAGTTCCTACTGAAAAATTTTAACTTCTGCCACACTGTTGCTATTTGGTCTAACGAAGTTGCAAATTATCCAATTATTAAACTGTGAAATGAACTTTGTTGGTTAATTTTTTGCATTATAATATAAATATATTAAAGAATTGGCAGAATTTTGAATTTTGAATTTTGATAAGCAGAGTTTTGACTGACAGAAATAAAAAAAGAAGAATTTTGAAAAGCAGATTATGAAAAACTGAATTTTGACCTGTTTCCCTGGAAAAGTTTTTTTTTTGTTTGTTTTGTATAGGTTTGTGGAAAAAATCATAATTAACGTGGCCATTTTATTTGAAAATAATGTGTCATAAAAAAAAGAACAGTTCTTTCTAATCGGGTACCAATTCGTTGGATTTGAAAATAAACATTTTTTTTAAAAAAGGTTAATTAAAAAAAAATATGTTGTAGTTCAAGTGTAGATAAAATGTTGGTCAAAAACTTTGCTACCGTTTTCGGGTGCAGTTCTTGGAATTTATCAGAGCTAGGGTTTTTTTTGCACTTGATAGTTAAATGTTGTTCAAATAGTGCATACAAATCAATTTTGTTATGAAAAAGAGGTGCACTTAGATTGTGATACCATGCGAAATGAACAAAAGTAATTAATTGAACAAAACTAGAACAAAAATCAGTAGGTAGGGCAAAGCAATTTTTTTGTGTCTGTCACGTATCAATTTGGCAAAACATGAAATTTCTCAAAGTTTAAAGGCTAGTTTGTCCACAGCGGTCTAATATTTTAGCATATCTTTCAGAGATTCTTGTAAATGGTGCTAATCAACCAAAATCGGTTGATTAGCTAAATCCAAAAACTCCAACTATGGATTCTCAGAAAAAAAAATAATTTAAGTAGACATTCATCAACATTTAAAAAAAAACTGGCCCTAAATGTTTTTTAACAAAATGTGGTCTGATGGTACAACGCTAAAATCATATATCGCTTGGGTAAAATAACAGGCTCCCTCTCTAGAATTATGCATTTCCATCCACGGATTTCTCCGGAAAGTTACAGATTTTTCAATAAAATCACGGTTTTCTCCGGTTAAATCACAGGTTACCAGTGATTTCTGGTAAAATCACGGGTAACCTGTGGTAAATCAATGGTTTTCCCGGAAAAATAATAAAATCAAAAGTCACTCTGGTAAAATCACTGGGATGTACCGGTATAATGTTCCCCAAATTGAAATTACGCTTTTCTCCGGTAAAAACATGGATAGCTCATTATGGTAAGATCAAAGGTTTGCGCGAAGTCATGGATCGCTCCGGTAAAACTATCAGCCCTATTCTAAACAAAAATTCCCGGGGAAATGTTTTCGGGAGAAGGGCTCCAAATCGAAATATTCCCGGAATTTCATTATGTTTTCGCTTGTTATTTGTTCCCCTTGTGTTCAGAATAACGTAAAAGTGAAAAAAGAACGAAATTGGTTGCAACTTTTCGATTGTGAACTCTTCTCGCAAAAACATTTCCCCGGGAGTTTTCATTCAGAATAGGGCTGTATAGGTTTTTCGGTAAAATCACTTGTTTTCCCAGTAGAATCAATGGATGTTAAGTAAAATCAAGGAATTTTCCAGTGAAATCATGCTCCGCCAAAAAAAAGGTTTTTCTTTTTTTTGGTAAGAGAACGAATAATCTCGAGGAAAATTCGAATAAAATCACAAAGATTCCGGGTAAAACCAAAGGGTTCCTCGGTAAAACCAAGGGGTTTTCCGGGTAAAATCATATTGAACAATACGTAGCGATTTAATTATTACGAAGAAATTGTTTCAAGACAGAAATGTAACTGTTATTTTTGGAGAGAACATTGACTACAATAATAAAATAAGGACAGGCAGGAAACGTTATTAACATTACGGTAATCAAAAAAAAAAAAAAAAAAACTATTGTTTCTGTTATCATTTGTAATAATTTGCTATGACGTCTAGGCTTCTTGTGTAGATAAGAGATATCTGATTGTTATTTCGGTCTTTATCGTCTTAATTCAAGCACCAATTACAGATTTCGTATATGTTGTTGTAGCTAATTCGAATTAAATAATTGGGAAGCTAATTGATTCAGTTGTTTGCATAAGCAATTAAATTTAAAATTATATTTTCAATTCATTGAGCATTCAAGTCACGTTCATCGACCATTCAAGGTCATTATTTCATAAAAAACAAAAAAAATGTTCTTAACAGAATATTCATCTCACAAAATACATATATTTAGAAGAAAAAAAAATAATTACACACCACTTATGTTTTCAATTTAACGAACACAAAGACAAAAAGTTGTGACAGTTTTACTTGTCACTCATCTCAAAACCGATGAACACATTCCAGATGTTTTTTTTTTTTTTTTTGGGAAAATGTCGCAACATCAAGTTTTACCGACAAGATTGTAAAACAAAAACAAAATATGTCATTGTCATCCCTCAAGTTTAAGTTTTATAAATAGCGCATTTAATGAAGGGATGGTTTGTTAAGTCCAATCAATGATTGTTCATCCGTAGGGGTGGTTTCCAGAGATAGGAATCATAACATGGCAAAATTAATTTCAAACTTTAAATGAATAATTAAGAAGGGAACGAAATCTATGAAACGTGCCAGCAACAAAGAAGGAGGGTTTTATTCGTTCAAACATTTTTCAAAATGGTTTCGATTTTCAAATTTTGTGAAATGAAAAAAGAGGAAACAGAATATTGCAAGTTTAGGTTAGATTTTCCCGACAACCTAGGGTGATAGACTTATTCTAATTTGTGATTAAAATTAAGGCCATCAAAACCCTTCTGAATGTGTGTTCTGACTTTATATTTTTAGCCATTTGATTTGATAAAAAAATAAATCACGAAAAACCAATTAAATTTATTTACCCATGACTTAGAATGCAATTAGTTTTTGAAAATATCGTGTGAATTCGACCTTGAACAGTATTAATTCCAGAAAAAAAAAAAGCGTAACAGAATTGAATTTGAACTTTGTTTCCATTTGAACTCAAATAGTTTGACCATAACAAACCACCGGAAGTCCCCTTTCTCTTGCGAACTGTAAAAACCAATTAGTCAGCTCTTTAGCTAAATTACAAACAAAAAAAACTTGAAACATAAAATTTAACAGGCCACTGGATCGAAACCTTTCAACTAACAGAGAGAGAGAGAGAGAGAGACAGAGAGGGAGAACTTCAATTCTCATATTTTCCAAAGCTGAAAAATAAAAAAAAAATAAACAAACCGAAAAACCATGTTCGTTTGAAACTAATTTGTCCAACTGTTTCCATTTTTTTTTTTCGTTTTCGTCAATTCAAACAGTCAGCAACAGCTGCACCTATTTCCGTATAAAACAAAAACAAAACAAAAATCTAACTAGCTCCACTTACAGTGCCACCAACCGACAAAACAACCAACTTACCAACAAAACCAACAATAAAAATAATAATAAACTAATGCAACTCCATTGCCGGTTGCATATTACGGTGGCGAATGTGCGATGGCGGTATGGCGTCGGCGACGCGTTGGTGGTGGCTTATTGAAAATGAAAACTCAGCAACTGCATAATGCTTCTAGGTGCCTGCCTGCCTGCCTTCTGCAAAATGACGACGACGACGACGACGACGATGCGAGGATGGTGTAACTTGAGACCTACTTTTTCGCTATCCGTCGCAACAGCACAGCGGCAACAAACGAAACTAAAAGTAAACTTCTGTGATATTGGCGTCTCTTGCAACAAATGCAATGCTCTGTTTCGGTAGCGTGGAGTCAGGTTAAGTAGCGTCAAGTAGCGCGACGCCATCGTCATAGTCGCCTTTCGCCTTCGATCTTTTTCGAGACAAATGTCAGACACGCAAATGACATATTGAACTGTCAATTCACGGCGAGAGAGAGAGAAAGAGATGTAATAGTCGGGACAGTTTGACATCTCTTTGTTTGTGAATGCGTGAAAGAATTCCGAAATAATCATTTTTTGAGAATAGATTCGCTGATCTTTGATGGAAAGAATGTTTCACAATTCCCTTCCATTTACCACATCTTCATCAATCCTCATTCATTTGCTTTTGTAGTTATTGTTTGATGATGAGGTTTTTATTGTCATTTTGCATTTGATGTTTGAGGAGATTTTTAAATATTGATTAGCACTTAGCATTATTGTGGAAGAAGTGTCGGATTTCTAAAGAAGAAGAATATCATCAGCCATTTCGAGCTACTAAGATGGCGTCTTCTGATTGGGTCTTCTTTTTTTTTTAATTTTTAGGTCACGACATTTAAACAAAGCGAAGAGCACACAATACTGACACAAAAAAAAGCATGAAAAAATAAAAACAAAACCAACCTCATTTTTTTCTTCTTCTTGGTAAAGCAGTCAAATCTGTCATGAGTGACTTAAAGGTGCTTAAACAGGCTGCGGTAAGTAATTATCGAGATAACAAGGTTATGTAAGATGCTGGGTTGGTATATAATGGTGGTATGATGGTGAAGGAGGTTATTTGGTTGGTAAATTGTCAACATTTTTTATTATTCCATGATAACACGGTTAAATTTGTATATGTTTATTGATTCTTTGATTTCTTTGTTTCGACATAGTTTGGAAAGTATAGTTGCAATTTTGGGAGGTATTTGTTAAATGCAAATGTAGAAATCTTAGCATTTTTTGGGATTATGTTGTTGTAGGGCAGATTTTTACACGGGACATTGTCCCATCCCTTTTCACAATCAAGTAAAGGGCAGCTAATTTTAAATATGGTGTAACTAGGGTGGTGAACGAATAATGTTCGAAACAGTTATTAATTTTCACAAGATGTCAATTGATCACTGTTCAAGCTATTGTAGGGCCAAAGCTTAAGATGTGGGGGTCTGAGTAAAAGTTTTAAAAAAGTTTTTAATAATATCTTTCCATAGTTTGAACCTACTTGAAAAAAAAATGATATCCAAAAAAATGCATTCGATTGAACTGACTCTTTTCCAACCATCATCCGATGTCCACTTATCATTTGGCTTATCGTTTTTTTTTTTGTTTATCTGTGGGGGTTATCGTAGGTAAATAAAAAAATTTATTAAGAATGTTTCCCTCGTAAGAAATTTAGGAATGTAAATTCCGAAGGAATGTTGTTCTCGGATTCCATTGATATCATGGACATAATTTTCAGGGAAATTTATCTGTCATTTCGCATTTTCACAATCGAAAAAATTCAGGGGGATAGAAATATAGGAACAAAATTTCCCTGATGATTCCTGAAAGTCCTCTATAAGAAGGTTGCAGCATTTCTATGTGCAGAAAAAATGAAGCGGGTTTGAACAAAAATACGGCAATCCACTTGTCTGAATAAATATTTAATACCACATTTTGGCGATTTCAGGGTCATCTAAATTAGTGGGAATCATCTGCCTAATAGTGGATAGTTGTTCTTCTTATCCGCTCAAAGATTAGGAAAAACATTGTTTCACATTGATCCACATCACTTTGGGCTTCTGTACTATCCTCGATCAGTTTACGCTTTGATAAAACTTTCAAACATTAGGGGGTTTTCATGCAACGCAACGCTGGGAAACTCTGATAAACTTTGAAAACGTTGAAAAACTAACTAACATCGTCACGTCATTTACTTGAATACTGTCATAATTCAAAAAACTCGATTTCGATCACTTGTCTTTTTCATTTATCAGTCATTTATCTCTTTCGTTCGGGTGTGGGCACAGATCATCAGCTTAAAAACATTATATAAGCAATCCCAATGTCGCTAAAAGGCTTAAAAAGTGCGAAAATCTCAATCTTTGTTCCACTTTTTGAAGAAATCATTCTTTAATACTCCATCCGCATTTGATTTAAAGATATTTCCTAAACTGAACATTCATTAATCAGCGTTTCCATGACTTTGGTTAAACAATCTTTGCAGTTGCTTAAACACACATAATCAATTTTGTATGTGATTAAATTCCAAAAGCCTTTGCCTAAAGAGCCAACAAAATTCCATTTATTCGCATGGTTCCAGGAAATTAAGAAAAGAAACCCTGGTTTTGATTAATTCTTACAAAATTAATCAAACAACATTGCCATAAAAATTCCTTAATTAGTCAACACAATCAGCACTTTCCAAAAGCTCACCTCAATCTCCCCACCAAAATGACGAATTGCTTAACCCAAATCGGGTACACACATAAAAACTCGAAATACAAAAAAGAAGCTTTACACAAAGGGCTCTTTTCGACATACCTACAACAACAAACAACAACAACAACGAAAAAAAAAATGAAATAAATTAATAACTTAAATCAATCTTAAAATCGAAACATCAATAAAACGTAGCAAAGCAAAAACATGCATACATTCACACATGTTGTCTGTGAAATTGTAAAATATCGTCATATGTTTTTTTTTTCTTTTTTTTAATTTTGTTGTTGTTGTGGATAATAATTTATTAAAAACCTTCTGCAGGTTATAAAGCGACCTTTCTGCGAAAGTATTTAACTTGCACAATTAATCCATGTAGTGTACACCTACATTCCTTTCAATAAATCTCTGTGAAATCCTCTCTCATTGCTTATTATAACTGTAAAATGGCATAATGCATTACACATACCTACTCTAGCTATATCCTCCATATATTTTGGTATGACCAAACGTATGGTGCATATCGTATGTTACTCCATCTTCAGTTCTGGGAAATTAATGACTCGTAGCGTAGCCCGTATCGCACCTTGCATTTGTGCTTGCAAACGGAGAGACCTCTTCTCTTTTATATATATTCTGCGAAAACCCACCAACAACAGCTCAGACCTTGCAGAGGAAGTATGCATGCACCAGTAGGTACCTGTATGTCTGTAGATATATGCATGTTTTGAAGCTTGCGTAGGTGCCCAAGGAGTGTACGTACATCGTATGGATTTTGTTTTTTGTTTCTTTTTTTGAATGCATAATAATATGATGTTCCTGGGAAAGAGGAAAAGAGGACAAAAGATTGCACAAACAAATGAACCCAACTTCCTGACAGAGTAACATTTATTACCTTGGTCTTTCTTCTTAAGTAATAGTCTGGCAGATTACGTTCCAATAGTAGCGAATTTTTTTGATTTCGGGAATTGGTTCATTATATGATGACATTTTCTTTCTTAGGTGTTTTGAAGAATATTTTCAATAATAGAATCTATTACCTGCGCTTAGTTTAGGGACACAAAATGACTTTATGCAGAAAATAACAAGTTATTTTACTGAAAAAATAATAAAGTACAGGAGAGCTGGGCTAAAATTAGCAGGGTACATGTGAACAACCAAAACAGGGTTCTGTTTACAATTAAGAATACAGTGAAAGAGAAACAGTTTCTTCTCTTCCACTGCTACCGGCTTGACGTATATATAATGTATAAAATGCACGTCTGGGTTTCAAGTAATTGCTTTTGTGGTCAAAGTAGCTGTGTAGGGGAGAGCGGGGCTAAAAGTAACACTTTATACTAAAACTGATGCTTCTCCTATAACTTTGAAAATAATTCAGTCAAACTCTTTTTTAAATGAAACACCCGTGTTTCAACTACAAAATCCATTAGAAAACATCAACAAAAGATGTTTGGAATATTCAAAAAATATACCTTCCAAAAAAGAAATCGTGTTATTTCAACCTACACCGTATATGGGGCAAGTTGTAACACTGACCGGGGATAATAGTAACAAGAACAAGTAATAAATCGCAAGTGAAGTAGACACGCATGTAGCTACGGAAAAACCGAAAATATTCCTATTTCACGCAACTCTTAATTCTCAAAGGAACTCTGTTTTTTTAGCTGTTACTTCTTACCCCTGATACTTAAGACCCGGCTTTCCCTTACCTACGAAAAAGCTTTTTATACATTATATAAAGTTTTGAAAAATAAATAATTTCTTAAGCAATGGAAAAAAAATTGAATATGGTTTCATGGGACATATTTTACGTTATTTTAAAAGTACGACCTTAACTTTTGAAGCATACGTACAAAATTTAATCAAAATCGTTAAAGCCGTGAGTTTTTTTTAACATTCTATTGCAGATACAGTTAATTTGACCTTAAAAAAAAATTAAATTTTATGTCTAGGGAAAGAAAAAAAAAATTGAATGAAACTAGTACAGACGACAGGTACCGTAGTTATTAACATTGAAAAATAAAAAAGAATTTCATGAAAAGATAACTTTACACACAAAAACGTTTTAGTTTTTCATCGAAATAGGAGTTTTCTAAACTCAAAAAAATTCACTTTCCTTAAAAAAAACATGCATTCGGTCCCTTCCCGATTTTTGTTTCCATATACGTATAACAAAAAATTAACACGCACGCACTGATTTAAAAAAAAAGTTCAAAAACGCTCCACCCTACCGTGCACATAGGCCGCTTTACAGCTTTTAAATAAAAGCCGCATTTGAATTGCATCATACCAACAAAAAAATTGTTTTTTTTTGTCTTTAAATTTTATTGTAATCATAATCACGATAAACGCTTGCAATTTTAATTTGACTAACATGTAATCGAACTACTTTTGTACTGTATTGCTGCCAACACAGTATAAAAGTGATAATCCCCAGTGCACTACACTCGATCTATGATATTGATTTAAGTGTGAAGATACCCAGATCGGCTGACAGCCTATTAACCTAACTAAATCTATGGCCCTTGTTAGTTCAGTGAAATGGAGTATAATATACAATTATATGCTAATAAGAATGATGATGCAATTTGCCTCTTTGCTATTATCAGCTGTTAATTTGCAAGGTACCATCTTTCAAAGATATAACATCGATCATTATGTCAGCCAATCCTACTTAGCCACAAAAGACCCCATCACAGAGATTGACGGTTTGGCGAAGCACAAATGGTTTCCAAACTTTTTTTTTTTGGAGACAAGGTGCATGCTTAAAGTCTATATACTCTAATCGCTGCCAATCCCGAATAGGGTCCGCTTTTAGAGTCCTTTTGAACGACAAATTCTGCAACGGATATTTGGTCCTTGGTGGATACGAAGAAGAATATTCTATTAGTACTGGAAGTTTACAAATTTATTTCTGACAAAATAAAAAAAAAAAAAACTTAACCCTATTAACAGTCTTATGCCTACATAGAAACCTCATCATTTACATAACCAAAACAAATCTTCATTGACTCATAATTCACACAACAACGCCTAATTTTATGCTTGATGAACAAATTAATTAGTCCAACAACAATAATACTCACAAACACAAGGAATACCTTTCAAAAAAAAAGAAGAAAAAAACACACACAGAAAAAACTAGTTTAATTAGCATGGCTGCTAGGGCATAAAAATAAGCTTTCTTTTGATTTTCATTTCATAAGAGAAGAAACTCATCACAAAAAGATGTCTCATCTTAAAAAAAACGAACAAAAAATAACTACGCCTACCTAACAAGGCATTTTTTTTTTGTTGCTGATGTTATTTCTTTGTGCCTCCAAGATACTAATCTGCATACAGCATTCCACCATTTCTCCCTCAGCCAGACAAAGTCATCTGTCTGTCTCGAATAAAAAAAAAAAAATAAGATCCGACACAACCCCCACTTCCCAACTATTCACATCCATCTATCTATCCATCCATCCATCCATTCCATATCAGTCTCGAATAGGAACGAATATTATAGCTTGACCCCGATTCAGAGTCTTTTAAATCGGCACACATTCTATAGCCAGCAAAAGCCAGCTGCCTGAAAAAGGCATGCGGCATAGATAGAAAAAAAATTCAAAAAACTATCTCGCAAAAAAAAATTGTTGAATCCATCTACGAGTTGAATCTTGTATCTATGCCGCGCAGCGCAACCAGCATCCATCCACTCAATAACACACAAAAAGACAAATATCTCGCTGATGCTGTCCGTCTGACTTCTATGACGGCAAGCTTTAGCAGAGAGAGAGACTCCAACAATTCCACAGACCTCCAATGCCGGTTTTTTTTTTTTTTTTTTTGTATGTTTGTCTATTTTTGCTGGTTTTCTCCATCATCAGTATCATTGGAGGCAACACAGTTTTTTGAGAGACCTATAACAACAGCCTTCACTTTCCATGCGGATTCCGCGGTGATGTAAGCCAATATTACGGTCGGCATACATTTTTTTTTCGGTTCGGTTCGGTCCCCGACTTGTGTAAGCAAACATAAGCATTAGCACTGAGAGCACGGAAACATAAACGAAAGTAAAACTTTTTTTTTTATTTTGGGAGGCTTTCATAGTTGATGAGGCTCTTTTGCATTCCAAGTAGGTAATCAGTTGTCACCTTCTTGAGCTGTTTTTTTTTTTTTTTTTTTTTTTGCAACAAAACTAGAATACATCTAATGGGGTGTTGACAAAAAAAAGATAGTGAGCGAAAAACTAGGTTAATGACAGGCGATTTTTGAGAGCTCCCCAGAAGTATAATTTCATGTCAGGTCAATTAAAGGTGTTTTTAAGCTCCTCAAAAATTATGCCTAGTACCTAGTTTAAAACAAAAAAAAAACCCTTTTTATGAACCAATGTAGGTGTTCCAATTATTTCCCACGAGGCGCAAGAGTGACAAGTTATACGGCTTGTTACCGCAATCTATAATGATGGAACTTCTATTTAAACAAAACCAACAAAGGGAATGAAAAAAAAAAAACTAGCTCATCACAAACAAGTCTTTGAGTTATGGGGTAGTTGAACTTCGGAAAGAAGCCCAAGAGGATTTATGTACCCTGTAGCCTGTTGGTAGTAGGTACCTAAATGAAAGAAGACGAAGTGTGTGGAAATAGTTTTTTTGTGTTTTTTTTTTTTTTTGTCTTTAATTTCTGTGTAAGTTGTTGGGTGTTCTACTTTATAGAGGGAGAACAATGTTTGTGGCGGTCGGTGGCGGTGACGACAATGACGAAGAGTAACGCAACAAAAAGTTAAAAAAAAAAAAAAAATACACACAAACGACAAGAGAAGTCAATTAGTTAAGTGATTGACCCCCAGCAAAGCAAAGCGAACCAAAGCGAAGCGAAGCGATGAGCAAAGAAGCCTCAGAGTGCAGCAGGAGGAATGAATAAACGAACGAACGAACAAAGGCAATTCGATGGAGGTGTGTTGTGTTTGAATCTTTTTTTTTTTATTTTTTTATGTGCATACATAGGTTCGAGTATAGTATGGTTTTGGCTTTTGGGGGCACAAAATCCCACAAAGGAGGCTCCAGATTGGGTTTCTGGTAGTTTTTTTTTTTATTTGTTGATTGCCACTGCTGTGCCAAACAAGTTAAATTTTTTGTTTAGATTTTATCAGGAAGTTGAAAAATTCAATATCTACAAATTTTTTTTTTTATTTTTTGTATTTTGAATTTTTTATTCGATTGACAGTACCGAAAAAAGAACACTTACGGAATTAATAGATTTGAGAGAGGCGCGAGGATTTGGTCTTGGACATCAAAAAATGTGAAACTTACCTGAAACGAAAAAAAAAAAATATTTAAGTTAATACAAAAATATAATTTATTTAAAATAAAATTTAGGAGAAGGTTCAATATAAAAATTACAAAGAGATGTTTTGAGATGTTTCTCAAAAACTTCCTTTACAGCTATTACCATGCGACTTGTGTAATCGTCAAAATTTGTGTATGAATTTTGGTCATTTAAATGCACAAAATCATCTGAACGACAAATTAGATGATAGCAAGTGCCATTGTGTATCATTTGGTGTCATCTGCATTTCTGATTTAGCTAATATTAAAGATATTTTTTTAATACAAAAATCCATTCAAAATAGGCATTAATTTGACATTTTGTTTGTTGGGGCTTACTAGTACCTAGTTTTTTAACAAGTAAATTAAATTTGTTTTTGCAAAAACTTTTTTAGTTGTTCGAAACTGCCAAGTTAACCACCCCTATCGAAAATTAAAACTTCCGGGGTTTTTTTTTGGGAGAAGGGCTCTGGGAAAGTCACTCCCTTTTCATTTTCCGTTATTATTAATATCAGAGGAACAAATTACAAGCGAAACGGAACGAAATTTCTGGAATATTTTGAGCCCATATCCAAAAAAAAAAAAAGAAGAAAATTCCCAGAGTTTTCATTCCCGATTGGGGTGAACAAGTCTTGTTATTTTGTGGTACAAAACAGTTCCCAAGTACTTAAGTAAATATTATAATATCTTAACACATGGACCAATATTAAAATAAAAACAAAATTCAGTAAATCATGGTCTCGAGAAGTTTTTTCATGCATTGAAAAAAAAGAAGAAAATCACAAAAAAAATAAATTCCAATACAAAACGCCATCTCTCTTACATGACAGAAACATCCTTTGGGAGTTGATTCAGTTGCAAAGTCTTTTCAATGCATACCATTTAGCTACCAGTTCAGACATGCTGGACTCATTTTTTTTTCGAGTTTTCGATAAATAATTATATCATTTGAATTCGATTGAATACCGATCTAAAATCGCAAAATGCCACATCAAAGTTCAAATAAAGAGCATACTACCGCGGAAAAAACAGAAATACTCCGCAAAAAGTCAAAGAATGTTATAGATAAAAGTCATGAAATGATGAATGAAAAAGTGTGAAAAGTCGGGGGGAAATATGGAAAATACCGCAGTAAAAAGCGCAGAATACCGTGAAAAAAGCGCGGACTATCACGGAAAAAACGGGGAATACTGGTTAAAAACACGAAATACCTCGAAAAATAGCAAGAAAGATCGACAGATACGACAGGAAAAAAACGTTAAATACCACGAAGTGGAGTAAGTGAGGTAGAAAAGCTCCGAAATACACGAAAAAAACATTGAAAGTCGCGAAAAAATATGTGACATCCTACGGACTTCTACTGTAAAAAGTCCGAAATACCGTGGGAAAAACCGCGAAATACTGATAAATTATCGCTGAATACTGCGAAGAACAGAATGAAAAAAGCGCTGAGTAGCACAGTAAAAAGCGTAAAATACCGCGGAGAAAAATGGAGAAATTCGCAGATAGGCGCGAAAAAAAACACGAGAGGCGACACATTACATCATTATTTTTTTTTTAATTTGAAATTTGAAACTGATAATGCTAAGTTCAAGTAAACTGGGTTCCTTATAATGTCTCAAGTCAAGGACTTCACATATTTTTTTTTAACAACTCCAACACAATTCCTTAAATTTTTCCATCTATATGTTTAGCTTTAATATCTGAGATTCTTCAAAGAATGCAAAATGTTCGTAAATTTGAATTTTGTCTGAATAAGTATAGTTACTCCCAAAAGTGCATTAAATCGCTGTGAACTAGAACTATTGCTTGTACAGGAGCATCCCCTAAATTATAGCTAGAACTTCGTCACACAATTGATAATTTACTTGCTACAAACTAACCCCCATTAGCTTCATTTTCTTTGATACAAACAAGGTAGTTTATTAGTAGAATTTAGACCTCCAATAAAAACACTTTACCTCTTTCAGATCAGTGGTCCCTTAAAAGGGGTGCGAAGCAAAACGAAACGAAACGTTATCCACCCACACGGACCAAATCGGGAACAAATATAGAATAGAATCGATTTTTTCAGTAGAATCTACCTACCTGTTTTTCGGTCCTGCTAACTATTTTTTTTTCGAATATTTCGGCAACTGAGGTAACAGCTTATGTCAAAAACATTCTGTAGTCTAAAATTCACATTCTATTGTAAGCTCAGCAACCCAGTTATTTTTTTCAGTAAACTAATTTATATACGAAAAATCATTGAGTCTGCTCCAATTCATTTCATATGTTAGTAGAATTACTATTTATCGAACAAGCTGATCTACATGCCGACATATATGCATAAATGAGTATATGTAAATGAATTCCAAAACAATAATACCTGTAAATTCTTTTTTATACCACTACACACTTCGAAGCCCGACTTTTATTAAAACTCACCATTTGCTATTCAAACAATTCTCTAAATTCTAACAATCTACCAACCAACTAAATATTCCAAACTCACAAAATGAAAACCGTTACAATGTTAAATCATTACTTTTTTTTTGCATATTTCATTAGCATCCGGCAACAAAACATTGAGCATAAAAAAAAAACCAAATAAAATCTCTTTTCACCCTTAAACTGAAAATCAGAAAAACCTCAAAAATATAAAGCAGCGCAGCTCGACTGTACGGAATCTCGGAGCTAGCACAAACAGCTTTACCATTTAGACTTTTAGAGCACTCTCTGACTCTGTTCTGTATGCACAATACAAATATCCTAGATATATTAACGGGATGTATCCACATCCACATCCACGCCCATGCCCTATCCACAACCCCGACCTATGTACGGATAGACAATAAATTTTCCAAAACGTAGTTTTTCCATCCCAAAAGTGTGGGAGACATTACGGTACACGGGAGGGGTAGAAAAACCTAAAAAAAAAACGTATTTTGGTTTTTCGTTTTCAGTTTTTTTTTTCATTTTTCATTTTCAAGCAAGGTTGTGGGTGGGATTTTTCATTGTGAATAACGGTGCTTGATTGTTGGCTGCTGCTATACTGCTACTGCTGCTATTTTGCCATTCAGTTTCTGTGGTTCTTTTCCAGTTCACTTCCGATTCATTTTTAATTCCTGGCACGTATCAACACGGCACAGGCACCACCACCACCAATCCTTTAGCCCAACATTCCCCTACACAATGTACCTACCCTCAAGGGGGTACAAATCCAGAAAAGGGGTGTGCAATGATGAAAAAGTGAACAAGTTAATGTTGCTTGCACTCAGTAGTGCCTGTCGCTGGCTATATTGTCTGCTGTTGTACTCTCCCTCTCTTCTATGAAACATTGTTGATGGGGGGGGGGGGGGGGGACTATTCAGGATACCCATATAAAAGCACATAACTTTGTGTGTGTTTCATTAAGGATCTTACATTTCTGATATTATTATTTTATGCGTGCAAAGTAAAATGATGCTGTATGAGTGTGTTTGTATCTTCGAACATACTATACTCTCATATCCCTCTCGTGGATTTTCTTTAGTTCCTGTTTATTCACAGTTCACATCTGCCCCCTACTCTCATTTATATTGTTCAAGTTGGAAAATTTCAAATCCAGACGGAGTACAATTACATTTTTATTCAGTTTTCCTTCGTATTTTTTTTTTGTTTTGAAACGATTTTAACATTTAATTCGAACCCTTCACAGGCGCACATAGACTTTCAAGTAGGTAGGTATACTGATGATGATGATGATGGTTGGCACACAATACCTACTGCTACTCTACAATAATGTATACCTACACATATACCCATTTCTAGGCGATTGGGAATTTTCGAGGAAATTCATGAACATTTTCAAATAATAGAGAAAATTCAGGTTTATTCTGGCGTGTTCGTTGGTATCTGAGTATGTGCATTGTAAATCTGTGAAAATGGTGATACCTTTTTTTTTGCTTTATCTTCTTTTTGTGTGTTGAGTACACATGTCCTCGATTATTTACAAAAGGACGACCGAACTGAAAATCGACACAACGAAAAGTGCACATGTTAAGGAAACACTGCTAGGACATTTATCGGTTTAAACTACACCCTATACTTTTTGTTTTGTGAAATGTTATTTGAAAAGTGGGCGTGGTATTTGTTGAGATTTATAAATTTCTGAATTAAATGTAGGTATAGGTACAAGAAATCTTTTGTTCAAATTGAATTTTTTTCTATTTTCATTGTTCAATAAGAATTAAGAAGAAGCAGTTGTAAGAATTACAAAAAAAAATGAATAAACTCATAGAAGCTAGCTTATATCGAATTCTATTTAATTTTGAGCAAGCGTTTTGAGAGCGCTCCTAATGTCAAAGTTCATATACTCTTGTATCATTTAAAATGGCATTTAAGACAAAGTATTTTAAATTTTTGCGGTTTTTTTCCGAAATTTTCCAACTTTAAAGAAGAATTTTGACCAAAACTTTTTCAAAAATAAATTTGAAAACCTATTTAATTTTGCCTTCAAGTAAAAAAAAAAACGACCAAAAAATAACCAAGTTATAAGAATTATACAAATTCAATTATAGTTATCCGTTCGAAGAGCAATACACATTTTCAAATGTATTTTACTGAGTACTTTTCAGTTCGAAGTCCGATTTTCTTCTTTTTTTTACTAAATTTCGAATTGAAAACTGAAAACATTGATGTACTTCAGGTTTCATTAAAAAATATATCTTTAAATTTGAATTCGAAAAGGTCAATAATGGTGAATCTAGAATCGGTTTTGGCTTCACGGAGCTAATTTTAGTTTTTTTTTTTAAATAAATCTCAGATTCGAAGTCGAAAAAATGATTTGTTATGAAACTATGTTAGAATTTGTTGAATACTGATGAAAATTTCGATTTTTTTTGATATGAAAGTTCGAAATTCGAAGTGGAAGAGGTCTCAATTTTAATGTTCGTCAAAGAAAAAATTAATCGAAAAAAATCGGGGCTAAATATCGTCTATTTAGTTCTTTGAAATTTCAAATTATATTCGAAAAAATATTCTCGTGTTTGAAATAAAACAAAAATTAGAAAGCTCAGTGTGATAAAACACATCTGAAACACCCTACTTGGAAGAATTGTTTTTTTTTTTTGCAACATGAAAGAAAAATAAATGAACCCGGTGTCAGTTGCACAAATACATAGTAAAAGGGTGAAGGATGGTTTGGTTTGTTTGTATGAATTGGTTGCACTTAGGAAACTTGGGGTGGAAAAGAAAATTAATTCAACGTTTGCAATGACGATAACGACAACGACGAACGACCTGATTGTAGCCGCTTCTTAGTTCTGGGAAACTTTTTGAGTTTTTTTTTTTTTGCTTCTATACATTGTTGCCGGTGTCGGTCGTATAGAATAAATAGTAGAGCGTAACCCTCCACCAATTGCATATGCTCTGCTTTCGACGTTGTCGGCGACACCGTCAGCGGTCGTTTCATTGATGCACAAACCCCTAAAGTGTCGCTCTGAGCACCATCACCACCACCATCATCATCAACCACTATACCACCCGGGGGTTAATATTAAGTGAAGTGAATTCAGGTAAAACTGAATTCAAAAGATGGGCAAAATCAACTGCTACCATATCGCATCGGTTTGTAGGTATAACAGGAAAACTAGCCACGAAACTTGAAACTTCTATTACATGACATTAATCAGATTCCAAATCGACGGATGGTCTTTGAACTTAAATAATGAATTGTACGTTTTCTCTCTTTCTTTCAAGAGTAGTTTCTCTAGCCGAGTTGGATGCATTTGAATAACAACTTGTGTTTTTTTTTTTTGTATTCTGAATGAAATGGAATGCGGTTTTCGGTCTTGATTAAAACCCGTCCAGAAGATGCAATGCATTTATTTTCGAGGGATATATTAATGGAATGCAATAGATTTCTGCAACACTGTACATTTTGAATAATTGTCATTTTTTAGGAGTCTGAACTTTTGGAGAAACGGCTTCAATAAATTTGGGGGATTGTATTAAGAAATGTTTGCTATCAATTTAATGTGAGTGGATACTGTGTTTAAGCGTTTGAAGATAAGTGCAGGATAAAGCGATCTAAAAATTATAGGAACCCAGAATAATTTATGAACCTAGTGAGCTAAAAACATAGAAAAAATAAGACAGGAAAAATAAAACAGAAACATAGAAAAATAATAAACTTTGAAAAAACATTGAAATATAAAATATTAAAAAAATTAAAGACAGACAGATAAAAACAGAAAAATTAAGAAAAAGAAACGAACAAATTTAAAATAGAAAATACATATAAACATAGAAAAATAAGAACATAGAAACATAGAAAACCAAGAACATAGAAACATAGAAAAACAAGAACATAGAAACATAGAAAAACAAGAACATAGAAACATAGAAAAACAAAATACAGAAGAAAAATAAATATTGGAAAATAAAAAACATTAAAAAATTTAAAAAAAAAAACAAATTAACAAAAAATAAAAACATAGAAAAAAAAAATAATAATAAAAAAAAACAAAAATACAAACAGAAAAATAAAAAAACAAAAATACAAACCGAAAAATAAAAAAAAAAACAAAAATACAAATACAGAAAAATAAAAAAACATAAAAATAAAAACATAGAAACTAATAAGTAAAACGTAGAAAAATAAATAAAATATAAAAACACATCATTGGCCGGTTAAGCAATCTTTTATGAGGATTCTGCAATGAACAAGACGAAACACCGGATCATACCTATACTAAAATGTCTTAAAAGATTTAGTTTGGAGGCAGAACTGTAAAAGTAAATTTCCAACAACTCATAACTGGACATAATAAACCTAAATGTCGCAGTTCAATTCCCCAAACTGTAATTTATTATTTGAAACTCAAGATTTCAAAACCTACTCAATTAATTATCTTATTGTTCAGCATTCAATTTAAACAAAAAATCACAATTTAAAAAAAAAATCAAATCTCCTTATGTGTGTATATAAACCCTCTTTAACCAATGATAGCCAAGTTTAACACACAATTTTATTCAAGTAAGTTTCTACAGAAATAGGATTAAGTGGGCTAAATTACATGAAACGATTATAAGTATTAATCTTTTTGTTTTATTAAATCACACGTTTTCAATTGCGATTATTTCACATTCGTATTATTTCGTTTGTAGAGGAATTTTGTAAGGACATTATTATTATTTAACATGGTATTATATTTATGTATTATGTTGTACATACATGAATGTGTGTGTGCAGGAGCAGTAAATTTACATAAACAATTTCAATTCAAATGTTAATGTATAGGTGCATCATTGTCCTTTATAATATTAAATAAGCTTATTAAGCAATAATCATTCTAAAGCTTGTTGTAATATTTCCTCACATTAAGTCAGACATGTACTGTAAGTTTTGATAATATGAAGCCTCTCCATTGCATAATGCACGTGTTTGGTTAGTTTGTTAGTTTTCTGCTTTCTTTTTGTCCTTTACTCAACTTAATGCACACTGCATAATACATGTATCATACGTAGCAACAATTTTTCTAATATGTCCTTTGTAATTCTAAAAAAATGGAAAAGCTTTTAAATAATCTTTTCGATTACATCCAACTATTTCTTGCATTGAAAAATTCTTCATACATTGTCTCTTTTGTGTTTTTTTACCTACTAAAATTAAAATATAAATTCAAACAAAAAATTAAATAAAATTTAATAAAATAAAATGGAATAAAAATTAATAAAAAAATGGAATAAAAATTAATTAAAAAAAAATTAATAAATAAAAAAAAATAAAAAAACAAAATTAATAAATAAAAAAAAATAAAAAAACAAAATTAATAAATAAAAAAAAATAAAAAAAAAATAAAAAAACAAAATTAATAAATAAAAAATAATAAAAAATAATAAAAATTAATAAATAAAAAATAATAAAAACCATGGAATAAAAATTTATACAAAAAAATAAAATAAATATTAATAAAAAAAAATATGGATAAAAATCAATTAAAAAATATGGAATAAAAATTAACTAAAAAAAAGGAATAAAAACTTGAATTCCTTTATAAAAATTTCTATTTGGTAAAAGTGCTCAAAGAGAGACGTAGTCAAAAAATAAGTAAACAACAAGTACACAGCTTCATATTAAACAAAAATCACATTCTCTTGTAAGTAGGCCTTGAGTGTCTGTACAGTTCTGCGAAAAATATGTTAAAACGAATATTTGCTGCGATTTAACTTATAACTTGCCCCCTTAAAATTCATGGAGTTAATTCATTTTGTTTCTTCTCTTTTTTTTATAATTTTAATAATACAATTGTTCGATTCTTGTTCACTTGGAAGAGCAATTTCAAAAGCAACTAAATTATAGCAAAAGATTAATCTTTCATTTAAATTGGATTAATTTATTTACTTTGATCTATATCGTTAGGACATTAAGAGCAAACATCCCTCGACATAACAATTACCAGGTTAAGCTGAATATAATATTACGTAATAACTTTTTTTTTCTTTTTTTATTAAAACATCTCAAATGTTCAAGAGGACAAAACAAACGACTTGAATAATAAAAAGATATTTAGATACTTTTCATATTAATTGCGTGAATTCATGGTTTCAAAACACAAAACACAAAATAATACACCAAAAAAAAAAAAAAAATAATAAAGAATATAAACAACTTGGGAGCGACAACATAATTTAAATGTTATTATTATTTTTATATTCTCTTCTTTGGGTCGTGGTCATTAAAATTAAATCCTCTTTTCTCAATTTTTTTGTTTCGTTTTTCCTTAGCAACAAAATGGCGAATAAAAAAATATTCTTCAAAGTAATTTAAGAACATAAAAATAACAAATTCGAAAACATGTGACAACGACACGATATAACATTGTTTTTCAAAGTGTTTCACGTTAATTGGAACACACAAACCCATCTGCCCTTTAAACAAAAAAAAAATACAAAAAAAAAATACAAAAAAAAATACAAAAAAAAAACAGAAAAAAAAAACATCTCAAGTACTGTGGTGCCTAAGTAGACTCTAATTTATGTCAATTTTTTACTTCAAGCTTGCATGTAGATTATACTCAATCTTTTGTTCTTACTTTTTTTTATGTCACACGTGTCACGTTATAATTTATTCCCTTATGCATAGTATAAGCTTCTTGACGTTTTATAAAAAAAAAAAAATATACAACACATATCAAAACTGGAGAGAGAATGAGTTGCCATGAACGACATCATGGTGCTGGATATGAGAAAGTATTTTTCAAAAATGATTTTTTTTTTTGCAACTCTCCAGTGATTGTACCGTCATCAAAACTACTACAATTCTCAATAGAGCTTGGTTTGAATGATAATCTACAATGCAAAACGAGTAAAGTAGTCGGCAGGCTTATAAATTAGGTAGTTTATTTGGCTACACAATAATAAAGTCAGAGCTATGATCTTCTTCTTTTTACTTTGAATCGTCCTTTCTTTCCAGTATAAAACCTTTTTTAAATGGGGTATTGTGATAAAACTGGCTTGATTGTTGGCATCCTTATGAAAAGACAGAAGAATTTCTTAATGACTAAAAAAAAATCACAAAGCTTTATTTAAGTTATAAAAATTTGAGCAATAACTCTTCAATTCTTTACACAATTAAAGACACAATCTCGACAGTTTTTTTTGTCCAATTTTTTGTAAAAATGGAAGAAGAAAAACAAAAATACACATACAGGTTTGTACATGATTTATACTAAAAGAATTGGTGGTCAATCAAAAAAGTAAAAAGTGATTATCTAACAAATAAGGATTATCTTTAACATTTTTTTTTGTTGTTGTTTTACTGAACGCAAAAAACATTTTGGTGTGATACTTAACCTAAAAAATATTTAAATAAACATTAAAGCATATTTGATTAAAATATGCAATTAAACTTTGGAGTTGGTTTAAGATGGAACACATCCAAGTCACTTCCAATAGAAAGGTAGTATAATAGGTAGGGCAATAGTTGGGATACTCACCAACCAGCAGCTAGCAGTTTTTAGACATCCAAATTTTTTTTTTAAGTTTTCCTGTTTTTTTTAATTCGATATTTTGGGCTTTCGAAATTTGTCTCTAGTATAGTTCAAGTTTATTCAAAGATGAGGCACGTGTTTTGCAAAGAGAAACTCGGAATCTCGTTCATAGATTTTTAAAGTGGTAGAAAAATGTTTGTTTCATTTTAAGAGCTGCCTATCTAGAGTTTAGCTGTTATATTTCCTTAAAAACTGACCAATTATATTCTATCTATAAATTAAGTGCTTAAATTAATGGTAAAGAATAATTTGACTACACTGAGGAAAAAACGATGTAAAATAGAATCAAATGCACGACTGGGTCGCACATACATGTTCTTCATCTGCTATAAAGTTTTTGTAAGAAATTTTCAAAAAATATCAATTTTATTACTCAAACGACTAAACAACTTCTTAAGTTGTTTTGAGTGGCACTACTGTTTTCGACTTTTTTGTCAGGTATTGAATATAATTGTCTCACCAAAGCTAATATGAATTCCAAATTCACTTTCATTAACTATTTCATTTGTTTTTTGTTGAGAAGAGAATGGTAAATTTTTAGAAAAAACGGAAAAAGCATATCATACCGCGGAAAAAGGCTTGAAAATACGCGTAAAAACTTGTGAACGGGAAAAAAGAACCATAAAATAGCACGGAAAAGAGAAGAAAAGCGTGGAAAATTCCTGAAAGAAACTCGGAATACTCGGGAAGTTATGAAACAAGCACAAAGAATAGCGAAAGAAAGCGGAAAATATAGTGGAAAGCGTAAAATGTAAAAGCGAATAAAGTCACCTAGAAAAGCGTAGAAATTGAAATGCACGTAATACTGGGAAAGACCGCGGAGTACCGTTGAAAATAGAATTATAAGTCATGAAAAAATGTGCAATGTAAAGAAAATGCGTAGAAAACCCGGAGAAAATAGAGAAAAAAAAAACACAGAAAATCTTGGAAGTCTGCGAAAAATATCCGAAATTTTGTGAACAAAAAACAACCGATCTCAAATTTTAGACTTTTAATATTTTCTAAGACCACCAGCTTTTAAATACAAAAAGAATCATCAAAATCGATCTCCCCAGTCAAAAGTTCTGAGCTAACAAACATAAAAAAAAAACCGTTGAATTAATAACTTCCTTTTTTTAAGTCAGTTAAAAAATGGGTCTATGGGAGGTACCAATAAACGATGAAAAAATGTTGATCTTTATGGTTGTAGTAGGTACACACAAAAAATTTAATCGAAATCGTCTGTCTTTTAAAGACAAAAAAGTTTTTTCCCTTTTTATCATATGGTACCGTTAATTTTGTTTAAAGAAATTAAATTTCCCTCTGGAGACCCACTCAAAACCCTTAAATACCAAGTTTGAAAATCGCTTTAGCGGTTTAGGCTGTAGCTTGAGATACCGAAACGACAGACAGACATAATTTTTTACGAATCCTCAACTTCAAAAACGCAATTAAAAAATACTTTAAATTAAAGTCAAAAAAATACTTTAAATTAAAGTAAAACGTTAACAATTTGGCACCAAACACGAAAATAATAAAATCAAAAACGTTTCCACTTGGAATACCTACACAAAAAGCGAAGAAAAATTATGGCATCCGCCAGTATACGAACCTGTGTTGCTTGAGTTACCTACCAGTCGACAGTCCCACCCATTGTACATTTTACTATAGTCTTTGTTCAAAATATTTTGTATTTGAACCAAGTTTTACTTTAACGTAAAAAAGAAAAACATAATGATACATGTTTGAATTTAGTACGAGCGATCTACATTTTATGTTGCGTTTTTAGGTAAAATAAAAATTTAAATTTAAATTAGAATCAGAAAAAAAAAATATATTAACTCACCCATAGCCAAGTGGAGAAATACCTCTCAAACGCATGTGTTCATACGCATTTTGCAGATAAAGAGTATCGTCCACCTTAAGTAAAAAGATACACACAACAGCATAATACCATTCCTCATAGATACATATTACACATATGTACATACACCTATACGACTCCCAAGCCCATAATTACTCGTACCTAACTCATCCTTTTAACAAACATAGATACCTACAATTGAAACTTTCTCCCCACTACTGGAGAGAGAGAGCAGTGCGATGATAAAACATTTCCAAGCTTACAAAACAAAATCATCCCATTTCTATCATTTGTATCTTAAAACTCCCATTGTATCTTCTTATACTTCTCCTATGCATAATCAGTCGACTGTTATACCAACCATGTGCCGAGAAAGGCTTTTGCCAATCTACATGGAATTAAAATATAATAGAAACAAACAGGAGGTTATAGCAGCAGCAGGACCAAAGGGGGGGAAGGGAAGAAAAGGATGAGATGAGGTGCACACAGATATGTTTATAGGAGTGTAATAAAAGGACGAATAAGTTTCAGTTGAAATTTATACTTTTTACTTCTTCTATTTTCTACAAATGGCAAATACAATTTTGTATTCAGTTTAGATACTTTTTAGATCTCCATTCTCTCCTTTGTCTATCTTTTGGTTATTTCAAAATTTAGAGACCAAGCCGGAAACCAGAAGACCTCCTAGGGGCAAAGTTTCGAGAAAAAGGTGGAAATTGGATAAATGCGAATGAAAATGCAAAACACTATAAAGAAAAATACAAATCTCAAATCTCAGGGTAAGCCACTCAGCATATACGTACATTTATACCGTTACCGAGTCGAGTATACCTGACTGTTTGTGAATAGTACGGCAGTGGCAGCGGCGGTGGCGGCGATGGCGATGGCGGTGACTCTATACACCAGAAAGAAAACCGAGGGGATGAAGTAACGGATTGAAAATGAAAAGATTAAGAAGAGGGTTGGTTGTGCGGGAGAATCTCAGCAGTTGCTGTTGTTGTTGTTTGTTTTCTCATTGCTTTACATATTTTTGAATCTACAAGCTGGAACAATTTGTTTTTATGCCGGGCTTGGCTACCTATGAAGGAAAGAAAGAGAGTCCTTCCTGTTTCTATTTCTGTTGTTGTTTTTTTTTTTATTTTTTGGCTTTAACTGTAATTGTTAAATGGAATTTTCCTTCTATTTTCTAATTCAAGAGGGATTTTGTATCATTTTTAATGGGGACACTTTTGCTGGAATAAAATTCTTAGTTTGAATTGTCTCTAAAAATGATTGTATAGAGAAACTGTGCTTCTAGGAAATTTTGTGAATCTAATGGAAGATACCTGAAAACTTATAAAATAAAATATTTATGTAATTCTGGAATGGGTCTGATGGCAAATGAAAGCAAGAACATTTCGTGAAAGTCATTAAACTTTCAAAAAAATACCAAATCGAAAGAATTTAAATTGCAGCAGTCCTTAATTGTTGAGATTTCAACCTCATTAAGAAATCACAAGTGTTTTTGGAGTATAATTTAGTTTTACAAGCTGCTTTAAATAGAAGGGGGGAGGGGAATCGTTTCTTACCTCTCAGTCAATAACCGAAGATTGAACTAAGGCGAACGTGGCGTCCATCGGTTCCAGGAACGTTGGCACCTGAGTTATCTTCTCGAAAAGAAGGGGATTTATTGGAAGACACCACAGTGATAAACTTGAACTGGTCAGGTTTGGACACTTGGAGCGTACGCACATCAACGCACCAGCCCGACGAGTCTTCGAATCCAACCCTCATGGTGTAGGCGGCAGAGGAAAACAACGTAACAGGTGGTGCACACAAGTTGAGCATGACCTCGAGCAAGTGGGTTGAGGCCGTAACCCGTCCTAGTTTGTAAGCACCATCTTAAGTTAATTAAGCAATCAGTGAAGAACTTGATTCTTAAGAGATTCCAATGTCTTGCAAACAAAATAAAACTTCAGATAAATGGACTGATCTTATTGTATACATACCCGCTTTTCGAAGCCCTCGTTAAGATCAAAGAAGATTTGACCGAGGCCCGTGGAATGTGAATTATTGAGCATGAAAAATGACAGTTCGACATGAAGAACCAGTTGTTAAAGGATTAAGGGTGTCACAATGCCAATGAAGAACTGCGAAGATCCAGATCAAAGCGAAAATCCACCAGCCGTGTATGTATTCCTGGGAGATTTCTTCACATCCGATATTGGAACTGAAGACCTCTTTAATATTTCAGTCGGTATGCAGGGCCTATAAGGCATAGTTTTGTAAACGGACTCAGGCTCATTAATGGTGTGTAAGAGGGAAGAACATAATGCTCAGCAGTCTAGAATCTTTCGTCTCGAAATCCATAGAGGGACTTAGTAGTCTCCTGATGGCCAAACCTGCAATTTAAATCGATCATATTTTAATCGACGAAGACACTTATCGAAGCATACTGAAAGTGATAACCGCCTGAACAGCTAAAATCGACTCGGTTCGCTATGGTGATGCTGAACATTGTGTTCGGAAAATTGAATTTACAATTATTAAGTTTGAAGCACTATACTAACCGATAACCTAAAAAAAAAACTCAATTTTATGAGCTTAATACTTTAAACCTAAAATAGTCTTCAAGAACATCTGCTACATCGACATCATAATCAAAAATGGAAACTCTTATTTCATCCGCTAATACCTTCTAATCAAACAAAGTACACCACTGAAGATGCTTCTTCTTCGCTGATGTTGCTGAATCACGTTATTCACACTGCCACACTGCCACACAACCTTTAAAAACTAACCAAATTAGTAAAGATTCACATTTCGTTCGTTTTACATTCAACATCACTGAGTGTGCTGCTACTGCCGCTGCTGATGATGATGCTACCACACACTGTTGATCCCCATGCACACTGCAGCATCAGCATCATCATCAGTTGCTGCTGCTCTCTTTTGCATCAACACAGACAATTCCATACCACATTTGCGCGCCATTCGAAAACTCCATCAGCAAAACTCAATTGTGAGAAATCTAAATCCCCCAATCTCTTTCATTGCATTGAAATTGCGTCATTTGCAGCAGCAGCAGCACACCAAATGACATTGCACCTAATTTTCCACTTTTCCTCTTCTACCCTTCTATACTATATTGGTACCACCACCAACATACAATCACCATCATTATACCACCACAACGACACGATTAGAATGCGATGATGATGATGACAGCCTGCTGCACTTTGAATGCAGAATACTGTCCTCTTCTATCTGTCGTCTTTTTCTATTGGTAACACTCGCTATGGCGGCACTGTTTAAATCCTCCCGTTTTCGTTTCTTCGAATTTTTAATTAAAATCCGGTCGTCCTTTCTGTGGAAAAAGGATCGACTGCGGCAGCAGCAGCAGCTGTTTGGTTTTGAATGAACTTGCAACTGCAGCCAAAGCCAATATTGGTATTTTCTCGAGATGCATCGCCTCCTGCTGACACCCAAAATCCATTTTGAGTTGATCTCATTATGCTACTCGTAACTCGTAAGCAAGTCTTCGCATTTGATATACCTAGAGAGGAGGGCCACGACAGATCTGTGTGTTGTGTCTTGTGTTTTTGTGTGCATGGAACTTTCAATCTGTTGTCATTTGGTGCACACATCACAACATCAACCAACGCAACGTGGTAATCCGAGATCTGTGCTCATTTCTCAATTTCCAGAGTAGACTATCCCAGTCCCATCCACCACCATCATCATTTTTCAGTCAGCACCACACTATATCATTAGAGACATGGTGCATCTAGCTGAAAGTGCATCTCGAACAGCAGGGACCCACCCCGAACCCAGAGCAGGTCCAGCATCCGTAGCACTATGCGACCCTCCATTGCATCGCCTCTCTTCGATATTCCAATATACCTACTAGGTAGTCGTCCTCGTTTTTGTTGCATCGTCAAAGTTGCGTATCTAATGGATATCAGGACAGAAAACCCAAGCAGCTGCTGTTCCCAGTCTGTTCGTCGCATTTCATTGGGTGACTCGCCGCGCCAAACGGCAAAACGAACAAGAAGATTTTTCCTTTTTTGCTGTGAGTAGAGTACTGACTTGTTTCTTTTTTTTTGTTTTTTTCCTTTTTTATTGGGAAATTTTTTTTTGTCCATGCAGCAGCGCATCCTTGTTTTTTTTGTTGTTTTTTCTGAACCTTCGTTTCGTTTTGTTGTCTCTGGGTATGGATTCTTTGGTTCGGGATAAATGCGTTCCCATACGGGTACTTTGCAAGTCAAAGGAGAAATTGTTGAAAACCAGTTGCAATCAGGTATAGTGTGTGGTTGAGAGGCATCGATGTATAGCGGCGAACAGGGCACACAAAATAGTCTCGTCGTCATTCGTCGTGCACACACATGTGATGTCCTGATGGGTCTGATGGGCTTGGGAGAAAAATTACAAAAAAAAAATGTACTCCGGAAATACTTCGACAACAACTACTGTAATCGAGAAGAAGGATCGAACGACGGGAATTTATATCTGTTCTTTCGATTTTTTTTTTCGTTTTTTAAATTTTTGTTTGTTTGTATGGAAGTGGAGAACAAAGTTGAGAAGAAAATTTTTATCGTTTAAATTTCTCTGGTTGTAGCATTAAAATTTCATAAAGCCGTTATGAATTTTAAAGTTTTTCTGATCCTTTTTTTGTTCACTTTGTCCTCCTCCTTCAATTGGTGGAAGTGGGTTAATATTTAAGGAATCCTGCAACACTATGAATGAAATTTTAATCGAAAATCAATGTGGGATTTTCATTTTTCTTTCCTGTGTGAAAGGAAGGATAGTAGGGATATTTACCCTTATCAAGGCTAAACAGTTTTGTAAGGGCAATTAAAATAAGCAAAAACAATTTTTGCACAAGTTAAGTATTCATGTAGGTAAGTATACTCTGAGAGGATTGAGATACCTACACAAGATTGAGTGTAGAGGTGGATCTAGTTTAAAACTTAGGGTTTTAAAGGTTTTAAGTTAAAAAAGACTTTACCCCCAAAACATTTATCAATGTCGAAGGAAATTTATCAAGGAGTCAATTTGAATTTTATATAAAAAAAAAAATCAATAATGTTTCAAATTTGCCGAACGAAATTATTTGAACCGTTTTTTTTTATATTTCTAATTTTCTCCTTGGAATTTTTTGTATATAAAAGCCTTAAAACTATCGTTATTAATAATTAAATAATAAAAATTTTCCAGAATTTAATTTTGTATTTCTTGATAATTTGCTTTTGATTGTTTAATTTTTTTTTGTGTTCATTAATTTTATTATTTTCATGAATTTTTTGTCCGTTCAATAATTTTCCACAATATTTGTGTGAAAATTTAATTTTCATGAATTTTTTTTCTATACCTAATAATTGTTTTTTACACTTCACAGATTCCATCGTATACCATGAATTTAAGAAACAAATTGGGTTCCAATACTTTATTTATTCATTTATAAGACGAAAACAACAAACAAAACACAATTATTAAACTATTCTTGATTAAAAAGCACACACGTTTCCATATTCACTCCAATCGGCGAATTTTGCCACAATTTAGAATAGGTTGAAGCTAATTGATCTACACAATTCAAACAAAAATATACGATTTTTATGAAGTTTATAAAGCGTAATTGAATGGTAGTATAAAAAGTTAGTTATAGTTCACAATTCACAAAACTGAAAAACATTGCGGTAAAAAATAAACAAATCGAGGAAGTAAAAAGAAACGACTTTAAAAAAAAAGCTCGAAAACACTTTATTTTGAATTAATTTTTATTTTTAATTTACTTTTTTATGGTAAAAAATGAAAAAAAAAAACTTTCAAAAAACGAACAACACATCAACAACACAGATTTTTTTTGTTGAACATCGAATAGTTTGACAGCTGAAACAATGTTTAGGGACAATGGGAAATTATTCTCTGCGAGGGATTTTTTTTTAATTTGAGACCGAAAGAGAAAACTTATGTCATTTTCCATTTGAAACACAAGCATTGATCTTGTGTTGTTTTTGTTATGCATATAATTTTGAAAGAAAAGCCAATCCGGAAGAGGATCTAGGGGAAAATAAAACACAGCTATATTTACCAATTTTTTGTGGTTCATGGAACATGAATGAAAGTTATTATTTTGTTTGCAATCGTTTAAAAAAAAAATACATACCTACCTAAATGTCAATACAAAATGTTGACAATCTGGACTTGTTGAGTAAGAAATTTTACTCCCGAAGTAAATAAAACAAAACTCAAAAACCATAAAAATAATACCAAAACGGCAAAGGAATACTCAAATACATTGGGAAATGGAAAACAACACAAGATGTTTTTAAAAATTAAAATCATTTAAAACTGGAATTTGTTAAAATTGTTGTGCATTACTTGTCTTATTTTATCAATACTATATTGGAACAGTTTGTGCTTATAGTTAATACAAATTTCCAAGAAAATGGAAAAAAAAAAACGATTTGAGTAAGTAAAATGGAATATTTTTAAGGATTTTTTCTTTAAAGACTTTCCCAGATTGAGTGACACTAGACATTTGACTTCGGAATTCAGATTTTATTATTTCAATTAGGCAATGCTTTTTTTGATTCCATTCGGATTTTTTGAATGCTTTTTTTCGGGGTTCGTAGCGGAATAATCCATTCGGGGAATTTGTGATAATCCTGAATGTATATTTGTTTGGAGTGACTTACGCAAGTACATTTTAGAAATCATCAAACATTGTTGCTTACCTAAAACGAAAAAAAAAATGATTAAGTACTTATAAATTTTAAAATTAAAATATTATACAATGCATGTATAAGAAATAGACTCAAATTAAAAAAAAAAACTGAGATAATAAAGCTTCATACATAATTTGAATGAGAGATCAAACAACTGACACAAGTAGAAGTATGGAAATGCTCCGATGTAGCTGATAAAGGAGCTCCAAGTTTCAAACTGCCATTTAAGTAGTTTACTAAAGCAACAATGTACCCAAGCCTACTTCTTCTATATTTTTTTTTTGGTTTTCTTTGCTTTTGAAGCTAGGCCAAAAAATATATAATTCTTCTGAGAATATCCACTAGAAGCAATGTTTTTCATACTTCGGCAGATGGCAACCACAAAGCAATCAATCTATCAAAATATATTTCCAAAAAAAACTTACTCGGACATAATTGATAAATTAGTCTTTCGCGGTAACGAAAAAACTTCGATTTAATAATAATCTCAGGAGAAAATCTGTTTTAATTCAAGATTTCCACAAAAAAAACACTCTTTCTTTTCACCTGTCGTCTTGAATTTTTTATTGAATAGGGAATACCGTGACATTAATTTGTCTAAGTGCCTTAAGAGAATGATTTAAGTTCGCACTTTAATCTTTTCCTCGAGTTTTTTTTTTCTTTTTTTTTGACGAAAAAAAATAAAAAACTTGAAAACTTTTTAGCGTCCCCCGAGATTGGCTCAAAATTCGCCATGGATATCACAATTCCGTATTTTGATCGACGTTGATAAATATCCTTGTGATTATCCCTCTTTTTTCGTGTTTCCGGCGAAAATTGATTGCCTAGCCTGCAGGCTTTTCTGCTTTTCTGCTTTTCTGGTAATCTTTAAGCGCTCGCAATTCTTTTCAATATCCAGCTACACAGCGACAGCATCCACCATTTACCAGAAGCAGGACCACACACACACACATACACCATAAAATACAACATCGAAAAACCATAATTTCTACCCTCTCTGTGAGAAATTTATAGTCAGCCAAAATGTAGTATGGTGATTGAGTGTATATTATGAGAGAGAAGAAAATTTTTATTTAAAGGTCATCGATCTCAGACACTCTCTCCCCCTGTTTGCATTGCGTTGGTTGGGTAAAATCTGATTTTCACATATTTGTGTATTTTTTTTTCGCTCATCATCAAAAAAAAATAAAATGATACGAAAAAAATGTTGATGAAAAGTGAACTCCAAAATGCTTTTTTATTTTCTATTTTTATTTCACGCTGAGCGAGGAAAATAAACTCGTGAATGAATCGAAAAGTTGGCTGGCTCCCCTCAAACGATCTACCTACCGACTGACTGGCCGAATGTTGTCATCATCGTCAGTCTTTATAGAAAAACAAAAAACAAAAAAAACATGTACGGACTATCTAGCTTAAGTGAACGTCAATAAACGCTTGTGACTACATAGCCTGGCGCATAGTTTGTTCAATTTTTTTCTTTTTTTGTATTTTTGCTGAGCTGAACTCTTCTTTGCGTTGTATGCCATATCGGCGCTGAAAAGCAAACACACGGGGGGTGTTATTGCCGTTCACTGATATTTTGTCGGCTGGTTTTTCCCGATGGCAAATGTGCAAACCCGTCATTTAGGATGAAACGTTTTGATTTTTTTTTTGTTCTTTTTTTTTTAATTTTTTCAAACAAAGTCAGATGAAGGAGAACGAAAAGTATATTATGTATGTGTGTTTGTGTGTGTTTGTATGTGTACTTTCTTTTAGTCTGGTCAAACAATGTAGGAGCCACACTAAAGCCTCTAGGCTCCAGGACTAACCAAAGGGTCGCGTTTGCTGATGCTTATGAGGATGACTGCAATGATAATGATTCTATTGTTGTACGACCAAGTCCTTTTTTGTTGGCCTTATGAAAAGGATAGCTCCAATGACTGGCATGAATAGCTGCTAGACGGATAGGTATGCTAAGCCAAACAACATTTGATGCAATGTTGATTTTAAGAAAATCAATCTTATTGACTCAAAAGGGCTAAAGAGCGGTTTAATTTTTTTTTTTTTATTCAGGACTAAGGTTTGATGGTAGTTTGAAAATATTGTACATTTGAGTTAAAATGAGCCACCTTTAATATTTTTTTTTTCTTTTAAGCCCATTAATGGTAAAGGTTTTGTTTTTGTAGGTTCTTGCTTCCAAAGTGATAGCTTTCAAATCGTGTTGTCAAAATGTATTGTATTGATTTGTTGAGGGCTCCCGGATTATATTTTTGGATCCCCGATTTAATATTCCGAAAATTATGTTATGTTAATACAATCCCTGCAAAAGTTTTTCATTCGTGGCAACTGTATAACATTTGATCCAAATTGTAATTCTATTACAGCAAACATATTGAAAAACAACCAATTCGCGCAATGGCAACAGCCTTGGTTTGAAAACCAGAGGTCTCAGGTTCAGTCACTGGTGTTACCGAAATTGGTTTACCGAAACGAATTTAAGAGTTTGCTGAAAACGAAGTTGAAGTCGAAAATTTTGTCTAACAAACGAAAAGTCGTTTGACGCTCTATCGAAAGAAGTGTTTAACGAATTTACCAATTTGATGCAAACGAAGCCGAAAAATTGTCCTGTAAACGAAAAAGTCGTATGCTTTGTTTCAGTATCAAAATCGTATGTTTTGTTCCAGTAACTCGAAGTAAATGTAATTATAGTGATATCGTTTTGAACCTCCGTGGGAAGAATCTGGGAACATTAGGCCCTTTTATTAGCTGACCAAGAACAAATTTCATACGTTAATGAAGCGCTTCGTTAAGGTATGAAACTAGTTTCGCTGGACCAACAAACTTTTACATTGTAAATTACGTATAAATTTGGTTCAGTGTATTACAAATAAAATGGCGGGTTAAAGCTGAAAATAACCCATCTTATTCGGTTTGTCTATTGTTTGTTGTTCCGCATTGATGTTTAACAATTTTTTGATAAAACATCATGAATAGAAATTACCATGAAATTACAATGAAACTTTCTTTTGAGCTCAAATTCCTTCGAAGGAGCTTAGAGTACTTTAAACTTCTAGAAACTTCAAAGTAGATTTTACTCATTTTTTCCTTCTTTTCTATTTTCTACTGAATTGAACTCTTGCTTATGGATCTAAAAATAAATACATTACCACACTTCTTCGTATGCAACACCAATTTATTTATTTATTTAATTCTTGTTTCAAAACTTTAGAAAACTCTTCCCCCAAATTACTAATAATAACGTGGAAACTGTTTTTTTTTTTTTTGTTCGTTTTACTAATAAAATAAAAAAATATTTGATGTGTACTTGCGTCAGTTTTATAGTCATCTACCAGCCCAGCATGCAGTGGCAACTTAAAAATACAGCACGTGTGCCCAACTGTAATGACCTTGCACATGTAATGGCTTGGATCCACTTCGTTGTTGCTGTCGTCATCGTCGTCGTTGTTCCTTCCTTCCAACGACAACAACAACAATGTTGTTTTAACTGTGTACCAGAATAACACGCGTGTGGTACTTATTGCATTTTTTTTGAATTTAGCCCCCTCACACTCGCGTGCTTTACAAAACTTACATCAAAAATTCTACAAAGACGTCAAAGAAATTAAAAAAAAAACATGAATTACACCATAAGGAGTGCAAGTTTAATTTGAATTTCAAAAAAAAAAACAAAAATCCATACAACTTGTTTCGGAATTGAAGAGGAAACACTGGCATCTGTCTGATTGTGAGTTGGACCAAGTGCTCAAAGTGCACATAAGTCCACAAGCAAACAGGAACACAGTCAACAATCGTAACCCAACAACGACGCTCGACGACGACGTCGACAACGCAACGGACGAAAGACGTAGTCAAGGATTTATTTATTGTGGGGAAACGTCCCGTCGCACCTATCACAGTTTCAACCTCGCCACTCATTTTGTCTGCCTTTTTGTCTTTGTTCCAATGCAGTTTGTAACTCATTCCCCCCGAAGCCAGAATGTGCCAAGAAATGAGGAATCAACAAAGGACAGTCAGGAAAAAAAAAATTATTATCTCTTGGGTTCATAATATAGCCCCTTCTGGTCCTGATCCTGAGGCTGTTCAACACTCTGTAATGAGAAACCTATAAATGTGCGTGTGCACAGTACATGTATCGCTCAGGCAGTAACCCAGCCCAGCGCCAGTGCAGAGTTAAAGATGATAGGTTGTCTTGCACCTTTTCAGACATCGACATCTGCCGATTATATCACATTGCTCCCCCTTCCAACTTTTTTTCCGTCGATAATTTGAAAAAAAAACAATCGAAGAGCTTGAAAAATAGTAAACAAAAACTTCTCCCATATGACAACACCTGTTCCCTTTTTTTTCTTCCTCTTCCTCTTCTTCATCTTCATCATCATCTCTTCTATCTGATTCAATTTTTCAATATTCAATTTCTCGACAACAACAATGAACAACACAACAACAAAAAAATCCTTCAAAATTCACTTGAAAGCCAATTAATGCTGGCAAACAAACAGAAAACAGGGATGAAATGTTATATGGGGGAATGTTGTATAAATAGAAAAGGACAAATCCAACTCACAACTATCGTTCTTCCCCAAATTGACAACACCCAATCCAATACCCAAACCAGAGATGGAATGAAACTCAGGCGCGCGCAAATCAATAATGTTTTGTCATTCAATTAAAATTGTTCAAACAATTGGACATTCATTTTATGACCTTCCTTCTCGCAACTCACCTCTACTCCACAAAAGCTTGCTCAAATGCCGTCTGTTGATTGACGTTATTCACCTTCTCGTACTCGTCTCGTACCCATCATAATGTACTCGGACAATTTTATTTTTATATAGACATTGACGACACTCTCCTATACGAGTATGTGTTGTAATGAATCGACTTCACACTCAGTACTCTACTGCCTCATGGCATTGTTGGCTATCTCTTATATCAATCTAATAATGGATATTCGTGGAAAATCATATTTTCCATTTTCGTCATTCATTTTATCTTTTTTTTTTTTCATATTAAATTTGTCCACAAAAATTTGTGGAATTTGAAGAATTATTTGAGTAATTTCCATCGGAGCCGGACTTATGTAAATCTTTAGAAGCTCTAAATTCTCTTTTTTAGTGGTATTAAATAAGGGAACTCAAATTAACATTATGTGACAAAAAAGGGGTGAAAAATATGGGCGGGCGGAGACCTATTTTGTAGAGCTTATTGCACAGATTACAAAATGGTATGTATGTAAATGTTTCGTAGCACCCCCAAAATCTGGACTTAAGAGTTAAAAAACGGTTTTTTGGATTTTCATCAATTGCAAAAAAAAAAAATTGGCTTTGTCAAATTTTCACTAATTTTGGACTTTTTTACTGTTTTGTAAAAAAGACATTCAGACCTTTTCATCATTTACGCAGCTTCGACATAAAAATATTCTGAAATAATGTTTATTTCCAAAACCAAACCAGATTCAACTCAGATACAGAAATTG
Source organism: Meliscaeva auricollis (assembly GCA_948107695.1). NCBI lineage: Eukaryota > Metazoa > Arthropoda > Insecta > Diptera > Syrphidae > Meliscaeva > Meliscaeva auricollis. Next base: position 76,814,302 of record OX403617.1, read on the forward strand.
GAACCGGAAAATTTTTGGTTTAACCAAACCACATGTTTTTTTTTTACATTGTTAAAAATTTATAAATGTCTTCTTTCAAAACTGTAAAAAAAATCCAAAATTGCAAAATTGATTTTTGCAGTGAATTAAAGTCCAAAAATCCGTATTTAATGTTAGCCATTCGCACTCGGTTGAAAATTGTAGCTTACTGCTTTTCCTGCAAACTAACAGGCACACACGATTGGTTGGGTGGGAGTAAATTACCACTCTAAAAATTCAGTTTTATAGTGCAGACCAAATTTCATGCCATCCACTAAGCCGGATCAAACTAAATCTCAGACTATCTTATTTTCTCGAACCCTGGGGTTTTGAATAAAAAGATTTTTTTGGAAGGAGTATTGTCTAACGTAGTTTTCGAAGAGGGCCTTCGCACATAGAACCGAATTTCTGAGGAAGAATTTTTATTTCGAAAGAATTCGGAATGAACCCACCTTTTCTGCTTATCGTCCAACACTTACCGATTATTTCTCAAACCGAAGTAGTAGTGGTTTCTAAGATACTTCGTTCAAATTTATATTGATTCCGAGGTGGACAAAATCCTTGATTACCTCAAAATTCTTGCTGTCAATAGTATGTTTTATTTTTTTATTTTTTTGGTAGCATATACTTAGCCTTGCCCTAATTTTTTGTTCTTCAATGGATGTGCCTATGGTGCAGACGTCATCTGCATATCTAAGTAGTTAGAACCCATCGGTTAAAGAAAGTACATTCTTTGTTCAAAACTCCTATTTACTCTTTATTCTCAAGAACAATGTTAAAGAAATCACATCATTATGATATTTCAGGCATCAAGCAGGAAAGAAAAATTCCGCTTATACTGGATTAGTGATTGGGTACATGATCCTTATTAGTTCTTTACCTCCAAATCTTTTGTACATGTTTCTTTTGCCTTTTTTATTATTCGCTGACGGAATATTCATTCACTGGTGATACATAGGTTCCCATCTTGCAGAACTCATATTTTTTTCTCCGCGAAGGTTGTGCACGTTTAAGATGTTGGATTCCAGTCCTGCGTCGATTAGCAAATAGGACATTGGACATCGAACTCCTGGTGAGCTGTGTGCCTAAATCTGAGGAAAGTGACCTACTTATCACAGTGTTACGCGCTTCTGCAAAAGTAATTTGTCGGAATCTGCTTAAGGTTATCGTTTCCTGAAAGCTTTGTTTGCCAACTAGTTTCCAACTTTTGCTTCGAAATCGCCGAACACAACTGGGAATAAACTTCTCCGGATAAGACTCCTCCTTAATTGAGTATTAAGCCTTGTAAATAAAGGTGTTAATAGTGTTACACATAATCAATTTATGTTCCTTATCAATCGTAGCGCTTATCGAATCGAAGTTCATTACTTTATGTTCAAGCCGATTCCCGACGACGCAGACGAAATCCGCATCTTAATTTCGGTCTTTTTGTTCCAGCTGTAAAGCAATGGAATACGTAATTGGTCAAATGAACTTTAAGTCGACCTTTATGTGTGTTGACTAGTTCGAAATATGATTCTGGTAGACTTACCAACTGAAGCTCTGAGAATTTACTTGATAAACAACGTCGAAGGTTATTTGAGACAAAAAGTAGGTACCTACTTGCCTAGGCCTGTTCCAGAAAAAAATTCAAATTTTTGGATTTCAATGAATATCTAATAACAAATAAAAAGAATATTGAGAAAAATTATTGTATTCACAGAAAGTCTTATTATATTTAAAATTTCAAAGTATAAGTTTGAAAATTCAATATTTAAATAAAGACTGATCGAGGGCAGGGTTTCAAGTATAACCTAATTTGGTGATGTGTGGTCTACCAAAACAGATGTTTTTATTTGTTTCTTTCTGGTTCTGCACCTTGCATTACTGTTCATTTTATGTAAAGCTTTGTCTATTTTTAATGGTTAAACAAGTGTTCTCAAAAGTATGAGTTAAAGATTAGAATAATTTTGTATTTAACATAATGTATTGGAGACCTTTTTAAAGCTGGTTCATAATGTATACAAATTAATTCAGGCCAACAATAATTTTGAATGTTCTTTTTGTTCAACACATTAGTTGGCCTTTGACATAATTTATGCTCAGGTTTTTTTTCATTTTATTTATTTCTTTTACAGCCAATTTCTTCACAGAGTCCTAAAGCTAGAACGGGTCCTAGTCCTAAAGTTAGTACTCAAATCGGTATCAACTCATTTCTTCACCCAAGTAATAGGCTCAAATTCTGTCAATTTGGACTCAGTGCCAGTTAGATCCTCAAAATCAGTTGGTACCTGGTTATTATACCAATTGTTAGTACTCAAATCGGTGCCAAGTAATTTCTTCACAGAAATACTATGTCCTAGTTCTGTCAAATTGGTACCAGGTATTAGTTAGGGCTCGATTTTAGCTGGAACTTTGAAATCGGCAGTCTAGCCATAAGAACATCAAACAAACAAAACGACTTCTTTCAACCAGGACATATTATTAAAAGATACTGCTTGATGTTTGTTTCCTTCACTTCTTAATTTAAATTATTAATTTTTTCTATTCAAATTGTTTAAATATCAAAATAAAATATTACAAATGTCAAAATATATCAGAATTAGACAGTTATATAAGTTTCAGACGTATTAAGTTCTTAGTACCACGTTGTGAACTTAGATCTGGTGCTAAGATGCGAAGAAATGCTCAGGTACTATCTTTAAGTCAGGACCGAGTACCAAACCTAGCAACAGCTCTATCTAGATCGAGCGCTGTTTAGTACTTGTGTGAAGAAATTGGGCGTTAATCTTTTATCTAAGTTGTAAGATAAATAAACTTACCTAAAAAGCTTTCTATGCTTCGTGACATTGGATAAGAATATTCGTTAGTCTAATGCGTCGATGTCTACACGATGTCAGTCGCTATATTTTCAGTTTTTTAACAGGTTGATATTTTTGGAAGGCCCGTAGAATTCATCGTTGAATTTTCTCGTCTACTCTCCACTGATTTTTTTACACTTGGACTCAGCCAAACATCACTCAAAGAATCTTTCTTTCAAAGCAACCTAGCAAGTTTTTATCCGATCTTGACAATGTCTGTCTCTGCACAATTGAACACGACTGGAATGATTAAGGTATTATAGCAAGTCTTTGCTTCTTCGAGAAAGGGCTTTACTACCTAAATGCCTGCTAAGCGCATAGAAACAGCGGCTGGTAGGGTAATTTTTCGTTCAATATCTGTTGTTATGTCGTTGTTCTATGTAATACTGAATCCTAGATAAACAAAGTCCCTGACTACTTCAAAGAACGTCGAGTTTTTAGGACTAAATTCTTCAAATGAGTTGATATATGCTCCTGACCAAATAATCTCCCACTGTGGTGTCTTAAACAGTTAAACTCGCTGACCATCCCAACTACCAAGCTTAAGTTTGAATATCGGTGTTCTAACTTTTAAAGGCCGGATGGATATATTGATGATCATCGTTCAAATAAAATGGGTTGTTTTGCTTAGCAGCGCATTGTAAGGGTTAGATCCTTAGCAGTCTCCTACAGTATTTCCATTTTCTGATATCTTTGGATAGATCACGCTTTGATAAACCTGCCAAAGCATTCTTCAATAGACTTGGTAGCTAGCTTTTCGTGCTCTCTCGTTTCCATTCTAAGAAGTCTGTGTTCCTCTATTCCAATTATGAAAAGAACACATAAAAGTAACAAAAAAAAAACTTCCCTTCTTTTTTTGAGAGCTAATACACAACAAAAAATAAAACTCCCGTTGATGTTAAATTACATTTTTCTTCAATATTTATAACATTCCACTCAACTCCATAAAACTTAAGAACCTAATTATAATTGAAAACTGTCCCTCCCTGCTTATGTAGTAAATCCTTTCACAATTTCTTTCCAATAAATGAAGATTTTTCCAAGTAATTCCTTTCTGATGCAAATTTCTATTACCCAGCGTGTTAATCTCAAGAATCAACTCAGCTATTTTTTTCCTTTACAAGATTGGCAACAAAAAAAACTATTTTTGCAATTTCGCAATACCTCTCTCGCTCTAGTCAGTGACATTACCTTACCTCTAGAAAAAAAAAAACTTAACCTGACTGGAAATTGAGTTGCAGGGAAAATACTTCCAACTTGGACAAAGTGTTTTCATCTTCGTTTTTTTTTTCTTTATTTTTAGTTCCCCCAAAAGGACACTTTCATAATTTTCAGTCTCAGTTTCAGTATCAGTCCTTTGCTGGTACGATGGTATGCAAAATAGATGAATGTGCATACAAAGGAAAGAGGGAGAATGAAAAAAATATATGGAAAAAAAATTGTAAATATCTTTAGCAGCGCACCAACGACACGGTGGTGCCAGAAATCCTAGAATAGGTATAAGCCCTCATTCCTATAATAATACATACCTTCCTTCTTTTCAGAGGAATTCGTCTGCTACCTCTGCCCCTATAAACCTGTGCCACTCAAAATTATATTTCTTGTGCAGTTTTTCTTTTTTACTTTTTGTCTTTTATTTTTTTTTTTTCTGTTACATTTTTTTTCACTCGCCGACTTTCTAGTGTCGTTATACCTCTCGTGAGTCCTTTTAAGGGCTTGTCTCGGAAGGATCTATATATTTTGAAGAGTTTTTCTTGTTTTTTTTTTTTTTTCCTCAACCATTTAGTGTGAAGGCTTTGGTCAAAGCCTTAAACTTATTCCTTTGTGATTTTATAGGATCCTTTTGCAATTTTTCTATATATTTTTCCTACCTACCTACTTTCTTCCTGTGCGGTTCGGTTATAGATGGATAAATTTTTGTGTGAAAAGTTTTTTTTTATCCATCTTTGCTGCTTTCAGGATTTTTACTTTGTGCAGGTAGGTAATAGAATCCATGAAAGATTGTGAAAATCTGATATCCTCAGGCCACCAACGTTTATTTTTTGTATTTTTTTTTTTTTATGTAAGTTTGTTCGTCCTTTGGAATTTGCGGTTCAAATTTAGTTATAAGAAGCAAAAAGCGGGAGACGTAGACGATTTTTTTTGCATATGGTACCTGCATACATTCAGATGGTGAAGAATGCAAGTGAATACATTTTTCTTCGAAAGAATTTCACTCCCAGGTCCCAGAACAAAGACACACAAGAACAACATATCCAATTGAACTTTTAAAATATATTTTTTTTTTGCATGAGAAGACAAAAAAGAATAACACTGATCCCAGATAAATTAAATAAAAATGGTTTGAACGTGTAAAACTATATAGGGAGACCCGTTTCGGATTTAAAAGACCCGACAAAGCAAAGCAAAAATAAAACACAACAAATGGTCATTAAAAATTTAACGATGATGTTCGATTTGTTCAGGTTGTTGAATGCAGGTTGTAAATTTTAAAAGGAATTATGTGTTGGTAGCTTTTTTTTGGAATTAAGAGCAATTTTAGAGATTTGCAAATGAATTTAGGTGGAGCTTCGAGTTATTTTCTTTTTATTGAGAACATTTTAATAGGAATTTGGCCCATTTGCTATGCTAATACATTTATATTCTTACCAAGAAAGTAAAATTGATTTAAAGCTCTACTTTTAACGATTAGGTGTCAGGTGATAATTATACTGCATAATTCCTTTGACTTTTATTTTCTGATCAAAAATATTTAGCATTTGATTTGGGTTTAAAATTGTTTCAAAGCATTCATGGAATCTTATAGCAGGTACTTTTCATGGAAGATTATTTTTAAACGTATTGCACAGTTTTTAGGACAAAAAAAACAGAGAACTCTTTTACCTGAAGAGGGAGCAATGTTGCGTGAGGGAAGAGAGAAGACTGTTTGATATGTCTCCCGGTTTTTCCGAATTTTAATTAAATTTTTGAGGGAAGGTCTGTAGTATGTTCCTTTTCTAACAATGGTTAACTATGGTTGTTGTTACAATTTGTTTGTTTTTTTTTTACAAATCATTTAGGAACGATTCGTTGTAAGATATTGTTAAACTGTCAAACTCCAAAAAAAAAACAGCAAAACTAAGAACTATTTACTTTGATAGATCAAAACTTTCAATTCATATCGTGGAGATGAGTTGGAAATAGTTACGAATCGTAACTATTTGACACTCCATACAGAGTTTAGGAACAATAATGTGACGTCATATACCTAGTTACAATTAGTTGCAAGTTTGGATTAAAGGAACGAACATAGTCAACTATGGTTAGAAAAGGAATGCACTTCGGTGGTGGTTCATTTTCTTAAACAAAAAAAAACTCAGGTTGTATAGTTGGAAGAAAAGTCCATAATGGAATTGTGGAGTAATTTCCAACCGAGATGGGAATGGGACATGCATAATTCCGTTATGAATGAATAATAGGAGTCAGTTTTTTTTTTCCTTTTAAATAAATCAAGTTTTAATATTAAAACATCCGCACAGAATAGTTGTTGTTAAATACTTGTTCTCCTTCCTATTGGCATTAAACAAATTTCTAGAAAAAATCCTTTTTAGTAGACATTTGTGGAAGATTTTTTGCCTGAATAAATTGTGAAAAATGGACTTATGTGTTTCAGAACATTTATAATCTAATGCGCTGATCTCGTTTTTCACTTGGTTTAAAGCTATTAGGTATTATATGGATACAAATGTCGCAGTTACGAATTTTTAAACTACATAAAGCTGATGCTGCTCCCCTGCAGGTGTTAAAGATTTTTTAAAAGCATATTTCCGGATGCCCAAGTACGTAAATAAGATACAATTTTTTGTTTCAAAAATTTATATTTTCTTCCACGCAAAATATTGAAATCTGTGTTGCAAATATTGCACCGAACATCAATCGATTTTTGTTTTCTTTCTGAAATTGTAGGATTTCTTTTAAATTATAGCTTAACACATTTATTCCAAGCTTTCTTGCCATTTTGTATGTTTTAGTTAATTTTTTTTAAATAACCTACCTATTCGCTATTGGAGAATAGGTAGGTAGGAAGGTAAGGTATCTACAAAGGACAACATGCGCGAATACCGAAACGACTTGAAACAGATGTAAATAAATAAATTAAAACAAAATAGTTCATTGCTTATTGGTGGAACAATAAGATATCAAACTCTTATAGGTAATTGTGTCCATAATGTTGATGGAATTATCAAAGGAGGTGCCTATACTAACCGTGTTTTATTCAACACTCAGTGTTTTATTTTATTTGCAAAACAAAAAAAAATGCTGATAGGTAATTTGTCTAATTTGTTTTTGTTTTGGGAATAAAATGAAACACCGAGTAGCTGATCAGTGTTGAAAAAAAAAACAGACTACCTACTATTCAGATTTCTTTTAATTTTTTTTAAATTTCGGAAGTAGGTAGGTACCTACGTAGATATCTGCATGAATTTGATTTCGATAGGTAGGTATTTCGAGGCCTTTCTTCGGTACACGGGGTTGAATATCGGTGCTGTACCTACCTGTCATTTCAGTATTGTACAGGTCATTTCAGTACAGGTGGTCATCTCAGTTATAACGCCATTTTTATAGAAAGATGAACCCATAAGCGTAAAAGAATTAAACTCTCTGTAGGTAGCTTGACCTTAGTAAAATTATTCAACTAACACTGAACATTCTTCAAACATGGAAGCTTCGTTTAATTTCTTTAAATTAATCCTTTTATAACATTCATCCCGTTTGTTTTTTTTTTTTTTGATATTTTGATATGCACCTAGGTAGGTATTTATATTTTCAAACAGAAAATTAAAAAAATCATATACCTAGCTAAATACTTGAAGGAAAATTCTACTTTATAACTCATTTTCCAACAGCTTTAGGGGTCGCTCGTTATAGGTACAATATATGCATCCAACAACAACAAAAGAAGATTGATAAATAAATTCAATCAAATAATGTAGGTATACATTCTAATTTTTTTCTATCAGCTGCTCTGTTAAGGATTTAGATATTAATCATTATTTCACCCAACTGGATTTTATAGTTGGTTGGTACGATAGTAGGTATAGGTATAGATTAAATTCAATGTGAATGAGCCACTCCCTTTAGTGCACAAATTTAAATCCTTGAAGCGAGAATAACATCGACAATGCACCCCTATTGAGTTGAGTTTGAGTAAAGCAGCAGCATCACCGCTTTACTACTCTAAAATCTAAAAGGTTGCAACCAGCATTTTAATTCCACACAAGAGAAGGAAATGAGAATGTCCCGGAGTTCTAGTTTCCTATTGTTACTAGTTTTTTGTTTTTTTTGTTGCTTTTTATTCGTAGCTATGACAAAACTGAACCAACTATGATGATGTCTATAAAGTAGCAGAACATAAATTTTGCGGGGTTAGGTAGGTACATTTTATCCCTTATAAATTCTAAAACTTCATCCCCAATAGTTTTTTGATAGGTAAGCAGAATGTTTATGATGCAAATAAATAAAAGAAATCAAAAAATAGTTAATAATGGGGTGGGTTATTTATTAGAATGTAAAAATAACTTACCATACGACACCAAATGCACCATAACCAATTGGACGATCTGGCTGGACATCTAATGGAACGGCTGGAGGTTGATAATATGGAGCTGCAGCGGCTAAAATAGCACCTTGAGGTGCTCCACCGGCGGCGCCACCTTGAACCAATGACATTGAAACGCTCATCGAAACCCGGGATTGCTTAGCGGGGCCACCAACGGCCGCCATCAGCAATATTCCATAAAATTTCAAAAACGATTTGTTTTAAAAACCACTCTTCTCTTTTTTTTCTTTCTCGAGTGCCTAATCGACTTTTTTCTTATCAATATTTCACTGATAACACTTTTATTTCACTTTTTTCTTATTTAACAAATAAAAAAACTAAAATAAATTTCACTTATAATTGAAGTAAACCCAACAGACTTGATAGATTCAGATATTACTCCGAGAGGTTACTAATTGCACAAAATAAACTAGATAAACGGCAGGATTAGAAGTATCAACCAAGCAGAAAAAGAGAAATAGAAAAAAACGGGAAGATTTTCGATAATTAATTAATTTCAAAAAAATTGCACACACATTGATTAATTAATTAATCAATTAAGCATTTGCTTAAAGCTCGTCAAACACGCACCGGGCGAAGTTGAGTGAGGGTAGCTTATTCACTAAATTTATTATTCAAGCCAAAGAAAAATATACAATTTATTTTTTTTTCTTGTTCACCGGTAATTTAACGGTCAGTGTCCCGTAGCCGTACGTAGTGCAGAAACGCGTCTTCTTCGGTTCTAGATTCGGAGAGCGAATGATCCTGTTACAAGAAAATTTTCCCCGAGTTTCTCTCCCGAAAATAAAATTACACAAAAATTCACTTAACAGAGAACACACACATGCTCATTGAAAATAATCGTGTACGCACAAAAAATGTTACTGTTACAAAAATAAAGGGGAAATTTTAAGTACACGATTTACTAGAGAGTGAGAGACAGAGAACTCCTGGTTTTCGAGTGGAGACTTGATTGAATTTCTTTGTTTATTTTGTGTTGTATTTGTATTTCACTTTGGGGACGGGCTCTCTCGGTATTGCTTTGTTGTTATGTTACACGAAACACGGATACCAAAGGGATGCTGGAGCTGATGCTGTATAAAAAAATTAAGTTCACCTGCACCTGAACCTGAACCGTTAACAACAAAAAGAAACGTGCCTATTGTTTAAACACACTTTACTCTTTAACCGTTCTCTTCCAATTGATTTCACAAATTTTCCGCAATTTTAACAGTACACTTATAAAATAAAACACAAACAAAGCTCAAAAAAAGGACAATGACATTTTCCGCAAATTTGAATAATATGAAAACTATGAAGGAACACAAAACACAAACAAAAAATATATTATTTTTTCTCTTTAGAAAGAGAACAAAACATAGGCGTTTTTGAAGGGGAAATATTATAAACGTCAAAATAAACTGTCTCCCCTCTACGAGCTAGCGGAGCTGGAGCAGACTTGCGTTGCGTCTCTTTAAAAAATGAAAAATTCTCCGCCGATACCAACACAATCACTTGACATTTCTGGTTTTTCACGAAAATTGATTTTGATAATTTTCCCGGCGCTCGGGGTAATAAAACAAAAAAACACACCTTGTTCCACAATAAAATAATAAAAATATTATGAAATAAATTTCTTGTGATATTTTTTTTTTTACATTTATTCACTTTTATTTCCGTACACAACAATATGGGGGGGTATTGTGGTAAGACGACAATGTGTGGTGCAGTAGAAGACAATAAGAAATCCCGTTTTTTTTAATCTATTTAGTTTAATAACTGTTAAATCAATTGAGTTTATTCGGGATTAGAGTGCGCGTCTGGTTTGGGAGTTTTATTTTATGATTTTCTTTTGATTTGGTTGAAATATTCTTTATCATTTCTCGATTATTATTTTTTTTTTCTTTTTGTCTATCAGCTGTTATTGCACCACTGCACGCACGGTATGACACTCAACCACTGAAACGGGAGAATTTTAATTTTCCACCACCACAAACGAACAGAGAAGGAAGGAAAATGTGTTTGGCATTGTTTTTTTTTCATTCTATTAAACGATTTGTGGTAGAATGAGAGAGATAGACGTATGATAAAGTGGTATGCAATTGGAGAGATTTTAGGTACGTTTGATGTTAGATTGTGGATGATGGTTGATTTTCACCAAAAAATGTGTTCGATGATCCGAAACGAATAGGCCCAGAATTTTACTTGAATGCCTCGTACGCAAATCACGCTAAAATTTATATCATAATTGCCTGCAAAGATAAACTTAGACGACAATTTAAAGTGCGTAGTTCATGCGCTAAATTCAAACTGCCATATGAAAAAGTCTCCATTTAAAGGTTTGCCCAAACCACAGTGCGACAAGAACTTTTATATAAAGGCTTGCCCAAACCAAAGCGCGACAGTGCGACAAAAAATTTTATATGAAAAACGCATTGCGCTTTGTTGCATTAAGTGTGGGTACTGGTTCACTGTAGTGTCGCACTGTCGCACTTTGGTTTTGGCAAGCTTTAATTTAGCAAATAAAATAATGCTTGGGACATTCTTTCAAAGATAAATTATGACATTTTGTATCGGAACAAAAATAGCAACAAATAATAAACTCCAATGAAATAATAAAAAAATATATAAATTAAATTACCTTGAGAATGATCATATTTTTGCTCAAACCAGTGTCACACAACAGTGCGACACGACAACGACAACATTTATTTACCCTGCGTCATATGAGAAAACCCACAACAAATGGGACAAACCGCAAAGCTTTTTTGATATAAAATTACTTGTCGCCTTGTCGAGCCGCAGTGCGACACTTTGGTTTGGACAGGCCTTAAGGCTTAACTACATGGCTTAGCAAATAGTGCAAAAGTTAACATTTTTTTAAACTTATTTTCCTGACTATTTAGCTATAAGGAAACATTTCAAAAATATTTCAAACACCTTAGATTCTTAAACAATTTGTGTACTTTTTTCACAAACAAAAATGGTACTGGGTAAGAAAAAAATGCATTCATATTATTGAATTCGAAATACATAAATCCCGGGGAGTCGCAGGGTTTGCATTAGCATTCAAAGCAATTCTGAAATTGCTGGGTGAACTATATTACCACTACGAGGAACTACCTTACCATTTTCACCTGCGAGTTCAACAATAGAAAATATGGTCGAAACAAGTTCAAATCCCACCGCAACGCATACGTTGGAATCTATAATAGAAGTGATTATTTCACTTTTGTAATATTGCAAAGTGGCCTTTGTAGTTAGGCCTTAACATGGCTGTTTAGGATATTTTGCACAGTTTTCCATTCTATGTGAGAATTTCATGCCCACACCCCACTATTCACAAATTTTCAGATAGTAAATTTAACCAGGACCCGAATCGTTGCATACTAAAACGAACATACGTAAACATATAGACGATTGCTGTCTCTATATGATCTGTACAAAAAGATAGAGAGACAAAATAACAAATACGTTAGTTCGCTCGTTTTGTTATGCTACGATTATTCCTTAGAAAAGTACCCAAACAGACCTAATATAGTACGATATCCCGCCCCTATAATATGTACATTTCTTTGCACCACAGTTTGAGAATAACTGGTTTCCTAGAAATCATCAAACCAAATTCCCGTTAACTCGACAAAAAAATTAACAAAACAACATACGAACAAGAATCATCCGTTAACTAGTGCTTTCATTTTGTTTATTTTTATATTTTATTTATTTTTATTAAAGTTTAAATTTATGCGCGTAGTGCTGAATTTCGCATAGGAATGAGACTATTAAACAAAATTTATTTTTTTGTGTATGTTTAGAACGTGTTTGATAATATTTTTATACCTAAAAAAGCCACAAAAACACTTGTTAAATAATTTTATATAATATATGATTTAGTTTTTTTTCTTTTTGAAACAAAGTTGCATCCAACTCTCAATAACATAAAGCTTTGCCGTATTTATTGCTGCTGCGTTGAGTTTCCATTCCAAGTGTTGTTCTCATCATCGGAATCTTTACGCTGATCAGATAAGCGATGTATATTTGACCCACCAACTCGGCGGTATGCTCCGCCTGTTGAATTGGCGGTGTCCATAGCTTCCTTCGAAGTGGATGGACCGTCTTTTCCTAAAGTGAATCGATCGAGGTTGCGCTTCTTTGCCCTGGAATAAAAAGAAAGAAAAAAAAAACTGAGTGAGTACCTATGTTTTCATTTTTGTATATAATTTAAACTTACAAATCATTTGCATCGATTCGCTCTTCATTTGCCCGTTTCTGAGCGCCTGTGTTGGGTGGACGAGGTGCGTCTGCCCCACCATCGTTTCGCCCGATTATAAAGTTCCTTATATACCCAAAGACCGACAAAACAGGTGTCATTAAAGCCCAGAAAACTGTGTTGAATACATTGATAATTCCCCCGGAGCGTGCTACAACAGCAGAAGGACCACTGCTGGCTTTGCCAATAATCAAAATTACAGCACTCGGAGCTAGACCAAGTTCTAGAAGCGTCCGCTTGTCATCCTCCTCGGTGAATTCGTGCTTGGGGAATGTTGTGGCTAAGGTGAAATCCTTGATCCCGGTTCCTTTGACAACAACTACCTTGACATATGCCCGCACAGTTGCAAAAGTATCTGAACTCTCGAAACTCTGGGTGCTTGTTTCGCCATTCGGTATACGAAACTGAATGCGGGCCATTTCTAGATTACTTGGGGGATTAATTGCAGTTGGTGTTGTTGCTTGGGGCGTCGGATTGGGTGAGGGTGCAGTAAATTTGTTTGCTCGCTCTGCTCGATCACTGGCAATCTGTTCAAGAATTCGTTGACGAGCGGCCTGATCTTCCATTCGATCTCGTCGGATGCTTTCTTTTAACTCTTTAAAGTCTTGCTCCTTTTGCCATTTTTGTACGCCCTGTGTGGCTTTGCCTTCTTTTCGGCGATTAAGCTCGCGTTCGCGTGCTTGTCGTTCCTCCTCAGCTTGTTTAAGTTTTCTTCGTTCTTCGATCAGTTGCTTGGCTTGATCAAGTTTATCTATTGCAGCCGCTGGATTTTCCTCCAATGGTGCTCGGCCAGGAGGACTAGACGCAGCGGTGGGAGTTGAAGCGGGAGTCAATGGAGTAGGATCTGGGGTGGAAGCCATCACTGCTGCTGAAGTGTCAGATACATCATTTGGTGGTGTTGCTGGAGCAATGGGAACTGTCTCAGTTGGTGCTGGCACTGTATCCATCGAAATGGATTCAGCTAGAGATGAAGTGTTATCAGAAGGAGGATCAGCGGTATCTTGAGAACTAGCAGCATTATTAGGTTTACGGAAACATGTAGTATCAGTGCAATATAGGTCATTTGGTGGTGAAACAGCAGATGATTCTGGGGCATCAGATGAGGTTGGTAGCTCAATCGAAGATAGACTTGACTTTGAAGAAGTTGTATCTTCGACTGGCTTTGATTCAGTTATTGACTTTAATTCAGAAATGGATGATAAGTCATCTTGAGATGATTGTTCTTTCTTTGATGCTGCGGCAGAAGTCGTCGGAGTAGATGTCGCAGCGACTTCTTTCTTCTGTTCGCCAGCAATGAAAGCTGCTGATGCAGATGCGGCCGAACTATTACTGCTGACTTTTCCTGTTAGCTTCAAGACATTGTCGATTTTCTTTTCCAATTCATCACTAGAAGCAATTATGCCAGTGGCAATTTCCAAAGGTGTTCCATTCTTGCCAATAAAGAACAACGATGGAAGTGGAACAATTTGGTCTGTAAAAGACATAACATAAAAATTGTAATAATATCTTAAAGCATGCCATTTTAAATACATAAATAGAATTTTTAGAAAAGGAAGATAACTTAAAAATACGAACAAGTTATCCCACACAATTTTAGAGTCTTTAAGGTTTCTAATATGGATATAATTCAACCCTTAGCAAGCTATTGGGCTCCTCGCAAGTAGTGTTATCACGAATATAAGCGAAATATTGGTGAAAGAACTTTAAAATATGTATCACTCTTTTTTTTCAACGACTTTGTGCGATAATTTAAACTATTTCTGATAAAAAGCGTAAAATATCGCCAAAAAAACAGAAAATTGGTGAAAGCCGTGGTACTCCCTGCTTTCAACCGCTACATTCGCAATGAGACTGCGATCCTATTCTTCATTTATATAAACGAGTGAAAACAACCTATCCGTTAAAATTTTTTTTCCTGATCGCTGTAACCGACTCTTTAGGCAACATCTATGAAGAGGCCTATTAGGTTTACTAAGTTAGGAGTAAGAGCTATAAATGAACGGGAGTGTATTTATCTGAATAGCCAAAGAAAATATCACTATTATTTAAACGCAGTTACTCTGTCCTTCAGTAGATCTCAAATCAGCTGCGTAATAGGTGTCATAACTGTTATAACTATGTAGACATGCGGCACGGCTCGGTGTATTATCAAACGATTTCTGCAGAAGTTGTTTAGACGAAGAAGAAGAAGAAACAATTTCACATCTTCTTTGTACATGCCCTGCTCTCTCTTATAGACGCAAACTTCATTTAGTAGACTATTTCTACAATGAACCTAGCGATCTCATAAACATAGACATTAATAGTCTCATTAGCTTCATCAGAATCTGCAAATGGTTTTCACTAGTAGGGAACTTTTTGTTCCCTATAGTTCGTGGTATTAAGTTTCATGTCCGGTTTTGGTAAATAATGATAAATAAATCGAAGTTTCATGTAGTTTATTGGTTTTTTAATCTTTTTTGTTACTATAAAACTCCATGATTGCTGCAATGCCCAAAAGCCACTGTTAATCGTTGGTTTGACACTTGCGAATCATTACTTCTGCATCCCAGTAAAGGTTTTTTAAAAGGTTGTTGGCTGGAGAGTATAGTGACCATTCCATCATATTTACTCTTATTGCCAGAAACCACTGCTTCGGAAGTTTACTTGTATCTTTTTGGTCATTGAATTGCTAAATAACCCATTTCAGTGGTATTTCATCTCCAACATATGGCAACATTACAGCCTTCGTAATCTTGATAAGGGCAAGCTCATCCATGATGTCTTCAATAAGGAGTGGGAGACCGACACCATAGAATGAGAAACATGCTCAAGCCATTATGCCGGATCCTCCATGTTTAAATGTCTTTGGAATGCCTGGCAACCAGTTTTAATAATTTTTGTGACATTATCCCTTTGTATTGCCTTTGGTAAGTAAGTTATTGTATTTCTTATCGTTGTTGATGACAATTCAATTAGATTTAGAATCTCTGATAAGTTTTACCTTCCAAAATAAGTCTTTTATTTATTTAATTAAATATCCTTGTTCTAGGGAAAAGTACATGTCTATCCCGTTGCTCTCAAGTATCAATCGATATTTTCAATAAAATGTATGAAGATCTAATGGATAAACAAGCACTGACCTTTTTAAAAGCTTCAATTCTACAAATAAGTGGGAAAAATTGTATTTGTTTACTATGGACCGATGCACTACTACTATTTTGACCGGCAAAATTTGCAGTTTCGATTAATAAAGGTTATTTATTGGTCCTATTTACAAAGAAACACAAATGTTTTGGGAAACATGATCGTTAAAAAACTGTTACTTTAATCTCGAAATGGAGAGAAAGAAGCTTTAGAAATATTTGACTTCCACTACTATTGTTTTGACTACTATTATTATCTAATTTTATTATTATAACCTAAGGTCTTACAGGCATCCCAAATACATACGTACTACTATAATGTTTCAGTGCTTTATTTCAGGGGACAGTTTGTACTCAAGTTGAAAACGAGAACCCAATAAAAAAATATGTAAACGGGAAGGCAGAAGAAAAATGATATAGCTTCAGAAAAAAAGAGACATAAATATAAAAAGTACATACCTACATAAAAAGAATTTGATAAAAAAAAAGAGTGTAGAAAAGATCGCAGTCAGAAAGAGAACACATCCTCCTTAAAAGAGATGTTCTAGAAACCCTGCTAAAGTAGTAAATATTTCTTCTAAAAATAAAATCCTAAACTAAGTTTCTACCATTAGTATCACGAGTGAAACTTATTGTTAACTTGAGGCAAAGTATACCAAAGAAATCGTTTTCTCAATTCACCGATGAGTGCTTTGAATTGTAGAGATGGACCCTTTCTGTAAAATACCCCTTAAATTTTGTTTGACAATTACGCAGTACTCTAAATAGTCTGCTTCATTTTTGGTCGAAGCAAAAAGACATATTTAAATTTTTTTGTCTTGAATCTTGATTAATTTTTGGTAAAAACGTAGCATAACTTGTGACTGAAAATTAAAATCAGATAATTCTATACAAGCCTGCTATGTACCCCACTCGGTTCTAAAAAAGAAAACGTCTTCTGTTCATCATTTATATATTTTTTATATTGTATTAACATGCCAAGCAACAAAAAAAAAACCTTGAGAAGATAGGGTATTGACATTTTCTATATATCTGGCATAGGCTTTTTGAAAAAAATATTGGCACCACTAGGTATTTAAACTTGATGAAAATCCAAATTGATAGATAGGTTCTCTTTTTCATAATTTTGTTTACTGTTGAATAAGTTTCTTATACTGTGACTAACACCGTGACGAATAGACCAAAGTATCAATTATTAGATTTTAAATCTAATCACATGAAGAAATCTCATCAGTCCCTTAATCTTGATGTTATTTTATGATTTACTATAACTTTCAGATTAAAGAAAAAAAAAAAAAAACGAAAAAAAGTGAAAGCCTACCCATAAAGAAATCTATACTAAGCCTGAAAGATTGAGTTTTTGTTGTACCTATAAGTAATAAAGATTATTTTTATAAGACTTCTCATAGTGAAGAACCCTTATAAGGTGTTTTTATTTTTTTTATTGAATTAAACTCACATATTCTGGCAAATTGCATGTAGGATTCACTTCCCCCTTCGATTTTAATAGCCACGAAGTTTTCATCTTCCAGTTTTTGCTTGATTTCCGGTTGATTTAAGAACCCACTTAATTTAACAGAATTCTCATCTTTTCCTATTCAAATAGAAAAGTAAAAGAAAAGTAAATCAGCTGATGGTATATTATTTTCGGCATAAAGTTAATAATTTTAAATAAATATCACAAATGACGTGTTATCTCAAAAAACTCAAATAAAATTTAGGTTTCTTCGACGTTGTTCTTTCTTACCTTCAACATAAACAACAAAAGTTGCATTCTTTTGCTTTGAAAGAGTGACTGCTTCAGCAATACTTCCCTTAAACCAATTCATCTGTGTATATTTTTTTTTGTTTAATTTTTTCTTATTTGTTGGCCAAAATGTTCTTTTGTGTTTAATTAATTTACTAATTAATTTGGAGGATTTTTTTTTTCTAATTTTATAAATTTTTATTCTTCGGTCTTGGGACTGTCTGTGATGACTTTTCAACAATTTTGACAGATATGCGATGTGGGCTCCTGTCAGTTTGGTAGAATCTGTCAAAATATGATTTTGATAGTGAGCGCTAGATGGGGTTAATACAATTTTCTATATTTTTATTTAGTTATGATTTATGAAATTATTTTGTGTTTTTTTTACTTTTAAGTAATTAATTTGGCAAAAACAGGAAAACAAAAACAAATTGGTTGATTTTATGATGAATTTTGTTTTTTTTTTTTAACTCAGAGCCATCTAGGAGAGAAAAATAATTTTTCGAAACTGATAAAAAGGTTAAAATATTTGGTATAGAAGATTACTGCCATCTACAATCGTTGCTTAAGTATTTTCGAATTCCATTGGGGTATGCAATAGAGAGAAAATATTTATTTTATCATTGAATTTCATCTGGGGATGTAGCTCAGATGGTAGAGCGCTCGCTTAGCATGTGAGAGGTACGGGGATCGATGCCCCGCATCTCCAAGTAATTTTTTTTTTGCCAAATGAAATCTTTATTATTTTATATCTCGGTCTGCTAAGGCTTTGTGGTTTTGTGAATATAACATTTTTAGAAATGATGAACCAGCTATGTAGGTGAGACATGATTGTTGAAAGAGAAGAATGTGAACATTATGTGGTGTGCAGTGTGCTTATATAATCAGATGTAATGCAGGTAACTTGTTGATGTGCTGAGGCTGACGTAGATTAACGAGAAACAGGCCCAAATCCCCAGTTGCTGATAGCAACTTGATACTTGATAGGTAATTTGCTAGCTAAAATTAGGTAGGTAGGTACTCCAATTGTGCCTAACCTACCCAGGTTATAGAATATTTCCCTAGTTAATACCTACCTTATAGGAATTTACAACACACACTGCCTGCCTTCTATATTAGATGACTACACTTACTACGTAAAAAGGTACCTACACTGTCGTGTTCGTGGTGGTCGTTATCATCTTCATAGTCATCCACTCTACATGATAGCGTCATAGGAGGTTGTGTTTGGGTGGTTCTTCGCTTGTGGATAACTACAAAAACAACCCTAATCAAAAAATTTTAATGCAGCAAGACAGAAAACAACCACCATCATTCAATATTACTCAAGAATCCAATAATACGTACCAAAGAACATTTGTTTTTTTTTTTTTTCTAAACATTTTTATGAATCACCCTTGTTGATGGAATTTTATATTTTGTTGTGTTTCAATTCACATTGAGTTTTCGCCTAGATATGAATAAGTAGAAGTAATTTTGATAAAGAAGTTATCGCTTCTCGGCCTTATGGCTAAGATCAAAGTGTAGTATCTGTTCTTATCAGCTTAACATCTGATAGATCCCCCATCGGGGGACAACAAATGTTAAACTGATTTTTGGAAATAGACGGAGTGCTAGGGGCTTGCTCCACCTCTGTCGCGGGTTGGCCCGGTATTGCAGTACCGCCGGGATCGGCCCAAATAATAATTGAAAAACAAATTTATTGCGTCGCCCACCATAATAATAACACCTTGGTTTTGTTGACAACGAAGATTAATATTACTTATTATATTATTTTAATCGATTTGAAAAACTTTGTGTCTAATAATAATAACACCTTTTTTAAATCATACACGATGCGAAAAAGTCAACATTTTACTTACAAATTCGTACAATAGTAAAGAAATTCGTTCCAGTTTTTTTTTTTGGTTCCTTAGGTACCTACTTCGAATCAGATCCTTTCTTTACTTTTTATTTTAAAAATATTATTATTAACTGTTTCGAACACGTGTCTGTTTATTTTTAAAAATGTCCAAAAAGTGTCTGCATTTCTAAAAGATATCCAAAAGTGTTTATTTTTAAAAAGAGCTGTCCTGGTGTCCGATTGACTAAAAGGTGTAAAATTGGCACTAATGTATCCCAAAGGTAACACTGTTAGGTATATTGTATTGAAAATTGAAACTAGATGGTAGAAAGAAATGAAAGAAAAATCAAATTTTCCTACAATCTTAATCCAGAAATTTCTATTTTTCAAGATGTTTGTGTTCTAGATTTATGTTCAAAAGAGTTTTGCTCAGAACAAAACTGTACAAATGTATAAGATTTTTATATTTTTTATTAATGCTGGTTTATAAAATATTTTAATAAGAGAAAATTCTTACGAAGATCGTGAAAGAATTGTGAATACAAGATTCAATACAGGTATGTGCTAGGAAAGTCGTCGGATTGATTTTTCGTAAGCTCTCAAGAACTCGTAGGTAAATAGAAGCATATTTCCAATTATTTTTTTAATATTTAAATTTTTCAAAAGAGGTCTAGGTACATTAATCACCAATAACGCAATTTTGTTGTTTTTCGCCGAAAATAAAATTTAAAACAAAATATACAATTGAAATAATCTGACCACCCAAAAACGTTCAAAAATATGTCATTGAAATCAAATCTTTTTATTAAATCTTCCAGAACTGCAATGCAGAGCTCTTTTTAAATCTAAGAAGTTAATTTGCACATACCTAAATAAAAACTTTAACAAATGTAAGACTTTGCGGTCTCGGTTCCACTATATAGGTAATAACATTACTTGGTAGCCTGGAAATGGTTTTTAGATAAATCGATTGTCAATCAATTGTTTTTTAATCTAGGTAACCAATACATTCTAATTCTTAACTTCATTTTCTTAGACTAAAATTAATCTAGGCGATACTGCAACTGATGACGCCATAATTTGAGTTTTCTAAAAGTTTTCTGTAAGAAAAACAGCAACAGTTGAAAAAATTTACACTTTACCTCTATATTCTCTTAAAATTTTAAATTGTACAAATAGTACTGAAAATTGAAAAGAGGTACTTGCGTACTTGGAATAGTACTGAATTAAGTACAATAGTAAGCCTTTTGGAAACAGTGACCTAAATCGGCAGAAGTGTAGGTGAAGCCAATTGCCAATTGTTGCCATTGCGATTGAATTTGATACCTTTAAAAAAATTTATATTAATAATTGTACCGATTGATTTGAAGATTTAACATCAAAATACCATACAAAATGCTGCACAATCAGACTAAAATTTGCTTTGATTTTTTTTTGTTCACACTAAACTGTAAATTAGCCTTTAATGATAAAAGTAATTAAATTTGTCACTCATATAAACCCGGCTAATTGAATAAACTTATCCTACGATTTCGCTACGAAAAATTACAAAATTTAATGTGGCCTAATTGATTTTGGAAATTCTTTTTCAAAAGACGAAAAATTTAAATTTGGGTAAAAAGATCGGTATATGTACAATTTTTTTCAAAAAGAACTGAATACCTACTGCTGTGTTCAATAACGTTACAAACTGTTGAATGACGCTGCCTAGAAGAGTTTAAAACAGGACTTTCTGTACTTGCTTTTGAGTCAGAACAAATTCTAGAGAACTGTCATATGTGTTTGTGAGAACCGTCAGAACAGAAAACGTTTTGTCAAGCTCTACCTTGAAACTTGAGTTACACTTAAAACGCGTCTCTTGTTTTATATATAATCACCCCTAATACAAAATCCGACGAATGCGTTGCGGTGGAATTCGCACTTATTTCAGCTATATTTTTTATTGTGGAACTTGCAGGTGAGGAAGTGGCTCAGTGATTATCACCTCGTAGTGATAATATAGTTCACTCAGCAAGTTTATATTTGCTTTAAATGCGAATGCAAACCCTGCATATCATTTTGACTCCCCGAGAGTAATCTATTGCGAATTCCATAATAGACATGAATATTTTTTTTTTATTTTTCCAAGACAGGCTCCGATTTTACGTGGGTTCGCGAGAGGTTCTCTATTTACTTCGAAATCTGAACGCGTCTTATCCTTCACACATACTTGACGTTTATTTCACAGCATTTGTCCAAATGAATAAAAAGGTCGTTCATGCAAACTTTTGCGTAAACTTATCTTTTTACATAAAAGATAAACTTATCTCCTACCCTTTTTATTTTATATTTTTTTAAGTTGCTTCAGCTGAAAATATTTTATAAAAGAAAAATTATGTTTAAATGTGTGTGTTTAGTGTTTAGCATAATTATGTAGAAAATGTCAGAAAATCTGACACTTTGTCACTTGTGCCAATGCAGCATTAGTTGAATGCTTCCCTTAAATTGTAAAGTTTGAGAAACTCTGTCAATTCTTTTTTTTTTGTATTTCGAATTCGCGAAGTTTCGAAAATGCCGTTGTATGCGGCAAATGACAGCCGCCGACAAAAAAACTCTTGTCATCTGTCACTATTCCTTGTCGCACTCGGCATTTTTTTTCTTCAAAAAGCGAATTTCATTGTTTTTTGTTGGTGAAATAAATAACACAAAAATAAATCTCATTTAAATAAATATTAAAAAATCCAATTAATAATGTCCGAAATTCAAACACTTGTTGACATGGGATTTCCCAAAGAAAGAGCGTAAGTACACAAATAAAATTATTCAATTGAGATTCCTTCTCAAAGATAAATGAAAAAATCTATCAAATTTCTTTTAAAGCGAGTATGCTATAAAAGCCACCAATTTCAAAGGTGTCGAACCAGCTATGGAATGGTTATTGGCCCATGCTGACGAGGAAATCCCTGCTCAAGCTGGAACTGAGTCATCAGCCGGTCAGAATCTTCAGGCCACTACATCTGCTGCCGGGTCACCCACTGCCACTTCAGATGCTGCCGAAGCTTCGTCTAGTACTCCAGCGACAGCAGGGGCAGCAACAGAAACTGCCAAATCTCTAAAATGTGACGATTGTGGGAAACTATTCAAAGACCAGTCCGAGGTCGAGTTCCATGCTGCTAAAACTGGGCACAGTAATTTCTCCGAGTCCACCGAAGAAAAAAAACCTCTAACCGAAGAGGAAAAGAAGGCACAGCTCGCCCTCATTGAAGAAAAATTGAAACAAAAGCGTATTGAGCGGGAAGAACGTGAACGTGTAGAAGCATCGGAGCGAGAGAAGAATCGCATCAAATCTGGCAAGGACATGACTGAAGCGCGTCAGCGTATGGAAGAGATGGAAATGAAAAAAATTGTAGAACAACGAAAACGAGAGAAAGAAGAAGAAAAAGCGGCTAGGGAACGTGTTAGGGCACAGATTGAGGCAGACAAAGCTGCTCGCAGAGCAAGGTAGGCTTACAAATGGTTTAGCAATAAAATATTAGTCTTATTAATTGACATTTGACGGCTTTGTATAAGAATGACTACAATTAGGTTTTATTTTTTCACTTTGCAGAGACCAAGGACCAACTTCACCTCAGTCAGCCGTTAGCTCGACCACTCCTACCCCAGCACCTGCTGTTGTCACTTCACCCAAACAACCACCCAAGGATTACACAAATACTAGAATTCAAGTCCGTTTGCAAGACGGATCCACACTAACCGAGACATTCGGTGTCAAGGAGCAACTGTCGGCTGTTCGGGTATTCATCCAGATGAAGCAAGGCGCCGATCTGCCATTCGGTTTGATGACTTCGTTTCCAAGAAAAGTTTTCTCCGACGATGACTTCGAGAAGCCATTGGAGGTATTGGGCTTAGTGCCCTCGGCTGTTCTAATTGTAACCAAAGCATTGGCGTAAATTTTTCCTTTGTTTTTAAATTCCTTTGTATTCTTATTTGATTTTTGTTCTCTTATTTACCATTTGACTAAATTCATTTGGAGGAAAATATGATATCTTCCTGGGCTCCAATGGGTCGTGATTCTTAATTTAGTTCTTCTTTTATTTCTATGTACTTGCAAAATTGGAAAAGAGCTTATTTCGAAGATGATATTTTTTAATTTTATTTACACTTTCTAAACAAAAAACGGTATGTGAGGTTGTTTTCTTTTGTTGCACGAATTGCAAAACAAGAATCAAAAGAAAACGAGTATATTATGTATGTAGATGTCAATTGACAAACTAATATTATATTGCTACTATTTAAATACGAAATAAAAAATAACTTTTTCATCAATTTTATGGGTTGTTTGCCTTTTTTTATTTGGCCTTACCATGAATCCTATGTAATGGATCTCAAAAAAAAAAAAAACTATCACAGAATCAATCGTAATGGGACTCAGACTTAAGACATAAAAACCGGGAGTTGGGTTGATCGTCTCGAAAGCGAATGTAACAGGTATAGAAGGTTGGCGTTAAAGAGCGTTATTCTAAGAGTTCGAATCTAAGTAATCTGCCAAGGGAGATCCCATAGATATTTTTTGGAGAACTGAGAGATGTGATCGTAAGATCTAGGATCTAACACAACGTTGTTGTAAATAATATTCATCTTCCTTTAGTAGCTCCAACTTAAGAATTTGTTAAAGCAAATACCCAAATATTTAGCTGTATACACAAATTCTATTATCGAGCCTCCAAGGAGAATACCTGGATAACCTGACCAATCCACGGACCTTTTAGATATAATGAGGCACTTGTTTTTTAGTGAATTAAAAGTAAAACCACTTTTGGTTGACCAATGTCCAATAGAAAAAAGATCCTCATTCAAAAAAAAAAAAAAAAATTAAAAATAAATGCACGACTAGGTCGCACGTACTTGCTCTTTAGGTAAAAGTTGATGTGGACGTTAAAGGTTCTTATATAAATTTTTTAAAAATAAATATTTTTATAAGAAATGTTTAAAAAAAATAAAATTCATGACATAAACAACTTCCAAACTTTTTCTTAATGTTTATATGGGAGGTACCGTAAGGTTTGGTCATAAAAAATCAAATTTCTCTTCTAGGGAATTACCAAAGACCTTTTAACCACCAAATTTGAACAAAATCGCTTTATGCGACGTCTCCATCGGAGCTAAATCTAGATTTAGTGGTGATCGTGATTTACGTTAAACCTCCTTTAAATCACGTGATTTAACATACGAATATAAATCTCTTCAAATTAAGATTTAAAATAAATTAGAAACAAAAATGTGGTAAATCAAACATATCTATTTTACTTAATTTTGCTCGGCTGGACGCATTCATTTCTGTTGCCTACAAATGTCATTTTCCATTTTGCCACAGAGAATATACTTTTTTTTCATATCTACCCTTTTTTAATCTTTTTAGTTTTCGTATTCAAAATAAATTGTTAAAATGGATTACTTCAAGTCTTATAGCACATTTTAGTTAAAAAAGGGTGTGTATTTAAATGTCGACTGGAAAACAACAGAATAAGTTCGCTTTTTTATTTTTTTTAATGAATCGAACTGTGGTTCCAGTGGCAATAAAAAAACTAATCGAACAAACCTGTTGCTGTAATAAATGTCATTTGTCTGTCACTAGTTTTTGTTGTTGTGTTCATTCCTCTATATACAAATCGTAAATTAAAATAAGAAAATAAAAAAAATAAACCATGGAATTTGTAAAAAATTTTATTCATAAAAAAAAGAATGATACAAATTTTTGTACAATATCAAGAACATTATCTTGCATATTCATACTCTACTTCTTATGGCCAGGTCGATTTGCCACACGCTTCGAGTACATAAGCAGTGATAACATTTACGAAAAACTAGTACCTGAAACCACTCGAAATATTTCATTGCAAAAATTATCAGAGTGCAATAATGAAGAAATCATCAATCAAAACGAACACATAAGTAAAAATGAAATCGAAAGTACTAAAATAAATAACAAGTACATCCTGCCTGGAGGTGAATTCTACCCAAAAAATTGCCGAGCTCGTTTTAGCACTGCAATTATAGTGCCCTACCGCCAAAGACCGTGGCAGCTAAACAAATTTCTTGTTTACATGCATAATTTTTTGGAAAAACAACAAATTCACTATAGGATATTCCTGGTGGAGCAGCACGATGAGAAGCCTTTCAATCGAGCCAAATTGTTAAATATCGGCGCTGAAATTGCACTCGGCTATGAGTTCCCGTGTCTCATCTTTCACGATGTGGATATTCTGCCATCGAATCTTGGCCAGTTGTATGCCTGTTCCAGTTCACCTCGACACATGTGTTCAAATTTGGATATCTTCAGATATAATCTACCGTACAGGGGCCTTTTCGGTGGCGTTGTTAGCATTCGAACTGTCCAGTTTCAACAAGTTAATGGTATGTCCAACCTCTTTAGTGGCTGGGGTGGTGAGGATGATGATTTCTATGAACGAATCACCTCAAGGGATATGGAGATTGTGCGTTTTGATCCTTCGTACAGTGAGTATATTATGATGGTGCATAAGAAAGAGAAACCTAGCGAGGATAGGCTGAAATATCTGTACTCTGGACCACTTCGTTACTATTCAGATGGTTTGAACTCACTTAATTATAAGAGAATCAAAACAAAAACTCAGCATCTATACACTCATGTTTTAGTGGATACGTAACGTAGTAATTCTTCATAAGAAAATTATTTTTATTGCTTATTTATATATTTTTTTTTTTAATTGCCTAATTTGATATTATTGTTGGTTGAATATTGTTTGAGGATTAAGCTTAAAGTATTATTCTATTTATTTATAAATAAAAATAAGTATGTCGTTTGGGACGTAAATAAAATGATATTTTTATTTTTGATTTGGTAACTAACCCAAATTTAGTTTTTTGCTGCTTGAATTCGAGTTTTTCTTCTGCAAAAAACGATCAGATTTGAGAATTTGATCAAAATTCTGTAAAATACTGAACTCATAATACTAAATTAAATACCTTGTACCTATTGTGAATTTCTAAATTAGTGTATGGAAAATTAGCGGACAAGAACTTTAAACATTGTGTGAAGTTAGGTATTTTTATAAGCTTTATTATATACTGATGCTACATTTTGATAAAATAACCGTTATTACCAAGATTTTTTTTTATTAAAAAAACATTAGGTTGGTTGGTTTCAGTCAAAGTATTGTCAAGTCCATTGAATTGACGCAAAATAAACAAATTGTTTATTCAAAAATTGCCTTGAGCTAGCTTGTCATGTGTAGGCGTCCTCATATTTGTTGGTCAGCACTGACAAGAGTGTATCAAAAGATTGCAGAAATTGCAAGCTTCAATAGACGATATGGCTTGGGAAGATATCCGGCCACATCAGACCATGATGGCCGCTGTATGGTGTCATCGTGTTAAACGAAATCGACATCTCATGGTATCGAGATAGCCCGACTCACGACAACACGACACAGATGAGCGTAAATGTTTTGGGTTTTATTTTTAAAGAATTATAACGGATAAAACTTTGAATTCACCCTAGCCCAAATCCTGTAGAGTTACCAAACATATCTCACTAGGCAACTATGGATTTTCATTACTGCAACAATAAACCCCGGACTGATAAATCAAACCTTGCTTTTAATTTTAGGCTTTTTACTTGCTCTTTAGGGCAAGTATTGGTTTCGTTTCAAAAAAAAAAATAATTGAGGTTTTGATCAAAACGAACATTACGATGATGTAGAAGTCCAAAAAAGTGGTTTTTGTCATGCCGTCCGTCGGTCTGTGCCGTGTGTCCATCTGTACACATTTCAAAAACAAAATTGCATTTGTAGTCTCCGGTACCAATTGGTATAGGAAAAAAGGTAATTTATGTATTGGTTACGGTGATTTGAAAATATAAACATCAAAATATGGTACAAAATTATGCCCAAAACAGACTAATACTAGCTTTGAATTTTGGTTTTTTTGTTTTTGCACGCTGAATTGTAAACTAAACTTTAGGGAACAAAATGTTCTCACTAAGTAAAACCATTTGGAGCTACTGATAAAGCGAAGGAGACTATTAATGTCTGTGCTCATGAAATCGCTAGGTTCATTGTAGAAGTAGCCTCCTAAAGCAGGGCGTGTAGAAAGTGTGAATTTTTTTCTTATTCTTCTTCGTCCAATCAACTCCTGCAGAAATTGTTTGATAGTACACCGATTTGATTGTTCCAAAGCAATTCGTTTCAGCATTAGTTTACTTCTAGTTATGGGCATACCTTTATTTGCCTTGTAGGGCAGGATAAGCATTTCCGTTCCAATTCTGGCAAGTTCATCGGCTTTGCAATTTTCCGGAATGTCCCTGTGTTCCCGCACCCAGAATAGGTGAATATAAAACTGTTTGGCCATCTCCATCACAGACCATCGACAGTCTTGGGCTGTGATAGAGTTTGTGTGTGGGCTGTGATAGAGTTTGAAGAGACTGGGGACTTGAAAGCAGCCTGACTATCTGAGAAGATGTGGATATCTTAACTGGTTATCACGTTTTCTTTAAGCCAAGACGAAGGAATTACAGGACTTGTACTCAAAATTCGTTGAAATTTGTTGTTTTCGGCAGTACCCCAACAAACCTATGACACCAGGTAGATTTAGCCACTGTTAGTAATCAAGTGAGATAGAGTGCAATCATTTTCTTGCGCGATTTTTAAGTCAAACGTTTTACATTTTTTTCTGGCAATTGGAAGACGAATACTGTTGTTTTGATTTTGGGAAATTTTTTTCAGAGTTAGAATTTTGACTCAGTACTACGCCATTTTGAATCTGCATGTGACAAATAGCGATATTCACCCCTATTGGGAATGGAACCTCTAGGGGAGTTTTTTCGAATTTTTTTCAGTCGGTTAAAACATTATTGTATTTATAAATACTTCGTACAATCAAAATTCTTCATCTCACTTTTAGGTCTTTTACTTCTTTGTCGAGGTCATCTATGCATGTACATAGGTTCTTTATATTAAGAGCTAATTCATATCATGCAAACAGATTCTTTATCACAAAAAAATTAAAGAAAAAATAACAACAATTCAACATCACAAAATGTGACTAACCTTAACAAAAAAAAAAAAAAAAAACAACAAAATTATGTTTATAAACAAATAATCATGAGAAAAAATGGCTAATAAATTAAAAAAAAGATGTGTTATCTGTTATTTATTGGTGACAAATTGATTTCTATTTATATTAACATTGTTATTATCTGGGGCTGGGCGCTGGACGTCATTTCTTGATCTGCTCTCTCTTAACAGTGTATACTGTATCTAAACGATATTCAATAGTCTGCTTAACGAGCAGGAATGATTTCCTAGACATGTATTATTATTCCAAAGGGTCTTGCATCTACAGTCATAGTAATGCAATCTAACTCAGATCGGTACAGTTTAGTTTATTTTTAATTCTTCGACAAAATACACAAAATGTTTAATAATTTGCATAAAAATACTTCTATATTTATTTTTCATTTTTTTTACTTACATTGGATAATATAATTTCTGTATGTTAGGTAAAATTTAGTTTCTTAATTTTTTACTTAAAACTACAAATTGACGAAAATATTAAACAAAAAAGATTAAAAAAAAAAAATTGTAAAATTGTAAAATTGAAAAAAAAAAATCTCCCTAAGTGTAAATACAATAATTCTAACACACAAAAAAATAATTGATGACTTTCAAAACTAATAATAAATAAAAACATTAAAAAATGTTCCTAATACATAATTAAATTTTGCGAAGCTTTTCATGAATTTCTTACTAACAAAAAAACATCTATTATTTTGTCCTTTCTCACTCGTTCGATGTGTGTTTGTTATTGAATGTCAATGTCTCCCCCTTACTTCGTGTGTGCTTATAGGGTACACCATATCAAAAATTGCACCAATTTGTAAAAGTTTACAAATGGGAACTTCCATGAATTCTTGCGTCTTCTGTTTTGCTTCTCTAGCGGTGGTACATTGCTGGGATAGAAGATTGGCTTCGAGACATGACAATTTGTATTAACATTTCCCACAAGAGAACCAATCTGACTCAAGCGTACACCATCACAATCGATTAATTGAAGTGACTTATCAAAACAAATTCGGATCTCAGCCAAATAACTGATATCCTTTTTATTGTCATACAGACAATGAATGGACGGATTTTTGCCAAGAACTTTGATTACAGCCGTAGTCAGACCAACTACGGTATTATTCGAACCTGGATAGATGCCGGATTTCTCAAGGACTTCTGACATAAAGAAACCCGCATGCCAATTTAGGCCTTGATTGAAGTACTTCAACTCATTATCCAACTTGTCGATTGAAGCAGCACACGTTCCATGTTTGGTCCATTCGTGCTCCCACAATGAATCATACTCTGTGCCAGTTTCAATGTTAGGCCAAAACATATACATTTGATCTACAATGGGATCCAATTTGTCTACATCGAACTTTGCGCTGTTATTGCAGAAGCTTGGACCGAAGGTATCCAATTTGGTTGGCCAAACGCCATGAATAGTCCAGACTTCCTTCTTTGTGGGCAAATTACATTGATGGCTTTTGTCTTCCTCTTTCCAATGGAAACAGGTCGTTACTGGCCAGCTTTGGGTAAAGATCAAAATGTCCCAATCATGTGAACCAGTCGTATTGACGGCGTCGTCATCGTCATCATAAAATTGAATATGCTCATCTGATTCGTGTGCTCTGTTGAGTAATGATTCCAGTTAAGTACTAATAATGAGCCAAACAAAAGAAGAAGACTCTCAATTACACTTACCTAATCACATCAACTAAAGTGCTCGCAATAAGTAAGCCAAAGACACATAATAGAAATTGTTTTTTACCCCGAGATGGAGCCCTAATGCTTGTATTTGATATTATTTTAATCATATTTCTAGCTTAAAAGTTATAAGCTTCGAATTTCAACCCATAAAAGTGCTGATTCTGTGGATTGTATGCCTTTTTGTTCCAATTAATTCGATTTGTTGTTTTTTTCTCCGTTATGAAATATATAAAGTAAAATGTATAAAAATAAATTTGCACGCAGCGATTAGAATGATTATTTTATTATGGTGGCTTGTCAAATGTTTTTACTTTTTCTTTTACTATATTTTTCTTTCTCTATGTTGTTTTGTAGTGTTTTTGTGTGGTGTGGCAGAAGTGGGGTGAATTTCGTTCGACCTTTACCTCTTTGCTTCTCGTATTTTGCTTTGACATAGTGTGCACCCCTTTTCTATCGTTTTTGTGTTGACTGATTCTCTGTAGAGTTGGGTAGCGCTATCTCTGGGTGGATATTTGAACTGTGTTAAATTTTGTCGGAAGTAAGCTGCAAGACATTTTGAATAGTTTATTTTTGAGTTTGAACAGTTATTTCAAATTTGTTTTTAAACGAGTGGTGTTAGAAAGTATCAGTTAAGAAAAAAACAGTGTAGATTTTAAAGCACCCTATACAATTTGTTAATGTATAATTTGGCATGAATGGTCAGTGAGTTGTCTACAAACTCCAAGTGGTTTCATTTTTTAATCAGCAATTTAAAATATCTTATTGATTGTCGTATTGAATGTCAATACCATATTTGTCATACGGGAAGGCTAACTACTTAGAGTTCATTTTAGAAAGTGTTTATGTAAGAAAAATTGGGTTTTTGAACTAGTTTTAGAATTTCTGCATAAAAGACCGTAGGATAGATGGATATAAAAATACCCCGTTTCAATGAAGGATTGCATCTAAACTGGAAATTCTCTAATTACAGTAAAATAATAAAAAGCATTAGTTTGGACTCTTGCGAGTTTTCTGGAGATACTCGATTTTCTCCTTGTACTATGATCAGTCCATATGTAAATAATGTATCACCGAACCCAACCATAACACAGGCTTCATGCAAAAAGTTCAAACTCTCATCGAAATCTACTAGATTTCCAATATATTTTCTAAATTACAACGAAATTTCCACAAAAAAACACTTGATTTTTTAGCGTAGACAAATTTATAACACATTATTCACTTTAGTATAGCAGTTAAAAGAGTAGTCGTGAGACTTTTGTTCGTTTTGTTACCTCGAAAAATATAAAAAGGGAAATTTATTTTATAATGGCATAGGATTTTGATAGTTTAAACTAGTTGCGTTTAGTTCTTTGGTAAAAAGCTTCTTTAAACACAAAGAAAAAGGGAAATTTCAAAAACAAAATCTACTTGATGTGCGATTTGAGCGGTTCAACGACGAAATCTTTTTAATATTCACTTAGTTTTGTTAGCAGGGGCTCATTTATAACTCATTCGTTTGATTTAGAAAATTTCGGAGTTACTCCGAATAGTCAAAACTGAAGGATAATCTATTTATAATTGCTCTGCAAGTAAAATTATAACCGAGTGTGGAATTATTGTTCGAAATTAAAAAAAAAGGATATAAAACTGAAGAAAGTATATTAAAAAGAATACAAAATTAAAATTTAAATAAAATTAAATGCAGAATAAAAAAAATTCACCCTTCGGAGTATGAACTCGCAAAAAGTGGAATGCAAAATATGAGGGCGTATGTGCATTTACATTTTCTATACAAAATATTACCAAACTTAGATTTTTATTGTATTTTACTATTAATTGGATACGTGATTGTAGTGTAAAGATAAATAAAAATATACGACATGCAGGAACATTCCGGGAAAAGGTTTTCGTCTCCCGCACCGAATTTGTGCTTAGCTACATTCTTTTCTATTTTAGACTTTTAACTTGAATAAAATATAATAAACACTTTCTATAAATACTTTTAGTTAGTTTTGTTTTCTTTTTCAGTTAAAATTTGCAATAATGATATCATACACATTAGTAATAATTTCACGTAACAAAACAATTCTAAGGCCGGTATTCATCGAACTCTGATAACTTAAGTGGATCTTTTCGGAGTGAGCGAAAGTACTCATAAGTCGGGTTTTATGAGAGTTCGGTAAATACCGTCCCAAATAGATCTACATACCTTTAGTTTTGACAGTTCGCAGTAATATCGAAATATTATAAAACGAACGAAATGTAGAACATCGAATTTAATTTCACGTGAAATTAAAAAGTGATTTCAATTCTATTTCGTCCTAAATTCCGGACATGAGTGAGTGTAATTAGATGCAGACCAAGACTTTTATTTATATCTAAGGAACAAAAAATAGAAATAGTTAATAGTAGGGTGGCGAACCTTATTTTCTCATTTCTAGCCTAAAAATATTTTTTTAACTACAAGTTTCGTCTTGACTTTTTGTTTCTATACAGTACAGGTGTTTTATAAAAAGTCTATTTTAATGTGTTTTATATTCAATTCTTGGAATTATAATTGTAGAGGAACTTAATACAGTCTACTCCCTCTGAGTAGAACTTTCACGGGATATCAAATTTTCTTCGAGTTTGAGGAAGTTTTAGAAAAATTCGAGTTAAAGAGATTGAAAATATTCTATTTATAATTGACTGGAATACAAAATAAATTAGAAGTAGATGGAAATTCGACTTAGAGGGAAGAGAATGTATACTATAGGAAGAGGACCTAACCCCAACTTACATGAAAGGAAAATGGGCGGTTCCGTCCCATTGGTTTAATACATAGTGCATCAAGTTTTTATATAGGCATAAGTCCGTATCGCGTTGAAGAAAAAAGTTATGACACCTTCTTTGCCAAAATAAATTCGGTATGAACGTTTTATTTTCCATTTATTTTTTATTTTTAGTATTTTATAACGCTTTATTGCAACATCGCAAAACATCGCAACAACTGATTGTTATAACTTATTGGTTAGGTTAAAGGGTTCATTTCAAGCAATCCTGAAACTATATTTTTTCCTTATCAAATATAATTACAAAAAATATAATCAATATAAAACTTACACAAAGCTATTGCCATAAGAGATGGTTGCCAGTATCTACGGCGTCTTTCCCTGGAATTTACTTACAATAAATTTGGAGTTTAACCATTCCACTTAAACCAACTGCTTACTTGTTTTAGTATGACAAAAATGATATAACGACTTACGGGTAATATGGACGAATAAATCGTATACATATATGTTTTCTAGACTAGTTTTTATGGTCCATAAAATATCCACATAATAGCATCTTGACAAAAACATTAGTCTGCTAGTCCAAAGTATTTAACTACATAGGTACCTACTCATATTATATAACTTTCCTTTTTCTGACGCATAGGTAGATACAACTCAAGTGGTCTTACTCTCACCGACATCTTAGATACACTCACAGAAAAAAAGCCCCAACGTCAGTATCTATAGCTTCCACATTTTAGAAATGTTCCCATGCCCTGTCGCCCTTCCTTCCTATCCAACAAAATCCAATGTGATTTTAAATTCTTTTCTTGTGCAAACATTTTAATGAATCCGTAACGTTTTTGCTGTGCACTCAAATAAAAATTAAACTAAAATCACAGAAACGACTGAAAATTAAACAAAAAAAAAAAAAACCTATACGTACTGTACATACATACATACACATACTTACCTATATGTTTATGGGTAGATATGTATGTAAGTACCGTTAAAAGCGACATGAAAAACAATGTCAAAAATCTTCTACTGTTCCATGTCCTTTTCCTCTGTCCATGTACATATCCGCAAATTACCCCAATGCCAGCTTCTATAGGAATGGATCCTCATGTTCTTTCTTTCTCTCTCCAAAACTGTTTTTATTGTGAGGACGAGGACGAGGAAGAATGAAAGGAACAAAAAAAAAATACATCTCCTCTTCCTGACTCGATTGTGTCGTGTCTATCTTCCCCCCTTTGCCGTTCCCTCGAGGATTGTCTGTTAATTAGTCTCACTTAGAAAATAAACTGCAGTAATTAAGCGTATCATCTCGACGACTGTGCCACAAGCCTCCATCACCGTTATGCTATGCCATCAGAAAGGATATGGTTGTTCGCAGGCGGGTAGCTTGAGCTATAATAGAGAAAGAGATAGAGGAAGAGAGTAAAAATGATGAGGCGGCAATGGCAATTTTGTGCTCACTTGGAATTCTAATTACGAAACAAATCCTAGATATAACTTATGGTCCTGTGTTATCCTTATATCTACACACAAACACATACACACACTCGAATGATTGAATATCCCTCTATGCATGTGTGAGGTAAGTCGTGTTTTTATTTCGGAAGCCCCAAAATACCCCCACCATCAGCCATCATCACACACAAAGAAGAGCGATGTGTGTTTATAAATCCTTCGAATACCATTACAATAAGTGGATGGAGGTCCTTTTAAATCCCACATCCTTGAAACTCATTATATCGCTCGACAAGAGTGATGATCCCCCAATTTGCTATTATAATTGCCTCAATTATCATTCCCCCCCGCTTGCCTTAAAAGTCTTATCAATTGGTGTATGTCCTGGCTATGATGTGATGCTGGCGCGGCACCACGGAGGAGTAGTGGTGAGGGGCTTATAACGAGCAACCACAAGGATTTTTACTATAGCTCCTCCCAGTATTTTCTTTTATGTATGAGTGCATTCCATATGCGGGGGTGTTTTCTTGCTCCAAGGCGCAGGTCTTTGCTGCCAAAAAAAGAGGAGAGACAGAGAGCATTATCGCATTGTATATGAAAGGTGTAAAAAAGGACATTCCAAAGAGTGTTTTTTTTTAATGGTGGAAAGTTTTTCGTTACAATGGCGTGCATTATAGAGTAGTTTAGTTTCCTTTTACTTGTTTTCTTTTGGTTCTTCGTCCTTTATACCGTTGGTTGTATACTTTTTGTTGAACTTCCTGGGTATAAAATGGATGAAATGAAGCTAAATGGAGCCCCAGATGAGGATTAAATTGATTAGTAATGAAATTTCCCACTTTGCCAGACACATTTCGTTTGGTGAGGCAGTAGTTCGAGAGGATGGGGGTGGTATCTGGGATGGTGACAGGACGACGACGATGAGGACGGCAACGATGATGATGGCTGGCAAATGTGTATACGTATACTCTTTAGAGCTCGTTCGTATAAAACTCTCTCGTATTTTCTACAAATCGTCCTTTTTAGATTGCTAATAAATGTTGTAAGTTTGTTGAAATTTATGTGAATTATTTTTCTTTCTTGTCAAGTGGCACACACACATACACATATAGAGCGGAGGAATAAGCTGAGCATCCTTGCGGGGGTGTAGAATATGGGTGGTGGATTATATTGTGCATTAGTGTAATAAAAATCACTTGGTGGATCGAGTTTTATGGTTGGGAAGCTTCTGATGAGGACGATCACGACGACAATGATGATAAAAACGGAGACGCCCGACAACCACTATGATTCTTGGTTCTATAGAAATACCTTCCTATACCTTACCTACTTGTACAGATGGTGTAAGGTATGTTTGTATATTTTTGACGATGGTGGTTTTGTTATAAAATTATATTATTCATTAAACTTTGTACCTTACTTTCTCACCGTTCGTATAATGTTAATTTTTAGTAGGTAGGTAGATACCTAGGACCTACATTTAGCTGAGATTATATGGTGTTTAATGTCGGATTAATGTTTTGTTTGTTTATATTTTATTTTAATTGCTGGACTTTTATACTTAACGGTTTAAGGATTGTTGAGGTTGTGGATGCAAGAGTCTTATAATAATGAGGCCCACGATAATATTGATTTCCGGTCATCATTTATTGGTAAATGTGATTACCTATCAGTGCTGTGACAAAAGGCTAAACTTCTGTGTTTGACCTTATGATTATAAGACTAAGATTTTTTGAGACAAAGAAGAAAAGCTCCGTGGAACCAGAATCTCAAACTCAATATATTTGACCGGAGATGGTTTTAATCCTTTGTCCACGTTTGTCTATCCAAAATTTTCGTTTGTTCACCTTCAGTTCAAAAATTATTTAACATTCGTTTTTTTGTTATACCTAGGAAGTCTGAAAACTGGAAAATCGTCTAACACCCCCAAATCTTAATTTATCGAAATGAAGCAAAAGACCATTTTTAGGATATTATTTTTCAACATCTAAAAACTCTATATACTCTATAGTTACCAAGGCACCTAGTTTCTTAAGGTACCAATGCGAAGTTACCAGTGTGGGTCGCACCCATTCTCTTTTTTTTTAAGTTTCAAGCTCTAAGGTAAAAAAAAACTACATATATATCCAAACAATTAAAAAAATGATCGCATAGTTTTTATTTTCAACTGATAGGCGCTTAAGGTTTCTTATGGCAAAAACATTAAACTTTTTATATGTTTTAGAGTTTTATTTACCCAAATGCTCGGTATACTCCAAAAAAATTGCAAGCCTCACTATTCAAGCTCCTAAACGGAAAAAAAGGAGTCATTAAGGTGTTCAGTTTATAGAGAATTTAGTTTATTTCTGCAAAAGGGAAGTTTTTTTTTGTAATTCTAAACATAGTTTTTGCATTAAACGCCAAAAAACTAAATGAGCTCCCAACAATAAACTCAATTTTTGCCTCTTTGCAGCAAAAAGAATTTGTTTAATGCATTTCCTGTTCAGAAAATTCAATGGCTTTAATTTTTGTGTCCGAAGTTTTTCTCAAAAATTCAAATAAAAGCGAGTTTTGCATCACAACAAAATCTGTGATGCATTGTATGGAAATCTAGATTAACGACGTTATTTGGCATTAAGGAACATACCCCCCAAAAAAAAAAACAACAGTTTTCTTTCTATTTTGTGATTATAAGTGATTGTTTGTAGCTACAGTCTGTAAAAAAATCAAAATTAATCAGTTTTTAACAAGAGACTCCAAAATAAAAAAAAAAACAATAATAATCGATTGTTCTCTTTTTCCATTAATCATGTTGTCAACTTGCCAACATTATAATTTCTAAACATGTGAACAAACACAATGTAGAACATCAGAAAATAAAACCTTCCCTATCGATCATCCACTTAATTCCAATTAAACTGCTATCTACAAACCCTCAAAATCCACTCACAGACACCTTCTGTTCAAAATTGAATCAATCTATATTTACAAACACATTAACACGCATTCCAAAAATGACAACTTATATGAATGCAAAAAACAAAAAAAAAAAAAATAAACTTAAATTAAACCTTTTATCGCCCTCCATTACAACGACATGTACTGGTACTGTGTTACATTATATTTCAAAAAAAAAAAACTAACGCTAAAAGCTATTTAATTTAGGTAAACAAACATGTAATTACACGTTCTGTACACGAGGAAGCAGAACCAGAAACCCTCGATTAGAGGGGTTTTTGCAAAAGTGATCCTTCATAATATGCATTATACCTACTCTATATGACATCAACACCAGGATTTGTCATTGTGTTATGTTATCGGGAAAACAACGAATAAATGGTTCTTCTATCAGCGACTATCCCTCCCCCGCTCCTCCTCTAAAAAATTATAACAACGACTGACAATGCAAACTCCAAAAGCAGAGCTATCCAACGAACACAACTCTTGAGAGTTAATGGGGCTTGAAAACGACCAGAGATAAAATTAGTTAAATTTATCTGCATTGACAGAGAGCCCTTAGGGTGGTTGATGGTAAACGATACGGGATGGGGGTAAAGTTGGCTAGAATATATACCCTGGATGTTACCAACCAGTTACCATCCATGTTAATAACCATTTAAATTGATTTTGTTGCAATTCATTTGTTTGAGTGTTTTCGAACACATCCACAAGAGAGAGAGAGAGGGAGAGAGGGGTTGATTGAAACTTGAAATTAAGCGAACAAAGCCCTGATTTCTTGTTTCAATTTTCAATCGATCGATTTAAATGGCTATTCATTAAGCACTTTGATTAGATAATGATTTTGTACTTTATATTGTGTTGATATCTATTAATTGTTTTCATTTGAAATCATCAAGTGTAAAAGGTCGTCTTAAATGGTTTCATTTTCGTGATATCTTTTTCTTTAATAATATAATTTAAGTATTGTGAGTCAATATGGTTATTGTTTTGAGTTTATTTAGACTATATAAGTACGTCATTGATACTTCTGTTTAGAGTGATAACGATTGGCTTAAGGTGTAATTGAAATTGGATAAGTTTTATAGACTGCGTCATTCAAATTTAATTGTTAAAAACAATGTGTTTGTTTTGTTGTTGTTGTTGTTGTTGTTCATATTCATATTAAGTCATCATCAAATGATTCAATTGCGTTCTATCTAATAAAGTGTGAGTATAGAAAATAAGTTTTAATTTAGATATCTATTTTATGGATCTAGTTTTAAGAATAGATTTTTATAATTCATGACAGTGCAGAATGATTATGGATTAAAACAAACGGATATGAAATTTAGTCAGACATTTAGTCAGGCAGTGGCGGGCGTGGCGTGAAAATTTTTGAATGGTAAGTCGAGGAAAAATGATTCACTAGAAAATTCAATTGCATTCTCGTGCAATGTATATTTGCTTATCGAGCCATACCTATAAGTTAAGCAATTCAACAAGTCTGTGTTGTATCTACCTCAAGTCATTGAAGTTGAAAGAAACAAAGTTGAAAGTAATCAACACATAGTAAAAGTATTTTCGAAAGAAACTTCTTTGGCAGATGCAAATGCTACCCATGTCTTAAATAATTTTACTGTTACTTCAAAAGGAAAAAAAAATAACGAACTTCCTAGTAATTGTTTCGCTACTCTTGACACATCAGCCCAACAGAGACATACATACAAATTCATCAAATAATTCGGAAGGAAGCGGGTTATTTTTTTTGTTCAAACATAAACCTACTTCAACGTAGCACTACTCAGCTCAGCCTCAAACCTTAATACGTTTGCTTCATTCTTCATCAGCCTAGCGATTGATTGATACACACAAATATATTGAATAAGTCGGTAAAATCCGTTTTTTTTTTAATTTTATTTTGTTCATTCTATGAATAAACTGATTTTTCGTTTCAAACAGAAACTTACTTCTACCTGACATGCGGACTGCACAAAGCGCAATACATTTTATTTATCAGCGATGGGAGATGCACACAAAATTCATCAAATAAGTCGATGAAAAGCGGGTTATTTTCTTCCATAAGAAAGCTTGTCAAACGCA
Organism: Meliscaeva auricollis; assembly: GCA_948107695.1. NCBI lineage: Eukaryota > Metazoa > Arthropoda > Insecta > Diptera > Syrphidae > Meliscaeva > Meliscaeva auricollis. Next base: position 76,853,722 of record OX403617.1, read on the forward strand.
GTAAATAGTACTTGAAGAAAGAGTAAAGAAAAACAATTTGTTCTGTTCTGGTGCTTTAATTTTTGTGTTGTTTATGGGGTGGGTTGGAATTTTGAAAGCAGGCAGACGTGTACGTAGAGTAGAACTAGAACAAAAGGCAGTGTGGGTAAAATAATATTCACAGCATGTGTAGGTGCAGGCGTTAGCTTTAATTAGATTCATTTTCTCAGCTAATGCATTGATTTAGGTGCGTTCCTTAGTCCTTAAGCGTACTCAGGGGTCTTTTATGGTGTGTAGGTGATTGCTTATGCTGTGTGTGCTGAATTTTGTGCCTTTAGCATGCTTCAACACTATACAAACTTATTCAAAAATAAATATAAAGAATGATCTCATTTTTCCTTTGATCCCCTTATTTTCCGGTATTTCTATTCAATAGCCTATATAAGAACTTGAATTTTTCATAGCCTTTTCATTTTTACTGTCAAATGAATTTTCATTGCCCACCTTCCGTGACGATACAAAATACCACTTAATTTTTACATTTATCGGCCAATTTGGTGGTGACGTTAAAAGCTTATCCCTTAGCTTGTTGTAACGACTTTAAGCTACTTCACTACCAACGAGGTCACGTAAAACCACTTATCGATAGAATAAAATCGAATTGAGCAATTCTCGCGCCAAATATCCTGGTCAAAAACGAAAATCCCTAAACACTTTCATCCACCCATATACCTATACGACTACTACAAACGTAAAGAAAGAAACATTTACAAAATCATAAAACCTTTGAAACAATAAAAATCAATCAGCTATAAATATATGACCCCAAATTACATTACAACCTATAAAATATATCGATGAGCATTATTATCAACAGAGATACGTATAAGGAGATAGGAAACTTCTGACGTCACACAGATTTGCCTACAAGCTCAAATTGACGGTTTCGGCTAAGTATGCGTAAAAACACGCATACTTAGCCGAAACCGTCAATTCACCACTTTGGTGACTTAATTTGGCGGTTAAATTTAAAATTGGCAGTTAATTTGAAAATATGTATGGGTTGCAATATGTTCGTTCCAGGTGTCGATAATTTTTGGTGAGTTTCGAAATACTTGAAAATAATTTGCGACAGTGCGTCACGACATGTGCGACACGATTTTTATATGAAAAATGTTTTGCGATTAAAAGCATTTGGTGTGGGTACTCTCATATGACGCTGTGTAAATAAATTTTGGGGTTGTCATGACGCACTGTCATGTCGCTCTTTGGTTTGGGCAAGCCTTTACTGCATATAAATAGCTAAAATAGATGCAAATTCTGGGTGCAAAAGTATTCTTGTATTCTTTTATTAGTTTGAAAAACTAAATAAACTAGTTATGTACGCAGTCTTGTCACGAAATGTAATTTCAATTTAAAATTTTTTTGTATTAAGGATTGCCCAAACCAAAGAGTCACATTGTACCATTGCGACAAGGGCTTTCATAAAGGCTTACCCTAACGACAACGTAACACCACAACAAAATTTATATAAACAGCATCATAAGTGAGTAACATCAAACGCGACAAAGAGTGTTTCTTATGAAAATCCTTGTCGCACTGTCACGTAGCTTTGTGACACTTTGGCTAAGGCTTAGTTTTTGTCGCACTGTAGTGTCGCAGTGTCGCACTTTGATTTGGGCAACGTAAACTGAAAAAGATTTATAACCTGTTTCGACTAGAAATAAATGGGCGAAGTTTTAAAACATTTAAAAGCTACTCTTAAAACTTATAAGAGTCGACTCTAAAAAAATAATTTTAGATTAAAGGCTTGCTCAAACCAAAGTGCTACAGTTGCGGCAAAATTTATTTACGTAAGGTCATATGGAAGTACCCACACCAAATGCGGCAAACCGCAAAGCGTTTTTCATATAAAAGTTCGTGGTGCACTGTCGTGTCTCACTGTCGCACTTTGGTTTGTCAAAGCCTTTAATCTAAAATTATTTTTTTAGAGTCGACTCTTATAAGTTTTAAGAGTAGCTTTTAAATGTTTTAAGACTTGCGCCATTTATCTCTAGTCGAAACAGGTTATAACTCTTTTTCAGTTTACGTTTAGTTTTAAGGCTTGCCGAAACCAAAGTGCGACACTGCGGCACGACAGTTCAAGAACTTTTATATGAAAAACGCTTTGCGCTTTGTCGCATTTGGTGTGGATACTTCCATATGACGCTGTGTCTTTCTGCAGTTATGAATTGATCAATGACATTATAAACCGAATAGAGTGAACTTTGAAAAGGATAAATTATGCGTTTTGCTCCTTTTAAAGTAACTTCACTCACCTACATTAATTAAATGTAAATGATTTTCTTCTTGTGTCTGTGACACATTTAAATAATGTGAGTAATTTTCTGGGTGTGATCTTGATTTTCAGAAGTTCCCGAAAAGAATTAAGGCTTGCCCGAACCAAAGTGCGACACTGTGACACGACAACTGCAAAATTTATTTACACAGCGTCATATGAGAGTACCCATACCAAATGCTACAAAGCGCTATGCGTTTTTCATACAAAAATTCTTGTCGCACTGTAGTGACGCACTGTCGCATTTAGGTTTGGGCAAGCCTTTAATCGAAAACACAAATTTCTCGGAATTTCTTAACTCTGGAACGTTCACTAGCTCACCCCACGTCACAAAAAAATCCACCACACAAATGTCAAATCAAAAATATCAAAAGTCAAACTTTTCCGGAGTAATTCCAAGTGTTTTTATTTATTGTTGATTCAAGTTCTTTTAAAAAGGAAATTGTGCAGTGAAAATTATAAAATAAAAAGAAAATATCAATAAAAATATATTTTTGTTCCAAAAAGAATGAGTTTTCTTTATTTTGCCATCGTTATTGGTTGTTTTCTCGAGTTTGCTTGTGTGGTTGTGATTGTGATGATGCGTGATGGTTTTGATTTGTGACTGTGCTTTTGATAAAGAGAATTTATTGTGGTTTATGTTCTCTACGGCTTTTTGAGATGGTGTAATAATATTTTAAAACATTTTAATGTAGTATCTTAATCGATTTTGTATAAAAAAGAACAATTAATAATTGTTTACTAAAATCGGAATAAAAAAAAAAAAAAACAAGCTGTCAAATCAAAAATTTCACCTCATTACATTGTTGTTGCTTTCCACATCTATTCACAGACACGAAATGAAATTACAAAAACAACAATGTAAACAAATGGGTTTTGGGGGGTGAGACGTACGAAAGTTTCCCATCTCCTTATACGTATCTCTGATTATCAACGCTATTGCGCTGCCTCTTTACCCCGCTCTGTGGTGCTACTAATGGAATAGGCGGTAAGTTGGGAGGGATGATGGCAAACAAAACCCCCAATCTACAACAAAGCAATTTTCAAAATTGAATAATAACACATAAATTGTTGTTGTTTTTTATTTCGCTTTTTTTTTGTTTCCTTTCTTCTATCGGTCTTCCTTTTTTTATGGAAGAAATCTGTCCGCCATCATCATCATTATCATCATCATCTACACAAAATCATTTGGGGAACAGCAAAAAAAAAACGAATACAACAACAAGAGAGACAAATTTTGAGAGGGCGGCTCACAGTCAACTCACCCGCAACCCCTCGTTCGTTCGTAACGTAATTTTGGTAAAACTTCCTAAGTGCCTTTGTTGTGTTTTGATGTTCTGCCGGAGCAACAAAATAAACATTTCTTCAATTTAGCAAGCGATTTTCCTCTTTTTTTTTCCTTTTTTGTTGTTTTTGTTTATTTCTGCTGTCTCTACAGTATGTAGAGGGAGTGAATATCTGCCTCAACGATTTATAAAAATAATCAAATAAAAGAAGACCAGGTTTGAATAATGGAGGTTCTGGCTCTTCCATTTTGGACATGGGATACTTCCAAATCGAATAAAAACGAAAAAATAAACAAAAAGTTTTTTTTTTTTTGTTTCCTGGTCGTAAATGCGCCTATGTAGGATATTCGAAGCAGATTCCCTGTGGAGTCCTTTTGATGGCTATAAAGGACGATGTGGGCACTCTGTTGGTGGATAGTGGAGTGCTGGTGGAACTCTCGTTAAATTAACTTTCATCATTCAAAAAAAAAAGTTGTTATTTATAGCCGTTTTGTTCTGGGCACCACTTTGGAAAAAATAAACAAAAAAGCAGACATCGATGATGAGGTGATATGGTGGAATTTACTATCCGTTCGGGACCCATCAACGAGGCTATTGGACGAAGAAAAAAAAATGAATTTGAAAGTTTTTTTTTGTGTGTTTTTGTTTTTTACTAATAGAAAATAGAAATTCAAAATAAAGAGTTCATTTGATGCAGGGTACTGCCTCTTGCGAGGAATTGCCAAACCCCCTAAGAGTTGATACAACGCCCACATATCAGTAAAGGTTACATTTGTTCAGACCTTTCTTATATTATATAGGTCAATAAATGTTTCAACACTTGGCCTATTCTCTTTTTGTTAACGAGAAAATGTATAGTGCTAAATACCGAACACATGAACTTCAACTTAAGATTTCTCGGACAAGAAAAGTAGTGGTATTAAAATGATTTAAACCGTTTCTTAGGGAAGAAAATTAGTACTTTCAGAAACTTTTACAAATTATGCTATAATAAATCACCTCGCGTTGAACATTTGCTTCGAAAAACCATGTTTTCTGATTTTTGATCGGGAATATCTCGAAAAATTTGTTCTCCAGTGTTGTAAGGAAATAAAGTGTCTTCATCATATTTCCGTTGTTCAATTCTTTTGAGAAAAAAATTACATACACCAATTTTAATCGAAATCGTAAGAGCCATTTTCGAGAAAAATCCAATAACTCGAAACCTAATCGAGATATTCAAAAACAAAAACAAAAAAACAATTACAAAAAAGTAATTTGTACCAAATTTCAAGCAAATCCGTCAACCTGTTTAAACTGTGTAGGTATACAGATGGACGCAAAGACGCACAAACGAACAGACCGACAGGTGGCCTGACATCGGCATGACCAAACAAACTTCTCCATCATTGTAATGTTAGTTTTGTCTAAAACCTCGAATATTTTTTTTCGACACGAAACCAATGCTTTCCACATAGGGCAAGTAAAAAATGACAAAATATAAATAAAAATTAGTGAAAAAGCATTTAGCACATGATTTAAGAGTATTTTTTAATGCAGAATTAAAAATTCTATGTATCGTCATCTTTTATCAGTATTTACAGCAGTTAACTTATCCCCGAAAAAATTAGCATGACATCCCACCTGGCATTTGACAATGGTTTTACTCAGAAAAATTAAGAAAAAGACAAAAAAGCTAAAATTATTCATTACATGGTGTCCGCTAAACTGGAAAGTCAGGAAATACAATGTTGGCCAGGAAAAGTCAGGGAATTTGAAAAGCGGTCAGAGATTTTTTTCTGTATCATAGAAAGGCATGGTCTGTAATCGATATTTAGAGAGTGAATTTATGAATTTTGCAAAATCTGAATATATTTAAATACACTTTTCGAACGGGATCCGTTTTTTAAAGAAACATAAACATCTTCAAGTGTCTTTTCAGGAGCCAAACGTTAATTTGTCATTAAAAAAAAAACAAAAACTAAAGCAAGAGAGGAAAGAGACGGATCCAGATGCCTTGCAACTCCTTGATATTGGAGTACGTGGTCTTCAGTAGTTCATGGAGCCAAGCAGACTGGCGAGTGTTTCTTGCGACCGTCATATTTTTTTTTTAATACGTTTATTACGTTGCTAAGAAGATGGGATCTTATCATATTCAAATAACATAGGATAAAACCCAGTCTATAAGATAAACTGAAGTTTTATAACGTCTATGAATACGCCTCAGTGAATATACTTTGAAATTGATTTTTGTATGCAATCAATGGTGAATCCTTTAAAAAAAAAATTCTATCGTTTCCGCGAAAAAAATTTGTTTATGATGTAATTTCGTACTAAGAAAAATAATTTTGTATGCATTAAATTTTCAAAATATGAAAAAATAAGTGCTAATTGTACCATGCAATAAGCACCAGTCTTTTGAAACTGTCTAATTCGTTTGCTAGTAAATATCCTAAACAATATAAACAAAAAAAAAATATTTCAATATCCGCACTAGACAACAATAACTAAAGTGTTTTCATTTCTAGCGCATGAATAAAAATACAAAAATAGAACTTTCCGGTCTAAAGTGATCTAGCAAAAATTAATAATCCACGTTTCCATCAAATAATAGTTTCTGATAATAAAATTTAATGATTTAAACTAAATTAAAAGCGTCCAGCGCCAATTTATCATATTTTTTTTAAATCGCTTAATCAAATCGTATGATATTTTTTAACAAGTTTTCTTTTTCTTTTTTTTAATTTATAAAAGGTATCTACGGTTCTAATTAATTAAAAAAAAAAAAACACTGATATAGAATAATCCTCAAAATTCGATAAACTTATTTGTTATCATTGTAATTATGAATATTTATGTTTGGGTTTTTTTTTTTTTTTGATTATTACAATGCCCCAAATAAAAAGTAGACAAGTTAATTTAACTGATAACACATTCGCACGTAGGAACTTATTAGCATTGGCTGTCTAAATAATTGTCAGTTTATTTTCTAATTATTAAATTTGTTAAAACAAATCGAAATTGATAATCGATTTATTATTTGTTGTTATCAACTTTGATTTCAATTAAATAAATGTTAATTTGCTTAAACTTATTAGATAACAACACTTTTTGAGGACATTATGTTGCCTTGAGTTTGTCATTAAAATTCGGTAGAATAAAAAAATATTCAAAGTCATTGTTTTTTTTTGTTGGTTAAAAGAAATATGGATAATTAAAAAAAATGATTTTGTTTTAAAATAGAAATCTTAATTAGAAGTAAAGGGTTTTCCAATAAGAGGTGTTATTTTGATATTCAAAGAAAAATGGCATTTTTGGAGATAAATGATCGGATGTTTATTTCATTATAAAGAGGAAGGTCTGCCGTTAATAATGAAACACAACATCAGCCAAATGGCCGCCAAGACCACGCTTACAGGACCATATCCTTTTCATGAAATTTTCCATAACCAAATCGCAAAGTGGCTGCCCTATGTCCTCGATAGCCTCACGAATTTCATCTTTGAGGTCTTGAATCGACGCTGGGCTGTTTGCGTAGACCTTATCTTTCACGTGGCCCCAAAGGAAGAAGTCGCAAGGTGTTAAATCACAAGATCTCGGTGGCCAATTGTGACCACCTCTTCGAGAGATAACACGGTCCGGAAACTTTTCCAGTAAAAGATCGATGGTTTCATTGCTTGTGTGGCACGTAGCGCCGTCTTGTTGAAAGTAAACGTTGTCCAGATCAATACCATCCAATTCAGGCCATAAAAAATCATTAATCATCTCTCGATAGCGCAATCCATTGACCGTAACTGTTGCTCCAGCCTCATTTTCGAAAAAGTAAGGTTCAATGACCCCGCGGGACCATAAACCGCACCAAACAGTCACGCGTTGAGGATGGAGAGGCTTTTCAACAATAACTCTTGGGTTTTCCGAGCCCCGGGCGACAGTTTTGCTTGTTGACGTAGCCTCCGAGGTGGAAATGGGCCTCATCAGTCAAGATGATTTTTCGATGAAATTCCGGTTCATTTTCATGCATTTCAAGGACCCAATCAGCAAAGACACTACGATGTTGATGATCAGCCGGCTTGAGTTCTTGTGTTAACTGAACTTTATAAGCCTTAAGACCCAAGTCTTTATGCAAAATACGGTGTAATGACGTTTGTGGAATGCCGAATTCCAAAGAACGACGAGGAATGGACAAACCTGGGTTTTCTTCAACACTTTGGGCTACAACAGCAATATTCTCAGTTGTTCTTGAGCGACGTGCACGGGTTTTATTCTTCACATCACTAACTTGTCCCAACAGCTCGAATTTGTCCACCAATTTCTGTATTGCGGTCCGACAAGGTGCTTCACGACGACCCAAAAATGTTTTAGTTTTACGAACCGTCCGTCTCTGCCAAATTTTCACAATTTTTATAGTGAATTTTAATAATTTCAATGCGTTTTTGAAGCGTGTATCGTTCCATTTTTATTAATAGCGTAGTTTCTACTTGTCAAATGTCAAAAAATGACAGCTTCAAAAGTGACAGCTACCGAAATAGCGGGCTATTAAAAATAACACCTCTTATTGGAAAACCTTTTATGTATAGTATATGTATGTTCATTGTACATAAATCAAGGCTCGTACGATAATGGTCAAATAAAAAATTAAATCAAGTTTAAAATCCTTGGTATCTTTATAAAATTATTTTGGACTTCTATTTTTATATTAAAAACACGTTGAAGTTCCTATGCAGTTTAAGCCTTGTGGTTTTCTTTGTAATAACGGTATGATTCTACAATCGAAAGTGACGGTACTCTAGCTAACGTTTCGGCCTGTAGCTTAACTCACGATCAATATTATTAATAAAACAAAACTTTACAAACAAAAGTGTTTTTTTTTACCATTTTCCTGTAATCTATTTTTTGTAATTTGGCTGCAGATACAATTTTAAATTATAAAGCCTGTAAAGAGGAAGATTTTTGAAGTTAAAAAAAACCTTCGCAACTGATTTCCTTTTGCATGTAGTGTTGCTCACATTAACTATTCATTAAATATGTCATATTTTACAACATTGCAAGAGCGCATCTTTACAGCATGTGGATAATTAAGAAAATTTAAAACATATAATTCTACTTTAAATAAATCTGCAAACAGGGTAGTATTCGTAACGTAAGAAAACAAAGACTCCGGTCATGTCAAATGTAGTGTAGCTCACATATGGAATTGCCCTATTGCCTTTATTCGTGTGGAATTCATTTAATTTATGTGGAACGATTTCTCTGCTTAATTTTTTTTTTAATATTTCTACTAACTTTGGAAAATGTCTATTACGCGTAAGAAAATAATTTTTGTAACACACCACTATGACCATAAACTAGCGACCAAAATTTTTTTTCTTACAAAAAAGCAACTAACAAGGTCAAGTCCCATCTATTTCCAATTGTAATCTTTCACATTTTCCATTTAAAAAATTGCACATGAACTCTGCATATAAACGAATTTCTATATACCAGAATATTCAGCAATTTTCCAAATTGTTAAGTGATTTACGACGACACACATTTCTGAAAATGCAAAAAGTAAAAAAAACCCTTCTCAAAGCATAGCTGACATCCAACAACTGCCGTTTACAAATTGGCCTCCATTACAGATTACAATTCGACTTGTTCGACCCCCGTTTACCTCGGCCACCAACAAATGCTCAAGTATATGTTGCCCTCTCATCTCTTTATACACTTTAACAGAATAAGGATCTTCTGAATTGATTTTAGGGTGATGCGATGGGTTGTTGGAGTTATACACAATGAATAAAATGAAAAAGAACAGCAAAAAAAGAAAAAAAAACACGACACCCTTCTTCTTTAACATCAGAGAGAAAGAAAATAAATGGTTGGAAGCAGCAATACCCTTTTGAATGGCATTATAAGTGGGTGGGTGGCACAGATGACAACCCTTAAAAGTATATTTTTTATTGCCAAAATATGGTAAGTGATCCTGTGGAACAAAGCTTTACACTAAAGTGAATGAAATAAAGGTTGAGATTTCTTTAAATCCTCGATTCCCATCAATAAAGATGACACACACATACACACATGACAGAGTTAAATCTACTCTGCTGTTTTGTGATTTGATAAATTGATAAAATTGTATTGGTCCTTGGAGCTATTAGCACAGATTAGAGATATTATGCACTTGTGGCAATCGATTGGTAAATAAAAAAAATTGTGAAAATTAATTATTTATCATGGCATGGCCCGAGGTATAAAAAGGCCAAAAGCCGTGTAGAAGCGGTTGTCCTAATCGCGCGCACCATGAGCTCAAATGGTCATAAATATTCGTAATTATGCGAGCAATTTAATTATTTTCAAGCGGAAGGGTAATTTGTGTCACTAATTGCGTGCAAATTGGATATTCCTCGGGAGGTTATTATTTATATTACAGGTGGCTCTCTATATATGGCTTATTGGCTTATAAAACACAACGGAGGTGCATTTGAATGGAGTATAATTACACATTAATTCATATACACACACTTGTATGTGTATATGCATGAAAGGAGCTTTTGAGTTCTGCTTTTTGTTGGTGTTATCTGTGCAAACAAATGCAGTGTTGGTGGTTTTAGGTGAAGTGGCCTGGAGTTGGTTAGGGCATATAATAAAGCCAACGATGAAACAGGTTGGTATTTTAATATGACTGCTAGAGAAGAGGTCATAAACTATACGGGACTGAGTTGATAAACAATTTATTGTTATTAACCTACCGCAGCACCGTATGTATAGTCGTTTTAATATTAATTGGACATTAATCGAGCTGACGAAATATAATTAAATCGAAACTATCGGGTTTTGTTATTAAATTACAAAAAAAAAAAAAAAATAATAATAAATAAACTGACAATATCCGGCGATTTAATTCCACCCATACATTTTTTTTTCTTGTTGGCACTATATTAGTAAGAATTGAGTAATAAAATGCACTGTGGCTCTACGTGATGTGTTTTGACATTTTGAATTATAAGAGTTTCAAATAAGCTTAGATTGACGTAACGTTATTACAAAAATTACTTCGTAACGTTATATTTAGCTGAAGTTTTGTTTCTTGTACATAATTCTTGCGGTTTACTATGCCTTTATGATTTAATAGCTACTGCTAGTGAATAGGTACAAACATTGTTGGTAAAGATCAATTGAAGCGTTGAGATGGCAGGGGGAATTTTTTCAAAAGATGACTCAAATTAAAAAAAAAAAATGAACGAACACGTACTTGCTCTTAGGTTCAAAGTTGCTCTGTACGTTAAAAGTTCAACTAAACTAAACGACATAAACTTCATTCTTAATTGTTTTAAACTCCAAATCCAAACTAAGTATGCCATTTGATTTAATTAAGTAAGGTACATTTTGAGAAAAAAAAATTGAAAATCGTTGGATCTGTTTTAAAAATAAATAATTTTGTATATATAAAATTTCTCAAGAATATTCTTTTCTTCAAGATAATTCGGTTATACTGAAGACGCTAGTAAACTTAGTTTTTCTAGGTAAGTTCAAATAAGGACGATTTTCGCCTTTGAAGTTTTATTGTTAAAAGTCAGAAATTAATGACTATCCCAATCAAAATTTTGTGTAAATTAATTTTATATCGACGTTAATTGATCAAATACATGTTTTTCAGTAAAATTTCAGCTTAAAGAAAATATTTCATCAACAAAATTATTTTGTAAGCGTTACCGAACATTCAAAAAGGATATTTGTTCGTTTTTTGATAATTGTTCTAATCTAATAACACAAAATGTTAATACCTACAACATACATATTGATATTTTCGGTGACAAAATTCGTCAAACATTTAAAATATCAGCTTGATAAGTTTATCATTTTTATGTAAAGCAAATGTCAAAATATAATGGTATTTTAAAATGTTGAAAGAACTCGACATAAACGGAGCTAAATTTCTAGTTTATTGAATAATTTTTTGTATTTTTCAAGTTCAACGCCATTTTGTAATATTTGTTTAGAATTAGCGATAAAATTCACATAAACGACCACTGTGTACTGACTAATCAATAAATTTATAAGAATCCTGCAGATACTGAACATAAACGTTCCAATTTCCATATAATTACTAAAATTCATAATGAATTCCCCGCTCGAGTCAACATTTCATATTTTTCATATTCACCCTAAACTAATTGTACCATGAGCTGAACCTATAAATATCCAAGCAAATTTCCTCCCATATATAAAAAGTGAAATCATTGAAAACAATCTGCTTCGTAAGCCAAATAGTACGAGACTCGCTGAGAATGAGGAGTAGGATCTCTATTGAAGACAAAACAACAACAAAAAAAAAAAGACTACGAGAAACATATTAAACACTCCTCAGTGCCTTAATTAAGAGCCATAAAGGACATACTTACACAGAATATCTGAACTAAAGTAGGAACTAAGTGCCTCTTTCATATAATTAGCACAGGAGATGATGATAATGATGATGGAGGAAGATAAGAATGAAAGAACGATATGATGGAGGAAAGTCTCCCTTACACACACACACAGCACACAAACAAAACACAATTTACGGATGAAAGCGCCATTAAACTCCAGTTGACAAAATGGATGTGCGTCGCAGGAAATGGCAAACAACATTGCGAACTTAACTGATCATCCACCCCCTCATTCACTCAGTTAACAATTCAACCCCTATTAGGACATAAGAAGGACGATTTTCCACACATCAACTTGCTGTTGAAACATCCACCTTACCCTTAATCTATTCAGTAAAAGTTTTTTTTTCTTTCTTTGTGTAGACAGAGAAAGAGCTTAGCTTAAAATCAACGATGAACAAAAAAAAAAGAAATTATATCCTAAGGATACACAGTTGGCGTTTGTTGGGTGGTGGGTGGTAATCAAGGACATTAAAAATGGCGTCCATATTCAGCGGTAAGAATTATTATAAGTGTTGTTGTTCCTTCCGTGCTAGATGTCTTTAGGGATTTTTTTTTTTCATTTTTCTATCTCAAGTAAACTACTGTGATGGGAGTTGGTTTTTACCTTCCCTTTAATTATGATGCTCTGCAAGATGAAACAAAACAAAAAGAAAAAAAAACTTTTGCTGGAGTACATTATGGTTGGGGTAACGCAAGGTAATTAACTTTTACTAAAAGATGTGTTTTTTTTTTTTTTGCTGTTTGCGGAAAAGGAAAATGATTAACGAAGTTGATTAGATGAAAACGAGGGAGATATTTTCTCATTATATTTGTTGTGAGTATATGTGTGTGTGATGACTTCTAAAAAATTTCACTGAAGACTAGAAAGTAAGCACTTACATCCTTAGAGGAATTGTGGAATAGCAAAAACTCAAAAAGAATATTATCTCGGAAAAAACCGATTTTGATGATTATTTTTTTTTTTTTGAAATATTGGTTTTTCAAAAATACTTCAATTTTTACCGATTATAAGTTACAGTTCTTATAGCATTTTTACTTGCGTTATATGTAATTACTATGGGGCAAGGTTAGTTTTTTTTTTTAGGTCCAAAATTAACGGTACCTGCCACATAATGATTATGGAAAAGTTAAATTTTCCAAAAAACGGCTCCACCGATTTTGATAAAAAAATTTGTATATACTTTTGTTAGTAAGGCCGTACTTTTGAAATGAAAGCAATTTATTTAGTCATGTTAATAACGGTACCCTACCATAGAACGTTTTGTTTTTTTCATTTTTCAGCTTCTCTTAAATGACTTAACCGATTTTGATGAAATTTTTTATACGGAAGCTTCTAACAGTTTATAATTATTTGATATCAAAATTTAAAAAACAAATTTCCTTTTTTTTAAACTAGCATTTAAAAAATTAGAATTTAAAAAAAAAAATTCAATATTTTTTTTTTGAAAAATCAATTTTTCGAAAACGAGTTACTGTACTTTTTTTAATTTTAGTTTTAGATGTGCAGTAATATTTTCTTAAAAATGGCATACCAACCTTTTTTTTAAACAAGGTTTGAGAATAAGTTTTCTTAAAAAAACTTCTGAAAAACGGCTTAACGATTTTCAATTTCTTTTTGCTAAAATTTATCTTTTTTAATAAAATGTTATGGCATACTTAGTTTGGAGTGAACCTCTACAAAGCAAATTTTGTTAAGTTTTGTTAAGAAACTTCAGTTTTTAGCGAAATTGAATAATTAGATTGAATAAAAGGAAATCGAATTAACTGTAAAACATATTAATTGAGGCTATTTCACCATTTATACTTTTTCATCTTCCTATCTTATAGTTTTCCAGCGATATCTAAATGTTAAGCAAAATCTTTTAAAAAAATGTAGCTGGGAGGTTCACGCAGAAACGGAACGACATTTGTTCATTGGACCAAAGTGTTGACTACTTTGTCAGTTTGGTAAAAATCCCCATCGGGCAGCTGTCAAAATTTAGACCTTAAGGACTTTTTTTTACACTTGCATCTATTATAGTGTTTGAGCTCCATACTTACTCCGAAAAACTCCATTTATTTTTGGGCAATGACTTTCTATAGCTAATACCCAAAACTTGATTGCTGAATGCAATCTCAAACAATTTAATTGAAAATCTAAACAACAGTCATCACCCGCCTCCGTCAGTTGCCCCCCTTACCGTTGTCGTTCATCATCACTGTCGTTAACATCAGAGGGAATTCCACCATTGGCTTTTCCATTTATGGCACCCATTGCTACCTACACAACATCATCACCATCGGCATCGGTATCTACCATCATCATCATCATCATCATCATCATCATCGTCGTCGAGGAAGGAAGAAGGAGGCTCCCTCTGCCGTTCATTTTGTTTACTCTCATAATTTCAAAATCAATAGATAAAAGCTATGTGATGATATCCTTGTGCCAACAATTTGCGCAATTATTCAAATAAATTGATCTCACTGAAGCGGTGACGGGCTTAGCTTCGATGACAACGATATGACGATGATGACGATGAGTGTGGTGTGGTGAGTGGTAGGTAAATGGTGAATGGGGAATCATATGGAGAAACGTTGATGCACGGCCATTCGTGTAACATTTGCGAGGAATTCCAATTGCATTCCAAATTGAAAACTAATCAGAGAAACTAGATATCTACAGAGTATTAGCCAATTTGGAAAACTGCCGCCTCAGCTGTGCCGGCCGGCCGTGCCTCTCTATATATACGAATTGAAGCCTAAAAACTTTGTTAGCACTAACCGCTAGTTAAGCTGCGACTGTTGGTCGCAGTTGGCTGGTCATGATTCTCAGCAATCACCGGAAAAAGAGTATTTCATGGTGGTGGAATGCGGTGAGTTGAATTGGAGTTAGATTTGGAGGTGGAGGTGGGGGCCTTTCCTCATGCCGCTGCTGCTGAGCCATCATCATGTGAATGTATGCATCGTACCAACATTCATACGTAGTGCATTTTGTTTGGATAATTTCCGAGAGTGGCAATTTATTCAATTGACGAGAGATTATTTGCCAATTGCAACATGGTCCCGGTTGGTGTTCCGTCCGATGCTGATATGTTGATGCCGATGCCGAGTTGATAGGAGTGCATCCAGAGACGCGTATAGGTACACATGGGCATATATGGGCATTGAAACAGTACCGGCCATTAGCGCAATCTGTGTTTATTTATGCTTCCACGTTCTCCTGCGTGTGTGTTTGTTGCTGTTTGTGTTAAACACTGCAAATATTTGCCTTCATTGATAGGAAATGTTCCCGCTTTGAGGATGTGCGGAGTTTTTAATCGCACCTATATAGATGTACCCATCCTTTAGGTTGTATCAATATGAAGAAAAGTGTGGACAGAAAATTTAAAAAAAAAAAAAACATACCAACATGTGATAATTTTATAGATGGCAGATAATTTGATGGATAATCGAGTATCACCGTTTGTTTTTTTTTTGCATACGAATTCTCTATGCGTAAATATTCATGAGATATGTTAATCTTTATTTTGTTTTTTATTATTTTGCAGTCCCTCGGATAGCGTGTTTTTTGTTCAATTTGTTTAAAAATGCAAAACAATTAAGGGAAAACGGGCAGAATGGGGGCGTTTTTACCTAGGAGCTTATATCTTCTGTAATTTTAAAAATTAAAACTCCATCATAACTTTAATATCGTAATTTAACCTGTAACTTATATTTTTCTATTATAAAACTCGCAAAGTAGCATGAATTATGGGCCAATTTTTTCACACAGTGCAGGAACACCAGCCCTCGGTTGACTTGGAGTAAGGCTTCTCTGAGGCCGACTCGAAGGCCGACTGCATACTCGTCCTCCGAACAACTGAAATATTTATATTTTATTCGTATTTTCTACTGTTGGATGTTTATTTTGTTTCGTGTTTTTGTCAGTTTCTTAATCCTTATGGGATTGTTACCCTCATGAAACTTGTCAAAAACTTTACATTTGCAATAAGATTGAAGAATCAAAAGAGTCAATAAAAAATACACTAGCCCAAAGAATTCAAAGAACAAGATTTTTTTCTGAAAATTTTAGAGATTTTCGTACTAAAAGAAATTCGCAAACTCTGCCTTACAAGGATAGGAACCATTTCGCCCCCAAGAAATTGTTCAAGATTTTTCTTTTTTTAATGCTGAGACGATCCATAATTTGCTTTCTCAATTTTTTTACGCAAAAAAGCTCGCAGAATACTGAAACATTCAGATGACCGGTGAGAAAAAAACAGCAAAACCCGATTTTGCCCGTCTTCCATTTCGCCCCGTGTTCCCCTACTGCATCAGTATTTTATGTTTCGTATAAGATTGAAGAATCAAAAGAGTCCATAAAAAATACACTAGCCCAAAGAATTCAAAGAACAAGATTTTTTTCTGAAAATTTTAGAGATTTTCGACCACTGCATCTCTGTTAAAAATGATCCAATTGAAATGAATTAAAATGGATTTGAAAGCCTTATTCTTTAAGTTTTCAATTTTTTTTTTGACAAATTTTGAGCTAAATTATGTTGCAATTATAAGAAATACGGACTAATTTTTTTTATATTTTGTTTTTCTTTTTTTTGTGCCAAAAAAAGTGAAACTTTTTTTTTTTGGTTAAATGAATACAAATTTCAGTTAGCAAATTTATTAAGCTTTAGTGTTGTTTTTGTTTGGTTTCGGTACGATTTTTTTTCGTCGGATATCCGTCTTCCAATGTTTTTATGGTGCGATAGCTCAGTAATTATTTGTTGTACAAAAAATTCATACTCTTCCACCCAAGATATTTTTTATGGACTTGATTCTTAAATTATATTGCAAATGTAAAGTTCTTACAAAAGTTTCATTAGAGTAACAATTATTTTTTGTTTACATTGATTTTGTGTACTATTTTACTCGTACTAAAAGAAATTCGCAAACTCTGCCTTACAAGGATAGGAACCATTTCGCCCCTAAGAAATTGTTCAAGATTTTTCTTTTTTTAATGCTGAGACGATCCATAATTTGCTTTCTCAATTTTTTTACGCAAAAAAGCTCGCAGAATACTGAAACATTCAGATGACCGGTGAGAAAAAAACAGCAAAACCCGATTTTGCCCGTCTTCCATTTCGCCCCGTGTTCCCCTACTGCATCAGTATTTTATGTTTAGTACCTCCCTTTTACATGATCAAGTTCGTGCGATCGGGTCGTGAATTTTATTTTTTTTTCTGTAAGATTAAAAGATTTTGTTTTGAAGTTTCTGCTAAAAAAAACAGTAAGTAAAACTTTGAATTCGCGTACGACCTTTTCTTCTGTTTACTTTTCTTAACACTCATAGATAAAGATTTAAACCAGATTTAATTATGTTAATAATCTTTGGGGAGTAATTTATATTTAAGACATGTAAAAAGGATAAATAATAATGTCTCTGGACATTTTCGAAGTCGACATTCTGTTGAAAATTCAAATGAACCACTTTATATTGTCAACAATAACAACAAGAACAAAAAATAAAGACTCACAATAACCATCCTTTTAAACAATGAAAATAAACCAACAAATAAAAAAAAAAAAACATATCCATAACTCCCCCCAATCCAAAAGCAATTCCATTTGCAAAAAAGCAAACAGAGTCCCATGAAAGCATCCACTCGTTACGATAAATTTGAATAAAACTCCTTCCACTTGAAAATACTGAGTAAAAAACGATTCCAGCAACGACCGACAACGACGACGACAAAGTCGAAGAGTATATACCACCACAACACAATGATGACGCCCCATTTTCGACAAAAACAGAGTGTCGATGATTTAACCACCAATAGACACAAGGGTTATGTGCTTAATGCTAAATATGCGAATCCTTACGCAAAAACAAAACGATGATATCCCATGTAAGTCCTTGAATACTCGGTATAATAAAATCAGTTTATTCTCTTTATACATTTATTCGGGATTTTGAATATGAAAAATAAATACAAACATTATACAAAAAACAGACTCTTCCATAGCTGCCTGTGCCTGCCGCCATCCACCAGCCAACACCCTTTCAACTACTATACACTTTTCTCGAAATTTTCTATGGGGAAACCATTTGAATCCTTGAAAACATACCCAATATTAGATTACATTGCTCTAGCTCCTGCTCATGCATAAATGTATGAATTGCTGAACTGTTATTTAAGTTAAAGTATGCTTCTGCGCTACAATCTTACCTACTATTACTTCTTGTACTGGGTATCGGTCCTATTCTATTCGTAAAGGGGGATTTTGTTTGTTTTTTGACGTAGAAAGGACTATTTGCAGTCAGTGAACAATTTTCGGTGTAATTTTTCGGCATAAATCTCTTTTCTTGTTTTTTGAGAGATTCTGCCTTGTTCATACAAAAGGAAATAACAGAATTTGAGTAATGGAACAATAGCGCATATGAATTAATTTAATTAAATCGAGATGAGGACGATTTTCTGAAAATTACATGCAAACGCTTTTTTTTAAAGCATTTGCGAGTATCATAGAGTAAAGAGAATCTGTCGTTCTTTCTCTTCCCCTCTCACTCTCTTATAATGCGATAGGATACCTCAAAATAAGATGCACATAAATGGATAAGAAATTTCATTTCATTCAATGTCCTTCACTTTATTTTCTGTTGACATTTACTTGGTGTGAAGGACTCACAATCTTCCATCACAAAACTATATTCCTGCTTGCTATGGTGTA
The DNA here is from genome assembly GCA_948107695.1 of Meliscaeva auricollis. Classification (NCBI taxonomy): domain Eukaryota; kingdom Metazoa; phylum Arthropoda; class Insecta; order Diptera; family Syrphidae; genus Meliscaeva; species Meliscaeva auricollis. Next base: position 76,872,405 of record OX403617.1, read on the forward strand.
TATATGCATGCACGTATGTATGCATAGAAAGGTCATTTATTAGGTTTTAGTTGGTTTACGTAGTTTGCAAGTTTTGTTTGCACACATCAGTTTGTCCAATGGACTGTTTCGAATGTACAGACCAATGATGACATTACCGGAGTTTCAAAAGTCAATTAAAATAGTCAAAAGGACATTCAGGAGTTTATATAAAAGTGGTTTTAGGGAACTTAGTTCCTTCTGTATGGATTTGTTTTTTTATTTTTTTGTTTGATTTTGTGAGTACATGTACTAAGTCATTACATGCAGATTTGATAACGTTTTAGATGTTTTCTAAAAAGAGACTTATTTAATAGACAATAAAAGTTCTTTGATTTTTGTACTGCTCTGGGAAGAGACGATTTAAGAGCATCTGCGTGATTTGTGAATAGAAATACCTATACTTTTTACGTCAAAATATAGTTTATTGCCAATTTATCAAGTCATGAACTCTCAAATTCCATTGGAGGATGGTTACGATGTCGATGGATTAAAAACACACAAAAAAAACAATTTTAGACAAAATATACTTTTCTAAAATATGCATCCTTTAGAAAAAAAAAAACACTAAGCACTCTAGGCAAAGAAGACAAAATTTACTATAATTTACATTTAAATTTACATTGAAAAAAACTTGGCTAACTTTATTCTAAGAACTACTTACGTAAAATTTTATTCAATAATTCCAAAGTGACTACAAAAAAGGTAAAAAAATCGTTAATTCTATTTAAATAAAAGTCGTCCGAACAAATATGTCTGATTGCAATCAAAGTGACAAAATAACATGGCGATCCAAATGGTGTTTTTACTATGAATTGGTTTATCGTCGCATAAATATTTTTCTTGATAATTAAATTAAATTAGAGCGGTAATTGAGATTCGATTTCATATGTGTATAATGAGTGTACATCTGTACATCAATTGAGGGTCGTTCCGGGAACGCATGTTTTCGGATGAATGAAGATTAAAATGACTATATATTATAGAGACCATTACAAAAGACCCTCAAAAATATTTTGTTTGGCATTATTATAAAAAAAAAAAAAAACAATAATAATGGTCAAAATGTTATTTCCGGGAACGATCTGCGGTTATAAATGAGTACATTTTTAATATTTTTAGTCAGAATCCAATGCAATTTATGTACATTTATTACAAAGATAATGCTTAAACTTGAAAAAAAACATCTATTTCGTAGATAAGATGGAAATCGTTATTTTTACAAAACAATACCTCTGAAAAAAAATAATGAATTCATATTTTATTGAAAAATTTATAAATTGAAAAAAATTACATAATTTTCTAGCACAGTGCAGTTCGTTTGGAAAACATCATCATTATTTTCTTATAGCTTTGTCATTTCCGGGGACATTCATTTTGCTTAAAAAAATTGCTACAAACTACATTTTATAGGTGATTTGTGATTTCCTTGCAAAAATATTGGAAGATTCATTATTTCTATTTAAATAAAAGTTGTGCGAAGGAATATGTCTGAATGTAGTTTCAGTGACAAAATATCAATTTTGTATTAATCTAACGTGCAGATAGCTCTACGAATGGTCTTTTCGGTATGTCATTGAATAAGTTTATCGTTTCATAAATAGTTTTCTGCAGGAATAAATTAAATTTAATTGGCAATTGAAATTAAATTTAATATATGAGGAGCGTACATCAATTAAGCGTCATTTGAGGAACGCCTGTTTCGATATGAATAAAGACTAAAATTATGATTTTTTGACGAGGTTATGATGCAAAATCAAGACCACTACAATAAAACCCCAAAAATATTTCGTTTGCTTTTGTTAGAAAGAAAATAAACGATAATAATGATCAAAACGTCATTTTCGGAAACGTCATTTCAAAGGAACGCTTTTCGGCTATGAATGTGTTATTTAGTATTCTCGAAACATTTTTAGTATATCTGTATATTTTTAGTATTTTAAGTCAAAATTTAATGGACATATGGCTTGAATATGGAGTTTTATCATAAAGTTTGTAAAAAAAAAATGGAAAAAGTTATCTTTTTTTTAAGGTATGCTGGAATAGTAGCAAATAGGATTTTTTAATGATTATATCCTAAGAAAAACTGCTCTGTTCGTTTACGAACTATAAATGATAATTAAACAGTGAAATTTCCCACCTCCATAATTTTGGCCCATAACCACTATGAAAAACTTTAATTTTCTAAAAGAAAAAATAATTAATTTTTAGGTTTACCACCTACTGCAATCAAGTTCGTATTTTTAAAATGAAATAAAAAAAAAATTGTTTATGCTACCTCCCGGAACGGTTTTCGCTTTTCTGACATCCTCAAAATTTCGTGACGCAACATGGTCAAAAATGCAAAAAAAAAACGGCGAAATTTTCAATGTTTTTGCAGTTTTTATCAAATTTTACCCTGAAGAGCTAGTTTTTAGTTACACCTACGTGTTAAAGACAACTAAATTTTCCAAAATTTGAGCCCAAAATTGTCTACATATCCATAATAGCTTCCGAAATACGCCTCTTCAAATTTTATCAATTTCTGAGTCTCCTAAAATATTTAGTACCTAATATGTATTAATATAGTTCGGGGCAATTTATATTTGACCAAGGAACATATTTTTATTTCTCAAATTCGTTTTCTTTAACAGTAGCTTCATAGTTGTAACTAAAAACTAGCTCTTCAGTATAAAATTAGCTAAATTTGCAACAACAACAAAAAAATACTGAAAATTTCGCAGTTTTTTTTTACATTTTTGACCATGTTGTGCCACGAAATTTGGTTGGCAAACTTTAGAACTCCAAAAAACATTAATTACGAACAAATTCAAAACTACCCCAAAAAATTTTCCTTCTAGAAACCTTTTTGATCACAAATGTACTGTATTAAAGCAGGTTAGTAATTTTTTTAAATTTTTTTTTTTTTTGTAGTAAAAAAAAGCTTTATACTTCGTTTGGAGCTCAATTTTATTTAGGGTTTAAGTATATGTTTTTTTTTCAGATCCCCCTTCCTTCTTAATCTCTTCAAAATAGTGAAAAAAAGATTTTACCTCCTAAAATTTACATAAACTTGGTTATCAAGACGTCGGAAATTTTGTAAACCAAAACGCAGATTATGTTTTTGTAAATAGGTTAATCTAGTTTAATAGTTATAAATCAAAACTTGGAACAAATCATCGGTTTTCATTTTCGACTCCAAATCTTCTATAACTCTTGGTGAACCTCAACAAAAGTATCAAAAAAAAAAGTGATAAACCAAAAACATCAATCCAATCAACGCACTTATGGTGCTCTCCTCGCTAAGATGTTTTGCAAAATCCCAAAAACAAATAAGAAGCTCTAAGAAGTGACACTTATCATGCACGACAACACATAAAATATATACCGAAAACTTTTATTCAAAAATATTTATGCTAAGCAATCAAAAATATCAAGAGATGTCAAACAAATATCATTATACCACCTAAACACATCATACACCCTCTCTACATACATACAACACAAAACATCTTCACACTCATCACTCTCTTTAAAGACATGAAGTTTATGAGTCCTTTTGTGACAAATCATATCACATAAGCATAACACAACAATCGATGACGACGAGTATGAACATTTTTTTTTTTCACACAAAATTCTGACAAATGACTGCGTATTTGTCTCGTCGGTCGTCGTCATCTCGTCATCGTCTTGGTGTCGTGTGATCCTGGCAAAAATCTTTTAAATCTAAACAAAACAATCTTTGTGGAATAAATTCCCTAAAAAGGATGTTTTATTTGTTTTGGCATCGTTTAAGTCGTGTCTCCTCTGTACACATACCTTTCTTTCTATCTTGTGGTTTTTATGACGACAAGGATGCTAAATTTTGTTTTTGAGTCGATATATTTATATGTGTGTGTGTTTTCCAGTCAAGGAAGAAAATGAAAAAAGATTTTTATTTGGCCACGTCCCATGTCACACACAAAGATTGATTGTCTGCATCGTTTTCAATTGCAGAGTGGAAGAAAAACCACCTTCCAACCACCCCATCCAAACAATTCATTGGGGATGATGTCCATCTGAGTGCTCATTATAGTGACATTGATTGTAGGACATACAAAAAATACACATGTACCTACTCGTACTAAGAACGAAGACAAGATTCAGGAGGACCGGACAAGATATTTATATTTATTTTTATTTGTTGTTGTTGTTTGCTAAGCTTTCATCAGACATCCCAAAATACCATCCAATGGCTTGGAAAAATTTCGAATCTAGCAGAAAAAGAGAACCGAAAATAATAATCCTGTTCAACCACAGGAATTATCCTGCAAGGAGAATAAAAATTGCTAAACAAAATACTACCTACTGGGCGGACTAAATGAACCGTTAGAATGGGACAAATCGAAGGATCATCATCAGCATCATTGGAGGTCGGTTTCGGTTACGGTTTCGCCGAATGGGCTCCTAAATAAATAGAAATAACAATTTGTTTTATGTTTTTTTTTCTATCGTTTTATCGTTTTGATGTTTTTTTTTCTTTTTGTTGCTTCTATAGGACTGGGTATTGAATTACGAGGAAATTTTTGGGAAATTTTGTGATTCAAATTGGATTACAAGAAATGAGAGACAAAAAACTTGAAACTTGATTGCCTATTTGTCCTTCGTTTGACATTTAGGTAATTTTTGAATCTTTAATTTCGTGGAAGAATCAATGGCTGATGTTTATTGCTGTAATTACGGGTACATTTTGTGGATTTGAATAAAAGCTCAAAAATATGTAGTATGGGTATATTACGTAAACGGTTTTAATTTTGTGACAAACAAAAAAAAAAAATAAGAATTTGAGGAAATAAAGGAAAAACAAAAAATGTAAATTGAAATTTATTCAGAATCGGTTGAAAGGTTTGTCAAAAAAAAAATCACTTTCAATCTCGTGATGTAGGTAATATTAACCTTAAATTGCGCGAAAACAGTTGTTTGGAACTTTTTGATTAGAATATTAGAAAATAGAACAAAAGTAATAATCCTAGTATATTGTAAATGAGGACTCAAATGGCAAAAAGTTATAACTTTTATTTGTAGAAAACATATCAAGTTCCATATCAACAATTCTGTACAATTAAGATATAGGTATGTTTTGACCGATTGATGTTTATAATGTACCTACTCAAATACTGGCTATATCGAGTCTAAAGTGAATACGAACATGTTTGGTAATAAATAATAGGTGGTATTGAGCTTGTTACATTTGTAAAATATTTTAAAAATCGTTCATTGAAAAGTAGATGTTTTAACTTCAAGTTGCCCAACCCAAAATAAAGATTTCAGTTTATTATCCAAACTTTTGCTGATAACCTCCAAAATAAGGAACTTTTAGGGACTTTAAGCCCTTAACGAGGTTTATTGGAGGATTAGTTTATTCACCCTCAATTAGCGTTGACACTTGGTTTCTTGATTGTTGCTCTTCTCATTTACTTTTGATGGCGCTATAGTCCAATAAAATTATCAAAAAAAAAATTAAAATGTCTACAAAAATTGCGTAGGAGAATTTTATTGTTTTTTTTTTTTTATAGAGTATCTCTTGGGAATTCGAAACCCACAATACTTGAACCAAAAACCCTATGCGTCGCCAGCTATTTTGAAAAAAGCGTTTCTTGATTTTCTTGGCCGTTGTTGGTCGTAGAACAATTATTTTTGTTTACTTTTGTTGGAAAAAATATTCTCTCATGTTTCTGTCTTAACAATTTTTTTGACAAATTTGTATTTGTTAAGATGTTAAGACAAAAACGTAAGAGAATTTGTGTTTCTATAAAAGTAATTAAAAAGTCTAGGACCAATAACGGCCGAGAAAACCAAATACACTTTATTTTTAAACCTTTATCAAAATAGCGCACGACGCAGAGGATTTTTTTTTGCGAGTTTTGTGGTTTTAAAATCTCCAAAATACTCTTTAAAATAAAACAATAAAATTCTCTTAAGCAATTTTTTTTTAATTTTATTGGACTTATAATTTAATTCTTATTATCAATTCTTTTTTACCTTGATGATTTTCTAGCATTCCAAAAGTTATCTTTCTCCTCAACAAAACGCCCTTTAGCCAACAATATTCTGATGAACTCATTTTGTTCTTAACTTTTATACAATATCTTAATCCTTTTATATTCAGTCTCCTAGGAACCTCACTATATATTTATACCTTCAATTCTTCGTCACGAATTGAATTTAAATGTCACTGAAAAAAATTATTATTTTTAAACCGTGTTGTGTTGATTTAAAACAAAAAATTATTATTATTAAATAGTCACTACAGAAAAAAAAAGAGAATTGGAGATGCGGGGCATCGATCCCCGTACCTCTCACATGCTAAGCGAGCGCTCTACCATCTGAGCTACATCCCCGTGTGAAAATCTGGTGGAAAAGTGTCAACGAGACAAGCATGACGGTCTACGACAAATCTCTTTTTGAACTACGTATGAGTCCAATTTTTGCAGGATTTGTTCTCAATGAACTTTTAACAGGCATTTCCAGGTAAAATGGTTCTTATTTTTGAGATTTATTCACCTTTTTTTACCTTTTTGCCATGCTTTTTCTTTCCACCCCAAGAAGAGTGATTGCTACTCGAGAGCACACAAAAATTAACAAAGTTAATTTAAAAATGTTACAACTTACCCCGGAAAAGTGTTACATTTTGTTCTCGAAAACGTTCATTCAATTAATAAGTTTTGCACGAGTATAAGAAGTTTGTATCTTTTCACTAATTTTATAAACTCGTTCAGTTCCAAAACGTATTTTTTTTACGTATAATTAATTTAAAAAAAAATTAATAAAAATTTATAATGCCTTAATGAATAATAATATATTTTTTAAATAACAAATATATACTCATGTGTGTTTTCGTTTGGCATCACCCCTTTAGAAATGGTTTAACTTTGTTTTCATCACAAAAATAATTTTTCTACCACAACACAAAACGAAAAACGAACATTTTTCTAAATTAAGTGCAATCGAGCGTATTAATCCAATTGAATTTGTTTTGAATATATAATACCGTTAACTAATGCAATTGAATAACAATAATAAAATAAAAAAAAAAACAAACCAATGTTTTGAAAAAAAGGTGTCTCATCAAAAAATGTCACCCCTATCGTTGCGCATAATATCGAGGGTGGAAATGTTGCACACACATATCAATTTGATGATAGAAAATCCTTTTTTTACTTGTTTTATTTCAATATGTCTGTGAGCCTAATAAATCATCATACAAATCAGATTATGGGATCAGATACAAATACATTCGAATATAAATATTTTAAACAATCAACAATTCATGTTATATTTTTGTGCCTAGCTATGATGTGTTTGGGATGTTATTGTTTTGTACCTTTCTCTTTGTATTTTGTGGTATTAAAATTGTTGGACTAGAAAATTTCAACACACAAAGGATTCTAAAAAGTCTGATGATGAAGTATATTCATTCGAATGATTTTCACGCATCAAATGTGAATACGAAATGAGGATGTGTGGAATAAAAAAAAGCCTGAAGCTGGTGCGAAATTAGGGTATAATGCTGATGTTAACATGGTACCTTGGGGGTATTCGAATATAGAATGTTTGCAATTTTGTTGAAAATGTCAAACTTATTCAAATATGTATTTTGTATGATGTTCTTCAAGATGGTTCTTACTTTTTTCTTGAATAAAATCATTGTATACCTATATTTATTTTAGTCGACATCGACGTCAAAATGCAATTTGTTTGTTTATCAAGAACTACCCTAAAAAAACTTATAGGTCTGTTTGGGTAAATACTGTTGTGGGTACCCAAATCTTATAAATTTTGAGAATTGGGGATGAAATTCTTCCAGAGAGAGAAATTAAAGCATCCAAACGCTTCAAACTAAATTCTCTGTCACTTTTTATATACGTATATATAAAAAGAGTAATAAGCTAATAGTAATTTATATCAAGCATTATCATTAAATTTAAAGTTAACTCCGGGGCACCCTCGTGGCTTCCGCGTGGAAAAGCGCTATTCCCGCCAGTTAACATCGCGGCTCCTGCGACATAACCAATCACCCGCGTTGCATCTGCGTGGTTTCCGGGAAGTAACTGTACCATAGTTGTAAGTATATTGTCCCTTCGGACCGCGAAGCTGTCGTCAGTCGCCGACGACGCTGCCCACACTTAACGCTCCATTGCATTTTGCACCACAAAAACCCTGAGTTAAAACTGACATATTAATAGGCTAGATGGAATGTGCAAACAAAAAAAAATCAATCGTTAGAGCGTCCTTCTTACGTTCTAACGATTGATTTTTTTTTTTTTTTTTAAGTTTTAGAAAATTAAATTTCGTATTCATATTTTGAGCGTATGATTGAAAATGCGAGATACCTATAACCTAGGATTTGACCCATATAATAATTTTAATTATCAATTCAAAAATAAAGATCGTATCGAAAAAAATGTTAGGTTCAAAGTAAGAGAGAATTAAATTCCCAAACTTTTTTTGGGAACAAAGTTTGATGTAAAGTTGTTTTTTGGTTTATTTTTGCGCCCGGCCAGTTTTTGATACATTAATGTATAAATGCCGGTAAAGAAGAATAACTTCAAAAATTGGCCTTGCCACCAGTCTGACTATAATAATGGGATCGTGAAGGTTTTGTGGGAGGTCTTTTATAAAAAAAAATCTTTAATAACAAACATTTATTCTATAATTTTAAAAATCATTTATTTTATGTGACATTAAAAACTAATTGTGGAGTAACTTAAGCAAATTATCTCGGAACCGGGCAAAACCGCTCCGATTTGGATATTTTTTTTCAAAAATTGGTATACAAAAAAATTTTAACAGTTAACGACTGAAAATAGCCGCTCTAATCGGATTTTTTTTCTAACTTAACAATAAGATTTTTGTGAACAAACATTTTTTTTATCAACAAAATTTGTTAAAATTGTATACAATGAACTATGCCAAAAAATTTCCAGGTCTGTTTAAGATGAGAGGGGTATTTTTTTTTTTTTCAAAAGTTGAGTTTTTTATAAAGCAGTAAAAAATTATTAAAATACAACGGAGTTAAATACAAGATCAAACCATGTTAAAAGAAAAACAGATTTTTAAACTTAGATTTTTGAAAAAAAAATCAGTCAAATTTTTTAACAGTTTTTTTTTCAATTTTTTACGTTATAAAATAAATTGTTGTCTTCCAAAATTCAATGGCCTTATTTAAAGTTAACTAACTGAAGAAAAATAAATGTTTTTTTTTTGGTTTTAAAAAACCCGTGATTTAAACTCGAATTTTAGAAAAAAAAAAAAAAAAAACAAACTGATTTTATAACATCAATTACTTTTAGAGTTCCATTTTTCGACCATTTATTTTATTATAATTGAATACAAAAAGATTAATGTCTTCAAGTTTTGGAGAAATATAAAAAAAATACAAATCTAAATTTTATTTAGATTTTCACTTAAAAATTCAGTAACTTTTTAGTTCTTTTTTTTAAGAAACTATAATACATAAGACATTTTAGTTTTCTGCATTGGTTGCTTAGAAATAAAGCCATTGAGTTTTATAAGAGACATTTATATTTTATAACGTAACATTTTGAAAAATAATCAGTTAAACATTTTGACCGGCATTTTTTTCAGAATTCTGAGTTTGAAAATCATTTTTGCTTAAGCTATTAATTGGATTAACTTTGTTTAAAATGTTAATAAAAGACTTTTTTCTGGCAATCAAAAAACATATAATTTGATCTTGTATATTACTCCGCTGTATGTCAATAATTTTTTTCTGCTTTAAGTCAACTTTTGAGGAAATTTCCTTAACCATCTTAAGAAGTGAAAATATACCACTATTTTTACTAGTTGTTTCCTTTTATAAAATTTTAATAAAATTTGTTGATAAAATAATAGTTTGCTCATAAAAGTCTTAATTTTAATTTAGAAAAAAAAAAATTGATAAGAGCGGCAATTTTCAACCGGAAACTGTTTAGTGTTTTTGAATACCAACATTTGAAAAAAGAAAAAAAAAAATCATCCACATCGGAACGGTTGCCCAGTTCCGAAATAATGCTATATTTTGAGCTTTAGTTTCTCCACTATAAATAAATATTATAAATGGTAAGCAGTAAATTATAACAATTTAACAGTTTTTTTTTTAATAATTTTGGTTTAATTCTTTTAAGTACATAATAATGTTTTTCATTATTAAAAAAAAAACAAAAAACAAGTTAATCCCAAAAAATTATTCAACACTTATATTAACAACTAATTTGCGTATTAATAATCAAGAAAGGGTCTTAAAAACTCAAACAAGACTGACTTTAAATCTATTTACACAAATGTCATAATTGTACGAACACACATGAAAGAAATTAAAAAAAAAAACAAAAATGAATAAATTTTAACCGGAAACATTAAATTGTAATCCCTTTTGACAATTATAAATCCACACATTCACCTTTCTCTCCCTTCTGTATAGGTTTTGTATCCCTCTTTAGTTATTTAAGTAAGTACGCATAAATTAGGCAATTATTTGCCCACATTTATCAAATAGAGGTTTGGGATAAATGCTTTGAGATATACGCGCAGGTATTTTTCGTCCTCCTCTCACCCCTCGTCTTTTATACCTCACGACTCACTAATTCAATCGTATTTGTGAAATAAGTTTCTCTGCGTGTCGGTTTCGGTCGTCGTAGTCGTCGTCTGTGAAACTCAAATGGGGTGAGTTCAATATTATTTGTAGCTAACCCTGTGGCTTCAAACAAGTGCGTTGTATAAAATTGATTCTTTACACCCTTCATAATAGGACTACTAATCAACCCCTTAAGGCATCAGCACAATCTTGCTGTGTATTGTTTGTATCTATTTGGGTTAACACCCGGGACGGCATCATTGGTATCTCTAACTCTCTAGAGATTTACCACACATTTAATTAGAAGCAACTCCTGCGGGCTATATAGAAAGACTGGAAGACTCCTTCGATTGGTTGTTTAGAAGAAAAACAATAAAAACAAAAAATAAAGTTGAATAACTTTTCTCGCCAAAGCTAGGCAATTAGCAGATCATCCTTTTGCCAACCGAATAAAAAGTATCTTCTTTTGTTTATATCTCATCGTAATGCATTTGGGAGGGTTGATTTTATGGCTGGTGTTTATGTCGTCTCAAATCGAAGGGGTCGGTCGACTGACTTTCACGCGTGCCCTAGGCTAGGTGATGATTGCTATCCGTTTTCAGAGCCGTGATGTGTGCGCTGCTTTATTCGACACTCATCGGTCAATTGTTTGGATTATTTTCTGGTGAATTATTGCGTGTTGACACATATGGTGTCGAATTCTTTGTGTCGCGAAATGTAATGCGTTCCGAAAATATGCAGCCACATGAACGAAAGGGCATTCTGACTACATCCAATATTTCAATAGACGAAAAAGATCATGCAGAGCTGTTCGAACGATTAAAATTAAATCAGAATTTGTGATAATGGCATCGATAAGCTGGGGGATGATGATGCTGAGTGTGTTTTTTTTGGGTTAAATTTTGCAACATATGGACAAAGTAAACAATTTCTGGGGAAAATCTTAATTGATTGGAAATATATTTTAGTTCTATTATTTGTATTAGAAATATTAAATTAGTAAGAAAATTGGTCATGCTCAAATGCTGAAACGCATTCAAATATTTTTCCATATTAATTGCAAGCTAATATTTGTTCAGAAATTGGTAACGTATAGGAAAATTACACAAATCAATTTATTTAAGAGCTTAGAGAAAAGAATTTGTGTGTTTATAGTAGAGAGATTATTAGAGTTTTTGTAGCCATCTGCGATGCATTTCAATGTAATTTATCAATAAGAAAATTTGTACTAAAACTGTTTAGTTAGATTGTTAGAAGCTTATATGGTGGATATAAAATTAAGGAAGTCAGAAAAAGGAATTGAATTATTCAAGTCCAAAAAAAAAAAAAAAAAAAAACAATTTAAATTTGTACTATTTATAAGGCGCTTCGCATTTTTTCAAGGCAAAATTTGGTATTTAGAACATACACTTTTAATCGCAATAGTCGAAAGAAAAACTGGTGGTTGTTTTTGGAAAACTCTGTTCAAATTATTTTCTTAACATCTTAAGGGAATTGTAAGCATCAATAGATGGCTTGATAACCATCAGTGTTAAGAACAAAATGGATTAAGTATATTGAAAAATGTTTGTGAGTATTCAGTTGACGAAGAGTGTATAATCTTTAGTTTTTTTTTTTAAATATTCCCGTTAGAAAATTACAAAAAAACCCTTTTCCGGCTTACGTCAAAAAACGCTTCTAAAACTAAAGCGATGATTGTTAAAACAACATAAGAGTTTTTTAATGATGAGACAAAAACTGCTTTATTTTAAACGACGCGGGTGCATTGACAATCGTAACTTTATAATTTGTTGGTTGAGTTTTTAGGCATCGAATTTTAATATTTATCAACGATCAATTTGATCATTGACCACCGTAATAAGGGTATAAATAAGCCATTTGATTTGATTAAGAAGTATACATTTTTAGCAAAACAAATTATTGAAAATCTTACAATCTGTTTTAAAAAAATTATTTTGTATGTAAAAAACTCACAAACCTTGTTACAAAAAAAAAGTCGGTATGCCATTTTCAAAAAAAAAATATTATTGCACATCTTAAACCAAAATTTCAAAAAAATGCAGTGACCCGTTTTCGAAAAATTGATTTTTCAAAAAAAAAAAAAAAAAAATTGAAAGATTTTTAAAAAAATCAATTTTTTTTTTAAATTTTATATTTAATAGTTTCAAGGTTTTAAAGAGCTTTCGTATAAAACAATTAATCTAAATTGGTTCAGTCGCTGAAAAAAAAACAGTTCTATGGGAGGTACAGTTACTGAATTTTGTACAAACATTTCTTTCATTTCAAAAGTAAGACCCTACTAACAAAAGCATACACAAAAATTTTAATCAAAATCGTTATAGCCGTGTTTGAAAAAAAAATAAACTTTTCCTCAATGGTTATATGTAGGGTATACCGCTAGTTTTGGTCCTAAAAATTAAATTCAACCACCCCTCTGGGGAATCATCAAAGATCCTTAACCACCAAATTTGGAAGAAAACCGGTTCAAACAGACAGACAGACAGAATGGCGAGACCCACTTTTTCGCATTCTCTAGCATCCTAATGACATGTCTCCTTGTTATCTCGAGTTTGATTTTTTTTTTTGCATAAAATCAAAAAAATCAAGCTAATAAATTGTAACGTTTAGTAACAAGCAGGTGCTAAACTCAAATATTTTATTGTATAACTTCATCCACTTGAAGATTTCTCTAAAAATTTGTGTGAAACTCTCGAAAACCACCTTTTATTTTATTAACACCTCTGTCATTCAGCAATAACTGTCAAAAAGCACTCACTATTCATTAAATGTAAATTATTGAATTAATTTGCAACAACTGCCTAGCCGCTCTATATAATTTTAAATCCATTGTAATCCATCCATAGTATCTGAAAACGTGCTGTGGCATGGTGGCTCACCCCTCGAATTATCCTTTAAAATTAAGCAATAAAAACCAAATAAAGGATTTCAATTCCACAGTCGCATTGTCGCATCATCTGTTGTGTACAACAACAACAACAAAATGAAAAGAAAAAAAACATTTTGAAAATATAATTCACGAAAATTTGATCATCTGTGTTGACACAGAGATCATCTTTTGTCAATGTGTTTTGTGTTTTCCTGGGGATGTCCTTTCCTCGCCTTGGCTTGGCTTGGCTTTGAATTGAAAGCCAGTTAGGTATTGTGTATTATGAATTTCGTCTGTCGGTTAATCGTCGTCGTCATCCTACGTGAGTACAATGTTTCAAATAAACAACCCGTAACCATGCAACAATGAATACAAATCAACATCATCGTGTCGCTGAATTAGCCAGAGCCCTTACACCAGCGCTGAACGTTTCCTAAAAGGATCAACAATATAAATCCAATCCCTCTGGTGTTGGGAGTTGTCGTCGTCATCGTCGTCGTGAATGCTATCCGGCGGCGCATGGTGCAGTACTAGGAGGGTAAGGAGAGGGTAACAGCGATGACAAATAATATAATTTGCACCCTTAATTGCAGACATCAGAATTCAAGGGGTAAGTTACACTTACACGCTCTACTTCTACACCACAAAATACCGACGACAAGGATGACGATGACGACGACGACGACGACGAGGATGAGGATAACATTTAAGCAATCATCTGTTAGGCATTAGCGCTGGCTGGTGGATTGTGAGCTGTGCAGGGCTGGGGGAACTGATGGTTGGGTCGTCCTAGACTAAAGATGAACAGATGGGCCAAACGACTAGGACGACGAGGACGACGACACAATCAAATGAAATTATTTCTAACCGAATTAGAAGAGAACTATCATCGTGAGCTGATGATGGAATACAACGGTATTAGGACGACACGAGGAGGAGGAGGACAATAGTGCAAACATTGGATTGTGGATTCGGATAAGGTGCATCTTGGGAGGGATAGTTGAGGCTAAAATGAGTGATGCACTCTTACACGAATTGTGCGTATCCACTGCAACATGAACTAGCTACCAACGACAACGACGACGAAAATGACGACGACAACGTTGACGATGCAACAGTGAGATGAATTATAGACATGAACATTGACTCCTTCCTTCTCTCCATCTATATGCATGTACTTTTCAGCGATGATGGGATAGAAATGGAACTCATGTTAGACTAAATAAATGTTTTCCTTTGGACGCCTTTACGCACAATAGAACACACTTGGAGTGGTTTGTAAGTGTCGAGAGAAGTTATACGTGATGAAGTGGACAATTGCACGATGAAATGAACTGCGACCAAGAGTGGATAAGCAAGTGTGGTTCCCTAAGGAGTCTCAAAGGTTGATTATAGAATCATAATAATGAGTTAATTTTGGGGTATGGAAGTGGTTTGTGAATTTAACAATGTTTATGTATCTATGACGTTCAAATGGAACTAAAATGAGTTCCATAAAATGGGATATCCTTAGTTTATTGACATAATATTAAGCAATATTACCTCATGCTATCATTTTCTCTCATTGTACGTATATGCATGGTTCATTCTGTACCAAAATAGCTTACAGCTAGCTACAGCTAGCAGTTCGTTATACCCCAGCTTTGATAAGTAACACAACAAAAACAAAAGTGTAAAAAAGCCAAGTTCTCCTATAAAAACAACTGTATCCATTAAGTTTTCCACAAAAAGGATTGAGATATAAAAGGATACAAAGTTCGTAGTTGCCTTAAAGTTCATTTATTTTGTTTTTCAATTTTTATATATACCTAGCACTAACATTTGAAAGTTGTTTGAAAGATTGCAAAACAAAATAAATGAACTTTAAGGGAACTACGTAATTTTCAATACCGAATTGATAATAGTGGAGGATACCACGCCCCTTTATTGGAAAATTTTAAACTTTTGGTCTATCTGTCAAATTATAAGTTTCTACGATGCTTGAAAGTCCATCATATAGGCATTTGATCATATTGCAGACAATGGGCGGATACCACGCCCCCTGAATGCAAAATTTTCGATTTATTTGTTCATATGCATCGCATAACAAACAATTGTGCGAAATTTCAAAACCTTACAATGATTTTAGACTTAATAAGGCGGATACCACGTGCCCTGAAAAGAAACTCTCAAATTTTTTTTCATTTCAGTGAATATGGGCGGATTCCACGCCACCTGAATGCAAATTTTCGATTTTTTCTGTCATATGTACCGCAAAATCTGTTATTGTACAAATTTTTTTCTGTTATATGCACCGCAAAATCTGTCATTGTACAATATTTCAAGATTCTAGGGTGACGGGAAGTGCTCCATAATGTTGATGATCTGTCAGTGAGTCAGTGAGTGAGTGAGTCAGTCAGTCAGTTTGCAATTTTTTAAGTCCTGTATCTCATAAACCACTAAATCTTGACTGCCTCTACAAATATTGAAAATTCTTGGCCTAATTTGTTTAGAAGTTAGAGGGGGGTCGATAATGGCCTGAGAGTTTTCCTGTAAATAAGGGTGTACTGCCAAAGTTGCTAGAACTTGTATGGGCACTACCGTGGCCGTTCTTTTTATCTTTCTATTCCTTTTAAAAAATTAAATGATATATTTTTGGCATCTACGATTTATTCAAACTATGTTCTACAGATAAACGGCCAAATGTTTTTAAAATAATGATAGATCGTCATAATATAAATTTGACTTATGAAAGCCTCATATCCCATTTCCACAATTTAAAGGTCCTGACTGACGATTTTTCCACTTATGACTAAACCTATTAGCCAGCCCAGGCACTATATACAAAAAATAAACCTGAAATAGAAAAAAAAATTAGAAAATAAATTTTCTTTAAGTTTGGCTTTAATCATTTTTGTTAAAAGGCAGTTATTCACTAAAAACTTATTGTTCTTTAAATCCAAGATTGCGGCTGAAGTCATGGTACAATTTTTACGAAAAGTGATGCATAATAATAGGTTTCTATTGATCCTCTCTTACGTTCTGCCAAAGAAAATTGTACGATATACTATTTTCCATTTCAAATGCTTATTTCATCTGGACTACATATATGGAATGTTTGAGCTGGCATACATTTTAATTTTTAATAATTATCTAAAAAACAGCTGCTTAAATGAAATAAATGTTGTTCTGACAGATTTCTACCTATTTCATTGAACGAGAATGTACGTTTACTTGCTAAGTTGTACTGTGTGTTTTAATTATATTAGCCTTTTGAGTTTGAAGGTTGAATAAAACACATTTCGGAATTTTGCTTTACAAATATAAATATAATGACGCAAAATTGTAAACAATTTAGTAAAATGTTAAAGCATTTTAGTAAGTTTCTAAGGTGGAAAGAAGATTCTGCTCTCAATAAAATTTATTCATTCATTCATAATTTAAAACAATTTTAGCATTTTATAATCAGTTTATCCAAAGGGAAATTATTTAATAGATAATTATACCAAATGAATTTTTTTGCATACAAGTTTTATTATTTTACACTTAAAATGCGAGTTCTTAACAGAGCCCTTAACATAATATGTAGTATAGTTGAGTTTTTTTTAGCAAAGCTATCTGTAGTACAGCATCGAACACGTATTACACAAACAACTTACTGCCGATTAAAGAAAATGTTAAATCCTACTGCCAATAGATTTTTGAGATTTTTCGAATTATTGTAAAAAATCTATTGGCAGCTGTATTCAACTATATTTATTATCGGCAGTTCGATGATAAGAACACACCTTATATTTTTTTTTGTATTTGTTATAGGATATTGGACTTTCGGAGTTTTAAGTTCGCAGGATTCTGAGTTTTCTGGATTTTGGGTTTTTCGGATTCAAAAACATGTAGCATTTGAGTCATTCAATATAAGAACGTCTGAAAGTAGACAAAAAACGTCACCGCTACATATTCATTGCGGCTAAAATTTTGTCATTATCTTGTACCGTGTAAATGTGGCGTGATTTAATTTTCGATCGCATCAGTTCCCCGATAACCACATTCCAATTTTCGAAAAAAGGAATTTTTATGCTTTACTATTTTGGTTCTAGAAGCTTTTCTATCTCACCATGTTTAAAATGGCAATTGATCAAAAATATTAGTATTTAAGTAACTAGTAAAGGAAATGTTAGTAATACCCTTGGATTACAATACGATGCTAAAAAAACGATAATTTTATTATGATAATTTTATTTGATTGTACACAGCTTGTTGGGTATACTCCTTATGCAGAAAATCTAAGATTGAAATTTCTAGTTTTGAGTCTTTGTGAAAAGAAAACCAATATCGATTTTAGGTTTTAATTATTTTAAAATTTTCTTTATTAAGATTTTGTTTTTTCCAATATTATTTAAATATTTACAATATTATTTATTTTTCTTAAGTTACTTTTACTCACGTATCACACATAGCGGGTATCTTAATCATTATATAATTCGTTTTAAGTATTTACAGTAAATTATATTTTGTAGGTACCTATACATTCAATTCTCTAAAACAGAACAAATAAACATAAAATGGAAAAAAAAATGACTTCAACATAAAAATAATAATAATTTATTAGGCAGAAACTCAACTCAATAAGATCGCAATGAGTTAAACTGATACTAAATATTTTTCTTCTTTCTGTTGTCACGAGCGTAATGTGACTCACAAGTCTGACTAGATTTTGGGTTTCATTGCATAATTTCACCCCGGTAACAGTTTCTTTCTTTCTTTAAAAACCGAACTAACTAGCAATGCTATTCGATGAAGCCTTCGAACGTTCCTTAGCCTCTTGTTGGGCTTTTTTTGAGCGTTTCCATTTCATTCGACGATTTTGGAACCAAATTTTAACTTGCGTCTCAGATAACATTAATCCACTGGCAACCTCAAAACGTTTCGGTCTTGAGAGATATTTATTTTGTTTAAACTGTTTCTCCAGCTCAAGCAGCTGCTGGGAAGTGAATGCAGTTCGTGGTCTTCTTGTTTTACCCAAAATCGCATGGTGCGGGTATGCCGCTAGTTCGGGTATCCTATGATGCAGCATACCGGCACGGGCAAGAAATTCAAATGGCAGGTGAGATTGTACAAAACTATGACCCATGGGGAGCTGCAAGTTGAGAAGAGAGGATTGCCAATCGTCAGTCATATGAAATTGCTTCACTCTATCTTCGTTGCAACTCACCGGAATGGGCTTACCAGATGGATCCAGTGGACGATGGAATGCGGATCCTCCTTGGGCTAGCAACTGGTAGGGATGTCCACCGGCATAGAGGGGGAAGTCTTGTGGTCTTATCGGGCTGTGTGGGGGTATTGGTTTTTTAAACTCATCGTGAAAATCCATTCGCATATTTATGTGATGTTGGTCTTCGCAGCCTGGACTGATTGGCGGACTGGAACGGTGTGATGAGGTTGGAGATTCTGATCTATTAAGAAAAAAAAAAAAAAAACATTATAAGTAAAGCTGAACAATTTTGGAAATGAAAGTTAAAAAATTCTTCGTGTAGCTTAAAACTGGATATAGTCTTCTAAACGCATAAGGCTACTGAGTCACTAGATAAGAGTTTGTCTAATGACTCGAAAATTCAATTTTTTTTGTATTTATTTACAAGTATTATTGAATTAAGGAATTCAGCCATACTTGCAATCTCGATACCTATTGTTTTAAGAAAAATAAAAAAGTTTATTAGCCCAAAGAAAGAAACAAATAATTTATAGTTAGTTTGTTTTGAATCTAATTTGCAATCGACCTCAAACTAATTTACAGTCGGTTATAAACTAATTTGCAATTGATGTCAAAATTATTTATCTATTGCTTGCGCCCGTCTCTCGTTTCTGGGTTATTAAAACTTATTGCAAACTTGAGTTATTTTTAAAATTGTCGAATATTAAATATTTAAAAATTTCTATGTTTTGATAAAAAAATTCAAATGTTTTTTTGGGATCTCGTTTTGCATATTTTTAAAAATGGATTTTGTTTCAAATCTGAATGGGTTCAAGAAGAACTACTAATATACTGTAGATATGCCCAAACAACAAAAACAAACCACACTATTTATTAGATTCAAATAATGACTATTAACTTATCGGTACCTATGTTATTTGATTACACTGGTTACAAAAGTTTTTCTGTTTTGTCAACTGTTTCTTACCAGTGTGGGGTTTCTAATAATCGAAAGGTATCAATTTTTTTGCCAGTTCATTAATTTGTGTAGCAAATAGGCAAAACAATTTAAGTCCATTTTTCGTTTACCGAAAATTTAGTTTAACTATTGAAACTCTAGCACATTAGTTTTGAAAATAAATTAAGGTTTCGTTTAAAGCCTTGTTGGACTTAAAAAAAAATGCTCAATACAAAAATATGTGCTTTTTTATGGACATTTGTGGACTGAAGTTTTTTTTCTTAAATAAGTTAGTAAATTGTAAAAAAAAAAGAACTTATGCCCGTTGTTATGCAATTTCTTGATTACAGCTAAAGAATTATGATTTGGTTAAAGTCGTGTAAAAATATAGACAAAGATTTATTACTCATTTTTGCGAAAAATGGACTTACCTACGTTGCTTTGCCTATCTACGACAGATTTAAATTCACTGTGGTAGAATTTTGTATTTTTGTCAGTGTTTTGATGCACTCTCTTGTCTCAGAATTCGTATACCCGGTCAGTCGTTTTATCATAATTTTGCGATCCAATTATGTTAAACTCCCGATTTTAAGTCATTTACTTTGAGATTCGAACGACGAATACTCGTAAATTGTCTAAAATATTAAACAACAAAATGATATACTCCCCTCCTCAGATCGCCCTCCCACTCCCAATTCACCCCTTTTATTTTTCAATTCAGTTCATTTCGATTTCTATTGGTCAGAGAAAAAATGTTTTTAACTTAAATACTCACAATAAATATTTTCTCAAATATTTCATTTAAAATATTATATTCGATCAAAACAAAAACATAATTTAAATATATATGTAATGCTGTAAATATACAGGATGTTCCACTGTCACCGCCGCCGCCGCAGACAAAAACCATGGGTTCCTGAGGTCATTCTAAGTCATAGAACTCATAAAGCAATTTCCTCGTTTTCGCTTCGTTTTGGAGTCTGTAACGTTTTTTATGATTTTGGCTTTTTTCTTCTTTTTTGCCCGTATCTTTGCCAAACGACGTCCGATCTGTAATATTTTTCTTTCATTCAATTAAGAATTTATAAATGTTTTAGTTTGGTGACCAATTTTTTTCTGTGCGAATAACGGTTTTTGCCGCATCAAACACAATTTTTATGGGAAATGAACTACGATCGTTCTTTTCGCTGGCACTCAGGAGTAAAACTTTATACCATAAAACGAAGACGGTTGATCGTGTTATTCATCAACACTAAATGAAGCTTCATAATTTTGGCTTCAAAATTAGTAATCAACATGAGTTTTCCTCAAATTGAATTTTTCACTTTATTATATTTTATGAAAAGATCTGAACTAATCGCATGCAAAAGTCTGCTACTTTTTTAAATACTTGAAGTAAAGTACTGATAATAATTATTTTCTCAAAATATCTTAATATAAGATGTTAGGATGTGTCATTTTACTATTTTTCATTATGAGTTCCGAAACTGTTGATTGTTTCAGATTCAAATTATATGGAGTGTTATTCTTTTATCATCATTGAGGGAAAAAAAGCAACGTAAAATTTAAGCCGATCTCGTTTAATTGTAAGTTGGTGATAACTAGCGTCAAACATATTTAATTTTACGTTGAAACATATTTGATTAAAATAAGCAATTTGACGAGGAAGTTGGTTCTAGCCGGAACATTTCTAAGTGATAAGTCTGTTTGTAAAAAAAAAGTTGAATTTCCAAGCACAGTGTAATTATTGATTTCTTCCATCGAACGAAAAACCATTAGTGCCAAATCATGTTACACAGTGAATCTTCTAAATTAAAGGGTCTTACTTCAAATGTACTTACTTATTTACTATATTTAATAAATGCTTTACACAAATTATACATATTAAAGGTGTTTATGCAACGGCATTAACGTGGTAAAGTGATAAACAAACTGTCTAAAATTTGATTTTCCCATTTTACCGCGTTAACCACGTTAACATAGGGATTATGGCTTTTTAAGGAAAATCAAAAATGAAATTTATTAGAATCAATTCGAAGTTCTATCATAGCATACGTACATATACATAAAGTTAAATTAAAATTGTAAAATCCGTTTTTAAGCAAATTTGTGTAACTAGAAACCAAAGAGATATTCAAAAACAAAATAGATACTTGTAACAACCTTGAAGATGATTTTAAAGGCACCTGTTCAAAACTTTAAGCAAGTGCATTAACGCGTTTAGGGTAAAGTTCGATGTATAGGTTGACGTCCGACGGGAAGTATGATCAAAACCAATTTTATGGATATTGTTGTTCGTTTATTTTAGTTAAAACCTTTATTTATCTACGCTTAACCAATCTTTTCCCTATACCAAGTAAATATAAATAAGAGTCTACTTTCTGCCAAGAACAAAATGGCGACTTCTGCTTTCCTTCTGTTAACTGCAACGGAAAATGGTATTATATAGTTGCATATATGTCTTATTAAATATAAACACAAGGTCAGTTTCACGTATTTACTTTCAATTACTGATTAGTTTTTAAACTATTTGATTTATTTGGTAATTTGTAGGTGACATTTTTCTAAATATTTTTTTTATCAAATTGTAGATTATGGACAAAACTATGTATGAGTTATTAGGTAAAATGTAAAAGTTGGGAAGGTATAGACACTTCTAGAAAGGGGTAAGTCTGAAGACTGTCATTTTGTTACTGTCTTGTCTAGAAGGGTAAACATAGGATTTTATATTTTATCTTGGAGATGAAATAATAAAACCAAATCATTTTTACAAGATTTTTACGATCGCTACTAGTTTTCATTGAGCTATTAAATAGTTATTTAGTTGTAAGAAACAGATGCAGGCTGCAACTGCTATTCAATTTTGAAAAATGTTGAATTCTATCGAGCCCTGTCCTTCAATGTTAAATCATAAATATAATAGTCGGTAAATGTTCATGTCCTTATAGTTGCGGAATGCTATTTTTTACCCAACAGTTCACTTGCGTGAATTTGACAGCTGAACTGGTTACAATAACTTGTATCGTAAAAAAATTACACTCTCCAATGCTACTTTTCGTCCTTTTTTAACATTATATAGCTTTCAACCTCATTTTACTTCCGGAGTCAAATAATCATTTTTTTCGAGTTTTGCCTTATATTAAAATTCACTAAATATTGATATCCGACCAAAACTGATTTATCTGTTTTGCCAAATTATGACAGTTGAAAATATTTCCAAAACAATATTTGCCTATTTTTTGATGCCCACAATTAAAGAAACTCTTCTCACAATAATTTTCATCTGTGGCTCACCTTGACATTCCGTCGGGACTTGGCGTCCCATACTGATCTCGACTTTCGTGTATCCGCCTAAGAGCTTCTTGTTCGCTTATTGGTGCAACTGGTAAATCGCCATGTCCCCTCGTTGGCAGCATCATTCTCGCATCCTTTCCATTCTCTGCATCACTTTGATTTTTTGCTAAAAGTGCATCAATACAAAATGACTTTTTGATACTTGCAACTGGCGGCGGCGGCGGTGAAGTTTGCGTAAATGGTGCTGTCATGCGATTCATGTATCCTTGATGATGGCTATAACTGTCATAACCCGATGATTCGCATGCTTCCGGTGGTAATGGAACCAAAGGCGGTGGGGGTAGTACTCCCCCAATCATGGATGCGGGAAGAGGCAGTTGTTGTGATGGCCGAAGTTGTTGTGTTTGTTGTTGGATAAGTGGCAGTGGTTGATTATTATCCACCGGCAAGGGGCTTAGTGTGTAATTACTCTGTGGTGAATTCGCCGATTGTGGTGAGTTAATTGTACGCGGAGGCGATAGCGACGCACTTGTATTATTATCACTTTGATATTCCTGTTTCAGAGGACTCGAATGGTTATTGTTGGTTAAAAAGCGAGATATGTGCTGCTGTTGCACTTGTACACTTGACATTTTGATTCACTATTATAGAAGATTCTATTTTTCACTGTCACTGTTTTTTTTTTGCTTTTTCTTTTCTTTTGTTCTTGCGTCACTTGACGAATTGCGACATAGACGTGTGTTACCGTTAACGGCGCGTTCCGAACTGTGATAAACTTCAAGTTCTAATGCTGCATATATCGACAATAATATTTCACACCTCACATTATTTTGTCGCACGCATGGGTAGTTATCGGTAAACCACTACACTCAAAGCGAAACCAGTTGGTTTTCTTGCCACCACCTCTCTCTCATTTGAGATAAGATGGAGTCATACCTAACTGTCATATCACACACCAACAACGGTTTCGAAAGAGAGAAACCACTATATTCTGGCAGAAAAAGAGGCGTGGCTGTGTGGTGCAATTTAAAATGAAGATTGGATATCAAAACTGGGAGTGGCAAATTGTGTGTTGGCTTTACAGGATGGAGTGGTATTGAGGAAATCTCGTCAAACGAGATATTTAAGTGCTGCTCTACTCTCTGGATCGGATCGGGGAGTACAAATATTACGATAAAGTGGTGGCAGGGATAATTGGCGATTATCGGGTGAATACGACGGTGAACTCGAACTCGACCTGCCACCCTCGCTGTCATTGTCAGCATCCTCGTACTTTGTACGAAATGTCAACCTTCCCTTGGTTTTCATTTTCAGTAATTTGGGAGAGAGCCTTCCTTAAGGGTTCGTTTTGTGCTCCCTCTCTTTGCAAATGTCATTTCTACACAATAACCGAGAAGCTGAGGGTGGAAATTTGACTTTAAATGGCGTAAAGTTTCATTTCTCTATTCTCTTCCTTGTCTTCTTTTCGATACGTTTGTGGGTGGTTTGGTAGGTTTGGTTTTTGGGTGGCTTCAGTGAGGATAAAGTATAACGGTTTTTGTTGTTGACTCTAATATATTTGTGTAATATTCATGTGTTATTTTCTCTTGAAAAGAGAAATGCACAAAGTCCATCTCATTATTGTCCATTTGTTTGATTGTTTGAACTTTTCTTTATGTTCTTACTTCCTGTTATGCTACGTGTGTGTGTGTGTGTGTGTGTGTAATACTTGTGTGGGTCCTTCACTGTTGTCTTTTTTTTTTTTTTTGAATATGGATGAGCTTAATGTAAGCGTGTGTATATGTTTTCAGGGTAAAAAAAATGCAAATTTTCTGGTAATATCATTTTACGGGATGCTAAGTGGTAATCAATTTGTCGTAATGTCTACGATTTGAGGATTTTTATTTCATTTGGATTTTTGTTTTTATTTTTATTTTACTATGGAATTGGGTGGGGGGAAATGTTCTTAAGAGCAGATTAAGTCTAAAACGAGGTAAACAACCTTTTATATCTGATTTTTAAGAAAATTAACTTTTTCGATTCTGTTAAAAGAAGGGATGTGTATGGAGGAAAATGATGTAGGAGGTATTGAGTTTTATGATTTCTTAAATCGTTTTTAAAGTATTCATCGGGAGGCCTCTATTCGGAAAAGTGCGTTGCTTTAGAATTTGACAGCTGTAGAATGATAAGCTCGAAAATACGGAGTTTTACGGAGTTTACGTATCTTGTTATAAATGATGGAATGGACCGACTAGCTAGCTCAAGGAGAACTAAAGTCTAATAACTGACACACCTTTGTGCGTACAATTCGGCGGGAAGAAAAGAAACTTGTTATTCCCTGCTGAGTGTGATCGGCTCAGGTGTGATGCCCAGACCTTTGTCAAGGGAATTCTCTAGTGTGCGGAAAAAACGATTGGAATTTTAAGGTGGATTTAAATTTATATATTTACTGAGTTAGTATTTTTAATTATTAGCTTTGTTTTATTGGTAGATGGGTAAGAAGAACAGCAATCGAATGCCAATAAAACGATTTTACTCGTTTGAACATTTAATGTTTGAGTGTTGTTACCATGTAGATGTTTTTTGGTGCAACAAAAACAAAACCAGATTAGGGGTGTGTTCGCAAACTTTATCGAATATCATTTTCGATTTGCAACATGAAGTGATCTCGATTTAACCTTCTTTCTTTTTTAAATAAAATACGAATATGCGAATATTCTTTTCTTATTCTGCGCGATTGTAAAGATTTAGATCAAATTCTTAATTAAATCAAATTTAGAGTAATATTCGTTATTTTTTTGTTTTTTTTTTCTTGCTAGTCAAAACGCGTTTTATTTATTAAAACAAAAATCAACGAACGCATCCTTTGCACGTGAAACTGCCAATCTTCAAACATAAAAAAAAAACATTTCTACCGACTCTGCGCCCTCTTTATTTGAATGTTTCAAAGCTCTATAGCCAGTATCGCCATCTTGACTTGTACTGCCTTATTTTTCGGTAGCATTCGTTTTGTTTTTCATAGAAAATTTTGCTGCGGTGCTTACTCAGCAACCAATAAAACACGGCTATTATTATAATTTGGTACATTATGCTTATTTAAGTATCGACTTATGCAGTCCTTTATGGTATGCAGTCCGAATTTATGTAAGCATTACGTCACTAAGACATTTTCAATTGATAATACTACAATGTCCAGTTGTAGTGTAGCTCACAAAATAAACAGAATTGTTTCTGTAACTTTAGCAAAAGTTCTACTAAAGCTTGGAAAAATAAGCTTTGCTAATTATGAAAATAAATTACATGATGCCGACCTCAAAAATTTTGTATCTTAATTAATAATTCTAAAATTGCTTAAACATTGTTGTAGTGTAACTCACTAAGAAGAGCCGGTCACTAAAAACAGATTCAGTCGCAGCCTATAATGTTTTTTTGTGCTTTTTCTTGGATATGGGTAAAACATTAGCTAAAAGAAAGCAAATACAGACAGAAAAACTAAAATTGATTAGATTATTTGTAGAATTTGAGGGAAAATAACAGAAATCTCTTACATTTTTTAAGTGAACCAGGATCTACTTCTCTTCCTAATGGATATGCATTTACAACTTCTCTACGCTTTCTAAGAGACTAGAAAGAAGATTCCATTTAGCTTTTGTAACAGTCTTTCGATGAAAACTTTTTCAAGCGAACGCTTAAGTCGTAGTCTCTTCAATTGCAAATCGGAGGGTTCTAACTTTGGTTTTGTTCTTGAAGCTTCTTTGTAGAACTCCTTATTTCTTCGGCCTTATTATTTACGTGAAACTTGTCAAATGTTTTTGAGTTGTTTTTTCTTACATTTTTCAAATAATCCACTCAATTTAAGTTTCTTTCTTTGTACTAATTTAACCTCTGTTGCTGTATTAGGCATTTTAATTCTTAAGTGCAATAGAATTTATTATAAATTTTCTAAAAGCCATGTTGTACTTGAAAAAATGTAAAAATGTACTTAAAGATAATTTAAAGTATTTTTTATAAAAATAGTAGTTTTGAAGTTTCTATGTTATGTTCTGTAGTTGCAGTTTTGCCGTTTTTTTCATAACAATGTGATTCTACAGTCGAAAATGACAGTAGTGTAGCTCACGTTTCCGCCTGTAATGTAGCTCACAAACTATATTATTAATAAAACATAACTCTAAAAACAACAGTGTTTTATCTTACCATTTTCCATTAATCTATTTTAAGTACTTTGGATGCAGTTAGAATTTCCTTTTGCATGTTGTGTAGCTCACATTTACTTTTCATTAAATATATCATATTTTACAACAATGCAAGAGCGTATCTTAACAACATGTTGATTATTGAAAAATCTTATATGTAATACTACTACTACAACTACATGGCAGTATTCGTAACATAAGAAAAAATAGAACGCTGTTAATGTCAAATGTAGTGTAGCTCACATAAGCGATTGCCAAGTTATAAAAAAATATATCCCCGAATGGCATATTTTTATCTATCGGCTTATTATCAGTAAATCAACTTGTAACCGAGAAGAATTTATTTGATAATCGTATTTTTTTTTTTCACCACCCTCTATATTAAAAGCAATCTGCTCCTAATTGCCAGCGTTTAAGCTAAATCACTCAGAAAATGTCCACAATTTGCAACAATAAACAGTGAAAAAACATCACATATGTTGCAACAATTACACCCCGCATTTGACACTACCACTAAGGTATATCTATCGCCCAGAATTGTTATTGCACCAGCTCAACCGAACACAATCGTCAAACAGCCACAATGAGTGCAAACAATACATCAGCATTGGCACAGCAGGTTCACCCAAACAATATTACAAAACAACCTTACGCACAACGGGGTGGCAAATAACCCTAAGCTTTTTTGAGCTAGTGTCCCTTTTTTGATTGTAGCGTGTTAATTCATCTGATAAGTGAGCAATAATATTTTCCTGCTCGTCCTCGTCCTCCTCAACCCTCACAAAACTATTCGCAACAATTTGGGATTATTAATTGAATAAATATTTAAGTCATTTAGACGAATTGTACGCTCGACTATAGTTTCCTACCACCACCCTTAAATAATTCGGGTATTTTTGTAATTCCAAATACAAATATGGTTTGTTGTTAACTTTTACTTTTGCTGCCAGTCTATCCCTCGTAACTAATCAACCATTCCCAATTCTTGTCATACTCTCATATATTATTCTGGGATCCCTTGATAAATACCCGTTTTCGTTTGAATCATAATGCGTAATCCCTAGAAAGGGTATTTTCATCCCTTTGTCTTGCCTAATTGCTATTTAGGTTTCGATTTTTCAAAATCAAAATAAAATCACAATCAGTTTGAACATTTTAAATTTTTATTGAATTCATGTTTATCCTTCGCCTCGTATGTGTAGTGGGTTGGAGGAAGGTTTTCGAAATAACATACTTAAGCACGATTCAATGCTTTCTTCTTCATGATATGTGCTTAGAAAAACAAAATATAAACAAATCATTAGAATTGGTTTGGGAGACTGTCGGTCGGTTCGTAGTGGAGTGGCATTTATTTTTCGACCAGACCTTATAACAATATTCGTGTCTACCTTTGGAATGGAAAAACTGGACAGACAGATTTCGTAGACAAAACATCAGACTGCTCATTAGGGAAGTTTGAGAAAAAATTTAAAATGAATGCGCAGACAGAAGTGAAGGTTTTTTTTTTTTTTGTATTATTTACAAATGATTAAGGAATGTAATGTTGGGGCAAGTTATATGCTGTAGAAAAATAAATCTAGTCGTAATAAGAAGTTGTAATGGGTATGTATTATTTTATTACATGGATGGAAGGACTGTTGAAAAATGTATGTAGAAAAAATGAAAAAGTGTTTACGAAATAGAAATGAAGGTTAAAAAATTAGTTAAAATATTTATGTTTTGAATGTTTTTAGCTAACAAGTACGAAAAATGCTTGGAAAACAAAATGAGGTTCCATTTTCCAACCTTCTCCTCTTATTTTTAATCTGATCCAATAACAAAACTTCTTTCTTATTTCATAAGTCAGTTTTGTAACTATGTCATACAAATAATTTGGTGAATTAGCACAATTTTACGTCATAAATTCATTTTATTTCATAATTTTGGTCGCTTTACTAATTTCCATTGTGATAGAAAACATAGGCATATTTTTGTTTAGTTTTCAGCGATACTTTATGTTACACATTTCCGAACACGCTTATTGGTTAAGCTTACCATATCGCTTTTCGCTGTAAAATTTCTTAGTCTGTTTGTGAAAATCATATCCCATATAAATTTTGACAGTTTGTTTACTAAATATAGTAAGTTTACGGAGTGCTTTATATATTTGCATGAATACCCCTATTATATTTTTATGTCTTTCAGAATATATGATGAGGGATTTGGTACCAATCCAGGCCCAAGCTGAGCTCGAATAAAATGCTTAAACTCAGTAATGTTGGCCTACTTCTCAAAAAATGAAGGCAACAGCATGGGGTGGTACCGACAAAATATTCTGAGTTAACGTCAAATAAAATAAATTTACATAACCAACTTTTAAAATGTTTTTCAAAATTCGGCGAGCATTTTAATGATTCTCTAAGTTTGCATGTTCCTTAAAAGAAATATTTGATGTTATATTTTTGAAGCGTTTCAACAAAATTGTTTTCTGTGGGCTATAAATTATGTATATTCAATTGATTACCTTTAAGGGTTAGTTTGTTCACAGTGGGTTAAGTTTATTGAATAATTTTCAGAGGTTCTAGTTAAATGGCGCTAATCAACCATAATCATAATCAGCTTAATCCATGACTTAAAACTCAATAATAATAACCATAGATTAAAGATGAAGATTTGACTGTGGGCCACCAAGTCGAATTTTTCTCAAACTTGAATTTTTTTGCCACATTTTGAAATTCCCTCCAATTTTTTAAAGGCCTATTTCCAAGTCCTCCAACTCTAATTTTTCCTCAAACGAATTTTAATATTCCGTAAAAATTCGACTAAGAGGGAATCACCGTATATTTTTCTAACAAAAAAATGTACAAATTTAATGCTAGATCCCTAGTTTTTAAATATCGATTTTCAGAGCAACAATATACAACTTTGCTTTGGGCTTTATTTTAATTTCTGAACTTCACTATAATTTGCTAAAATAAATTGCCTTTTTATATTGCAGACATAGCCAACCCTTTTCTTTTGTTTTAAGAAATAAAAAGAACGTTAATCCTTTTGTATTTGTTCACGTACAGCTTATATAATTATTTTTAATGAGAGAGTTCTTTTTGAATGTATCTTTGACATAGGTACTCAATGAACAATTATTTATTAGTTTTTGTTTATTTTAAATATTTTTGTACAAAAAGTTAAAAAAAATTTAAGACGAAAACTTAAGAAGAGGATCTGTATTGTTATAATTAAGTTACAGAAACTAAAATTCCTAAACTTAAAACATACATATCCTAAGATCAAAGTTTACTTAACTTTTTAATACTTTTTACCCTGCCATAATTTTTTCGTTATTCCTATTAAGAAAACTTCTTTTTAAGTGCTGAGCTAAATCTTAGCTAGTTAATCCTGGGAAAAATTGAATACAAGTGATCTGTAAAGCATTTTTAAAGTGAAGGATTAACTTTGTCCCTTTGGTTTTTAAAATCCTATTAAAATCGTCATGTAAGACTTTAAAAAACACCTGTATGCTATCAAACACACAGGTGGAAAGACCATAGCATGGGTGTTTCGATAGCGGTACCACTTAACTTCCATAGTTAAAAGGAGATTTGCATAGTAGCTCACTACAATTCAATACATTAAGCACTGGATCTATTAAAAACTAACCCCGGGATCCAGTTTGACTTTAATTTAATCCTGAAACCAGGATGGTCGCACTCTAAAAAAATGGGCGTAATCTCCTGATACGCCTATCGATGCTGTCTATCATTAGTAATTTTTATTGATTTATCTATTTCCTATTTAAGGTGTTGTGTGGACTTTTAAATTGCTAAGAAAAACAATTTTAGCGTGTGTAAAAAAGAAAAAGAGTCACGAACGAGTGAATAACTGCCTTTTTGTATGTAGCACGACATCAAATTCTCAGGCATTAAAACTAAAACAAACAATAACTAAATCTTTCAATGGATATTAAAATTTAATGAAAGGTACAATCACATGCAATGCACCAACTCCTTATCAGCATATTATATTTTTCTATTCATCGAAAAATTTTACCGTTTTAAAGTTTAAAGTTTACTTCGTTGCATTAATAAAATAAATCGATTGATTTGTTTATTGACTTTATATTAATGTTAGATATAAAAACACACTGATATCTGATGCCTACTGTTCTGGCACTAATCAAATAAAACCTTTCATACTTATAGGTCCAAAAAAAAAAAAAAAAGAGAAGCCTAATCGGCTACTGTTAAATTCTATTAAAACTTACAATCAATCAATCTATAAATAGTCATAAAATTTTACAAACAGAAGCTTGTTTACTTACCAGTAATTGCCTCTGTGCTCGATTAAATCGTTTAATCTTGATCGCTCACCGACTTGCTTTCCAAATAGCAGTCTTATATATAAAAAAGAGCAAATCAATTTTAGATTTAGGAAGCTAAACTATATCATAAGGCGTCGTTCTTTACAGACAGTATTCTTCGCTACAAGATATTGCTTTTAAATAGAGTGACCATTTCTGTTTATTTTTGATTGTTTATAGAAAAGCAATATAATGTTTAATAAAATTAATAATTGTGCCCCCTAGTCTATTGTAAGTTTTGTAATTCCTAACTTTATATATATTCCTAAATTTAAGTTGATTGCGTCATGGCCGCTAATACGAATTTTAAGGCTATTCTGGTGTAGAAATATTCTGGTAAGTAGACCAGATTCCAAAGTTTTTTGATTCCCAGAACTCTAACTTTCCCTTTGAAACAAGAGGTTTACTATAATTTATACTCAACAAATTAAACGAAATGTTTTTGTTTAAGAATTTCCTTTAAACAATGCTCAATATTCTTCATTTTAATTATAAACAAAATATGGTCACCATACCTGGCACTGTTTCAGAACACCACGATACCGTGTTACTGACGTGTTCTTTTTACCACGCCGCTGTAGTCTCGTACTACCTATCACGTTTAGGAATCAAGAACAAATACTCGAAGACACTATATTTGCCTCAGTAAAGCTCCTTCAATATTGATAAGTTACTTACTTCTAAACTCCACGCACCTCTCGACTTGCTTATCTCTTGAGTAGCTGTGACCCATTCCCAATCGGTAACGATATATTTTTTTTTCCTTTATTGTGATGGATTAATTTTCAATTACGGAATTTCGAATCATCCATTGTGGACGATTTGAATTTCAATCAATTTTCAATTAGTTTTTTTTTTTTTTGATATAATAAAAATACCCTTGTATAATTTAATAGGGAAGGCGAGAGGGTTACTGACCACCACCACCACCGTTCGCAGTCATATAA
Source organism: Meliscaeva auricollis (assembly GCA_948107695.1). Classification (NCBI taxonomy): domain Eukaryota; kingdom Metazoa; phylum Arthropoda; class Insecta; order Diptera; family Syrphidae; genus Meliscaeva; species Meliscaeva auricollis. The sequence goes on from OX403617.1 coordinate 76,904,784, forward strand.
AATAGCCTTTGTGTTTTATATTTATAATTAAATCAATTAAAATGGTTAAATTTATTTGAAAAAAAAGTCAAAATCTAATCTAATCGGCAAATCTACGTGGTACCAAACACAAACTTTTATAAACATGAAAATAATTGTGCTTCTGATTTTATTGCCATTAATTAGGTGTGAAGGGGGCTAATTAAAATTTCAAAATTATCCATGACAGTACAAATCGTGCCTTGAATGCGCCATCTAATCGAAATCATCAAGTCAATATGATAAAAAAACAAATAATGTTTTTGAGAGTTGTCAAAACAATAATAACAAAATGATAAATCTATAGCCCAAGGGCTTTGCTATTAAAATTTATTTATTAATTAAAACAATAATTACCAACATGGAATTCGTAACTGATTGGGTGATTTGATTTGACTGATTTAATTATGGCCATGACCAAGAGATTTTTCTGTTTGATAATTGACAATTAATTTGTAAAGCAAAAACAAAAAAAAAAATAAATGTCATGAGATATTGATTTGGACTCTTGAAAAGCTTATCTTTTGGATATGAAGAATTTAGAGTGCAGTAAATTTTTGTGGATCTTATCGCAAAAAAAAAATGTATTTTAAGGGGAAATATATTATGCGCATTTACAAAGACTTGTTTGATAAGAAAGCGACTCGTGTTTGCATGAATATTAAATCTTAATTTGATACAATTTTGTAAAAAAAAAAAGTCGTGATGTTTTTTTTTTTGGAAATGCTTTTCGAAATAATTGTGTACACAAACATTGAAATATTTTTGTTGTCATAAATTCCAATGTAATCCACATTTAAAATTAAATTCCCACTTATCAAAATAATATCCTTTTTTATGCTTAATCTTTAAAATTTTGAGGATAATTTACAAAATCTCATCGAAATCAACAATAATTCCTTGTTTATTTAGTTTAAAATCAATATTCTGAAGAGATATTCATCCCTATCGGGAACGATATTTCCCGGGGATTTTTTTTTTGGGAAAAGGGCTTTAAATCGAAAAATTTCTCTGAAAGTCACTCCTTTTTATTTTGTCTGGTATTCTTAATACCAGAAACAAAAACGTTATAGGTCTCCGCTCGCTTATATTTTGAATGTCACACATTGTTATTAAAACAATCTTACGTAACTTATACGTATACGATCGTCGAGACGAAAATATTCAACTTGAATTTAAAAACCCTTCGCAAATAACACTGGTCTGCAATGAACCAAACTATACTTTTCTAAAAAAAATTCGCCTGAAGTAATTAAATTTCAATGGCTAACTTTATGTTTTTTTTGGTACACTGAGTACATGAACATGAACATGAGAAATCATTGAAAAACTTACAATAAAATATTTTTTTTGGTGCATAATCCAAAATATGAAAAATTTTCGCTAAAACCGTTTATGTAGAATAAATGTAGGCAAAATTACAAAATTTATGTTTCGACCAATTTTTGATAAGACTTCTGGATTCTGCACAAAAAAATGTTGAAAAATCCATTAAAATCAGTCCTGTTAAAGATCACAAAATATACTTTTTTATTGGGTTTCCATAATTAACTTGGCCAGTATCAAGTGTATACAAATTTCATACTATCATCTAAATTAAAGGTTTTTTGCAGTTTACATCCCAAAAACTACGGAATTTTGCAATTTATGCTGATTTTTTTTAAATAACGGTTTAAAATGTGACTATATGATATGTGGAGTATTTACTCCAAATTTCAGCCGAATCGGCTCAATAGTTTTGAATATATACCAGGTCAACTGAACCTAAGAGAGCTCTTTTCTACAAAATAATATTAAAAAAAAAAAACTGTACTGAAACCAGATTCAGTAAAGTCCAATCTTATATAATTTTTAAACATTTTATGAAGGACAAGAAAAAAATTATTTTGCAGACCAGTGTAATTTAACTCTCATAAAATTTGGAAAAACTGTTTGCTTTAAATCAATTATTTCGATACCTAGCTGTACCAATGTACCAAAATAATCCAGATACAATCACACCAAAGGAGTTAGAAGGCCATTTTTCCGATCAACCCTTGAGTCAAAAGACAATAAAGAAGTTCTCCATATTGGCCACGTAATTGTTAAAATAACCAGTCAATTGACAGCTCAAGAATTACTATAGGTACTCGTAAACTCTTTAAGTCGAAGTGAAAAAATAAAAATTTAACTGCCGATTTTGTGTAGCACCCGTAACGCTTCCTTATTATATTGCTATATTTGTTTTCATTTTCGTGTCATAAAAAATTACAATTTTTTAAAAAGTGGTTGTAGATAAATTGTGTTTTATAATCACAAAACAACCATAGTTTTCTTGTTATTAGAAGTTCCTAAAGTACATCAATTCAAAAGTAAAAATTCTAAAAAAGTAGCACCCGAAACGATGGAAGTGCCCTTAAAAATAATACAAATCAAAGGCACTTATGTAAGTTTGACATAATTTACATCAAGTATGTATGAAAGAAGAAGTAACCAAATATTACTTGTTTGTATAATTTTTGTTACCTTAAGTTTCTGAATTTTTTTCCTCATTATCAAACCATTATCTGAGATAAATATTGAAACGCCAGGCGTTTATTTGACTTTTTGTTGATTTGGGAATTCGAAATGCATTCGGGAAGCAAAGAAAGGGCCCCTAACCAAAAGTTAATAAATATTATAACTGATAAATTGGTTGCTTTGGTTTTAAATGGTAGAAATAAAATTTCAGAGATATAAAATTCAAATCATCGATCCGTATAGGTAATCATTTTTGTTTGACACAAAACATGGAGGTGAATAGAATACAGAATGTATCGTATAGTATAGTGTGTTTGAACAACATACCTTATCACTAAAAATTTGTTTATTTATGACAAACACTGTCGTGCATAGTGTCCGTTCGTCCGTCATCAGTCATCACCCAATCGTTTAATTCAATAAAGAATTCTTCCAAAGCTGATTAGCTGAAAACCAATAAAAAAAAAACAAATATGTACATACCATAAATATTTTCAAGCTATACATATGTACCTGAAATCGAAGATAAAAAAAAGAGTTCTTCAACATAAGTGTAAATAAAGTTTTAATTGTTACGCAATGATAACAGCGATAAATATTAATTGCTGATTAGCATAACCCAATGATCACGTAGGTACTTCTTAAGATTCTGAATAAATTCGGATGATCAGTCTTATCAAAGTAATTTATTTATTAAGGAATTTTAAAAAAAATTAATCATAATTAAATCTGTTCCGATGTTATTTTGTACAAACTTAAGTGGCTTAAAACAAACATTTTTAACATTCCTTACTTATTTGTTTTCTACATCGACCAAATCTTTTGCTTATTAGAAAGGGTACATCATATAATTGATGAGCCCACTGTTGTACATACCTGGGCGAAACGCATGTAAGTGCTTGGTGTATAAGCGTGTACTTGGGGCATTGAAGGAAAAACGACGTAGAATAAAAAAAAATACTTTACTGGAAATCAAAAAAGTTTCCACTTTGAATACGCAAAAAACGAAAAAAATATCAAAATTAGTCTGTATGGTAAACCGGGGTACATTAGGCGGAAAAATTTCAAGGGCCCAAATTTATGATAATTTTAAATGTATGAAAAAGCTTTTAACTTAAAATGTAATTTTTATATTAAACCTTTTAAATGGAATAATGAACTTTTCATTTTACTTACTTGGGGCACTTTCGACAAACAATATTTTAATCGACATAAACGTTTATTTCTTGAACAGGAATAAAGAAAGCCATTTACAAAAACCAAAATTGAGTTAGCGAAGATATCGGATTTATTTTTCTTTTATTTTAGTTCCGTTTTGAATTTCACATTTTTAGTTATATACGTTAGTAAATCGCAGTCGATGCAGAGACAAACAACATACAACTTCGCATATATTTGCTTCATCTCCACACTAAACTTAATAAAATAACATTCCAATTACAACACTGGTAGTTTGTTTGAAATTTAAGTAATAAAAATTATTATTTTTTAATTATAATAACTCGTAACAATGACAAATTTATTACATATATTACTATTTTATTGACAATATCAATAGCAACTCCATTTATTATGATGTTGTCCCAATTATTTAGCAATTGATTAAGGTAACTATACAACAATGCATCAATTTTTTAAACACATTTGCTGCCGCAGCAGGCAAAGTAAACAAAAATTTAAATTAACAATTATCACAACAATTAAATAAAAATAAAATTACAATCGAAACGAATATTGTGTTTAAATTTATCGTTTACCTAATTAAAATTCAACTACTTACGGCAAGTGTATGGCAAATACGAAAATTATTATTTTGTCATTCATTGCAGTGTCGTCAGTTGCATGGCCAATACATTTAACAATATTCCCACTCTACTTTATTCCCCCCTATTATAGATAACTGAAACGAACATAAATTTATTCAATAAAACAAGTAAAATATCAATTTGCTAACATAACTTTATTATATCTGCATTTAAAATAAAAATAAAAATTAAATTAAACAACATAAAAAAGTAACTATACAACAGAATATACTGAAATGACATATTATTCGAAAAAGCTGCATCAGTTATCAATGTAGGTAAGGTATGTATAATTGTAGTTGGTGGCTGTATTCGTGATCAAATATTTGCCAATCAAATATAATTCGCATAAAATGCATTGATACTAGTATATAGGTTTCTGATGATGATTTCCAACTCCACCTCCCCACTTGATTGTCAGACTGTGGATACCTAGAAATATCGTCATATCGGTGAAACCGTGGGCAGGGCATGCATGGAAAATAATGCAATATTCTATTAGCGGGCGTCAATAGTGCAATCTTGGGACACGAAAATTGTCATGTCAGTTTGTAGTACGAGTAGTCTATTGATAAATGAGCAAGTTGTTAAAATTTATCAATTTTCTTATCTGCCTTGGAATAGCAATTAAGAGAGGAGTTCAAGTACACTTTAGACGTAAGTTCGTGTTTATAGTGTTGCACTACAAAATTTACTTTTTGTCGCTAATAAGAAGTGGCTTTTTATGATAAAAGTCCTGTTTATAACTTGTATACTATATTTTTTTGTAATAATACGAAACGAGTATATCTGGTAGAAACCTTGTAGAAGTATCAAGATTTTTGAAAGCGAGAAGTTGTACGTTGTGCATTAACTAATTCTGCTATTACACAATGTTAAAGCTCATTGTGTAATAGCTTAATGTCCTGACTAAATATGCTATTCGAAGTCTTCATTGGAATTGCATCCATGCGTTATTGCACTACAATATCGGTGTTAAGATTCTAAATACAACGTAATCTGAAATATGTAAAATAACTAACAAGGAAGAGAAACATAAAAAAAACGTCAAAATATTTTTTTAACCATTTTCCAGTGCCTTGGTATTTAATAAAGTACCAAACAGAGAAATCTATTACATTCTTTATCTATTCTAATCGTCAAAATAAGGATTTTTTAACCATTTTAAGATTTATTATATTTAGCTACAATGCCCTTGTGTTTAATAAAGTACCAAACAGAAATCTATTACATTCTTTAACCAACATTTTATAAAAATTATAAAAAAAATGTTTTCATCTTATTAATAAGAATTCTTTAAAACACCTCTCACCGGGTAGTTACTCAGGTAAAAATAACTAACAGTGGAACATAAGCTACTTGGTTTTTAAAAAAACGTTCGCGGACTGTGAAAGAAATTATAGAAAAATAGCATGGCCAAATCCACTCGCAAGGTTATTTATTTTTTTTAATGTTGCAAGTTTATAGATCACATCTCTTATTATTGCAAACATTTTTCGATTCTTTATAGATACAATGCTCTTGTAACACAGAAAGTACAAAAAAAATCTATTACATTCACACGCCTATCATGTAAATGTTAAATAAATTTTATAAATTAAATTTTTTTTATTTTGACGCAGTGTGTAGTTTATAAATAAGGTTAATAATGTTGAATATTATTTAATAAACATTAAGAAAAAAGTATCAAACCATATGAAAAGAAAACAGCTGATTTTAAGACTGAATCGTTATTTTTTTAAACCAGCGGAGAAAAGCTAGTTATCACAGCGCAGGAAAATTATTTGCATGATGAGCTCCGCAGAACCAAAGCCTATTGATTGGCACTGTCTACCATTTCCTGTTTGCGTGTAGTTTTGCAGGAATGGAAGGATCCATAATTTTCTGCCGGTTCCGAACGCCTAGCTGATATGCACTTTTCATGACAACTATTACTAATCGAAGGTTTTGTCAATTCCTCGAGAGGGGCAGTAACCATGTAAAATTTAAGGTGGCGCAGGCTGGAAACTGAACCCTGATCTCTGGCGATTACGTTTACGCTAAGGGGTACCACAAAACATGAAGGAAACCCACTACCAATTTACCAATATCCACTATTAATGTCCAAGTTTGAAGGATTTATTAAAACTACTACTAGTGAAATAATAATAACATTCTATTTAGTAGGAACACTACTTGTGCCATTCAAATGAGACTAAAATTATTTAAATCCATTGCCTTTAAGTTACTCAAAAAAGGAGCAGTAGAATTCGGGTTTACGCATTAATATAATGATAAACACAATCCCATTTTATCCGTACGGGCACATAGGGTCCGGGCCCAGGGCCCCCAAAAGACAATACTTCACGTTAAAAAAAAAAAAAAACTTAAATTCGCTTAATAATTGTCCTAGAAGTTAATCTCTCAGGGTCTTAGAACTCTATTACTTTAAGTGACAGTCAATAACCTATCTTAAACTTGAAACCCAGGTTCAAACAATTGTGGCCTACCAAAAAGTACAAGTATTTAAAAAAAAATTTATTTTTCGAAAGGCCCCAAAACTTTTTCAGACCCGGGGGCTCCCACATAACCTAAATGGCGGAAGTAAGAAAGCTGAACTCTTTCAATAAGCAGGGAATGACTCATACATCGCTTTTAATCTCTCATTGAGAAAAGAACATTTTGGAGTCGCTTTCCCACTTAAAGCAGCAAAATTGTCTGAAATCTCTGAACTGCTTAATTGAACAAATACATTTTTTGACAAAAATTCATCTAACACCAGTACCAAAATCTTTCAGAGTAACAAAGTAGAACAGTGTCGTTGTCATTTAGAGTGCTACCACCTTAATCATAGTCATGCCCAAAGCTATTTACAAAAATTAAACAATAATAGCTTGTTAAAAAGGGATTAAAAGAGCCGCCACCATCACCTCCTACTGTTTTTACGCTAACCACTTTCATATAAAATTAACATTTCGTTTCGTTTTTTTTTTGTTGTTTATTTGCCGCATTTTGTTTCCTCAATTTAGGCGCGGATGCGGATGCCCTCAAAGATATTTGTTCTGTCAACACTTCAAAGTGACAACACTGCTGCTGGGCTGCTGGTGCTGCTGCCTCAGTGCTACCATAATTTCAATCTTCAGATTTAAACACTCACTTTGACTTCCTCGAGCGAAAACTTTTAAGTTCCCGCAAATAGAGATGTATGTTGCCCAACACACCACTAAGCTACCAACTTATAATATCTTTTTTCTAAGTAAAGTCAACATAGAACTCAGTTAATGTCGCCACAGAATTTGTGTGACGATGCGGTAGCGGCCTAAAGTGCTTAAATACTTGTAGAGATTCTTCGTATAATCCTTTTGGAGGATGCAGTGTCATCTTCTCATATCGTTGCATTTGTTGTCGGTCGGCATCGCATCGGTTGCTGCAGTATGAAACACCTGTGAAGATATAATACTCTCAGGATGTCAAGTTGACATTGGCTAACCAATAGCGCGCACTTCATTTACTCTTCGATGGGTTTTAACTGATTTTATATTGACTCTTAATGTGCGGAGACCGCATATTCTGACGAAGTTCAGAAATAAGTGACACTGGGAATTGGAAATCTTCATCATACATATAACCAGCACGGTGGCGGTGGTCGTTTGTCGTGTTTAATCGATTATCGGCAACTTTGATGTTGCTACTGCTTACACCAGCTAAAAACAGGCTTCCGTTGAAGATGCGGTGCGCGGTATTTGCTTTGGAAATGATTGACTTGGCTACCAACTGGAACTGCGGCTTTTGGCATTTGAAATAAATGTCATAGCGTTAATGTGTTTGCTTATAGTTTGAAGATGCTGCTGATGATGTGCTGATGGTGATGGGATGATGATGATAAATTGAGACATGGATGGGTCTTTGTTTTTGTGCTGACTTTTCGATGAATGTATTCCGAGACAGTATAGAAATTTAAAAGAAAATTTCTTTAAAACAAAAACTAGTTCTTTGCTTTGAACAATTCAGTCTCACCTGTATCAGGATGAAGAAAATCAATATATGAGGGCTAAAAATACATGCAAAAAACTTATTTACTGTATCTGCGGTTGTACATTCGACGTCTACTAATCGGGTCGATTCGACATCGCCCAGCACTGCAAAGAGCATTCACATTTTCATTTTCTCCTTCTTTCTTTTCATTATATAACTTTTCTCTGAATGCAACACAGAAGTTTTTAACAGATCTTGTTAAAGTTAATTTTCTCAAAAGTTACAACCCAGCCTAAGACTCAAAGTACATATCAAATGGTAAAAGTAGACAAAAGTTAGGTAGATGTCTATGATAACCTAAAAAAAAGGAATTTGAGGGCATTTTTAAAATTGAAAAAATTAAATAATTTTTAAAACTATTTTAAACTTGTAAAGCTAAAAACCGTAAGCGTTATTGATTAAACTTCAAAAAGAATATAAATTTAAAATTTAACAGTCATTTCTTTTATAGAGATATGGGACATTATCCTTAGAAGGGCATTTTAGCCCACTCTCCCCTACCTATTGTCTTTGCTAAGACGGGTATCACATGGTAGTAATAGAACTATCATACTGTTTTATTTCTTTCTCTTTTGCACTTCTAAATTAAACATGAGAGCGTGTAATACTCGTCTAAAGAACTAAGCAGCGTGTTTTAGTTTCAGTCCTTCAAAACTTCGGAGCAAAAATTATTTTTCATGGTACCTACCTACTTGATAAGAAGATGTTTTTATTTTTTTCCTTTTTATAATTGATCAACAAAATTAATTGTAATTCAAATAAAATTAATAAAACAAAAAGTGTACCTTATTTGACAATTGATTGATATTTGTTTTGTATTTGTCTTCGTCTGGCGCCATTCAATTTATCGCTTTAATTAAAATTTGTAACATCTTACATCAAAGTTATATTTTATCACAAATAGATACTCAATTTATATCAAATTACATTTTATTTAAAAAACATGCTCAAAACCAAAGTCACTTAATTAAGTAAATAAACTTAAGTTACCAATAACGAATTAATAAGAATTTTCGATTTATAAGTACAAGAGTATTCAAGTACTTGCTGATACCTATACCTACTCTTTACTTACTCAAAATGATATTTTCATTATCGTTTAATAGAATTTCGATCGAAAGTGGATGCTTCTTTGTTGTACAAATAAAAATATACAGTCTGCACGTTGATTATGGTGTTTCCGCAATCCACAATAATCCCCACGTAAATATAAAATACCTACTCGTACCTACATCTATAAGCTAAAGAGTGCAGATACTCAATTAACCTCTTTTACGTCTTTCCATAACCCAAAACCTCTATTGAAGAATTATCGAACCGTGCTGTTTTTTTTTTTTTTTTTGCCTTTCAAGTGTATTTATACACCGCATGAAATACGTTCGTCTTAAGGAGTTACGTGTTGTATCTACTATCTTCTTCACTATCTTATATCGATTATATAAATACACACATCATTATCAACAAATTTACAAAATAAATATACAACAAGACAGAGGAGCAGCAGCGATCAAACACAAATCAAAATACGATTTTCGCGGAGCGTTATCGCACAGCGAAGAAGAAAGGATGATGCCTTATCGTTTAGCCGACAGCAACATTATAACAGCAAGGAGAGCTCGGAGGAAAGTACCCCGAACCCAGGGAACTATATAGGTTTGCACAATGATTTGTCATTCTCTATTTACTCGAGGCCTAATGAACCTCGTCAAAAACCGCCAATTCGGATTCAATCATTGTGTTCGCAATATGTAGGTCTTGTGTCAGTTTTGTTGCCGTAATGTTGTTCCAACCATAATCTACAGTATGTTGATGTTTGTATGACAACAGACATCTTGAAATAAAATCGATATACTGGATGACGAGAGGACTAGAGTTCAATAAAAATAGGTTCCCAACAGGTATCTAAATCATTTTCAACTAAGGATAAGAAGGGTGCACAGGCAGATTCTTGAGGCAGCAAAAAATGTTTGTATCCATGTACAAATGTTGACATAAAGAATTTTGGAATGTATAAGAAAATTGAGAAAGTAACTTGGATATATTATATCTTTTTCTAGTATATCTGTCTGGCAACTTAGGGTTTTTTTTTCCATTATTATGTACATCGTTGTTAGAAAAAGATTGCGTAAATCCTTACTGTCGATATAAACGATAAATTGATTATTTATTCACACATGTTTCAAAAACATTTTTTTTGGTTCTCGTCATCGACGTGTTGTTGAAAATGTCTGGTTTTGTAAACATGATAGATTCTGTTTGACACTGAACTATCGTAAAATAAATAAATAGATTGGTTTACCACAAGTATAAGCAGTGCCATTTTATCCATAGGGGCACAAAGGGCCCACGTTTTAAGCTTATTACTTTGACTGTTTTTCTATGAAAAAAATAAAGCCACAAAACAAACCAAAAAACTTATCGACCTTATAATGAGTGGGTGGGTATATTTTTATTGAAAGGCAAATAGTGTTAAAAACATGACAATTTTAAACATTGGATTTACACATAAATTGTATCTGTTCTTTTTGGTTTATTTGCTTTGTTTTCTTTGCGAAATAAAAGTCTCTTTTGCAGAAAAAAAACGGACTTGCACATGTAAATGAAAATATATGTTTTTTACCTAAATTCACTTATCTTTTTTTCAGTAAAAACAAATCAACTTACACGCAAACTCATTCCTTGATTTTTCAGAATGTTTCTAAAGTTGAAAGCCCAGAAGTAGATACAGAAATTAACATAGAAGTAAACCTCTTTCGGTCTCAGAGCTTTCGTCTTTTAAGCGGCAGCTACTAACATATTACAACCTGCCAGAAACTGCAAGTATTTTCGAAAAAAAATATATTTTTTGAAAGGCCCCAAAATTTTGTAAGGTTCTGGGGCCCCACATGACCAAATACGGCCCTGAGTATATGGTTATAGTAAGAGTAAAACACATTATTTGCGATAAAGTTATTTTATAAAAAGTTTATGTTTCGTACAAATATCAAACCAACTAGATTAAGCAACTTCTGTTCGACTGTCATACTCCCATGAATTCATTTTTAGAGAAGAATCGAGTAGTGAGGTCGTTAGGCCGTGTAGAAAATCCAACGTCTCTTAGCGTGTACACAAGAAATTGTCAATACAATCATCGAGCAAACTGTATCATGAACGACACATTCACTACGAAAACGTGGTTAACGATATCAGACTAAAAATATTGTTTCAAATACTGTATCCCGAGATTATGACAGCTGCGGCAAAAAAATGTTATCCAAAATCATTTGAGTCATTTTTCAGAAAATTCGTATAACTCAAAAATGTAATATGGAAGGTACTCGTTTTAGACATGATATTAGAAAACAAAAATAAAAACAACTTGCGAAATTACGTAGAAATGATTTTTACAAAATTAGTCCAGTAACGTTGTTAGTGCAGAAGGAGGAAAGAGACTTAATGCCGAACGCAACATTGCTAAAAATACAAAAAACGCGATTTTTTTATGTTTTTCTTTCAGTAATTAACATTTTTACTAATGACGGACTAGTTTTTGACCATGATATTATGGTTTCACCCTCAAAAAACTGATTTCAGTAGAGTAGAGTCGGCACCCTTCGACAGTGGGGCACCGCCGACAAAACTTATTTTTTGTGTGTACCTGTGCACACCTTGAAAAATTCTGTAAAAAATCTGATCGTGCCCTTAATGATAGTAAGCATAAAGGCTTGCGAAAACCAAAGTGCGACAAGAACTTTTATATGAAAAACGCTTTGTCGCATTTGTTGTGGGTACTCTCATATGACGCTGTGTAAATAAATTTTGCCACTGTCGTGTCGCACTCTCGCACTTTGGTATTGTTAAAAAAAAACTTTCATATAATAAATTAATTCGCAATCATTTAAGTTATTGTTGTAGGTGCCCCACCCACTGTCGGAGGTGTCCCGTGGTTTAATAAACCCAAACATGTTTAATACGTTGAAAAAATACCAATTTTTAAAATCACGTTTAAAAATAATTGAAAAAAAAAGGGACCCGACTCATCTAGTGATGATTGTGTTAAAAACGAAAAAAAAAAATTGCAGGGAAACGGGGATCTATAGACGGTCGTTCAGGCAAGAAGGACTATTTCCTGAAAAAAATAAAAATAATATTCAAAAAATCTTTCCAAAAACTTATTCTGAATTTACTTTTGAAATAAAGTGTAAACTCAAAATTTAGTAATGAATTATGCTATTCTGGTCTTAGCTATATCTTGGGCAATTTTTTTAATTGCCAAATACATATTTTTTAAGTGTCAAATTGAGAAATTTAGCCCAACACATCAAGGAAGTGCATAATCCAAGTCAAAATCCATCAATTTGACGCCTAAATAACGTGCCTATGCCAATTTCCAAAATTTCTCAAGATATACTCGTATATACCTAAGACCCGAAAGAATTGAATATAAGGTCAGTGTATTGTCAAAAAAGACCCTTTCCTTCATGATACGCATGTGGTCTTTTGCAATTTTGATACTAATGCACATCGGATTATTTTTTGGAATTTTTATCAATCTAACATAATTTTTACAGGATGTTTGGACACTTGTTGCACAAACTTCTTTACCACTAAAAGAACACCTTTTCGTCCAAAATATTTGAATGGACTCTTCTGATCCTGGATTCAATTGAAAGCTTCATCTTCATACCAAATTTAATTACAGTACCGCTATTTTAAAAATGTTTACGCTAATATTTTACTCGTTTGACCGAAAATATATTCATCATTGCATAAAAACTTTTCTTAACGTAATCATATCGAGTTATTGTTTTTGTTATTCGATCTAGTATGAAAAAATACCTTTAAATCATGTCTCATATGGCTGGATTCTATTAACATAAATTCTTCTGCTTGATATACCTTCTTATCTCCCATTACTCCGTCATTAAATGCAATTTGAAAAAAATCCAAAAGGGTTTGTTGGGGAACTTTGCACCAGATCCGTCTCTACCAACCAAAAAAACTCATGAATTAACTCTTTTTTACCTTAGATCCTATCTTTCCTGGTTTGTATACCTTCTGTTAAAGTAGGTCAAATTAAATATTCTAAATAAAACAAGATGGACAAATAACACATCAGGCGGCCACTAATAGGAGTATCTTCTAACTCTATTTCAATAAACTGGAATTTTGTATGTGTCATTTAATTTTATAAGGTTGATTCCTTTGGTATAAATACAAGTCAAGAAATTAATCCAGCATCATTAAATGAATAATTTAGTCGATTTTGGACTTAATGGTAGCTGGCCCAGATGCTTTTGTGTATTCAATTTCAAAAGTAAACAAAAACACGAATCTGAAGTCGGTGGTACAGTGGTAGCTGGGTAAATGTCTTTAATTTCCATTTTACCAAAATTATTCAGTTTGTCCAACTGATGAGCTTTTAAAATGTGGCGTCTAGTTTTGTTTTTGCATAAATATTGCTTTTCAATTAAGTACGATTATTAAATTGTAAACAAATGAATTATACGTGATGACAGTTTAAGCTAATGTTGTTTTGCTTTCTCACGGCAGCATTTGTTTTTTTTTTTTTGGTGAAATTGGCTAGTCGTCTTGAAGGAAAAAAAAAAATCTTAAAAGGGTACAAAGTTCAAAATAATAAAGATTTAAGTCATAACCTTACTTTTAGGGAAATTTTGAAGTTGAAAACGATTTTTAATTACTGAGGACTGTTTGGTAATACGATACGTAAATATTTATGTGAAACATAAACGCTTATGTTCTACTTTTTTGTCACACATAAAACTTTTTGTTGAACATAAACGCTAACTTGTGTTTTAGCAAACAACTCTGACTTACCTTAAAAACTATTTACATTTCTACTTCATTAGAAAGACTCATACAATGTACCTATTAATTATTAGAATAGAAAAATAAACACTTAATTGGGTAAATTACAATAAATGACAAATAATAAAACAGGTATTAGGTTGAGTTTTAATTGTGCTATGCCAAAAATCTAACCAAAAATACTGAGTAAACGAATTGCAGCTGTATACGTGTTGCTGCTAAATAATAATCGATCTCAATTAGATTTATTTATACAGAACTAATAGTAATTAGATTTCATAAAAACACAGTTATCTGTCTAACAATTCAGTATTGGCTTTTTATTAATTGCAGAATGACAAATTAAAAATCTTGTTTGCATTTTATTTCTTTAATATTTTTTTTTATTTATTTCTGAAAAAAACGTGCGAAAACAAGGTTAGAATTATAACTATTTATCAATTTTGTTTTCTTGATTTCTTTAATTAGCTTTTATAATTAGCTGCCTATATTACTTAAATATTTGCAATATAAATCAATATTATTTCGATTAAACGGCTCGTAAAGATTATAAGAAATTAAAAGTGTCTAGCAATAATTCTAAGTGCAAGTTTATTTTGGCTGTTGGTTTGTATCCATGCCCTTAGTGTATAGCATTTTGTGAACACATTTTTTTTCCATCATTCGGTTTTTTCGCTCAGAACATCCTCATTGCAATATATTGGTAGGGTAGGGTAGGGGTAGGTAACTGCATTTAATTTTATACTTAGCTTATCACAAAGTGATCCATTAATTTCAAGAGCGATAAAAAATGACATAGTATAGATATCATGTATTCTTATAACTTCCTGTCGTGGCTCCCTTATGCCAATGCAATCGTTCGATTAGTCAATCAAACAATTACCCATAATGCCTACCATGTTTACCCATTACTCCACATCCATACAACTTATTTATTGATTTGTAAATATTGAAAATGTAGTCGAACAAGTAAGTCTCTCATGTTCTTTGTATTAAATCGTTTTTATTTTTTTACGTCAACGAAAATTCACAAAATTCAATTACATAGTTATTTCACACATTATTTATTGAATATTATTAATCGACTTTAATTGGAAATTTGAATGAGTTTTAAGCTCGATAAGCAAAAATAATGTTTGTACAATATGTAGTTTTATGTCGTAATTAGATCACAGTTCCAGGTTAAAGCAAATGCAAGCAAACTCACTGAGATAAGAAAACTTATTACTCATTCATTTCCTTATTTTGTTTAGCTTTAATCATTATGTTTACACTACCATAGTGACCAATGTCCAGCAGTTTCTATGACCTATGAGCTATGAGTTATTACTTAAATTTAAACCAATATTGTTGTTACCCCTAAAAAGGTGACAGAATTTTTAATGTATGTATGTATGTAGGTGTAGGTACATAGTTCCAAAAATATTTTTGATGCCAAAAAAAATTCAAGAAACATATCATATTTTTGAGATGTTAATGCTAAAGTATAAAACAAAAATATTTTTGTTTGGTAGCCACCTGCGTATCAGATAAGGAACTAATTTTTCGCTCATAAAAATATCCCGATAGAAAGCAAGATTATGTGTTGTTTTTGCTTTGCAAGACACAGAACCGTACAAATAAGAGGTTAATATCTACTTACTGACCGGGCAGACGTGTTCCTGCCTTGGACCATTATTTCTACTTAGTACTTAAATTAAGTGTCACCAACTACAATATCTACAGAACCGCAAGATTTGTCATTCTTTAATTTCCAGAAATTGGCTAAATACAGTAAATAATAATTTAAATCATTTTATTCAAATGCCTGCTTTCAGATATACAACAGGGGTATTCATGCAATCATAGTAAACCTGGTAAATGTGAAAAACATGTCAAAATTTGTACCACATTTACCAAAAGTTTACCAGGTTGCATGAATACCCCTAGTACTTTTGTTTTTTTTTTTTTCAATCTAATTTTGAAGTTTTTTTTCAGCTACTTTGCTCGTTTTTCCATCCTTTTTTCCATTGTATTATGTATACGCTTTTATATGGTATTACATGCTTTTTTCCTTATTTCACATATTTTTCAACTTAAGTGACTTATTTTGCTTTTTTCCAAGGTATTTTACTATTTCTACATAGAGTAGGTGTGTTTTATTATCCATACAGACCTGTATATAGATCAATTTTACTTGTAAAACAAAAACACATGATCCTGTTTTCTATCGGGATATGTTTAAATGATCAAAAAATTAGTGCTTATTCTGATAAGCAGATGGCTTTTAATGCTTGATTAGGAGAAATATAAGAGATGGAAAATTGTTGCCAGATAAACAAACATTAGGGGAAAAGAGACAGATGTACAATATTGCTTCCATTTTGATCCACATTTTTTTATTTTCTTGTGATGATCAATGTGAATCGTTTAGGATAATAAAACGCAGCTTGTGATTTCTTTCCAATTTCCGATACAAATTTAAAATCTGCAATGAGATAATTTCATTTGGACGAAATTAGCTCAATTATCTATCATACACGCCTATTTCTTCATTGTGAATAGGTCATACATTTGTTCTGCATAGAAAATAAGGAGACAAATTGCATCGCAGATATTAAGAGCTATGTAAGAAAGAAAAGTCAAATTAAAAAAAACAGCAAATGAGCTGTCAAACGAAATGCTACTTTTCGCGTTATCTTTTTTCTAAAAAAAAACACCAAATAATCTAATATTTGTTGCTTTCGTAGATAACAATAAACTTAATTCGTTAAACTGTCATATCCGTTTTAAAAATCTTACTTCCTTTCAAATGATCTTTAATTTCACAGTCAGATGACGTCATCGTAGATTAGAAGAATATCATTTTGCTTACCGTGAATGGGTCATATTCTTGTTTTTATATTCACCACATCCAATTGACAGCTGTCAACAACTAGCCCCACCATTTGTTGACAATTTTTTTTTATCCAACTTGACACATGAACAAATTTTTCTTTTGCATTATCGAATGTTGACCATCCGCATTGTTTGCTAAATAATTTCATTTTATTTCCGCATAAAACTAATATTTTAACATGGTTTTCATAAAAGAATGGGAAGATTTTGAAATTGCTGTTGAAAACATGTATATGGCTGATCCAAAAAACTGCCGCTACACAATGAAATACGTCCATTCGAAAGGCCACATACTTCTCAAAATGACAGACAATGTTAAGGTAAAGTTTAAAATTATATGCAAATTTAATTGAAATCGGAATTAAAAGTTAAAATTTGAATTTATCTAGTGCATTCAATATAAAGCAGAGAATATGCCAGATCTGAAAAAAATCGAAAAACTAACTGGGAATCTTATGGGACACATGGCTTCGAAGGAATGATCGATGATGTTTAGCATACAAAAACGATTTTTGTGCATTTTAAGTATTTCTTTTTAAGTAACCTTAAATATTATGAAGACAAAAAAAAAAAAAAACAGATTATATAGGAAAGCAGTAATATCTTATTCCTAAAACATTTCTGTGAAATGAATTCTTTTTGTAAATTTGTTAATAAAAAGTGCGTGACGGAAAGTGGACACGAAGCGAAGTTTTCTTTGCAAAAAAAAAAGTGATGGCAATGGGCTGATGATGGTAGTGATGGGCATATGAAATAGTAGCTACTACTTTTGCAATTGACAAAAATGCATTTATCTCTGGTACTTTTAAATGGATGAATTATTTCATCTTAAATTTGAACAAAAAGTAAAAGAAAAAATATTTTGAAGAAGATGTTTTTGTGAATTCGATTCGATTTTGTGGAATTGCGATTTCTCTTCCTCATTTCAAGAACGAATGACGAAAAATTGTATCACGGGTCATTCTTTAATGTTCATCATTCCGTCCGTGCGTCTTGCAGGCCGAAGGCTCCACGTTAAACGTCTTGGACGTCTATTATTGTAATCATAAGCCAAGGAGCCCTGATTCTTCTGTACAGTTTCAACACGTTCATAAGAATTGCTTAGATTGATTACAGAGAGAGGTGCGGATCTATTTTACGAGTGTATTTGTTTTTTTCCATGGAGAAAAAAGCAAGAATTAAACATTTTTAGCCGAAGCTGATGTGAAAATGTTTGCTATTGTACGATTATTTATCGCCAATGTTCCATGTTTCCTTTGGAAAATAACCCATACGGAAACTTGTCGAATTCCAAAAAATACTATCACAAAATCAATCGTAACGGAAAATCTCATACAAATTGCAATTACGAACGGATTTAGTGATTATTTTTTCGGGATTCGAAACAAATTGCGATACGAATGGAATTTATGATGAGACCAAGTCTCAGTTTCCTTTTTCCAGCGAGAGTTTTATATAGAATGTTCAAATTATCCGTGTTGATCCTGCGGCACGTGGAAGTTCTGCCTGGCAACTAATCTTTATGTACAATCTGTAAAATTTTTATTTGACTGTAATTGACGTTACGAGGCGGGTCTTTTGCAAGTTTGTTTTTGAATAGTTTGATAGAAGCTGTTAAATTACTTGCATCTCTATACTCTAATCGCATTTGGTTTGGATACTCTCATATGACGATGTGTAAATAAATTGTCTCGCACTTTGGTCTGGGCAAGGCCTTAAGGCTTGCCCAAACCAAAGTGCGACACGACAACGTCAAAATTTATTTACACAGCCTCATATGAGAGTACCCACACCAAATGCGATTAAGCGCAAAATGTTTTTCATATAAAAATCGTGACGCACTGTCGCACTTTGGTTTGGACAAAGCCTTTAAGCAGTCTGATTTGTTTTTTAAATCGTTGAAAATTGCACATCTCTAGCAAATCTAGCAAATACAAAAACCTTTTCGCCTCATGTAACTGCTCTATTAAAATTCACCACACTATCTGTCATTTTACGACAGATGTCAAGTAAAAAAAAACTCGTCACTTTTCAGACTTCACCATAATCGCTTGATTTTCCATTTCCCACAGTGTGTGTACTTTTTTCGTGTTCGTTTTTCTGCGCTGTCGTGTTTCGTGCGAAAAAATTGCTTTGTGAAAAGCAATTTTCTCCCAAAATAATCACAAATTAAACCCAAATTCCTTAAATTCATTAACATACTGTCGTATAAAAAACAATACAAAAACCCATCATCATTGGGACGTGTTCGAAATCGAATGGCATTTGCAAAAATGCCACACAAATAGGAAAATTGAAAAAAATAAAATTTTCTCAAATATAAAAAAAATAAAAAAGAAGAAAAAAAAAAATATCATCTAACGTGTATGTGCGCCGTGTCGTCGTCGTCGTCGTTGATGTCGTTGTTGGTCGTTCATTTGTCTATTTGTATGTGCAAGTGTCGTCATGTCGTAGTGAAAAATATTTGAAAATTAAAATAGAAAATTTATGCCAAAGAAAGAAAAGCTAAATAAAATTTTCCGTGTGTAATGTGCATCCAAGCGAAGGCAAAGTCGAATTCGAGTTTTCCATTTTAATTGCTCAGGCATAGCAAAAACAACACAAACCAAAGCCAGCCAAATTTCCAATAAGCAAAACGCAAACGAGCGAGGGCGGTGGAAACATACGTAACAACACACAAAGGAACCCCATCCCCCTGAACAACAGCAACACCAACAACGAAGAAGAGGAAACACAATTTGTGTCCTTGTGCTCCTGCGGCATATTATTAGATTCATATATCACGCAGCAGCTATCATGGACAACGACGGCATCAGTCGCGGTCCTCAGCCTGGCGCTGAGATTGTCTACGGCACCGAGGATAACAACATGGTCATGTCCGAGAAGGTATGCTCATCTCACCCACTGACTCATTTTTTTTCACATTTTTCTTTTTTTTTTCTTTTTATTTGTGTTTGTTTTAACTTCGGCTGTGCACGATGTTAAGATTGACATTTCAGGGTCTTTCCTTCACATGTTACCTCTTTGGTTTTGTAGTCAAACGCCTTCTCATTCATTACCTCGCTATTAACTCCAGCTATTCATGAACTGGTTTGTCCCAAATTGGTAAACAGCGGAAACTTGGTTGAGACATGCCTCGCAGGTTTAATGCTTAATCATAAAAAAATAAAACTCTGATGTAAAAAAAAAAAAAAATCTAATAAAAATCAATAATTCTTGTATACTTCCTCCTCCACGTTTCGCTGTCTGGCCTGGAATTTCTTATTGCCGTTGTAACGTTCCTTTTTATGCTTTTTGAATTCCATAAAACCATGCAACTGATGATAAATAAGGTTGTCGACACTTGTCGCTGAGTGTTGTTGCTATTGAAAGCCAGCATAATCATTCATTCCCTACTAGATTCTATTGAAAGAGAATGAATCATTTCATATGGGTCTTCCGTTTGATTTGACTCAATAGCGATAGAGAGATATTTTATCATTCCTAAAGTTCAAGAGAACTCTCCTCGTAATTAAGTAGTGAACTAGTGAGTGATAAGGTTGTTATCTGAACGAGAGTCTGTCTGTATTCTTCTGGGCTTCAATCGGATGTAGCATTGTGGAATATTTGTTTTTGCATTAAATTTGTTTGTTTCCGTCTATGGAATCAATAACAAATTTAATTGCTCATCAGAGAGGCTTACACGAGAACAACACGAGTGTTTGTTCTTTTCGATAAGAGAACTCTCTAAGCTCACATGATTAAATCAGTATTATCATGATACTTTTTTTGTTTTGTTTTTTTATTTTTTATTTACATTTAAATAATTATAATATCTTATCTGGTTTTGGGCTTGATTAAATGATACGGATATTTTTTGGAGTAAAGATTACATCAGAGACATTTTTTTGGAGAAATTTGTCAATCTCGTTCATATTTATCAATTCAAAACTGGGTGTTCAGTAAAAATAAAAAGACAAGTACTTGAAAACACTCACCTACTAATAAACTGCTGAAGTGTCTTTCAGAATGTCTTTGGATCTTCACACATCGCAGTTATTGGACTGGTAGTATATTGGTGCAAGTACAATTGAAAGCTACAAAGGATGCATCAACGAAAGATTATTGGAAAAAGTTAAAAATACGTACAGAATAAAAAAAATGTTACGAGCGTAAAACTGTAAACAAATCTAATGTTGGTTAAAATTACAAGTAAAAAATGTTTGAAACCAAGCAAACTGTTTTTTGGCAATAAGTTGAAATTTTGAGGGTATATTGAAGTTTTTAAGTACCACAATGTGGTCTCCTGACGAAAGATCTGCATCTGCATTTACACTTTTATTCTTCATTTGATGTATTTTGTTTGTTCTTCGCCGAACAATGAACGAGGGCTCAAAACACTAGCAACCGCTTGAATGTTTCCAGGTGCTAAACCTAAGGTCCTAAAAAATAATATGAGGTATGTATAGATAACTTACAAGACCCGACATATTGACACCACACCCGCATTTGACCCCCAAATAGGGACTTGAACCTAAAAGGGTCTCAATCAAGGGGTCTGAAAACAGTAAAAAAATAGTATGGGGTATTGCTAAATAGGTTATATGATACCCGACATTTTGACATTAGGCCTTTATTTTTAGGGAACCCTTTGACCTCTATAAAGGAGCTTGTTCCTTAGCAGAAACATAAATATCAACACCCCGATCGATCATCGAAATCAAGCATCATTGAGCGCTGTTGGTAGGATGATGGGGGACCATCAAATACCAACTGCGTGCTGTTATCATGTGTTCTTTCTGTTGTTGTTCTTTCTATGATTTGTCTTATTAATGTCTTGTGTTGTATCAGCGAATGGTCTTAGTTACCAGTGCTGCAGTGTCTCTAGTCCGTAAGATTTATCTTCGGAGTAGATTTGATGTAAATGTAAATGTAAATAAATATCAACACTTTCTTGGCTAAGACTCCAATTAGAATACTTCTGCACTTAGTTTAGGATGTCTAAAAAAAAAAGATATTAAAAATACGTGTAGCTTATTTTTATTCATTGCACGCCACTGCAACACCGAACAACGAACCCCAAAAATTCAAAGCTGCTTTATATTTGCACGGTGTTTATTTGTTGTTCGGTTTTACCCTTTTCCCATTTACACTTTCGTTGTTCGGTGTGTAATTGCAGCTTTATTTGAAAGGTACAAGCAGTCTCCCTATTACAAGTAAATTTTTATATCATATATAATGTGTTACCGTTATCTGTGATTCCGCGGTCAAATTTTGACTGCTCGGCGGCACTAGTACACATAATACGGCAATAGAATCACAGAAATGAATCAATTGGAAATCGTATGCCATTTGCAACAATAAAATGCACGACTGGATCGGACGAACTTGCTCGTGTAGCTCAAAGTTATAACATATTCGTTAGTCATTGAACAATTCAGTTTTTGGTATTTTTCATATTGGAATATACGAAATCGCTTGATGTGTACAGAAATAACTAAAATTTATGGAAAATTTCTCGAAAAACGTGTTCATCATATTTCTGTTATTCGTATTTTTTGAGAAAAGCTAAAATCGCAGTATTGTTACAATCACTTATTGCATAACATACACCAAGTTTAATCGAAATGGTTAGAGCCGTTTTTGCGAAAAATCCAATAACGAAACCGTTATTTTTTTTTACACGAAACCAATACTTGCTCTATAGAGCAAGTAAAAACCAATTTTTATTCAAAAATCACAATTAAACAATGGAAAACCCCATTAAATTGAAGTTAAAAACTGCACTTTACGAAAACTTTAAACCATTTCTTGAAATAAATTCACAAATCCGATCTAGAACTGAGTTATAGAAAGATATTTTGGTACTCCCTCCCTCCTACATAACCTTGAGTGTAAGCTACCCTCAAACATTTTTTAACATGTTAGGGTCAGGTGTATACGGCGGCAATAAACGACTTTACAATACGAGCTGTAGGGATTGGTGCATTGTCCTGTCGCAAGATACATGACAATGGTCCAAAAAAGTCCTTCAGCTTAGGGAAAGCTGTTTCAATACTTCCTTCTATGATATTCTCGTCATTTTTGTGTTTTAACACTAAGCTCCCTCTCGGCACTACCCGAAAATAAACGATTTATTTATTAATATATTGTTGTTTGATTTATAATTCAATAATTGATTTTAAACTTTTCTAGTTCTCGGTTGCTTAGTAAAGAGAATTTTCTTAAGCTGGACAACTTAGATTGGACCTTCTATAAGGTTCTTGACCTAACGTGGGAAAGGGAGTGTCAACTCCCTCTATACATCAACTGGTTGTTTTTTTTTCTAAAACATTCGTTCCGTTAAAATCTTTTCCAATTCATAATTATTACTTTGTTGTTTTGGGCGAAGTTTTTTCCAGCCCTTTGAAATGGTGTGTGACTTTTCGTTTGTAAAGACAAGTAAAGACTATAACAAAAAATATTTTTAAAATTACTGCAAATTTATTGACGTTAAGAATTAAAGCTTGATTTTGCATTGAAATCGAAATTAAACATCTACATTTATGTAGATCTAAAACAATAATATTTTTATTTTTTATTTTTTCAAAAGTCAGTTACTTATAATATTTTTGTCCTTTCAGGAGTTAGGATTTTCTGTTTCTGTACTGCAAACCCACTTGGAATCCATTATCTGATCTAAGAATTAGATTCATTCTAGGTTTAACATCCTCGCCCAAAGGAAGTAGTTCGAATTGTTTAACAATCTTCATAATAACACACTTCATCTCGAGCATTGCAAATTTCTGTCCAATGCAATTTCTTGGACCAGCACTAAATGGTATAAATGAAAAAGAACTGGCACGATCTGACGACTCTAAAAGATGACGTTCGGGTCGAAATTCCTCTGGATCGGGAAATAAGTCAGCATCATGGCCCATTAGCCAAATTCCAAGTAGTATTTCACTCCCAGCTGGAAGTACTCCACCATCTAAATAAAATGCATTTCAGTACATTGATTTCAAATCTTTTGATTATTTGTAATTAGAACTTACCATAAGCCAAATCTTCTAATAGTTCTCTTCCAACCACTGGCACTGGTGGATAGAGTCTTAAAGTTTCCTTTATAACACACTCGGTGTATTTCAATTCCTGCAAAACTTGATAGCTGATGCATTTGTGCTCTTCTTTGCCCAGAACTTTGCTAATCTCTTCGTAAAGCTTTTCTTGAACATGTGGATGTCTAGCAATTTGAGAAATGGCAAAACTTATAGCTGATGTAGTTGTGTCATGGCCTTCAAACATGAATGTGTCGACTTCTTCTCGTATATCTTCATTAGTTAAGGGCTTTCCTTCGTATGTTGATTGCAGAAGAACATCCAGAAGAGCCATTCGTTTTTTTGATTCAACGCTATCAATTATTGCTTGTTGATTAACATTGTCTTGAAGGTACAATGCGTCCTGTAGTGCCTTTCGATGCTCTTCGATGACTTTTATTGTAAAGCTATGCATAGTCTTGATGCATTCGTATTGACGACGTTTGATTTTAGGACAGACTATACTAAATATAGTGTTATTGGCAATAGGAACGTTTAGAAACCGCAACGACATGATCCGAGTGATGCTAAAAGTGTAATAGACAAACAAGGTTCAGGTTTCAATTTCGATAATATGTAGCATTTGTAACTTACTCATTTACTGCTCGAGTGTATTCATTTGTTGGATCTGTCTGTGCGTTGATCTTTGTACCCATGGCCGTTTCTAGCAAGTGATACATAATTAATTAGTATAACCAAACGGTATATATGTAAATCATCACCCACCTGTTATAATATCCAAGGCTGCCAAACCAATATACGGATGAACATCGAACTCTTTGCCAGACTGGCAGTGAATCTCCAGTTGCTTCACCAAAACATCACTTTGCTGGTCGAATACCTCTACAAACCTTTCGAGAATTTGAAAATGAAAAGTTGGTGTGATGATTTTTCGCCTTGAAAACCATTTACGTCCATCACTCATCAGTAGACCAGTTCCAAGCCATGGCCTGAGTAAATTGTACAAATGATGCTTTTTAATATGTGTTTGGCTGCTCAGAAGAACCTCTGCCAGCTTTGGATCACCGATGGCTATGATCAACCGATTGAATATCCAAATTCGATAAACTTTTCCCCATATCTTTCGAAAATGTATAATTTGCTTGAAAAAGTCTTTCAAAAAATAATTCTTTTTATTATATTTTTAACGAAAAATCACGAATTTTTACTTACTTTGAGGTGAAAGACAAAATATTTTATGAATACTTCCAACTAAAATAAATGGATAAGGTCCATTCAGATTGGCCACGAGTTTATTTTTATGTTTATTAAGGAAATATTGAGCAACAGTTAGAACGATGAGAAATGCAAAAATGCACAACCACAGCACAACCATAGTGTGGGCTATTTGTTCGATGGCACCTTTCGTTATGGCTGAATGTTGGAAATATCAATTCCAGAGAGCCGGTGAACCGGTGAGAGCTCTGGCAATCTGTATTATTTATTTATTTTATTTATTTGTAAGCTTCGGGTTTCAAAGCATGCAAATTATGATATTGCACTTACATACATAAATGCTGACATTCAAAGATTATTATTGGTTATCATTTATAAATATGTACTTTTTTTTTTTGTGAAATTTATGGACATTTTATTTTCTTATTGTATTCAATTTGAAAGTAATGATAACGGAATTGCTACTTTGAAATAAAATTAATCTTGTGTGAATTTCTTAATGGTTTTAATCTTATATTTGTTTTAGTGAAAAGAAATTATTGGTATGTAATATGAAACTTATGGTCAAGTGCACATTGTACTATCTGTTCTTCGTTCTGTTTTGCTAAGCTTATTCCGGGCATGTGTTGTCCATCATAATGCATTCAATAGAATTTTGCTATTTTTTATGGTCAGAAAATTGTGATTATCAAAGTTAATGTATTTAGGATGCGTATGACATGACAATCCCACTTCTTTTTTAAAATTTTTATATTTAAACCAAGTACATTTTTAATAAGACCTTTAATTAAACGGTGGCTTGTCGGTGCGGTATAGTTTTTGGTATGCATGCTCGCTAACGATTTCCCACTGAGCACGTACATTTCAATAGGTTCTTGCTGATTAGTGCGGTATCAGAACCATCTGTATCCATATGCCAATCCTCGGTACGAAGAAGCAATCTACTGTTATTTATCGCGTGCTTTTGGCATTTGCATATCAACAAAAAAAACAAAATAAGGTCGATGAGTGATTTTTGCAAATTAGTTGTGGAGTGGAAAAACATCCATTTTAATGTAGTAAAGAAAAAATTATCGGAATATATAATAATAAAAAAACTCTGGCATGGGTATTTTCGTTATCATGGAGTCCAGGACTACAGGATACGACAAATTTCAAGTGGTTATCCCAAAAAGATCCATTTAAAAAAAAAACATTTTTTCGGGAATGTCTGCCGGGGATTTGGTGCCACTTTAAATGTCTGCCATGGGTATTTTCGTTATTAGGGAGTAGAGGGCTACAGGATGCGACTAACTTTAAGTGGTTACCCCAAAAATTCGGCCTCTAGTTGCCCTTAGGTACGCCATCACTTCTCGATGGATTTTTCCGTCAATATTATTTAATATGAGAAAGTAAAAAGAAATAACTACTTCCAATGGTAAAGCTGAAGCAAACCAACTCACAAAAAGTTAATTCGGAGATATAACTAGTTAAAGTAAATACGCTACTATTGAATCTTATGGTGAGTGTTTTTTTCGAACAAATGACAATTTGAAACGAAACACTTTTTGACCAAACTAATTTTCTGTGACTTGGTCCCTTACAGCTCCATATCTGAGACTCAGGAGTTGTGATGGACATCTCACTTGCAAGTCGCTTTCGTTCTCTAATTTTTGAGTCAGTTAGGAATTGTTCAAACGCCAGGTAGATGCTTATGTCAGTAGCACTTAAAAAAAAAATATTTTGAGGGGCGTCAAGAGAAAAATAATTCTATAATTTTTTTTCTTTACGCTGTTGTCGTAATAATTATGCTATTGACTGGTATGTTGAAGGCCTATCCCAGTTAGATTGTTGTTGAAGGTACTGTGTTTTGCAAGAAATTAATCATTTCTCTTGTAATGAAAAAATGCAAATTATCATCTTAGCCGTTCGACCATTTATGTCTTTGTTATCACACAAATTTCATTACTCAAGTTAACATATTTAATTTTTATAAATTAAAAAAAGTCATATGACTTTTACTTACTTAGAGTTTTCCTTAGCTTGTTTTTTGTTTATTTAAACTAATATTTACCTTCTTTGAGGAAAAATACAAATGGTGGTTTTATGAGTTTTTAATTTTAATAAAATGTAAATAAACTGCTCGAGTGTAAAAGCGACCTGTTGTATGGCAAAACATTAAATATGACCTTCATTTTTAAAATAAACTCATTTAGTAGAATATTCAGTCAATGATGTCATCTCATTATCACGAGCACGACACGTCTAGTCTCATTCATCTTAACAAAACATAAACAAAAACAAATGAAGCATTGAAATGTAGGTAGGAAATAAGGTTTAAACTTTTAACAGCGAGGTGAATTTTGACCTGCTGCTCATTGTGTTAGCTCAATTAGGAAGTGAAAGTAATTTTAAACCGCGAGACTCTTTTTTTCTTCTGTGGCTTATTGCTGCTCTTCATATCCATTAATCTTTGCTATCAAGATGAAGTTTAGTGATAAATTAATGAAAATGAAATTAAATGTTGGTGCAATCAAGACTATGTTGCAGCACATTAAAGGGCTTTTGTATTATGTAGCTAAGACCAGAGCCAGAGCCAGCGACGTCATTAAATCATATTCATTTATGTAATAAAACAAGTGGAGGCAATTAGAAAAAAAAGAAAAAAACATTCACCTATGGGTCTAGTGTTTGTAATCATTTTGTCTGACCCATTAATCTACTGAACGCTAAAATATAATTACAGTTATTATAATACCTACAAAAAACTGGAATATTTGTAGCTTTTTGCTTCAAACCTGATTGGTTAACACACATAAAAGCACTTGGTATAATTAATTAGCTTATTAAAGAAAATTTTACTTTATTGTCGTTGTAGTTTTAAGACTGCATCAATGATATTGTGTTAAACCAATTAAACTTCTTGTTGAGTAACAAGAGAATTTTTAGCTTTTTTTATAATCAAATACCTTCAATGTGATGATATGTATGTACCAGCTTAGACTGTTGGAAGAAAATATAAATTAAGATATGGTCGAATATCTTGCAGATTACCCCTCTTGTGTGGTTGTCTATTGAAATTAAAGTGGGTAATTCGCAAGAGGTACACACGCTGCATTTGAATGTAGTAATCAATGATTTTGTGCAGCAAGTCCAGGATCAAGTAAAGCAATAAAAATGTAATCAGTGAAGATGCATCTTGAAGAAGAATTAATAATTTTGTTTGAAAAGTTATGTAGGGTACCTATAGGATTTTTGAAGTTCGGTCAAATCTTCAAACATATTATTTTTGAAAAAAGCTGATAGTTTTTCTATAAAACTCTTTTATATTTGTTTTTTCTCAAAACTAAGAAATTGGACTTGTATTGTTCTTGCACTCACCGATTGAATTATTAACCTTGAGAAGGTTCTTAATGAAAAGGAAATGGGTAGCGCAAGTCTATGTTCTGTTTGTTTGTTTATGTCTCGAATGTCGAGTTATAGACCAATATGCCGTTTTTTTTACTTTATTTTTTTATCAACCTTTAAATTTTTTTTTTTGGATGTTCAAAAAAGTCAGATTTATAGTTTTGAGATTGGATTTTTAGTAATGTATCCAAATCGACATTTTTGTTGAGTTGTGTTCTGTTTAATTTTAAGGAATTATTAATTGATATCGATTGAAAGGCAATAATGAATTTTTTTCTTATCGAATAAAAACTTAAAAATGCATTTTTTTGACCTTAGACCTTAGTAATTAACGGAACATGTCAAAGATTTGAAGAAGGATTTTTGTGGAAGTATCTTATTTGGTGGAATTCATTTATATAACTTTAAAAAGAAAGATTTTCCCTTATCTTACGTCTTTATAAAATCCGTACACAATTCAAAAGGTTATAAAATTCTTACCAACTTTTAGATTTACAGCAAATATATTTTTATTTTTAGATTAGGGAAATTAACATGTTTTTATTCTTCCATGTATTTTATTTGTTAAACTTAATTTTAATTTTCTTAACATTTATTATTTATTTATTTTATTATTTTTATAAATTTTTCATTTTTTTTAATTTTGTTTTGTTTTATATTTTTTTATTTCAGAATGAACAGGTTGTGAGCATCGTGAGTGTTTTATTTTCAATGTCTCCTTTGTCTCGGTATTTTTGTTTGTTAAATTCTAAAATTAAATTAAAAAGCAAAAAAATTATAAAAAATATTTTTAAATGTCTTTTGTCTTGTAAATTGTTTTGTTCTCTTATTGTGTGTCCATACATCTTCTCTTAATAATAACATTGTTTTTGTTTGTCTTGCCATTAAAACAGTTACTTATTTTTAATAAATTAATAAGTCCTTATTACTTTTTAATATTCTCACAATCAATTTATTATATAGAAAAAAAAAACTTATCATTTTGCATTAAACTTGACACACATTAACATTGACCTTGATTCTTAGGGCAATAATGTCTTGCTCTTGATTTTTTACTCTCTTTTTCTCAACTACCACCAACTTATACTCTTATTTTTATTACAAAACAAATATAAATAAAAAACGAAATCATTATAAAACAATTTTTTATTGTTTGTTTTATGTGAGATAGATACAGCTGCGGAGATGGGCTATGGTGAATTTTATTTTTCCATTTTAATTTGCAATTAGTACTTTGTATAGTGAAATGTTATGGTGGAAGAGTGCGAATGAGAATTTTTGTTGAAAGTGTTTACTTTTAACAATGTCCCTCTAGTGAACTTGAATATATATGGAAACAAAAAAACTGTGTACAATTTCAAGGTTGTTCCACTTATTCTAAGTTTTGCAAACAAATTGCTGAAATTGCTTGACATATTGTAAATTAAAAAGAAAACCTTAATAAATGTTGCCTATTGTTTGTGTTCTTATTGTGTATACTACATACGTTATGTGCATTTGTACCTAATATTTTTTTTTTTTTTGAACAACAAAGAAAAAACATATTAAAATATTAATTTTAAATATCGGGCAAGACTAAATGAGTTTTTCTCATAACTGGTATCTTTTTGTTTGATGTTTTTTTTAATCAAGTCATTTTTCACTTAGCCGTATTAAGCAGTGAAGAACTAGTGGGTATGTTTGATTAAAAGGATGCGTAGAAGAAATAAATTTTCATAATCATGCAAATATATATATTTTCTTAGCTTCTATTTGAGTATTCCTTAAATCGGGGCTTAATTTACAAAAAAAAAAAAAAATAATTTCAAATTGATAAAAATAGACTCAGCACACAAATAAGCTTGTTTAAATATTTAAATGATCTCCCAAGGACATGTAGTTTAAAAGATATGAATGGTCCTGGGGAACGTTATGTCTACTTTTTGTCATTTTTACACTTATGATGAGGCCTCGTAGTATTTAATAAGTACTTTCTGACATCTAACTTTAAGGAAACCAATTTAATTTGTTCTTAAAAAAAAGATGTTCCTTTAGTACTAAGTTATATGAAAACCAAAATTTTAAATTGCATTTTTCTCGGAATGTGTTTGAATGGAATTATGCCGTTTTTCCCCTGGACCCTTTATAGCTTAACGAAAAATTGCAATATTGATGCACTTTTTTCAATTAAACGAATCAAAAATGATTCGTTGAGACTTTTTGATTCTGTCAACAATGTCCAACAATAAAAAAAGTTGTAAAGTATTTTTTCTGTTTTTTTTTGCCTAAATACCCTGAGCTAATAGTCTCACAGCAGTTATCATTTTTAAAATTATAATTATTTGATTATTTTTTTTAGAAAACACTACTATTTTTTTTTTTTAAATTAAGAGCTTTTACCATCGTTTGTTGTTAGAAGTTCCAAAGATTTATGGAAACGCATTTTCAGGCCGCTGTAATGGTTTGAGCCGTATCCAGATGCTAAATGCACTTTGCCATAAAAGTATTTTATACCTCATACCATTAATTCGTCCTGCAGTTTTTTTTTGTTAAACATCTTGCTATAACAGCATCACAATATTTTCTTCTGTCTTATATACATTTGTAAATTTTCCTTAAGTTCTTTTTAGTGATTTTTATAAAAACACCTCAAAATACAAAATACAGGTTCTTTCATATTGTAAATATTTCATAAATTCATTTAAAAATTAAACATTTTTTTAAGACTAATAAATTGTATACATATCTTATCTAGACATATCTTTTTAAATTCTTTACCTTATTTCCATACAATTAAAAACAAAAGGATTGATCTATTGCGGACTTGTTTTTTTGACTTTGTATAATATCATCCACTTCAATCAAGCAAACACTAACATATTTAACCTCTATTAACACTTCTGTTCTCTTACCACTACCGGAATGTACGTAAAGTACCTACATACGGAAGTGTATTAAATGAGTTCATCGTCTACCCACATCCGCCATTAGTTCATCATCGACATAAATAACATTCATTCAATATAGAGGATAGGAACCTTATTTTTCCATCCCTACTAACTTAACCCATATATAAATTTTCATTGAAAAAATAAACAACCCTGAAATTTTGTAAGATTTTTTACAAAATTAGCTCTCTTTTGAGCTTTAAATTTACTTTTCTAAAAGAAAAAAAAACGTAAAATTTCAACTTTTGAAAAAATCAACTTTAAAAAGAAAGACGTGGTATTAGTGCGGTTACTCGGTAAGAATGAGAATTTATTTCTTTTACTTCTTCTTCTTCTTCTTCTTCTCATTTTCAATTTAAAATAAATATGGCCGATAGGCGGGATATTTGAATTTTATACCATTTAGTTTCATTCACAATAATTATTTTTTAATTCAAATTTTACTCTTATTTATAAATTCATTTAATTAAATGCAAATGTCGAAACACCGGCCGCGTTGAAAGCCTGCAAGTCTTCAAAATTCCTCATCTGGAAGTAAAGCCAGTTTAACGATTGGTCGTCTGAGAACTCCGTTTCTCGTTTTGATGTCGGCGACCCTGACCTTTCCGTCCTGCCCTTCGACGACGGCCACGACTCTGCCCATTACCCATTGTTGTGGAGGGGTGTGGTCCTCGTGCATGAGAACGAGCTTTCCCACGATGAGATTGGGTTGCTCGTTGATCCATTTGGACCGAGCCTGAAGGCCAAGCAGATACTCCCTTGACCACTTCTGCCAAAACTGCTGCTTGAGCCAGCATAGAAGCTGCCATCTTTTCAAGCAGGCCATCTGCCGTTCCGGGACATTCTCTGGGGGCAATGACCGCAATGGACTGCCTATTAGTAGGTGCGCTGGAGTTAGTGCTTCTCCGTCGTTGGGGTCCGCGCTTAATGGAGCGATTGGCCTTGAATTGAGGATTGCCTCGACCTCGACCAGCACGGTAAGCAGCTCTTCTGCTGTTAGAAGCGCATTCCCCACGGTACGGTGCAACAGTGTTTTCGCCGCTTTCACTGCCGCCTCCCACAGACCTCCGAAGTGGGGGGCTCTTGGTGGTATGAAGGCGAAACTGAACCCTTCTTCTGCGGCGTACTGGTGAATGGCTTCCTTCCCTCTCTCGAACTCTTCTCCAATCTCTTTCAAGATCCTCTGTGCTCCCACGAAGTTCGTCCCGTTGTCGCAGTGAATCGTCTTCGGAATTCCTCGGCGACCAATAAACCTTTTGAGAGCAAGAATAAAACATTCAGAAGAAAGATTAGTAGCTAATTCAAAATGTACAGCTTTGGAGGTGAAACAAACAAAAACAACTATGTACGTTTTGTACGGTGGCCGACCACGAATTTTTAAAGAGGTATATACAGGGCCACAAAAATCTACGCCACATATTAAAAAAGGTCTTTGTGCTCGCAGTCGATCTGCTGGCAGATTTCCCATGATTTGTTGGAGCAACTTTGGTTTGTACCTAAAGCACTGTACGCATTTTCGCACAACTTTTTGACATGCTTCTTTGGCGTTTATTAGCCAAATTTTTTGGCGAAGCAATGCCACCATTGCTTGAGCTCCAGCATGACAATTTTTTCTATGCAAATACGTTAAGTATACTTTTATGAACTGGGAATTTTTTGTCAATAATAATGGAAACTTGGCATCGTATTCAATTGGTGCGTGCAAAAGACGCCCACCTACTCGAATTAGCGAAAATGAACAATTGCTATCATTGAATTCATGTAAGAATGGATTAAGTTTTTGGATATGATTTGACAATGTTATTTTTCTCTTAAGTTTTTGAATCTCCTCGGAAAATTCATTATTTTGAACAATTTCAACTATTTTAAGGAATGCTAAATGCAACTCCTCTGCCGTGGGCGATTCTTCAAATACCTTTGTCTTATCTTTCAAAATAGCAAAGAAACGCATTACATGTACAAATGTTATTACTAATTCTGTGTACGATGTCTCCTCTTCAATAAGCTCCATGAGTTTCGTACGGCGGTTTTCAACTGTTACAAGAGCAACTTTTGTTTTACGCTTTTCTAAAGCTTCATTCTCTGGAGACAACTCGAAATGCGAATTGACTGGCCATAAATTTTGGTCTTCTAATAGAAATGGCGGACCATTAAACCATATTGAACTATTAAGTTCATCCACATTACATCCTCTTGACACAATGTCTGCTGGATTTTGATTTGTTGGGACATGTTTCCATGATATATTATTTGTCCACTCTTGGATTTCCGAAACTCTGTTCGCAACAAAAGTTGCAAGTGAAGTTGGATGGGTTTGTATCCAATGCAGAGTTATTTCTGAATCGGTCCAAAAAACAATTTGTTCAACGTCAAGATTCAACATTGCCGATACTCTTAACCATAATTTGGAAAGAGTATGCGCTGCGCAAAGTTCTAATCGCGGAAGCGATTTAGTTTTCAAAGGGGCCACTTTGGACTTTGCTGTTAATAGCGTCGACTTGATACCTGCCGTGCTTTGACTTCGGATATAAATGCAACATCCGTAAGCTCTCATCGATGCATCTGCGAACCCATGAATTTGAATTTTTGCATTCGAATGGGTTTCGACAAACCTTGGTATTTTTATCTCAGGGAGCTGAGAAAGGTTTGCTTTGAAGTTTTGCCAACATGTATCAAGGCGCAATGGAATCGACTCATCCCAATCTAGTTTTGCAATCCAAAGCTCTTGCAATAAGATTTTTGCTTTGGTAACAATGGGGCATAATAGACCAAGAGGGTCGAACAGACGAGCAGAAACTGAAAGAATATTTCGTTTGGTGGCTCGTAGATCATGGAAAGTATCTTCCAAATTGAAAGAAAATGTATCTTCTTTGGGCTGCCAACAAATTCCCAAAGTTTTTGTAGAATCCGAATCATTGAATTTTATAGATTTTTCTGTACTTTCCGCATTGTATAGTTCTGGATGATTTGAATACCATTTTGCCAACTGAAACCCACCCTTTTTTAATACTTCTTGTATTTCATATTGGATAGTTTTTAAGGTTCCAATCTTATCGGCACCAGTTAAAAGATCATCCACGTAAAAATCTTTTTCAACTATTTTTGACCCCGTAGGGTATGAATCTTTGAAGATATCGCCCAACATCTTCAAACACCGTATTGCTAAAAATGGCGCTGGTGAAGTGCCATACGTAACAGTATTGAGGCGAAAATATTGTAATGGTTGAGAGGGTTCCTGCCTCCACACTATGAGCTGGTAAATCGAATGCTCTTCAGCAATGAGAACTTGCCGGTACATTTTCGCAATATCAGCCGTAATGGCATATTTATGGGTGCGAAAACGGAGCAATGTCGAAAACAGCTCCTCTTGAATGGTTGGTCCAACCATCAAGATGTCATTCAGAGAAACTTGAGTAGGCGTTTTACATGAAGCATCAAAAACTACTCGTAGCTTAGTACTTGTGCTTTGCGGTCGCAAGACACATTGATGTGGAATGAAATAGTGTGAGATTTTGGGAATCTCATTATTCGTTGGTGACATATGTCCCAACGATAGATATTCTTTCATGAAATCCGTATACATAGCTCTCAAATCATTATTTCTTGAAATTTTTCGCTCAAGTGCAAGGAATCGACGTTTGGCAGCTTCAAACGATGATCCAAGCGAATTCGGTGAAGATTTAAATGGCAATTTTACCTCAAATCGACCCATAGGCAAAAGTTTTGTATTTGCCACAAAGTGCTCTTCGCACATTTTTTGTTCTGGCGTTAGAAACTTTTTTGTTTCTCCCGGAATTTCTTCCATTAACCAGAATTTTTGTACAATTTTATCTAAGTCTGGTAATTCTTCAGACTGGCATACCAAATTGCATTGTTTGGTATTTGAATTTGTACACTTTGGATATTTTCCTGATACAATCCAACCAAGCAGGGTTTTTTGAATGGTTGGGAATTCAGGGCCTTGTTTCAGTTGACCGACAGATAACAACTCAAAGAATGTTTCTGCTCCTATTAGCAAATCAATTTTTTGCGGTTTATTGAAATAAGGATCGGCCAGTTGAATATTGGGTGGAATATTCCAATTCGCTGTATTTATAGCATGATCGGGTTGATATTTCGAAATTGAATTCATGATCCAATAATCTGCTGAGAACGAATAGTCATTGAATCGTGACTTTACCTCTGCAGTTAACTTTTTATTGACTGTGGTACTTGCTTTACCAATACCAAGTAAATTTAGAGATTTGTCCTCTTTGCGAAGCTTTAACCTTTGCGCAAGCTCTTCAGTTATGAAGTTAATTTGCGAACCCGAATCGAGTAACGCTCGAGCTGGCAAGTATTCACCAGTAATGCCTTTTATTTGTACTACAGCAGTAGCGAGAATAACTTCGTCAGTCAGGACCGAGGCATGCATGGCTTGGAAGCTTGTAGGAGGTTGGGTTGACGACGTACCATTAAAAGTTGTTTCATATTGATGTAACAACGTATGATGCGAACGATTACAAACACTGCACCGACTTAATTTGCATTTTGAAACTGTATGTCCTTTTCGAAGGCAGTTAATGCAAATTGGAACACCTTTAGCGTATTCGAATCTTTGTAATACAGGCAGTGCAGCGAATGTTTGACATGTCGTTATGTAATGGTCGTTCGATTTGCAATATAGGCACTTCGATTTATTTTGTTGCGAGTTTACGCAAGCAAATGAAGACTTTTGATTTCGATGACGACTTGAGTCTTGTTTCGGTTTGGATTGCTTATCAGAGGATTTGTATTTTGCACTTGAAGCTTCTTCAGCAGAAAGATGCTGATATCTTTTATTAAGCGCTTCTTCACAATCTTTCCATAAAGGAAGAGTATTGTAGTCTAATTGTTCTTCCCATTTAGACCTCGTGATTGCATCCACCTTCGACATAACTAAATGTATTATAATCGCGTTTGTGATGTTCTTTTCATCACCCAATGATAAAAGTGAATCATAAATTGCAGAAACTGTATCGATCATGCTTCGCAATGAAGATGCGGATGCTTTTGAGATTTCTTTCAATTCGAAAAGTGTTGAAACATTGTCAAAAAATATTAAGCAATTGTTATCGTAAACTTTCTTTAAACTCGCAAGTGCCTTAGGATAATTCTGTTCCGTAATTTGGAAGGCCTTAACTGTTCCTAAGGCTTCACCTGACAAACACGAAATAAGGTGATTGAATTTTTCGATATCCGGAAGCATCGGATCATTATCAACTAAGTTTTCGAAAAGACTGATAAAATTTTTGTATTCCGAATATTTACCGCTAAATTTCGGAAGAGACACTTTCGGAAGTCGAGAATGATGATTATTACTAAAGGAATAATCAACAGCATTAGATTGTCGCCTTTTATTCATATGCGACATAAGTAGGGACTTTGCACCCACACAAACGTCTTCTATTTCCCCGCGGACCGAATCACTATGATCAACTGATTCGATGTCCGATTGACATTTCATAATTTCATCAATGTATGAATTTAATATATCCAACCGACATTCTAGTTCAATTGGATTAAACGACATAGTTTTTTGTTCTAATCCCGTTTTAATACGAATAATGTTGTTTTTAATTACTAACCGCTGATGTCTTAATTGTTCAAGGTTTGCATCCGTAGATGGAGAAGTTTGCCTTTTCTTGCCAGCCATATTGATGTTATTTTATTTTTGGAATTAGTTTATCCAAACTTATTCAATTTGCACTGGTAACAATTTTAAATTATCGGAATTATTCGAAAATTTAGTTTATTTTCATACGAAAATTCCGATGAAAATTGGATTATGTGCAAATAAAGTTAATTAACTTGAATAAATTGTTTAATAATCACAATATATTGATTGGATTAAATACCAAATAAAAAAATAAAACTAAATTTTATTTGCTGAACACACTCTTTATCCAAAGATGATTTTGCTTCGCTGGCTACGACCACAAATTTGACATATAAAACTTAACGAAAGAGAGAAATGAGAGAAAACTGTCATTCAATTGTCAACTCAGTTTATAAAAAATGTAAACAAATTTTTACTTTCGCGAAATCGGTCGAACTTAATTAATTTATTTATCAAAATAATTGTAATTAAGAAATTGCACTTGTTATTGATTTAAATAAACAATCGCGATTTTCGTTCGAAAGAAAAGAAAAAACACTACACAGTTTTATAAGCCAGTGGATATTTTTTATGAAGCTAAGTGATGAGTAGTGACAGCGGCGGCGGCGCAGCAGACTCAGCGACACAACGAGAGTAAATGTATACTTTTGTTTGTGAATTATTAGTTTAAATTCATTTTAATTTTAATATTTATACACATTTATAAAGATTTTAATAAAAATGCAATTATGCAATAAGTTCACTTAGTGTTTTTGTTTGTTTTTTCACCACAGTATATATATATATATGTATCAAATTTTAAATTGAAAAGTGACAAAGATTGAAAGTGTAAATTGATTCGAAAAAGCAGATTGATTTGAAGGAAACTCAATTTTACAATTAAATTATTTTTATGCTTTATTATGCACTTTCAATTTTTGTATAATACCTCTTGATTTAACGTATCGTCTTCTTTGGACGTCACTTCCCTTTTGCACTCCTCACATATGCAATTTTCGTGCATTGGGTTGAATTGGAGTCCTAGCGCTTTGGTGGTGGTGTGTCCCGGCGATTCGATTGCTTCTGGGTTGGTTTTTCCGTTGGGGGTGGTTTCACTTGTGATTGTATTGTCTTTTTGTGTATTTTTTTTGTATAGCACTCACGCACGATTTTATGATTCTACCGATTGTTTAATTTAGCGACGCGATAATATACGAACTTTAGGTAAGTATGTTATGTGTATAAAAACTTCGCGTATTCGAGTCAAATTTATTAAAATTAATTTAAATTAAATTTGTCCCTGCTCGGGCGCCATGAAATTTTGTAAGATTTTTTACAAAATTAGCTCTCTTTTGAGCTTTAAATTTACTTTTCTAAAAGAAAAAAAAACGTAAAATTTCAACTTTTGAAAAAATCAACTTTAAAAAGAAAGACGTGGTATTAGTGCGGTTACTCGGTAAGAATGAGAATTTATTTCTTTTACTTCTTCTTCTTCTTCTTCTTCTCATTTTCAATTTAAAATAAATATGGCCGATAGGCGGGATATTTGAATTTTATACCATTTAGTTTCATTCACAATAATTATTTTTTAATTCAAATTTTACTCTTATTTATAAATTCATTTAATTAAATGCAAATGTCGAAACAAACCCACTCATGTGATGATAACATCGAAGGAAGACCACAGAAACACATTTTGTACATTGTTAAATTTATTTTTTTTTCTCTCTCTCTCTCTATTTTTGTATTTATCTGTCTGACCAACAACTTTGACTGGAACACACTATATAATGTAGGTACAACAATTAGCCAGTAGTATCTATCAGGAATTCGAGCGTATGATAAATCGTTACGACGAGGATGTCGTAAAGAATTTAATGCCACTTTTGGTAAATGTCTTAGAGTGCTTAGATGCATCATACAGAATTAATCAGGAGCAAGATGTCGAGGTGGAATTACTTCGAGAAGATAATGAACAGCTAGTCACACAATATGAAAGGGAGAAGAGTGCAAGAAAACAATCAGAGCAAAAGGTGAGTTACCTAATTTAAATATTATTGAAAAGTAAAAATTTTAATTAACTTTATTCGTTACAGCTCTTGGAAGCCGAAGATTTGGCCGAAACAGAAAATAAAGAATTAGCAAGTAGATTAGAGTCATTAGAAAGTATTGTAAGAATGCTAGAGTTGAAGCACAAGAATAGTTTGGAACATTCTAGTCGATTAGAAGAACGAGAAGCTGATCTTAAAAAAGTAAGTAACTATATACACTTCATTTTGTTTAATATCAGCCCCATTATGTATTTTTATTTTTTTTTAGGAATACAATAAGCTACATGAACGTTATACGGAGCTTTTCAAAACACATGTGGATTACATGGAACGTACAAAAATGTTAATGGGATCAACTCATTCACAGATGAGTTCGGCTTCAGACAGGCAAGAAGTCAACAGAGCTAGACTTAATCCAATTGTTAGGTTAGTGTATTTTTATTGCTTTAAATGCTGAAACATTAAAAAAAACTTACATAAATAATTTCTACTGTAGATCTTCTGGACCTGTTTCATACGGTTTTGCATCATTGGAGAATTCGACAATGTTGGATACCGAAACAATCTGCAGTGTTGGAAGTAATTCTGATGATTCTGGCCCACCATCACTTCAAAATGAAATGGAGAGTATTCATACAATGGAACGTTCCGCCGAAACAGACACCCTACATCACATCAATCAAGCAACATCGCCTCAAAGTGATGAATGTCCAATTGTGCCAAATATTCCATCTAATGGTAATAACCTTTTAAAATTAAGTTTATTCTCTATTTTAAATAACTTAACTAACTTTTGGGACCTTTCTTTTTATTTTATTCTCACTTTAAACAAACAAAAAAAAAACGGAATTCTTCCAACTAATTAATATTTTCCAA
This sequence comes from Meliscaeva auricollis, assembly GCA_948107695.1. Classification (NCBI taxonomy): domain Eukaryota; kingdom Metazoa; phylum Arthropoda; class Insecta; order Diptera; family Syrphidae; genus Meliscaeva; species Meliscaeva auricollis. The sequence goes on from OX403617.1 coordinate 76,944,894, forward strand.
AACATAAACTTTGATTTCCTATTGTTATTAACAATAATTCATAATTGCGAAATAAAAACTAAATAATTAGTTGGTCGAACTACAACCAAAAAGGAACAACGCTCTGCAAACACACTCTACCAAGAGTTGTCATTTCAGGATAATGAAGAGAGCGAAGAGCATGAAGTCACAGGTGAGTTCGTCTGTGTTCATAATTCGTTGGTTATTGTTGCACTTGATATTTCTTTTATTGTTTATTGTAACGCTTAACTCAATTAACCGAGTTGCACGTTCAATATAAAAATTTATATTTCTTGATTTTTGTTGTTAATTTATCATTTAATTTTAACCAGCATCTAACAATGATTTTTATTTTGTTTCCCTTTTTCATTGTAATTTTTGTTACAACAAAAAAATTAAAAAAATACAACAGGCAGCTGGGTGCATCCTGGGGAATACGCTTCTTCAGGTAGGTGTCATCGTCTGAGTTTTTTCGAAATTGTTTTTATTACTTGTAAATATCTCAAATACAATTTTGAAGCTTGCATATTATAAGATTTATAATATTATTCCATCCAATCGTACCTAATAAAATCAATCATAGTAATTTCATTAATCATTATTTTTATTTTTATAATTTTAAAATAAACCTTTTATTAAAAAAAAAATCCCTCAACAAAATAATATATATTCCTAAATTATACTCCTCTCACAACCAATCAAACCCTGTCCTGGATCGCCCAATAGCTAATGATAATTATTTCGGTAAGTTTATTTTTAATATTATTTTGTTTTATTCATGCAAACAAAAAATATGATTTGTCTGTCGTTGTCAATTTAGAAAACAAAATTGAACTGGAACTTGTCCATGTCCATGGAATAAGTGTCTTTAGACAGTTCTAGAGTAGATGGTTTTTTTTTGTTGTTTAGTTTTTGTTTTTGGTTGCATACAATTATTGATATGTAATGGTTTAGTTTTCTTTCGGTGCTGGGGCTTTAGTTCAGATACAATGTTGTTTTTTGTATTGGAAAGGTTATTGTAACTTATGTCTGCTTTTTTGTATGTATTGTATGCTAAAAATAATTGTAATATAATTCTCATTGGTAGGAGAATTTATATTGGTTGAATATTAGTCATTTAAGATTTGTATTCATTAGTTTCATTGATTTCGAAAAAAGAATTCACATATATTTGGTTGGTCCTTGACACAAACAAAAATATAGAGCTTAAAGAGATTCTTATTAAGGACAAAGAATTCACTGAGAGCGAACAGAGAATGGACGATTGAGATTAACAAAAACATACTCACTTCTAGACTATTAACAAAAATGCATGTGGAGTTTCTGACTGGAATTCAGATTAATGACAAAATTTTATTATGTTACCAAATAAAATGAAAAAGCGGTGTGGTGTTGAGGCTTAACACATTAGTTTTTGGTAGGAGGAATGATGCTATGTAATTATTCCAAATATTTTGTTTGTCAAAAAAATTTAGAGGTACCTATTAATAAGAAACAAACATTACGATCCAAAAAATTGGGTTTCGTCATGCCGTCCTTCGGCCTTTGCGTCTTCGGGTAACTGTACACAGAGCCACAGCCTAAACGATTTGACGGATTTGATGGAAATTTGGTACAGACTATCATATTGAAAAGTATTGTGTATTTACTTTTGAAACGATAACTAGGTGTGAAAAATAAAATAAATAAATATCTATCTCAATAGGATCTAACACCTATTACAAAAACAACATCGAACTTGCTAACTGCAATTCATTTTTTTTTACATTCTTAGAATCAATGTAAAAAATCTATTGTTGGATGGATTTAACTTTTCCTTTCATTTGCAGTTCGATGTTGTTTGTGTATTAAGTTTTAGATTCTATTGTCCTGGGGATAGCTTTGCCAAAAAAAAAAACCTAATATACCAAAAACCGAATTCCTCAATGCCAATGTGTTTTGTTGATAAGAAACGGTTATCATAACGATTTTTCATTATGAAACCAACTCTGATCAGCCAATGTCTCAAAAACTCGACATTTGGTAACATTTGTCCAAACAGAGGTTGTTCTTGAACCCAAGTAATAACCTAAAAAATCATTTAAAAACTGGGTGGGTGATTAGATGTGCCTGTGAGTGTTCTATATTTGTTCCCTTTTCGCTTAAGTTTTAAAAGCGAAAAGGGCACAAAACTATTGTTAAAACACTTTCCATTCATAATAGAAATGTTTGTGTTATTAATAAAAATATTAAATATAAGGGATTTGTAGGATATAATATTAAAATAGCAAATAATCCCATCGTTGGTTTTCACTAAAAATATTTAATGGGCAAGTTATGGAAGGTGACATTTACTAACCATTAAATTAAATATAAATTCTATTTCAAAGGCTACTGAAAAACTAATAAATGCAATGAATAGAGGCCTAAGTGCCCCATACAAGCAAAGTAAAAATTAAAAAAAAAAAATAAAACAGGCATATCTGAATTTCTTTTTTCTAAATGTCTGAGAAAAGTGGAAAATTGTAAATGTCACCTTTTGTTCCCAAGCTCCTCAACTGCCATATGATGAGTGTTGATACCGATCGAAAATTTCGTGCATTTCTTGTAAAATCTTAGTTCTTCGACGAGGGCCTGGTTTTTGAAAATAAATAAAGTTTGTTGTCACCGTCTAGAAAATGTCAGACGTTTTCTAGACTATACTAGCGTATTTGAAACAAGAAATCTCTCTGTAATCAATGTAAGGATTACTAACATTTGGATCCCTTGACAAAAACTTAAAAACCATATTAAGTATTAAAAAAACTAACATAGTTCTGAAAGTGCTACCCAATATGTATCTACTTATTGTTTGATAGATTGAATCATTCCATGACCATCTCAGTAATCACTTTAATTTACATTTTATATGCTTTTTTCATTAGCAAGTAGAAATAATTTTTTTAATTTTTAACAATTGAAAAATGAAAATTATTAAAATCGTCGATTAATTTTAGGTATGGGAAAAGAAGTCGAAAATCTCATCATGGAAAATAATGAACTTTTGGCAACCAAGTAAAATAAGTTATCAAATTTTATTGCACTTTCTTTAACAATATTTTTCTTTTTCATTTAGAAATGCTCTTAACATTGTTAAAGATGATTTAATTGTAAAAGTCGATGAACTCACCGGTGAAATAGAAATCCTTCGAGATGAGCTGAACGCTATGTCGCAATCCCGAAACAAACTCCGACAGAAAGTAGGCGAGCTAGAGGATGATCTTAAAAAAACCAAAGAACAAGTCAAACAACAGAGTAAGAGGCTTTGTAAAAAAAAATAATTTTAAGCGTTTGCACGAAAACATGTTTTTCAGATGACACAGAACAAGAAGAAAGTGATGTTCCGATGGCTCAGCGTAAGCGTTTCACTCGAGTCGAGATGGCTATGGTGCTTATGGAAAGAAATCAAGTAGAGAACAACAAAAAAAATACATACAAATTTTGATCGTTAATAAATCTTTTTATTTTTTTTAGTACAAAGAACGGTTGATGGAACTTCAAGAAGCAGTACGTTTAACCGAAATCCTCCGTGCTACCAAAACCATAGAAAAACCAAAACAAGGCATTTGGAAGTATTTTAATAATCTCTTCACGTGAGTTTTCCTACCTGCTTGCAGGCTTGATTAAAATGACATTTTAATTCAGTGTTACTTCATCCACGTCTTTAGCTCCTCAAACCGACCCCAAGATGGGGCCCCCGGGCAGGGAGGGGGGCCCATGTTTCGCTACAACAGCCCCTCTCACAGCCACGGATCTCCCAGTCGAAGTAGCGAGCATCGCCTTGCCATAACATCAGGCAATCATCCACCTGCTAGTGCCGGACTAGCCAATGCCCTCATTCTAGCGAAAGACTTCAGCGAAGAGGGAACATCAGAGCGTGCAAATGCACGTCGAAAAGAACAATATCGGCAGCTAAGAGCACATGTTCAAAAAGAAGACGGTAGATTGCATGCGTACGGATGGAGTTTGCCAATAAATAAATCAAGTCAAGAACATCACAATCGGCATTCGGGTGGAGTACCAGTTCCCGTTTACTGCAATCCTTTGGCTGAAGCCAGTCCGCACATGAAGGTGTTTTGTGCAGCTGGTGTTAACCTCAATGGTGGCTTTAATAAGGATGGTGGTTCTGTGATAGGAGCAACTATATTCTATTCAAAGCCTACAGCGACAATTACCGAGATCACAAGTCCAACAGTGGAGCACAGTGGTCAAGAGTCATTGGAACGCCAGCTCAATATGTCTCTAGATGGTGAAGATCCAGAAATTCAGCTTAGTTCGTATGTGTGGGTCTGTACAAGCACACATGCCGCCAGCACAGTGACTGTTGTGGATGCTAATGAGCCAGCGAATGTGCTGGACGCGTTCCCCATTTGTCAATCACATTTATTGTGTATCGCATCGGTGCCAGGTGCCATGGAGAAAGATTACGCGTTGCTAGAGAATTCAGAAGTAATTAAGGCTGGCGAGACACTAGAGAAGCCAGGCGAAGGACCAGAAATGCTGGGAAATGTAGAATTTATTAGAGTTCGACCGAAACCAGACCAAAACCGAAACACAGAAACCAAAGAAGGTGAAGAGGCTGGCGTAAACTCCACCAATGGAAGCGTTGAAGTGGAGGAAAAAGCTAAAGAGGCAGTAGAAAAATCAAATTCAAACGAAAGCGAAGAAGCTGTGGCAGTAGAAGAGGCAAAAATACCACCTTCGTCACCTCTGCACCACTTTGTAATCGGAGGTGATGTTGCAACCACAAACGGTGTAGCCGAAACGACTTCGAATAACAACAATTCAAGTTCTCAGTTAGCATTTTCAAGGCCGGTTAATCCCATTTTAGGTACTCACGATCGTCAAAATGAGCCTCCAATGACATCAGTCGGGCCGACAATGTGGCTGGGCGCCCAGGACGGTATGCTCTATGTGCACAGTAGCGTGGGTCGATGGCATGAGTGCCTGCACAAAGTGCTCCTTCCCGATGCTGTTCTGGGCATAGTGCACGTTGAATCTCGGGTGGTAGTTGCTCTGGCGAATGGACAGCTGGCTGTTTTTCGCCGACAGACCGATGGTCAATGGGATCTTAACAGCTATCACCTGGTTACGCTGGGCGACCAGCATCAGTCGATTCGGTGCTTGTGTGTAGTGGCGGATAAGATTTGGGCTGCACACCGCAATAAGATTCACATTGTAGATCCTATTTCGCTCAATGTTATCCATACATTGGAGGCTCATCCACGAAAAGAGAGTCAGGTACGGCAGATGGCTGCCACAGGACTAGGCGTTTGGGTTTCAATCAGGTAAGATTGATTTTTATTAGAAATGGTTAACAGTAAGAAACAAATGGAGTCCTTTTTTATTTAGATTGGATTCCACACTGCGGCTTTATCATGCCCATACATTCGAACACATTCAGGATGTAGATATTGAACCGTATGTATCGAAAATGCTCGGTACGGGAAAATTGGGTTTCTCATTTGTAAGAATTACTGCGCTTATGGTCTCGTGCAACCGTCTTTGGATTGGAACGAGCAATGGAGTGATTATATCGGTGCCGCTAACTGAGGGACCATTAAAGCCATGTTAGTATTTCTAAAAATTAGTATTCCAGTTTAGATTATATTGTTATGTCTTTTTTTTTAAAGCATCAGCGTCCAATGGAATGATCCCAAGATGTGGTATGGCCAATGCTCAATTATCCTTCCATGGCCATCGGGATGCTGTGAAATTTTTCGTTTCGGTGCCGATGTCGCAAGAGCCGGCTAATCAATTACAACAATTTACGAATAAACGACCCGATATGCTAGTCATGTGCGGCGGAGAGGGCTATATTGATTTTAGACAAGGTAAGTTTAAAATTTTTGTTTTCTCATTAGTAGACATGGCGAATGCTTTTTGTTGCAAAGTTTAGTGGGGGCTTTCATTTTCGTTGCTCTGCTTTTAAATGTAATGGCCCTTTCTATTTAGATTTTAGATTGCAGGTTCTTGGAGGTTTATTATTGAAACATATTTCTTATAATACTCAAAATAATCAATTTAATGCTCTTATGTGTAGTTTTTGATCATACAAAAGTATGGGAATTAAAACAATTTTATATTTTCGCCCCACGTTTCGTTTCTTCAAGCGTTTAGATTTTAATAAACAACAATTATAAGGTTTTGATCACATAAATCATTCTGTTAATTTTAAACTTAATTGCTTTTAATTTTTACATTTAAATATTTTCTATTTATGTTTTTTTTTTTTTTAAATTTTATATTTAATATGTATTATATCGCGCTATTGAATATCCACGAAACATAGGGAGAAAATATGAAATTGTTTCAATTCGCATACAAAAATAGAGAGACCAAAATAAGCCCCAAACCAAAAACTTAAGAAATTTAAAGTTCATTAAGTTCTCTATTTACAAAACCTCGGTATTAACTAAGCTTACGCGGGTTTCCATCGTTGGGAGGGTTAAGGCCAACACTGCGCTTACATCAGCACTGCCTTTGATGTGGTGATAGTCTGTCCACTGTCACCATTCCAAAAGTTATGTTTTTCTGTAATTTTTGATCTCTGGCCTGATTATTGTGTTTGCTACAGGCGAAATTAGGTTTCGGGGGCGAGATCTCCTATTCTTCCTTAATCACTTCCTTCCCCACTATCCTACCTTATCCTTTTTCCGTCTTAACCCAACATACCGACACCTCCTCCGCTCCTCTCAACAAAAGGCAATATTATCAGCATTCCTTGAAATTTCATTTACAAAACAGCATAAGGCCTAGTTTTCAGTTCAAATGTTAATAAATGTTCACACAAAATTAATCGCTTACAAATGTCAGCTTCTATTTCGAGTTAAAGTTGTTCAATTAGCAAATTTCATGTTTTGCACTGCCAAGTGATTTTTGCTTTGTAGTCTCTTAGTCATGAACTGGTTAAATAGCCTTTAGCATGTTGTTTGAACCAGTTTACTTTTAATTTCACGTAGGCCTGTGTTTTACTTTTACTTCTTTTAACTACATGTGAATCTAATTAATTTTTAGAAAATTTTGATCTTTTTTCACGAAATTTAAATGTTGGATCTGTGTGAAAAGCGTATTACACAAAAAACGTACATAAGTGTTTTTGAGCAATTCAACTCTCTTTTTCTATAAAATTAGAGAGATGTATCGAGGGTTATCGTGAATACAAATTTCGAAGTAGTTCTTTGAAATTTAGGAATATAAATGCCGCCCAAAAGTTTCCCTCGCAATTTGTTTGTATCGAGAATAAAATTACCAGTGAAATTTGGTTGTAATTTCTTGCATTTTATTGTCGTTGTTTTTAGTTATAAAATTTGTGTTGTTCTCTATATCGGCAACGGAAAGCAAAATTGTTCAAAGTCCCTTAAAAATCCTATAGAATTAGAAAAATTTGGCTTTCCGCCGACGATATCCCAAATTTAAAGGGGTATTCATGTCAAAAACTATAAAATTTGCAACCAAAAAGCATTCGATCATAGATCGCACACTTGTTTGGTATTTTTTAAACACAGGTTCTTGGAATAATAACGCTTTAGTATTTTTTTAATTAGGATATTTCAGTTTGAATTTTGTATTAAAAATAAAATAGAAGTAGAACTTCATGGTTTCATTTGTTCATAATAGAAAATATTTTTTCTTTTCTTTTTTTTATTTTCATTCAAATATAATAATTATTTACCAAAAATAATCAGAAAAGCATGCAGATGATGCAAGCGACAATGCGGCACATTTGATAGTTTGGCGAGTCTATACGTAAGAATTTGTTTTTTTTTTCTCTTTTTGTTTTTCTTTTTAATTTAACTTTAATTTATTAATGAACAAAAATTAATTAATTTATCTATATTATTTAAAACTAATTTGTATTTGCTTTGTTTATCGTTATTTATTAAAAAAATGTTATTTGTTTATTTATTTTCTAATTTAGAATTTATGTTTAAAAAAAAATATTTTCTGTTTGTTTTTGTTTTTCTTTGAAAAAAAAAATTTAGAACTTACAATTTATGAAATCTACTCTCAGATTTTGAAAAGTAAAAATAGTGCATTACACACTAGAAAATTTACAAAAAAAAGTGAGAGAGAAAGATGAGACAAAAACTGCTAAATTTGTAAACGGATTCTAATTTATAACAAAAACTCAACAAAAAGGTTTAAAACATAAAATTAATTACGTTATTCTTTCATTCTTTTTTTTTATTGTTTGTTTATTTTGCTTTTACTAAGGCACTTTTTTGTCTGTATTTAAAATAGCTATTTATCAAAAAGTTATAGGACGTATAAATACTCACAGATTAAAATTACTAGGATGGAATCGGTTAAGGTGATTTGTTTTTAGAAGCAATAAATATATTCGGCAAAAAAAAAACCTAGGGTGATGCTTACTTTTTTTGCATCAATTTGATTGAGTTTTCAGACAATAGATAACGAGATTAAAAAAGGTTTCTTTTACGAAAAAATAATGTACCTATGTTTGTAAAAAGGTTATGCGGGATGGATACTAACGATCAATGTTTTCAAAATCTGTATTTTGGTATTCTTTAACTAACCTCAAAAGTCACAATAATTCACATTACCGCAAATCTTGTTTTTTTCAAGGTAAAAGATAAAACAGAATTATTGTAAAATTTATGTTTTGCCTTTAGTTTAACCTTTGCTATTACTTTTTAATTAAAAAAGTTTTCATTCATAGAATCGTCAAATGAAGTTATTACAACCTAAATTACTTTACGAATTCTATTGAAGTGCATACGCTACGCAGTGAACTTATTTATGTAAACTTATATTGTTTTATGCATTTGGTTAACCTACCCATCTGCTTTCTGAACTTCCAGAAGCTTCATTAAAAATCCTTTTAAATTATTATCTTATTAATTTTAAGTCATAATGCATGCATACATAAACATTTAACCAAATTCTGTGCTGCAAATGCCAAATATTTTTTTATTTGTTGTTTAACATCGAGAATGGCATTACTATACTACCCCGTGAGTGAATGAAAATAATAAATTTTAAAAGTTTTAGGCGAAAGTTAATCGACAATTGTGATCAAAGGATGCCAAATATTATGCTTCCACAGAAAAACAAAAGGTTCCAATTGCAATCCCTTTACCAGATGTAAGAGATAACTAAACGAGTCTATTAAAAGATTATCTTAACCGGCTAATCCTAGATTTCACTTGTGTAGTTTTTTTTGTATTCATTTTTATTTTATTTTTCAAATATGTTTATTTTTGAAGTACAATTTATTTATTTCCTTTCGGTTGTTGTTCTTTTTTTTTTGTAACAAAATCTTAAATATCTAAATTTGGTCATAAAGGACGAAATATGCAAATTTGCCGTTTATTGCCGTAAATAATAATATCACTTAAGCTTATCTACATTTAAGTTCAGTTATTGGTTTGCACAAATGCACAAGTAGTTTAGTCAAAATATATTATATTTGGTGCAAGCTATTGTATAGTAAATATATTTTCATAGGCGCATGCTGATTTAAATATTAAATAAAAAAAACAAACAAATCATTTAAAATACTCAAAAGGTGCTATATGATTTTAGTTTTTTGTTTTGTGTATAGTATTAAAACAATGAAATCATTAGAAGTGTGAATGAACAAATTTTACTATCACACCGTTATGTTCAAGTGCAAATAAAATAAATTGTTATGAGTAAATGGGTCTTTGTTCTCAGTAATTTCAAAAAGCATAAACTGCACTTATCATTGTTCTCCAAAATACGATGCTTAAGTCCAGTTCACAGCAGAGATGTGATACAATTCTTCATTTAACTGAATACAATTATTAGTCCAATAATTGCATATTAACTGATGCTGCTTCGAGGCGTATACTGCCCGTTTATTATTTCTTTATTTATTATCTTATAAATATAAATTTTAACTATAATTTGAAGTTCTTAAAAACAAAAAGGGGAATTTAATGCAATCGCATAGGCTACACAGTCTTTGAAATTTAAAATTTGCAATCTTTTACTTTTTTACTGCTGCAATTTGTAGCAATCCTACAGATTGCAGTCCTGTAACTACGTTAAAGTTATTAAGTTCTCGGACATTAAAAAATACCAGAAATTACTGTGAATACTTTTCTATAATTTCAACTTATAGTGCATTTATATATATTTTTTTTTTATTTATTTTCAAACATTTATTGGTTTGGCTAATCACTTTCTTTTATTTTTACATAACAGCATCGGTGTGCTTTCCTCTTTTTTTAATGAACTTTTCATATTGTACATAATTTTTATTAAATAACGAAAAAAAACAACTTTGAACAACAATCTTCCAGGTGACAATGACATGGAGAGCAGTATTCACTTGGAACCCAATCAGACCATTGAGAACCGGGGTGACAAAAGCTACTTGATTGTGTGGCACGTAAGTCAACGCTAGAGACAACATTATCTACACAACCCTGCCACACTTTTTTCCCATTTTGACAAACATAAAAGAGGACGACCCTTTTTAATTAAACATCAGATTTTATTATTAACTATTTAAAAACAACACAAGAAAAAACCATAAAACAAAACTGAGTAATTAAGTTTACAATAAAAAAAAAAAAAAAAACAACAAAGATCTTAGCAACTATAAAATACAAAATAGTTGTGTAAAAATTGCTTTAAAACATTTATTTAAGATAACAATGCTGATTAACATTAAAATAAAAAATAATATTCGCAATAATAACAAAAAAAAAATAATAATAATGCAAAAAAAAATAAAAAAAAAAAAACAATAAGAATATAATATTATATTCATATTATATACTCTTTATTTATCCCCCCATAAAAAAAATATGACTATATTTTGTAAAATATTTTCCCCAATTATTTTCTTAATTTATATTTTGTATTTTGTTTTTATTTTAAACAAACAAAAAAATGAGTTTACCAAAATTAATTTGATTTAATTAGATAAATTATTAAAAAAAAAATATATATATAATTTAAAACAAAAAAAAAAATAAATAATTAAAAGACATTTTATAGAATATTTTTTCAATTGTATAATAAAACAAACTATCGGATTTTATAGAAAACAAAAAAAAAATATATAAAATGCCAACGATTTCAATTCTCATTTTGTACAATTTTTCTTTTTTCTTTTGATCTTTAAGCTTAAAAGAAAATGAATGGTTATATTATTTTGTTGTGTTATTTTTAGTTATTGTTTATTTTTAAGATTATTCCCTAAGATATTTATTAAAAAGAATAAAACAAAAAACAACAAAGTACATATTTATTATTAAAGATATAATATGTGTCTACAATTTTTATTAAGAACTAACACTGTGCGTATATTATCTTGGAAAAGTTATTTCTTTACCTTGTCGTTGATAAGCATGGTATTTGGAACAATATTACAATTAAACTGAAAGGCGATTTATTACGAGTGTTGTTTGTCAATTATAATAGGCGGAAACTGGTTCAAAATAGGTTTTTTTGCTGAAATTTACAAAGAAGAAATAGAACAAGCTACTCAGAAGTTAAACCATTACAAGAAAGATAGACGGTAATAAAAACCTTAAGTCATAATTGTTTACACGTCAATTTTCGCGAAATTCGTCGTTTTTGAAATCGCAACAAGAATGTTGGCGAAAATTGCATATAATTGTTTATTCGCATTTTATAAACAAACAGAAATGAAACGGTTGTGTGCAAATAACAATAGTGCAGTCAGTTCTTCAAACTGCTTTCACCATAGAGTTAATGTATGCAGTTGAATGCAGTCAGAAGTTAAAAAGTAGGTGCTAGGCAGTAGGTACTGGAGCCCAAAGGCACTGCACCATCAGTTATCAAAGTTCCAAATTGTCTTCGGCTTGTTTCATTTATTCATAAAATGATAGAGACTCATTCTGTATGACGACACCGACGATATTAACCATAACCTTTGAAAGATCAAGTCCTTTCATTAGGAAATACATACAGCAAACAAACTTTTCATCTATGTACTTGTACACATGTTAAGATTCCAACAACGTTGGGCTAAGTAATACCATTGTATATAAACGATATACAATGGTATAAGTGAAAAAAGAATGAAATTGCTAGCAACCTTTCGATTGGAAGCCTTTCTCCTAAAAACATTTGCCCGGGAGTTTTCATTCAGAATAGGGCTGATAATATTTTTTGTTTCCATTGCGCAAGCGTAAAAGAATAATTGTATTTTTGCGTATACTGTTAAAAATTGCGATCTCAGTCATGCGGAAATTCTAAAGCGAAAATCGCATAAAAACTTCCATCACGAATGGATTCTGTGATTATATTTTCGGGACTTGTAACAAATCAGCATTCTTGCCTGCAGTTATTACATATTAAAGAAACAGCTTAGATTTTTCTTATACAAACTTTTATTAATCATTTAAATTATTACAGAGAGAATCCAAGAACAAAAAAAAATAAATACACAAAAAAAAAATATATATTTTCTTAAAATAACGAACAAACAAACAAGAAAAAAAATAGTTAAGGTACACTTAAAATAATTTTACAAAAAAGTCAATAATACGTTCGTGTAGTGGTGTTGCCGTAGCTCCTACATTTTTGGCCATAACCCCATTATTAGAAAATTTGTACGGCTCAGCTTTGTCAAGCTTCGAATCCTGCTTCAAGTCATCAAATTTGACACGTTTCCTCGGAGATGACCCAGACTCAACGTATGGATGATTTTCTTTACCTCGTTTAGTGGCCATCCATCCGGTGCTGCCACTTTTGTTGCTACCTCCACTCGAACGCAGAGGGTAGAGAATATCTTTAAGACCACCCTCACCATCTGCAGATGTTTCATTGAAGAAATCCTGGCGAGTAATCGTTGTTGGAATGGTCGAATCTACAGTTTGGGCACGGAAGTATGACTTCGAATCGCTGAAGTGAGTTGCAAATCCATATGTCGGGTCGTGGTCATCTTTTTTAATCACAACTGGTTTGGTTTTCTTTAAAATACTTCGACGACGTGGTGGACAAGTTGGAATTTTGTCCGTTGTGAGACTGTTCTTGGCCTTGGACAGACAATTGGTGTAAACTGGAATATTCGATTCATCCTTAGGTCTCTTAAAGTTGGTGGCAACTTCTTTGAAACGACCAAAGCAAGAAGACTTCCCGTCACTGTCATCTGAGTCGCTGCACCGTTTGTTCCGGAACACAGTTTCATAGTCCTGAAATAAAAAAAAAAAAAACATATTTAGATTGAGACTATAGGAAGTCTCATTCACTTACACATTTCCGTTTGTTTGGGCTCATGATGAAATCTGAGTCAAAGTATTTTATATCCTTTTTTCTAAAATAAGAAAATTTAGTCAGAGTTTAGACTTTCTAGTGAAGACTCACCTTATTGGTGTCCTTTTACTTGATTCCTTGCGTAGCGTCTTCCTGCAAATGATATGCAGCTCGATTGCATCCTTAATGAAACCCACCCAGGTTCTTCCTAAATTGAGATCGCTTGTGCAGAGAATGATTCCGTCTCCCTGGCAAGTAATTTTGAAGTTTCCTGGGAACATCTCGTAGACCTTGCACTTCTTCAATGGAAAGATGCAACAGCACTCAAGAGAATTCTCTACAACGGTGTCTTTTGGGCGATCCTTCAAGATCTTACAATACATGAAGATATCCGACATAAGAACGCAGTAGCGCTTTATTTCATCGCCCTTGCGATTGACCTTGTTGAGGATTCCTTCCTTGATGACCTTGCGACTTGGCTTTACTATGTTGGGTGTACGATTTACCAGAGAATTCTGAAGATTTAAGAGCCTTTGGGTAACTTCTTGGTCTTCGATGCAAGAGTTTATGTGGGAGACGGTACTCTCAACCAATTTCACCGATTCTAAAAATGTTTTTTTTTTTACTGAAACATCTGTCTTATAGAAATTTCATATTCTTACCTTTTAGCAGTTTAAAGTCGGCATCAGCTGGACTAGTGTAGAGCAGGACCTGTTCCAGCAACAACTTGTACCGCGGAACTCTTTGAATTGGCGCAATCAAAATGGAATTGAGTTTCCTTTGAACCTCGGGACGTGACTCGGTGTTTTCGAGGAACTTCCTAAATACTGGATTCTTGCTGGTAAAGTCCTGAAGGATCAACAAAGCATTTTTGTAATCAAAGGCATACACAGAGTATAATTTAAAGAATGGTGCCATTTTGAGGAAAGCCTCAGCCACATTCTCGCGATTGAGTTCGATTTCTTTGAGAAGTTCCCCATTTAGATTGTAAATCATTTCAATTTGACCAAAGAGCGCTGTGTGGGAACTATCACTGAGAATTCCCTGATCCTTCAAGGGGACAACAAAATATTCCATAAGAATTTCCAATTGCTTGAGATAGGTTTTCTCAGAGCTGATGATTTCTTGAATGGCCTGAAGACGAAAACTTTGGCGGCGATCGAATACATCGTTCTTATCTGGTGTTATGCGGTCTAGCAATGAACAAACTATACATGGAAATGAGGGAATTGGTTAAGGACTCTGGAATCATGAACATTTCAAGGTCATTCTTACCTCTTTTTCTTGTTTTTGCAGTGAGAAGATTCCGTTCGTTGAGCACTTGTTTGAGTTCTTTGCTGAACGTTAGGGGCGTATGAAATTCTTGTTCTGGAGCACTTGAAGGACGTTTTATGGGAGTGTGATACATTTTTGTTGTTAATAGAATTTCGTACTTTAATATTTTAATGAGAATTCTATCTACAAAAGACGAAAAGCTGCCGGGAAAAGACACGGAGCAGACGTTGCACCTGTCTTTAATTTTTTTTTAACAAGATCTGTTTTAAATTCAAGGCAGCCAACATTGAAATGAAAATATTCAAAATCTAAAGAATGATACCATTCAGTGGATATAGACTTATGAAATAATCCTGAGGAATGAAAAATGTACTAAATTAATAAAAAATGTACTAAGAATGTACAGTCTTCCTATGTCTGCTTAAAATCGTGCAATTTTGGACATGCAATTCGTTGAAATATGACTCGTGTCTCACTAAAATATTAAAGCAACCTGGTAAACTCTTGGTAAACGTGGTAAAATTTTAGATCTGGTGAACTAATTGTCATTTCTATACACATTTTGAAATATTTTCCAAGGTTTGCTTTATTTTGAATGAAGACAACATAATACAGTGAATACAAAGCACAATAAAAAAAAATAGAATGGATGACATATCTTGCAATTTTTCCACATCTGCGATCTCATCTACTCTTGTCACCACATACGTTTTTCTTCCTGCAGCTCTAATAAATGAGTGCCAGACCAACCACTTAGCAATTATTTCCCAGAAGCTCATACAAACAAGTGACAAACAAATTAATTGCAAGCAAAAATTTGAATGAGCCAGTCTAAGGAAGTTTGCAACAACTTGCGTGCAATTTTTGATTATTTTCCATATTCTTTTAGAGCTGAACTCTTCCATTTTAGTACTTGATTGACATTAGCATGTGTCATTTTCATCTGTCATTTTTTTGTAAACAATTATCTAGTGAAGTAACCATAAAGTGATGTCGCCAAAGAATCTTGCAAATTCCTTTGCAGAGTTAACATTCAAGAAATTCAATTCTCTTCCAAAGACAGGCAAACCAACAAAATCCGAATGGACAGTTCTGTCTTCCATAATTCAAGTTAACAATGTAAACGGTGATGCAAAAGTTGTTGCTCTCGGATGTGGCACAAAATGTATTGGACAATCTAAACTATGCCATTTGGGAATGATATTAAATGATTCCCATGCTGAAGTATTGGCCAGAAGAGGCTTCCTGCGCTATATTTACTATCAATTGAAAATTGGAAATGATGTATTCAATTATGATGAAAAATCTTGTGTTTTTCGAAAAAAAGGTTCGCTTAGTTTTCATTTCTTTAGCACCCAGGTGCCTTGTGGAGATGCTTGTATTGTTTCTGAGATGGATTGTGATAACTTTGATGAGGTTCCCAATAAGCGGATAAAATTATATAGTAACAACTCCGATACTGGAGAAGTTTTAGCTTCATCAAAAGTTTTCACCGGGGCCAAACTCATCGGGGATTGTGAATCCGATCCAATGCATCAAGTTCAAGGTTCTCTGCGGACAAAACCAGGACGTGGAGATCGAACTCTATCAATGTCATGTAGTGACAAACTCTCCAAGTGGAACATTCTTGGAATTCAAGGTGCTTTCTTGGATGTTATTCTAGACAAACCCATATATTTGGAATCTTTGAATTTCTCTTGCAAATTCGATATGGATTCTATGATTCGATCTATCTACGGACGATGGACCAAAAGACAGTTTAAAAGTACTCGATTCATTGCTCAAGAACCCCAAATCCAGTTTGCTAATCAGTGTAGTTTTGAATTTGCACAAGATCCGGACAAGAATGCATCACCAAATGGTTTGGTGTGGTGCGATGTCCCAGAAGATAATGGGTAAGATTTTGAGTTCCTTAGGTATATCCCGTAAAAGCATATTTATTCTTTGTAGACCATACGAGATTTCAGTTAATGGAAAGAAACAAGGAGTCACTAAGAAGTTGCTTCATACAAAAAAATCATCACTCAGAATAAGCAAGATTCAGTTGCTTCAGGAGTTTTGCGATTTTCTGAAAGTCCATTCAAAATTTAAAACAAAATTAAACATTGCAGACGATGAATTGGACTCCAAGACCTATCGAGAGCTTAAAGAAATGTGCCAAGAGTATCAAAATTCTTGGAAAGTTTTGAAAGAATCATACTTCCAGCAATGGACAACAAAGCCAGCTAACATCTTAGACTTTAATCTATCATCGTGCATTAAAAATAGTTGACCATTTTAAATGTTTGCTTTTTATTTTTTTCTCAATTTTTCAAGATTTTCCATAAAATCTTGAATAGTTTGTTCACAGAGATCATTGGCCCAATGTCCATTAATTTTGAAATGTGATCCAATGATTACGGCATTCGCTTTTTCATGGTAATCCTTTAAGTTGTCTTTGGTCACTCCAGACCCAATTATTAGAGGAACTTTGACTTTTCCATGGAGATCATGTAAGTCATCAGGACTGGCTGCATGTCCAGTTGATGTTCCTGAAAAAAAAACTATAATTGCTTACTTGTTTCTTTTGTTTTTATTTGAGATAATCCTACCTGTAACTATAATCCCATCGGTAAGAAAGAATTCAGCTGCTTTGGCTGTTTCTAAGAGACTGGTGTCGGCTGTAATTGAGTGCGAGCTGTGTTTCTTCTTTAAATCTGTGAAAATCAAAACCGATTCGGCGTCTATTAATCGCCGATATCTTAGAATATCGCCGGCACAAGCATCGGTGTATCCTTCGTCTGCAACATGACCGAAAACAAATCCTTCAGCACGAATATACTGAAGGTCACATGCTTTTGCAATAGCTAGTGCTTGCTTATTGCCACATGCAAGAACCTGATCGAGGACTATATTAATTAGAACATATCTTTAAATCTCTTTGAATGTTATTGATCTCACCTGAACACCACAAGGCATAGATTTGGGTACAATTTTTCGAATTTCTGTTGCAATTCTAGACATGCAAGAAATTGTTTCAGGCCCTAATGCATCTTCTTGAACATACGGAACATCATGCATATTTTCAATCAGAACCGAGTCCTAAAATTGAAATCTCTTTTTTTTTAAATAGTTTTTCAAAAGCAAACAGTTATTTAGAGCTCACTAGTTTATGCTGGGAATAAATATTGGCTTCATGTTTAGCCTTTTCTACGATTTCATTGAAATTTCCGGCATATTTGGGTGTACCTTTGATTAAGAAAATCAATTAAAATTGTATTATATGTGCAGAAAGGAAGATTTAATGCCTACCTGGTAAAGCACCCAAGTGAATCATGCCAACTACATTGCATTTAGGATGTTGGAATACTTTTAAAAATCTCTTCATATTTAGTTTAAGAAACGTCGATACTTAATTGATGTTTGTATAAAATTTGCACAAAAAAAAATTACCGGCACACACGCTGGAATCAGCTGTTTGGTATTGTTTATTTCAAGAAGTGTCAAAAGTTCTCGTAAGCAACCGTCGATATATACATGTCTACATATGCACAAGTACGTTACTTTTCAAATTTAATATGCAACGGTTTTTTCTTATGATTATCTATGATCCTTGATTTATTTCTTAATAACCCATTGTTACATTGAATTTGCATTTTGCATAGGACAACATTTTTTTTTCTTTTGAAAATTACTCCGTTATCGTTGAAATGCTATTATGTATAATGAGAATCGCTTTAGTTCAGCAATTCGAGGTGAATCGAAAAGGAGATATCGAATTCAAAACGATTCGCTTCGTATTTCATAATCGGGCTACAGGGGAATTTTGTTCCTGGGAATATTTTTTTCCCACGTAGTTTTTTAGCGATCGTGAATGTACCCTGGAATTATTTTCCAGGGAACAATGTATGAAATGACAGATACATTTTTTGTTGTAGATTGTGTTCCCGATACCAATAAATTCCGAGGGAAACATTCCCTCGGTATTTACGATCCCAAATTTCTTACGAGGGAAACATTCCCAGGGAATTTTTTATTCACATAAGCCCCCAATAATCATGCCATATTATGGAAATCACAATAATTGACTCC
Source organism: Meliscaeva auricollis (assembly GCA_948107695.1). NCBI lineage: Eukaryota > Metazoa > Arthropoda > Insecta > Diptera > Syrphidae > Meliscaeva > Meliscaeva auricollis. Next base: position 76,963,479 of record OX403617.1, read on the forward strand.
CGAAGAGTAAAGGAGATTCGCATTTAAAGCATTTACGTAACTCATCGGATTCACTATATTAACGTTATCACTATCAGGAACTACTTCACCATTTCCATTTTAAGCACGTACCGCAAACGACAACTTCCCTAATTCTAATCACTATCAATGATTAATAATTTGGTGCGTGGGTGTAATGTAATTTTTAATCAGCCCTAGTGAGGTATCCGTCGGAGCGGAAAATTCTCAGATTTCCTGCGCATCACAGAATTTTTGCTTCGAGGTGTTACTACGAAGAGCTCAAATTCGTATGAAATCGGAGAATTTTCCGCTTCGACGGATACTTCGCTAGAGCCGAATAAAATCACCTTGTTTTGTCCAAAGGAATACTTTTTAACAGAAACAAATTAAAATATTTGCTTGTTGTTTTCAATAGAGATTTTTTAAGTGGGACACAAAATCTCAGCTGTCAACTTCAACAATTTTTTGTAGATTTCTGAGACAAGAAATTTTTGGATTCATTTCTTATTGAGATTATTTGTTTGGTGTGACGGGCCTAGTAGCAAAAACTCATTGGCATCATTTTTTAAAACCGCCGCAACACATTCGTTGGATTCTGTTAAAAGTTTTCCATGAAATTAAGAGAAAAAAAAAATAAAACAACATCAAACTGTTCTTCTATTTAACTTTAATCGTTTTTCTCCATTTGTTCATCATTTTCATTTGTATTATTTTTTTTTTGCATTTTGTTGTCCGTTTACTTGATTTTTATATTTTTTTTTTTCACTCATCAATCATTAAATTATTATTTTGTCATATGTGTTTTTTTTTCAATTATCAATCAATTTAACATTAAACTTACTACTAAACAAAGTTTTTTTTTTTTTAATTTTGTAGTTTTAGTTTCTACATTTTAAGATATAATAATACAATAATTTTATGTTTGTTTGTTACATAAACCATCTAATTCAAAATTAAATTCTTATTTTTTTGTTTTATTTTCATTTAAGTTTAAGAATATTTTATATTGTTTTGTTTTATTTTCATAAGATTTAAAACAATATGTGCAATGAAATTTCTTCTTTAATAAATCACAAAATATATCAACTATTTTTATGTCACAGAAAGAAGCACATCATTTATCAATTTTCGTTTTTTTTTCAACTAACTGAAAAAAAAATATTTAGTAAGATTCTTTTATTGCAATTTTTTTTTATAAATTTAATAGTGGCCTATTTTTATAATGATAATTATTTAATTTTCAGGCAGTTTACTTGTAATTTTAATATTTTTTTCTAATTAAAAGTAATCTTGTAACGAACAATTTTTTAACTGATCACATGAGTGCTTTATCTTTATTTTTAATTTTTTATTTTAATTTTAGATGAAATTTAATATTTATAGGTAAATATAATAATGTTAAATATGTTTCTTTTTTTTTGTTAAATAACTATTTTTAAGCAATGATTGAAGAAGCTTTTTTAATATATTATTTTCATTAAAAATGATATGAAAAAACGTATGATTAAAAATTAAATTTGATTATACTCGTATTCAGTTTCTTGTAAACAAGAACATTTGCAGATAAATAAAATAAAAAAAATATAATAATAATAATAATAATAAAAATAATTTTTTTTTCTTTGAAAATAATTAAACTCATAAATAATATAATGCCATTTGATTTCTTAATTTTTATCAGATTTTCAGGATAATGTTTTATGTGCTACAGGAGAGTATGATCATTGTTTTACAAATTTGCACCAATGAATTTAGTTTTTTAAATTTATTTTCAAGGTAAAATTTATTTAAAAAATTGTGCTCCTTCGTGTTTTTTTTCTTCCTTTTATTTTTTTACTCTAAACAAAATATTTTTTTTTCTTCTTCTGGAAAAACTTACACATTTTAACCTTATGCTTAGTCCCATGTAAAAAAAGTATCGTTTATGTATTTTGCCAAAAGAGTTAAATATACTTTTACTTACAATTTACATTGCACACAACACTGATCCTGATCGTCCTTAAGCACACTGTATAGAATATTTGATTTCTATCATTTATACATTTTATTTAGAAAATTATTTTATTTTAATAAGAGAGGATATAACATTCCTTTTGTTTCTTAATTTTTGTTTTGTTCAAGAACATACAATGGTTTTTCATTAATATTATTGTTTAATTTTTTTTTTTCATTTTTTTCTCGCACTTTTTCGCGCTCAACAATATCACAATTTTTTATTTTTTTTTTTGTTGTAAATTTTCTTTTAATTTGAATAAAAAATATTTTTGTTTTATAGATATTTTTTTGTTTTGTTTTTGTTTAAATGGGAAAGATGTGACTATGGGTGTAATATGGGGGAGAAGAAGAAATGTTAAGTGAATTAAATTGAAACTATTTAACAATTAAATTTATACATTCATAAATTTAATTCAATAAAAATTGAAAAATTGAATTTAAATAAATATAGTTTTTTTTTTTTATTTATGGTAATTATATCTTTTTTTTTGATATATTTACTCATTTTGTATGGGTAATTTATGTTTGTTAAAATTTAAAATTTTACGTAATCTATACATTTAAATTTTATTTGTTTTTTTTTTTTTGTTCATATTAATTAAATTTTTAATTTTATTTTTAGTTTATTGTGGGGGTGCGTTATTTTTTTTTTTTTTATTTTTCATAATGATGTTTTGTTGTCATTTATTTATGTGGAGAGCATAATTATTCTGCATGCAACGAAGATTAAAATTTGTTAGAAAAAAAGCATCTATGTATAAGTCGTTTAGCATTTACGGTTGTTGTTGGCACCGCTGTTGATCTTGCTGTGTTGCATGTCAGAACGACGCTGGCGATTGCCCTTGCTGTTATACTCACGAACTTTATTCGAACGTTTAATAGCTCCGCGACAGATAGTTTGACGCTCCTTTTTGTCATGGTCCTTACAAAAAAAAGAGAAATTTATAATTAATAAATAAATTCATAAATGGCGCCCAACAAAAGTTGGACACAGTTTGTTTCATCATATATTTATAATTATAGCCAAAGGGATTAGAAAAATGCTAGGCATTGGATTACGAAGATTTAAAAGCAGGACGAAAGTTACAGAAAATTAACACAATCACCCTTACAATAGAGCATTTTAAGAAATAAGCAAAAGACTTGTTTCTTGGATTCAGTGCTAAAATTGCTTTAATTAATCTGACTGATCATTAAAAGGATATGATGGGAATAAACATGAACTAAACAATTCAAATTAAATTACCTTCTGTGCAGTGCGGGTCAGGTACTCCATTTTGCATTGTGTCGCGTTAAGACGTTCAACACGATTCCTTGCAACACGAGGGGCAACATATTGATTCTGAAATAAGCACCAAATATTTTAATATTAGTACAAATTCACTAAAACAAAAAAATAAAATTAAAAATTTTACCCGATCAGTTGAGCGTTCAACAACGGTCCTTGTTCCATTTTGAGATTCATCCACCCCGAGATCAAGATTGACAAAACTTTCGGCAGCTTCTTGGGCTGACCTAATACTATGGTACACTGACATACTATTTACAAAAAAAAAAAAAAAAAGAAATCAAAATATTCAAAAATCAAATTGTTTTTTTTTGTCTTTTAACAAACCTTGGATGTTCAATCAGTAGATTTTCAAATGGAGAAGTCTCCATATTTATAGGTCCTGTAGAAGTAAAACATGGCGGCGGTGTCAGGAACCATGATTCTTCCATAGAAATGTGCGTAGGAAGATTAGTGATGGCATTGCCGTTGTTATAATCGGCGGACGATGGAACGACATAGAGAGACTGTGTAAGTCCGCCACCATCATAACGTAAGGCTATAGTACGTTGATGGTATGCTGAAAGGGAATGGTGATTGCTATTACGTGTTGGTCTTTGCTGAAAAGTTGGACTACGTTTGATCTCAACAAATGGCAGCTCCTCTTCGGAATCGGTCCGAGGGAGGCTGTCCTCCTCGTCTAAACATTTGTAATAAAAGATCCTAGTGAGCTACTTCAACGTTTACATTAAAAATACCATTACGAATGCTTACCGTCTTCCCTGTTGACCAATAGCCAATCGTCGTCTAAATCTTCGTCGTCGTTTACGTCGTTCAATTTATTTAGATGATGATGATGATCGTCAATCGATCTATTACTTACGTTTTGATAATTATTATTGTCAGTATGTCCAATTGCAGTTGCTTGTAAGGAGGAATTAATGGATGTTGTAGTGTTGTTGTCTCCTAGGATGTTCTCCTCGATGTGATTAGTAGTACTCTCAGGATTAGTAGACGTATTAGTGTTTGATCCAAATAGTAGATTTGCAAGACTATTAAACATTATACGCTGAAAGGATACCGGTTGTTCGGTTTAACACAAGGATTTTCCTTGACAGGGATTAATGGATCTCTTCGTTTTCTTATACTTTTATTCTATTTTAAATGCTAAGGAGCTTTTTTGGATGGTGATGAATAGGGTTATCTTTTCGTTTCAGCTGAGATTTTTGTGTATAAAATATATTCGCTCCCACACACAGATTCTTTCTTGCAGCAAAAGTTTAAGATCACAGTCGAATTGGAGTTCCTGTCCTTCTGTTTTTTTTTTTTTTGTTTTTAGTTGTATTTTTTTTTGTTTTTTTAATTTAATTGCTTTTGTCTTTGGTTCTTTTGAAAGGAGTTAGTTTTGTATAGTCCTTTATTTTTTTTATTTTTATTATGAGATCAGTAAATGATTAAGTTTCCTTCTTCAAATGTTATCTTTCAAAAAAACTTTATTTAATTTTTTTATAATTATCTCAGTCTTGTGGAAAATTTGTAGCTTTTGTTACTTATTACGTGTGTTAGTTTATGTACATAGAAGGGAGTTGAATTTTGTCTGAAAGAAAAAAAGAAAACAAATATTTAGTCTAAAATTATCATTATAAAAAAGGGAACATAAAAATGCTTAAATTAATTAATTTAAACCAAATCAATTGAAAATATTTGCTTGGTAGCTTGAAAATATGTATAACTTAATTGGCTTTTTAGTGCCTAGTAACTTTCGCACTTTTAAGAGAATATACTTAGTTGCGTAGAATTCAATTTCGATTAATGTTGGAAGAAATACATATTCTGATAAAGAAAAAAAAGAAGATGCTTAAACCTTTAATATGATGTAAAGAAAATGTTTTTTTTGATAGAAATTGCTAGAACTACACTAATTTAAAACACATCATTTAGTCCTAGCGAGGTATCCTTCGAAAAGGCAAATTCTCAGAATTGGAGGATATTCGCTTCGAGGTATTCTTCCGAAGATCAAAAATTCTCCGATTCGGATGAAATTAAAGAATTCTCCGCTCCGACGGATACCTCGCTAGGGCCGATTTATTTGCAGTTTTTGTCCGAAGCCGCTTTTTTACTTGCAATGCCTTATGCATGATAAATTTTCCATTCTTGCAATGAAGTTAGTATTTTGCTTATAATTGACATTGCAATGATGGCATTGCCGAACACATTATCATTTTTAGGTCATGGAACACTGAATTTTGAAATGTGTAACAGCTTAAAAGCTAAAATACACCTCAAATTTTAGATTGAAATTTCTGCCATCTCCAAAATAGGGGTTAGTTTGCGGCAACCCTTTCATTCAGGGTGTACCGTTTTATACATACAAATACTAATAAAAATGTGTTAAGGTCCATTCAAACTGCCATCACTTTTCATCTCAAGAAACAGGAACTATGATTGAATGCTCAATAAAACCACAACAGCATTTCCGTTCATCATGTCTTCTTCATTTGCATTGATTACAATAACAAATAGTATCGCAGGAAACTCGAAAAACCTCAACGAAACAAAAGAACCTTGTCAATCGGTTCACACTTGTAGCACAATATTCAATTAACGTAAGCAATCATCATAAAATATGAGCCACACATTGACAAATAATGCCAAACCACATGCATATCATTGTCGACTATAACCTTTTTGTTTATTCAGGAATCACTTTTGCAACAAAATTCTAAGGCGTGCTTGAAGCAGGCTTAAGTCATCGTGTGATACAAAAAAAAACAAGCGTGTGCAATTACTAGTTGTATTATATTGTAATGCTATCTTCTCGTCTATCCCCATCAGCATAACTATAACCTACTAGAGTTACATAAACATCAAAAAATCAAGTGCAGATGAATAAAGTTGCTATAAGCTTAAAAAAAAAAAAAAACAAACAAAATAACTTGCCACTAATAACCCACAAACCGAGGAGCGGCTCGATAAGTGGAAGCAGTAGCAGCTGGCTGTCGGCATTTTTGCTTACTGGACGACCCCAAGTAATCGCATGTTAACTGAACTGAACAGCACTTGAATTGCGTTTCAAGTGATTGCATGATCCGCCAAAATGCAAGCAACTGAATTTTCCCTCACTATTACATATTATTTTGTATAAATGCATAGCTACATTGCAGTTTTTATATCAATATTAATAGTTTTATCATAATAATGCTCATTGCATCCGCCAAACATGCCATCATAGTGGCAATGTACATGTGCAATGATCCGAATACTAAATGCAAGTTTCCATCATCACACCGAAATGACACACTGCAGCAGCCCAACCAACCAGAATTGCATGCGATCTTCTCTCTGTGTTACTTAATGTCAACGAGATACATTTTAAATTCGTTTGCCAATTTGGCAAAGTCAAAAAAGATGTAAATGTACTTATAGTAGATGCAGATTTTGAAATTGATAAATTACAAACATTGCACCGAGATGATACAAAATAGACACCACAACCAGTGGACCGTGGCAAAAGCTAAAGGTGCGCGTGCATCTTTGGCAAAAGTTCTAAGTAAAAAAAAGCAAATTTTTGAAAATATCTGAGCTATTTTCGAGATGAGGAGAAACTGGTTATGGTAATTAATTACAAGTTTTATTTGTTTTTAGCTTGACACGAATATAGAATTAAGTTTTTTATTGTTTTTGATAGATTGATCTTCACACATGTGTGGTTGCAAGCATTCGAATTGTCTATGTTTTATTTTAAGCAGCAATAAGTGACATTGATTTATGGAAATATTTAGTATTAATACAGATTAGTTGTTGTTTTGATTTTCTCAAAACATGACTAGTCCACAAATAGGTTATAATTGCAACAATCTATGACAAAAGAAGCTCAGATCATGTTATGTGAACTATTGAGTTATTAGAAGTTATAGTGCAGTAACTTTGCAGTTTTTAAAATAATTATGATATCAAGAAAAAAACAATGGCTGCCACTTCAAAAGATCTTCTTTGTATTTTGCCAAAATCGCTTAAAATCGATATAAAAGTTGAGAAAATGAGGTAAAAATCAATATTTGTGAAATTCCAGGTTTCTTACCCAAACTACATTGTTTCGGAATGTATTCCGAAATAACTAAAATCAGTTAAAAATTGATGAAGGTGGAGTTTTTGAATAGGCTAAAGGCCTTAAAAACTTTTTTTTTGGCCCTAAATGCAGATTTCGATAGAGTGTACTAAAAGACAAGATTCAAGACCCATAAAACGTGATAGGTATTTTTTGAGTGTGAAGAGTTAATTACAATGGCCACTTTTTGCAACAAGTGCAAAAGTGAAAATTTTCAAATTCGTTTTTCCTGACTATTTAACTTCGAAAAAAAAATAGAAAAAATGTGTCAAAAATTTTAGATTTTGGATTCTAAAACTACTTTTTTTCCGCAAACAAATGAACCTAGTAAGAAAAAAAAAATATTTTACTTTTATAGTTTTGCAAAAAGGTGCCATTGTAGTTATGACTTTGCACGTAGTAAAAATTTTACTCAGAAAAGTACAAAAAACTAATACTTATTTTATTTTGGATATTGATCAGGTCATAATCAAAAACGAAATTATTCAGGCATTTATTTTATTTTGTGACATTCATTACTTTTTCTCAGACTAACAACTATAAGCATTGTTTTATACAAAATTAAAAAAAAAACAAAAGTGAGTTAATTTCAATAACAAAGTCACACTAATTAACTTAGATATTCTGTTTTTCTTTTTTTCTTTTTTCTAATTGCAATTATTATAAATTAAGTTGATTCAAAAGAAAGTGAAACAAACCAATTTAATATCATCAACGGCGCATTCACAATAAAATAATACAAAACAAATACGTACATATATAGGTATCCCATAGCACAATCGCGAGAAATAAATAGGTCAAGTGTAACAGGAGTATAATGAACAAACTGTTTTTTTCTTTTATTTACACTAAACAGAAAAGACAAAGTATATAGTAAGGCTTTGGTTACATTTGATTTTATTGGAAAAACAAAGAAAAGCCATTGTCGTGAATCTACTTTGATGTTAAAAGAAAATGACTGGCTGTCTATTATAGTTAACTCTATAGAACAAAGAACTAAATTATTTCTCGGCGAAATGGATAGAAAAGTGTTAAGAATTATTTTCTTTCACAGCAAAAGCATAGCTATTTGATCATCATTTGCGTTGCGCTATAATTGAGCTTCTTTGTCTGCATTTTGTTTGCATATATCAAGAGAAGGGAACACACAAATAGAAAATAAATAAAAAAAAAAAAAATATAAGAAAGGCATGGCTTACAAATTACAATACAAAAACTAAGATCTTTTATAATTGTTAAGCAAGAGGAGGTCTCGCTTATTATTAGTTTTTCAGTAACAAATATGTGCTCACTTTATGGTTGCATGATAGTGGTTCTTTCATTTGAACAATTATTGCAAAAGAAAAAAATAATGAAAAGAACCATACCTACTTTGTTTTAGTTTATGGCATGGAATTTTATTTACGCATCAGATAAGATCTCACAAAGAATGTTCAGCAAGTGAATTTAAACTCATTTGTAATAAAATATTTGCACTATACAATTTAGTTTTCATTATTTATATATTTTCATTATTGTCTTGTTTGACATTTTATTGTCACACATGTCCATTTTTGTTAATTTTAGATATGGGTACATAGTTCTATTTCGATATTTCGATATAAATATTTGTTTGCGTTTGGGAGATAGGTACCTCCTATAAGATTGCTATTTAAGATATTTCAAAATGTCTCCGCACTATTTCATAAAATATAAACACATGTCAAAATTGGATTGGAATTCCATTCTGCTGCCAAAAGTTGTGTGTTGAAAAATAATTTTCATATTTTGCTTCGATACTATTTGCATTTCAGTTAGGGACACAAAATGTGTTCATAACATGTGCAGAATAACAGGTCACCTCCATAGTAACACATTGTAAGTTAAATTGTGGTTGTGACGTTGAATATCGTTCGTGATTAGGGGATCCAGCATGTTAAAAATCAATCCTTACAGAAGTTCTACTAGATCTTGTTGAGCCTGTTCTGCACTCACAAATAAAACAACGTAAAATCAAAAGAAACCACTTTAATTTAACTATTTTTTTTTTGATTTTAAAATCAAATTGAAACAAAGCATTTTGAAAGTATATTTCTTAAATAAAACAAGTAGTTGAACCAAATCCTTTCATTTTACAAATAAACACTAGGTATTAAACTTTAATGCAACAGCGCAAAAATATATTGCATGCATTCACCGGGTTTCAAACCAGCGTTTTTTGAGTTTACACTCGAGTATCTAACACATCGTGCTACCTTTCTGTAGGAAATTACATACTTGTATTATTAGAACTTGTAAATAACTTTACATATTTAAGTCTAATATGAATGTTTTCAGGTGAAATTAAAGTTAAATAAAATGTACAGGTGTCATTGGTAATTATGAATTATCTGCAGAAATAAACCGAGAAGCAAAGAATTCATTGTGGATGTGCAACAAGTTGCAGAAGAAAGAACGTCAACTTACTTTATCAATAGGCGAAATGAAATAAAATTGATAATAATACCTTTCAAAAGAAAAATAACCGACTTCAAATTTAGGACTTTCAGTATTTGTTCATAGATGCCGTTATCAAAACTGAAACAAATTGAAATGGGACTCATTGGAATCAACAGCTTTCAAATACAAAAAGAATCATCAAAATCGATCCACCCAAACAAACTTTCCCGTAATACCCACACCGCCAGAAATGTCCATCGTTATAACCTTGAGCAAACTTCGGTCGTACCGTCAAATATGGAGATTCTTTTTTTAGTCGAACTACACGAATGTGGAATTCCTCTATTCTCTATTTTTCCTTCCAGACATTTAAGACAAATGTACATCGTTATCTCCTACTTAATCCTATATCTGTTTCCTAAACGCTCGCACTATGTTAAGACTTAGCATATAGAGGGTACTCATAACCCCTTGAGTGAGCGTAAATTATAAAAAAAAAAAATGTTTCACTAATTTCAGTAAAAGACGCTTTGACCGAATACTCGACATACAAGTTTAAAAAATCGATTTTTAAATTATAAAAATGGGAAATGGATCGGAAACACAAAACAAAGGATTTAGTTTTCCGTAGAATATCTTTCGATTTTTTTTAAGAGAAGTTTCAAGAATATACTGCATAAAATCCTTATGCAGCTATTAACATGATTTTTTTTAAGTAATCAAATCTTGATGGACATATTTGAGGGAATTTTAAATTATTTTTTTATATGTAAAATCCTATATGCTTAGATTGGCCTTTTTTTTGTTCCGAAAACAAAAAGTTTAGATTTCGAAAAAAAAATAAAACTCCACAAAGTTTGTTAAAATTTAAATTTGTATCTTCGAATAAATTTCTTAATCTTACACCTTCTCCATATGCCACTTGCTACACAAGTCTATACAAATTAAAGGTAATGACCTAAATTCAAGTCTCGCATCATATCAATCAAGCACCTCCTTTGAAGCTATACAAAATCCATCAATCGAAGTATTATAATTTTCCCGCCCAATCCATTAAATTATCACTTTCTCGAATTCGATTAAAAAGCCATAATTGATAACATGCCTTAATTCCCATTAGTTTGCAATCAAATTGCAATCAAATCAAAATATAGATGAGGGCCTCACTGCAAGTCAAGAGTTAAAGTTGGTGCTTTTGTTGCATATATGTATACTTGCCGTATAATATTATAGTGTCTGTATGGCCCAACCGTGTAATTACGATTCCCCATAATGTTTTCCTTTTGTTTCACTTTATAATGATTCGAAAACTTTCACCTATGAATGTCGTATACTACACATATTATAGTGGTTGCGACTCTAGGTTTGCAATTGATTTCAAATCCATCACGTGACCAATTTTTTTGGACCGTTCCTCTTTGACGCTGCTGTTGATGTATACGTCGAACGTCGCGTAGAGGATGACGAACAAATTGTTGAACCTGCCTCATATCAACCCATCATCAAAACAATCGGTTCGTTTGTGTTTTCAAATTGAAGCACTAAGTAGAGCAAAGTGGAACTAAAAAAAGTGTGTTATTGTTGATGTTAATTTTTGGTGTGTTGTAAACTCTAAAGTTTGTTTGTGCGGCATTGTTAGATCGTGTTGTATGATTTGTTTGTTGTCAATCAAATGTTCTTATACTTTCCTATTTCCTCCAACTGGCAGTCTGGGCACTGTTCGTTCAGTGTTCACCCCTTGTTTATTGTATGTCGTCACGCGTGCGTAAACTAATTTTTTTTTTTATTATAGTGACGGTGAATGGCTGAATAAATGTAAATATCCAAATCATTCCACCATAACAAACACACAAAAACAACAACATATCACACAGAATATATTTTTGCTTTTTAACTTAATTTTTTTTTTTTTTTGTATTTTTTCCCAAGAATACAAGATGTAAATCATCAACATACCACACAGCCACCAGTAGTAGGTATTTCTTTTTTTTTTAAAGGGGATAATAAATGAAAACCTTTTCCAATGCTTTTATGCACTTCAAGTTGAAACGGTGTTGTGTAAATGGAAGTTTTAGAAGAAAAATCGTTATGGAAATTATTTTAATGCGTTCATAGAACTCCAGGGAGAGAGAAATGGCACGGCCATCGGCTTTTATTCTTGAAAACCATCATGGCTCATGTTGAAAACTGTGTGAGGAAGATTAATAAAAATAATGTTTAACAATTTGCTTAGCGGTTTTTTTTTTTTTTTAATTTAGTTTAATGTTTTTTTTTGCTCCTTGGTTCTTATAAAAATTAAGAGACAAAAATATGTCAGAAGCTCATTTCTTCCTGGATTGAATGTAATGTCATTTAATATCTTTTTTGCTTTTCCTTGGTTTATGAATTCTGGTATGAAAAATAAATTTTAAAAGATATGATATTAAAGAAAGTTTTGTACATATGTATATGAAGAATTGCAACTACTATTATTGAATTGAGAAATCTTTTAATCTGTAAATGGTGCTAACTCAGCCTAGTTACTTATTTAGTAGTTTGTACTGCAGACACTCTTCCGGTAAGTAGAAGGGAATCGTATATTGATGTACTTTGTATTAGAAAATCATTAAAAAATAATTTATTAATGAGTAAGTACTTTAAAAAGCAACACGACTGTTGTTTAGACTTATAGAATATTTCAGTAGACATTTTAGACATTACAGAGTTGCCAACATTTAAAAAATAACAGCTGTATTTAACCTGCCGTCAAATTTGCATAGACGATATGTGTACAAAACTTCAAGAAAATCAGTTGATACCTACATTTTGCATCTACATATGTTCTATGTACACAGACCTGCAGTTGCCAAGATAAACTGGAAGAATTGTTTTAGAGCGAATAAAAACACTTGTATAGAATACCCAGCCGCACAATACAGATTTTTTAACTAAAGGGGCCAACCCATAGAATCCGTCGCGTGTGTAACGTCGAGGTTTTTAACCGACAGCTCAATAAAGTACACACGTTCTTATGAGAAGCGACCAATAAGCTACGGATCGAACGGACGCAACGGAAAAAGTAGCCGAACTTTCAACTTGAGCGTCATCATATTCGTTGACGAAACGGACGCACGCGACGGATTCTATGGGTTGGGCCCTTTAATCGTGCATCAAATGTTGAACTGCACAGGTGATCGAGTCAAGACAGTACATTACAAAGACGTTTGTAAATAAGTGGCATTGGATTGGTAACACTCTTCGAAAAGGCAACGATTGCCTTGCAACTCAAACGATGCAGTGGAACACACTCACACTCAGACAAGCAGATAGATTAGCGGGTCGAAGGGCACATGGCGCAGGAAGTTTGCTAAGAACTTCTCCAGAGAGTAGTTTGTTGCAAAGAACTTCACTGTTGGTGTAAATATACAATTCATTTACAACAAATGACTGTAGGAAATAAATTTTCTTAATAATTGACTCTGTGTTTGTGGAGCTCATATGAATTCTATTCTACACTGCTACACGAAAGTTATCTATTTCGTTATGCAATAGCAGCGGCCTTTGTTCAAAATCGAGAGGTCGCAGGTTCAATCACCAGTGTTACGCTGAACTTTTATTTTTTATTTATTCGTTCGCCTCAATTGTTTCACCGAAACAAATTTAAGAGTTTGCTGCAAACGAAGTTGAGGTCGAAAACTGCCATCTAACGACGCAAACGATTTGTTCTCTCATGTTTATATGCATTCTACGCCAAACATAAATTATATTATCCGTGTGATAAGATTCTCGCTTCGTAAGCAAGAGGTCGCTTTTTTTTTATCATTCGCAGAATGTGTTTAGCCCAAACGAATTTACCAATTTGCTGCAAACGAAGCCGAAAAATTGTCCAGCAAATAAAAAAGTCGTTTGCCGCAATCGATTTGTTCTCTCAGTGTAGGACATTTTAGAACGTTACAAACGTTAAGTTTGTGTCAAAAACATCAATAAAAAATTAGGTTTTGACTTGTGTCAAACAATTTTTTATTGATGTTTTGTCAGTTTTTAAGTAAAATTAAACATTAGATGATATTTCACAGACAAGTTACTACAAAATAACAACCACCTCTGTGGTTTAATTTTTCATTTTCCAACTAAATGTTGTTAAAAAAAACATAAACATTCCATTAAACTCATCCTCCAAAGAAAGCAAAACACTTTCGTATGAATTCTATCAATAATTTCTTATTTCAAACAACTCAAATAAACACACATAAACTTTTGTTCTTCTCTTAAAATTATCACTCTTGATGGTCCCAATGATGCTTTGGAAAAGCCATTGAACTAGATTATTTGTTTGGTAATTTTTGTGTTTATGTTGTTGTAACATTCAAGCAAGCATATTGCTTGCGTACATATACATATCTTCCTGATGGGAGCTGTTCTTACTCTCTGTTAGCCTAAGGAGTAGAAGATGTATACACAAACTGGCAAAAGATCATCATGAACAATATCCACCATGAGATACTTTTTAGTTCTATCTTAAATAGAATCTCTTCGATATATGGAATAATGGAACAACACCAGAAGCTCGCTGCTCGCTGTTCGATTTCTTTTCTTTTTTTTTTTGTATACCTACACTATGCACACTACACAGTTAAGGTTGCTGTTGCACTCTTAATATTATAGTACTGTTGCAAGAATGGTACCCTGGGGTACATCTGAAAATGGTAGAAAATGGTAAGAAAAAAACCTCATGTGGTCATTGTTTTTAATACAAGATTTTTCTCCTTGTTTAGATGTACCTAAACTATACGTTCCTACATATAATCCCCGCTTGTTGGTAAGTCTTCGTTTTGCTATAGTTTGTCCCACTTATCATAAGGGTCAATCTAAAGCCTGGCTATTAGGCTAACGTTACATTAGATAAATTCAGACGCGCACTGACTAAGCAGAGACAGAGAGTTGCATTGCTTTTTTAGATGTTATTTTTCAAGTTGTCAGTGTTGTTTTTTTTTTTTTTTTCTTTAGTAGGTAGGTAGAGCGTACTCTTTTTGTGTAGGTACCTATAGTACTCTTTCTTCCCAATTTTGTGGCTGAATAATTTATTTGTAATTTACCTGCTGTTGTCTTTGTTTCAAACAGTAAATTACATTTAATCGCACCACGCGAAATTTATAAAAATAATGCTTGAGAAAGAAAAGTTCATTTCTTCCCGGGGACATAGAACGTCAACGTGTACCTACATATATGTGTAACACTTCCTTAAAAGGTGCAGTCAGGCTATGAAGAAATATAGGAGCATTGCGTGATTTCATTGAAGTTCATTAATAATTGAAATAGCATAGTTACAAAGTTATTGGCAATATAGCACAGCATAAAATAAGTATAACCCATAAATTAGTAATGGGTGATAAAATGGAAACTATTTAACGGTAGAAAAGTGCCATTCCATTTATATTTACAAAACGGAAAAGGCGCAGGTATAGTTAGGGCTGTTTAAATAGGTATGGTTATTATATTAGTCAAATACAAATAATGCGAACGTACAGCCATGGACATAGAAACACCACACTTATAAGAAGTTTAATAAAAAAGTATTTTTATTCAAATGAACATAGGAGTGTAGTTTTGAAATTGAGTGCTTTGGAATAATACAACCCCAGGGTCCCCAGGTACAATCTAAAGACTGTGAAGTACGGAGGAGAATACTTGATGGTCTGGGATGGTCTGGGATGGTTCCATGGATGGATGTCATGGCATGGAATGGGGCAACTGGTAAAGATTGATAGAAGAATGGTTCAATTCTCTTATCTCTATATTCCTTAGTTTAGAATGGGACCGTTTTCTTTGCTTTAGTTTGTAAATTGGACATTCATGCATGAAAATGATCCCAAACATGCATGAAAGGTACTTAAAAATTGGCTTTCGGACGAATTAATGGAAGTACTGACTTGGCTAGCTCAGAGCCCTTATCGTAACCTCATAAAACACTGAAGGAATGATGCTTAGGACGAGATTGGGCAGAAACAAATTTTAAAAAAATCGAACGATCTTTAGACCGATATCAAAGAAGCGTGATATTCTATCCCACAAAGTTGATGCCAAAATTTCGTTAAAAGTTTACCAAGAGAAGCATGAATTATTGAGAAATCGTGGTCAGCAAATGAAGTACTTAGGTTTACTGAAATGATTTACAATTGTAAGAGTATTTGGTTAAAAAGTTGTTTTATTACAATTCTAGTAATATGTGCTTTTTCTCTGTCCACGAGAAATAAGGTCACCACACAATTAAATATTTTTAAAAATCCAATTCATAGGTTATTATTTTAAATTTTATATTTCGATGAATTCAATTCTAATTGGTTGTACGAGATCCAGATATAAAAATAAAAGTGTTTTTCATTTTCATAAGTCAAAAATCAAATGAATTTTCATAAAAAATATCATTAGTGTTATATTTGTTAGTCCATGGCTGTATATGTATAATTTATTTATTTGTATTTGACATTCTGTCTTTTGTGAGACGAAATTGCTTGAAAATACGTCATCTAAGTCCTAAAGAAATTGTATGTGCCATTATCGTAATAAACCAATGCTAATCATATGGCGTTTTTCTTTTTTGGCACTGAGCAAAGATCTGAGCAGAGGCCGATCATTCGGAGCAGAGCCCTTAGCAGATTATATCAGAGCCCTCAGATTTAATTAACAAACACACTTGAGCGCTTTGTTAACATTTTTATTATTATACTTTCCTGCCTTCTCTTTATTATTCTAGTACATTTTCTTATTTTCTTGTGGAAACAGGTAATTTTGACAATATTCCAAAATTTTAATACTTGACGTTGTTGAGTTAAGAATTTTAAATACTTGGGTTCATTTTAACTTACGAAAGTTGTTGGCCCAAAGTATGAAACTTTTAAAATTACATTTTTTTTGGCTGAGTGTACAGGTGGTAAAAAAATGCCGGAAGGAACAAAGACTGACCACTTGTCCCCCGAGTTCCCCCAATTGGTTTTTTTTTAAACTGTACTTAAAAAGGGCAAGTAGGGAGTGAGGTGAAGGTTTATCAAGCCAAAGAATTTATGTTATTTCGGTCTAGCCATTTGATACATGATTTACGGGTAATTTTTAATACTGCATCGAAAAAATCAACGATAATTCTCGATGTGACCACCCTAAAAAAACTATAATCATTTTTATGAATATACTTTCGATGCAACAAGTGAAATATTAGCGTAAACGTAGCGTAGAGTTCATGCACCAATCGGAGGAGGAGATTAAATTTTTCTCAGTATTTCCAAAAATGGTCCATGGAGCGCTTAAGAATTTACAAGGCAATATGTCTATGTTCCTGTGAATTTATCAAACTATTCTTCTAAGAGTATCGCAGGTGTTCATTTTTTTTCTCTAATATTGTATCGTTAATTGTTTGGGTCTTTCATTTTTAATCTTATCCACGCGACACATTCACTTCAAATGTAATACAAAAACAGAAAAAGATCTGACAGTCTAATAAAATTAGCATCATCCAAATATAGACCCAAGCTTGTATGTTATTATTACGATTCTATCAAATAAAAACTGGTATTGTGAGTGAGTAATTAATTTAATCCTAAAATGGGAAAGTTTAATTAAAAAAAAAATATTTATGAATTGCTCTTAATTATCATCTTCAACTTTCCATATTTGTATACGAAGAAAATATTAATAGAAAAAAAAGAAAAAACGATTACTAACTTAATAGACATCAAGACAAATTGCCTGCATCAATAGACACAATAAACACAATGCCCCCAAAGAGAGAAAAAAAAATTGAAATCAATTCGATGATGGTAAAGTAACACTAGCATGTCATGCATAGCTGCAAATAGTGACCATCTATTTTATTTCTTATTTTTATTTTACACAGTAAAACATTCCAATCATCCAATGATTTAAATTAGAATTCTAGAACAAGCTCTTAAATGATTGCCGAGTGATCGTTGATACTGCTGATGCACTTTTGCAGCAGCAGCAGCATCAGCAGTTGAAGTATAGGCATATATTGACCATCATGCAATAGTTGTATCTTTGAACGTGTTCTCGTATATTTATTTATATTTAGACGAGCTTGAGTACTTCACAGATGAATAGGCGCGATGCATGACCTACTATCGAAGACGTAGAGTAAGTATAGCAAGCAGAGCGGCAGCGTTTACGAGCTATGTTGATGACTTTGGTTGCATTGTTTTTTTCATTTTTCGCTTTTATTTTCTCGACGATATGATGTGCACGTGAGCTGCTGCTGATTTGATTATAATAAACAATGTTTTTTTTAGCATCGTTCTTGAGTGTCGTAAAAATTTTATGCGTTGTTTTAGTATAAATGCATAGACAAAATATAGAGGAAGCGTTCAGGCGTGATATGTTTGATTAATTTCAAAAAAGTTTTTGAGTTACAATGTTCAAGAGAGTTGCCAGCTGGTTACTTTAAAAAAAATATGAGCCTATTTTTTAAAATTCTAACACTCAATTAATGGAAAAGGGGTATGCATCCTTTCTTTCTTTCTTTCTTACTCGTAATTGTATTTGAATTCTCTAAGATATTGGCTCAAGATGAGGATCTTAAACAAAAAGCTTTACACATCCGTTTGGCATTTAAACATTGATAATGGTAACCCTGTTCGGAAGCAATGAGAACAAATAATCATGCACTTTCGATACGTTTGTTAAGCGAGGTTTTTTTTGTTTAAATTAAATGTGAATTTATAAACAAACAGATCATTAGATATGCATTGAGGTAGGCCTATTGTGTATGAATTTTATTGATTAAGAGTATAGGTATGGGGGTGTTACTCAAGGATGCTAAAAATTGCAATTAATTGCAGTGTGTGTAAACTTGTTCCGGGTTTTGATTTATCATATGGTAACTGGTGCAATGTGTAGTGTATTGGCTCGGTAATTGCTTGGTCACTTATTTTAGCTCTTTTTTGGAACAGTTTTTGAAATAAATTGATCATAAAAGCGACTTAGTATCACTAAAAAAGGAGTCAGATGACCATGCGTGGCAAAATGTTGTTACTTCATTTAAATCCTTTAAGAATAAAACCTATTTCACTAAAAAAAAGCTTGCACGTTTTTGTGCTTTGCCAAACTTACCCTAGAACATTAATCGTTTTAAATGTTTCATAAATTTATTGGACTCACCTGAAAGTAAAGAAAATAAAGGAAAGTTAGCAAATGTTTTGACTACAAATAAAAGAATTTAATAAAAGTTAAAATCAGTTCAGGAAAAATAAATTTCAGATAGAGAAGTAAATATCCGCGAAAACGATTTTATAAAAAAAAATATTTTTTTTATACGAAAACTTAAAAGAAAAAAAAAAAATTAAAGCTTTCATATGGTTCTTATTTCAAATCAATACAACTTTTTTCCACTGAGATACAAAGTGAGTTAGTCAGTACAGTAATTCACGAAATTCCAACATTACAGCAAATTGAAATTTGACTGCGTCAGATTTATTTTCTTTCTGCGCAATCACATTTTTGTATCTTTAAGAACCCACAGGAATTTCTAAGCCTGCCTTAGTCAGATATAAGCTTTTGTTTATGAATGCAAACGTTGGTTGCAAACGTTTTATAAGTCAAACGATTTCGAACTCCGCAACAGTTTATCAAAAATCTTAAAAAAAAAACACTATCAAACTTTGATTTGTTTCTTTAATCTATTTTCAATTTTAAACTTATTGATAAGTAAGTCTTAACAGATTGCAAATTGGCTAAAAAATTATTGAAAATAAGTTTCAAATCGTTTAAATTAGATTAATAAATTAATAGCGTGCAAATGAATTTTAAATCTGTTGGTTGCAAACAAGTTTCAAATCCGCTTTAAATTAGTTTATAAAGTTTCAAATCCATTTCGAACCAGTTAAAATTGCATATGGATAGCATATTCTAGCAACGAAATTTAATTATAAAATTGACTGTAAGATCCACCTGAACAGATAGGTAGAAGAAATCAAATATGAATTTATTAAAAATCCTTGAACAGAAATCCTTTACTTAAAAGTTTATTAAATAGTCAGTAAATATTTAGTTTAAAGAAAACAAAAATGTAATAAAACGTGTAAAAATTATTGTAGGTAGCACAAATTTTTTGTCTTATAACCTTTTCGGGGAAAAAGTTTTCAAAAACCCGTAAACCTTTCACACCGAATTATGCTGAATTGTTTCATTATTGAGGTTTTGATAGATTTTCGCCAAAATAAGTGGTTTACGAAAACATGTAATTTAGCAAAAATATATGGGAAAACTTTTGTTGTTTTTGATGCAGTTTTGGATTTATTTTCGAAAACCCGGTTTTGGTTCGGTTAAAATTACTAATTAAAATCTAAAGTGGCTACTTCTTTCTTTGGAATATATGTAGCAAAACTTATTTGGAAGGCTTTGATTGCACTGTGAAGTAATAATATAGCCTTAAAATTTCTGTGGATTCTATTTAACGTAAATCTAACTAACTTTGTGCTGTTAAATTAATAGGAGCGTATCAGAATTCCGTTTTTTTTTAATCCGGTTTTTCAAAAATCCCAAAAAAAAAACAAATTTTAGCATCGCGTCTTAAAAAATAAATCCAAAACTACATCGAACAATAGTTTTCCCATGTATTTTGCTGTTTTCGTAAAACAATAGTTTTTCGCGAAAACCTAAACAAAAAACTAGTATTGATTGCAAAAGTGAGTTTATAAGAAACGGGATTATTAAAAACAAGATTATAAAAGGCGGGATTACAGAAAAGCGGAATTATAAGAACAGCGGTATTTTAAAAACGGGATTTTCAAAAACGGGAATATAAGAAGCGGAATACCGATTCACTTAAACTAATTAAAGAAATGATTTATTACTTCTAAATATCTGTACTATATACATACAAATTTATATGCATGTGGGTTCTCATAAATATTTTCAAGATTATATCTTAACAAATTTTTGTCATTAATGAGAAAAGAATAGTCTCCAATTATATAGTAGATAAGATATCACACTGTTCCTATTATGCAATCATAATTATAAACAAATATAAATTATTAATAAACCAACTATACAATTGACATTCAATAGAGATATCAGCAATCACTGTTGCAATATTTAATCAGTTTATCATAGATGCAAAGTGATTTCACACGCGCAATTTTTGTTATATCAGTACATTCCATGTGTATATAATTTTTATATTTTCTTATTCAAATTTTCATGGCAAAAAAAATTTAAACTGTTAATTAAATTATCACATAAATTGTATTATTTTTTTTTTTTTAATTTCGTTCAAACAACAATCTAAGAGTATAATCATTCTGACTTTTTTGTTTTGTTTTTGCTTAGTAATCTCAAAGTTCATTCCATTGAAAAAAAAAAAAGTTAATTTATGGAAAATCACATCTCATAATCAAGGTATATCTATCTTATATTGGAACTACGAGTGTGTACCTATGTTTTAAATTTCTTCGTTTATTTTTAAGAAAAAAAGGTAAACAACAATAAAAAGATATGTTTTCATAATCAGCGCGTACTATCGAAGTTTGTTGTGTCTGGTTCGTTTTTTTAGTTTCTTTTTTTATTATTTTCATCTGATTATGTGTGTATTGTAGCGGTAAACATTTATATTTGGAACAAAACAAAATTAGAAAAAAAAAAAAACATTACCTACTTGGTTGCAAAATTTGGTGCTACTGCATAGTTGGAACGTAGAAAATATCTAAACAAAGTTGTTTTTTTTTTTAGGTCAAATACGTATGAAAGTATATTTTTTTACAGATTTAATGCGTCATTACAAACTTCTGGTAGAGGTAAGCATTCTTCTGAAAATAAGTTGACTATAATAACATTGTCAATGTGTTACAAATGATGTCATTAGTTACCGCATAAACAAACTAATGGCAACAATGTTTCAAATAACTGGGGGTAAATTAATGTAAACTGACAAAATAAAGAAATTGAAATAATTCAGATGTCACTCGTATTATCCGCTGTCAATAAAATTGATGACATCAAGTTGGGTATTGGCCTTTTAAAATCTACAAAAGGTGTTGTAGTATTCACAAATAATATCAAAAGAATATCCCAATTCTCAAAATCTCATTTCAATTACAAAGTAAAATTTATTGACAAAATTTTGATTTGTGTCAATAATAATTGATTGACGAGAACCCAGCATAAACTACTATCTCTTAAGAACCATTCAAGGAAGAACATGATGACGGTCTCTCACGTATCGTTTAAATTTCAAAACAAGCTTTTTAACAAAAGAAACAAGTATTTATAAAAATAAACTCTGTTAGATGGTCATTGGACTTTAAGATTTGCATTTTTTACTATTAATTTGTATTTTTTTTTGTTTTTTTTTTTTCTGTGTAGGTGAGCATTTGTATTTTTGTCAATGCTAACATCAACAAATTGCATATGCAGGTATACCTTCCTACGCTAATACAATATACCTAATGTATTTTGTCATTTAAGATGATTATTTTAATATTTCTTTGTATATTATATGCAAACAAGTTGCATTTTAATTTTGGTTAATCTTTTGTTTTGGCAGGGAAGAGAGGCGAGCTTATTGTTTTTTTTATAACCTTGAAACTTGGCCCACCATCAATTAAAAAGTTGTTTAACACAATTTGAAATAATTTTCGAGTAATTTAACTGCGGTTTGATTAATATTGCTTTATATATATTTTTTGTTTTGTTTTATTTTTGTTGTGTATTTGTGTATCGGAGATCAATGATTCATTAACATTTTTTTGATGCCTTTAGGTATACATTTAACTTTGATGATAAGAACATTTTATTTTAAAATTAATTATCAATTCTGGTACATTTTATCATAATTTTCGGCGAAAAAATTAAACCAAATGGGTAAAATTTTCATACCTATTGGAATATGTGCTTTCACATCAATATTCTAAAGTAAATGATTATCACTTAAGTTAAAGAAAAACACCCTCAAAAAGTGGGTGTGGTAAACCAAATTGTAAAAACTGTTTGATCTATATTATACAAATTCAGAAAGCACAAATCCAAAACTATATAAACAGTTTTTTTATATGAGACTCGAAATATGTAAATCATATCGTTAGTTTCGAATGTTTCAAATAAAGGGTTTTCCAATGGGGACTTGACAACTTTGGATTTAATTTGTGAACGCACCCTTTCACAAATCAAAAAAATTGTCAATTTATTCAGTTAACTCAACATTTTCATCACGACAAAGTACACAGTTGAGCAACGTCTGCAAATTATAAAAATTTTCTACCGAAATTCGGAGTCGGTGACAGCATTTTTATGAGCGTCAACTCCAATTCAGTCGTAATTCTCGACCTAGTAGACAGGCAATAACAAGTTTAGTGAAAAAAATTGAGTCTACATCTTCGTTGTGTGATGTTCCCGTGCCAGTGAGACAACGGGTTGGTCGAAGTGTCGAATATATCGCTGCCGTTCAGGCATCCGTAGAAAACGACCCAAAACAGTCAATTCCAAGGCGTTCTCAAGAATTGGGCATCGCTCAGACCACATTATTGCGTACTTTGCGTAAGGATCTTGGTTTACACCCATACAAGATCAAGCTGACTCAAGAATTGAAGCCGATGGACCATTTGAAGCGACGTCAAGATGATGAATTTCATCGCGAATCATCTTCAGTGACGAAGCTCATTTTTGGCTCAATGGGTTCGTCAATAAGTCAATAAACAAAATATGCGTTATTGGTCTGGTGAAAATCCACATTGCATTAAGAAACACCACTTCATCCACGTTTTCGTCGACGATAACGATCGTCAAGCGTTATTGCGCCATGATAACCGATTATTTTTGGCACGACTTAGAAGATATGGACATGGACGACATGTGGTTGCAACAGGATGGTGCCAAAAGCCACACAGCACACTTTACACTCGAATTATTGAAGAGTAGGTTTGATGAGCGTGTTATTTCAAGAAATGGGCCAGTAGATTGGCCGCCTCGTTCATGCGATTTAATGCTTCTAGACTATTTTTTTTAGAGCTACGTTAAGTCTTTGGTTTATGCCAACAAGCCGACGACGTTTGAAGAGCCAACATTGAACGCGAAATAGCGGCCGTTTCGGTCGAAATGTGTGGCCAAGTCGTCGAATTTTACTTAGAGTCATCATCATGATTTTAGTCGTTGAACGAAAAAGGATGTCATGAACATATCTACAAGTGCACCTGAAAACACACTTTCAATAAGAAAGAAGCATTTAAAATACCAAATACATTTATGAACAAAATCTACGTATACTTTGCAACTAAATAAAAAAAAAAGTTGAAGTTTATTTGATGGTTTCAACTATTAGGGAGAATCGATTTTTTAGTTCCAATTGAACAAACACGTGTAACTAATATTCGGGCAAAGTCAAAGCTGCCTCCCTAAGTAGTGTACCTAATTCTAAAAAAAAATATTACGTATACGTCCCGTAGGCCAATAACTTAAACGACAAAAGATAATGATCAAACACGTCAACATACACAAATATTACCTACAACTCAACTCAATCATATTGATATTAACGATATTTTGATATGACTGAAAAAAAGAATAAAAAATAAACAACAAAACCCATAACGCTCTAGTACCAAATGACGCACACATTTCTGTAGACAATCAGTCACCTACACTAAACTATCGTAAAGAAAAAAAAAAACAAAACAAAATATAAAACGATTTGTCTGAACACATTCATGTGCGAGTAAAATCTAACTGACAACACCCTTGCAATATAATACCGTTATATAGGTTACACCCAAGCAAAACACACAAAACTATACAAAAATACCTATTTAATTTATTATGACAACTTTTGACCCTGAACTATAATGTGTGCAGTTCAAAGAACGACACGTGTAACATACATTATACCCGTACTCGTAGACGACATCATAATATTATTTAAATTTTATTTTAACGACTTTCACAAAGAAAATATTTATATACTCAAAAATAGATTGATAAGCTTGAATATAGGATAGGGTTAAAAATTACGTTTCACAAAATGAAATTTTGTATTTGTCATGCATTTACCTATACTCATGTATAAATATTTTAGAAAAAAAATTTAAAAGAATTCCAAAACAACGTCACACTTTGGTCCGATAAAAATAAAAATATAAAACAAACAACCACCTACGAGAAATGCAAAAAAAATAAAATTAAGATAATAATAAACACGCACATAAAAAACATCGGCACGCTTTCAATGAATGATCAAATTTTAATTTATATTTTGCGAATGGGTCGTATGTGGTTGTTGTCATTTTTCAAGTGATTTAACTTAAATTATTTAATAAAAAAAAAGAAACATTATTGAGACCATTATAAAAATAAATTAGGATAAACAAACATTTTACAAATAAAACACAGATACTGTAGATGTCTTGTATAATTTTTTAGGGTAGTGGAAGTGGTTGCAAGTTAACAACAAAAGTTAACGAAACTTGTCGAAGCTCAAAATTCAAGTCACTTGAGTGTTTAGAACTAAATTTTGACTGAAACATCAACAATTTTTTACCTGAGGAGCGCTCTTCTCCTACGAAACTAAAACTTAACGAATACTTAACGAGATTGGTAAAGCTGGGTTGCGCAACCTGTAGAAAAAAATCTCCGGTTCTAGCTATCATCGTTTAACAGTACGTACGGTACTCTAAGAAACCAAAAGAAAACTATAAAGAACCTTCATAGTGGAGAATTGCGTTGTTTCGATAAGTTTAAATTTCGTCTGCAAGAGTAAAAAGGGCTTGTTGCCGCAATTTACATTCGGATATTTTGACAGCTGAGATTTGTTGGTGTTTATAATATAAAAGTTTGTAGGTACACTTTTAAATTAAATAGTCCATACAATGAATAATATGAAGCCCAAGAATTAATATTTTTTTATAGAAAAAAAAATTCCATCATTTGTTTCGTTCAGATAAGAAATCTTATGTATTATTTAACTATTTGCCAGAACAAAACAAAAGAAAACTACTTTTTTGTGTCAATTTCGGAGTGCGTTCGACTGTTCCTTTACAAGTAGAGTCAATTTTTACAACAGTGACATTTTAATTACAGAAAGTTTTCCATTTCGTTCAGGTGACAAGACTGAATGTAGAGGTACAGGCAAAAAAACACAATAAATTTAATCAAAATTTCAAGTTTAATTTTTTTTTCATCAGCGAAAAACATGCCGTATTATACCCTATAAGATTCTTAATAAGAAGATAATATAGACCGAAAATACAACAAAAAAAAAAGTAAACCAGTTAAGGAAAGTATATACAAATTAAATAAACAATGAATTATTATGCAAGAAATAACTTAAACAAAAAAGAAGTAGGTACACATTAATTTCATTCAAGATCATGCACTAATTTTCCAAACAAATAAGAATAAACATTTTGGTACAAACACCAGATGATGTTAATCATCCCGATATCAACTCCTATTTCACAATAACCATCCAGAATTTCACAGCTGCTGTACTTATTTTTTATTTAAATAAAAATTTATTATTTTTTTCAAATGACATAAACAAGTAAAATATTTATTGGTTTCAAAAAAACAAACAAAAAAAAAAAAACAAAGAAAGTTTAAATTTTGGCAACAATCCAAAATTTAATTATTTGTTCATGTCTGTGTTCTTAAAAGTCATTGACGTAGGAATTAGAAAAATATTTTTTTTAAGTAGAAGCATTTGTAATGAATCCTTGATAGTTTGACGTGCTTTGATAAATTTAGGTCGTATTTATTATTTAATTTAAATAATTATGCATTTTTTTCGAAAAATTAAAACAAAAAAGTCAGAACATTACAAAACAAATTCTAAAAAACTGAATTAAATTTGAAAATTTAAACTTAAATTTACAAAACAAAAAAAAAAAATACTTTCGTCAAAGATGCCCCAATAACTTTTTTTTTTAACTTTAAAACTGTTACTTTTTCACTTTTAAAAATTGTCACATTTATGTTCTCCTATTTTTTTGAATTTTCGTATCGATTTTGTAGGTTTTTGTTCGCTTACCAATTTTAAAATTTCAAAATTTTATAGAGGTGTCAAATTTGATTTTTTTTTCTTCAATCTCACAACAAACAGAGGGAAAAACGTTGCAAGTCGACAAGACGATGCCAACTAAAATTTCAAATCACTCGAAACAATTTCAACCCAGAAAAATACAAATATTAACTTGAATGGACCACAACCGAAAATTGTGTTCCTTTTTTGTTCTTAATTTTCTATTTATTATTTTTTCTGTTTTTTTTTTCTATTTTATAATATATACACACCTTGGTATGAATTATTTAATATGTTTTTTTTCTTGGTTTATTTTACACTTCTTCTTATTTAACACAAGAAATTTTATAAAAATATATAAATAAACAAAAAAATAAATATAACAAAGTTTTTTTTTTGTTCTTTAATTCTTGTTGCTTGGATTTTGGGTGGTGTTTTCTCTTTCAATGCACTTTTGTATTTGAATTTGTGTTTTGGCCAGCTTATAAGTTGTTGGCTGCTGATTATTGTATTTTATTTTGTTTTCTATCTTCTTCTTTGATGCTTTCCATTTTTATTTTATTCAGTATGTGTGTTATTCTTCTTGTTTTCTAGTTTTGCTTTTGTGGGAGTTTTCGTATTTTTGTTTTTTTTTTTTATTATTTTTATTTACTCATTCTATGAAATCGCATGAAAAAAAAAACGATGAATGTCAAGGCAAATGTACAAAAGCACACACTTGGCTTGGCGGTGGTGGTGGCGTATAATTATATTGAAAAAGATGATGAAACTTTTTTTTCTTAGTGTGGGTGTGTGTGAGTGAATGAGTGCGATCGTGTTTTTTGTTTGTTGTCTTCCAATTTCTAATTTTTCTATACAAATACTCTTGTACGTTCGTAAAAGAAGAGAATAAATTAAAAAAAGCTTTGTTTGATCATGGCTCGTGTGTGGACTGTGGAGTTTTTGTTGAGCTTTTACTATGATTTGACAAAACAAACAAACAAAGAATGGCGCAGATAATAAAGTAAACAAAGAGAATTGTATGTTTTTCTTTTGTCAATTAAATAACAAACTCAAATTGAGCTTTTTTTCAAATGCACACACAAATCAATTTAATTTTATGGTTGCCGTAAGTTGCATTGAAGCGTTGAGATAAAGAAGGAGTTAAGTGATACAAATTTTGAATTTGAAAAGATTATAAGCAAATTAAAATAAAATTAAATGGTGTGACTTACGATTGTCTCTTTAATGCAAATTTTCGACTTGTCAATTAATTAATGTTCTATCAAATGCGTATTTTGTCAGTTAGAAACTATACAGTGGAAAATGAGCCCATGAAAGCAGCACCATGAATAATATACATATGATTAGATACAATTTAAAGATATACATACATAAGTGAAAGAAGAAGATGATGCAACTTTTAAACTGTAATTTTTGCTCTATCTCAAAGTCTCAATTATTATTTATTAGCATTTATAATTGTTTCTTTTAAACTGTTAATATTAATTATAAGTAATTCTCTTAAACTGTTGATGCGAATTAGGTACTAGAAAATTTGTTAAACTTATCATTCATTTCGAAATTGATCGAGTTAATTATGTTCTATATTCTTTCACTGTAATTCAATTATACATAAGTTTCAGACAACATGTATTAAAATTTTTCTGCTTGTTTTTGTATGAAGAACGGCGTTTGAAGAGCATTAACTGATTGATTGTGTGTGTGGATTTTAATGAAACATTCGATAAATTGTTTTAAAAGACGCTAAACCAACCAAGGATTTAATAACAGTTGTTTAAAAGGGATTTTGTATAACATAAAAAAGCAAATGAAATTCTGGAGTTCCTCAGGGTAACCATTCGGGATCCTTATTGTTTATTTGTACCAAAAAATGACTTAGAGTAAATTATTAGGAATTTGTCTCTCACTTTATTTATGCCAATGACATCAATTTTTATGAAAGAATACATCTGTAGCAAATAGGCAGAACAGCTTTAGTTCATTTTTTTCATTTTGAGCAAATAAAGTTTTGATATTAAAACTTTCATACAGAAGCTTAGAAGAAGAATTAAGGTTTCGTTTAAGAACATTGTATTAAATTATTGTTTTACTTCTTATTGGCATTACAAAAATTCCAGTAAAAAAAATAGTTTTTGGTGGACATTTGAGACTTAAGTTTTTTCGCCTGAAGAAATTGTGAAAAAGCGGACTTATGTTGTTATGAAATGTGTTGATTACAGCTAAACTATAATTATTTGGTTCAAGTTATGTGACTCATGTAATAGATTACACTTTAAGGATTCATAATCTGTCAAAAAATTATTTTTGCGAGGAATGGACTTATGTTGTTCTTCCTATCTACCACAGACATTTTTTACAGAATAAATAATAATACAAAAAAATTTTAAATCCAAAAATTTTTTTGAAAAAAATTGTTTTTATTTAAAGATAGACCTTATCCAAAAAAATGACCATGATTTTTTAAATCAAAACCGTAAGAACCGTTTTTGAGCAAAATGAGTTTTTTTAAAACCGCTATATGGCAGGTACCGTCATTTTTTGTAAAAAAAAAATAATTCAAAAAACATCTGGGGATAGTCTGCAAAGAACACCACATATTAAGTTTGAAGTTAATTGAAGAAAATCAGTTTCTTTCTGTAGAATCTTTTGACAAAATTG
Source organism: Meliscaeva auricollis (assembly GCA_948107695.1). Taxonomy (NCBI): domain Eukaryota; kingdom Metazoa; phylum Arthropoda; class Insecta; order Diptera; family Syrphidae; genus Meliscaeva; species Meliscaeva auricollis. Next base: position 76,992,918 of record OX403617.1, read on the forward strand.
TGGAAAAAAAACACTACCTATCTGCATAATAAAATAAAAGATTATTCTTGCAAATACATTTTTTTTTAAATTAAGTACCTTGTACCTACAAAACATGTACATCCACGTGCCTTTAAAGTGCAATCTGATGCAATAGTTGTAATTGCATGAACCTTGGCAATAACCGCACTCCAAAACTGTGTTTACACTTTGTACACAAATTACACTATAGACATAATAATTTTGTATTTAATCAGATAAGTTGGAATTGGAATCTTATTTCATTAATAAAACTGACCTCATCAATACAAACCGTATTCTTATCATTTTTGTTGCGATGAAAACTATGTGTGTATTGTATACCTATCGAGGTAACTATTGACTTATAATTACACCAACAATCACTAATACTATAATACCATACAATATCACCTTATGGTGCAATGGAATATTTCCTATCCACGAAAGTCTCAGACAATAAGTACAAAATATATAAAAAAAAACTTAATTTTTTACTTTACATTATATTAATTTATGTTTACAAAGATTATCTGAAAAGTATAATCGTGGTAGATACCATTAACTTACTTAACCTTTGTGGTGCGGTGAGTTTATTTTATGACCAGTTTTATTGAAGTTCTTAGGTTCTGTTTGTGTGTAGGTAATATAATCGTGTTTCCCATTTTTTTTTATTGTGAATTTCAGAAAAATTGGCAAAATTTAATTTATGAAATAGTGACAAGTAATGACACCACTTGTCATTCTTTTATGTTTCGGATGTGCCAACTTAGACGCTATAATAAACATAATATTTGACACAAATTGATACTTAATACATGCAGCCTTGAATAGTGGTGAGTTTATGTATTAGCAATGCAGCGACCACCACATAAATGTCACTGAAGTGCGCTTTCAATAATAAAATATAAATAAAAAAGTAAAATGCGCGACTGGGTTTCATAAACTTGTTCATATAGTACAAAATTATTGGAATTTGCTTAATTTAAAAACAATAAACTTATTCCAAATAAAATTACTAAAATAAATTCTTAAAATCCATTTTTCACCTGTGTTTTGTCTCACTATGCATTTTGTTGATAAGTAACGGTTATTATAATGATTTCTTGTTATGAAAAAAAGATGTTATAAGACCAAAGCTGCGACAATTGTTGTATTTTTGAGGTTATGACCATTTAACTTTAATTTTTCAAAATTGTATTTAAGTTTTTGCATTTTTCTTTATTCCGCAGAAACTAAGGATAATTGAGGACCTTGCATCAAAGGCAGGTCCAGTCGTTGTAAAAACGAGAAACGCAATTTAGAAATATATTTGTTATATCGTCCCGTTTCTGTGTGAACCACGTATTTACAAAGCAAATTTTGTTTAGTTTTTTTGAGAAATTTTAGTTTTTCTCGAAAATGAATTGTTGGACTGCATGAAAAGAAATCAAATTAACATATTAAAACATATAAATTGAGGTTATTTCACCATTTATACTTTTTCATCTTCCTTTTTCATAGTTTTCCAGCAATGTCTAATGTGAAGCAAAATCTTTTAAGAAAATGTAGTTACGATGTTCATGCAGAAACGGAACGATATGTAGATTGTGGTGGATGCAATTTTTGCTACAGCTCCCTTTATTTTTAACAGAGCTGACTAAGTTTTAAATGAAACAAAAGTATTTTTCGATTTTACTACAACTCTTCAAAATAATAGCAGGATAATAGTGGTGGGGAAATTTAAGATAGATGGTACATGAAAAGGGAAACATAAATTACGCACCAACAGATTGGGGGAAAGGGGGTGGGTGAGAAAAAAGTGGGATGGGAGTCGAAAATTGTAGTTTTAAACGATTTCTATCAAAAGAAGACTTCCTATTGAAAAAAAAGTTATTGCGAAAAATTTAGATGGTAAAAATATCTACAACTTTTGCTCAGATAATATTTTAATATAACCTCAAAAATATTTTGAAAAATGCGAGGAGTCATAGACCATATTTTTGGAAAAACTTTTGATGCGCTAAATTTGTTTGAAGTGTAATTTATTATTCATGCTTAAAAAACATTGCAGAAAACATGGCCTTGTTTCTGAAAATGAAATCTTTCTAATTCCAAAACATCACAGAACAGTGTTTTTGGGATGTTCAAAATTCGATATCTCAAAAACTTTCTATGACAGAGCAATTCTGATAGTTCAGAGAGTCAAAATCTTTTTCAAAAGTTTCATTTGGTTTTTATGGCCACTCCTCGCTGGCTGATATTACTGTGATTAACGGAAAATTTGATTTAAAAATGCATTTTTTATTTTTCTCAATTTTTCCACAATAATTGTGTTGTTTTTTTTTACTTTATCTTAAAAAACAAGATTTAACTTAAAAGAATCCACCTCAAAATTTTCAAACCTCAAAAACTTTTTCGTCAACTTTTGATATTTGATTTTTACGTCAAAAATGATATTTTACTTGTACGAGTAAAAGACATAGACATAGTTTCTTTAATATCTAACATTTTTGTAATAGATACAAATAAAAAACAAAAAAACTTGTGTTCGGCATGTTTCCCAATATTTTTGAGGTTATTTTATTTATCTCTTCTGTTATTTTTCATATAGAAATCTTTAAAATTGTTGTTTTTATTTTGTTGAATTGATTTCTTCTGATAATAATATTAAATTTGACTTATACTACTTTCACTTATAACAACTCATTATGTCAAAATTTTCAATTCGACAAAAACACAATAAATCACAATTATTCTTAAAGAGAAGTTAAAAATTCAAAATTTTACATAGAATGAAAAATGTAACATAATTTTTCGGAATTCCGTTACCGTTTCCGTTTTTTACAGAAAATTCAATATTTATATGAAAAGTAATTTAAGTATTGATTAAATAATTTTTTTCTGGTACACTTTTTTTTTGTATCATTTGATTTTTTTTTTTTATTGATAAAGTAATAACTTTTGGTTTTCTGAGTTTAAAAATTTGACTTCTTAAATTGACACTGTCATTAATGCTTCAACTTTGGAATTAAGGTACCTTATTTGTACGTTAATAGACAAAAAGGACCCAATAATTGTTAGTTTTTTGTATCTCTGTAATGTCATATTTGATTAAACTCAAAAGTTTGCTTTATTTTCCATGAATACAAGATAAGATAATGTTATGTTTATAATATGTAGGTAAGCTCTATTATATTCCTAATAAATAGAAATTGTATCCTTGAATTGGATTAGTTCAAATAAGGGCGCTGTCGTTGCTATTCTACAGTAGAACAGTCTTTATGACATGTTTGGATAAAATAAAACAGAAATTATTAACATTAGAGAAAACCGGAATCAAAAGCTTTAATATTTCTAGTGGCTGTTAAATTTACAAAATTTTGTTTTCAAAAATGTTTAGAACTGATTTATTTTTGTGTTCCTATGCAAGCATTAGTTTAAGTAAGTTTAGTTCTAATTTTGAAATAAATTGTTCCACTATCCCCTGAGTTCACTAGTTGTGGGTAGACTAGACATGTTGGAACTTGTCTCATGTAGTTAAAAATACAATGACTGTTCTTTGACTATTAGTGTGTCTACTATTACAACTTCATCAAAAATGCATATTCGCATTCTGTAGGTAAAAAGGTACACACACATCTATACTATACCACTTGACATTTAAACAGTTCATGCAAAAAATAATGAAAAGTGCATTGGGCGCACAGTTTTTTTTTTTTTTTTTTAATGACGGGGTAATGCTGATGGGCCAGAGCACCATTACCGATCAAATCACCGTTGTGGAATAGAATATGATTTCCTTTCCTTTGTATGTACAATCTGCGGTGAAGGTAATTTAAATATTCGATGACGAATAGAAGGTATAATTTGCCATCAACGTGAAAGAAGAACTGAAGAAATAATGAAGGAACAGAAAAGCTAAAATTTCTATTAACTAAATAAATTATTCAAAGCATACTCAAACGTAGCTGTAGTCTTTGAGAGGCTTTATGCCCGCCTTACACGACACAATATTTTTGCGCAATAATATTGTACAAAAATATTGTGCGAAAATGGGTCGTCCATACACCACTCAATATTACTGCGCAATATTTCTAGATCTCTTTGCTTATTCTGTATGTCGTTGTGGAAACGAAAAATATTGAGTAAAAATTCAGAAAATATTAAACTTTTTTAATATCACTCAATATATTGTGCAAACCGAAAATATTGTGCAATACTGCGCTTACACGGTCAATATTATTGCACAGTACTGAGTATTGTGCAATAATATTGTGTCGTGTAAGGCCGCCATTAGGAATATAGAAAAGGAGAACTGCCCAATTAGTCATATACGTTACTTTATAAAAATACGCTTTGGTTTAGGTACTGGCACAAGTTAGTACTTCTAAATCAATTCTATTTCTAATTTAAAATCAAATAAAGTGGTAGTAAAAAATTGATGAACATCAAATCATTTTAAGGTCCCCGAATTTGGAAAACGAAAATGTTCGAATGTTACTTAAAAAATCGTAACACTCTCTCCTTTTTTAGTTATTTTTTCGAATGAACTTTTTTTAAATAATATGTATTTAAATGATAGTGGTTCAGTTTTATTTAAATTTCGTTAAATTGTATTCAAATACAACCAACGCATCATCAAATTTGGCTTGTAACAAATTCAAAATGCAGATTGCATACTAATTTCCTCATTCTTGAAAATGTGATTAATGGTATCATTAATTTCAAAGACAACTTCGAAAGTTTATTTTTAGAAAGAGTACGCCATACTATACAGTTTGGCTATTGGATGTTTTATCAAAGATTTATTTGTAACCCAATACTATCAGTAATTTTAGAAATCATGTTTTTATAATACATAATACTTCCATCTTTTAATTGAAGCTTATACTATTACCTATCAATAATCCGGTAATGTTCTCTTTATGGAAAAAATCAACTTTAAATTACATAACATATTACTGACGCATTTCGAGTTCTTGACTTTGTTTGACAGCTGCTTTTTTAATTTTTTTTTTTTATTTTCCATTTTATTTGATGGAGGCAAAAGAACACACCTACACCACTCTCTGTATAATCAAACCGGTATTGAGTGCAAGTTTTTCTTAACCTTTCAGCAATAATCGAAGGTCAATATTTTTTATTTAGACTGAGATAAATCTAATGGAATGAAAGCAAGCAACAAAAAAAAAACTCAACTCAAGAGTAAGTTATAGAGTTACGTCGATTTGACATTAACTTAATTGACTGTGATTAATTTTAATCTTGTTTGACATAAACTAAAAAAAAATAATAAACGAGTTATTCACTCTTGATTGAATACTTCTTTTGGATTTTTATTTACGTCAAGTGGTGAATTACCTAAAATGGGAGGACAAGATTAATTAGTTATTTTATACTACGTTACCACTTGATATTGTGCTTGAGTGTGGTTTACTAAGATGTTTATCCTGTGGAATTAGAAGAAAATAATTCAGCTAAATATTGAAAATGTTGTATAAATTGTTACATGATTTACGGTTCATAAAAAAATATACATATGCATTTTTCTGTGAAATCAACAATAGTCCAGTTCAAAAATGCCCTAGATGATGGGCACAGGTACATAAATCACGATTCTCTACAATCAAAGATATGTCAGTTTGAGTAGTCAGGCAGTGGTAGAAAATTTACTATTCATTTTGTAAGTTTTACAAAAATAAAAAAAAGTTACGTATACGCCACAGTGACCTATTTCGATAAATAATTGTTTTTATAGTAGGCCGTATCTTTATCAATTATTTTACGATTATTAAAAGCAGATACAACAACAAGTATTTCAGCGTTTTTAATTACGTTTTATTAATATAAAATTGTAAACTACTTTTACATCATAATTGTATATTTTGTTTCACGTTTTTTGTGTATCAATATGCAATTCCGCTTAATTTACTTCGACTTGACAACTTAATAGGACAGGCTCTGTAGAGTAATTAATTAGACGTTAAATTACATTATATGAAATAAGTATTTAAAAAAAATGCATGTTCTTGTACATGTAATAATGAATCCTCAATAATGTCAATTTTTTTTAACTTTGAAATAATTTCCAGTTTTGGAATACTAGAAGTCTTAACCAAGCAAATCAAATAAGGTAACCAATCGTAAAAAGGTTAATGCTTATTTCATCCAAAAACAAAAATAGTACTGTAAGATATTAAGATTTGTTTGTTATTTAAAACTTATGTGGGTGAGTTTTGCAAAAATTGTTTGTATGTAATATTTTTTGTTTAGTATTTTTAGTGAAAACAGTTGCGACTTCTTTGTATGCTTTTAGTTGCATTATCTTTAGAAAACTAACAGAAATTTAAATAAAATAACTTAAGATTCGTTTTGTGTTAAAAAAACTGTTAAACTGACAAAAAAACTGTAAAAAAACGAGAATTTGAGAAATTGATTTTTGTCAGTATCTTTGTTTTTTGGTTGCTGTACGGAAAAACAAATATGATTAGGAAAACGAAAAATCCAGTTAATACTACCGATAAATAAATCGGTTGAAGCAAGTAATTGAGGTTCTTGTTCATTCAAATTTTAAACGCACTATAATAAAAGTCACAACTAGGAAAAATTATAGCATTGAGAGTTCTATCATCACCTGGTGGGGTGAATAATAACTTTTGCAACATGCTGTACCTGCTTCTATATCAAAATTTTATAAATGCATTGCTTGCTGTCTGCATACCTAATCTGTTCAAATAACCATAAATTATTTGTATTCCAGTTTATTTTTAAGAACAGAAATAAGTATAGGTATTGCAATATTCTTAATCAATAATTCCATATTTAATCGACCACAAAAAAACAACCTAAATAAGTTTTTTTTTTGTTTTTAACATTTATTTTGCATCTGTCAGTCTTATTGAAATAAAACTGGGTGAGTTTATGAGGTCAATGCTTTCTTTACGAGATAAAGCCGTTATAATTATTATTAACGAATCGTTATTTATTAAAATTTACTTATACTATATCTTGAGTATTTAATTTTTATTTTTTATGCACTACCTACCTACAATTGATAGGCCAACTTATCATTACAACAAAGTAGCTAAGTCTGGTAAGTAAGTACCCAGATACTAACTGAATTGTTCACTTGAATGACTTCATCAACAACAAAAAGGGACAAAAAGACTGTAAGCAATTAAAATGCCAACACAAATAAAATTATGTAAAAAAGCTGGACTGTGTAATCAAAGTAGGTACTTTCTATCTGAATGAAAAAGATAAACAAACAACAATTAACTAGTCGTTATCTAAATAATAAAAGAAATTAACACAAGCTAGACATTTACTAATTTTCACTCTCAAAAGAAAAAAAGTATTTAGTTTTCCAACGCATTTCCAAAAACGTATCTACAGCAATGTATTATGTCAATTTAGAAGGTAGGCACTTACTGTTATTTAAGCTGACACTGTTTGTCTACCAAACATTTCTCCCCTTTTAAGCTTTCTATTAGATATTGCTTGTAAACAGAAAAAGAACTTGCGTCATCTCTTTTTGGCTGTTTTATTTTTTTTGTTTTTTTTTTGGTAAACGTAAATTCCCCAATGCCAAGGAGAAGAAAATATACTTTTGTATCTCTCCCTTGCTTAGGCCATCAAAAACCCAAGTTGTCTTTGTCATACTTTAGAAAAAGCCCTATCCTCTATGCCCTTTTCTCATCTATCCAAGAGCTACTACTACTACATACATAAACAAACATGTTTTCCGCAAGATAAATTTTGTCGAAAGAAAATACGCACAAGAGAAATAAAACATCAAAACAAAACAAATCGATAAATCAAAACGACTTGTTTATGTTTTCTTTCTTTGTACTGTCTAATCTTGGGTTATTATCACTTTTCCATTGAAATTGAGAAGAAGTAGAGTTCATATATTGACATTTGATTGAAGTTTGTTTTTAGTACATCTACCATCCTAATACTAAATCCCCAACATTACCATCAACATGGAACCGTTTTAAAATAGAAATTCAGACACTTTTTGCAGACGATATCGAAATGTTTATGTTTATGTTAAAATTGTAGTTTACCATACCATAGCAACCATAAGGATGAGAATTTTTGTTTGACAGGAACTGGACATAAATCTAAAACTTGATAACAGGTGGAGTGCCCATAGTTGTTTGTTTGCTGAGATGCACATTTATTGTAGGAGGTGGGTGCCAAAGTATTGCCATAACTTGAATTGGAAGCCATTTTGTTAGAAATGAAAAAAAAATGTGAAATCGAATTTTTCAAATAAATATAAGCCAATAACTTTGTTTGCTGCAAATTTTAAATACAGAGGTTCAAAAAGAAAAAAAAGCAGTCTCCTGTATTCGTTCGCTTGAAAGCTTCTTAATCTTCTTTAAAGTTTGAATAAAATCGAAGCAAATATCATGAAACAACAAAAAAAAAAACACTGAGAACGTAAGTGGAAGATAATAAGGCTTTTAAGTATTACTGTTGAAGAAGTTGAAAAACTTTTTTTAATACTAAAAAATAAACTTAGATTTCAGCAACAAAATACACTTTTTACTTAATTTGATTTTGCTGAACGCATTCATTTTTAATTAGGCAAACAAATTTCATTTTTCATTTTGCTATTTTGAACCTTTTTAGTTTTCGTGTTCAAAACAAATGGATGAATCCCTTGATTCCTTGAGTAATATGTCTTGCTTGTGTTTACTAAGATTTGCACATTATTTGCACAATACTCGACAAATGCAAAGTATTTAAACTCACTAAAGAAAAAAATTGATTATACTCTAGTATCGAATGAAAAACAGTGCAGTGAAATAAAAGATCCGTTTGAGTACTTTTTGGGCTGAAATATGAAATCCATCAATTTTGAATGAAATTCTCTCAATTACGGTTTAAACTGATACTGTATTTAATTTTGTTAATTGATTTAAGATTCCCGACTTTAAAAAATATTTGCATGTTCTGTTCTTATTTCTAATTTTTTTTTTTTTTTTTGGATTTTGTTTTGCATTATCAAACGAATTTGACAGAATTCATATTTCAGCCGCAAGAAATTCTTTGGATTTTTTTCAGATTTTTTTATGAAATTTAGGCAATCAGAGCTTCTTAACTGAACTGAACTGAATGTTCTTGAACCTGGAGATTAATTTTTTGGGAACGAAAGAACTTTTTGAAGATTGCTATCGGGAATCCATTGAAATTTTAGTTATTTGGACAAAATTTTGTACTCAAGATTTATCTAGGGCTTGATTTCGTGTGAACACATTTCTGAAAATGTGTATGACGTGCATAGTTCTGATGTCAAACCTCTAAACTGGTACAAAAATTGTCATGAAGACATTGAATTATATGATCAGAGAACTTTGTTCTCGTCTATGCCTTGAAATAGTTTCGATAAGTGCATCCGCGTGCAATCACAATAATAGTTTAAAGTTCGGTTTTAAATTATCTGTGTCTAGATTACGTACATGATTACGAAAAAGTTATCTAATAAAACTATTATTATGTACATACATATGTAGGTACTTGCTGCTATGTGTTCCATTACCTTTTCGTTATAATGCAAACTATACTCTTTGAGTAATGCTTAATTGAATGTGATTCTAGGGTTCAGTAAAATTTTAATTCCTTAATATAAAATATTATGTTTTAACTGTCTAAGTATGTTTGTAGAGGTTGTTTTTTATTTATTTCTTTTTTTTAATAAAAACTCGAGACCTTTTTTGCTAAAATAAAAAATAAACAAACGAAAAAACTCTTCAATGTCAAACAAAAAAAAAGTTTTGTCGATTGAATGAAATCTAAACCTTAAAGTGTCGCGGAAGCCAATTCAGATCGTTGCAGATTTCTTTGACATGCTATCCATTAGTTTAGTCTGTGACACGAAAGAACATGGAAAAAAATATAAAAAAAACATGATTCTTTGTTTTTATTTTATTTTTTGTTGTTGTGTGATAAAAATATCATGTTGCAAATATGTAAATATCTAACCTTGAGTTTTTGATGATTCAAGATGAAGTGGATGGATGGCGTTATATTTCGTGGAAGCAATTTCTATCGTGTGGTTTAGTTTAGTGTGAATGTCAATAAATAAGTAATTTTATTTAAAAAAAAAACAATATAGAATTATGTATTAAACACCTGAACATGACGAAACGTGTAATGCTATGAATTCAATTGTCAATTACAGGGTTTTTCATTGCCATTAGAAATTTCAATTACAATTAAACGTAATTTCGATTACAAGAAAGTAATTGAAACGTAAATAGAGGTGTAATTTTGTTGAAAATTTCAACTAACCAAAAGTAATTATTTCAACCAATTGTTTTAAAAAATTCCAAAAATTGCGAAAGCCTATTTTATAAACGAACGCAATTTATAATTCACAAGTTTTCGGTATTTAAGAAATAAATCATTCTACACAGGGCCACCCTTAAAAGTAGGTAATTGCGTGTTCACAACTTCAAAGTAGTACATGAAAAAAATCTTTGAAAAACTATACCCAACAACAATATAATAAAAAAAAATAAAATAAATTTCTCTGCGACCGCATAAGAAAAAGTCGTAGAACCCCACAAACAAACTATGAAAAAAAAACGGAACTCGCAACAGTATGCCATATCCTTATTCTTAACGTCATTTCAAATATAATATTAAACTAAAATATGTATGTTGTATAAGTATACCATACCTATTCACCCCTTTAAAGTCCACCCCATAACTGCTAACAATAGCAAAAGCTTTACTTTATACTTTACTTTCCTCTTTCAAAAAGGACTTGAATGAACAAAGAAATGCAAAAACCCAGAGAAACGTTCGTAAATGTATTTTGTTCTGTGCTCATTGACTTTGTTTACACTCATTCATCCATTGAAATACTCCTTCCATATCCTACTACCCCCTTTTCCACCACCTAACGAGAAATAACCCCCCCCCCCCCTTTCACAACAAAGAGAAATTATATTTATTCACAAATAATCATCGCGCGTTTGTTATGTATATACGAGTCGAGTATATGTACAAGTATGAGTATATGAAAGTCGGGAACGCGTAATAGGTCCATGACACGATAGAGAACATCATCATCGCCTTTTCCAGGACATTAAGGACGAAAAATGCGTTTTCTATGATGATGATGTAACATTCAATTCAAGCACTCTTTGGCGCGGAAGCAGCAAGCGCCAATTCCAAGAACCCTGGCCCTGCTCTATGGATACATTTATGTATATATACAAATTGTCAAATAGAATGAAAATGTATACGTATTACTTACCTATGTATGTATGTGTATTTGTAGAAAAACGAAACAGACAAAGACAAGTGCACATGGTTCCAAGGATTTTCAGTTCTCAGACATTCACAAAAATATGTGATACTGCGCAGTTCTTTGAGTATTCAACAAAGTTTTGATTTATTTATATTTTTTTCTTGTCTTGTTTCTTAACCTTTTTTTTGTGGTACTCAAATTGACAGGGCTACCGTGAGAGCTGTATTAAAAAAAATAATCCTGGTCTTCTAAAATTTGTTGTTATCGTTTGTTTGGAGCACATTTCGATGAAATCAATGAAAATGTTTTTTGAAAGATTTTCTCATTTAAGTAATCTTAGGCACAAATTATTGTTAGAAAAGGAGAAAAAAAAAGAAAAAAATGAAAAAAAAAAATGAAATGGCTCCTTAGGATTGACAAATATGTAATAATAAATCAGTATTTCTTCCATGTTCGTACATTTTTAACTTAGCGGTGTCAAAAAATCTCTGAAATAAGCAAGTACAAAATTAGCAGCTGACGTTTTTCATGTTAGGATTTACTGTCATTGTAAAGATATTGTTTTGAAACTATTTTGATAAATTTGGTTAAACCACTAAAAAGAGTTAACTTGCTCATTTAGACAGTAAAGGTTTCTTATTTAGTCAGTTTAGGTTTCTCAGAAATTATACATTCATCAGTCAGTCTTTCCTTGACGCCCATTTTTAGGTATTATTTTTTTTTTCTTTCATTAAAATTAGTTGGGGATAAACACTGTGAATAAGCTCAATTTTTGTATCTTTTAAAAGCGATAGTAGCGGAACATGGGCACAGTTTTTTTTTAAATTTTGTATCATATTTCTGAACACTTCTAATACTAAAAGACAAAATTACCTATAACGTTTGGGTGAGTGCACCACATCGCTTTGTATCAGCAAATTTCTTGGGAAATTTTATCCAGTTTAAGTAAAAACAGTCCCATACAAATTTTGACATTTCATTTACAAGGTGGTAAGCTAACGCTAATGGTGATCTTGCGCATGTGTTTTAATAATTATTGTAATATTTTCATTGCATTTCCATGTAACTATTAATGTGACAAAATGAGAACAAGAGAGAAAGGCTGCAAAGAGCCATCAAAGAGTACTTGATGGCTCTTTACATTAAACGCCAGGATTCACATTATTTCTTGCTCTTGACGGGCCACTTTACTCTCGTAGAGGCAAAAATTTTATATGAACACACTGTCTAGTATTTTATAGGGATTAGTGAAAATTTTTCCACTTTACTGAATACTGCGAAAATCTAAAAACTCAATGTCAAGTGTTCAAACCACTGTACTTTTAAGAAGTTCCACATTGAGATGCTTAAAGGGATTGGATTGACGGCATCCCTTATACCGGATTGTGTCAAAAATGTTCGATAGAAGGGAGCCCGGCACGGGATATAATTGAATAATTAAAGAAACAACATTTTTAACGATATCTACAGTTTCAATGACCACAATTTTTTGAATGCCATCACTTGCTTGGTACTTAAATGAAATAAATTTTTGTATGACTACTGTCCCCTTTTCAAACTTTTATTAAATTAGTAAAACAATTTCCTTAAAAAAATTTATATAAAATTAACATTAGAAGGGTTTTTACCCTCTATGTAAATTGTGCAATTCAGCCGTTAAAAAAAAAAAAGTGTACATTTATTTTCTAAAACAAAGATAAAGATAAATTTACTATTGAAATGACAGCCCTGGTTAGAGGTTAACGCTGACGCAATATAATGCACTTGATGGAATGGAATGCATAAGAGAAGTGAGATAGAGGTATTTTCTTTGTTTTTGTCGTATTCTGTTTTTATTTCTTTTCGTCCACCAGGAATCGATCCTTTTGTCCTTGTATTCAAGAGAGAGCACCTACCTGTGAAATTAATATTTATATTCACATTTATATATGTACGTCCACGAACAGGTATAGACAGGACAGAGCACTCTACTTGGGGTCTTGGAGAGTTGAATGTTTTTTTTTTTCTGTTGTGGTTGTTATTTTGTCTTGTTTAAAAAAAAAAAAAATATTATGTCTATTGTTACGTTGCATCATCGTTATTATAGAAGAGAAGACTCTATCTATAGATACATAGCTCCTCTAGTTTGAATGCAATTTATTCTAAAGAAAGACAACTTCATGAAGATTGGAAAGGTTGGTATTGGTAGATTGGAATAATAACAATGGATTTTGAATGCACTTTGAACTCTGTGTTAGACTAAACCTACTAATTAACATCCATTCATTGACGTTTTTTGACATCAATTTTATTATATTGATTTCCTCGTTGTTTTGTCTTATATACCTACAAGGGTTAGAGATGTTATGGTCTATCCCTTTAATGGCCAAGGTATCGACCGTAGCAAGGAACTTTTAAGTTGTTTTCGCTTTTTTTGTTTTCCTCTGTTTTTTTTTTTTTTGCAAAAAATGCAAGTGTGAGCACGTTTTCTTAGAACTAAATTTATTCACCCATCATTGACGTAGGTAGGTTGATGAGAGTGTGCAATGATATTGCAATGGGGGTGATTTTTCTTTGTTTATAGAATTTAATTAGGCTTAACGTTTTGATGAACTACTAGAACAAAGAGCTGAGGTAAGTACGGATATGTAGGTATATTGTGTGTAGGTATATTTATTGTGTGTATTTGCATAATAATCAATTTTTTTCTATACAATAATTTGAGTGCATATAATGTGCAATGAACCTTTATAGGTAGTAGTTAGATATAAAGGTTACAAAAAAGGTGAAATTAAATTTTGGGCATTTTTTAAAAATATCTTTCAGTGTAATTGCCTAAATCTATTAACATATACATAAATACATAGGTATGTATGATAGTAGATACAAATTATGAAGATTATTATGCGTGATTGCACAGTGGCGTGTCCAGAAAAAAAAATTGGAGGGGGCTAAAGTATCACAACTCCCTCTAAATTTCTAAGATTCATGAAAAAGTTTCATTTGATAATGTACATTATGATGAAATCATCTAAATAACATGATCCAGAAGATGCGGGGAGGGGGTGGGGTAGGGGCATCATACCTACACCAGTTACAAACGTTTTTAGCATACATTTTGTTACACTTTTGATTTCCTGTTATAAATCAATATATTTTAATTGAAATATTTCCAGTGAGATTCTTTGTATACAACATTTAAGTACATCAAAATAATCTCAGCCCGAATCTGACGTCGTATTTAACGTTAAATTTCTTTACTGGTAAATAATTTATTACAAAACTATTAATGGGATGTGAATGAAGTGTATTTCATGTGTCTAAATCATTCACTTGTGTCTAAATCATTCGCTTTCGGCGCAAAGATATTGCAAAATGAAATTTATGATATGTCAAAAATACTCTCTTTATACCGATTAAAGCGATTTTAGAGGAGGTTATAATTTTCAATGGATAACTTTATGTTTGTTGGGATGCTGTGCACGTATCTAAGGTTATCCAACAAAATTTATTACGGGAAAAATGAGAAATCATTGAAAAGCTTACAAAAAATTCTTTTTTTTTATTGTTTTTGGTGCATAATCCAAAATATGAACATTTTTCGCTCAAACCTTTTATGTAGAACAAATGATCACAAAATAACAAATTTTATGTCCTGCCTAATTTTTTTTTATGACTTCTCCATAAAAATCAGTCCTCTTGAAAAGCACAAAATATCCTTTTTTATTGGTTTTATTTGATTAATGCCTTCCTTAAACCAAAATTAACTTGGCCAGTATCAAGAGTATGGAACTTCCATACTATCCTCTAAATTTGAGTATTTTATTGCAATTTCCATTCCAAAACTACGGAAATTTGAAATTTATGGTGATTTTTTGTTAAATAACGCTTTAAAATGTGACTATACATAGATGAATAAAAATAAATCTAGTTTCAGGTCTTAGCTTATGCTTTGTGGAATAAGTCCTTCAAATTTCAGTCAAATTGGATCAATAGTTTTAAATATATGTATACTAGGTCAACAGAAAGTAAGAAAGGTCTTTTCTACAAAACAAGTATTTCATATGCAAAGTAGGAATTATTTTTGTGTCAGCTGAATGGGTACAACACCATTTTTTTCGTGGTTCATGAGCTTTGAAGTACTTGACAGTTTAAATCAACAATTTTACTATATTCAGTGAAATCCAATTCTTGATTTTAAATTTAAAAATTTGCTAATAATAATTAAAATTAGCTAAAATTGATTTGCTTAGATATTAAGGCCTACCTGGACCTGCAATATGTGATCAAATTGACCGAAATTTTAATGTAGTTTATTCTAACTTGAAAAATAAAGATTTTTACGGAAAAAAAAAATGATGGAAGGTAAAAAACAGCACCAACTACAGCTGAGAGACGAGAAATTTTAAGGTGTGCATCAAATTCTTCTGATTCTATGGCAAAAAATAAAACACAAATTGGGCGTAAACGCAATTCATTCAACAGTTTTATAAGTTATCCATAATTTAGGCCATCATAAGCGAATGAAGCTTAAAAAAAAACCGCCACTTGACGAGAAACAAAAAGTTATGCCATTAGAATTTTCAAGACTTCTATGAATGGTGTCATGTGTTTTTTTCAGATGAAAAAAAGTTTAATTTCGACGACCTTGATGGGTTCAACTTTTATTTTCACGATCTGAGCCATTATAGTCGTGAAGGATGTGCTTTGATATGGAGAGCAGTTAGGTATTTTGGAACAGTTGAGCTTGGGGTCGTAATATCAAAAATGACAGCAGCTGGGTATAAGGGAATTTTGGAAACAAATTTTCCTATATTTTCTAACATCTTTGGACCCATAAACTAAACTTACCAACATGAAAAATGCAAAATGTGCAGTTGTTTTGTTTCAATGGCCGACGTACTCACCTAATAAACATTATTGAAAATATCTGGGGGTGGTTAGTACGTAAAGTTTATTGGGGTGGTCGTCACTTTGAAGACAAATAATTCTTAATTTCTGCAATTCAGTTACCATGGAATGAAATTTCGTTTATCTTCATTAAAAGGGTGTATGCGATTCCATGCCGGATCGAATTTACGGAGATATTAAAAATAAAGGTGGAAATACCCACTACTAAACTTCAAAAAAAAACTTGGTTTTATCCATTTTATTTTTGTACCTATTCAGCTGTAGTCTTTCCAAATAGCAAGTGGTCGAGAGAAGAACTGATGGTTGTTTTTGGAAAACTATTTTGAATTATTTTTTTAACATTAATGTAACTAAGATTTCAAAAGCATTTATGTTGTATAATGTAGGTAGCTGATGTGAAATAGATAGTTACGGGTTTTGATTGATCAGAGGCAAAACTTAATTTTTTTTAGGACTTAAACAACGGTACCTACCATATATAACCATAATTTCCTTAAAAACAGCTTTAACGATATATTGATTAAATTTTTTGTGTATTCTACAACGAACAATTATACGTACTTTTAACATAAAAATATTTCTTTATCAATTAAAACCAATTTTATGATTTTCCCTTAAGCGAGTCAACAATTGGTATACAAACGAATCTCAAATTTGGCTTATTTTTTCACTAGTTAATGACTTTCTTTAATCCATTGTTATAGATTTTATAATAATTTGTTTTGAATTAATTTCTTAATATTCTTAAATGACCTTTTAATAGTTTTCAAAAATATTTTTCGTGTTTATGTATGCAGTTTTGAAGCATAACGAAATCTTGGCTACGGCTTTGCAGTTAAGTGAAAAATATTTCCTCAAATATAGCTTCCTTATCCTTTATTACTAATTATTTCGTGGAGGCCATATTCTGCATTATTTATCACTCAAAAAGTGTTTGTTTGTTGAAGAAATTTTTGTATCCCTAATAAATCCTGCAGCGAAATATAACCCACATGCATTAATCTACTTTTAATAGCGTTTCGTGTAAATTGAGGCAACCATTTTTCTAGGGAACTGCTATCATTAAAAAAAGTAATTTCATCTAATCACATCGCTAACGCCGTAGGTTTTGGAACAGAAAAGAGTATACCTACTTAAATTGACCTGGAATTATGGATATTCGTTTATTTCTTACAGATCATTATGTTTCGGTCTTAATATCAGTTCTAAGCTATCGATAATAATCCTACAGTAGCTCTATACTCATTTTTAACTCTTAACACAGAAATAGGTGCAAATAAAAGTATAATCTTTAGATGGCCCTATATACTCTTAGTTTGGAAGAAACCAAAATAAAAAAAAAAAAAAATAAAAAACAAGTTGGAGCACTTTTTGCTTTCTTTGGTGCCAGTCCACAGGTTCTTTGTTTTCCGTAAGATGTAAGACCATTGCTATACCTAAGACTGTTATAGGTGTTCCCAAGCCCCCAAAGCAATCTACCTTATTATTATAACTACCATACCTTACCTTACCTTACCTTACCTACATATGTTTCTGTACATGAGGATGGGCTCTCCGGGGTGTGTATAACTTAGAGGTATAGCTTGAGCTTCTGTTGATGGAAGGTTAAGTGGTTTTTCCGCTTCTTTTGCGTTAAGCATAGTTTTTCTGCGATCAGGTGAAGTTTTCACTTGAAAATTTTTATACGTTGATATCTCTCTTTCCGATTTAATGCAAGCACAGGTATAAGTACCTATACTACCTACAGCAAGTATAGTTTTTTTTATGTTTTTGTTGTTTTTATATCATTTCTTCGTTTTATTTGTTTATTTTTATTCATTTATTTATTTATATTGGCCATGTGCAAAGTTTCTCTTTATTTTTTTTTTTTTTTTTGTACAACTTTTGTCTGAAAGATTTTGTGTTCGGATCGGAATTGTCTCGCAAGTCGTGATTATGTCGTGAGGAGGGGATCTCTTTTCGATTCTGCTTTTGTTGCTTAGAATGACTAATACACGAGGAAAGGAACTTTTGTATTTGAAGTTTCTTGTCAGGTTTTCTTTGTGTTTTTTTTTTTGTGCAATTTTGATACGGGTCGACCAAAAGAACAGTTTTTTTTTTGTTAATTCTTTTTTTTTCTACTGAATTCAAGTGAACAAAGGCAATGAGGATCGAATTGGCTTTGTTTGGTATTAAAAAAAAACAGATTGGCATTGAAATCGCAGCTGATGTTCGATGATAATGTTGTGGTCTGACATTTAAGAAAGCTGCTATGCACATGGTAGGTACCTATACTTGAGATTTTTGTTTATTGTCTCTATTTTATGTAAATGATTCAATGGTTTAAGTGAAGGACTGATAAAGGTGCTCTTTTACACTAGCAGATCAAGAGATATTGTATCTATCACTAATAAATAGATATTTCGATATCATGGTTTCTATTTATTTTTAAAATACTATCAGCTCATATAGAGTAGAGTATGTACCCACATATAATGTTTTGTGATAAAATTTGCATTTACTCTCGTTTATCACCCCACATGACACTATTATCTGTTTGCACAAGTGCCAATGCACTCAACTTTATTGGTTGATAAGTTTGCCAGGCAACAACTGTCTCTAAATAATCAATAAAGTCTGATAGGTATGGTATATAAAAATAATAATTTTTTGAAACTTTTAGTGCACTCAATTATGTACCCTGAAATTAAACATATGACTAAATAAATTGAAGATTCCAGGGGAAAAGGCAAATTACTTTTTTATTTTTGTAGAAAGAATTTAATTGGTTTTGTAAAAATTAGAAAAGATACCCTTAGACAGTACTTAATAAATACTACGAGACCTTATCATTATTTTAAATTTCACAAAAAGTGGACATGTGGCCCTGAACCCTTTAATTAATTTGTCACAAGGAAGGTAACAAAAAAATAAAGTCTCATTCAGAGAAAATAATTTCGAATGGGAAATAGACAAATAACCATCCAGCGGCGAAAGCATTCGTATTCAGTGTTGCAACTGTTCGAAAAAAAATTCCGAAGTAGATTTACATACAAAATTCAGTTTTTCAAAAAAAGTGTTTATTTGTTTGATGTTTTGTAATCAGTGCCAAGAAAAACTTATAAATTTTGCTAAACAACTAAATCAAAAGTTGGTAACTCTAATATTTATTAGAGTTGTTTGAAATCTAAAATGTGCACTACGGAAACCCTGTAATATTTGCGCTCTCTCACAGCTTAATGAAATTTCATTCCAGTCAGAGTGAGAGGTAAACGTCCTATCTTCTCTGTACTGACTATTTTTGTTGGACAGAGTATAGATACACATTTTCACGTCACTCAAAGTTGATAGAATATTCTTTCACCGGGAATATTTGTAAGGACTATATCCTGATTCATATTGCTTGATTTATTTGTCAGTAGAAATATTCATACCAAATTTTATTATTATATCTACCATTATTTTTAAAGATTTCTCTGTAATATCTACCATGGGTAATTTTAAGTTCAAACACTACAAATATCCTTTTTAAAGTTAAACCGATTCTTAAAATGTTAATATGTATTATTCCAACAATAGTTAATTACTTTTGAAACCTGCTCAATAACTTTTTCTTGTCCGAATAATCGTTTCCTGCAATCTACTATCAAACATGATTTTTATCACTTGTAAATTGTTTGTTTTACTTTTGATAACAAACAAAGTATAAATTTATATTAAACATCACATTCATGCTTCAATTTGTGTTCATATTATATACACACAAAAAATAAGGGATTATAAAACAAACACAAATAATAACTGTTTCATATTTGCATGAATTTATTGCCTTCACATTCTGCACATGCAATATGCATGTGCATGTGCCCTATTCTGACAAAAGCATTCAGTAATCCAAAAACAATGCATAGTTTTTATAGTGTCCTTAGTTTGGCTCACGAAACATTTATGCATACTACAAACTTGTATAAATGAAATTGAGTCCTTGTGTGAAAATTCCATTTATATGGCTTCATAATGCCAAATAAATTGTAATTGAAAAATATGAAATTTGTTAATAGCTGGCATTAAGCTGTTAAAACAAGCAACACACACATAATAATGAAGTGTAGGTATTTTGCATTCAGTCATAACTGGAAAACTGACTCAAAGGCTTTACTTGTTCATGTTGCTATCTTTAAAACAGTGCAAAAATAAATGAAAAGGAGTTTTCATATTTTCTATGATATTTGTAATTTAAGTTTAAGGAATCAATTGAAAAATGGAATATTTCTGAGGAAAAAAATAAATATTATGTAAAAAAAACAATTAAATAATTTTGTCTTTAATATAAAAATAAATTTTGTACGTTTAACAATTAATTTTAAAAGTAAAAGCTGAAGAACTACATACACAATAATAAATATAATGTATCTTCCGTAAATATTAAAATAAATTAAGTATATGCAAATTGTTCTTTTCAAGGTCATCTATACTCACATCTAAAAATGATCTAACTCAATTGTATAACCCTCATGAATAGCTAATTTTTCAAACAAATATTTCACCTCGAACTTGAAAATCGAAAAATTATATTTTTAAATTAAAAAAAAAAAATATTAAACCAGTAGAAGAAGAAAAAAAAAATTTTAAATAATTTACCATGTACATAAGATTTGAAAAATTACAAAATTATCTAGACGTTGAACTGTAAGATCTAAGAAAAATAAACACTAAAAATTGGAATGCTTCCAAAAAAATATAAATATATTCATAAATAACAAAATATACTCTATATAAAGATGCAATCTTTTCGAAGCGTTAGTTGTTGGTGAAAAATTAAGTGCGGTCATCTCCTTAAAAGATTTGTGTACGTACATATTTTTTCTTAAATTTTATTTTTAAGAGCTAAATTTTCTTTTTTTTCATTTTTCATTTGTGGAAAACATAATCAAAAACAAAGCACCTGTGTATTGAATGACCTTGCGGGTACATTTGTTTCCTTTGAAATGCATCACACATTGATAAAATGAAAATAAAATGTACCGCAGATATACAAATTAACATTTAGTGCAAAACATCTACATTGTACGTAAAAAGTATGTAGCATTAAAGAAAACAATAAAGTGTATAAAATTAATGCAAAACTTAAATAAATTGCATCACAATCCTTTCATGCATATTAATATTTCAAGGCTGCTTTATAGGGGTTAAACATTGAATTAATAATAATTATATATATAAAAAGAATGAATTGGAAAGAGTCTACAACATATTCGTCGTCATCCGTTAGAAAATTGACAAAAATATGTCAACAAAAACTAAATTAACAAAAGGTCCGTTGGGGAACTTTTTGGACTGAAGTATGAAATCCGTCAATTTTTTTTTTTGAGTGGGGATGAAATTTTCTCAATTACGGTCGAAATTGCTCAAAAACTAGGGAACACGGTAATCTCAAATATCTGCCACTTTTTGTTTTATTTATAAAATAATTTACTTTTTGATTGTATTTTGATTTTTTATTAATTGATTTAAAATTCCCGACATTGAAAAGTATATTAATGCTTTTTTTTTTTAATTTGTTTTGCATTATCAAATGATTTTACCAGAAATCATATTTCAGCTGCAAGAAATTTTCGAAAAATGAGAAATAAAATAAATCTCCTCTAAATCTACTTGGAAACAAAAATATGGTAAATCAAACATACCTATTTTACTTAAATTCGCTCGGCTGGAGATAGTCATATTTTGTTGCCTACAGATGTTATTTTTCATTTTACCACAGAGAGTATACTTCATTTTTCTCTGCCCTTTTTTTAATCTTTTTAGTTTTCGTATTCAAAATAAATAGATAAAATGGATTAATATTTGGACATATTTGCACCTGGCACAAACAACTGCAAATTATATATATACCCTCAGTTATAAAAAAGGGAGTGGATTCTCAATATCGAATGGAAAACATGTGTACTGTACATGTACATGTTTCTAATGTGTCAAAATAAATCTCATTTCATTTGACGTCCAAACAAATTATGTTTTTTTTATTTTCCTTCTAAAAGATGAAGTTTTAGAGGCATTTGATAAATAAAAAAAATATTTTTTAAATAAATCTTTAAAATTTCGTATGCCATTTCCAAGAAATTAATTAACATTTAAAAATAAAATTTTGAACAAAATCATTGAACCGTTTTCGAAAATCGATTTATTTTTTTGTGTCTAATTTAAAAAAAAACGTTAAACCTTTTATATAAAAACAATAATTTAAATCGGGTTAATCGTTAGGAGAAAAACTAAAATAAGAAAACTGGTCTATGGCAGGTACCGTTAAAACGATAAGAAAAAACTGTCGATTGATTTTTTTAAATAAATCGGAGAAACCGTTTCTGGGAGAGTAAGCTTATCTTAAACCGATGTCAGGTAGGTAGGTACCGTTATTCTTGGGCCAACAAATATAAGTTCCAATAAAACGCTTTGAACAGTTTTAAAAAATGCCATATACTAAGTTTGAGTAAATCTATCCATTCGGTTGGGCTGTGGCTTCTGACTTCTGATATATACAGAATTTGTCCGAAGTACCTTTTCCGCACTCTCTATCTTAAGTACGATTTTTTTATGAATGCATTATAAAGTAGCTAAGCTACACACATTTATGTCGGGTGAAGATAGCCCGACTCACAACAACTCGACTGAGATGAGAGTAAATTAAGAATTATGACGGATAAAACTTTCCATACACCCAACCTCGCACCTACTCCAAATCCTTTAGTAAATCCAAGCAGGAGGATTGTAGGGGGCATGAGCAGCATTGCATGCCCCCCAAATATATCTCTACTTTAGAGTTGAGTTGTCGTAAGTTGGGCTATTCCCACGCCCATTTTCGTCCTAAATTCAAAAGTCTCCCTGGATAGTGTTCAAAAACGATAGGTAGTCTACACAGTTTGGAGAAATGAAAAAAAATCATTTGGGATACTTATGCAGACAAAGGCTACTGCAACTGCTATCAGTAAAATGAAACAAAACAACTTATTCACAAAAGTAGTTCAAAATATTCAAATTCAATACAAATTAAATATCCATTCACAAATTGTTTCAAATCGTTCAAAATTCACAATGATTACTCAACAAATTAACAATTGATAACTGGAAAAGGGTCCAATATTTTTGGTTTTGTAAACTTTATTTCAAAAATCCTTCTGGTGTATTTGCCAGCTTGGAAATTAATATGATTCTAGAGTTTAACCAAATAAAAACTAACTAAGAAATGCTTAGTAGTAGGAACCTATCCTATCTACCTAACAAAAAATGTCATTTCAAAGTTCAAAACAATACATTAATTTTTCGAATCAAAGCTTCCATTCAAAAATAACCTTTTCGATTGATATCGTAACTATGTTATGTATAATATAAGTTTCTATGTATATACAGTTTCGTTAATGAATAAAAAATATAAAAAAACACTTCATTCCCTCCATTCTCCTTTCAGTGTAGGTATTGAGTGAGAATCTCATCAGTCATCACCCTCACTCACCCTTGTAGATACATTTTAATTCATACTTTCAGAGAAGGTACCTAGCTTTGCCTGGGTAAAATATAAACATACGCACAAACTATCGATCTAGTATGTAGCTGCAATGTGTAAAGATATGAACAATTTTATACTAAACTAAATTATGTACGTTTGGTTGGATAGAAAACATTTTATTTACATTCCTGATTTGACATGACGCAGGCACTAACAACCCAACCATCTAGTAACCAGGTAGGTGGGTAGGGTAGGGGTAGAATAATAGGTATATCAAGAACCCTAATTTGCAACACCAGATGATAAAAGATACAGATAATAAGTTCATATATACACAGTACACACATTTATACCTACAAAAGAGAGAAGATGAACTTAAGTGGTAATTTCTATTCCACTTTCCACCCCCTCAAACCAGAAATCACAATTTGTATGGAGAAATAGCAAAACATCAAGAAATCAAAGAAAAATATATTAACATTTTTCCACTCACCTTAAATGGTTTTTGCTGCTTTAAGAAAGTATCCTTTTTTACAGTAAAGATTCCGTTAAAAAATCCTTAAATTAAAAAAAAATATATATTTTTATCCTTTTTATTGCACTGGTAAAATGAATTTATAAAGAATTTTCAAAAAACAATATTTTTTTTTCAAAGGATATCTAAGGACATTTTTCACTTTGATATGAAAAAGAATCTTTTTTTTATATTAATATTTTAACTGAATTGTTGTTTGTATTTACTTTAAATGTCCTTGCTCTTCAAGGATAGCTGTTGTTGGTTTCTTGTTTCTTTTTTTTTTTTTGTCTTTTGTTTTAAGTTGTTATTTGCAAAGAAGAAGAAAACCTATAATGTATATATGTACAGTAACACTTTGTGTTTTTGTATCTTTTAATTTTAGTTGTGTTCGACGAACTTGTTGTGGGACGCGCTCTCAGCTGACTGGTGTTTTGTACACAAAAATGCATGTACAGAAGCAGAACTCTAGCTCTAGAGATGTTTAGTTTAGTTGGTTTATATGATGAGAATGAAGAAAATATGATAATGAATATAAACAGACGAATGTAGAATGAAAGAATTGACAAAATGAACCTTGCGCACATAACAGTTAACAGCTGAGTTTTAAAGGTGTATTAAAGTATCTAGATGTTTATGTTTGGTAGTGTGTAAATATCATGGAACAGGATATGATGAGGAATAGGGTATAAAGTAAGAACATAAACATATAAGCCAGCAGATCGAATAGGAGAACAACGTTAAAGTTCAATTAAATGAAAAAAAAAAGGATTTGACAGTGCTGTCGATAGGTTTTATTTAGTACCTACAAGCTACTCGGTATCAATGGCCGCGTTCACATTCGCATAGGATAGCCTATCCAAGATACCTTCGCTACCAGCATATTTACGAATTTTTTTCACTCAGCTGTTAGTTAACATACGATACAACAACAGAAAGGTATCGGATAGCTTTAGATTTTTATGTGAACGCGGCCAATAGCTAGCACTGATCTTATCCCAAATATTGTTGGTGTTTTTGAGCAGCTTCAGTTGTATATAAAATAAAAATAATCAGTAAATCAAAAGATTGTGGTGAAATGATCGTCAGCAACGAAATTTTCAAAAAAAAAAGTTTTTGTTTTCCTTTCTGGCAAGGAACCAACTACTTAATATACAAAAGTTATAAGGTATAAACTGAAAAATGTTCGAAGATTTCGAGGTTCTTACTTAGTGCTAGTGCTTCATGCAGATATCAAAAGGTTTTGGTAGTTAGTCGAACACTACGATTATCTATCTTAACAACATTCCAAAAAATCAGTACAATTTTTTGCGACGATTTTTTTTGTCTTGTATGCCTGGAGCTTATATAAGTTTTTAAAATTAAGTTAGATAGGTATAATGATTTATTTGTACGCAATTTAAAATAGTCTCTTAAGTCCTGAAAAAATCAATTATGGCCAGTGTAGGTAATGGAAAAAAGAATACTTTCAGCGGTGATGATATGCATTAGGGATTTTATTTATTCTTAAATTTTAACAAGACGATTTTTTTCTAGCACAAATTTCCTTGCCAAAAAAAAGCCCTTTCATCTAAAATATTTCATTGGACTCTTCTGATCGTGAGGTGAAATCGGCTTAGGTTATTTGTGATAATTTGATAATAATTGACAGTCACAAAATTAATTTTTACTTACTGATGCACCGAAAATAAATTCTTCATTGCATACAAATTAATATATTTTTTAGGGTGGTCACATTGAATAATTTTTATTCTTATATCAACATAGAAGAAGAAATACCCTTAAATCATGTCTCATATGGCTAGAATGTATTAACATGAAATTTTCAGCTTGATATATCTTCATATCCCCCTGTACCAACTCCCGCTCTTTAAATATAGATTAAAAAAGTTAATTTGGGTATATTTTGCAGGACTTTGAACCTGTCGTAGAGGGTGACATACTGCCTCGATAACATTAAAACAAAATTTCATGAATTAATTTTTTCGTTTCATTTCAGCTGCGTACTAGGCTTTAAACCCAGTAAGCTACTGAACGAAACGAAAAATCATTTACCTACAAGAACCACACAACGAAATCCTAAACGAAAAACATCGTTCTACTTTTCGTTTAGCAGAACGTAGCTCGACAAATAAAATTCAATTGCACAAACACTAAAAGAAACATTCACTCCTATCAGGAACGAAATTTCCCGGGAATTTTATTTTTTGGGAAAAGGGCTCTCAATTGAAAAATTGCTAGGAAAGTCGCTCCTGTTTCATTTATCCGTTAGTCCTAATACCAGAGAAACAAATTACAAGCGAAAACGGAATAAAATTCTACAGAAAATTTTTGTTTCGCTTCAACTGCGTACTAGGCCTTAAAAAGCAAATTATTTTGGTCATATGGAACTACTAAAATGCGTTAGTATTAACAGACCCCAAGCAATTATGCTTCAACACTTGGCAGCACTGAAAATTGAAGTTTGCTGCTGTCAGTAAAGGTGACATTTGTCATCTCTTTTACTTGTTGACGTTTGCTTCAACCACACGTGTTTATTTTTTGCGCATCGCAAAAATATTTTAAATTCTAGTTTTTCTTTAATTTTGCTTTGAAAATATATAAAAATGGGTCGAACAAATCGCTCACGAAAACGCCGAGATGAAATGAACAAAGTTAAAAAGGCTCGCAACGCTGCAAAAGAACTTGTACGTCTGAAGAAAACCTTGGGCCTACTCGATGCTGATGGCAAGGAAATTATCAAAGGTGCAGAAGAGGTGGCAGTCGTTAAAACAGCCAAGCAGTTAAAATATGTAAATACACTTTCTTTTTTTCATTAGAGTATAAATAAATAGCATTTTTTTTTTATAATTTTAGGAAAAAATTGCCAAAGAAAATGAAGAAATCCAACATGAATTCGAAGAACATCAAGACAAAGGTGAGGATATCACTGTTGTGAATGAAAAAACTGGCAAGAAACACACATACAACACAAAAACAATGAAAGACGAACACGGTTCCTACCCACCATGGTTCAAACCGAAGAAAACTGCCAAGCGAATCCGTAAGTTAGAGCACTCCCGTAAATTGCGCTTCCGTCAAGCATGGACAACAATTAATGTTCCCTTGTAAGATGAGAGTTGCATTACCTCTAATGCCACTTGGTTAGTTTTAAGAATGCTAATGTTAGGAAAATGCTTTTTTTTTAAATAAAGAAATTTAAAAGAAGAAAAAAAAAAACAATAGAAGTTCGGTCTTAAACATAGAATACATTTATTTCTTTTTGTTTTGGGTAAATTTAAAAAATTGACTTAAAAAAACGTAATTTCGACACAAATTAACAAAATAGGATCTCGAGACAAATTAGCAGCTAGACGAAACTTGTCTCGAACCAACTACGCACGTTTTTTGTGATAAGCAGCTGGAACAATTTCAACATTTAGAGAGAAAAAACAACAACAAAGCCGTCCTCATCCATCACTGTACCGCACACATACCCCATCGCCTTCCACTGCCATCATCCTCCTGACGTCATTCATCCTTTTTCTCTTCTGTCTCGCCTCCTGCGATGGCATTGTTATTATTGAGTACCTGTCCACCAGTGAATCCAAGTATTCCACAACCCACTGCAGCCAGTCCTCCAGCTTTTATGCCCGCCAACAGACCAATAGGTCCACCAACACAAGTACCCAATAGTGCACCCATTACTGGATACATAGCCTTTTTATATGCCAGAGCTTGCTGCAGATGCGATGCACCCATTTGTACATTCTCCAAAGCTTCCTCCGCATTGTCCGCTATTACTTGCACACTTTCCGCTTGGTCGTGTACGAGAACTCGTACATCTTGGAACATACTATGCAGGTCTTGGACTTCTCTTTGTAGATTTTCAAATTCTTTAAGGCAAGCTTGTCGGGCTATTAGTTGATGCTCTTGTAGCTGGAAATCAGCTTGAATTTGTGGCAACATATCATTGTCTTCTTGAAGGGGAGAATTTTCATCATTGTCATCGGATTTTGTTGTGCTTGTGGGACTCTTTAATTGGAGATCTTAAAGAAAATAAATTTAATAATAATTAATTCGATGCAAGTAATTTAACTAACAAAATATCTCATACATATCTCACTCGGGATTAATAATAAAACCAAAGACTTGAAGGTTCGATTTTATTTTAGATCGGGTCACTGTGAAAGGCAAAAACATTTCAAGACAAGAAAATATTTGTGATGATAATCACCGACAGAACGCATTAACGAATGCAATAAAGGAATTAAAAAAAAACCTTTGTACACAATTGCTCTCCATTTGGCAGAGGCCTTAGGGCGGCTACAACAATGAAACTTCGAATAGTCGTTTCAACAGAATAGCCTTTAGAGATGCAAGCTTTCAATACTCTATATCCCTTTTCTCAATATATTCTCATCAAGACAGTGTCGACAGATAAAGAACTACATTTTAAGAACTAGATAAAATGCGGATTCGAATATTTTTGTCACCATAACAAAAATTGGGTATTGTAGTAAATTCGACATCGACAAACTTAAAAGAGAGCAAGAACTTTTACTGACTGAGTTTTTTTCAATCTTTCGGAGAATCCACCACGAAGCAGAGAATCCACGACAAAGTGCTGAGGGCTAATGAAAACAATTATGAAAAGAGGCTAAAAGAATGTGCTTCTTTTCACTAAAATAATTTCTGAGGACCTAAGTATTCAAAAATAAGTAGGTAAGTATATTAAATATTGAGCGGTCATCAGGCCGATACTCACTTACGGTGTGGCAGTAATTTTACATAATAAGCTTAGCAAGTTACAGCGATCAGCTTGCATGTGCATCGATATTACAGTAAATAAGCGGCCACGAGCATACAATAACTCTATTGCAAATACCATCATTCTGAATATGTACATTCCAATCAATCTCAAGATACTGATTACACAACCCCAAGCTGGCTTTTCGCTAAAAGTTCCAGTTCAGTAATCCATTAAGATTCTTTTCTCAATTTCTGTAGAAAAGATTCTTTTCTCAATTTCTGTAGAAATTGCATGGACGAGGGCTTGCTCGCAATCTTATATCACAGTAGGCCCCAAGGTTTCTCAGCAGTCTACCTGATAACTAACTATACTAAGAAACTGATGATAAAACAAAGAATTACCATTGTCAACAGCTTTTTCATTGGTGCAGTTACCTTAATTATCCCAGATACGGTGTGGGGCAAATTGAAATTAAAAACCAGGAAGATCGGCCTCAGACAACAAACCTCTTCAGCTAGCCCGGTTGCTAGCTAGTTGCCACCAGTTTCGCACAATAAGTTGGTTGAGGTCGTCCACTACTTGATCGCGCCACCCAAGATGAGGTCTTTCTCTGTCACGTTTTCCATCGGGGTTGGATGCGAAGGCTCGTCGGTCTGGTGCATTGGTGTCTATAGGTATCACTCAAAGAATCAGCAAAGCTACTGTCAGTCTCAAAAAGTTGGTCAAAAAGCAGGGGCTGAGATAGCTAGGACACATGGAGCTTTTGGACATCGACGTATCAGTCTGAAGAGCCTTTAACCCTGATGGACAACGTGGCAGAGGAAGAATTTACCTTTAGTGGTGCGTATTTGGAGACAAATAGCTTGGGACGCGGCTGCCAGGAAAAGCTTGTGGAATATCGCCGTGTTCAACTTAAAACTGCCCTTTAATCGCTTAGCATCTTGCCGCGGTCTGTGTTTGGGTAACGGACCTTATGAGACGGCTCAGCTTGAACAGTTTAGCTTTTATAGGGAACTCATCTACAACCTTTATTATACAACTTTTTTAAATGAAATTTAATTTTTGTAATCTTTGAAAACATTCTGCTTCTTTTATCCATTTTCATTAAAAAAACCTATGTAGGCAAACAATTTTAATGAATTGCATTCCCATGCAGTCTCAACTGCATGATGACGAACAAAAAAAAATGTGAGCAATTTCCATTATTCGCATTTGGCACTTCAAACAAAAACTATTGAGCATGAAAAATATTTTTAATGCTAACTTTAGAACCATCTCTTTTCTGTTCAAAAAAAACTTGAAAGGAGAACCTCGAGTTGGAGTTGCATCTTGAGAAAAGCTACGAGTATATATGCAGCCACTTCAACTCTTATCATAGCAATGATTCTATTGATTTTGCTATGAATCATAAGTCACTGCATTTTATTGGAGTATGCCCACTATTCCATCTCGTGACAGTCATTATTTATGTATAGAAACAAAGGGAGAATTACCAAAAAATCAATAAACAAAAAAAGATGCCTTTCAATCTTATTACTGTGACCTATTTGATTTGGGTGGTTGGTTTGTAATCAACACCCTCCAGACTGACCTAAAAACAAGCAACAAACTATACATCGAACTTACCCAGATACTCCCTCATGCCCTCCATGGCTTTATTCTTTCCAGCTGACATCATTTCGTCAAACTTTTCGCGATCGTCGTCGCATACTTTCTCTCTCAAGATGTCCATTTCCAGCATAAGATTTTTCAGCTGTTTAATAACTCGCATTGCATTGATTTCTTCCTTTTTGATTTTTGTCCAATCACCCAGGGCCAGACATTTTTCGATATTGGATTTGTGATTCTTCAGCAGCCCAAGATGATGTGGAATTGCGAGGTCGTTGAATTTGCGTATTGAAACTTCTGCTCGTTTGAGAGGAATTTTTTCAACGCTTTCAATCTGGTCGACACTCATTTTTCTTGTTCAATTATTTCTTTTGTCTTGTTTATTATTATGGCGTTATAATTTTTATTAGTTTATTTTTTTAATAAAATTTTTGCCTACAAACGGGTACTGTCATTTCTTTGACTGATTCTTTAATTAATTGAGATAAACTATTCAATTTACTTAATTAAATTGGAAACTTTTTATTCAAAGGTAACAAGGAACGAGTGTGTAATTTCTTTGCAAGGTTGGTCTGTTTTCTGCTTATTTTTTCTTTCGTTTTTCTTTATTTTTATGGGGACTTTTGATTTTTGTTGGTTTTGTTTTTTGTTCATGATTCGTCTTTTGTTAAGCAATAACATACACGAAGTTGGTAGTGGTGAGGATATAAGACTACGATTGCACTAAGAACTTCTATAAATTATCAGTGCTACCCAACTAACGCTTATAACTTAAAAGTTTTTTTTTTGCTCATAGCTTATCTGTAGGGAAAACAAGTTTGAGTGTTAAGCCCTAACTACAACTTACAGCAACTTTATGCAAAAAGTGCAAAAGTGAAAATTTTCAAAAAGTATACCACCTGTTTCAGAATCCAAAATCTAAGCTTTTTGACACATTTTGAACATTTTCCTAGGTTAAATAGTCAGGAAAAATGAGTTTGAAGTTCAGTAAAGGCTTTATACCTTAACTACAATGGCCACTTTTTGAAAACAAGTTGTGTATTACAGAGATCAGTGGGCCTTTGTAGTTTATATATTTGACAAGTAAAATAATCGAAAGGTAATAGGGGTATTCATGAAAAGGCAGAAAACCATGATAAGGATCACCTTCGGATATGCAATACAAAATTAACTAGCTTCCAATGTCTACAAAAGGTTTCATGAACAACCCTAATAGTCTAGGAGCTAGCGTCATTAATTTTTAAAAGATCTGCCTATTAGTATAGTAAAGTAAGAAGAATAAAATATATTCGGTGAAAGGATATCTACGTTGTGCAACAAGTAAAAAATGTTTTGTCTCTCTTAAAAAACGCCCTTTTGTCTAAAATATTTCGATGTAATCTTTCGGTTCTTGGTTCTCATGACAAATGAAACGTTCAGCCAATTGTAGGGCTGAAGCATTATTGGAAGTTGGTTCTCAGAAAAAATGTTATTGTTGCACTGAACATAGAAACTATTTACATAATATTAAAATCGACTTTCGGAAAAAAAATTTACTTTAATAGAATGGACAACGTGGCAGTTTTTTCAAGAAGGTGGACAAACATACCTACATTCTTAAAGCTCTCAAACAAAATCCACCATGATTTGCATTACCGTAGAAATGGTAACTCTGATAATAATGTGCTTATTTTTTATGCACACGAAGAGGGTTGTTTGTGAGCACATGATCAGCGCGGCATTAGCTCAGCACGGCGGCGGCGCAGGTCACGGGGAGATGTACGTTCGTTGAAGGGGAATTACAGCAACATTTAATTGAAGGGTAAGTCAGTGGTTGCGTATTTTATTCAGTTGGTCATTTTGGAATACAACCACTAACCGGCACCTTTTGTAAGTATAAAGCTTTCCCATAAGACCTGTACTGACAACTTTTGTTGGCCAGAGTATAGTCGAGATCTTTTCAACGATTCACAAACACCAGGGATGAAATCCCGAAGGAATAGTTTAAACATGTTTATTTTCCTTGGTAAGTAGGGGGGGTGTGCTGGGTAATCATTTGCAATTAACCTTATTGACCGCCTAGTTTTTCACTTGATTTTATTAGCCCTTTGTAAGTTTTTGACCACTAACAAATTATTAAATTGCACTTTTATTTTGGTAAAAAAGCCCCCATAACTTTTTTCTGACAACGAGATACGGACTTGTGCTAAAACAAAAAATTATGCCCTAGTCAAGACCTGTCCAACGATACATCTAGGTCACCATGTGTTAAGCCGATGGGACGATGGCCTATAGAAAAGTGCCCATTTTTGGGTGGTTTTAATCTGACGACTGATGTTGACTTTTAATTCGTATACTTCTTACGAATTATATAGAGACCGCAATCTCCATGCAAAGACGTGACCTTTGTTCTTAAAAAAGATTTAGCATTTAAATCTTTCATTTTGCTGTTTAAAATCATAAAACAATTAGTGGCACTCTTTTCACCTTCAGGTAAGATCAAGAAAACATCATTGTTCCTTTAAGCTGATACTTTTATCCAATTAATTTTACTATGCACTAACATGCGAATAAAACAAACTTATAATAATTTTTGTTTAACTTAAGCTTTAATTAGTTTATTGCAGTTTTATTTTATTTTTTTTTCATTTTCTTACAAAAACTCTCTTAAAAACTAAACTCTTAAGAATAAATAAATTACATACTAAATTTTTAATTTTAATAATAATAAAAATAAAAATTATAATAAAAAATGAAGACATGATAATCTGGGAATGGAGTATGGGATTCATGTATATTTTTAATCAAAGTTATTATTATAGTCTCATTATTCTCCTAATAAACATTATAACCACATCAACTTAATGTTCTCCTTTTGGTTTCCTTTGTTGAAAAAATGAAATGAAAACAGAGCTATTTATAGGCAAGAGTAAAACTGAGTTTAAAGAATTCATACAATTTATATATCACATTAAAACAAAATCAGGGATACAACAACTAATTTTTAATATAATATGTCAACTTATAATGGAAAAGGATTTCGATATGTATTTTTCTTAAACAAAAAATATCCAAAATAGAAATCATTTTTGTATGTTCTAAGGACAGTACGGTCCCGGTGAATTGCGACACTTAAACAGCACACTTATCATATTTTCTAGCTTTCGTGTTCTGGTTTCTGTTGCTACGAGATTACTATGCAGATGATTCATGTCTTGTTGTTGCTTCTCCTGTAAATTAAAAAATTAAACAAGATTTAAAAAATTGGTTGAAATTTATTTTAAAAGAATAGTGCCATAAAATTTTTAATTTATGATTTGTCTTTGAAATCGGGAGGCAAATCTATGAAAATCAACTTTTTCGCTTGGAACACAGATGGCGATACTATAGATACGCCACTCGGTTTCTAAAGTGAAGAGTAGTTTTGATTAGGGATATTCATGTAGAGGCGGAAAACCCTGAAAAACCCTGAAAACCAAACTTTGTTTTTTAACCCCAGAATCAGGTTTGACTGAAGAATATAAATGGTTAATCCTGAAATCAAGACAATCTCGCTCTGATAAATTGAGTCTAAATCTACACAATTAAATTCAATAAACGATATGCATAGAATTTTCGGTCCTTACTGCTTCATTAGATTAGTGATAAGTTTTAACAATTTATATCATTGTGTAGCTGACCTGACATTTTAAAAAAGGAATAAGGGTATTCGTGCAATGGTGTAAACTCTGCATAAACGTGGTAAATTAACTGTCAACAGAGTTTATGTTAGATTAACAAACTCGCATACTCTGCATGTGTAACTAAAATAGATGATAAGTATAGTTGCTACAAGAACGCATTTGTTTGGGAGATGGCTTTAACTCGGACAGAAAAAAAAACAGTGCCACCAAACTCTAATTTTTGATTATTAATGTTATCTATCGAAGGCAGTAAGGTTATGGACATTTTTTTAAACAAATTGTCACTAACACGACTGTGAAACTAGCCCTTAGTGGCCTAGTTTGCAAAGTCAAGTGAATATCGGCCTTATAGTATTTTAGACTATCAGTGCTGCCAAAAGCGTGTTATTGCTCGAAATGAAATTGTAATCGTTCTTATACCCCTTCTCCCCCTACTTCCCGAATTTTGTTGAACTTCCCTTGCAAAAGAGCAAGAGAAACACCTAAAGTAAAAAAGTTGGACGTGATCTCCGTGGAAAGTTACTATATTGATCACCATGAAAAAGTGCTATCAAATTGAAATACAAGCAATAAGCAACTAAATTAAAATCTTTTACCAGTGTTAGCAGTCGATTCTTCAATGAATCTACAACAGTGTAGGTGGCGTCTAAAGACTTCTGCAACTCATTTGTTGTGATCCTCTCATTGGCAAGCGATTTTTCGATTTTATGCAAACGTGACGTCACTTCATTTGAGTCAATCTCATTTTCAAGATCACGGGCTTCAAAAGCATCATCATCGTTGTTATCTAAAGAGAACAAAAATAAACACCTTAATTATCGAAAACATCAAATTCAAGTCTTACCAATCTTTTTACAACTCTGCTTATCCGACTGAAGCACAAAACCCTCTCTGCACTGACAGTAGAATGATCCGTCAGTGTTGTAGCACAGTTGATCGCATGGCTTCTCCTCATTGCATTCGTTGATATCCTTCTCACAGTATTTACCTCCAAAGCCTGGAGGGCAACTACAAGCTTCTGGACCAATGCAAGTCCCGCCATTGCGGCAAGTCGCACTGCAAATTGCTGCAAAGCAAAAACAAAAAAAAAAAAAATAGGAAGAACATGATAAAAATGATCATGCAACATGCAAACTACATGTTGCAGTGAAAGTGACATTAATGATCTGAAGCTTACGTTTCATGCACGCATTTGAGCTCTTGGTGATCCGGCTCCAACCGGGACAACAGTCATAGACCATTTGCTTAGTGGTCTTGTGACGAATGATATCACGATATGCTGGCTCATGGACTAGCTGAACGCGTGTACACATTTGATTCGATTGATTTGTCTGCGCCGGACATGGGTGGCTGATATGCTTCCACATAGGCCGATTGTAAACTTCGACGGTTTTAACAGGCACCAACAGAGCACGCTGTTGCACGCAGATGTGACGACTGTAATGAAGAATCAAATGAATCTATAGTTTAGAGAGAATGTCAAATTGAATTGATTTTATAATCAGAAGAAAAAAAAAAACAAGCAGAAAAACTGGATTGTAATAGATGAAATAACTGTCGGAAATTATTAAGCCGAATTATGTTGTATAGAGAAACCGTCGATGTCTTGAGTGCACAAGAATCAGATACATTTTTGTATCCATTACCGACATCGACGCTGACGACAACGGCAACGTGACTTCGAAACATTTAATTTTACATGGAAATGAGTGAAATTAAATTGTTCCATAGCGGAAGACGGGTTATTGGGGGTAAACATTTACTGAAGAAAACTTGTAGATGTATGGTTGTCATCGGCAGCAGCTGTCTATGTTGTCAAGTTGGTCTTGTCGTCACTTTGTCTGTGGTCGGTTAACGCTATCGGTGCCTTGAGGCAGCCTGTCTTCGAGTAAAGTGCAACCTAATTATATATTTTAATGGAATTAAATTCAAGTTTTATATTTTTCACAATGATGTATCAGTGTCATTGATGGTGTCAGTCATGAAAAATATTATTATGCCTTTGGGCGTTGGTGGTAACTGATAATGATAAAGGATGAAAAGGATGGTCCGGATGCTTTCCAAGGTTATAGGTACCCATATTGAAAACGATTTTGTTTTTGTGCCAGAAAATAAGTTATGTAATAAATTAATTGACAAGATCACAGGGTGTCTTTAAAATGTGCCTTGTGGTTGTTTTTGGGAACTTTATAAGTTATAGGTAGTATAAATGTGTAATAATGATAAGTTTACGTTTGAATTATGTTACTCGTAATTTTACTTGTCCAATCAAATTTAATTTTATAGTTCTTTTAAATTAAGTTTTGCCTTAATGGCCTTGTAAAAGTCATGATAGGAAGCTAATGTCAATTGAATGGAATGGAGTACAAGGAAGGGTATTCAACGGCATAAACAATGCGTAATAGCGGTAAATTTGGTGGAGTAGGATATGTAGTAAATATAACAAATAAAAATTCATTTTTCATTCAATTGATTTCCTGAATGTGTGTTCATTTGAAAATTACCTATGAGTACTTTGCAAATCTAACAGAAGTAAATCAAACTAAGTGTGTTCAATGTGTGTTTTGGACTGATCGGAACAGAAAAGTACCTACAACTTTTTGATTTTCAATGAGGTTTTTCTGTTCTAGACTGTTCTAGTTTGCTGTTCAATGACGCTGTCTGGAACAGTTTAGAACAGTATTTTCTGTACTTGTTTTTGAGTCAGAACCGACTAGAACAGTTTCGTGAGAACTGTCAAATGTGTTTGTTTTCTGCTTTGTTCTGTCCTGTTCTATTCTAACTATTTCCTCGTTTAAAACAGCTACTATTAATAACAACAGCGACAACTTGTAGTGAGTACTTACAAAATTTCAACCTTTCTACGAAAAATTCAAAAATATTTGCCTCTTATGAGAGTCGATCACAATTTAACGAAACTGCAACAATGACATTAACAAAATTAGAGGCCTTCTATATGGACTTGACGCTCCCTTTAAGGAAAACCCTATAGTTAAAATATAATTGCAATATGAGCTTCTCGAAGAAAAACGAAATAAATACCGGTATTATATAGAATCCGACGAATGCCTTGCGGGGGAATCCGCACTTATATTTCAGCCCTATTTCCTCCTATAGAGTTCTTAGGTGAGGAAGTGTGTTAGTGGAAATGGTTAGATAGTTCCTTTTATTGATAATATAGTTCAACCAGCAAGTTCATAATTCATTTTAATGCGAATGCGAACCCTGAGAATCTTGCTGACTCCCCGGGAGTAAAGTATTGCGAATTCCATAATAGGCATGAATATAATAAAAACTATTTGATTTCGAAAAGAATTTCATTGCTCTTGAAGAGCGTTTTAAAAATGAGCTCATATAAAATCAGCTAATAAAAAACAAATGTAATATAGCCCATAATGAAAAAAAAAACTTTATAAGACTTTGACCTGACCTGACAAGTATTCAACAGAAATTCAACTGCGGAATGCACTAATTTCTCAAGCATTTATGATACAAGTTTCTGTAACGAATGCATCTCATTATTTTCCGCCGGAATTTGACAGAAATAACAAATCGATAAGTTCATGAATAATATTATACGTTCACACGATATCTCGTTTCAAGATCTTTAAAAAAACAGGGAAGCCCTCAAACATTTAAATACTTGAATTGACATAAATGAAAAACCAACAAAAAATTAAACAAAAAATAAATGATGCATGAGCAGGATTACGGTCCACTCAATTCAATTTATTTCTGAGTTCGATAATGTCTTAATGAATTTATTTTAAAACACAAAAAAAATAAAAAAAAATAAAAATAATAAATCACAATGAGTTCATAAAAAAAAACAATTGACCACACCGATATTTATTCAGAAGGTGCATGACCCAAAATGGGGCGATGGCTGTTCGTGCGTTAAGTGACTTTTGACTTTTACAACTTCAATGCGCGCT
This sequence comes from Meliscaeva auricollis, assembly GCA_948107695.1. Lineage (NCBI taxonomy): Eukaryota > Metazoa > Arthropoda > Insecta > Diptera > Syrphidae > Meliscaeva > Meliscaeva auricollis. The sequence goes on from OX403617.1 coordinate 77,030,990, forward strand.
ATTATATATATTTTTGGTGGCAGACACTACTTGATGTTGTTCGTTGATTCTTCTTGTTGCATAAGCCAAATGCATCAGTGCCACTATAGTGAATGGGAAACCTTTCAGGCAAATGTTTTTTTTTGTTATTAAATTTCATGTGATACCTCGATGCAAATTGAATTTGTATGTTCTCATGGTGATTTTTGAAATGACAATCCGATTTCGAATGGGTCGTACTCGTATACCTGAGCTTACAATGAGTTGCATATCACATTTTATGTTTTTTTTTCATTGAGATGTTATTCCGAGAAAATCAATCTTCCAAATTATGTGGGTCTTCTCGTGAGCTGTTAGCATCACATAAACGTTGTTCACATTCCATTTCGATTACTGTACGATGATTTATCACCAAAAGCAATGGCGGTGTCGGATACTCTTTTAACACACCCTAGGGTCACATTCAGCGAATAACTGCAACCTGTTTCGATCAGGACGAATGGAGGGACGTAAGCGTTACGTATAATATCAGATTAGTACCAACATATACCAACAAGCCTAATAAATGTTCATAAATAATTCCACTTGCTCTCACATATGCAAAAACGGTCGGCAATCATTTAATTAAAACACCCCACGTGCTCGCTACCACTTTGATATACCTTTTTGCTCCTGTTGGACTCTGGCCAGCCGCCAGTAGTGGGTACCGGTATCCATATATGCTGCCGACCACCACAATCGGGAACCCGTTTATTCAATGATATCATAAACTATTGCCACTAGGCAAACCGTAGTGGTATATTTATGTGTGTCGTACATTTATGAAAAAAGCATGCTATAAAAGCATGAAGGCCATAAACAAATTACGAATCCTTACGCGTTGAGCTGGGAGTTGTACTTTACTGGAATGTTGGCTCTGAAGCTCTGTCCTTGATCTGGGTATTTACAAAAAACAACAACAATGGGGATAAGTATGGTTATAACGGCGGGCGAATGTGATGGGGCATAACGAGGCTGTTTTTTTTATACATATGCTCTTGCAGCCACCGATGCGATGAGGGCTTCAAACGCACAAGGCATAGAAGCTTAATGAGCAGTTTAGCATTATCATATAAATTTATAAAAAAAAACAATAAAACAAATAAAGTGACTGAAATGAGTAAATGGATTTTAATGAAGGAATAGCAATAGAGGGTACATATGAAGTATAAAATGGAACCAGAAACTGATGAATAAAAACTTTTAAATTAGCTCAGTAAACGGTTTATTCATTAAGAGTCAATTAAAACGTAAAATGGCAACACTTAAAATAAAGTTTTATACCAGTTGCCAGTATTTTTATCGAAATATTATGTTAGCCGTGTGATACATTTAGATAAATAATATTAAAATATTCTTACATTCTCAACAAAAGCAATGAATTTATAAACCATTGAAACCAAAAACAAAAATGTATGTTTCTCTCCCGCTCGTTTACACCTTAGACAATGATGAATGATTCAATTTTGGTGTCTGTCTTCACCCCAGTAATTTACAAAAATAAATGGGTCACTCGGGCGTATACGTATCCTTTTTATTTCAAATCCAGCGTAGTTATTCATGATTTGTCATTGTTAGAGTAGCTTAAAGAGACTTAAAACTAAAGCTTTCAACACTTCCATAAACGCATAAACCTGAGCCCTATTTAATCAAACACTTTTCACTTTTCACTTTGCAACTATTTACTTTTACTTTGCAAATTTCGTTTCACCAATCGCCATTTTACAAAGAGGATATTTATTGATTTGAAAAGTTGAAAAGTTTTCCTCTCTGCTCATTCTTTTGTCATAAAAGTTGTCAATATTTTTTACTTGGTTGTTAGCTGTGTATATCATAATTCAAAATAAATAAATTTAAAATATTCTTACATTCTCAACAAAGGCAATTCATTTATCAACGATTGAAACCAACCTTAGCCAATGAGAAAAGTCAAAAATTAGCCAAAAATGAGCGGACTAAAATTATGACGCCTATCTTCACCCTAGTAATGTAAAAATTTAGCCATGGGATCAAATTTAACCACACTTTTAAAGCAATTATCACACGGTCCAGAAGTCAAAAAGACGCTATAACGGATTCTAATTGATTTACCCACATCGCTTTGCAGAGCAAAATTTTTGGTGAATTATATCCAGTTTATGTAAATCATATCATCATATCACGGAACTGACGTTTAGCGGAAATTCTGGTAATTGGTGTAATATAAATGACGTTACCGTTAGGTCGAACCACGTAATGTCAACCTGATGAAGACCACATATGATATAATTTGTAAACTAGAAGATCATCTGCTATTAAGTTGAGTTTAAACAAAAATTATTATCCTTCACATTAAACACGATTTCAACTTGTCACGAGTATTTTAAAATAAATTGAAATAAAAGTTAACATATTGAAACAAGTAACATAAAAGACAGAGGTAAACTCTGAAAGCCATAATTCTTCTCTTCCACAGCACACAAGACGCATGCGCTGCAGCACCTTCTTTTCTTTATGTTTGAATTTATCATTTTGACATTCAATTAGCATCTTAATTTCGCCTTTTCCTGTGTTGAAGGCTTGTCCCACATTCGTAGACTCATTTATTAATTTAAATTGCTTTCTCAATTCCTTTTTGTACCAACTAAAGAGAAATACTTGTAAATTTAATAAAAAAAGCCACCTGTGAATATATGAGAGACTTAAGCGGACAGGTAGGACACAAACAAAATTTTTAGTTTGTATACAAAAAAAAAATAAAAAAACAAAAATAAATCCAATAAGCTCTGTCACATTGAATAAATTAAAATGGTACAAAGAGAAAATGCCGAACATTCCGATTTTTTTGTTTTTCGACCACATAACAGTCTCGTCTCACTTCAGATTAGTACCTGTCATCTGGTCATTTTGATCATCGTTTATGTATAAACATAAACAACCGATTCCACTTCACTATATGACTTGTGACATCTTATAGAATGGAAGTGTCAGTTTGATTATACAGTTTGGGCCAACTTTTGCTCTCTCATTCGGAATGAGGCCATCTTTTGGTAAAAAAAATCGCCTGTCATTAGGTATATGTAATTGCTTGAACTGCATTCACAATGGTGGAAAAAAAACTGTTACGCCTGCTGCATGAATCACTTGGGTTGATTAATACGAACATCCTTTCTGTGTGTCGGTTCAATTTAAAATCTGGAAAAAACAGCAGGCAGCACATTACTATGACTTCATTGAAAGCGAGTCTAGCGCACAGCAAAGCAGCATGCATCAGCGGGTAGCATAAGCCGTCTGCATCTGACTGGGATAATAATTAACACGAATGTAATTGAAATTAAGACGCGGCAATGCCATATTGAACGGATGGTTGGACGGGACACAAAAGTCTCTTTGAGGCATCCGCGCTTGCGTGGTACCTATAGTTGTTGTGCTTTCTTGTCAATGCCGAGAACTGGGGAAATGTGTGCGAGCAATTTCTGAACAAGAAAAAAAAATTGAATATAGGTGCTCCTGCAAAATATCTACAGTCTATAGGCGATGTTAAGTGAGTCCATTACTTTCAACTGCAAGAGCCATTACAAGATGCACGACATGCAGACTGATGTAGTTTGGTATATGCGATGTTTTATGGAGATCCAATTCGTTTGGGGGAAACCCAACGGACCACACTAACTAACCAACCAATCGACTAACTATAGAGTGGGTGTATGTGGGCATTTAAATTAGACGTTGACAGAGAATCCAAATATGTTTGGCATTTATTTAGAAAGCCATTTTGGTGGCTATATAACCAGAGTTGATGTTGATTGGAAATGGGCTGATTAGAGGAATTAGTTAGGGGGTCCCTGTTGTTTTTGTTTTTTTTTTTTGTTTTTTTTTTTAAATGAGAATTGAGCCCATTGTGAGTTTATGGGACATCAAGATATTCAAAGACTCAATTAAAATCTCAGGTTTTGTATTATTTTCAAAAATATTAGAAGTATTCAACTTTATGACTGTGAGTTAAAACAAAATTAATAGACACATTTATATTACAATCAATTCTTATTTTATAGATTATTTTAACAACAACACTTTTATAGATCAATTAAATTTGGTCAAAGGAATTTTATTATTTTATCATTTAACATTTGTGCGATAAAAAATGTTTTGGAGTTACATTCAAGCTCAGGAATGAATTTAGAGAGACCCTTTAATAAAAAACTTTAAATTGAGAATGTATTAACTAGACAGATGTTCATTTAAATAGAATGGCAACACCATCGTTGTCATATCAAAGGGTAAGGTAGTGCTCAGCTAAGTTCTCTAGCAACTTTTGCACAAGAATGTTATTAATAGGGCACAGGAGCCAAACTATGGCATGTGTTTTTTTGGCAAAGCTATCCGCAGTCCAGTAGGATCTTAAACGTATTACAAAAACAAAACCGATAAAAGGAAATGTTAAATCCAGATCTTTAAGATTTTTGACATAAGTTTGAAAAATTTATCGGAAGCTGGTATTGTCAAAAATTTATCGGAAGCTGGTGTGGAATCTGATTAAAAAAAAAATCTTATTATGCATGCATTTGAAATGCTTTTTTCTTTTGTTGTCAAAAGGTTATGTGCTTTGCAAAATTAATGAAATAGTCACCCCTATTACAGAATCCGACGAATGCGTTGCGGTGGGATTCGCACTTATTTCAGCTATTTTTCTCCTGTAGAACTCGCAAGTGAGGAAGTGTTTTATGGAAATGGTAAGGTAGTTGATAATATAGTTCACCCGGAGAGTTCATAATTGCTTTAAATACGAACACGAACCCTGTAAATCACGCTGACTCCCCGGAAGTATAGTATTACGAATTCCATAAAAGGCATAAATAAAATAACAAGGCGTAATAAATGTGTTCCCAATCTAAAACAACAAAAAAAACACTTTTTTTCAAATCGCAACCAACTTGTCTTCTATGTACATTGTACCAACATAGAAATGTCAAAAACGAAAGGCTAACGATAGCTATATAACAGTCGTAAGGAATAATGAGTATCGTTAACTTAAAACGGACCGCGTTATACGTAATCGCGTTTGAAAGCTAGTAAGGGTACACAAACATCAAACTGATGAGCCCATCACTGTTGTACCTGGGTAAAAATTATTTTTGTGAAGTGGACACTTAAACTATTAAAATGAGATTACGAGCTATAGCTTCAAATAAATATAGTTGATTTATAAAATAGGACCCCTGAATGTAAGAAGCACCGATAATTATTTAGCAGCAGTACTGGTACACAAATTATCATTTAATAACAATTAAAGTAAAATAAAATATTTCTTTCCATGAGATGAAGAAACTGTTAAATGTCAAAACACTCCGCGCTCCTGGTCTTACAACACTCTTATATGGTGTGACTTTTAAATTCTTTCCTATATTTCCTAAACTAAACCCGTCCTTGTCATCATAAAAATGTTACCCTTCTATTAAATAAATGTTTAAACAAATAGTCAAGTCATTGACAAAAAAAAACGTCAGAAACAAACAAGAAGAACAATATCTGTCAAAATAAATTAGTAGTGATTTGAAGAAACTTTATATATTATTATCTCAGCACTATCAAAGTCGTAAAAAGTATACCATAAAAAAAACAACACGAAAAAGCACTTCTATCACAATACCAGTGTTTTATTATTTTGTGTGTTTTGAATGTCTTTTTTTTCAAAGCTCAAAATAATTTTCTCACAATATGTGGCTTCAATTTGAATGCATTTGTCATCCATCTGCATCTGCAATTCACTATCCATAAACAAAAGAATTTTAAATTCAAAATTAAAACAGTCAGCAGCGATTGTGCAACCAAAATGTATATATTGACATGCACTCCATATAACTTCATCACACAGCTGGACATAAGTTCATAAGACATACCGTTAGACAAAGGCATATACTGTAGAGAGCCTCTCCACAAAACAATCCAATCTATACACTCTACGATACCTAAAAGAAAAGACTAATCGCTTAATTAACATTTTTTGAAACGCTCCCATCAGATACCTATCGAATTTACAAGCTAAAATCATCAATCAATTTTGACACTTTTACAGAATGCGGAAAAAAAACAAAAATAAAACCCTCATCCCCAAAATTAATGAATTTGGTTGCAATACAATCAACATCCAATTAACATAAACAAATATCAGAGAAACGATCCAGGTTAAGCAAACTTATCGAAGACGTCAAGCTGACATTTGTGTGACAATGCAGTGCACTCGTTAATGGAATCTGACAGTTCAGAGAACTACGTGATATGTGAACGCCCCCCAAACGGGGTGCAATGAGTGCATTTAAATAATAGCATGGCGGAGAGGAGTTTAATGTAATTTAATCGCCGATGATCTCGTGCGTGATCTTTTCCGTTATGTCATCACTTTTTTTGCCGTCGGTCGTCGTTACCGTTTGTTGTCGTTGTCTTGGAAGTAAATTGAATTTGTTTTACTAACCCAGTCCCCCCATTGACATTATTGTTGTTCCTTGGACCATATTGCGTGCTTCGAACAAGGAAATCAGATACTACTTGACTTTCTTCGGGGCGAACTTGGGGTAAAAAATGTAGATTGTTTTTTTCTGTTGTTGTTGTTTAACTGAAATTATATGCATTACATCAGTAGTTGTGCTTCGAGGTAAAAAAAGAAACCTTTCCAATTTTGTTGTTATTGTAACAATGCATTAAGTTGGAAAAACTGAACTTGTTGTCACCCGTGTTTATCATTTTTAAAGCCTCTCTTCTCAACAACTAAGAAAATAATGTAAACAGAAACAGAAAGATAATAGTCAGATGAACGGATTATTATGTTTTGAAGAAAATGTTACAAAAAGCCTCTTAGAAAGAAAAAAAAAACGTGATTTCCGAATTAATGAGAATTATATTTTCTCTTTTTTGATTTTCATTTTAGATAAAGATTTTTGAACCTTTCTGTAATTGGTTTTCATTCGATTTGCTGATACTCAATGGAATTGTACTGAATGCTGTAATAAAACAAAGGAAGCCATCTTGAATTGCTTTGACAGATCGTATAGGAAGTGCAATGGCAGTGTTCACACGAATTATGAGTTAGCTTGTTGGGATTTTCAATAATTATATGTTGTGTGAAGTGGAAGTATAGAATCTTTTATTTTTGTTAAAGACATTTTATGCGGTGTTAATAACATTTAGTAGAAACAATTTTTTATAAAAAAGATATACAAAACTGTAATGTTTGAAAGAAAATGAAAAAGGGTGTTGAATTCTTCTAGAGGTACTGGTACTTATTGTTTAGTTTTCCTTCACTTTTGCTTTTGGTAAATAGTTAAGACTTTAAAAACTCTTCTTTGAAAGTGAATTGACAGCTATGTTTAGAAATCAAAATGGCGAAATTATACAAAAAAGAATTTTCGATTTGGCTGAATGATATTCAGCTGATTTGTATAAAATCGCATTTTGTTGTTTTTTTTTAAGTTTAAACCATACAAAAATTCATAGCTCTGTGAAATGATAGAAATATAAAATTGAACCAACAATCATTTCCGTGGTAGTTTTCTTATTGTTCGTTCAAAGACTATCTTTGTTAGGCTAGTATCACACGATTTGTGTAAACACCAAAATTTGTGAAAAACACCAAAATTTGTGTAAAAAATTGTGTGCTTTTGACATAAATATGCACAAAACCACCTGAACCAACGATTGGATGATAGAAAATGACATTATAAACACGATTTTTCTTATGGTTCAGATGATATTGTGTAAACACAAATCGTGTGATCTAAGCTTTAACATATAGATTGTCTTTACAAAAAATATTATTTGTATTGTAACAAAAAGATTTTTCATTTCATTTTCACATATAATTTCAACAAACCTATGGGTTTCGGAGATCAACTTTAAGTTCGGTTTTGAAATTCGCTTTCGGAGGGGAAGAGCTCTCATCGACTGTTCATTTTACAATGGAGTAGGTTTTATTGAAAAATATATTTATTAGTAAAATTAACTTTTATGTTCAATTTTTGCAGCTACAGCTGTAGTAGACGTAGTAGTAGTCTTCAATTGAAAGCACACTTTACTTCCATAAACAAAACTTAACGAAACTCAGCAACCCGGCTAGTACTGTATGTTGATGCAACATTGACTTTTGGACTTGCAACATTCCAGCCTTTTAATACTATTTAACATATTTTGAGCAGTAAGGAATTCTAATTTTCATTTTGACAACATCTCATGAAATTTTTGATTAAAATGATAACAAAATATTAAAAGTTTGATTTATGAGTTCATTTTGCTTCATTTTGGGTCTGCAAACACTAACCGTGCGTCGTCGTGAAAACGCACAAAAGCTACGTGAATGACGTCGAATAATTTTGTTTGAAAATTAAACCAAAATTAAATAAAACATCAATGTTATTTATGATAAATCTTAATAATAGTGATATGTTTTCAATAACCCTAAGAAAAACAATAATTTCAATTTTAAATCCTTTTAATCAAAGTGGACATTCTTCATCATCTTTTACTGTTAACAAACCCACACACGCAATAAAATAATAAGTAATTTTCTAATTTCGTCTGATAAATTTAAATTTTTTCTTTTTTTTCTGCAAGATGTGTCTTAAAAAACACAGCCGACGCGCGCCGTCTGTCGTCACATTCGCATCAAATGCAAATATTTATTTATACAGTCGTTCTCGTTACACAAACGCACCACCAGTGTCTCGTTGCGTGTTTATTTTAGAAAAAAGAAACATCTTTTCTGCAACATTTGTGTGTTTTAGCACCATGGTCCATACGTTATACAGCAACCATTTGATAGGTAATAAAACTCATGTTATTAGATTTAAAAATAGAGAAATAAAACTGCAACCGCTAATATGAATGCAAGCTTGCGGAAAACCTAAGGTTACCCGACAGTAGAATCCATAGCACGACAAAATATTAAATAATACAAAAAAAGTGTCCAAAGAAACTTATAATAACTGAAAACAAATACCACAAGATGGAAAACTGATGCTGGCTTGTATATTCACTAAGAATATTAGGAGCGCAGGAGCAGCAAAAAAAAAAAACAAGTAACGTACACCGCGCATCTTCTCTTTGGTGAACTTGTTGTGGCTCCAAAGTATTAAAAATGTTCCACGTTAAAGCAAAGGGGCCAACGACCCACCGACCGACCGACCGAAGGAAGACGAAGACAGCTATGGATATGAATGCATCTTCGTTTGCTTTGCTTGTATCTTTTACGTCTCTAATTTGAATCAGATTATTATTACCATTTTTATTGTGTGGTATTCTAATGGTTTGGCATGACTTCTTGACTACTCTGGGTGCTCTTTAGATGAATGTCAGAGATATGGTATAGAGAGTGTTCCACTACCACTACGAAGAAGACGTGCTTGGGTCTAATCAATGAGGAAAACATTTAATGGGGGGCTCACACTATTTAATTTCTGAGGTTAATGCTAAAAATGTGTGAATAGATTAGTTTCTGTGATACAACCACATACGGAGTATAAGCATAACTGTTTCTGGGTGGACGCAGAATTATATTGCATTTAATAGGTAATATGGGCGATGGGCGTGCATACTAAAAAGTGTTAACGGATATTATCTGTCATTTTGATTATGAATTGTGGCTTTTGACAACGGATTAGTGATCCACACTTATTTAAAGCTGAACCTACACTCTCATCAGTTTCTTATAACAAAAAGCTCACCTACAAGAAATAAGAAACATTTAATTAAATTAAGCTTCTTCATCTAATGACCCTCCATTAATATACCATTTACCTCTATTATTAAGAAAAAAACTACTCAAAAAGAAATCGAAAATATATTCTTTTTTTTGTAGAAAAAAAAAGAAACAAAATTTCCATAAAAGGCTATAGATTCCGGGTCATCGCGCAATTATCACAGATAATAGATAAAATATATTTTATTTGAATAATGACGACACGCTTTATTAAGACCTTAATCTGACTTAAATGTAGATGCAGGCGGGTCTCTAAAGTACCTAACAAATAACTCGGAAGAGAGAAGAATTTAAGAAATACTTGGTCATTTATTTTAATGGAGAGTTGTTGGAGTCACCACCTGATGATGATGATGGTGAATATATAACCTTTTTGGAGATTTAGTGAGATAGTGCTTAATATAAATTGGGTTTTAAATTTTGAAAAGAAATTGGAAAATATAAACAAATTGACATTAACGAGTTAGGTTAAGGCTTAAGAACATTTTGAGGATTTTTTCTTTTAGTGTAATCAAGGTTTAGAAACCTGTATAAATGTTATGTCTTTAAATTAGGAATAAGAAATAGATTTAGTGGTGAAATATTCTTACATATATATGTAAAACTAGAACTCAATTTGATGCACCTTTGAGATACTTTGAGAAACCGTTTAAAACTGTCAAATAAAGTAAAAAAAGTTGTAAAAAGTTACTTAATAGAGCAAGACTCAATCATGAAACCAGTTACATTAGTTAACAAAACCATTATGCTTACGTACAAAAACTAAAAACATACAGCAAAGAGATCTACAAATTTTATATCCATATGTACCTACTATAAAAGTTATAATCACGTATCCCCATATAAAATCTCACCTCTGCGCGCAAGGTCAAATGATGGATTAACTGAACTATCTGCAAAAACCAAGATTTTGTCAATCCTTTATATATTTTTTTTGAAATATGTAAAATTTTATTAAAACTAGAACTGATCTGGTTTCAGAAAAATTCTATCAGGTACATTTTAAACCGCTTTTGAAAAAATATCAACATAAAATTCAAAACTCCGTAGTTTTTGGAATGTACACTGCAAAAAAAAAACCTCGAATTTAGAGCCTATTATTGAATTTCTATACTCTTCATACTGGCTAAGTTAATTATGGTGTGAAGAAGGCAGTAATCAGAGGAAAACCAATTAAAAGGGACATTTTTTGCTTTTCAGAAGGACATATTTTTATGGATTTCTCAACACTTTTTTTTGAAGAACCCAGAAGCCGTACAAAAAAATTTCTTATTTTGCACCAAAAACAATAAAAAAAAAACAATATTTGTAAGTTTTTCAATGATTTCTCATGTTTCCGGTGATAAATTTTTGTTGGATAAATTTTTCCAACTCTAAAAACTGATTTAGACCGATGAAATGCACTTCATTCACATCCGATTTATAGTTTTATAATTAAGTATTTACAAGCAAAGAAATTTCAGTGTGAAAAACTGACAAATTTCGGTGTCTAATGTTAGTTGTTGTTTGGGTTTTTCCTTTCTGGGGGCAAAAGATTGCAGTTAATTTGTAATGCAGTCAATTCAGTCGCAGTTGATTAACTTTAATTTTAACTGCAAGTTAGTACCGCTACTGAGTATTTTAACTGCAAAACAAGCAGTTAGCAGTATGAACTAAAATTTGACTGTACAGTTAATGAAAGCTGTTAACTTACTAATAGTACTTTTTGACTGGCTTTAGTCTTCAAGTCAGCAAAAAGTTTTTTGTAGTGATCTTTTTTTTGTATTCATTTAACTTAAAGTTACTTTCAGAGCTCTATATTCTTGCAGGAAAGTGTCATGAAAGTGTGGCAGTACTTTCTACTGACTAGAAGACTAAAACCATTCAAAAAGTACTGCAGTTAATTAACTTTTAGTTAATTAACTTTTAGTTAATTAACTGCTTTCATTAACTGTTCAGTCAGTATTTTAGTACATACTGCTGACTGTAGTTTAACATTCAAAGAATTTTTGTAAGTTAAAAGACTTAAGAAATTTTGTCTTTTTAATCAATAGCAGTAAAGTACAATATCAGTCCTTATAGTCAATAGCAGTACCGAAAAGACTGCAGTTTTTATAACTCCGCCTGGGGCCTTGTTTTGCAATTCTCTAAAAATGTAATAAGTCGGGCATGTTATGACAAGTATAAAATTGTGGATGAAGTCATTTTGGAAGCATCTACAAAAACCATCTTCTGAGAGTCCCCGAATGTCGACAGTGTTTCTGCAGAGCTCTGTCCAAAACCTGGCGATTGCTGGGAGTGCCTTTGTTTTGAACAATTTTAGTGTTGTAATCAAGTTTAAACAACAACTAGAGTTAAGACTTGAACAATGAAACCGGCCAAAGGTTCCATTAAAAAAACTCCTGAATTAATTGAAACCTTTGAGCAAATGATTTTGTAAAAATGTTCTTGTCAAAAAAGCTTGAATTGATCTGATCTTCCACGTCTGTACACATACATATATAATCCACCAGTAAATTGCACCTTTAATAATGTCGCTGACTGTAAATATGCATTCCTTCATGGCTACGCAACGACAGCAATAAATTATTGCGACTTTTTTTGCTCTAGGATCTGTCCAATTCACTGATCATCGTGCAGAAATACATTCTCTATTCACTGCAGCAAGCTGCTCCTCTTTCTGTCTGCGTCTACGTTGCGATCGATTAATATTTTTGTGCAAAACTTTTGTTTCATTTTTTCGTTTCTTCATTATTTTTATTATTTTTTTTTCAGAGATATTATTGGAGACACATTTCACGGACTTTTCCGTGTTGGTGTGTGGTCTTGGTATTCTTATTTTATATTAAAGAGAAGATGAAACACCTCTTGGAAACATTCTTGGTGCATTGCATGCGATTTAAAATAAATTCACGATAGTGATGTTTTTTTTTGTTTTTTTTGCTGTTGGGTTTTGTTAAAAAGAAGTTTAGAATATCGTTAGTCATGTTGAGTGTATCGAATTCTTCTTAGAACGTGACTAACAAAGTTTCTGTTTCTTTGTCTGATTCAAATTCAATCTTAGAAGAATTCCGAACGAGAAACCAACAATTTAGCACAACATCAACAAAAATCTATGCGCGATTGTCGGTGTTTGTTGTTTGGTGAATGAAGCGATTTGCGAAATGACATTTTGGAAAAGAATTATTACGTCATTAAGGTTGATACAACATCGGATAAGACACTCAAATACAAATGAGGTTTCAAAAAAAAAAAAAAAACAAATAAATAAAAAATATCGTATTTCACCACGAAGTAATAAAATAGTAGGCAGTGTTTTTTTGTTGTTGTTTTCTGATTTTATATCCAGTGAGTTGATAGGCCCAGAGGTTTGCATACAAAACATAATTGGACAAGGAATAAATAAAGATTTTCTCAGAGATTAATTCATTGCATGCAATACAAAACAAGCAGCATGGCTAAAGGTGTGTTTTACACACTGTTTGTTGCAATAAAGTGTCAGATATACTGCGGGTGTGGCTGATGTTCTACTGACAGTCAACAATAAAAGGTAATTTTTTAATTTTTTTTTTCATTTTGTTTCGTTAGTTTTATTAATGAAAAATATATGTAATTTAATCGGCTTATAAAAAACGGAAATGACAACGAATAGGAACATTCTTAAAGGGACTGTAGGTATAGTTGGTGCCAGCATGAAATATTGAATTTCATGAAGTGAACTAATAAGCTTAAGGATTTTGATTCTTGATCTTTAATTTGATTTTGATTCTCATGTGATAAATATTTTGACAGTTTAAGGTTTTAGAGAAATGTAATTGAAATTGACTGATACGATATTGATTTTGCATTTGATCAGATTTGATATGGAGAAAGTTCAAACATGTTTCTCCATTAAGAGAAAAAGGAAGATCTCGATTCGATTACTCACTTTAAGAAAGAAGTTACCCATTCTCGGGGGGCACGTTTATGAGTTCTCTAATAACTTTAGTATACTACACTTTCATTTATTAAAACAAACTTAGGCCATTTTCGACAACTCTTTAACCACTGAAACCCTATTTCTGACAAGCTGGCACTTCTTGTAAGAATGGCGCTGGGAGAATACTTGTTGCCGCCATATTTGAAAAAGACTCTGCCCACTGTCGAAATGTCTGCTTAAAAATAAAATAAAAATAAATTTTAAATTTGATACATTTAAAATTTATTTAGAACAAAATAACACTCATACGCCATAGTGAACATCATTTTTGCAACGCCCTGGGTTGTGTATAAGGCAGGCATATTAATAAGTGCGGGTATTGTAGAAGAATGAAGGTAATAAAACGCATGGCTATATTCACCAAATAGACGCACTTCATCATTGTAATGTTGGTTTAGATTAAAACGTTTGACCAATACTGTTCCCTCAATGGGATTGTTGGAAAAAGTGCAATTATACATTATTGCAAAGTACAGTAAATTTAATAACTACAAGACTTCAATCTTAAACAAATTACAAAAAAGTTAATACTTCTCTTATTTTGTATATAAAAATCAATCCACAAGGACAAATCTACTTTCCCCATCAAAACTAGTTTACCAATCAAGGTCAACATAATCTGCACTTGATAATAACACTTAAATCAAGATCAACATACAAACATATACTACAATCAGACCTTCACCGAACAAACCACAAAGCCAAAACATGTGCAAATCAAAAACAGCTGCTGATACTCTACGAAATTTAATTGAACCGCCATTCATCAATACCAGTAGCACTCGTTTCGAAATGTATTTTTTTTTTCTTTTTTTTTTTTAATTAACGACGTGTCGGGTCGGTATAGTTGGCTTGGGCGGGTATTAAAGTATAGTTGAATTAAGTTGGCAATTCCAATTGGCACCCAATATAATTTGTTGAAAATCAAACAACCCAACATAACAGATTGAAGAAATATGATAATTTATTAGAATCAGTACGTCAAATTAATGTCATCGACGCACGCAAATCAATCGCCCGTCAACACACAAGGAAACTAACAACCAAACATCAGTCAATTCCATTTATGGGTGCTCTTTCTCTCCTCCCAGTTAGACTGGTTGAGGCGCGGATCGTGATGATATCCATTAATTGAATGCCGGCATTTACACCATACCTGCTAAAATATATATGCAGTCAGAATCCAACACGTTCTCTAATGATCAATGAAAGACACGCCAAGAGCTAAGAGGCTTATACTATTATCATTACTCCGCTGCGCTGGTGCCATTCTTCACACGTAGTTTTTGTATGCTAGCTTGTCTATCGAAAACTGCCTACCGTGTACTGATCATATACCGGTGATCGATTGATCAGTTTGTCGATCATTCATCATTTGAATAACGAAAATTATTCCAATGTGCGCAGCTGGAGAGGATTTTCCCGCTCGCATGAAGCAACCCATACAACAACCACGCGATCGATAGCAGGTCGGCACGGCGGCGATTGAGTGCAGAGATTATTTCGCGCATTGCGCAATCGACAAGCTTCATAACGATTTTGTGCAGATTGCCTGCTGTGGCAGGTTTTGGTGATTGTTTTTTTTTGCCATTTCGCAACGGTGCGCCACCGCCACGCCGGTCACTGGATTTACTTGCATTTTGCGTTTTTTGCCGCATGGAGGCGTGTATCATGTGTGTTTATTGTGTTTTCGCTAGATTAAAGAAAATGTGTTTCCGTCTTGATTTTTATGGGCAATCAAGTGATCCTCGAGATCGGTGAGCGCGCAAGCAAACTGGGTCATCGTTGGCTATAAAATTGATTTGAAGTGGTTTTCCCTCGATTAGGCATCTTTGGTTTATGTTAATTTGATCAGCTTGGCGTGAACGGAAATAGCAGACAATCTTGCTTTTTCTAGGCGCTGAAGATCATGTTCAGAAGATCATGTCTTCTCGTGTAAAGTCACACGATCAGTTTTCCACAAATTGCCTGTCATCGATTCAAGGATAATTACTCGAGCATTAAACCTCTTTTTTCTGTAAACGATCCACATAGTTCTTTTATCAGAGTTAAGTGATCACCTTGTTGTGCCCATTATAGATTCTACCCCAGCCAAGCTCGAGGAGAAACAATCTTGTGCTGTGCATTGACAAGAGTTCTGTTTAGTTGGTATCGTTGTCGTTCCCATCATGATGATGGAGGGAACATTTACAGCAAATGAGTAATCCGAGACTATGGCACGAACGTTATTTAATGGATGCAGACAGTCAAACGTTTGGTTATGTATAAGCGACAGGCACAGGATCCATTGTTTGGTTCTAAGTCTTTGGATTCTACGCACAAGGGTAAACCGCAGCTATGAACGGGGAGTTGCGGTTTTGGTAACCTAGGATGAGAGTTCGACGTCGCGTCGTCGGTCGTCGCCTGGTATCACGACGATTGTTTCCGGGATGGGATGACTTTATGGTTAGCTTGTTTTGGAATCTCCTCATCAAGATTGAAAAGAATGAACAGAAAGTGATATCGCGTATAAGAAGACTTTTTAGAGTATACTTGGATCTTTTGTTGATGGGATTCTGTGTGTGTTGTGGTTGTTTCTGTGGGCTGATCACTGATTGAGTTGGAATGGCATTCAATGAATTTGAATTGTTTCCGATGAATAATGAAAGAAGAAATTGCATGTCAGGAAATGGTAATAGTTTAAGAATTTTATATACTTATACAGCTTTGAGGTAAATTGGAGTGGGTGGTATTTGGTTTTGGGGGGCGTTTTGCAGTTGAAATCTGTTTCATAGTGATTAGATTGAGAATTTACCTTCCTTGGAGGCGTGCATGAATGAAAAAAATATACATATTTGTGTTGAAACCGCATTGAGGTCATACAAATAGAAGAGAAATGTTATTGAATATCTGATTTTAGTGTGGTATAGAATACATTCCACATCAAAATATCTAAGAGGATAAATTGTAATAGATTTTTTGAAGTGTTTTTCACTCCAAGGAAATAAGTTGTTTGTTCTTTTAAATTGCAGTGCATTTGTTCTTTCTATTTGGCCAGGGTTGTACGTGTACAAAATTTTCATAAATTTGCTTCATATTTTGTTGATGAGTTAACTTTGGCATAATCTTTTTGTGGAAATGATACTTTTACAAATGGTTCAGGAGGCACTTATATTGAAACACTCTTTTCATAGTTTCGCAATACTGCTAACAATAAACTTCAGAAATGCTTCTGATAAAACAGCCTTGCAAAGATAATGTTGTTTTCTAAAAACTTCCTCAAGAACATCTCTGTGAAACGAAGAGCCCGAAGAGTTGCCAACATATTTGTTTTCAAAAATTTTCTACGTTGAAGTTTTATTAAAGTTGATGTTAATTTCAGTTCTTACCTCAAATTCTATCTGGCTTTAATTTCTATTTTCTACTGTATTACCCATTTGCAAGAAAAAGAACAAAAAACCATTACAGGCCGTGACTGGATATGTTTTTTTGTGACTAGCTCTTGTTGCGGTCACTGACTCTGAATTTCGGTAGAACATTTTTATAATTTACTGAATAAATTGACAGTGACAGTTCGATGATTTGTGAAAGGGTGCGTTCACAAATTAAATCCAAAGTTGTCAAGTCCCCATTTGAAAACCCTTAAGAATCCGAGGAATGCGTTGCGAAGAGATTCGCACTTATTTCAGCCATATTTTCTCCTGTAGAACTCGATGGTGAAGAAGTGTGTTAATTAAAATTGTAAGGTAGTTCCTTGTATTGATAAAAGTAAGTAAGTAAGTTCATAATTGCTTCAAATTCAAAAGCTTAAACTGCGAATTACGCTGACTCGCTGGGAGTAAAGTATTGCGAATTCCATAATAGGCATGAATTTTTTTGAGGTCGACATCATGTAATTAATTATTTTAATTAGAAAAGTTAATTTTTTCCAAGCTATAGTAGAACATTCAGTAAAGTTAGAGAAACAATTCTGTTTTCTTGTCAGTTACACTATGACTGGACATTGTAGTTTTATCAATTGAATATTTCTTATTAACGTTGTGATGACATAAATTAAGGACTGCTTACCGGTTAGTCAATACTTAACAAAGAATAACGTCCTAAACATTAACAATAACACGGAGTCACACTCAAAATATTTGCGGGAGACCTATCACGTTTAGTAGAGCTTGTTGCACTGATTACAAAACGGAATATAAAATTTCCGTAACACCCCAAAAATTTGGACTTAGGGCCAAGAAACAGTAATTTGGACTCTTATCCATTGCAAGAAATCTGGCTTTGTCAAATTTTAACAAATTGTTAGTTTTTTAACTATTTTGAAAAAAAGACCTTTTCAACAAAATAAAAACATGGAGTATGGTCAAAACCAAAATTTTCCTTTGAAAATTAACATTATTTTAGAATATATTTTTAAAACAGCATGTTGTTTTAAAAGCAAATATGGTTTAAATTGTTGTTGAAGTTGGGTAAATAACGAAAAACATGGAATTTTTCAAATTATTTAGCCTATACAGTCCAGGCGGTTTTACCAAACCACATGTTTTTTTACATTGTTGAAATGATCCAAATGTCTTTTTTCCAAAACAGTAAAAAAATTTAAAATGGGTCGAAATTTTACATTGCTAGATTTTTTTACAATGGACGAAGGTTGAAAAAACCGTTTTTTGACCGTAACTCCAGATTTTGGGAGTGTTACGGAATTTGTACATACGGTTCTACAAAACATGATAGGTCTCCACCCGCGTATATTTTTCGACCCTGTTTTTGTCACACCATTTATTATTGCAAATACTAACTCGGTTATATTAATTTAATATCCTTTAAAAGTTGAGCCTACGTTATAAAACGGTTTGCTTAAAAGTAAATGTGGTAGATGAAGTGTTCAACTTCTGAATTTAACACATAAAACAAAATTCCGCCAAATGTTTTCCCTTCTATTCTTTAACTATCCCAAAATTTTAAATTTGCATAAATAAACTTGGTACTTAAGTTTAATGCCCCGGTTTATGGGCTTTTAAAAACGACGAGTGTTTACTTGTAATAAAAAAAAAATATTTTAATATTTAACTAACCGATAAAATTCGCACGAGTTTCTTAGACAAAATATAAAACCTTTTAAAATGGAACCAAGAAGTTATGGACCACGTTTGCTCTATAAATCCATCACTTTTTTACCTGTTTATGCATGTGTTTTTGTTTTTAAAAATAAACAACTCACCTTTCTAAGACCTTTGGATCGACTCTACCATCAAAGCCATTTTTGCGACTAAAGGATCCAGTCCCGTATGGCCCCTCTGTGGTCGTACTGGTTGTGGTTGTCATCATAGTCGTTGTTGTTGTTGGTGGTGGCAGCGTTACAAATTCTGGTTCTGCCCTTGGCAACCAATCGTTGCTGCTCAAGTCGTTTTCATTAATGTTTTCCACATCACGCATTATATCATCTTTTCCGACTGCTGGTGCCACCGTCCTCGGATGGCCATGTCCGTTGTTGCTGTAGGTTCTAACATTGTTGGTGTTGTATCGCGATTGCCAACTTGGGTTAGATGGCGATAGTGAAGCGCCACCACCACCACCAGCGCTTCTTCTGCCTTCAAAGTTCCTTCCCGTCCGATGGCTATTCCTGCGGTGATGTGGCTGCTGTCTGCTATCATCATAACTCAATCGTCTCAACCTCAATGGCCGGCCACCAGTTGAGCCGCCAACACCGCCATCTATTGTCCGTGAACTATCACCGGTATCTAGTTTGGTTGTAGCCGTTAGCTTCGTCGTCGTCGACGTCGTCGTCGTGGCGTTCCTACTGTGCAACGCTGATTGTGATTTGCGATTATGAAGACTTTGCTGTTTCTGCTGCTGTGGCAGCTGATAATGATTGTTGCTGCTGCCGCGAGATCGTGTTGAAGCTGGTGGAGCATCTGATCGTGCGTCAAGGTGACTTGTCGATGCAATCACGATGCATATCGATAGTGTGACTATTGCTAATAATTTATTCATATTCTAAAGGTAGACTTTGTTGTTCTTGTTGGGTTTGTAGAGTTGATGATAATTTTATTTTTTTTTTTGTTGATAAAAATTATGGCTTCAAGTTGGTTGTACTTTGATCACGCACGGTTCTGCATCATAAAGGCTGGGATGGTCTCAGACTTGCTACTTGTGTACTTCAATAATTGACCATGTACCTCGATCTTCCCTCTCTGATATACAAACTGAAAAAAGAAAAAAAAAAAAACAACAAAATAAAAGTCAAATTAATATTTATTTTCCTTTAATTTTTGTAGGACGTTCCGTACTTTTGGTATGACCTTCGAGCTCAACGAGGGCAGAGTCTGCCACAAATCAAAAATATTTCGAGTTTCGACACAAAAGGTTGATGTAGCTTATAATGTGTAGTATGGCAAAAAGATCAACGGCGAGTGCAATGGCAATGATCTTCTTGAAAACCGTGAAAGTTTGCTTAAAGGAAGGTTTATTGGGTTGGGGCTTTTGTTTGACTCTGATGTTGTGTTTTGTTTTTGATTTTGTTTTAATTCTTTTGAGTCTTCCAAGAATTGAATCGGATTTTGTTTTAGTTTCATTTTTTTTTTCTTTCAAAGTCGGTTGCAGAAAGCGTTAACTTAATGATTTATAAGAATCGTTTTTAGATGACTGCAAATTTTTTGTTAACTTGACCTTGGTAATAAATTATTTTGTTGGGTTGGGTTATGACGATGCGATGACGGTTGTATATATTCTGTTTTGTATTTAGTTCATTATTGAGGTCGTTTCATGGTATTTAAATTTTAATTCAAGAAAAAGAGTGCTATAATGTAATTTTATTTAATAATTTTGAAATAAAAATCGCTTTGAAAAATTGGAACACAAGAACCGTTTTTTCCGACAATTTTTGAATATTTTGGACGTAAATATATTGGCAAACATTTTTGAAATTCCCCAGTAGTCAATGAAGGCAACAAATTTTTTTACAATAGAGAGAATCCATTTTTTAAGGACTAAAAATGGAAAACTTTTATTCAGTTACTACAAGAAATTGGTAAGTAGAACACTTTATACATTATCAGAGATAACGAAAATGATAATTTAGGTACCTCCCAGATACCCGGTTTTCCTTTTTCTCATTTTCTCGTAAACGACTTAACGCATTTCGATGACAACTTTTGCAAAAATGGTTGATTGAGGTCTCCAGACTTAGGAAAAATGACAGAACATCAGTTTAAATATTAAAAATTTCAATTGAAGTGGATTTCTGTTTCTCGGATGAATAACGCGACGGTCATCTGCCTCTTATTAATTTGGACATCATTTTTGTTCACCTTAATGCATTTACCCGTAATTGGAAGGTGTGCTGGCGACTGCTGGACGACTTATTTTTTCCAAGTGTATTTCAACTCAAAAAGAGTTGTTGAATTCTTAAATCCAAAATTTCTAAAGTTCGAAATCAAGAAACACAATTTTTCGAAAACCTTAATCACAACAAAAATCCAATATACCGAAAATTTAGAATTGCAAGAAACCTCAATCCTATTACCCTAATTTCGGATTCATGAAAATTTTTCACTTAAATTTTTCTGGTTTTTCGGTTTAATTTTTCTATTTCGGAATTATTATGTATCAATCTTTTGAGTTTTTGGAATTTTAGGTTTTCAGGATTATGGGATATCGGGACCAAAAGTTTTTGTGATAACTGTTAATTAATTTTTGCAACTAAAGCTGGCTAAACGGAAAATTTCCTTAAACATCTTTCTAAACCACCCTTTTTGTACCATTCAAGACTATTTAGAGCAAAATGGTATGATTTTTTTTAACAAGTATACGTCTGCTGCACACCACCCTGCAAAACAAAATGTCAATTTGAGAGGAAAAGAATTATATCTTATGGTATGATGAGGTATAAGATAGTCTCGTTAGCCTGAATCTGACGAAATAGAAAAGTTATTTTTTTATTTTTTCCTCATACACAACATCAAACAACTCACCATAAATGTTTAAACTTTCTCTAATCTTTAAAACTATACATAAGCTGCTGTTACTGCTTCCAGTCACACTAATACTCGACTTCTTCAAACAACATCACCGATGGAAAATCAGTTTTTTTTGTATTAAATTTTCAATGAATCTTAAAATCAAATCCTCTCTCTCACGATCACGCAGTTTTATTATCATCAAGTTACACATTAGCACTCTCCAACAATACCTAAAAGTCAATGGGAAATATCAACTTTCTTTTCTATCAATCATTGCATGTATTGTATATGCTGTCATTTAAGAATACCTTATAGTTAGCTAGTTACATGTTCGATGCTCCATGCAGTCTGCGATTGATCTACTTTTCTTCCCAAAAAAGGTGTTAATCCCATGAAATATCATTCTTCTTTTCTGTCCACAAATGGTGTGAAATGTACATTGTACATTTATTAAACTCACGCCCCGCGTGCTCTCTGATCATTGTAAAACATCGCTATACGAAAAAATAACATGAATTATTCATAAGGCCCCCATCACATCGAATATATACACTGACCGACCAGCCAGATGTGTATTTAAAGATTATATCAATAAATACCAGAGTATATCCATCTGGATTGTGGTTCCCCCTTTACCACCCCGTCCGATGAAATATTTACTTGACAAACGTTTAGCTTCTTGTTAATAAAATAATTTCCCATAACTAACTTACAAAACATATTAATTCTGTAAGAAGAAAAGATCCAAGTCATCGGGCCATAAATAACTGAAATGTATTTTTTTTTTATTATTTATGATCAATGAATCCATTATTCATTAATATCTATTGAATGTCTAAGCGCCATATATATAGTCTCTTTGTATTTTTAAACAATTTTCCATTTTTCTACAGAATTTCCCAAGATCAGTAGTCAGAAAGTCAGAAAATTAGAAAGGAAAAACGTAAGAGAAAAAAACTTTCCGCAATTGCGCTTCCATCACATAGTATGTGAATTGCTGAAATGCTGATCTTGATCATGATCATGATTACAACAATCGATAACATGAATCACACTCTGACAGTCAATTTTCACTTCAGATAGTTTTCTAAGAAAAAAAATATCGAAAAAAAAATCTATAATTGAAAGCCACGATCTATTATAATGTCTGGAATACAAATTAATGACACTCTGTGACATCATTCGTCCAATTGCTTGATAAATATTATTTTGTTCTTCATCTTCATCTTCATCTTGAGCGCAGAGTCTATGCCGAGTAAATATATGAGGTCGAGTTCAACAATTGAAGATCAAAATGGCAGCACATCGTCTTCCTTCAATTGCCTCGCTCAACAAAACTAATGTTTTCATTAACTTATGTAAGTCACAATTTTATTTGTATGATTTATTTGAAAAAAAAGGGAAAATAATTACAGAAATGTCACCGCATCAATATAAATTACAATGTGACCAATTGAAATAACCGATTTTATCGAGTTTTTCTTCCAATTACACATTTTTGTTTTAAAATACCTCGCTGCTTCGATTGAATTTATTGCCTTTTGAGTTTCCTCTTCCACACACAATGCACTATCACGACAAGATAATATGAAATTGATATTTAATTCCATACAAAATTAACACATTATTCGAATTTAAAAGACGCTAAAGTTGACCATATATTTCAAGAAGAGACATTTTCCACCCACACGTTTTGAAGATAACATTTCACGACATTATTATGGAGGGCTCATCAATGGATCTTGTGTCGGAAGCCGATGCGTGGCAGTTAAGAAGTCTTGTTTAGAGTAGTTAGAGAGCCTACGCACAGCAGCTTATGCGCATACCTAAATGCATTGTTAGGAAACAAAATAATAATACCTATTAGTTAATTAATTTATTTTAGATGGAAATAGAGGTGATAACATGGTATAATGTGAGGATTGTGCGAAAAGTTTTATTTTTAACTTTTCAAGTAGGTTCCACTTGAATTTTAATGAGAAACAAAAACACAAACAGTGTGTAGGTTAGCGCGATTTTCTTATTTTTAACTTCCCATTGGAAATTTTTGTAACTGACCCATTTGTTGACATTTTACCAGAATTTGGCTTTTGTCTCTAAAATCCATATTAATCTTAATTATTATATCTTAACACCGAATGAAGATATCTTCTTCAGATGGATTTTAGTTAATTTATTTTTTTATTTGATAGTCTCTAAAAAAAAAGATTTCATTACGATTTTTCAAAAATATATAAAAAGTGATTTTTATGACACGTCTTTCATCTCAACATCTTAAGAAAAATTATGAAATCGACTGAATGCAAACATCAATTTTAGAAAAAAAATAAACCAATGCTACATATTTTTTCAATGACAAAAAAATATATGAGTTATTTTAAATAAAATGAAAACTGAAATAGGAGTAAAATATAAAGTAGGTTTTAAAAAAGTTTAATTTCACAGCTTTTGCAATTTTTTATTAAAAATGCTGTTTTATTATAAAAGTACTGTGCCATCTTATAAGGCCTTTAATTCTGCAAGTGGGTTAACCCTGATTTCTCGAAAAGCAAAATCTCAAAAGACTGATTGATCAAGGGCTAACAGCAAATTTCGATAACAGAAATATGTATGTATAGCTGAAATAAATCTACGAACATATGATATCGAAATCAAAAGTCTAGCAGGATTATTTTGTCACCGGGAGTGTGGGTGGGGGTTTAAAAACGGTGAATTTTCAGATTTTTTTTATTTCGGTGGTATAACCACTTTAGCATACATTTAAACTATAAGCAGATCAGATTAAGTGCGAGAGGGGTAACCGATTCATATCAATAGTATAATTAATGATGATGAAACGTTAGTCTGTCTGCATGTATGTAGGGCGTTGCCGAAAAAATGTGCAATAACAATGCAGTTCCTTAAATAATTATGATATAAAGCAAAATTGTTGAAAAAGTTTGGTGCAAGTGACTTTGACTGCTGCATTCAACCGGAAATATGCACTTGAAAACTCATTTTTCAACTGACTTCAACTGCATATTTTAGACAGATAGCTTCATGTAAATTTTCATAAACCAAACTTTTTGGTATCAGGGAAGGACGATCTATTGAATTGGCAACATTTTTTTTTGTTACCATAATTATTTAAAAAAAACTGCATTGTTAATGCACATTTTCTCAGAAACGTTTCCAATATATGCAGGGAGACTATCTGTTACGTCATCACTATGACTGGGCCTTATTATTATTTTAATATGAATCGGTTATCTCTCGCGCAAGAAATCTGCTCCCGGCTCTCGGTCTATGCCCTATAGAACATAGATATTATTTCAAAAGTAAACATAACGGTTCTGTAGTTGTTTTATACTTTTATTTATAAATTTTGGTGGAAAGGTAGCATAAGACGTTGTTTGGATTTATTTACTGTGTTCCTTTCGGTTTCAAAATGGACTTATAAGTATTTCTGAATGCCTTATTGTCTTTAGAGAACAAATCTTTGAATGTAGTCAGAAGTACTAGGTAGTACTTCCAAACACCCAATGGGACACCACCATTTATAGTACAGATACGCTCAATTGTACACATTGCGAAGCTGCTTACAAGTATTTCAATTATCAGTTGTCATGCCTTCTGTACTTTTTGATTGACTTTCTCCATTTTTAAGAAATATATCATCACTAAAGAATCAAAGAAAATAAATCTGTTATCAACACTCCCAGCTTTCTACGAAAAACATATGCCTTGAATAATAAATTCAATTTAATGAAAAACATGTGTTTTCATAACTGCTAGCCTTTTTCTTTATGAAAGATCATTTAAACTAAATCCCCTCTTGTGACCACAATGTCTTATTTCATTTCAGCATTTGGATTAACGATTATAAATTGATAACTACATTTCAATTAACAGCAAAAGCGTCCGTGCATTTAAATCGCTACGCATGTCTATACAATTTCAAGCGTCAACATCATTACATTGATCACTGGACGTACATATACATAGGCTGATCAATATTGCCGACAAGATAGTTAATTAAACCAAACTGTTGCGCAAATGAAAATGTCCCATTGCACCGCACGAAATAATGTCCTATACGATACCTCTGCCTCTCGAACCTATATAAACAAAGCAACTTGCTTTGATTATATCACACCAACAAATCAGAAAGCACATAACACAAATAATGTGTGCCTAGTAGGTAATTATCACATCATTTTAATCGAAAGTAATCATTGGATGTCGAAATCAATTTAAAAACTCAATTGAATTGTTTGCAGTTTGCAGAGTTAGATTAGGGTCTATGACTCTATAAATTGTATTAAAAAAAAAATAATAATAACACAAAACTACAATTGCAATCAATTGGATCTTGTGATAAATTAAAAAAAAAAAAGACTTTTAGCAATTGCATGCAAATATTCTTAAAATAGAAAGTCAAACATAAGGTTAAGGCGCACTCAAGTGCATTAAGTTGTGCTATGCAGTTTACACACACGCTGCTGTCAATAGTTCACGCTTTGGCTAAAATCGTGCCGGAATCTATTAGATTTGTTAATTTAATTACAAAGTTATCTCAGTTCAAATGACAAGTGTAGACAACTGGACATGTACTGGACATTGCACAGTCAAAGTCACTTTATGTTGTTTTTTTAAGAAGCACAAAAAAAAAACAAGAGAAGTAAAAATTGCACTGAATGCGCAATTTTTCTAACAAAACGTCAAGAATGACAGCAATTCAACATGGCGCTGGCTGCAGTAACAAACGATGCAATAGATTCGTTCACAATGAGCAATTTGAAATGTCGAAATCAAAATCACCAACGGCCGGTGTTGAGTGTTCAACTAATTAAAGGCGTCTTTGTTTGTTTTTTTTTCGTATAAAAAAAGTTTAGCTTAAAAGAAAACAACGCAACAGATTGAATAAAAAAACCACATGGATGCATTTAATTTTCTTTGGTAATTTATGGGTTTCGAATGTTTACGATCGGAGTTAAATTGTCGATTTGTTGTGCAATTAGCTGCAGCAAAGCGCCCCCTGTGGGTTGAAAATTATTAAATACTCAGTACTAATACTCACATTCGAATGATGATGAATGACTAATGTTTGTCGATGGGATTTTTTCCAGCTGCATTTTTGTTTATTAAGTACCTACTTTTTTTGTGTGATTGAATTGCTGGTTTTCCAATTTGGTTGTTTTGCAATCGATTAAAAGGATAAATAATTGTTTTCCGGGAGAAAGAGTCATTTGTTTTGACGATGATGATGTTAATAGGTTGAGAAAGGAAATTTTAATGGCTGCATTTTTTATTAGGGGAACGAAAATTTATGGTAAGGTACTTTTTTATTTGTATGTTTTTTTTTGGGTATAGTGCTGCTATAAGCATTATGTAAGAGGAATATTATAGCATTTATGATTGTTTGTTCATCTTTAACGTTTGAAGAAGGTATGATGTGAAAGGTCTATAAATTATATGAATAACTCATAACCCTGAGACTTTTTAAAAGTACCGTCTAAAGAAATAATAAATTCTTAAGCTCACTGTTGGTACTTGACCAATTTTACAGCAATTTAAGAATTTTTTATATAAACAAAAACTAATTGGGGAAGTGCTAATTACTCCCTAAAAAAATCTTGCTTTAACGTTAAATATGAATCAACATTTTAAAACGAAAGTTATTGCAAATAAAATGTTCATTATTATGAGCTAGCTCTCCTAAATACATTTTTTTTTTATTTTTGTGAGCATTTTATACGTACTATACATGATTATCAGTTTACTTATGGGAATTCAGGAATTGGGGAATACCTACATAAGTTTAGGATTTTTATTTTGTTTATACATCAGCATTTTTGTTTCAATTAGCCAGTTTTATTTATAGATTATAGTGTTTAGTTTTTTGAATTTAATTCTGATTCATATTACTCGGAGATGCAAACAAGATTTTTTAGCAATCACAAAGAGTTTTTTTCTGTATTGAGGTTGAAATTAGAGATTTTGTGTGGGTATTTAGAATTTAAATTAAAGCAATTTTTAAAAACTGGTGCAGATACCTCGTTAACTGCTCAATCCTTTATCAAATTAATACAATTTGTATTTTAAGACTTAAGAGCTTAACATTCGAAACACATAGAAGAATACAGTTCTTGCAAAACTTTTCATTTAAATTTTTGTTAGATTTTCAGCAACAATTTCTAAAATTTGTTTGGTCACACAAATATTTAGGATTATACATTTATTCTCCTTTTGCAAATTTCAAATTTCAACAAATCCTCATTATCAATCGGTTAAATAAGCAGTTCAGTTCAAATAACAATCTTAGTCAAAAATAAATAAAATGCATAATTGGGTCGCACATACTTTATCCTGCAGTTTAATATATTGCTGTACGATATTTGTTGGTTAAGATTTTTATTTTATTAAAAGAATGTGGACATAAGGAAAAGAACAAAAAAATAAAATTTTGCTTAATTTTTCAAAACAACTTTTCATTAAAAACTTTATAAATTTTTTTGAATAACACCAAGAATTAGCTTTTGAAAAATTTTGAACAAAATTGCCTTAACCGTATAGAGAAATTACAAGTGCAAGAAAATAATAATGAGATAAATATGGTAATTTTCGATAAAAAAAACTTAGTACCGCTTAGGATTATTTCTGTTACTTTGGGGCAGCGTTACCACTGCCGGAAAAAAAAAGAGTAAATTTGAATTAAAAAACGTAGTAGATTGAACAAAATCGGAGTAGATTGCAAAATTAACTTTTTTTTATATAAATGTATAAGAAAGAAAAAAAAATCTAAAAACATAAAACTTAAATTCTTTAACACAAAAATATAAACATAAAAAAGTTGGTGTGAAGAGTTAATTTATATAATTCTTATTATGGAAACTCTGGGGTTAAATACAGTACACAGAGTGAAATAGAGAAAAAAAGTAGATTTGGCTTTTTATTTATAAAATTGAAGTAGCTTCAAATAGATTTTAAAAATGTAATAGATAATGATATTTTGATGATGGCGCGAAGTAGGGATTAGATTTTATAAAAAAAGAAAAAATGTAGCAAATCTACAACAATTATAAAGGGGGATCTCTGCTTGAGAGTAGTTCTCAGTTCTCAAGAATCCCATCAAATTTTTACCACATATCATTCCTTTCTCATGTCAGAAACATGAATATTAAAAATTAAACAAAATAGGGAAGGTCACTTTTCAAGTTTTGGCTTTTATAGAACTATATTTGAAAATATTACAAACGATTTGGAAATATAAATTTGAATTGGGACAACATTGTTATAATTCTGTTAAAGAAAGAATATTGGAAAAAACAAAAATACACGACTGGGTCGCACGTACTTGTTCTTAGGGCAAAAATTGCTAGGTACGTTAAAATCCCTTATATAGAGTTCTTTAAAATAATTAATTTTATAAGAAATGTTAAAAAACATAACAATCATCACTTCAATTCAGCAATTCCAAAGTAACGGAGAGGACAAAAAAACGCTTTCAAATTTGTTTATCTCATTGAAGAAGTAATATTTTTTCTTGAAACTTCGTAGGTGCCGAGGGCATTTTATAAAGTTATCGACCTAGAAGTCTTATTAAAAACTCATAACTGTCAGTAAAGTTATTAATCTTTTATAGCTATCTGTTATAGCTTTTTCAAAGGTGCCAATCCTCTCATCAGACTCCTCTTTCCGTCAATTCTATTTTGTTTGTGGTGCTAAGCCGTAAAGTTATTCATTTTAATCGAAAAACTTTTTTCTATACCCAGGTAGGATTCGAACCCACGCAAGCTTAGCTTCAGAGGCCAATACACTTTTTAAATATATACACATAAGAAATGTTCGGTACCTTTTACTAAAGCGCTCTTAAGTCACTCTCCAGAGAAATAATAATTTTTCAGGGTTTTTAGTAATTTTTTTTTCTCTGTTTTTGGAAGAATGGTATTTCAGCTTAAAAGACTTATTTATCTTATTTTTATAAGATTATGTGAAAAAAGTTGGCCAATATCTTAGCTTACGCATTTTCAGCCTTTCACTAAAAAAAAACTTCTTGAAAACAGTTGTTAGAAATTGAGTTCTCCACGACAACAGTTTTTTTTTTTATTTACGATCGATATTTTTTGACGAACATAATGCGAAATGTATACGTAATTTATTAATTTATTTTCAAAATTAATCCTAATTCAGGTATCGATAGTATTGAAAATATTTTTAGGATCATTCCTCAAAATAAACACAAGAAAAAAAAAAGATTTGATGAATTTGATGGCGGTGGCAGAATATTACATTCAAAGTATATTAAAAATTTTGTCATGTTTTGCTTGATCCGTTTATCGAATGTTTTTTGTGTGTTTGTTGTCTGTGTTCTCTTGACCGAAACCTTTTTATTATTTCGGCGATGTCATTAAAAAAGATGAGGATGAGTGTTTTTTTTTTTTGCTGCAGAAAATAAATTAAAATGATTTTGAAGTTGTTTGATTAACATCATATCTAGATAGATTTTCATACACAAATAATGAAAAAAAAAGATTAGTCATATTTTGTATGCTTCCAGACAAAAACCCAAATAAACTTCTAATTTGAATTCAATTAAGTAGACTTCCTGTCCAGTGCAGATAGATTTTTAAGTGGACTAGGGTGCTAAAGATATTTTGTTTTTAACAACGACATATTTGGCAATAGGTTTTAGTTTCTTTACCGCCAAGTTTTTTAATTATTAAAATATTCAGAGATAGTTGACATTATTATTACTACTTGTTTTTTTTTAGCAAAAATGTACCATGAATCTCAAAATATTTGTTTGCTTTAAAGCCAATTTTAAATATTAAATAATGATTCAGATTTTTTTAAAAATTCTAGTTTACATTGGTTATTCAAGAAAGAACGATTGTTTTTTTCTTCATTCATGGTCTCAAAACCACTTTACTAATATTCTTCTTTAAGTAGGTACTTTTTTATTCTTCCAATTTATTTTGGAAACAAAACTTCAACAAAAAAAAAAACATTTACTTTATCTCCATTATTGCTTTGGAAACTTGCGTTCCTTTGAATATTTCTCAATCGATGTAGAAAAAAGCCTTCGCATTTATAGCTTTCTTATCTGATTAAAAGTTTTCAACATCCAAACAATACGGGTACTATTATTATTCCTTTCCCTACATGGATCATTCCCACTCAAGTTTTTTGTTCAATAAAATATAAACGCCTCCAGGAAGATAACCATTTTTTTTTGCTCATAGAATAAATCCTTTTTCACTCTCATTCTTTTCAGAAAATAAGAAAAAAGAATACGAAAAATTAAATGTACACTCAACTATAATCACATCATAAATAAAATCTCGCCTATCGAATGCGCAGCCAAAACCCCCTGCACTCACAATCTCAAGGCAAGTCTTTATTCTCCCCATAAGCGAGCTATAGAAGATCGCAATAATCCATTCATAACCTCAAGACACCTTCCCTGTATTGCTTCGCTTCGTGCGTGTCTGTCTGTCGGTCTGTCTAGTCTAGCCGACTGGAAGACTACGAAGATACGCCTGCACAAGGTGATCTTGCCAATGCATATTGCTTAAGATACCCATCCCATGCACCTCACCGATGCTGCTGCTTCCACAATGAAACCATAAACGTTCGGTGGGTGGATGGATAACTCGCACCGCAATCAATTTTATCAAAATAAACAAACGTTCACAAAAAAGTGCGGTGATCAGTTTTTAAGCTGCACGACTGATCCGACAACGCACGATGCGTGTGATCGTGCCTTAGTTTGTTTACAATGTTCTCCATTGTAAGACAAGCAGACAAATTATATGCATCAACATAACTCACATCAATTCAATTAAACTGCAATATCCGGATAATTGATTGCGCTCCTCGATTAATCCACAAAATAACTCTGAAAGATCGTTTTTTTTTTGTTTTGTTGGTTAATTCCTCTTCTGTGATCGTTTGATTAATTTATTTGACCCACTCTCGAAAATCGAAACAATTTTTGTTGTTTGCTGATCGTTTTCAAAAAGGCTTAACACTTTAGAATATTTCAAAATATACGTTCGATGAAATATTGTAATTTTAAAATTTTTTTTTTTTTAATGTATTTTTCTAAAACAAAAAAGATCGTTCTAGCTCTTGAGATATTAAATGCACGCGCACCGACGACAACCGCTTGCACGCTTTGTCCCGAATCAACTGAATCCGATTGACTGAAACTGAAAGTCAATTAGCTAACAGAAACAGAACTGCAATCCAACAGTTCGTTCACTGGCTTTGTGAATGATCGTAGATGCGGGGGATGACGCGACGACGCGAACGCGACGGTGCGGTGTTGTCGACGACAAAAACAACGACAGCAACCTAGAGTACACGCATCTTATACAGAGATACTTTCAGTGAGTGTCTTTTTGGTGCAACAAGATCAGAGACAAAGTGATCACCATGCTTGCCTCTTGTCTTTTAGAGGCCTTGTTGGTTTGTTTTGACCGGTTTTTATGTCTTCTGCTTGTGGAACAGGTTGGATTGCATTCATCGAACTCTTTTTTAACATCTTCAGGTCCATATAAGAGAGATTCTTACGGAATTCAAACATCACTGAATTGAGTAATTTTAATAAAATTTTAAATATTTATCTCAAAATTCAAATACACTCAAAGTTCGATGAAGAAAACTTTGTTCAAAGTTTGAGTTTGCAATGATGGTGTTTGGTCTGATGGAAGAAGAAATAAGCTCTTAAACAGTGATGTGTAAAAATGTGTGATAAAATTCTGAAAGTGGGCTTAGGAATTTGCGTTAATTTTAATTCTAGTTATTTAGAACAAACTATTTATGCAAGTGGTTAACAAGTTTTCTGTAGAAAACAAGAAGACTGACCAAAAAATGAAGATCATTTTCAGATTACACGTGATTACTATACTGAGCCAGGGTTACAGGTTCCTAAAAAGTACTGCAATTGCCAATTAGAAAGGTAGTAACCATTACCGAGTAATTTGAAGTCCCTAATAATACGAATTCATTGCTTACATGGTACATTTTTTCTGTATGGCAGTACAATGAATATACTGATGAAGAAAATTTATCGATAAAAGAAAATGAATAAAAATAAAAACAGCACTGTAAGTATGCTCAACGGTTTAAAAAATGACTCAAATTAAATATGAAAATTACCATTTGAGTGCATTGCAAGCATTTTGTCTGAGTCATTTTCTATAGACACAGAAGTTGAGATACTCTTTTTTTTTTGGCATTTCATGATTTATTGGCTACTGATTCGGTCTATTAATTTTTGAGCTTTGTGGTCTTTTTGGATTTGCCAGTCATATACAAAATATGGAAACACAAAGAATACAACGGTTTTTGTAAATGCTTAAAGGAACAGCATCATCACTAAACCTGATTCCAATGTTTCGAGACAAAATAATGCTAACTGTTAATATTTGAATGACTAACCTACCTTTTATGTTCTTTTATGTTATAAACTGTTCCTAAAGAATTGATAGAAATCTCTTTGATACTCGTTGTGCTAAACCAAAATCAAAAAGATGCTGAGTGCGACACATACTGGCAAACTCGTAACTTCCCATTGGTGCCCCTGAAAACTAGAGATTCTTATTAGAATATCGACATAATCGAGATCTTCGAAAATGGGATTTTCTTATCAGTTCTTTATTGCGTCATTGTGTGTAAGATTAAATAAGCTGGAGGTGGGTATAATTTTCATATATATAGAGACGAACTTTATGTGTTAAACTACATCAATAAAAAAACACATTATAAAACTTGTTTGAAACCTCTTTGTGCAATTTTTGAGGATATAAGTTGTAAAAAAAATTTATTATTCGTTCTCGAGATTAGGTGAACGAAAAAAGTTTAACGACGGATTTAGATTCTAGCGACTTCAAAAAAAAAAAAAAAACAATAAAATAACTTCGAATCGAATTTTAATAAAAGATCAACAATTATTTATATCGGTTCAATGGAGGGCACACTAACACCTTTTAAATTTCTATGTTTTGCTTATCTATTAAAATTATTCAAAATTATAGAAAAAACGCAATTTATTTACTTTTAAATAAAAAAAAAAATTGTGAAATCACAAGGGTTACAAAAATATTCACTCTTATAAAAATTATTTTTTTACCAAGCTGAACGATAACCACCTGCACCACCAAGAGCTTGAACAAGAGCAGAACCATGACCGCTAGCCAGAATTGGTGCAGAATAAACTCCATTGGCAGGATAACTAGATACAGCTAATGGACCAGTATAAGATCTTTGGACAGCGAAAGAGTTGGTGTTTAGTCCGTTTTGTCCATGAATTAGATTGGAGACCAATGGAGAAGAATGTATTTGATGAGTCAATGGAGCAGAAATATACGGGTGATGAGCAGTGTGAGGAATGTAGTTTGCAACAGCTGGACGCAATACTAAGGAATCGGGATGAATAATTGTTGAGCTATAAGATGAAACAATAGAAGGAGATGGATGCGCATGGTTTCTTGAATGAATTGAATTGGCAAGAGTATTATGTCCATATTGTCCTGAGATGATTGACGAAACTGGTGCAAGTGAGGATCCATGAATATTGCTACCTAAAGTAGACTGAACGCAGACCAGGACGGTAGTAAAAATGGTAATCTGTAGAAAATAAATAAATTATTTAAATATTTTGCATTGTTTTTGATCGAAGTCCTTACAAAACGGAACATTGTGGTTAAGCGTGGTGATATAACTTCAAGAAAAGTCGGAGTTGTCAATGATCTTAGTTACAAAGTGCTTGCTTTTATACAAAATTATTACTTTGAATAAAACAATCGAAAGTGTTGCAGTGATTGTTAAATTAATTATCAAGTTTTATGTTTTATTTTATTTTTTAGACAAACCTAACTGTTAAAAAATTAATTTATTGTTTTACATTTATCTGATAAAATGATACTTAATTAATTTTTTTTAACCAACCCATGTTTGGGGTTAGAAATTGCTTCGTTCAATGGGTATTGGCTGATGATGTTTTGTTAGAAAGTTAATAAGTTTCTTCTTTTTTTTGTAGATAAAATTGAACTGTAACATACTTAGTTTAACCATCGTAAAAATGTTAAAATGCATTACAATAATTAGTATAGAAATTGGAAGAAATTTTCAGTGTTATTTTACGCTGCAGTGTTTAATGATGATATTTCAAAACGCAAATTTTTTTCACTTTAAAAAAAAATTAAAAAAAAAAAAAAAATAATAATCACTTTTGGGGGCCAATTTGTGGTGCAAAATATTAACCTTTTGAAATATTGACCAAGATCATGTCTTAATACAGCAGCGCTAGTGGTATTAACAACATATAGAACAGTTAAAATTTCTTGGACACTACTTAAAAATTATATACAAAACTACTTAAATGCAAATAAACATTTTTACAATCTTCAATAGAATGTTATCACTATAAAAAAAAATCCGCTAAGCCATAAGTAGTCTGGAAATTGTAAATTGCTTTGAAATCATTGAACAAAACAATTTAAAATACAAAACTTGGGTAGGTAAATTATAAAAAAATAAAAATTAATTAGCATTTTATCAGATTAACATTAATTCAGTGGTAGATGCTAGTAATAAATTATTGTTGGAACAGTTAAATTCTTTTAAGAAAATTAAACACACAATTAGATAAGTAATTAATTTGACAGTCACCGCAATACTCTCGATAGTGTTATAGTAAAAGTTATAATTTTGTATAAAAGCAAGCACATTGTAGCTAAGATCATTGACAACTCCGACTTTTCTTGAAGTTATAACACCACACTTAACCACACTTAACCACAATGTTCCGTTTTGTAAGGTCTTCTTTCAAAAACAATGTACAATAATATTTTAATCATTACTATCTTTTCTACAGGTTGCACTTTTTACTGCCATCCTGGCCTGCATTCAGTCTACTTTAGGTAGCAATATTCATGGATCCTCACTTGCACCAGTTTCGTCGATCAGCTCAGGACAATATGGAAATGGTGCTCTCGCCAATTCAATTCATTCAAGAATCCCTGCACTTTCATCTCCTCCTATTGTTTCATCTTATAGCTCCACAATTATTCATCCGGATTCTGTAGTACTGCGTCCAGCTGTTGCAAACTACATTCCTCACACTGCTCATCACCAGTATATTTCTGCTCCATTGACGCATCAAGTACATTCTTCTCCATTGGTCTCTAATCTAATTCATGGACAAAACGGACTAAACACCAACTCTTTCGCTGTCCAAAGATCTTATACTGGTCCCTTAACTCAAGCTGTATCTGGCTATTCAGCCAATGGAGTTCATTCTGCACCAATTCTGGCTAGCAGTCATGGATCTCCTCTTGTTCAAGCTCATGGTGGCATTAGTGCTTATCGTTCAGCTTGGTAAGGGACACAAATTTATAAGTTCTTCACCATTTTTTTTGTTTCCATTTAAAGATTAAATATATTTTAGTATCAAATAATTTTTTTTTTTTTATTATTAATTTAAAATTACTTCGAATCCTCAACACTTCTTAATAGAAATTTTGTCTTGGGTTTTCGGACAGAGGAAAATGAAAATAATAATTAAAAGCTAAAAGCTAAAACCAATAAACGAATGTCCAGCGTTCTTGGGGTTTTAGTAGGTTTCTATTAAAAGGTTGAAACGATTTATCTGGATACAAAGCCGTGTGGTTATAATGAAAATACGGTAGAAGATGCACTGTCTGTGCTGAACCATATTTCACATCTCACGTGGCATCCCTTATGAACTCATTCGCTTGTGAAAGAGAGCCATGGGAAAATCTCGTTTTTTTTAGAAGATCATTCCACTAAAAAGTAAAAGCTTTATCATCCCGGTTGTGCTGTATGGGGAATAGGCATAGAAATTCTCAAGAATAAAAATGCAAACCTTTCAAAGTTGCTTTTGCGAGAAAGGTTCTTTGAGTGTTGTTTTTTTCCAGTGTGTATCATTAGACAACGAAAGAAGATTTAACAACGAGGTCTCTACTGGTTTTATAACAACATCGACTTGAGTCCTATTTCTCAGCAACTTCTAGCATAAACAGTTCTACTAATTCACTTTTGTTCACAAAAAGTACTTTACTGGGTTCAATGGAGAGTTTCTATTGGCATTAGATGTCGTTTATGTATTAAATAATGTAGTGAATTCAGCGTTTTTACTTTGATGAGAAATAGGCCTCAAGGTCCCAGCGTACAATTCTAACATTCTTCAAAAATTAGTGCAGAATACATTTACCCCAGAGACACGATTTTTGAAAAATTGAGGTAATTCTGTAGGTTGGACCTATAGATTTCGCGTTGATATTACTTACGCCAAGAGGCGTAAGGCACTTCAGCCAACCCGTCTCGAAAAGCAAAAGTGTCTTCAGATTATTTAATAATACCAAAGTAGATACCGATTTGACACGAAGACCACAGCAAGAACTAAGTACTTATTCTGATGTTCTTTCTTAACTCACTTGTATAAATCTTATTATCTTGCAAGCCAAAGCCCATATCAGAACCTCTTCTAGGAATCTATTTCAAGGGCAAATGCAATTGCAATCACTCACACCATACTTACCAACATCATACTGATTTATATCTATGCCTCGCCATTCAAGTGCATTCTAAATAATTACTTTCAGCCCGCAAGTATCTATCCAGAGCTGTCTATCTTGTCTATCTCCACACCACCACCTATACCAACTAACCAACATCTATAGAGAGAAGAGAGACAATGACAAACTTCTTGCACTTCTTCAGATATTGCTCTCGGCACGCTAGTTCATCATATATTTTATCACTGCGGAGTTCAGCCCACGTTAAGAGTGAACTTGTCGACCGAACAACTTGAACCTTTGCGTTTTCCGAACCCAAACCATAAGGAGAAGGAAGGAAAACACACTCGTTGTTGAAAAGTGTATAGAGCTGGCATACGCATAAGCAAATACCTTAGACCAAAGCTGAATCAACCTACGGCAAGTTGCACCTGAAGTAGGTGCCATATAAAGGATAAACCACTTGGTGAGGATGATAGAAGCAAATAAAACCACGACCTGACTTGACCGCGTACAACAAGTGGACAGATATGAACGAGTTAAGTCCAAGTTGCGTCGCGTACGTGCCTCTGCATGGAAAACTCACTAAATCCATACAAAAGACAAAGATCTATCTGCAAATATTGTATAGAGAGGGGAGAGGGTGCACCAAGTCGCCTTCGTCCACTATATAGGTGGTGTTGGAACTACTTCGGCTGCTGCTGTTGTAGATGCAGAGCGCAATAGCAATGATTGTGGAGACTGTTGATGGCATACACGGTGATGATGAAGCCCGCAATGCGATGATCTTGTGTGCCGGCCAAAGAGCACCACTTCCAGAATATGATCATCGAACAAAGTCAACATTATTTGTTGTGTGCATTTGTATTGCAGATAAATAGAGAGATAGCCCGGTTCCTGGCTGCGGAAAATTCATCTTCCGCGAAATGCTGTGCAGCAGCACTGTCCCTTTTACTCAGAAGTCAGGAGCTGATGCGCGGATTCTTTAACACAAAACGGAAACCAGTTTCGTTTTGTTTAGCAAAGAGGATAAGGTAAGACACCTTTCCAGGCGGTGTGTATGGGTACGTTTTCTAGCTGCAGTGCTGCTGCTGCTGGCTGGTAAATTGTGGATTTAAGTTGCCAATGCTGTCAAAGTATTTCTATACCTTATAGACGGAAAAATATGTATGAGGATGCCTCTAAGGGTCATTGAAATGGTGTGAGGTGATTCTTCTAAAGCGATTTAGACAATAGAAATGCCTATTTGTAAATGGTTGATGGGGGCCATTATTGAGTGGTACCTACTATGCTCTTGGCAATGGATTACTCAATTTGTATGGAATGCTATATATTTGTTTAGATTGAAGTTGCTTTCGGCTTGAAAAAACATTTGTAGTTCTTAACCTTTACAAAACGAGTGTTGATTATGTGCATAGTTCATGATGATGGGATAACATCCACAACACATGCAAAGTCAAGTTGTTGAGTTGGGGGTTTTTCTGTTTCATTTGCATATACAACTTTATGCATGTAGTTTTTGATATTCGGAGGTCAGTTATACAATTTCTTAATTTTTAATATTAAAAATGTTATGTTATTTTAAGGTGTGATAAAAAGTAAAGAATAGGGTGGTTCTTAAGTAGAACACATATTGTGTTAGATGGCTTTTTATTCTGTTCAAAATGAACAGAAACTTGTCCAATGAAATTGCAAGTTTTCAACCACCAGTACCAGTACACGACATTGTTCAAAACAAAAAAAAAAAAAAAAAAAAAAAACAGAAAATGGTAAGTACACAATTCAAAGCTAAATTTTTGATCTGTACTCAATTTTTGTCAGTTCTTACTCCAAGGAAATACTTTAAGTTAAACATTACTCCCCCATTTGTTGAAGACTCAAACAGTTTACGGATGCTTTCTGCTTCTTAAGCATTCCCAAGATTCAGCTCTTCCATAAGCTTGCTTGAATTGTTGAGAAGGGAAATTGATCGTTGTTGAAGTTTATGTTCCTACCACCATTCTTAGAAATCATCAGGATTTTTGCAACAGTTTTCCATTTTTACGGAAAGAATCAAGTAGCCGTTGTTAATGCTATAAGAAATGATGAAGACCCTCACAATCTGCCGAAGCCTCATTAAAATAAAATGCACGACTGGATCGCATGTACTTGCTCTTATAGATAGATAAAGTTACATACAAACTATGCTAAGCATTTTTAAATTTAAGTTAATGCAATTTTAGAATAAAATTAAAAAATGCATAAAACTCGATTTTCAAATGACCAAAACAGCTTTTTAAATGAATTTGATCTAAAACCGATGTATGCAATTTGATTTCTTCAATAAAGACACATTTAAAAAAAAAATATGTGAAATCGTTAGAAAAAAAAACTATATAAAATTGGTATGCAATTTTTAAAATATTATTTATAAACATCTTAAAACTAAATTTTGAAAAAAAATATTGATCAGTTTTCGAAAAAAATTTCAAATTTTTTCTAAAAATAAAAAAAAAAATAAAATAATTTTCGAAAATTTTGTTTGCTTATCTGTGTAGTGGCAACTTAAGAGCTTTCTTATTGAAAAAATCGTTGAAATCGAGTGAGTTATATAAGAGAAAACCAAAATTTAAAAAAACCGTTCTGTGGCAGTTACCGTTAATAACGGTTCAAAAAAAAATGGTAGAACTTATCCAACAAAAGTGGGACGGATAGAATCCTGAAATCCGTA
The DNA here is from genome assembly GCA_948107695.1 of Meliscaeva auricollis. Taxonomy (NCBI): domain Eukaryota; kingdom Metazoa; phylum Arthropoda; class Insecta; order Diptera; family Syrphidae; genus Meliscaeva; species Meliscaeva auricollis. The sequence continues at coordinate 77,070,870 of OX403617.1, forward strand.
AACCCAAACAAATTTTCGGAATTTCCAACCTAACCCCCAACAAAATGAATATGAATTTTTTAGTCGAAATCGTTGGAAGCATTTTGTTTTTCTAAAATCGATATATCAGAAAGAAAATTGTTCTAAGTGATTTGGAAGTCATATGGAGTTATACAAATTATGCTTTCCTCTAACGATATGGCGCAGGTACCGTTATTTTTGCTCTAACAAAATTAATCCAAAAAACTTCTGGGGATAAGCTTAAAAAAACGCCATATATCAAGTCTTCTGGGACAACAGTGTCCATTGGATAATTGCTTCAACTTCATCTAGGAAGACAGGATTTGCCAAATTTGAAAAAAAATCAATTGTTTTTCAAAACTTTTATTTTTCTGGAAAAAAAACTAAATACACAATACTTTTTAAAATGATGAAAATGACCTGGTCACAAGTTTTGAACGAAATGATATAATACGGAAATAACTAAAAAATGAAAAAAATTCGCAAAAATCTGTTCATCATATATCCGTTGTTCGTATTTTTTGAGAAAAACTAAAAACGCAGTATTGTTACAATCACTCATAACATAGTATACACCAAGTTTAATCAAAATCGTTAGAGCCGTTTTCGAGAAAAATCCAATAACTCGAAACCGTTATATGGGAGGTATTCGTTCTAATCGAGATATTCAAAAAAAAAAAAGCTAACCATGGAAATTACAAAAAAGTAATTGTATCTGTAATTTCAAGCAAATCCTTCAACCCGTTTAGGCTGTGGCTCTCTGTACAGATGGACGCACATCCAGAAATATTCCTCAAACCAAATGACTAAAATTAAGGTCAATTCAAACTCAGAAAAAAACTTCCTTTTGAAAAATAAAAAAAAAACAATAAAGTGTCCTCATTGCAAACATATCACATTGAAATACCAAAAATTTTATATACCATTCCATTTATGCGAATGTCAATAACTTGCACATAATCAGATAAGATTAACCTGTTGACCATGTAAAGTCACTCACAGTCACAGTCACAGTCGCAACCTCTCTCTCGCATCGATAAAATCGATTGCACCATAAAATTCCATTTGAGAAGTTCAACGATCTTCAGAGAGTTTCACATCAGGTAGTAGATACTTAATTCCTGTCAAATGTTTACAAATGATTCACCCAGAACAACATACCGTTGCTTTTTTTTAATGGCTAAGGTGCATGGCCTGTGCGCCTGATGCACAACGAAACGCAGACCCAGAACGTTAATCACCCAAAAGGAAGTCGAAAATACATCAGGCAGTCGTATGCTTCACATACCTTTATGTATGTAGGCATGTAAGAGGTTGGTACGAAAGCTACGTGCAAACATATAAAATGCATCCATGATGGAATAACAACTGAAGTATCGTTCAGCTACTCTGTCTGTAGGTCGTGATCACTGTGTTATCTCGCCGCAGCTTCGATATGTGTTCTCTTTTTTCGGTTCCCGGAAAACAAGTCCACATATAATATTTTATGCTTAACCCAAAAAGAAAAACATTCCAGAGGCCCAGCATGCACTTTTCGGCACATGTGTGCGGTGTGCCTCACTCACCGGGACACCCACCACAATGAACTTTTGCCATGGTGCAGCAAATCGTGGCTGGTATCTTGACTAATCAATCTTTAGAACGCGTTCTTCACTTATTACTCTATTAATAATGCAGGAAGATAAATAGACCTCGATACGTGCCACTATATGTACCCTGCTGCTGCCTTGAGTGGGGATTCCCTCCTTGGAAGACAATTTGTTTCCAATTTGGCTGATGTGTAGCTGCTGCTGATGATGATGAACCTCCCCTGACTAATTGTACAGATTATATGTGCAGCTTCGGTTGAAACTGATGAGCCTTCGCGTGCGTGATGGCATGTTATTGCGGCTTCCCAAGCCCGGCCCGTTGCAAAGATAATATAAAAGGTTGCATCCGAAGAGTGATGAAAGGCGGATATTGCATCAACGCAGTTGAAGGAGAGATGATGATGATGTGGTTTTTTCTGTGCTGTTGTTTCTAAACGTTTTGTTCGTATTTATGTTTTGTGATTACAGTTATCTGTTAAATTAGTTGATTGATTGTTGTCTGATTGGTTGTTGAAGTTAAATGGAAGTTTAAGTGGAAAATATTGTTTGTTTTAGACAGACAGGACTTAATCATGACTTGAAGGAAGACTTCACCATCAATATTGTTAACTTAGGTAAACAAAAAAAAAAAAAAAAGAAAAACTTACCTTTCTAATGTGAATTTTTTTGAAGATGTGGTTTTGAATTTTGAGGAGGTGGATTTTCTAATGGGAAGGGATTTATTTGATAGCTTTTGATGGAATCAAAACTTCTATCATTTATCATTTTGTTTTTTGTTCAAGAATCGAGCAAGTAGGTGTGTTATTGGAAAAAATGCAAGTTTGTAACGGTAATATCAAAATAAAGCTCGAACAATAAAGGAGCTTGGGAGAGTTTATTTGCTCGAAATTTGCTGTACAAATTTTAAATCTGATTATTTTTCATCACCGTTTCTAGAAACATCGTTATGATTTCAAACAGGGTTTTTTTTAATTTGTACTCTACCAGAAGGTAAACTTTAATGATTAGTATCCATATTTTTGCAATTAATAGGTTTCTATTTAAGATGAATTTCCGCCATTTTAAATCTGATAGTACAGCTGTCCAAGAGATACTCCATGATGGACCAGAATTGAGAAAAACTGCTATTTCTACTTAAGAAATTACAATCTTGATGGAAGAGTGCCCTTTTTGCTATAATAGGAAGACTTAGGCAAAGATGCTTGAGTTTTTGTGAAGTATGCGAGTGAGTCAGCGTAAACATTGTGGCTCCAGAAGAAAACTAGAGCTTTTTATCAGTTCTATGTAAACCGAAAGAAGGATAAGAAATGTTTGGTTGCGATGAAGAAAAAAAAAACTACTTACAAGGTGAAGTCAAGAAGATGCAAGTAGAAAAGAGGTGCAGAATTTGCAAAGAAGAGCTAAACAAGCGTCAACAGGGACATTGTAGAAATACTATCAATTACTAAATGGTGATTACAGCCAAAATGCAGCCATTGAGGCTTCTACCAGCTGATCAAAATGAAGGAAAATGAGAAGTTTTCTATATGAAACTAACGGTAGGGAATGCTAGCTGCTTCTAGGAAGCTATTCAGACTGAAACTTTTGTTGTCACCAGGGAATGATCGAGTTACACAGAGCCATAGTAGGTAGTGAACATACGAATTGCAACAGTAGCAACAAAATTTAAGAGTCTAGGATAACCAAATACATGAACCAAAAGCAAAACAAATACATGCTCCAACCTGGACCAACTACATTTGCATCTGCAGTAGAAATTATAATGTGACTTAAGGTCGACTAAAAGCTTATGAGACGTCCTTTATGTTTCTTCATTTTTAAGGCGCTTATTGCGCAACTACTAAAAATGTTGGCGATCCCTAATTTTTCACATAACCATTATCAGAATTTGTAGACACAATTATTTTGACGGAGGTGAGGTCTTAAGCTCGCAGAATTATTATTTACACATTTGATGAATAAGCTTACGAGTTATTAACAGACACACAAATTGCATTACATGGAACTGAAATTCATGCAGATTCAAACTAAATTAGTGAGACAACTTGTTTCCTTTCCAAAGCGCCACATGTTCGAACAAACCTCCTCCACACACAATAACTTGTGCATATATAGCTCCAGCCAGTTGTTAAGTAGGTACTCGTAATAACATTTTCTTTGATTTATTTTCAAAAAAAAAAAAAAAAAAAAAAAATAAGTATGTTACTTTTATGTGACGCGTCAGAATTTACAATTCGACCTTATTACGACAAATGGGCTTGGCGGTCGGCAGGCAAGCTTCATGATATCCAGTTTTGAGTGTCAGCTAAATTATTGCTGCTACACGGATACTTATACATTCCACGTTCAAGTCGAAAATCTTGCATTTTATAATAGAATACGAAAATGTCGATAGGTACGTGTACTGAAACTGGACTGGAAGACCGCGTGCAGCCACATATAAGTTGAGACCCCAAAGACCAGGCTATATCGATTTGGATTACATGACTTACTCATGTACAGTGCATGCGATGCTGTGTGCTTTTGCATATATTCAGAGCATTTCCAAGTGTTCCGCGTGGCACCTTTTCTCTCTCTCTATCTCCTCTCGGGAAGGTGGATGTCATGCACGACGAAGCTTATAGAGCACAGGAGAGATATCAATCGAGTGCAACAGCAGCCAACCACCTTCAAACAAAAAAAAAAAAGAAGGATGCAGGTTTTCTGGAATCAATATTTAGGGCGATTATTGTCAGACACGCGATTTTTTTTTTGTTGTTGTTTGTTTTTTTTATTTATTTGTCAAAGTCTTAAGTGATTCGAGATAAACATGGAGATTTTTTTTTGGGTCACTTCATGGTGCATTGATACCTATCCATATGTACAAATGTGGTATTATGTGTGTAAGGTACACTCTGATGTTTGTGCAGACCAAAACTGTCACAGGTATGGTGCCACTGACAGATAAAAGGATTTATATTTGCATAATTTTTGGGTTAAATATCAAGAATTTGATGGAAGTGAATGTATTTTTGAGTAGAGGAGAAGAATTCTTAAAATAAAGACACCACAAGACTGATTTACTCTCCACTACTTTGTGATAAGTTGTATCATTTATTCGTCTGTTTGTGACAACATGTAGCCTACAATCTTCAGCAGGTTTTAATAAAACTTACTGGAAAATATATTTTTCGGTCTGCAGATCAACAAAGACTGCTTATTTTTGTTCAAAACCTGAGGCAGTTTAAGAGCAGTACGAGTATGGGTCTTCTAGTTTACAATACATTAATGTAGAAGTACCCCTTAAAATCTATTAATAGCGCACTCAAATCAACCTTTTAATACGTTCGAATTTTCAAACAACAAATCACGATAATGGACTCTGATAAGAAAGAAGAAAATGATTTTGAGAAGAAGCATTGCTGCCCACACACACTATCCACTACCATTATGTCAACAAACCGCTTTGGTGTGAGATTTCAGTTTGACGTCATCGATTAAGATCAGCCAAGACAAACGATGGACACCTTTTGGTCTGGGTTCAAAAGGAACGACCATCGCATAATGTCGTATCAGAGATGGTTTATGCGTTAATGGTTTGTTATTCGAAGAAACGGTCTTTAAAATGTTAATAACTTTGAAGTAGAGAGTCCATCGAATACAGAACGAGAGGGCCTTGCATTGATTACAAGTCAAGATCACGCAATCGCGCCTACGTAACTACTTTTGTTTTGTTTTTTTTTTTTTTGTTTTTAATATACTTTTTGAGGGACATGATGCGCATTTCTTGATAAACTTGAAATTTGAAGCATAATCTCATAAAATTATCACTTTGTTGTATTTTTTTTTTTACTTCTTTGAGTTGAATGGAATGTTTAATGACGCTTTATTGCACATTATCATAATTAATTTGACTTTGATGGACTTGTTTTTTTTTTTATTTCTTAAAGATTTTACTCTATGGAACGATGATTAATAAATCAGTAAAATGAATTCAAAGTGCATAAGGTTGAGAGCCCACTGAAAATATATTTATTTTAATAGAAATTTTTTTGATGGTGTTAACAAATTGATAATAAAAAAAAAATATGAATTCAAGTTGAGTATACATAGGTTCATGGCATCTAAAAATAATTAAATTATTGTTTTGTCTCACTGCATTTGAAATCATTATATATTTGTTTTTTTGTTTTTTTTTTTTTGGTAAATATGAGTCAAAGTTTAAGTTTGTCTGATAGCTTTGACTATAAGCGGTGCTTTTTGCTCTTCTTCAAGGATTTTATACCTATTATGATTTTTGGGAATCATATCAAAAAAGTTTGAAGCATTTTTTGGCAGGAGGTGGAAATCTTCAAAAGACACTTGGCAGTAATCGTCACTAAGTAGTGTGTGACTCTTATTTCACAAAAACCACCTCGAAATATAGACCAATCTATCGATTGGCAACTGATTTTTCTATCTCAAAGTTTTAATCACTTTGGGGCAAGCTTAAACTTTTAATACTATCCGTGGCTTTCAGACCATTAGCTTATGTGGCTTGATTCTTCTAAGTCTCCGAACATTGCTTCTTTTATTTGATACGGACTCCATTTCAGAGTTTATATGACTGCAGTTGCTGTTTATGTGATACAACGTGTTTTCTTACAACTTCTGTAACCATTTCTATTTGTAGGTCACAATGCAGATCGCTATTTCTTATATACGATGGAACATTTATATATTTGGATGATTTTTGGATAGGTCCTAGGACATTTTCTTGTGGAACACCGGCTTCTATTTTCTTTAGTTCTGAATATTTATGATCGTGCCGTACTCTAAAGAGTCGGTCTGAGATATACGATCTTATTATTTCATAGTACTGTAAGGGAAAATCCCTTTGCACTTTGTACTCTAGAACCTTATGCAATACCTTATCAAATGCTTTAGCAACATCTAAGAACATAGCCGAACATATGTATGTACTTGTTTCTTTTCTAGTGCATGACAGGTCAGCTGTTCAAGCTCTAGCTCCCGCATTCAGCATCCTGATCGTTCAGCAAAATACCCGATGTGTAAGTCTGTTGATGAAAAGGGTTAGACATTGTTAGGAACCCGACAAGGTTATCTAAGATTCGAAAAAAAGCATTTCAACCTGCAGTAGTTTTCAAATTTCAACCATTTATTTCCCTTCCTCGGGCCCTCTGTTCTCTTTAGACACTTGTTCAAATTTTGTTTAGGTGTTCACGGCTGATCTCATCCATATAAACCAACATCCAACCCCCCAAAAATGCAATACTAAATGTTCGTGTTAGCTGACAACACACTACAATTTGTGTCCAATTAAAATTTACTCTTTGATGATACACATCACCACAACTAGCCAGCCAGACAGACCTCCATCGAAGTGTGCCTTCCATTTAATCTCACCCTCTTTAAAGGCCATCATAGAAAATCTAGATTCAATATCTAACCGACTACTGCAACTGTTATAGCTGAGTCCGGACATCAAGTTCACGGATGAACGTCTACCTCATAATACGTATCCATTCCATAAACGTTTTTCTCTCTTTTGTGTATCTGACTTTCTGCTATGAGTAGAGGATGACTAAAAAACAACACAAAACACTGATATACTTTCGAAAGATGTAGGACGAACTTTTCTAATGAATCATGATGAACAGTTTTATTTTAACCATGCCACAGGTGGCGTTGTTTTTGTTGTTGTTAAGTGTTAGATCGCTACTCTGTCGAAACAAAAACATTGTATCTTTTGATATCCATTAATTAAGCAAATTGCTATAATTGCCCCATGAGGATAGACATTTATTGTTACTGTATATGGTTGGTAGCCATATATAAACATTTTGACAAAGATTCCTCATGCCTTCCTCGCAAAACAAAGACTAATCCGAGGCCTGATGTGATTTTTACACTATTATACACCTGGCCAGTGGCGGTGCGGCAAAGCTATAAATCATGACACATAAATTCAAGCTACTGACTCCCGCGTGACATTGTAATTGCAGCCTGAGAATTTTTCACGCCTAGAAGAATCATTATTTCCAATGAAACTTCCTGAAAAGCACTTTGTTTGCTTAGAGATTTCTCAAGTATCTATAAGCAGCTTGTAGTTGTTGTCATGTCACCCCATCTTTGGGGAGCATATCGGATGAGTATATAAGTAAACTTGAACTTGACTGAATAAGGAAAATAAGTTTTACGCAGTTGACTTTTGTACACCCTGGTACAATGTTAGTTAATTAATTCCATTGATGGTAATGTTGTTTGTAAAAAAAAAATCAACAAAATATAAACACAAAGGTTAGGGTGTCATTTATATAAAAAAAAAAAACAAACACGCAAAGCAGTTTCGCTTCGGAATTTCATTTCTGGTAAACGGAAGACATGAAGGAAAAATTAAATAAAAAATATAAAAGGAAGAGTTCCGACGAATAAAATACCTGACAACTGATTTCTTACATCATTTTTTGGAAGAAGAATTCTTTATTGTATGGTGGAGTTTTATCTACTGCATGCTTAATTAAGTCAAAAGTAATTTATTCGAAGGATGATGGTAGCGTGACTTTGTAATTTAAGGACATGTAACCTTATTACGGAAGAATGGTTATTGCTACTAATTTTGTAGTAAACCTTGCTTGTACGTTTTGTTTCAAAATAGAGATAAATACTTACTTATACTAAAATGCTTAAAACACAGCCGTAAAAGTTTCGAAATATTTGTAGATACGATGAATTGCAGTTGATTTATGCTCATCATGAAAATTATTTTGTTTCATGGTCAAAAATCAGTAAAATTGAAACGAGTCCATTGAGGAAAAAAACGAGTTGATTACTTTTTCAATAAAAATACTCTCAATTTTATAATTTATGAAAAAAAAATTTAATTTCAATAAAATTTAGAACTAGTTAATTTTTATCCTCCTTATTTTTCGCATCAAGAAATGTTCCATAAATAGTTCCGCTTCTTGTCTGACGAAATACGCATTTAAGATTTTCATCCTTCGGATAAATATACGAATGGGCGGTATTCAAAACATTTCGAAAAACTTCGCGTTCCCGAGCTGCAGCACCAGGTCGTCTTTTCTGGGGTGTTCTTTAAAAGTTATGATATTATCATTAAAGCCATTGTTGCAAAGAAAATGTATGATTAATGTGAATTTACCTCTCTATTAGATGTTGAATTTCTCGCATACGTTGTTGATTTGCACGACTCCTTTTTCGTTCAAAATATATAAAAGACATGCAGGATACAATGAAAAGGATTATTATCACAAATAAGCACCAGCTTGTGCTTGATATTGCGCTAGAAATAAATTTAGAAATAAAATATATGTAAGAAAATTGTTTCATTCAAAGATTCGAGGTATGTTGATACACTAACCTCTTCAAAACATCATCAGCGAAGCGAAAAACTCCATTATCATTATTTGTTTTTTTCTCTTCTTTGCGAATGAAAGGGAATAGGTGAAAAATGTTAAACATTTTGAAAAAAAAAAATAAATAAAATAGAGTTCAAAAAATTGCTTCAAAACGAAATGATTTAGAATTTTAAATGACAAATACTATTGTTTTATTTTAAGATCGAGAAAAAAGTACTTACAATTCATAGAAAACAGATTAATAGATTATTTAAGGAGTGATTTTTCAAAACCGAACATTTTTTTTTTCATTATTATAATTTACGCGTTCGAGAAAACGAGAAACCGATGCACATTGATTGATATCATTGGATATTGAAATGGCAAGGAAATGCAGGTAAAATACTCCAAAGAAGTTTCAAAAAAAATATCATTAATAAATAAAAATCAGAAAGAGTGTCGGAGACAGAACGGATCCCTGTGGCACTTCATCAGCATTAACTTCATTGGGTTTTAGACTTGAAGCCATCCAAAACAATTTGTATTGAACATGCATTAAGAGAGCCTGGTGCAAGAAGTGCTTTTGAAATATCAAGTGCAATAATCTTACTTTCTCCAAAACGATGTAAAGATTTGATCACCAGTGCACATATTGCTACGAAAGCCGTACTGCCGATCATTAGGTATCTTTTCGTTTTCTATATATTTTTTAAGCCGCCAATTTATCAACGGTTCCATGACCTTGAAATGAAAGTATAAGTGAACAGTATGAATTTTGTTAAAGATCACTTTCGAAGTCTATACATACATTACATACATTCATTCAAACATTTTTACGATCATCATTTAATTTTACAATACATATAAAATAGAATAAAACAAAAGCAGTTAAACCATCAGCTAACCTGGTAATAAATTCCAAGCCAACCATCAACAATTATCCATTGAACAAAATAATTTTTTAAACAAAATTAAGGTAGGTAAGCAATAAAAAAAAAATAATTACCATTTTATTAGATAATTATTAAATCAGTAGTTGGTGCAAATCATAAATTAATTTTTGAACAGTTAAATTTGTTTCACAAAATTAAACATAAAATGAGATAAATAATTAATTTGGCAATCAAAGCAACGCCCCAAAAAGTTTTTAAAGTTTTCGCTTTCTATAAAAGCATTCATTTAGTAGCTTAGATCATTGAGAACTCCTTATTTACTTGAAGTTAACACAACACTCTTTATCACAATGTTCCGTTTTGTAAGGATTTTTAACAAGAAATATAAATATTTTAATGATTTATTTATTTTCTAAAGGTTGCAGTTTTTATTGCCATTCTGGCTGGCATTCAGTTTACTTTAGGTAGCAACATTCATGGAGCTTCCCATGCACCAGCTTTATCAGTTATCTCAGGACATTATGGACAAGGACATTCACTCGTTTCAAGGAACCATGCGATTCCAGCAACTCCTATTATTTCATCTTATAGCTCTACAATTGTTCATCCCGATTCAGCTGTTGTACGCCCAGTTGTTTGGAGCCCCTACACTGCTCATCAACAATACATTTCTGCCCCATTGCCGCAACAAATTCATTCTTCTCCATTGGTAATCGCTAGTGGAATTCATGGACACAATAACGGACTAAACGCCAACTCTTACGCAGTTCAAAGGTCTTATACAGGTCCATTAGCTACACCTGTTGGTTATTCTGCAAATGGAATTTATTCTGCACCAATTTCCGGTAGCATTCATGGTTCTCCTCTTGCTCAAGCTCATGGAGGAATAAATGTTCATCGTTCAGCTTGGTAGAATAGAAATTAATTCTAATTCATATAATTTGGTGTAATCACTGTTGTTTTTTTTTTCATACAGTTAAAAAATATTTTAATAAATTCAACGTTCGAATTTTACCAGGAAAGTTGTGTGTTGTTTCAATTTTGTTTCTATTTTTGGGGCTTCTGCATCCCAATCTCAGGTGTGTCAACAAAATTTTGTTAAGTAACATGGTTAACATTGAATGCGTAGCAGTTTGTAACCATATATGTAGTTTAGTGTAATTTGATCTTGGCCCAGAATTTTTTTTTTAAATCTGAAATTTGGTGAAAATGTTAAAAGCAATTTGTAAACTTTGCAAGTCATTAAATTCCTGTTAATTAGCCTAAAATCATATAAGAATACTTTTAAGGTTCTATTTTTTGCGTTTATATGTACGTTACGTACCTACTATGTTTATGTGTTTTGCAAATAGTTAAAATTGTTTTTATGGCTTAACATGGCATAACATTTGAAATTTAGGTAATTATCGTAAGAAGTGCCCCACCATAATTTCTTTCACTTTTTCTTGAGCTAAATTGAACATAAAAGCAACTGCTTTGGACAATTTGAATCACAATATCACTGAGACTTATATCTCGCAATAAACACAACACCTTTATTAATAACACGGTTGAATATGTTTTATTTCGTAAGGATTTTTATGTCAAAGCATAAAATTAATAACTTGTTTTATTTTTCAACGTAAATTCAATCTTTTCAGGTATCTGTATTTGTTGTCATTATAGTCTGCAGTCAAATCATTGCAGCAAGTAACCTGCAAGGTGCTTTATATACCTCAGGAGGACATGGTTCTCTGGTGAATATTGTTATTACACAAGGACAAGTACCTCAAAATACTCCTATTATTTCGTCACATAGTACTTCAATTCTACATCCCGATTCAGCTGTTGGAAGTCCAATTACAGGCTACATCTACGTTAATCCTCAAATTGTTCTTCAACACCACATTTCTTCTCCATTAGTACATCATGTCTATTCTGCTCCGCTGATTTCTCAAGGACTCTTTTTTAATGGACCAAATGGCAATTCCTACGCTGCTGCCCAAAGATCTTATACTTCTCTATTGGCTGCTCATGCCAGTTTATTCTACACTACATAATGCTAACAACATTATTTCAACCTGGTAGTTAAGAAGGCAAAGAATATTAATATCAGTTGTATAAGAATTTATAGAATAAAAGAACTTCTTATCGTTCAGCTGTTTCTATTTTCTGTAGGTTTAACAAGGAAAAACACCTTTTTTCTCCCTTCTGAACCTAAAACAGCTAGGCGTTTTATAGAGTGTTCCAGTTAGCTCAACCTGCCGGACAAAATCACCAAATTTTTTCCAGCTGCTGGTTAGGTGCTTAGCTTTAAATTTTTGATTGACTTGGTGCCTAAGACCTGGCTGCTGATATGATGCTTAAAATATTTATGTAGAACATAAGCGCTTATAGGCTACTTTTTCCTCTACGTAAACTGTCACATAAGACTTTATGTTGAACATAAATGCTTTAGCTTCGTTTCAGCAAACGGGCGTGAAATGCATTTGTCCCATTCAATATCACCTCCTTCGGCTTTAGTTCCACAATGACCGCCAGATGGGTTGGATCTGGCGGTCATCTTGGAACTCAAGCCGTAGGAGGTGATTTTTAATGGGACAAATGCATTTCACCCCCAAGAAGAATGAAGTATTGGGCCACAAATTTGGGATTATAAGTGTCTAGAAGCTGAAATTTTGCCGATATACCTTATTTCAAAATGGTGGCATTTGTTTCAAGATGAACGCCAGATGGGGTGGCTCTTATCAAAAATTGAAAAATAAGCACCCAAGTAGTCTTTGGAAAAAATCTTAAGCTTTTGTTCGGCAAGCTAACATTTTCGAGCTAACTAACTACTAATTTTGGGGGTTTTTTGACCCCCATGCTCTCTGATACACCTGAAAATTTTGTAGTTGTATTCTTTGATCCAAGAAATGTATACTTAGACCCCAAGTTTGTCGTCCCAATTGTTCTAGAAGCGGAGATATTCTTCCTTATTCCGCAAGGCGTTTGTGCTAAGACGCCATGTTCTACGGAACGAAGAAAACTGTAAAATTTTATTTTAACTTTTACACGAATTATGGATTCTAGAGCGCAGCGTTTTTGAGTAAACGCCTTCTAGAATAAGGGTGATTGCTGATATACCTGTCTTTCAAAATGGTGGCTTAGGTTCCAAGATGTCCGCTAGGTGGGGTGCTCCTATCAAAAATTTAAAACTTAAGTTGTCTCTGGAAAAAAATGTGTGCTTCTTTCCGGCAGGTTGGCATAAACCCCGAATGCAAAGCTAACTGACCGGACTACTAAAATATTCTGGGACTGATTTTTTTTTTTTAAACAGAAAACGTTGATGAAACTTCATTTCTGCCATTTGAAACAATGGCTGCGGATATTTCAAGGTCGAATTTGAACTTAAATGCATACCCTATTTTGTATGCTGCTCCAACTTTACATTTATCTCATTAAGTATTCAAATTTTAAATCTAAACAATTTAAAAATAAGAAAACAGCTAATATTGATATGTCTGGAAATGGATCAAATAAAGAAAAACAGCCAACTAAACTATTTCGAAGATTATGCTCATAAAAAACAAAAACTGAATTAATTTATTGTCCTTACATGGTCCGAGCACGCAAAAATTAACTCTACATACACAATGTGGATTGTGGACAAGATGTAGATACATAAATATTTTCAATTATATTTATTTTTAAGCTTGACAACTTTATTTGCTCCATAAAACTGAAATAAAATAATAAATGCTTGCACGCATAATAATGATTTATGGTGTACGGTTTGAGATCCAAGAAAGCGGATAAATGTAAGTTAATGTTTTTGTCCTAAAATTATATAACCCCTGTGTCAGTTTCTGCCTTAGCGACGTAATATTTCGCATGTTATAAAAGGATTTGCCAAAGTAAACCTTAAATAGGAAAAAGTCAGTAAAAGGAGGTTTTTCATAATTCGTTTATATACAAAAAGTCTTGAAATGATAACAAAATATGAATATAATGTGTATAGAATTTATTTAAAAATATTTTTCGCAGTGTTTTATTTAATTTTTCATCAAGTAACATGCCACATGTATTTAGAAACCTTTAGGATTTTTATAGACTCTTATAGACTCTGATGATGGGTATTTTTTGTGGTAATTTGACATTTTATCTCGGAAAATGGACTAAGTTCGTGTTTAATTAGGCATTTTGACATATGAAACACTCATACCAAAAATTATCGAAACAACGACTGTAAGTTTTCCTCGGTTACTTGAATCAGTATTCAAAATACCCGAAAATTATATTGTATAGATCATTACATTTTATTTAAAGTATATTCTTAATTTTACTGTCTTCACTTTCTTATTTCAAAACTCCTTGCTTTAAAATTTCTTAATTTATTGGTTTATCAAAACATCTTGTTGACTATTTAATGAGCATCCAGCATCTCCCAAAGTCCTCATTATCATATCATATTCAGTAATTTATTTCAAATTTCTACGGTGATTTCAATATTCCATTTTTCAACACCAAAATCATCACCCACCTGTAGTATGACTTCACCGTCGTCGTCGTAATGAATTTCTGGGGAATAAATTAATGAAAAGAAAAAAAACTGCGGCGCAGTACCTTTAGCCCTGAATTCTTCTTTCCGGTGTGGAACACTTTTTAATGAAACACCGAAATAAGGAGCCTTCAACCTTGATTTTAAGGCAGAACGAAATTAATTTATTCATCGCCTTCCAGTTGATAAGGGCGAGTAAAAAAACAAAATAAATTTACCACCCCACTTTATGCACCAGGTTTTAAATTGGGTCATGTGTTCGTTCGTATCGAATAGCGATGTTGATGGTAGAAGGTTGTGTGTCTCGGTAGTAGGTATGACAGAAATAATAAAACTACGTTGCCTATTTTCAGGCTTTCTGGTTACGGCAGGACGTTTTTATCGATTTCTGTATAAATACACAAGTAATAGAGAGAGTACCTACATATAGACAGACAATACCAATTGAATCCTCTTCGGTGTCACCTTTTGTCTGAAGAATCTGATTAGTTGACTGCCTGTCATCACAAGGAAGGTGAAAATAGACAAGATAACTGAAGCTATTTTCCTGGAGTAGGTATGAAGTGTGAAAAACTGACAAAGCAGAAGCACATTTCGCTGCCTTTGAAACCAGCACCGATAAGAAGGAAATGCCTCTCATAAATAAACACTAGAGTGACGCAATTACTTCAACTAAATACGTCATAGTGTCGATACTTTAGATACTACACGCTGTCACTATCGCAATATGCTCTCTATGTCACATGCCCTATTGCCTCAAGGCTTTAAGCAGGATATACTTGTACGTATACACGATGCATATGCCATGCCATCAAACTAATGGGGTCACCTCTGCTTCAAGTCACACTGTTACTGTGATAGAATGACGTGATAGTGCTGCTACAGATTTTGATGCCGAGAAAAGGGATTTATCCCACATTTTACGGGCTTCGGTTTATTTGAAGATTGATGAAGACATACAAATTTATGACACAAGACTAAGATGTGGAGGAAATAACTTGGTGTGATGCAAGTTTTCTTTATGGTTAGTTAACGTCACAAGAGTGCTCTTGAACTATAAATTTATATGAATTGATATTGAATAACATATTTTTGATAATATTTCAAATTCTATTAATGGAAATTCTGGGATAATTGTATTTTCTATTTAAAAAGGTAAGGTTATCGTTATAAATTGATGTTTGCAATTTTAAAGGTTAGGTTGAAAACTAACTTTTACGGTCGTACGTGCGTCGTATGTGTGAAGCCATGTGGTTTCCTAGTTGGATAAAAATAAATTTATTGTATTTTCCGAGATAAATGGTTTTCTCTGAAATGTAATTTATTTTTAAGAAATGGGTAAATTAAGTCTTAGCAGATAGTTTCACCAGACATTATCAAGCAATTCTTTGAAAATATCAACAAACTATTGAGTCACACTTACTTGCTCTTGGAACTGAAAAAGTCTCAAGTCCACTTTAGTAACTATAATTTATAATTTGTTTGTATCGGATTATGGGTTGTGATTTTCGACTTCGTTGTTACTGATAAGATGCTCAAATAAGTAATCAAATATTGATTCGTTCTCGAGATATGTTGAACTAAAAAAGTGTCACGAACACACACACACACTGACATCTTCTAAAACGACGGATTCAGACTTTTTATTTCGACAAATCGCACCAATCACAATAATACGAAGTTAAAAAATGGCAAGTAGTCGTTTTTATTTTGTGAATAATATGAAAAACTGAGTGTTGAATAAAACACGCATATTATATAAAATGTTTGCTGGCTCTTAGATCGCCATTCAATTTTTTTATTAGAAACTAAACTTTTAGGGCTAATAACAGCCTAAAAATGACATTGCACTTTATACCTAATTTTTTTTTAACAATAAATTTTTAAAAATTATACGAACAAAACTTCTTAAAATCATAAAAAGAACCTGAACCTAATGATATGTACGGAAATAACCAAAATTAATGGAAAATTTCTCGAAAAACATGTTCATCATAGGTATTTCCATTACATCATATTGTTACAATCACTTGTTACATAACATACACCAAGTTTAATCAAAATCGTTAAAGCTGTTTTTGAGAAAAATCCAATAACTCAAAACCGTTATATGGGAGGTATTCGTTATAATCAAGATATTCAAAAAAAAAAAAAATGAGCCTTGGAAATTAAAAAAACGTTATGCGTACCAAATTTCAAGCAAATCCGTCAACCCGTTTAGACTGTGGCTCTCTGTACAGATGGACGCACAGCCGAACAGAAGAACAGATGAACAGACAAACAGACGAATAGACGAACAGACATACAGACCGACGGACGGCATGACGAAAACCACTTTTTTGGACTTTTCCTTCATCGTTATGTTGGTTTTGATAAAAACCTCGTTTTTTTTTTAAGTTTTAATGCATAAACTAGAATTTATTTATAGGTATGATAGTAATTTTGGTTTTGTAACTGTTATTTTTGTCTGAATAATTGATGATATTGACCAACATTTTCAACCTTTGTATTGTCGAAGTTTACAAAACTAAGTTATTAACCTAAAAGGCGGATTTTAAATAAAATCGCAAAACTTTTATTTTTGTTGAAATGGCAACTCTTCGTAATAATGAAAAAAAAAACACATTCTTTTGCCCGAGCTTTTACAAATATTCAACGAATTTTCAACATTCTAAACCACTAATCAACAAAAAGAACAAAATTGGTGAAAACTCACTCAATTTAACGAAAGTGTCAAATCAATGCTCTGGCACTGGCTATGCTCATTGATAAATATAAAGACAACATTTTCCATGTGCGAAAGTTCTCACAACAAACTAGAATTTGTTGTCAGTTTATGCATGCATGTATATATTTGTGTTTCCTTTTGTTTTCATGAAAAACAAATTTTCCACATATACACTTGCGCCACAACACAAACGACGACATATTTGAGGGAAATTTTAGAATATGCGTATTATCATACAGAGAGAGAGTTATTTCACTTTTGGTGTTTCTAAAGTTTACATCGTTTTTCTTCATCTCTTCTCTGCCACCTCCCAATCTGGGAGAGAGAGTAAGACACACCGAGCGAGAGAGAAAATAATAAAAGCTTAAAAAAGTTTCAACGTTTTCAATAATACATTTTTCTTGAACAAGAAAAAAAAAACAAATAAGCCCTCAAAGAAAATTCCCAACAATCGAGCAATCTCTCAGTTTGTGTCGAGAGTTAAAACGGATCTGTTGCAAAAGAAACTTGAAAATACCCGAAACGGATGTGTTGAAGTTGATATTTGGAAAAAATAAGTAATTTTTTTTCCTCCTACTTCATAAATATTCAAAGCAAGGACATTTCCAAGAATGTTAATGAAAAGTGAAAGAAATTAATCAAAAGCTAAAGAATAATGAAAAATGTAAAAAGTTATACGGAAAAGTGTAACCTCAAATAAAAAAAAAAGGAAATAAAATCCCCTTGAAAAAAAAGAAGAAAAAAG
This sequence comes from Meliscaeva auricollis, assembly GCA_948107695.1. Taxonomy (NCBI): domain Eukaryota; kingdom Metazoa; phylum Arthropoda; class Insecta; order Diptera; family Syrphidae; genus Meliscaeva; species Meliscaeva auricollis. The sequence goes on from OX403617.1 coordinate 77,088,681, forward strand.
TCTAGTCCCTGTTTTATGTGTGTATATCTTTGGTTTATCAATATAACGCTCTGCTTATAGATTTTCCTTTCGTTAACAATCCTCCCTTGAACATCTTCAGTAGTAGGTTTGCATAGACCCAAAGAAGCAAAAAAAAAAAAGAAAAGATACCTTCCAACAAGGAACCCGAAAAACACGAAAAGTATGTATTAACAATATTCCTTTTTTATTTATAAAAAAAGAGGTAGCCAACTTCAGGGAGTAAACAAAATGTAAAAAAAAAATCACCTAAAATAAATCCATTTGAATACCTTGGAGAGGAAATGATTCCCTTGGGTATATCAAGACCTAGCCCCGGATTTTCTGTGCAAAACAGAAAACTAAGAAGCAAAAACAATTTATAAATTTATGTACCTTCTAGGACGTACCTACCTACTCTTCAAAAAAATGAGAGTTCTAACATTTTATATTTTTTTCTTTATGTATTCGTTATCCTGGGTCATTCAGATTCAATTAGCTAAGATTTCATCCCTACCAGCAATGAAAAGTCCAATGAAACAAACAAAAACAGGAAGGAACAAAATGCAGTTCATAATGAAATCCTTTTATTGTCAAAACGTGACGTAAAGTTAGAGCGAGCTCACTCGCCATTGAAACCGATTGTCTGTATATTTGTTGTTTTTTTAATGGGGTTTCCTGTTTACCACATTCTGACATGTTGTTTATGGTCAGTGGATTTTTTGTTCTAAGACAGAATATAAAAAAAAAAGAAACAAAAAACACACATCCGTGCAATGGAATGAGAATAAGGAGAAAGGACAAAGTGAATTATGGTGTGTACAAATGGAAAATGTAAAATTGAATACAAAAAAAGGAAACAGAAAAAAACTTGGATACCTACCTAATTTTAGGCTCTTCTTACAAAAATTTTAAGATGAGAAGAGCACAAGAAGAAGAAGTGTACTTTAATTACACTCCATACATTCACTAGTTTATTCGTTGTGTTTGTTCTGTAAAGTAAATATTTTTTTATTTTTTTTGACTGTTGAGTGTGTGTATTACACGTGTGTGAAAAGTGTGTGTGTGTGTGTGTGTGTGTGATCGATTCAAGGCTACACCTTCGAAATAAAGGTAGAACATGAATTTTATAGCCTTAACTTATGTGTGGGCTTCCTTTTCCTTCTCAAATTAAAGGTGAGCGGTTTTTCGTTGTTGAAAATGTATAGTACCTACTCGCTCGTTGAAGTAAAGGAAGGAAGTTATAGCGTGTGTTTTGTATATGAAAAATCAATTTTTACCCTGAAAACTGTTTTTTTGTTTCTGTTTTTGGGAATCCACTGGGAGTTACTTTGTAAGAAATCAACATGTAAGGAGTTTTTTTTTATTTAAGTTTGTCTTCTAGAAACCAACACAAAATATTTACAAAACAACTTATCATCCAGAATTGCATTCAAAACATGCAATATTTCCTTTTAGTTATTCTTTTGTTCAAGAAACTTACAAAACATGTAGAATAAAATTCTATCAGAGTTCTCTTGACATATTTTTGTTAGCTTACTTCAGAAATTATTTCAATATCTTTTTTTTTTTTAATTTATGAACATTCAAAGAAAAAATATGTTGAAAACACATCATCAACAAAAAAAACATCTTTTTTTCTTATTTCGAAAAAAAAATTATTTAATTACAGAATCATAGCACTATTTATGCAAAATAAAGATAAAAAGCTAAGCTGCCTTTGTAATAATCATTTCACAAACATAAATAATATCCAGCTCTGTATAAGCAGAATATGTTTTTTTCGTGGTACACTGTGGCGTATGAGTGATTTTTTTCTTCATATTTTTGAAAAATGAAATCCGAAGTGAAATGAAATCATTTTTCTCCAAAATATCAAAGCAGTTGTGAAATTATAGAATTTACCATAAGTTGAAGGTGACTTAAGTTTATACTCAAGATCAAAATAAAAAAAAAAAAAATAAAGTTATAACCCAAAAGCAAACCTATCTATAAATTCTTTTGTAGAATTTTCAATAAATTCTTAAGTCTTATCTATTCACCGAAATTATGCACATCTTTGGCACGGTTTTGTTTATTCTAGATGGTAAATTGTCTAGGCGTATTACAGGTACCATGCATATTTAACAGCAGCGCTATACTACAAAGAATATCTGTTGTCTTTGGTTGAAATATGGTAAATCTATTTGAAAAAATGTCGTGTAAAAGCTGCTTGTTTGGTACAATTGACCTATGTATTGAGGTCATTGGAGTATGAAATTTGTAACAGCAGCATAAATATATTTTCTAAGACCTTTTTAAAATAATGTAATACCTAAACATTGAATAAATTGACTGAACAAAAGCCCAACTTTGTCGGTACTACTACTTGTAGTTTTTTTTTTTTTTTTAGCCTATAAATTGTACTATTTTTTAGTTTACATTTTACAGAATAGTTTAAACCAGATTCAGTCTAAAATTTGTACCTAAACTTTTTTGTATTATGTAATTTAATGCATTCAAACTTCGAAAAAATGTACATGGAAAAAAACGATCAGAAACTTTTTTGTTGAAAACGTGTTTATGATGGTACCATCTTTTATGACTTTAGGTAACAAAAATCAGTTCGGAAAAGATTTTAAATGGTTATTGTAAAAATAATAATGAAAATATCAAATGCTTCATAAAATAGCTAATTAAAATAATATTACTGCTTAACTGCTTATCTACATTGTTATTCCAAATTATAGGTACGTTTGGTACCTGATTTGTAATTTCGTATAGTGGTGATCGGTCTGTATGTCTTTACGGCTGTTCGTTAATCTGTACACATTTCCTCTGCCCGAAGACATGGACGGATTTTCTTCAAATTTGGTACTTAAGATTTTAACTTAATTTCGAAAGTTATTTTTTTTTTGTTTTTGAATATCTCGATTAGAATGAATACCTCCCATATAACGGTTTTGAGCTATTAGATTTTTCTCGAACGTGGCTCTTACGATTTTGTTTAAAATTTGTGCATGTGTTGTCCTAAATAATTGCAACAAAACTACGTTTTTAGTTTTTCTCTAACAATTCGAATAGCGGAGAAATAAAAAATGCTCTTTTTTTTGCGTTTTTGGGAATATTTCGTAAACGATTAAAGCGATTTTGATTAAAACTTTTGTACACATATTTTATGTAACTTAAACAATCTTATTTCTTAAAAAACTAAACAAAAAAAAATTGGTATTATACCTCCTAGTAAAAAAATGTTTTATTCTTTTTTTATATGATTCCACTTTTCTTGTAAAAGCATTAATAACTTTACCAAAACCACATATTTCTTTACATTTTTAATATAGTTTTCATGTTTATAAGCTTTATGTAAGAGTCTTTAATGTCTACGGAAACTTTGACCCAGAGAGCAAGTACGTGCGACTTAGTCGTGCATTTAAGTTTTTATTGTTTCAAAAATCTTTTTTTATTTTGTTTGTGACGAAAGCTACTTTCAAAAATAAACTGATGTTATCCTCGTTTTTTTGATTTGTTATTTTGTTTTTTTTTCTTGTATCAAATGATTTTGGCAGAACTCATATTTTTGTCCAAAGCTAAATTTTCCAAGGTGATGAAATGACTTTTTTTCTCATGAGTGTTTTGTCTTGACTTGAAAATAGTTTTAATTTGTTGTTTTGGGCAGATCTTATAAAACTAGATGGTTGAAAATTGAAGTAGCGCAGAAAAGGGAAAATGCGACTTAAATTGTTCTGTCCTGCAGCCTCATACATTACATATGTTTCATATTTTTCTTCAACATGTTGTGCCTTATTGGAAAATTGAAGTTATTAATGGTAATTTTTTGATTTTAAAAAGGCTGTAATTGAAACAAAATACATTTCATCAACTCTATTTTAATACATCTCCTTCAAAAATGTATGCGTCTCAATATACATATATGTACATACATACATACATAGAAATAATTTGCCAGTTCACGTTTCTGAGATCTCTGAGGGCTAAGTAATCTCAGCAATCTGAACAGGATTCCTCAGTAAATTGCCTGTCAAGAAGAGAGCACAAAGAAATTTGAATTCGTTTTTCAGCTGCTGTCAAGAAAACTCTCTGAGATCTCAAGAAACCTACATATACTGACTTATTATCATTTTAAACAAACGTGGAAACATATTTTTTTAATTTATTGGATAAAATCGTAAAGCAAAATATTTGCTAGAACTACATATGTAAGTAAAACTTAAAAAATATCAAAGTTTCGAATAAAAAGTGAATTATTTTCATAAATATTCTTCTCGATAAGGCGAAACTTTAGTTAATTTCCATTTCTAGTATAGGAGACCTTAGATCACACAATATTATTGCACAGTATTGAGTACTTCGCAATTATATTGACCGTTAAAGAACTGAATTTCACAATATATTTGAAATTTTACTCGATATTTTTCGTTTCTAGAACAAATAATACAGAATTATATGTAGAAATATTGCGCAATAATATTAAGTCGTGTATGGACGATCCTTTTTTACGCAATATCTGTGTACAATATTAGTGCATAATATTATTGTGTGCTGTAAGGCACCAATTAGTTTAAGCTATGTATTATATTGCGTGAATATACCCCGATGTTGCAGACTAACTAAAATGCACGTAGTTTTTCTTGCAGTTGAATATAAAGTGCACTTTATTATATTGAAATTTGATTTCAATGCTTTAAACATAACTTTACTATTTGAAAATGTGCTCTCGAAGTATTTTGTAAAGCCATATAAAGATTCCTAACATATTTTTCTAAAGTAATGTGCCCCAAAAATATACGTATAGGCAATACCTACTCAAATTTTGTTCTAAAAATTTAAATTAAGGCTCCCCTTTTGCTGAGAAATGTCTTTTTAGATCTATTTGACTATTTTGTCTGTGAAGTTAAAAACGGAAGAGTCATTTCGAGTGAGAACACAAAACTAGCATTTTAATACACCATTTCTCATTGTAAATTAAATTTTTCAGAACAAAATTGGGAGGGAGGAGAGAACATACATAGTATAATTGCATATTTTTGAATTTAACTGCAAAAACGGGTTGAGTATTAGTTGAGTATAGCCCGACTCACGATAACTCGACTCAATTGTAAAACGTGAAAGATGTGTAGGGGGCATCAAACCATCAAATAATACTCAGTTCTTATATGCCACAAATGAAATCTTTAAGTAGACTAAATAGTTTCTATATATTTAACTTAATACTTGTCCACTTAAACTCATAATAATAAATATTTCCGTGTTTGTAATAAAATGCTTTACATATTTTCGCCTGCATTTAAATAACTGCCGCATTAAGAAGGAAATCATGAAATGTCAAATGAAGCAATGTCACGAATAAACTGTAAATGCGCTACAAAGCTCAAAAAACACACTGACTATTTTAAATAAACAAACGAAAAAATAAAGTCGCGTCGCGTCGTCGTCGTCGTGACAAAGGTGAACGCCGTCACCTTATTTTGCACACACACGATTTGTGACATTCGGGTAACCTTAAGATAATTAATTAAATTTTGTCTTGTGTGTCTGCAGCATTATAATACCTACACTGGAATGGAAATGCCACAAAATCTTGACATTTCACAAATTCTGCATGATTGTTCATAAATATGCTTTTGTCATAATTTGTTGGAACTGTGCCATTTCAATATGATGGCATAGAAAAACTTGGTTAATAAGTGGAAAACTGAAAATGTCATTATGTATAATAAAGTACGGTACATTGAACCCATGGGGACAGAAGAACCTATCATATTTTCTTAGATACCAATATCGATTAGGTAGGTACTTGTGTTGACTGAATGACAGACTTTTTGTTTTTCAATACATTTTCAAGACTCAGCGTTAGCGTGTAAATAAGAGTCTTGAAAATAACCAAATCAATATCAATTATCTATACTTATGAAACGTTTTCTTTTAATTTCTCCCAAGCCTGCACTTCCTCCACCACCACCACCATCACCTTTGAATTAGATCCTTCCTTGAGAAAGACGCCATAGTGCTTCCAATGTCATAGTCGACGTCTTCTTCTCCGCCTGCATAACCAATATAATGCAATTTGCATTGAAATTAAGTACTTCACTTCTATCATCATCACTGTGTGCGGTGTACATATATAGACGAGTCTTTTCTCATTTCAGAAGTAGGCAAATATATGTATAGTGAGTGTTTTACGGGTGCAGACAATGATAAATCAATAAATCACATGTACAAGCAATTTTTGCCAATAAATACGGCGACCCACTAAACATTCACGAGTACACCCGCACTAAGCCTAGAATTCGCCGCAATGCTGTTATACTGGTGCTACTTCTGCTACTTCTGGCCTAGCACCACCTACCTCAAGTTAAAAGTGGGAATTCACCCCCCCCCCCAAAAAAAAAAATTAACAAAAAGAGCAACATAGTCCCTGCTCAAGAATTAAGGACACTCAGAGGAAGTTTTAACGCTGACGACACGATACGCGGTGAAAGTGTCGAGAAGCAAAAAGCTCTTCAAAAGCTCTCATTTTGCTCCGTTTACCTATTTTCGTCTTCGTTGGAGCGCTCTTCAAAATTCTTATCATGATGCGGTCGTCGTTGTGTCGCGTGTCGTGCGTTGGAGGATTTTCGGGATGACACACTCTCATGTTGTTTTGATAATTTCATCCTGGTTTTCGTTTTGGACTTCAGTTTATTTTGTTTTGCTCTTTTTCGGAACATCATCGTCCTCACTGCTCACTTTTGTGGAGCGGCAGCAATGGTGATTGCGATGGTAATGGGATGCGCGAAATTTCAACTATTCCTGCGTGGGAATTTTCCTCTCTTGACAATACTCCTGGATGCTGGAGAGAATATTGATCCTTATTTTGACACACTACTCACTTTTGGTCGAGTCGGGTTTCGCTATGACGATGGTGATGGTAGTGGATGGTGTTTGGAAGCGTAATAGTTATCCTTGGTACCACCACCTCCCAGCTTCAGCCTCGGCCTATCCAATCCAGCTATATAACGTGCTCACATCTGCGTGGATAATAAAATGGCAATTTCTTTCCTTTGGTCCATTTTAGTTATTTGTTTTTGTTGTTGTTGTTGTTGCTGCTGCTGCTGATACTGCTGCTGTTTTGTGTATTTTGTTTTTTTTGACACTTTTTTTCCGTTTTATGTGCGCTTGCAAAGGCGAGAGACTTTTAGGCGACATTTATATCCTTTGGGGAGTTTTTAAGGCACGTTGAGTTAGGGTCAGAGGATGGTGAAGGTGATACAGGGAGCAGGGTCGTTGTGTGGAAATGAATTTAAAGTTGTTATGAGCTGCTTGGCGTCGTCGTCGTAGTCGTTGCATGTACATATACGACGGGCTATTACTGTTTTGTTTCCTTTTTTTCAGTTTTTCGTTTATTTTTTTTTTGCTGAAGAGGACTTTATTTCTGATTCTCTGTTGCACGTATACTCTACTCTTTGCTGGCTAGTTATGTAAGGTAAGGGATATGTTTTTATGTGTTTGTTTGTATAAAGAAATTATACTAATGTGATGACTGGAAGTTATTTATTTTTTTTTTTTTTTAAACAAAAAAACTTTTTTCTTATAAGCAAGACTGAGTGAAAAACAATGGACCAGCCTTGAATAAAAAGTTCGAAATTTTCTTCAAGGACACCATCAAAATTGATTACATATTTTGTTTTCATTATTTTTTGTTTTTATTTTAAGGATGACAGAGAGTAAGGAGAGATAGAAAAAAAGAAACTTTGTTATGACACCAATCGATACATTTGCATTTTTATTACTAACAGTAATAACTTTTTGAAGAATAATAAAATAATATGATACATAGAATGCTGTACAGCTTTGAAACGACTTGATTTAAAGACCTGAAGGATCGTTATTTTGTAATGACTTTCACAGATGTTTAATGTTGATGTATATTTCTTTTTATGCACTTTATGAGTATAAACATCAGTAGATGAAAACGCATTAATTTATCAAACCAAGTAAATGTTAAGTTGTTTATCTCGACATAATTTTATAAAATTTTATAAAAAATTGTGTTGGATGTTTTAGCGACAATTTTATTTATATACCTGAAAAAAAAATGATGACTTAAGATGAAATTCATGGGAGAAAGGTAAAATAATAGTAAAAGAGAAATCTTAAACGGCTTAAAACTCAGAAAGTATATTGGAGTATTAAACACTTAAGAAAATATTTTAGAATACACGACAACAATATTTTCACACAATTCTTAAATCTGATTTCGGCTTTTCTGAAAAATGTTAAAAATTGACTTAAGTTACTTTACCTTTTCAATCAAGTATTATTTAAGGTATAGAATTTTTTATGTCAATTGTCATTTTTTTCAATCCGAAATAGAACGGTTTCTAAAGTTAGAGAAACAATTTTGTTTGTTTTGTGATTTAACAACTGGGCATTGTGTGTAGTCTTATCAATTCAATATTTCTTATCAATTTAACGTTTATGGATTTTTTTAACAACTCGGTAATTTGAAACTTAGAACTTAAAAAAAAGAAATGTGTTACATTATATTATCAAATTAAAAAAATTGACTCTTTTTTGGTAAATGGAAGACGGCATAAATCAAATGTTTCCGAAAAAAAAACTCTGAAAATGTTGGATTTTTTAGTGTTTTTTTAATCCATCGACATCGTATTAGTCCTTTAACGGAAGTTGACAGTTCATGGCTTGAAAGATTGGTGATGAACTATATTTTAATGCAAAGTGTTTATTTCGTTCCAAATGTCATCCATCTAAAATCACAGAAGAAAAACTCTGAACATATTGGATTTGTTGGTGTTTTTTTAAATTCATCAACATCGCATCGTAGCCAATTTCCATCGGAATTTGACAGTTCACGGCTTGATTGATTGGAGATGAACTATATTTTGAAGCTCGTTTCAAATGTTATTCCGTTGCCTTCACGTGTTTCCGGAGGGGATACAAAACTCTGAAAAAACTCTAATTTTGTTCAATGGTTTCGACAGAAGTTTCTTGAACGGACCTTCAAAAATCCTTCTATAAATTGTTTGGTTAACCATCCCAGCTGTCATTGAATGTCAAACTAACTATAGGTACATGCATAAGTTTACTATATTTACCATGTTAAATTTACATTTTTAAAAAGATCTATTTTGTTTTGCCACATGGTATACTTTAACTGTCACAAAGGCTTTTTGATAGATCCAAATCGAAAATAATTTTGTTTTATACATTAAAAACTCCCTTGGCAGCTTAGACCGGTATAACACGGCTGCCTGGTCTAATAAAAGGGTATATTTGAATGTTTCCAATTTTGAAACGTCTAAAATTTTAGTTCAAGTTGACATATCACTTGATTGCTTACTTTTGTTTTAGTAAATTCCTTACTAAACTTAGGTGTTTTTTTTATAAATTCGCAGCACTTTTGCGCGGATCTGAAACGAATACATTTGTATGGATTGTGAATGGTCTGGGAATTCTATAAATTAACTTTTATCAAACTGTAGGATGTTATATGGGACACATACCAATAGTATAAAATAAAGTTTTCAGCTTTGAAAGACCAGTGCTAACTGTATAGTGCACAAATAACCTCAAAACATTTAACACTTTTCCCAGTTTTTATCTTATAACTTCTAAAATGTAAGTCTAGCTCTTCAAAAATTCGCAAATTTTCAGAAATAATAATTAAATCTTGAAAGCTTTTTCGTAAGAAATAGGATTTCAACTTCGGAGCTTATTTTAAAAGGTAGAAAACTTAACGGGTTCCTTTCCGAAGATCTAGCAGGTAATTGTGTATTAATAAATGTGCTGCTAGGTTTTATTTTTTTTTTTGCGTTTGTTATTTATTTATTTATTTATTTATTTATTTATTTATTTATTCAAATCTACGATATTTCATCCACAGATTTTGCTTAGATTTAATATAAAATTTTAATGTACATTATGAATTATAAGTTAAATTAAACAAAACATAAATATAATTATGTAATTAAAAAAAAATTCTTATAAGTGGTTTGGGATCATATTTAAAAGAATGGTTTTAAATTGATATCTAGGCATAAACAAATCAAGATCTTCATAATACATATTAAATAATCTACAACAGTGAGAAATTGGTTCCCGCTGTCCATAATTAGTAGAATGAGGTATTTCAAAAATAAACTGCCTTATCCTTAGTGGTCTAGATGGTGCGTAGATATTTATGAATGAAATTAGATCCTTACAATCTATATCACAACAAAGTATATCACGGATGAAAACAACACTATACATTCTACGCCGCGACTCAAGAGTTTGCATTCCGAGTAACAAGCATCTACTTTGATAATTCAAATGAGTTTGTCCAGACAACTGAAATGTTCTCAAAGAATATCTCAAAAAGTTTTTCTGAATTTTTTCAATCCTATCTGATAATTTTTTTGAGGTTGGGTTCCAGATAACACAATTATATTCCAAAATTGGACGAACAATAGAACAATATATAGCTTTAAGTGTATATGGATCTTTGAAATCCGACGAATTTCGTTTGAGAAAGCCAAGCATAGAGTTTGCTTTTGACACGATGTAAGTAACATGAGATTCAAAAGTAAGCTTTTCATCGAAAATAACACCCAAGTCTTTTGATTCATTGACCCTGCATAAGGAACTTCCATTAATATTATAATCTAAAATTATGGGGCTAAGTTTCCTAGAAAACGTCATAACTGAACACTTAGAAAAGTTGAGCATTAGATCATTAAGTTTACACCAACGCTCAAACGAATATAAATCATGCTGAAATTCGAGACAATCATTCAAAGTGTCAATGACTTTACATAACTTGATATCGTCTGCAAACATTAAGATTTCGGATACCGACAACACAGATGGGGCATCATTTATAAAAAGATCGAACAATGGCGGGCCAAGATGACTGCCTTCTGGAACACCAGAGTGCACAATTATAGAATAAGAAACCAAGTCACCTATTTTCACTATCTGCTTCCTACCACTGAGATAAGACATAAACCATTTAAGTAAAGTTCCATCAAAACCATAAGCTTTTAACTTTTTAATTAAAATTTGGTGATTGACTCTACTAAATGCTTTTACAAAATCCGTGTAAACCACATCCATTTGGCTATGTTTTTCTAATGCATTAAAACATTTTTTGGAAAAACAAGCTAAGTTTGTGGAAGTAGAACGGCCACTAAAAAATCCATGTTGGGAGATAGAAATATGATTTTTTATTACGCTGTATAGTTTAGTTTTTACAATTTTATCCAGTAACTTAGGAATAACTGCTAATTTACTTATAGGACGATAGTTTAATATTTTTCTTTTATCACCCGACTTAAAAATCGGGTTTACAGTTGATATTTTCCAATCGTCTAAAAAAATGCCACAAGAAAGAGATTGATTAAATATAAATTCAAGAGGAACACTCAAAGCTTCACAACAATGACTTAACACATTTGGAAAAACGCCATGACAATCAGGAGAAGTCAATGGGTCTAACTCACGAAGTGCAGATACAACGTCGTTTCTATCGAGGAACAAATTACAGCAGTCGGTCATTGGTAATAATGCACTCGCATCATAGTTACTACCAACAACTAGATCGGAAGAATTATAAATATTTTGGAAATTATCTGCAAACCAATCAACAATTGTTTTAGGATCACTAGAAGAAATATCTTTATAAACCATTGATGTAGGGAAACCAATGGATTTTCTTTTTAAGTTGATAAATTTCCAGAAGTTCTTGGGATTATGTTTAAGATTTATTTCAGTTGTCTGTACATAGCTCGCATAACAAAATTTAGACAGAAAAACATATTCTTTTCGAAGGCGAGAATACAAGTTGAGATCAGTGTCACTTTTAGAAAGTTGGAATTTCTTAAAAATTTTGCTTTTAGCATTCTTTAACTTGCGCAACCTAGCATTCGACCACGGAGGATGAGAGTTTAATCTAGACAATGATCTTGGAACAGAGGAAAGCAATTCTCTTTTAAAAATATTTAAAAACATATCAAAATTATTTTTTAAACTGCAATCAGAAATCATTTGCCAATCTAAATTGAGAAATTTTTCATTCAAATTATTTAAGTTCAGTGTATTAAATTTATATATACATTTATCAATAATGTTAAAGGATTTATAGTTTTTAAAACAAATATTTTTGATTAAAATTGACAAGGCGACATGGTGAACAGAACTTGAAAATAAGGGAATGCACTCGGTTACTTTAGATTCAATTTCATCACTAATAAAGACCAAATCAAGCATTCTATGTAAAGAGTTGTGAACAAAGCACATTTGATTTAAATTTAAAGCTAGAAGAGAATCAATAAGTTCAAATTCTTTTTCAGATGAAAGAACCAAGGGCAAAACCTTACTTTCATTTTCCATCCACTGTACATCCCCTAAATTGAAATCACCAACCACGCAAATTGAATAATTACTTTCAGATAAATTAGATACAACATTTTCAATATTTTTAATATGAGATGAATAAATAGAAATAGAAGAATTAGGTGGAATGTAGCTTAAAAAAATTAACAATTTACTCTCATAATTGACTTCAATACAAATACATATTTGTTCCACATTCTCATCTGTTACTGATAAATTACTAAGATCTAATAAATATGAAAGCATTGGCTGCCGAACTGCAAGAAGTACACCTCCCCCTCGTTTGTTTCCAACCTCATGACGATCACGGCGAAATAAGGAAAATTCGGACGTATTCAATAATTCTTCATTTCTAATGTCATTATACAGCCAAGTTTCCACAAACGCAAAAATGTCATATTCGGACGAGTCAACAAGAGAAGAAAAATTGTTGAGTTTACCTCTTATCCCGCCCATGTTTTGGTAATATATTGAAATTTCTTTTTTTACATCAATATATTGACTTCCTGCCCCTGATTTAATTCCCTCGATTGCGGAACTTTGACAACTTCCTCGTTTTTTGTATTGTCTCTTGGCACAAACTCCCTCACAATAGTATTCTTAGGCCAATTTGATCCAATCAATGCTAATTTGTAGTAATTGGTTGGAATTCCAACTTTAAAATTTATGTATTTTAAGTTTGTAGCATCTTTTTTCACAAGTTTAAAGCATTTAACGTTGGATACATCGACATCAAATTTCTTGGCAACATAAGTTGACAAACTTAACTCCGAAGTAGACGGATCAAATTTGGAAACATGAAACCACTTGTGCGACACAACAACATCAATACCTTCAGCAACATCTTCTCCACAAACATGTACTTTACGCATTTTCTTTTGGTTTTGTTTTCGTTCACCAACTATAACCCAATCGTTCCTTGGTTGAGAATTATTCTCATTAGAATGTAAACCAATTTCTTTCCCTTCCGTTGTCACTTGTTTTGCCCCCTCAACTACAGCAGCTTTATCACTATGAGCCGAACAAATTCCATCTCCTCCCGCAGCTTCAACCCTCTTATCAGTCTTCTCAGCATCGAGAGCATTTACTTTTGGAGCAACAACAGCATCAAGCAATTTTTTTACATCTTCATGAAGCACATCAACACCGCTCATTTTTTCCGTAAGCACATCAACCACAGAAACCAGTTTATTGACCCTCTCAAACAAATTATTTAATGATAATTTAAACTTTGTACATTGGGTGCAGCGAAAAACAATGTTTGAATTTTCATCAAGAATAGAAACCTGAATATTTTCAGGAATACTTGCACATAACTTATGAAACAAGTTGCCACAAAAAAAGCCACAGCTAACACCTTCATCATTAATAGAGTTTTTGCAAGCAAAGCACTTTTTAATTTTGTTAATATTTGCCATTTTACAAGAAAAATCAAAAAGCACAACCGCACACTGTAAGCTTTCTCGTACCATTGTTACAAAGGCTGTTCAAGACTTTTTCATGCAAAAATTCGCAAAGACTGGAGAAGCTTACAGGCAAAACTAATAAAAAAATCTAATAAAATTTGGAAAATTTTCAGGAATATTTTAATATCTTTTTTTCGGAATTTCTGAAAAAATAATGTTGTAAATGTTACCTTATGTTCCGAAAATCCTCATCTCATCGTCAACTCAATCCAAAGTCCATCAAGATCATGCAGATATTCTAAAATTTGGTAGTCTTTGTTTTAAAATAATTTTGCATTTCAAATAACCTGGCTAAATGTAGTATTTTTAGGCGCCAGTAAAATAATAGTGTTCATTCTAGATATAAACCAGATTTTTCTTATAAAAATATAAATCATTACTTCACCCATGTTACGTGTCAGTTTATCATAAAATATGTTCAAACTAATTCAATCACAATGATTTTATTTTTGTCAAGACTTAATGCGACTTAAAGACACTCCTTGCATTGCGATAATGCATTCTCATGATTTATAAATGTATGCAAATCTTTTTCTGTCAGTAAAGTTTTAACGCTTGATTTATTTTCTTTCTCCGAGTAATTTGCACTTGCTTTCAATGACTTAGTATTTTTTCGCATGTTATTCTAATCCCAATAACAATTTCAAATCTAGATATTTATGCAAACAGACTATTCTATGCTTTATCGATAAATTGATCAAACAATTTTATGAGATTTGTGCGTGAAATTCCATAGTTTTTTTTTGTTTTTTTTCTTTAACTGAAAGTAAAGCATGTGGATTTATATTGAATTTCAAATGCCCTAGCCCGCATGACCAGAACCAGAACTGCATCATAGCTGTTACACTGCTAAAAGTACTATAGGCTATTTGCCAATCAACAAAATTCTAACCTGTTGCTGACATTTGTAATAAATTACACCTCGCAGTTCAATAGTGAGTCAGTGTAAAACCTAATAAAAGAACTCTTGCACCACCATTTGCACTCAACCTCAATACAACTTATTTAAAAGAGAAGTGTGCACAGCTGCTTGTGCAGCTACTTGATTTTTGTTTTTTTGGTCAAAACTACATACATTGGCTTAGCGAATCATGTCTGACTAAGAGGTCAAACACCTGATATGTAGATCTTGCAGTGAGAAGACAACCAAAAAAAAATGAATGGCTTATAATTTTCAATTGAAACTTTTTTGCACAGATTTTTAGACAATTCATCGATATTTCACAACCTATCTAATCGAAAACCTATGCCATTGCCAATACAGTGGGAGGAAATTGAAAGAAAACTGGAATAATAAACAAATTCAATTAAAATGTAAGCTCAATGTTGACTTCTTTACTTCTGTATTTAGTAAACTTTTATAAAAATCTAAATTTTAAATTAATAATAATTTTTTCCAATTCTATCGTTTAAGGTGCCTACTGTAGGTCTACTAAATGCACCCACTGTTGTTTGTTTTTTATTTTGTTGTAAAAACTTACACACACCGGATTCATATATAAGAAACAATAAAATAAATTTACAAAATACAAATAAAAACCTTTAATTAGATATTCTGCACTTTAATAGCCATCATCAATTTTTTGATGACCATGATGTTTGCAGAATCACCAGTGCTCTAAGCTACTTCGCGTAAAGAAATAAAATTCCGTATTTTTAGTAGGGTGCTATTAGTGTGAGATAATGTACTGCACTGACCATTATACGAAAATCCACCCCAAATATTTTCAATATTATGGTCGTGATTTATTAATGGCCCCTATACCTCATTTCTGTAAATCTTTCGGATAGCTGCTATTTTTTTCGGATATTTTTTTGAACAAATTAATTTCGATTTAATTCGAATTGCTAGAAATATGCGATATTAAATTGTAGGATATCGTAAACAAAGTATTTATTTTTTCGTTGTTGTAAATTAAAGATGTTTGAGTTGTTGGGAAAATAATTATTGTTTTTGTTTATCTTTGCGACAAAAACAAGAAGCGGAGAAGTGTTTATGTGCAACATAAATTTTTTATGTTTCGTATTAGTAAATGGCACTTTAGATCGCTTTCCTTTGACAGAAACGGCCCTTTTATTCTAACCAAATATAAATTCTTGGATGTAGTAAGCCTCTTCCAAGGTCAAACCGCATTTCTTCCGACCATAATTATTGCTAGAAAAGCAAGTTAATAATATCATGAGCAAAGTAATTCAAATTAAAAGTACTTTGCGAAAAGAGACAGCTCCTGAACGGTATCACGACGAGAACCCTACCTGTCCTTATTTTATCCAAGTAGCTAGGTACATCGATTTGTTTTCTTTTTTGTTTTACAAATAACCGCTGCTGTTATTTCCACAAAAAAACAAATACACAAATTGAATTTTTTTAACCAAAACATAGTTTTTTATTTTGTCGTAAACGCTAAAATTTGATCTTGGATTGGTTGGTAGGAAGTGAACACCAAAAGTATCGTAAACGCCAAAAACTACGTTTATTAAAGAACTGAAATGGTTTTTTTAATACTACTTAATTGTATTTATAAAAACAAAACCTTAATACTGAAAATTAACTCTCATCGTTTCTTATTTGCATTTGTCGCTTACGATAATTTGGCTGTTAGGGCTCGATCTCTGAAAAACACTATCCCAAAGAATGTACGTCGACTTTCCAGTTTAATTTAAAAACACATTTAGTGTGAGATCAAGTTTTTTATAATTATTTTTTCACATTTTTATAAAGTGAATCAATATTTCGTTTTATCACCTGGTAACTAACAAAATACCTTAATAGTCGTAATAGAAAAAAAAGGTTACACATACGCCACAGTGACCGTTTCAGATAAAAATATTTTCGTCGCTGACCTTTAAGATTTTAAGCTGATTTATTACTAAGAGGTGCTAGGATCAAAAGACAAATCTGTGAGTACCAGCGGGTATAATTTTCGCCACACCCCACAACCACCCAGACGTATCCAATGTCATAATTCAGAATTTTATGAAGGCATCAGATAAGGTCTTTGAATGCTTTAAACGCCTTAGATCTACATATTTGTAACAAGGCAATTTTTCCAGATTTTTTTAAAAATAATTTTGTGGGTTATATCTCTCTGTTATCAAAAACTAGTTGTTTTTACTCTATGAACGTCTGGTTGGGTGTGGCGACACTTAAAACGTCTGGGACGCAAGAATTTTGGATCATAACTTAGATTTCTTTAGTTTAAATGTTTGTTAAATTGGTTATATGTACCACCGAAACAAATATCTGTACACTCTTAGTCTATTAACTTAACTCTCAATACGAATATACCCCAGCCTATGACAAAAAGCTCCCCACATACTAAATAAAATCAACACTAAATATCATTTAACACATAATTTCAAACGCGCCAATATTTTGACAGCTTTTTGATGGCAAAGATCAAAATGCCACATCATTTATATCAAATGCTTCGTTGAGTTCTGTCATGTAACGAATGATGTTACAACTCAAAACACACAAACTACGAGTATCGAACTAATACATCTTTTTTTTTTCATTTAAACAAAAACAATATTTTGTTTATTTGTAAGAAAAAATTAGTCATTTAACCGATTGACTGTACAGACAAAATAAAATATAAAAGTCTCAATTCTTTTATGGTGGGAAGGTGCGGTGCGGCGACCGCTATAAGTCGACGCGGCAACGACAACGATAAGTGGCATGGCCGGCGAAGCGGTCGTGCACATGATCTTGATCTCCGACTTGATTTATATTTGATCATTTACGCAATATGTACGAATATGTGTGTGTGTGTTTTTTTTTCTCATGGCGCACGTTGCCGGCGCAATATAGAAGTAATCAAACAAAGACCCCAACAATAACGATGCTCAAGATAAGTTTGTTTTCTTAAAAAAAAATGTATTTATAGATTTTATTTCTCTCTTTTGGTGCTCTCGATTTAAAAATGCTTTTACCTTGAATACAAGATTTGAATGAAAAGCATAAAAGTTTTCCGCATTAAGCTATATACAAACTTTTATAGATTGGCTATACATTGCACTCACTATACGAACGAACGTAAAAATGGCAAAGCATCACTTTAAGTCCTTAAAGGTCAGAAAAGAATTCATCCGGATACCCGTTACAAGTTGCACATATTCATTAAATGGGAATTTCTACAGTCTTCACTTTTTCTTCTAACATTGTTTGCCTTCTTCCCCGCCCACTCCAGCCTCTGAATTCATTCAACTTTGCCGTTGGCAGAGTGGCATTGGGTGGCAAATCGTAAAAAGGCCAGTAAAACAGTTAACCATCCCCATGCGCCCCCATCGCGTCGTCGTCATATCCGAAAAGCTTTGGGGGTAACACAAAGGCTACAAACAAAAGGAGTTAACTAGCTGTTTGCATGCAAATTAGCGCACAACCCACTGAGACCAAAAAACCCGGCAAGAAGTCGCCTGCGATTGTGCATTGGCAGCGCACATCACAGTGTGACATGCCTTGTTTGCTATTTGGGATGTTTTAATGGGGAATGAGGGAAAGGATTTAATGGGGGATGATAACGGTGTGGTGTGGCAGGCGCTACAGCTAGGGCTCTATATATTTGTGATTATGATGAAAGGAAAAGTCTTTACCTTGGTCCGTGGTGGAAGTCTTTGGTCGTTTGTTCGCGTCAAAACTTATGCCAGGAACGCGCGCTCTGTTCGAGAGCAATCAGAGAGTGAGAGTTGCCTTGAGTATGGATGGAGAAGAATAAACGCTTAGCACGTGATCTATTTTTATCCGCAGGGGGTGGTGGCTGTTTTTTTTTTTTTTTTTTATTATTTGATATAATAATGAACTTATATTTTTTTGTGTTGAGAATCTGTTTTGTTTTCTTTTTTTTTTTCTTTTTTAACGACGACGACTGCATGGTGGCAGTTTTGGTTTTTTTTTTGTGACGAATTGACATGAAAATAACGATCAAACAACGGTATAAGGAGCGAGATGATTTATTACAATGAAATTATATTTTCAGGGTTCATTTGTTTATTGCATTTTATCAGGATATATCATTTACATTTGCAATGAAAGTTGGTATGTGAGTATCTGCTCCTTTTTTATGGGTAGTTCTGGGAAATGAATAATTTTTTGTAAAGCAAATTGTGAGTACATATTTAAGCAAACAACTGATTTATGTACACCATATTTATATCACACGCATTACCTTTTGGTAATATATTTTTAAAACTTGTTAATTTTAGAAATGAGTATACAAATTTATGACTATAAGGATACCTACTGGAATAAGAGCGTCTCGACTATATTTTTCAAAATCTTAAATTTGATTTTTAACAAAGTTTTTTTGCATTGCATGGTGCAGTATTTCAATTTGAACAAATATACTTTGTAAAAAAGGTGTGTATTTTTTTACTGAACAACAATTCCATAGTTAATATTTAAGCATGAAACTAATAGGATGTCCATAAATTTTATGACAAATGCTTACACGATATAATAAAATTGTCTTTTTATTGCTTCGGACGAAATTGAAACAAAGGTATATTTATCACGAATATAGAATAAACTTAAATAGGAGCATGAACAAATTGTCATACCGGGTGAAATTATCAATAAAAACAAAATGGAAAAAAAGATATTTAAATAGGTCAGGAAATTTTGGCGAAACAGGAAAATGATATATTGAAACACTGCGGTGACTTGATTCAATAAATTACAATAACTTACGTTTTAGAGCAACAGGTGCATTTTTATTGAAAACCGTGGTTCTAAATACTGTTGGAGTGATAAAATTTAATAGAATTCTTTTGTATGTGAGTTGTAGTGATAAGTAAAACGTTCATGACAATTTTCACCACTGATGTCCGTTTAAGAACTTAAAATAGCTTGCATATCCGACGAAATAAAAAGTACGACTGCATCACACGATTTTGCTCTTTTAGCTCAAAGAAATAATATATTTTTCAGTCAATAAATTGTTCATATTTAGTATGTTATTTAAAAAAAATGTAAGAAAAAAAAAAATTATTTGTTTATTTTTTCTTTTAAATATTTTTTGTTTGTTTAAAAATTAAATAACGATATACTTTTCGAAATTATAAGAAAAACCTGTTGTCAAGTTTAAATTATTAGTTAAAAATTATGGTAAATTTTGCAAAAAACTTGTTCATCATATTTTCGTTATTTGATGTTTTTGAGAAAAACTAAAAGTGCAGAATTGTTACAATTACTCATTACATAATATATATCAAGTTTAATCGAAATTGTTAGAGCCGTTTTTGAGGTAACTCAAATAACTAAAAACCGTACAAAACAAAAAAAACACAACTTTGGAAATTAGAAGAAGTCATTTGTACCAAATTTCGAGCAAACCCATCAACCCATTTTGGCTGGGATTCTCTAGTAAACATATGGAACACAGACGAACAGATGCACAGACCGACGACGGCATGACGAAAACCACATTTGCAACCATGAATTTATTAAGGCACCCATACCTACAGTTGGAACAGAAAATCTTTAAAATGTTGCACGAAGATTTGCAGGTTTTTTGTTACAGCGGACTTTTGACTACAACCATAAAGAATCAGTTGCATCCTTTGCCTACTTAATAGTGTTGTTGATGTCTAGTTCAGTGCAACTTACGGCATAGACAAAACTCTTAAAATATTAAAAATGTTCTACTTTCTATATATTGCGAAAATAATATGGTTGTTTTTGCGTTTTTTAATTTTTACCTCAACGAATTAATTCTTTCAGTAGCTCGCTTGATGTCTCTGGTATTGCTTGTAAACTAAGAGAACACATCGATTGCGGCAAACTAAAAAAAAAATGCCAAAATGACTTTTTCGTTTGGTGGATAATTTTTCGGGTCCGTTTGCAGAAAATTGGTAAGTTCGTTCGGGTTAAACACTTTTTGCAAACGATACAAAAAAAAAGTTAAGCGTAACACCTGTGATTGTGACCTGTCGCTTACGAAGTGAGTATCTTGTCATTCAGCTAGAGACTGTTTAATTTATGATTGGAGCAGAATTCATATAAACAAAATGTTTGCGTCAAACGAATTTTCGTTTGCTGGATAGTAATTTTTCGACTTCAACTTCGTTTACAGCAAACTCTTAAATTCGTTTTGGTAATGAATAACGCCTGTTGCCATTGCACCTAAAACTAAATTACTTTCGTAAAAGGTAGAATGCATATAAACTCCACAAACATAGAGTTCATTATTAAGAAAATTCGTTTCCTGTAGTCATTTGTTGTAAACGAAATGTTTATTTACATCAAAAGTGAAGTTTTGTTTTCGTTTGCATTATATTTGCTGTAATAGAATAACAATTTAGTCCAAATGTAAGTTGCTTAGAATGAAAAACTATTTCGGGGATCTTATTAACTTTCCACAAAATGATTTTCTTTTAATTCAAAGGATATCCATTAGCCGGAAACCAAAACAAAAATTTTATTTCTTTGAGTGTAAGAGCTCTGTAAGAATACTGGCAAGTTCTTCATCTTAGAGTCACTTTATTAAACAATATTTCTTGTTCATATCATTTTTTAAACGACTATCTCAAAAAGTGTCACTTGGTGCAACTTCATTAGATTCAATAGTATTTCTTCTTCAAGTTACTAAAAGTTTTTTTGTTATCAAAAGATGTTTCTTCAAGTTTTAACTATAAAAGAATATTTATCTTCTCTTAAACTAAATAATTTTTCATTATTATCTTTTTGTGGTAGTAAAGTTTTCTCAAAACTAAAATCTGCTTTTGGAATTTTTTTTTGGAAAACATAATATTCAATTTATTAAAAGGCAGTGGATTTTAAGACTAAATGCCAATTGATCATAAACATTTATATATTATTGACTAAACTAAAAAAAAGCAGTATTCATGTACCGCCTCCATCAATCACATTTCGATTATAAATGTTTCAGCATATTTTTTACATTTATCTGACTTTTACTTATCTTATCGGTTTTTTTTTTTTTTAGTTCCATGTCTGATTCCAACAAAATTTATAAATTGTATAATAAGGGCGTTACACCGAAAGTTGAGAAAAATCTTAGGCATTTGATCGACCGAAGTTCGTATTCAATGACAAAATGAAGGCTACTGTGATAATCCCAACGTAAATGCTCAAGAATTCCCTCATAATCTCCACTATGAATAGTTTAAGTGGCCAAAAATCTTCTCAATCATACACTAGAGAACAATTTCGACTTGAGTAACTGCTATGTATTCCATCCTTAGAACCATTAGCCCATTAAACCTATGTACTCAAAAAAAAATTGGTGTCGGTTCTAAGTTTACATTTTTAAATTTTATTTTTCTTAATAATAAGTCTAATTCATTGACCCGAAAATTATACCTAATTATATGCGAATGTGTAGGTATGTCACAAAAGAAATTAATACAATCTTGATGCCTTACTTTTGCTTTTTAGTCTACAGCTTTTCAACCCCAAGGGAACTCTTAGTAGTGCAATGGACTCATATAACGTTGATGATGAACTTTCTCCTACCTATGGTATCGTAATGTCAGTAATAAAATATCCATGGGGGATTTGTAATGAATAAAAAGAGAAAAAAAAAATTTATTATTTTAATTAACTTCTGTTATTTTTAAGCTTTTCACAGATTGATGGTAGAAAAAAAAGCATAACAAAAGAAAATAAATCATTGAATTTTTCAAATATTGATTATATTTTTTATATTGATGACCTTTAAAGCTTTTATAATTATGTGACGAAATTAATTTTATATGTATTATGGCTCTGTTATACATTTTTAGGTAAACAAAATCGATTTTAGTTAAATAAGTGAAATTAAAAGAATTGAGAATAATGAAACATAAAACAAAAAACACACATATTTTTATATTGATGCAAATTTGAGACAATTTAGAAAAAAACTAAAAAAAATATACAAAAGCATTTCCTTTTGATAAAAAAAAACTAATAACCAAACCTGATTATTTAATGTTTCTAATAGAAAAACCGATGATGCATGATAAACTTATTCAATTCCTGTCATCCGCATTGCAAATAGTTTTCCATATGAACGCGTTCCTATTATCATATAGATACATTGCAGAGCAGAAATAATGTCATTGCGATATATAAACTACTATATTATTCAATATTCTATCCACACTTCTTCCATCTGTGTGCAATCCTGATGTGAATTAGTTCAGTTTTCAATAGATGCTACGTAGTACAAGTATATGTACAATGCATTTTTGCTGAATCTAGAAAATATTTTTATTTTTCCAATTCATCTCCCATTCTACCTTAAGGCAAGTTAGGACAAAAAAAGAAAATAAAAAGAATGAGATTGTGTATGAAAACATTATTCTAAGGATTTGACCTAGATTCATTGTTTGAATAGATTTTATTTTACTTTTTTTTTGTGTTAACAGAAATTCACAGTACTTCAAGCACACATCCTTTTCGCTTGCAGTATAATTGTTATGCATATATATATCTCTGATGAGGTTCGTTCATCACAATCTTTCAGCAACAGCACTATGCTGATTTTACATTTTTTATGCTTCAGGCGTAGTATTTATTTCACAAGAAAAAAAAAGTAAAAAAGAAAGTAATTGCGCTAATATTTACTTTGATCATTGATGGAAACAAAATGTTTTGGTGTATTTACTTTTTTTTTATAGCTTACCAAAATAATTAAGTGGTAACACTAACCTACAATTTATGCATACTGTATCAACAAAGAAGAGAATACATAAAGCTTTGGCAAAACGAGCCAACATCATAGCTAGTTAAACTCTTTAACAAATGATTATTGGGATCTTGTGAATTTTTTTTTTATTATTTTTTTTTTAGTGATTCTGATAGACTAGGCCCAAGTCACGTAAGTTTCTTATAATCGTTTGATCGAACGTTTCGACGGTTGAACTCTATATTTTTCTATAAAACGATCGATCAAACGGTAGTTATAATTTTACGTGTTTTGGGTCCAATATCTCATTGAAATAAATTGCAAGACTGGATCGCACATACTTGCGCTTATAGATAAAGTTACTATACACCTTTTTAATAGAAAAAAATATAAATGCAGTTTTTATAAAAAAAAAACATAAAATTCGATTTTCAAATGACAAAAACAGCTTCTTTAATAAATTTAATTTCAAAACGAAGTATTCAATTTAATTTCTTCAATAATGATACATTTTTAGAAAAAAAATTTGAGAATCGTTAGATCCGTTAAAAAAAAAAATTTGCAAGGACTTTTATAAAAAGAAATTGGTATGCCATTTTAAAGATATTATTTATCAAATTTTGAAAAAAAAATATTTAGTAGTTTTCGAAAAAATGATTTTTCAACAAAAAAAATTTCAATTTCTTTTTTAAATATAAAATCATAGTTTTCGAAATTTGTTTACTAAACATTATTACGGTAACTTAAAAGCTTTCATTTAAAAAAAATTAAATGAAATTGATTAAGTCATGAAGGAGAAAAGCAGAATTAAAAAAAAAAAACGGTTCTATGGCAGTTACCATTAATAACGGTTTTTGAAAAAAATGGTTTTCATTTTAAGATAGACCTTATTTATTTAATTTATTTTAATCAAAATCGTAGGAACTATTTTTGAGAAAAATGAGTTTTTCTAAAAACAGTAAAGGACAGTTACCGTTATTTTTGGTAAAAAAAAAATTATTCAAAAAACATCTGGGGATAGTCTCCAAAAAACGCCATATACCAAGTTTGAAGTAAATCAACCGATCTGTTAAGGCTGTGGCTTTGGATACATACAGACAGACAGACAGAATTGTCGGACCCACTTTTTCTCATTCTCTATCATTGTAATGTCATGTTTGATTGTTATCTCAACTTTATATTTTGAACGAATGCATAACTTGATACATAGTATCTTAAGTAAAAAACTAAATATTTTGGAAAAATTGCCGAAAAGTGTGTTCATCATATTTCCATTATTTGATTTTATTTATAAGAAAATAAAAACGCAGAATTATTACAATTATTATCACAACATATACCAAATTTAATCAAAATTTTTTAGAGCCGTTTTCGAGAATATTCCAACTACTTGAAATCGTTATGTGGGAGGTAGTCGTTCTAATCGAGATATTAACAAACAAAAAAACTTTGGAAATTACAAAAAAGTAATCTGTATAAAATTTTATGCAAATCCGTCAACCCGTTTAGGCTGTGGCTTTGTACAGATGGCCGCAAAGACGAACAGACGCACAGACCGATGGATTGGACTTCTCCATCATCGTAATGTTGGTTTTGATTAAAACCTCTAAATTTTTTTTTTGACACGAAACACGAATTTTTGTTTGAGGGGGAAAGTTATCGGTGGAAAAGGTACCACAGCATCTGACCAAAAAATGACACATTTATGAAACTTGCTAAAAATGTTAGATATATTTAACATAAAAACCAACAGTATAAAGAGTCTATAAAAATATTTTGCGTGTTTTTTGTCAAGAGGAACAAAAATATGCAACAAGTAACGATAAAAACTATAGTAAAAATGTTATCCTAATGAAAACTTGTAAAAATATTTTATAAAAATATTAAAGAGTGCATAGAAATATTTTTGGTGAAAAGGTGTTGTTTTGAAGAGTAATTCAAATTTGTGTTTAGTCCCAAGTAATTTAAATGTTACGTTCAAAAAATCAGGCTACAAATTTCGTTTGTTATGGTTACTAAGAATCAAATGATTCTATTACATTGTTTTAAATGAAAGGGTGTTTTTTTGAGGTGGAGGAAATATACGGAATTTATGCTTATCATCGTTTACATATTGGTACCCAACTGAAATCTTGTAAAAATATTACATCTAAGTCTAGGAACCAAGAATCTAAAGAGTCCATAAAATCTATAAAACTTTGACAGAAATAATTTTGTTTGGCTCAGAAATAATTTTATTTAGTAAGAATTCGTGATTTATATATTTATTGTATACATTTTTCATTCTTAATTTTTGTATAATTTTTTTTTAAGCTACATTTATTTTATTTATTTTTTTTTTCAAATTTTCTGGAGTTAAATTTTCAAATCTCACTTGATTTTTGAGCTTTACTGATAATATTTAAAAAAAAAAACCCGTATAATGATCCTCTTAAAAATGCAGAGGTATATTTAGTAGAATTTTGTACACTTGATCCTCCTGAGGTCCTTAATATTAATTGAACACCGCAAAACTCAATTCTGGAATTTTTCATTTAATTAAAAAAAAGAAAAAAATTAAATTCAGATATGGAAATATACCTACTATCAACGCCCATGCACATCAATACAATTTTATTGTTGTGGGAGCTTGTTGGCCTCGAAGTGACCAACGAGGAAGCATCACTATGTATTCAAATCATTTTTTTTCTTATCCAGTCTGCGTCAATATAAATTTTTCATTTATATGCGAATTATGAATTCTTGTTTCTGGATTTATACATTCAGTCTAAAAATAATAAAATCATCAATTGCGGCGACCAGTTGTCTTTGTCGAATGAATACAAAAACAAACAAAAAAAAAAATGGTATCATTTGGGATTTGAAACGAATTTTGTGAGTGAAAAAAAAAAAACTTTTTCTAAGCATCTCAGTATCGCATCGAAATGAAAACAGAAAACACATCTTCAATGTGTCCCTTCCATAATGAAAATACAAACACAAAGACAGAAAGGATGAGGTGGAAAAAATGGAAATATGTACATAATGACATCTGGGTAGACACACAGAAGCTCATCTTATTACCTGATGACATTGGCGTCTTAAAGGCTTACTCAACTTGAGGATTTTTATTTAATTTGTTTTAATTAATGAAGAGAAGTTATTGTTTTCCAATTAAGTGTTTTACTTTAAAGGAACGCAAAAAACAAAAGGGAGATCTTTTTAGAAACTTTTATTTTATTGTATTCATATTTAAACAAAACGATAACAAAAATTGATGCACTGATCAAGACCTTTTAAACGATAATGGTCACTTTGTGTTCTACCAATGGAACTCTGCCCAAACCTACAAAAAAGCCTACTCTCCTTTGCAAAGAAAAATTAACCCAAAATTGCATTTTTGATTCAAGACTGTTGACTTGTTTTTATATGTCCACTAGATGCCCTTGAAACCACATACTTTGTGTGCATATTGAGACAATATTTTCAGTAACTTACAAGGAAGATCTTTCTGGAATTTTCTATCCTAACAATGCAGACAAAATAGGTCCATACAAATCATGCATCCAATGCAATAGTCCTAATCAAACATTTTCACTGCATTCGCAATACACATCATAAATCTTCATATTAAAGGTTACTTCTAAAATTGTATTACATCTATAATTGTATTTAGTTTACAGTTTACATATTTGTGAACTCATGACTATTTCCTCAAAATACTTTCCTCAATAACCATCACAGATTTAGAACTGCTTTTATACTTGAAGCTTAACAAAAAAAAGTGACGGCCTTCAACAGACAGCAAAACTAATGTTATGCAAGTCGCAATGATGAGCATTAAAAGCTCAACCAATATAGACTGCTTGGCGCGCGCCTTCCAACAATGACTACTATATAAGGTTTCATGTGTAACAGAGTGACACTGGTGGATACTGTGTGACACTTTGACATTTTCTCCTTCCATATAATAATCCTTGACAGCTACATTGTTTGCTATTTTATTGAACTCTAACAATAGTCTAGACCGGGGGCAACCAGCCAGCCCCCAAATACTGAGAAAAAGAAGTGTGTCACTTAAAACATTGCGACTAACAACTTGTCCGTCCAACACATGTGGGGATATTATATGTGTAACCCTTAAAAGTATACTAGATATACTACAATTGCCTCAGGAGGATAGAATTTACAAAAAAAAAAAAATGGCTTGCCTTCAATATAATAGAACAGGTAATACTTCCGTATCCACTTGTCATTGTTTCTATAACAAAACAAATTCATACCGAAAAAAAGTGGTGACATTGACAGTGGAGTACCCAGATGGGAGGGTTTGAGGTTGTCGCACTGATGGACTGGGAAGGCATTTTAATTTTCAACCAATTTAATGTTTTGAAATATGCCATGGTTTTTCACTTCTATGCTTGTATTTGTGAATATATTTTAAAGGTCTCATGGAATTTGATCTAATAGTCTCAAGGATGTCAATAAAAAGGCTTTGTTCGGTATTTTACATGGATATTGGTGGTTTGTGGTGAAAGAATATATACCATGGGCGAGGCTTCCTGAGAACATTGACAGTTGTTTTGTTAAGAAATTGCTTGTTCTTTTGTACAAGCTACAATATGTATGGGTAATATTCTGATTCTTTTCCTTATGTGACCTTGACTTTGCTGCTCGGGGATGTACTTCCTTGGGTTTATCCGTTTCATTTGTTTGTTCTTTTATTGAAAATTAAAACAATGGATTTTTCAAGGGTAATCCATTGAGTTTTATTTTATTTTTGGTCTTATGTAGTTATCAAAGCTATAGGTATGCATTATATCCTGGGATTTTTCGTAGGTCTTTCTTAAAGAAATAAAACAGCAAAGGCCTCAAAAATTAAAGCAATTTTTGTTCCCACTTAAAGATTCTTCGTTAACACAACCAATACAGCTGATTCAAATGGCCTTTATTACGTCGAGTCTAGCTACCTCTTATAGTCTACACTAAAATCCCGGTTAAATTAATTTATATTTCTTAACAACCCCACTGAGTAATGTCGTGGTAAGTAATACTGGATTTCCGTTGCGGAAGTTACTGCCAATTCACACGCACTTTTTTGATATTGACAATCGTTGACCCTTAATGACGTCAACCTCCATGTCTGTCCATTATCCAAAGCACACACTTTCACTAAAAAAAAAAAAAAAAACAAAAACAAAACAAAAAAATATAAACCAAAAATATGGACAGGTGTTTAGTTGTTAAATATTCGTGGTGTTATGTGAATTACCGAAAAAGGTCGACGGATACCAAAAGCCATTTTATATTTAAAGCTTAATTTCCCCATGAAACACTGATATTTTAAGGTTGCGTTTATTGTTATAGTCTTCGTCCCTCTCTCCATGATATCCTTGATTATACAACAAACAGTTATATCACATGTAAGGATGGTTCTATCATATAACTAATGACAGGCACTTATGGCCATAATCATTTAGTTGAACGTTTCACCATCCTGGGACCGAATTTTATAAAAGTTTTTTTTTTTTTTTATTTTCGTTAAGTTGGGTTTTTCATAATTTATTGTAAACGATTTGTTTTGAGTTTAAAAATGAAGAGGAACATGGAGAACATGCGGTTAGTCCAAGTCCGGTTCCAGTCGAACTAATTATTTTCTGTGATACAATTAAAAACTTTAATTAATGTTTGAAAACTTTGTGGTTGTCATTATATGCGGTATTGAAAGTAATGAGAATACCTATTATTAGGTAATTTGGTGAAAGTTTAAAATTGAATTATTTGTTTGTTTTGGCAAATTTTCATTTATGTGTTATTGGGTTTTGTATATTTATTTTGTACCAAGGTCTAATGCACATTTTTTTAAGAGCGTTTACGAAAAACAATCAACCACAGATTAATTAATTTTTACTGAACGTAATATTAGCTCGATGGTACTATTAATTTTGTTGTAAGTAAGTGAAATGAAACATTGAACATTGATATAAGAAATAATAAAGCTTACCCCTCCATCGGTAAAGTGGCCAACCCATAGATTCCGTCGCGTCCGTTCCGTCAACGAATCCGTTGTCGATGAAGTTGAAAGTTCGGCTACTTTTTCCGTTGCGTCCGTTCTTATGGTTTGCTTCTCACAAGAACATTTATCGAGCTGTCAGTTGAAAACGTCAACGTAACGCATGCGACGGATTCTATGGGTTGCCCTTTATGGTATTGTATGCCTTGACATGGCAGAGGCTCTTATGATGACTTCAACAATGAAATGTTGATCTATCCGATCGCGGAACTTCTTTCTGCAGAAGACCCCCCATGGGCGACAGGCCGAAGTGGAGTAGGATAATTTGCCCTCCCCCTTCTCTCAACGAAGGCACTTTCAACACATGGAATTAACGTTAGCGTCACTTGTTTATGTTTCACTCAGAATGAAATACTTGCTGAACACTCCGAAGTAATCAGAATAAAGGCTTATCAGAACATCGTCCTTGCAGTCATTAAAGGTCCTGGCCTTCCAGGTTGGGGCCTGCCACTGGAGTAACTATCCGATGTTGGGATTAAGTTTTATAGTTATGAAACAAAACTTGGACAAAGATTTTCAGATCTGTACGTAGATTGTCTGGACCTTACCGGCCACGTGCAGCCGAACTGGTAGAGATCCTAAATAGATATAGAACTCATTATTACAGCCATCTAGGAAATAAAATGAAATGGAGAGGGCTTTCGAAAAATTCAAATAAAATCCTGTGATATCTACTACTACGGGAAGTGGAATCATTGATAATTTTGCATCAGAAGCGCCGCTTCCTCTGAAGTGCTGGGTTTCAGAAGACAAGCGATGAGGTTCGATGAATAGTCCCGTCAGGCACATGTAGTCAAGGATAATGAATCAATGCTATTATCTATTACCAGAACTGGTGAGAGAGCAGCCTGCAAAGTCCCTATGCTAAAAAGAAAAGGAGACTTCTTAGAAGAAAGAAGATGGAACACAAAATCATGTGGCCGAATCTATTGAGTTCTATTAAGAGGTGAAAAAATCTACCCATGGATATCAGTAAAGAATACAGGCCTAGTGGCGTATACAGCTTTACTTCTTGGGAGTGGGTGTCATACCGACAAATTTTTAGATCGTCAGTATTTTACTATGTGGGCCAAAAAACAAATGTTACTTTTTCGAACGCACAGGGTATTATATTGAAGCGACTTTCCCAATATTGTCATTTTTTTTTAGAATTGAACAATTTTACTATAAAAATTCTTGAAATGCAGAAAAAACACGATTTTTAGACTTTTTTTTGTTTGTAACAGAAGTGTTAGACTCAATTCAAATTTTTACTAAAGCAATAAATTTTGACAATGATTTTTTGTGAAAAATATAAAGTCTAAAATAAGAATTACATTGGTAATCTAAAACTTTTCCGTACAATAAGCAAAAAATTTTGAAGGGTTCATATGCAAAACAACTTAAAATATTGATTTTAACCATATATTTTGAGAGTAAAGTATTTCGTTCTTGTGATTTTTTAGTAGGTTCTTATATTAAAAGTAGCTGTACCTACTTTTTATTTAAAATGGCTGAGATTTGAACCTTGATACTAACATCAAATTATCAAAAATTATCGTTTTACAAATTTTTAACGCCAACGACTTACAAAGACATTGTCACGAATGGGAAAATGTATCAAAACCGTGTTTTCTTTGTTTCATAATTACTCAATCTAGGACTCCCTGTACATATGCTTTGCGCATGTGATAGTTCATTCATATTAAATGAAAGAAATCATTTTTCTTTCCGTTTTGAATTTTCTAAGCAGTTCTTTATGTTTACATAAACTCATTTATTTTACAAAAAAAAAAAAAATAGAGAAAAGAAAAAAAAAGTACATAATCCTTCAAAATCTATTTTTATCCTGGGATTGTTAAACTTTTTCATGCATAATAATTTATTTTCATGCGAAACAATGAGAGGAGAGAAACTTTTAGGTCGACCTTCAACTTCTGTGAAATCTTTTTCTAATTATAGTCGTATAATCTTTTCAAATCCAAAAAGGACTTGAAACAAAAGTGAACATTTTCTGTCAAATAAGATATACCTCACTTTGGGATGATCTGGTGAATCTTTCGAAGAGCATTCATCCATATATACGTAACTCAATCTTAGTGCCATATAGAAAAACAAAACAAAAATGTAACTCAAAGTTTGAAGCCAAAAGGGGGTGCTTTAGAAAAAGTTAGTGTTCACCAACTAGTCATCAATAACAGCCATTTGAGGCCATTTTCACAAATTTTGAAACTCTGCCAAGTATAGATCCTTAGCCTTGTTGGCAAAAGTTGTGAGTAAACTAACTGGTTTACAACATTATACACAAATACAATTTCGCCTATATCTAGGCAATAAGCCTCGACCTTTTAGAATTCATGAAAATTTAAAGTTTTGCTTGCCATTGGCATTGGACTGGTGCAGGATATACTATCATCATTTTTCTTTAAAAAATACACCAGTTTGTACCTTGCACCACCGACCGCAGCGCAGGAGGCGTGGAGGCAAATCATCAGTAGCACAGCAAGTATAGCAGCACCAGCAACTCACATAATCATGTTCGTGACAAGGATTCGACATAGCATAGTGAGGACAAACTATGGAGAACAAAGTTTATCTATCGTTTTGCAGAAGCAAACAAAATAAATAAAAGTATGTCAACTTTTTCGAGGATTCTCTGTAGTATACGAGTCAT
This sequence comes from Meliscaeva auricollis, assembly GCA_948107695.1. Lineage (NCBI taxonomy): Eukaryota > Metazoa > Arthropoda > Insecta > Diptera > Syrphidae > Meliscaeva > Meliscaeva auricollis. Next base: position 77,120,856 of record OX403617.1, read on the forward strand.
GTAGTATAGGCATAAAAACGTCATAGCCATCATGCACACTCAGCTCTAAGGATAATGATGTTGTGGTGGAAGGGAAGGCGAATGTAGTGAGAGGTCAAGTTAAAGAAAAATCGAGTCACATAAAAAGCATTTGCAGTCACCGTCGTCGCAGTTGTGTGTCAAATGGAATTATATAATTTTTTTGTTTTAAACAAGGACATTTTTAGAGAAGAGTCTTGTCGCGCAAAGTGTTATATTCAGGACAAGCTTTGAACTTGTAATTTATTTTAGAATGTACTTATCCAATCTACGTCATCATAACCTGTTTGTTTTGATTTATATGAAATGAGTACATTCAAATTAAAGAAGAGTAAATGAAACTAGGTTAGAACAGAACAAATTTTTTATCCGTTTGAGTTTTTCTTCTTTTTTTTTTTGGTTTCAAACTGACTGGATACAAATTGAAAACATTAAATGAGGTCAGTCTTTGTACTTTAGCTGCAATTAAAAACCACTATCTTTCTATTATTTTGTCTAACGCCCGCACAAATATTTTTTTTGAATATCTGCAATTTTTTTGTAGTTTAAGTCTGAATGAGTGTTTTTATGGTGCTTAAATGTATACAATTTTGTTTCCTTTCGCCCGTTTATTATTTAATTTCGTTCTAGGTGTAAGATCTACGTGGGCCCCAGGCATAAATTAATTCTTTTTTTGAAAATAATAATAAATAGTATTTTAGCTTAACACGAGAAAAACATTTTCAGTTTTCACAAAAAAAAATAAGATTTTCCCGATTCTTAGTAGTGAAAATGCACTCAACTTGTTAAACTGAGCTGAAAAATTTTAAAACTTGGGTATAAGCTTACAAAAATGTAAAATATAAAAATATATTCGTTGGGAACTTTGATGCCCTCTATCTTTTTGGCACTAACTTCGGAGGGTCAAATCAAACCCGTGAAATTAAATTTTCAAAATATTAAGCTGAATGTTTTTCTTTTTTTAAAACTTTTTCTCTCTGACTACTAGGAATTAAAATACATTGATTTTATATAGTGCGCGAATCGGGAAGAAGCGTTGGGAAATACGCCATTTTTCTTTTGTATAATTTAGGCTTTGAGAAACAATTAAATGCAAACATTGTTAAAAAACATTATTTAGAACTAAAACATTGTTTAAAAGCTCTTGAACGTTAACGTTAAAACTTCTATTACAGTCTGTGAAGACGTTAAATATTTAGAACCACTATTTGCGGCAAATGAAAAAAATTGTCCAAACGACTTTTTCGTTACCTGAACAATTTTTCGGCTTCGTTTGCAGCAAATTAGTAAATTCGTTTGTGTTAAATACTTTTTGCGCCCGATAAAAATATCTTGTCATTCCGCCACGGACTCTATAATTTATGATTGGCGTAGAATAGTAGAATGCATATAAAAACAATTAGAGAACAAATCGTTTGCGTCCAACGACTTTTCGTTTGTTGGGCAGGGTTTTCCAACTTCAATTTCGTTTGCCGATAACTCTTAAATTCGTTTCGGTAAAACAAATATAAAAAAAATTTCAGCGTTTCGCCGGTGATCGAACCTGTGACCTATCGATTTCAAACCAATGCTGTTGCCATTGCGCTATGAACTTAATAACTTTTGTGAAGCATAGAATGCATACAAACACCAGAAAATTATTAAGAAAATTTGTTTCCTGCCGTCATTTGCTGTAAATGAATTGTGTATTTACACTAAAAGTGAAATTCTTTGCCTCAAACTACTTTCTTAAGAGGTTCTTCACAATCTTTTTATTCGTTTGCTGCAAACAATCGAATTTTCTAGTAAACGAAATATGGTGTTTAGATGTGGGAAACATTATAGTTTGCTGATTGTATTAACTTCCCAGCAAATGATTTTCATTTTATTCAAAGGATATTTGTGGCTAACAAAAGAAAATAAATATTTCTTTGAGTGTAAATTTTGACAGAAATTATGTTAAGGAAAGAATTATATTGATCAGTAAGGTTTTTGTTGTCCAAACTTTGATAAACGTTTCTAATTGTTTTTGAGGTTTTAAACTCGAATCGGAAGTCAGAATATTTCTTTCATCTTTATTTTTTGTAAATATTCCCAATAAAAACACACAAAACAGGTCTTTTACAATTTTTTAAACTGACTTTGAATCTGAGTTCAACACATCGAAAACGTTAGGTAACTTGACCAGTGTTATTTAAGAAAAACTGGCAAATTATCCATTAGTAAAATTTGAATTCAATTGTTAGTTTTTACAGAACATTTGTGGCAATTTGTAGGGCCCCTTTATGACTTTAAATCATTTTTGAAAATATTATATTCTTTAAAATAAGCAAAATAATCAATATTTTCTTTTCCTTTTCAGAATGCGGTTATGCTTAAAACTATTATCATCAATCAGAAAACTGTAAGTGATTTTTTATGTTAAAAAAGAAGTTATCTTAAATAGCTGAAATAACCCAAAATAATATGAGATGAATATCCTTCAACATTTATGATGATGGATGTAAAAAAAAACTTTAAAATCAGGAATTTTTGTTACGGGCCTTTGGGATTCTTATCATTGGTTTTTTGAATTATTTCATTCATTGAATTGGGGGTTTTTTAATGGTGATATCGTTTCCTAATTCAACTTTTAAATCGTCTCGAGTATTTTGGTACTTTTTTACAGTTTTTCGTATATTTAAAGTCGTTTGGCAAGCGCAAAAAAATTTCTTTTGAGTTTGAACATTTTTTTCAAAAATCAAATCAAATTTAACTCTGGCTTTCTAAATGCAAAAGTTGATGAAGATATGTCCTGTAAAATTCAAAGGTCCAAGCTCAATAGATAATCCGGTGAAAGCAATTTAATTACTTAAAAATTAACCTCTTAAGAAAAATATATAAAAAAAATATATAAAACTAATATGATGTGTAACATCTGATTTTGGTTTGTCAAAGAGGACCGACATCCAGGAGACAAAAAAAAGTTCATGAAACTGTTCTTTTAAGTATGCATCAAAAAATTTCTCATTTGTCGTTACTCTACTATTCTCTTTTCTAGTTGACGGATTTTCTTGCATAATTCAAAGGATTCCAATTGGATGAAAAAGTAGAATTCTTCATTCCAACCAAAGTATTAAATTTATTTTCTTGTTGTTCTCTTTTTAACTTGTCAAATAAGTAACAACAATAATAATAATAATTTGAATCTACTCAAGCTAATCACTTAGTGTATAATAGAAAATGACCCTCAAAATAACAACGTTCCGGACCAGAAAAAAAGCCATACCTTTTGCTAATTTAAATCAACTTTATCCAAGGACTTAAATTCAAATTGGCTAATGAGACTATAATAACACACCAACAATCCATCAATTTGGCATTTTTATTTTTTTCTCACGAATGGGTGGAATAATCATCATTTGTTCTAGTTGACATCTTCAATATTGTTCCACCCTTTAAATATATTATACATACATATATATATGAACTAACATGAATACAAAAAAAAAAGAACCAAAGGCTATTTTACACGGAAGCCATCACTAACTAAATGAACAATATTTTTAACTTCTTATAACCATAACCACTTCTTCCATCCACTTTACTATTAGACGAGGAGTTCGAGTTAGAACCAATTTACTTGCACACACACACACATACACACTGCCCTTTTATTGCCTATATTGCTCACAACAGTACAGGGGAAAGTTTATTTTGGCATTTGCCCAAATGAATTATGTCCCCGGAAGTTGCTAATTTGCCGCACAGAAATTTTCCTTATACTAAAAGGAAAAAAAAAATAATCAAAACCACCACAAAATTGTGGGCATTTTTTCGAGGCGAGAAGAAAAATTGAATGTACATGCAATTCCTGGCATCGCGTAAGGGACATTTTAGCTTGGTGTAATACACAAAGGCAACACCATACCGATACCTCCAAGGACGACATTGGACGACTCTTTATGGCTACGTTCTTCAGTTTTCCTTGGTATTTCGTTTGCTAGTTAACAATGAGAAAATTAAGTGCATGCATACAGGCATGAATAGTGAAGAAAATGTCGTTCCAAAACTGATAAACAATAAAGTTACCACTTGAAAAAAAAGTTAACAAACTGAAGAACAGTGGTTTTTGCTGACTTCTATACTAAACTCTATCTGGAAGCTATTGAAATAAAAACTACGATTCAAAAATTTTAGATCAAAGTTTGTTAAACCTTTCAAATCTTCTGTGTATCCTTACCAAATGAATGAGTTACAATATTGAATAATGAATTTATTTTAAATTTTCAAAATTCCACCAAGGTTGGCAACCATAATATGTGCCATAATAGAATGTAGTACCTCTAGCAATCCAAGTTTTGCAACGTTAATAGCTGCAAGTATCAAATAGCTTTATGAACATTATAAAGGCTATTTCAGGAACAACAAGGAAGAAGGGGTGTATAAAATGTATAATAATAACAAAGAGTTTGTAATTTATTAATTCTTTTTAAAAGTGCTTAACTGGCTGCAGTGAAGAATTGAAGGGGTCTAATCATAATGGTTATAAAGTAATTATCAAAGGAGATTAGTTAGTTACGCACGGACACTTATAAATGGACTCGCTCCCTCTATCTTGTCCCTTCTTCTATTAAGTTAAATATCAACCGTATTAATGCAAATACTGCAAATACTACCAACTACAGGACACGAGTAACGAGCAGCAGTGAACAGCAAACAGACTGTAGTACGCAAATCTAATTACGTTTATTTGATTAGTATTTGCGACAGTTGAATAACGGTCTTTATGACAAATGATGATGATAGTGATGTTAATGCCTGGTGTCCCGAATGATAAATCCCATTCATTGCACAGAAATATGACTTAATGTGGTGTTTCATATGACAGCAAAATAGAAGTCTATATCAGAGGGACAAAGTACATTTGTGCAGAAACGAAATGCACATGAAAGGTTTCAATGGACTTGACTTGAATGATGGAAGAACTCCATGAATCGACAGCCATTATAGTTGTGCTAGTAAATAAGACTGCATCCAATTATTGTTTGCATATTACTGAATAATAGGTGAAAACCGTACTTATTTGCAAAGTGTATTTGTGTACAAGTCTTAATGTTATTCACTTGGACAGCAATCTAATCGAGGTGGACATGACGTGTTGGTTTAACGATCCGGTAATTAGTCAATCAGCTTTACGCATTTTATTTAAATGGGGTTATTTTTTTTGTTATTAGCTATGTTTGGTATAATATAGGGATTGATGTAAATGGGGGGTTTAGTGTTGCATAATGCGGATCATTAAGCGTTTAACACTTTTTTCCGGAAATAAACTCAATTAGACTGGTTTAACTTTTAATTAATGATTTCTTGGAAATGGTTTTAACAAAATTATAGGATTTAATTTTATCTTTACGAGTTAAGGTTCAATCAGAAAATCAAGCAGTACGTTATTAGCTGAGGAATGGGTAAGGTCCGCAGGCTTATTATGTCAGTTTGTCATTAAATTGCATAGAGGCCTCCAGTATACCTACGCACCATCGTGAACGGTTCTCAGAAATATACTTCAGTTCTCTCCAACTCTTTCTCATTTCCCCGGATTCAACATTGGAGGGGAGCAGTCTCAGCTTAGACTTTAAGCTGATAGAATTATACCAATATATTTTGGACAGCATTCCAAACGCAACATTTTCCTTCTTATTACCTTTTTCGCCTTTGTTAAAGACCACAACTTCCAAAATATCGAAAGCTTATGACTTTCTCAAACGGTTGTCCTGAAATATTGAATTTAACAAATGAGTTATATCCTAGGCTGATCGTTTGTGTGTTTGCCGTTTTAATTGTCAGTCCTACTGCTTTTCCCTCTACCCTTGTTGTCCCCAAATGAAGATCCATGATCCTGTGATAGAGTGAGGATATGTTATGTATGTCTCATCCGCGTAGCCCAGGTGTTTAAGTTGCGATCTCAGAGTCGATTGAATTCCACCATATCCGTTTATCCATATCACGCAGCCCTGATTAGGAACTACAAAGCTATAACTGATCTCAAGATAATGAGCGTAAAAACTCATTTTTTATTCAAAGTTGATTTTTTTAATAATTTGGACAGTGAAATTTCCCACCTCTATGATTTTGGCCCATAAGAACTTTGAGTTGTTAACTTTCGTGGACCTTTATCAAATTATTACGGACAGTCAAGCACTTTTTCTTCCATTATAAAAACATTTTTCACAACTCACCATTGGTTTTTGATGTATGTAGGTAGATTCAGAGTGTTTCTGATTGTCTTTGGTCCTTGGGACGGGCCGGGCAGTTCCCTAGTTGTTGAAGTAATAAAGGAATTAAACCTGGGCATTCGGGTGTTTGCTTAGATCTCCAATTCAGAAGGAGGTCCCAGGCCACCCCCAAATATTCACTCCCCTTTGCTATTCAGGAGACTCATAATCCCCCAAAATAATCACAACGATGTCTCATACTAGTATTGTATATCTGTAGGCGGAACCTAGCCGTAAGCATAAAGTAAGCTTAAAATCATACAATTTGGCATGATTACTTCATTTGTCAACAAATTGAAAAAAATGAGTGATTTTTGTAGGGTTGGAGGAAAGCACAAAAATCTGTATTTAAACTTTGAAAACATGAAAGTGTCTAACTATTATCTATTTTTGAAAATGTTACACGAGACTATAATGCTATATTTCAAATATTTTAAATTTTCGACCTGATTGTGATTGTGGGTGTTGAAACAAAACTATAGTCAACAAAAAGTTCGTATTATTAAGGGCAATTTAATTTGTAACCACAAAAAAATCTTGTTAAACCCTGTACCTATACATAATGTAATTCCGAACAAAATTGCTACCCTAAAATATAAATAATTTTAAAATCATTTGTTCGATTTGAAATCGATTCTTCTCTAAATGTTCAAATAATGTACACACTTGTCTTGATATATGAGATAGCTCCTTCCAAACAATAAGTAGAAAATCTTCACAAAATCTACTTCGTTTGATTCAATAAAATGTAGTATGTTTAGTTTCCTTCTCTATTTCTAATTTTAAATCTATCTCTGTAGCCACGACGACGACAACAACGTCTATATCCTGTACATTATATCGGTTGGTTGCTATTACAAGAGTGAGTTCAATCAAATAAATTCAACATACATATATATTTAGATACATTTGTGACTTTTCCAATACAAAATACACACAAAGTCTATATCTATTTAGAACACACAAAACAAGGAAATAACACTTTTATCTCCTAATCGAACAAACTACTTGCTCTACTAATAAAAGACTTAACGGAATAACGAGCATCCTTACATCACCATCATAAGAGAAGGAGAACTACTGACGACGACGATGAGCACTAGATTGATTTTATAGAAATATACTCCTATACTTGTATTGAATTGAAACAAATGTGGGTGGGTGGAGCAATACCGATGATGATGATGATGGTGGGGATGGCTGACCGGATGTGGATAGTTGACATGGATTAAGTAATGTGATGCTACCACAATAAGGACATAGGGGCATCATGTGAGCCTATATGGTATGCATGTTTTAGTGAACAGAAAAAAATAACAAACAAGCTTGTATCCAACTAAAATAGCGGGTGGTAGAATTCATCTACTAGCTTTTGACTATAATCGACCAGGTGAACAGTAATACCCAGTCATTCTAAAAATTATGGTTTTTGAAATAATCGCCTCGACAAATTGTGTGAAATCGTAATGAATGTTTTTAACACATACATTTTGAGTTAAGGTCCACAGAATCCCCTTCAGCAGAAGTTTACTGAAATTAAATGCTGACTCAGAATCTGAATGAAAAGTTTTGATTGATGCTCAAACATTTCCAATTAATTTCTAAAATTGGTCTTTTATTCTGGTTTTGAAAAATTGATTTTAAAATTTCAGACCCATAATATATTCTGAACTCTTAGCTCAATTAATCGTCGTGTACTGTAAAATTGAAGCACAAGCCGCTAGATTTAGAACACACATGGTGTTTTCATAACCAGAACATGTGAGTAGATGTTAGATGTTCCATCAATCATCGTTCTATGGTGAATATGAATTAATTAATAAACATCTACATGTGCAAGAACATAGAAAGATTATGGTTTTGGTCCTGATGTGATGGGCCATTGTTAAATCTATAGTATAAGTGTATGTGTGAGAATCGTTGTATTATGGTTGTGTGTTGTTTTAGTATAGAGACTATAAATTTTTGTATGGCACATGGCTGCTCTCGGATCGATTTTCAACGTTAACGATGTAAATTTACGCTCAAATAAATATTCTATGACTTTTTTTTTAACAACACATAAATGCGACGAATTTCATTTTGTAAACTAACTTTGAAGGATCCAATTTATTTTAATAGATGCATTCTGAAATAGTTCAAATAATGTAAACATAAGTATATTTTATATATGTATGTATATGGCAAGCTATTAAAGTGTTAGGAAACTAACGGAAGTATAATTTGATGCAGCAAATTCGAGTGCAATGCTGCTTGATTTCTACTGAGTTGTGTGGTAAGGTTTTACGGGGCAAATTGTGTTTTACAAATCTATAGCAGAACAACGTTAGTCTATTTTTTGTAAAACTCATTTTTACAAAAAATAGACTAAAAAATTATAAACCTTTGGAGGTTGGAATTTTTTCAGCTTAGTTTGTTTAGTTGAATAAGGGTGGAATTTATAGTCGTTACTCAACTCGAGATTTTTATCAACTCCCGTAAGTTGAGAAAAATCTAAAGCATTTGCTCAACCGAGGTAATCCTCAAAACTATAAGTAAATGCTCAAGAATCACAACCTTGATTATGAAAAGCCATAAATCTCTTCAAGTGAACACTTGACAAACATTTCGACTTGAGTGACGACTATGAATTCCACCCTTTAAGTCTAAAAAATGAAAAATTCTAGACTGAAAATAACTTAGTTCCGATTTTTAAGTGGTTATTTGTTCTAAAAACACTTTTTGTTATAACTTTTGAATTAAGGGTGGAAAGTTTCTATTTTTACACTAAAAGAAAGCCAAATAACAACTTTTCAGCTAAGGGTGAGTTAGTGAAAAAAAATGCTATAGTGTTTCCTGGGCTACCAAATGGCATTTCGGAGTGCCAACTTCAAATAGAACATCGAGAGGCAGTAAATTTTTTGTTTTTAAAGGAAGCAGGTTAAATAACGTGATTGCTTACTCAGAGGTATGTCCCACACTAACTGGACGCCACCCGTGATATTTCATTTTATAATAGCCATCTTAATCTTAATCTACTCTACCAGTTCATTCCTATCTTTAAATTCTTTCTCACAAGTACCATATGCTAATTGCATTTAAAAGACCTAAAGGCTTACAGGAAAATAGTTATTTTATGAACATTAAACGCAATTATTTTATTGACATTCCCAAGTTATCAAGAACGTGTATTCATTTATTAAAATAAGAAATATGAATAACATTGGTAATTCCGAACTTTTCCGTACCGTTGCAAGGATTTGTTTACAAAAAGTGTAAAATACGGATTTTTATAAAAACTTTTGAGAATTATGTATAACGTTTTTTTGGACCTATCTATTATTTTGAAAATTAGTACCTTTGTTCACAGGAACAATAAAAAGAAATGGAAATTTTTATTACTCTCTGTACAAGATTGACATTTTTGGTTAATTTTTTTTTTGGAAAAGCCCGCCAAAAAAGCACAACCTCACGAAACCAATTCTGCTTTTTGTTTTCAAATATTTAGGGGTCATAAGCTCGATTTTATCAATTAAACAGGTAAATTCATCACAAACGAGTTTTGGTGACTAGCTTTTTAAAATCCTGATCATGAAAAGATCCCGCTTTTTTAAAATCCAGCTTCTTATAATCCCGTTTTTAACAATCCCGTTTCTTATAAACCCGCTTTTGCAATCAAAACTAGTTGTTTTTTTTTAAACAAAACAATCTGTTTTGATAACAGAAGCAGGATAGGAAGAAAATTATCAAATTCACCTTTTTCTATGAAAAAAATGAAATTTTAGATTTCGTGCTTTCGAGTTAGAATTTGTTGATATTTTGTTTTCATAAATAATATGTAAAAGTATACTTAATTTTTTAAACAATAATTTGATTTGTAAAAGTGTCAAATTAAATTGCAAAAGGATGCATTTGATTTGCATGAAGGGGTGAATTTAAGGTAAAAAACTTGTAGCAGATATTCCAAAAAAAAGGAGTAACAAGAGCTAGATTCTTTTGTGCATATACGATTTTTGCATTGCTTAAATATTAGCATTTAGAATTTTAGATTATACGATGAATTTTGTTTTAGTCAAGTAATTTTAATTTAAAAAAAAATAAAGAATTTTAGAAGACAGGATCTTAAAAAAACAGTATTTTAGAAGACCAAATTTTTTTTCCGGATTTTTGAAAAACAGGATTCCGATACGCTCCCATGTTATTTACTTCAAAAAAAATTGATAAGGTTAATTACATTGATCACTTATCGACAAAAGTTTTTGTATTGAGGGTCTATTTCTATTCACAAGCTGTTTATTATATTTAATTATAATTTTTTCTATATCCTTTGAGATTTTCAAATCTAAGCCTTTTCTTTTTCTATTTTCAGGTGCTAACGACAATTCAATCAATCCTACCTAAACGCAATGTGCAAAAATATATAGCAACTTTAAAAATAAAATAACTAAAATATCTTTATAAATCAATTAAAAAAAAAAACTCCTTTCCTTACAGCAACACTCGTAAGAATAAACAACAACAAATAAATACACTTCCTCCTTATCAGCATAAGCATTCAAACACAGGAATAAATAAAAAATTGTTAATAATCGAGGCCTTAGACAAGATTGCTTTAGACGCACATTATAAAGTTAAAACTACTTAAACATTAAACATAATTAAAAACAAAAACTTATATTATATAGCCACAGGATACTTATATATTTAAAAAAAAACGTATTAAAAAACTAGAATAATCTTATATCTTCCATTAGAATTTTTAAATTAATTATTAAAATCAAAAAACAAGTATCTTGGAATTAAACATTAAACAAAATTAAATAATTTCAAATTTAAAAAAAAACAATATCTATAAAAAAAAAAATAGAAAGGCTCACCTGATTTCTCTTTTCTTATCTTATCTCAAATCGTGTTGTGAGACTTATTTTGAATAACAAAAAAACTCAAAAATAAAATTCAATCGAGCTTTTAGAAGACACATAAAACAGAAAAAAAAACAATCAATCACTCAGTTAAACCACATTTGCACTCACAACAAAAACAAACACTCACTCAATAAAAAAAAAAAAAATTAAACAAAAACTTATTATCCTTAACCTGTTACAAGGATATAATTCAAACAAACAAGGAAAAGGACCTTAAAGCCCACAATACACGTCAAGTCAACCTTGCACTTTGCTCTACTTCTTCTCGTATAGACTGTTACGTGTTCGTGATTTTGGCTCGTGTCCAGCTGCATCAGGCCTCCTTTTGGCATTCGGTGGCACTTAGCGTTGTCCTTCGTTGCTACTTCACGTCATCGTCGTGAGGGTGGTATACCTACCTACAAGACATCAATTCAGCACATTAAACAAATCTCTGAATGTGCACGACCCTATACGTTGCATTATGGTGCTTCTCCACTAAGGATGGACGACAGAGTATAACCACATAAATAACAAAAGCGTCATGACCGGATGTGAGGTGAGTGTTGGGACAGGACATGCCAGTCAGGTTAGCCTGCCACCACATATCAGCATTCTGATCTGACTGTGTGCTAATTTTTCAAACCACACCATCAAGGAGTTACGATGCAGGGTATGAGTTACCTGCAGGACGACTCTAAACTGGAGGCTTTAACGCAAGCGGCATTAATATGCATCCTAGGCATAGCAATAGTCTTTTCAAATTTATTAATTATAGCAACGTATGCTAATTTTAAGGGTAAGCTTATTGTTTGATCGTTGGAGGTGTTTCTACACTCGGCATCTTATTATTTATATATTGCAGGTCCTACGGAGGTCATCAATTATTATCTATTATCGTTAGCCGTAGCGGATCTACTATGCGGTCTGATGGTGGTACCGTTCTCGGTGTATCCAGCACTGTTGGGCGAATGGATGTATGGCGATATTTTGTGCCGATTCACCGGTTATCTAGAAGTGACCCTGTGGGCGGTGTCAGTTTATACGTTTATGTGGATATCGGTCGATAGATATTTAGCTGTAAGAAAACCTCTCCGATATGAGACGGTGCAAACGAAAACAAGGTGAGTTGGTGGGGGCCGAACTTTTTGTTTGTTGTTGTTTAAGGGCACACACTTCTTTCTCCTTCCTGCACCCTTTTCTGTTCTGTCTTTCATCATAGCTGCCGTGGAATGGTAATTTGTAAAATTGTAGAGTAGTGATTTTTTTTTTTTTTTAAAGAACACAGAAAAAAAACCTGAAATCAATCTACAAAGATTTTAAATTAAATGCCCGAAGCTGCGAAAGTGAATGAAATCAAATAATACTAACACATATAATACTATTTAACATGAAAAAGTCACCCTAACACCTATAAAAACACTTTTTCCGTATCGGTTTTAAAGCTAGATTTTTAATAGAAGCAGAGTCAACATGCTTATTACAAGTCGAGGTGCTTTTCAGCTCCTGTAAGTTGAGAAAATCTTAGGCATTTGATCAGGCAAAGTCCGTATTCAGAGACAAAATGGAGGCTACTGAGATAATCCTCAAGTAAATGCTTTAAAATTTAATCAAAATTTCGATTATGAATAGCTTAAGTGGCAATTATGGTGGAATTCATAGTCGGTACTCAGGTCGCGATTTTTCAACTTCAATGAGTTAAAAAAATACTAAGCATTTGCCAACCATAGTCTGTCAACTGGCTAATTAAAAATTGGTTAAAAATGGCCGGTTTATCGCAAACTATTTAGTTGCGTAAAAGTTTAAAAATCAAAATTTATAAATAATTTTTCTTTGAATTATTAAAATTATGTACTTAGAATTATTTTTTTTTTTTTTTAAATAAATTTTTCGAATTAGGTTATAATTTTTCAAAATTTTAATTTTAATTTTTTGTAAATTCTTTTAAAAAATTTTGCATACAAAAATATTTTTTTTAAAACTCTCTATAACGATTTAAAATTACAAAAAAAGTGCACCCTAAGTGTCGTTACATTGTTCGTATAGATTTTAGCCTGTATAACTCGAAAATGGCAAAAAGATATTCATGGAAAAGTTTTCAAGATATGGTTTTTTGAATTTGTTTTCCAAAGCATCTTTAGTATTCGGTCCATATCTTGAGTGATAATCTACGGATCTGAACAAAAAAAAAATAACGTTTGAAAACTGAAAAAAATTTCAACAAATTCATTTTAATATTTTGTAGGAAATATAATTTCCTATCGAAAAAAGTACTTTTAAAATTTTACAAAAATAATTGCGCAAGAGAGGTTTCCAAAAACGATTTAAAAATCAACAACTTTGTAAAGTTTTTACTAAATTGTCCATAATTCTTTCTGAGCAATTATTAAAGATACAGGAGGTTTTGAAGAATATAAGAAAACGCTTTAAACTTTAATAGCTATTTCAGATCAAAATACGTAAAAATAGGTAAAACTGGCCTAGATATCCCTTCTCAAATTCTACTGTTTTTAATCTTTTTAAACAAGAGCAGATGAAGTGTTAAAGTTTAAGTTTCAATTTAACTATCATCTAGATTATCTTCTAGACGCTGCCGTTTCGTTTTTTTTCTAAAACAACAATCGTAATGAAGAAATAATAATGTTTACTGATCCACTATTTTATACCTATAAACTTCAGTTATGTTGTTTGTTTTGGCACACTATTTGAGTATTGGTTAGCTATTTGAGATACAGGGTGGCTTTGATTTCGTTTTATATCACCATCATTTTTCTACGCCATTTATTTCGTAAGCTATGATATAAACAATTATTTGGAAAACAAACTGAAATACTTATTTAAGAATTTACAAATTTAAACTCAAATATTACGACTGTCCTATGAACGATTTTGAATATACTCGTACATATTAGACTCATATAATAAACTCAATATCACTTTACATTTGATACTAAACTTGTTCGTGTACACTCTGGTCCAAGACTCCATTGTGGAATGGGAATTGTCTTTAATTTGTTTCTTAAAAGGAATTATATAAGTTTTTTAATCTTATTAATTGTTTTTATTTATAAATATGTACATACTTTCATTAAAACCTTCATTAAAATAGTAATATGAATGAAAGAAATATTTTGAGGTGTACCTTCATTGTGTTTATCAAAATTTTTTAACTTACCGCTAAACTAAATAAAATACATAATTTCTGTTGGAAATGATAACAATGATAATATTCCTAAAAAAAAATAAAAAAACTATTATTAATTTTATTTAAACTTTATCAAAACAGATGCCAATGCTGGATGGCGTTCACATGGATATCAGCAGCATTGTTATGTTGTCCGCCAATACTTGGCTACAATACACCAATATTCCATCCCGACTCACACATTTGCATGCTCGATTGGGGCAACATGGCTGCCTACAGTGTCACACTTTCGATTTTAATTTTAGGCCCTAGTGTTATATCAATTGTACACAATTATGGTTATATATTCGTTATGATGCGTAAATTACGTTCCGGTGAGCCAATACACGATAAAGAATACGCAACCGCTTTAGCTGAAAATTTATCGAATCCTAGTCATATGATGTCATTCGCACTAGTGTTTGCATTCTGGATATCATGGTTGCCGCTAATATCGGTTCGCATATACGAGGTGGTAACCGGTCACGTTGTTCAAAATACTCTCTTGAATTTCGGCCTCGTCTGGATTGGTGTATTGAATTCCTTTTGGAAAATAATCATCATGACCGGAATGTCGCCGCAATTTCGTATCGCATTGAGAGTATTTTGTTTAACAATCTGCTGTAAGACTAAGGGCCGTTTGCAAGCTGAACTAATCGGGTTGGACCCAGATGACTAGAGTCGCTAGATTTTCCCTTTTAATTACCCTAACTGACAAGCCCTTCCTACGGAATTGTCCTACAATATTATATTAAAATATTGACAAAATCTAAACAACAAATATTTGGAAACAATCCTAATTGGCTGATTTAGAATCTTCGGATTCTAATTTGTTACTAAAAAAAAAATTTATATTAGCAAAATTGGCTAAAAATTTAATTAAGTAAAGAGAAAAACTAAATTTTTTTTCCAAAAACAAAAAGTAACTCAAAAGCTAAGTTGATACAAAGGTGAGTTGAAGTAGTTGCGATTCTTTAAATTTTTTTTTTTTTTTTTTTAATATTTTTAAGTTCTCCATCGATAAGAACAGAATTTTCTTTCAGTTTGTATAAGAAATCGATGCCAAAAGTCAGTTATAAATATTAAATAGTTGTAAGTTTTATTATTTTTACTAATTAAAAAATTAATTATAATTGTTAACAATATTATAACTAAATAAATCGAAAACATTAACTTTGATTTTTTTACTTTATAAATAATATAACCTTTTTTTGTTTTTAAAAATTAATTAGAAAACAGGAAAACTTTAGACTTTACTTTAATAAAATCTAAAATCAGAAAAAATCAAGCTTTGAGACTTAGTATTGTAAAAAAAAAACTAAAATTAAATCTTAACTATAACAACTAAAAATAAAAAAAAAAACACTTAATTACAAAAACTGAAGCTATTTAAATAAAACAAAAAAATTCTCAATATATATTTATAAATGAAAAAAAAAACAAAAACAAATAAAAAATATATTAATCTACTATTTGTTCAATTTCAATGAAATGCAATTTAGAAATGTAAACTATTACTAACTTCATAAGAAAAAAAATTCAAATAAATCTAAAAAAAAAAATTGTATAGTGCATTTAATGTTCAAATTTGTAATAAAAGAAAAACTTAAACTATATAAAAACTTAAATTTTAATTTGACAACTTAAAAAATAATTTTTTCTTAAAGAAAAAGACATGTTTCTTAGTTTACAATTTTTTTTTTACTGAATAAGTGCAATATTTACGATTAAGATTTTAGTTAATATTAGTGATAAAGTCTCATATTACAACATTGTAAATTTTAATTCACAAAAGCAAAAACCCGGACGTATTCGCGATAGAAAAATTAATTAATTATATTAACAAATACAAAAAAATAAAACATAATATTTTGTTGTAGTCATAATTATATAAGAAAGACTATAATTATATTATATACATAATTACAAGTATAATGAAAAAAAAAATATTGTTAAATTTTTTAGGTAAAATTTATATAAATATGATCTCATATTATTTTAGTTAAATTATATAATTTTCTCTTTGAATGTTATTGTTTAGTAATAATTTTTTTTTTTTTAATTTTTAAAAATGATTTAAAAATATATAAAATACAATTATTTAAAATATATTTAAATTTTCTTTTTATTTCGCTGGGCATGACATTTGCATACATTTATGGCTTCTGCAAAATATATTTTTTTGTTTAAATTTAAAGTTACGCCATTTTATTTCGAATGCATAATTGATATGAAATATTAGATGATTGTTTTTTTTTTTGTTCTTCTAAAGGTAAGCTTTTAGTTTCATTAGGCTTTTTTTAGCTAGGACTTGGGCCAAGACCACAGTCTTGTGGAATACCAGAAATTACTTTTATTTAAATCGCAACCGACTGGTTATGATTGGTTACCAAATAAGCGACACAGAACTGTTTCTTTACACTCTTTCTGACAAGTGCTTAACTGTTCTGCAACATTTCATTCTTTTGTAGATTATTGTAGGCACTTAACTATTTATATTGATATTTCATCAAAATCGATATTTCATCAAAATATTGGAAACTTTTATGGTAAAAGAATGAACAGGCTTTTCCTTTTTATGGTTAATCATTATATTTGAAAATAAAAGACAGACCATTTACACGATGGAGTGAAAAAATGCCGAAAAAATTGCAGCAATTCTGAGAACTCATTACTCGTTTAAATGTTGTGCAAGTTGAAATTGACTCAAGAGTTGAATGAATATTTTTCCAGAATTAACAAGAGGATTGTCGTTTCGTAATTTTTGAACGATAGTCGTCGAATCCAATTTCACTTGGCAAAGCATTTTTATAATGGTCCGAAAGTAGTTTACTTTAATTTGTTAAACCAGTAAAAGTCAAATTAAGTTTAACTGGCCCAGAAAAAATACTTAACAGCTGTTAGAAATCCTTGGAAGCAGTTCCAACGATTCCTATTTGGGATTTGGCCACCATTTAGAAAAAAACTGTATCAGTATTTCTATTTTAAGGTTTAGTTATTATATCTAATTGTTATTCGGAGATAATTTTAATGTCTAAACAAGTTTATTTGAATGCTGAATCTATTGAGATCAAAAACAATGTAATGCGACCACACTAAATGACAGTTGTAGTCCATTTCATGTATATAGGTATTCCTAAGTTAAGTGAATGCCTAATTTTCAGAAAACCAACTTTTAATAATGATACAGTGAGAAAATTTGGCATGAACGTTTCATTTGCTATGAGAACCAAGAACCAAAATAGAGCATCGAAATATTTTGGGTAAAAGAGTGTTTTTTTCAAGGGAGAAATGTCGTTGTGTACCAAAATTGGTAGCAACATTCCGATGTTCATTGGAATCAAAAATAAAATAATGCCGCATGCACATCATGGGTGAAAGGGTGTTTTTTTCAAATTAAATTGACCCTGATGACTTATCTGTCTTAACTATTTCTTGGAAAATTACTATAGAAAGTTTATTTAGATCTCAAATTAAGGGATATTGACATTATTTGTACTTCTTTGACATATTAGTTTACACCCATCAATTTGGGACTTTAATACACTCTCTAAGGCAACTTCCTGAAATCTGCCATGACAGGTAAAATTGAAAAAAAAGGCCACTCTAATTGAAAAAAAATCACCCTTTTATCCATAATGAATATAGTGAAGAGACTCCACAGGAGATGATTTAAATAAAACGGAGCACATGCTTGGAGCAGGTATTTAGCGTAATTAAGTGAGTAGGTGCTCATGCTCATGAAAATGTATGTGTTCAAGACTTACTTTATTCATTCAAAATGGAGTACTAGCTCGGAGATTTGAGTAAATGCTCATTTTTATTCACATCAAACCAGTGCCTCTAAAATTTGACATTTGAAAGCTTATTTGTCGCTGCTACACAAGAACTCTATTGATTGGGAGATTCTTTACAATTAAAACTCTTGTTCATTAGCAGGATCTAACTGGCATCTAGTTAACATCTCTAAAATGATTTTTAAAAGAAGTTACTATCTAGAATTTTTTTTTTTTGACGACATCAAAATCTTAAGGAACAAAATAAGCATGTCCGCAACGTAGGTACTTATACACCTTAAACACACACACCACTTTTTTAACAGCATGAATTCGACTTTATAAATTTTTCATACTTTCCGATTGATAAGTGTTATAATAAAATATTTTTTAGTATAAGTCATTTAACTCCAAGAAAATTTATCCTAAATCCTTAGTAGGATAAATGCAATATCATGACTACAACTAAGGTATTTTATTAAAAAAAAGTTAAGCAGCGGAAGGTGTGTATCCAAGTAAACCAACCTTTCAACAAGCACATTTACATAATATTGCACATTTTAAACAGCAAAAGCTTCAAAAATTTTTTTTTTTTTAATTTTTGCTTGCTACAATGGTTATAATAAAAATAATGATAATTATGGCAGAAGTTTAATGTTTGTATTTTTGATTTAAATGCATGAACATGAACAATGGTCATTAAGAGCGTATTTAAAGTTAATAAGCAGTCTTCACAGAATACAAAAAACAAGATGTTATATATTGCGACTATGTTCAGCAGACGATTTGGATGCTCAGTTTAATCTTTTACAGTCGGGAAGGAGCTAGTAATGGTGGTATAAATAACATCCTGCGGACTTTTAGATTACAAATGACTTTAACTAACAATCATTTCATTATCACGCTGCATTCAGGCTATGGTTTCGTTGGCAGCGATTTTAACTCGCGAAAGTAAAGTAAACAATTTTTCTAAAAAATTGTTTTTATTACAAAAGCAATTTATTAGAAAAACTGACAAAATTGCTGACGTAAAAATCGTTGTTAGTGAAACCATAGCCTTATACGATTTTCATAAATAAGAACTTTTAACGTAGGAATACTGTTTAACCAGAAATATTCAGTAAGCTTTTGGTATTGCACCCGATGGGTCTATTCAGGATTCCGTATGCCTTCCTGATTTTTCATTCATGTGGCGGAAAGTAAAAGTAAATAGCGCGAAGGAATGCAGGAAGCAGCGTTAAGATTATTATTCATATTATTGAAAAAAATATGTATTCATCATTTTTCTGAATAACCTAAACAACTTACCTATTTCAAAAATGTTAACTTGACAAAATGGCAATAAGTCCGTATCCTCAATATAAGTCAATAGCTGACTTTATGTGTGTCGAATTTTAAAAACAACTTTCCGCAAGCAAAAATCGACTAGCCGGTATTAAACAAACAATTTTTGGATATGGTAACCCTTATTAGTGGTATTACCGACTTCCGAATCAAGATATACAAAATGCAAGATACTTGAATTAAATGGTTATTGCTTTGCAAATGTTGAAAAATGATCAAGATTTTAAAGTTAAAATGGTAAAGTCGGAAGACATTCCAAATGTCAGACTACGTCTAAAAAAAAGATTCAGGTGACGTCACATAAAAGACATAGATAGGATGACGAAAATCTAATGTCGTTTTCGATTAGCGATTCGGAATGCTTCTGGAGGCTTCTGAAATCTTTTTATTGGCCTCAGATGACAGTTTTTCTTCTCGATAGAAGAGAAATTTGCTTCTGGATTTAAATTCAAAATCAAAACCAGAAGCACTCACACACACATAATTTAAGTGTAAGAATGATAAGATTAAGTTTTTTTGTTACAAATTTTAATCAAGGAATAATACCTTTCAAAAGAAAAACAGCTGACTTCAAGCTTAAGACTCTTGATATTTTGTAATGGATGCCATTGTCAGAAATTTAAATGGGACCCAATGGTCCAACAGCTTTCAAATGCAACAAAATCATCAAAATCGATCCACTCAGTCAAAAGTTCTGAGCTAACAAACATAAAAAAATAATCGATGATAAAGAAGTAAATTTGGAGTTAAGTCAAATATTTTTTAGTTTTATTCGCACCCATAATCGGAGAGCTTTTCTTTTTCCCGAGATTTTGACAAGAGTGTTTATCCTTTGTGAGATTGTGTGGTTGTGGAGGCAATTTAATTTCTGCTTTTCATAATTCGATTTTGTGTCGTTCTGCGTGCAAATCGACTGACCAAAATGGAACGCCACTGACTACAGCTCACCAGCTGGTGAAATTAAACATGATTGACTTTTGACAGCCAGGCAGTTGAGACTTATCAGCGGATGGCAAATATTTTATGTCATATTTTAATGGCTGTTGCAACAAACCAAGCTCGGTGACCCAAACAGCACAGCTTGGTGATTAAGCTTCGGATGTTACAAAGCAAAGATGTTAGGTCTCTGATCATCGTTTCTGACAGTTCTTAAAAGTCGTCAAAAAAAGCTTTTCTGAGTTATTTAGCTCTGGGTAGCACCACAGAAGGTGAAAACCGTCTCCTATGGGATTTATTGTCTATGAACCAGATCTTTCTAGAATTAATTTTATAAAATAGATCGAGAATATTTTGACTTTCTTATTGAATAGTCAGATTGGGCTTCTGATTTGAACTTTCTTCAAGTACCGATTTTGCATTCTTCCCTGATGGTTAACATTTGTGCCTGGGAAGACTGGCAAAAGGAGAAAAGTAGGCGAAAGAAATTGGTTCCAAAAAATTGGGGTATACATCTAAAAAGTTTGACTGAACTGTCAGAGTCTAAAATTAATTCTATCAAATTTTCGTCCGAAATGCAAAGATCTACGGACAATGACTTGTCTGCTAATATCGTCTAAAATTATAAGTTCACATTGTTTTTAGGCATTTGGGGCATATGATTTGTTGAAAACAAAATATCGCCAGATCTGACAACCGTCTGTAGATATTAAGCTTAAAGTTTAAACTTCAGCTTCAACTTTTTGCAAAAAAATGCAAAAATTAAAGTTTTCAAAAACTTATTTCCCCGACTGTAAGACTTCAAACTTTCAATAATGCGTTTTAAAACCTTGAATTAAGTAAGCCAATAAAGCTATTTCACTTTTCGCTGGATACATATGGAAGGACCTCCAGAGAAGAAAACTTTTTATTTTTATTTTAAGTTTATTAAATACAGAATAATACCTTTCAAAAGAACTGACTTCAAATTTAAGACTTTTCATATTTTCTCTTGGATGTCATTGTCAAAACTGAACCAAACTTAAGTGGGACCCCATGGGAGAGAACAAAGATACAATTCTTTAAACATCCGGTCTACAGTTTTAATCTTAAAAGTTGAATTATATTCCATTTCATTAAAAAAAAAAATTTAATCTCGAAACAATAATCTCTGGTAAGTTAATTTCTCAAGGCAATACTGTCAAAAATATACAATCTCCGAACGATATGTCTGAAAATATTATATGCGCGTTCATTTCGTTATAGATTGTGTCTTGAAAAAAATGGTTAACATTTTTCGGTAATGTCTTTCGAAATTGAATCGTCAGATTCTTTATTAAATAAAAAAAAAAAAAACTATCAAAGGTTTTGAGTTTCGAGATTATAGTTCCTTAATTTCGATACCTACTTAAGGAATTTTTAATTAATACTTTCATCAATAGCCATTATATCTATTGTCCTTGCTTGTAATTTCTTTCAATTTTATTTGTTTCTCTATTTAAGGAATTTTTAGAATAGAACTGTCAAATTGTGATTTAAAGATGACATTGTTAAGAAGCATGATGTATTCTACTTTATATTTGGTTATCTGGTCTTGGATGACTTGGTTTCCAAACTATGAATTCAATTTTTATCAAAAACTCAATTAAAAATAGTTTTTTTTTTTTTTGTTAAAATTAGTTTAGAAACAAATATTATTTAAAGAAAAACTTGTTAATTAATAATAAATATACCTTCAGTATAAATCGAAGCACTCAAATTGTTACAAAAAATATTGAAAAAAAAAATGTAAACATATAAGAAAATTATATTTTTAATTGTTATTAAAATTATAAACAAAAAAATCATTAAAACTAAAAATATAAACTTAAAACAAAAAAGAAAATATATATGAGAAAAAAAATCCATTTATGTATATGTAAAATAAAGTTGATTTTTTATTCGTCTCACATTTTGGTTTTTCATTTAATCTCGTTTCTTGTTTGAATCATACAAAGACTGAGCCGAGAGTGGACGAGATATTGCCATTGATTTGTTTTGAATCTCAAACTCACAATAATAATAATGGCAAGTGGAATAAAAAAAAAGTTCCTTTCAAAAAAATTTAAGACAAACAAAAAAATATCCAAAAAGAACTTTCCATTTCGAATAAATCATAGAACTAATTCTTGTTTTTTTTTATTGTTTTCGCACATAAAACTGCAATTGCAACTAAAAATAATTGCATAAATCACAAAACCGACGAATTTATTGAATTTTATTATGCGCAATAACACGTTTTATTTATTTTTTTTATTTTAAATATTAAATATTGCTCATGGTACGTATGTATAAAAATAAAAATAAAAACTTTTAATTAAATAATAAACTAATATTATATTCGTACAAAATAAAAAGAAAATTTAGAAAATAAAAAAAAAAATAATGTTTTCATTGATAGTAAATTAGAAATCTATGAGTGAGAAAATCGTTGAAAATAAAATACCAAAAAATTATAAACTGTAAATCACTATTAGTAAAAATTATATATCTAAGAGCTTAAGAATTTAAAGGTGAAATATTTACGGCAGTAGTTGTAGTCTTTAGATGAAAATTAGTGCATAAGACCGAAAAGAAAAATTAATTATTTAAATATCTACAATATCTACATTTACTTAATTTTGCTTTAATAAAAGAAACAAAATTGAAAAACAAAACTTTATTAAGTTTACAACAAGAAAAAAAGGAAAAACCAAGTTTAATCAAATTGAAGCAAATTTAAAAAAAAAATCCCTATAAAAGCTTTCTAATAATGTTTAGTAGAAAAATTAAATTTATTTTGTTTATTATATAAAAAATCTCCTTCGAAGTTAATTCTGAATAATAAAATGAAAAAGAAAAATGTTTTTTTTTTGTTTTAGTTTTTGATTGGTTCACTTACAGTTTAAACTTATTATCAGAATATGATATTTTTGTTACTTTTTAGATGAAGACTAAAGGCATATTATTTTCTTATTAAACTTAAAACGCAATGATTTTTGATAAGAAATTAAAGATGTTATCCAATTTTACGAAGAAACCTTGGCCCATAGTGTACTCGAAATGGGTTTGGTATCAAATAAATGGTGTTTTTGAGCTTGTTTCATGAATAAAATGTTTACAATCGTTCATGGGAAAGTCATGATCTTTTAGCTTGAAGTTGTCCAACCCACCACAAATTTTAGTTTGTTTTACAAAAAAATTGTCATAACCTATGAATTCAAAATATAAGTTTATTGATTTGGAAAACAAGTTGAAATCTTTGTTTTGGTTTGGGCAACTTCAACCTAAAACACTGTTTCATAATTTTGGAAATATTATTTTAACCAAAATTCCGATTCAAAATTCTTTGAAATACAATTTAGGGAGTCAGCATCAGAGTAACACGGTATAAATATTTATGTTTAATTTCATCATCAGAGGTTATATTTAAGGTGGGCGGTAGAAGTAGTATATGTCAAAAATTGCAATTTTTCATAAGAGGGAAAAAACGTTATAAAACTTTAAATTTTTGATATTTTTTTTGAATCAAACTGTGAGTTTTTATTTTAATGCAGTGTGTAATAGTGTAATAGACTTATAATGCTTTTACCAAAAATGCCCCATCAATTTAACAGTCGAATGGTGTGCTTATCTCATTTTGACCAAAATTTGACTTGTACTAATTTTACCGCCCACCTTAGATATGTTAGAGATTAAAGTTTTTTTTCAAATAAAAGATAAATTCATATTGAAAATAAAAAATAAGGTTCTAATTTTAAAACAAGGTGTTTTTACGTGGCAACTTTATTTGTTTGGAACATTAGCTACATCAATATTTTCTTCATATTATTTATCTTTTTTCCTAGCCCAAGACCAAAGTGCGACAATGGCAAAATTTATTTACACAGCGTCATACCCACACCAAATGCGACAAAGCGCAATGCGATTTTCTTATAAAAGTTCTTGCCGCACTGTCGTATAGCAGTGTGACAGTTTAGTTTTAGCCTCAAATCTTGCTTTCCATTATAATATATTTTAATGGTTAAAAAAATAGTTCTTACTCTCAAACGCAGATGGTTTTTGAGAATCGATAAAGAAAAAAATAAGAGATGCAAGATAATTGCAAAACAAACAAACACCAGTTTTTACTACGGAGACGGATTTCAATGATGGATAAGAAGATAAAAAAAAGTTAAAGAATTGTTGCAAAATAAACACTTTCTTGAAAAAAAATAAATATAACATTGGTTGGTTGCATCATACACATCGTTTTAGCATCAGATCATAAGGGTTACAAGTTATAACTTCAATTATTATCTGCTTGGAAACTTATTAGAGGATACTTATGTTATAATATTTGGTGCCTGATAAAGGATTCAATTTTTGGCCACACAGCATTTTCACGGATCGATTTAAATTACAAACGACAAAAATCTAGCATCACCGTGTCGTTGTTAAAAATATATAAACAAAATCTATGAGTGAAGTTGAGTACTATTTACAAATTGATTTTGGCAGCACTTTTAGAATATTCTTAACGAATCTTACTCACCCCTAGATGTCGCCCTCATCGTATGAGAGATTTAACGAAACCAAGTGAGATGACAACAGTTTCATGGATTATTTTGTAAGATGGCGGCCACAGCTGTTCCAAAGTGAATTTTAGTTCGGATTATTTTTAATCAAATACACCAAATACAAGTAATTTTCTTATTTCAATTTTATTCTTATTATGTTTTTAAACAATAATTCTTTGTGTGTATCATAAATAAATATCAATCAAAGTGAAATCTCACTACATTTCAATTGCAAGCTAAAATTGTCTACTCTAGATTTTACTTCATAACTTTCTCTTTGGTAGTGGACAAGAATGAAAAAAAAAAAAACAGTTTTGAGCATCCTCTTCAATTTTGTACACACTAAAAGAAATAATGTATACAAAAAAAAAAAAAAAGAAGTGGATAAATAATAAAAGAAAAATATATGAGTGAAGTGATGATTCGTATACATTTTATAGGGAAAATGAGAACACGAAACAACGCAGAAGCATAAATCCCTCGTCGTTGTCCTCCATGTCCACAAACACCAACTCTATATCGGCCTTAGCCAGTAGAAGCAGCTTCATGCTTCGTCTTCTTGACTCGAATTCGAGTCGAGTTGGTTTGTTTTCTTCAACCTTCTTTTTCACCATCACCATTATTCCCTTTTGTTCGCTATCCATTTTATCAGTCTGTCTGTTCGTCTTCGTTGATTACAGTCGTGTTTTCGGTTAGTCGGTGTGTAAGTTTAACAAAAAAAAAAAAATAGAAACAAATTATTTAGAAAAAAAAAAAAAAAACTGTAAAAAATATAAAGAAAATGCAAGGAAATCCAGTTATGATTTCTTATATTTTTCCAATAATTACAGTACTCGATAGTTTACAGTTAGATTTTCTTTTTCTTCGGGATTCCCTGCCATTTTGAAGTACATACCTACATTTCGTATTCTTCTTTTGTGTTAACCTGCCTTCAATTAGATAGAATGTATTTTTGCCACACAAAAGCAAAAGGGATAATTTTTAAAACGCAATATGTTTTGATAAATTTGTTGTTCTGTTGTTCTTATTTTTCTTCATAATACCTACAAAAATGCCGGTTTTTCAAGTGCAATCGAGTTTTGTTTATTAACTTAAGTGTCGGGTTCATTGCAATTGATGTGAGCTACACAGATTGTTACATTTTGTTTTGTTTAAAAAAAAAAAAAAAAAAAAAAATAGAAGCCATGTCGCTGTTTTTCTTCCTTTTCCTTATTCAAATTGCAAGAAAAACAAAATGTTATATACTATACCTGTGTTACAGTGTTGCCAGTCAGCAAAATAAAATATTCAAATATTACAAAATTTAGGATAAAAATATTTTAAATTTTATGAAACTCGAGTCCCCTTCTTCCATATCCCCTTTTGCAATTTTGCAATTAAAATATTCTTCAAGCATTTGCCAAGTGGCAAGTAAAAATATAGTTTAAAGTGGTTCTAGCTATTTTAAGTGATTGTCATCAGATAAGAGACACGACAATCTGAAAAAAAAAATTAATTCCAATTTCAAGGTGCATTGTTCTTGTGTAATTTATGGCGATTCCGACCTACCTATGTTATTGGAACAAAGTTTAATTTTCAGATAGTTTTCCTAAGAATCACTAGCATCAACTTTTGATTAGTCAGTTGAGAGTTCTGAGGTCTCTGAATACCTATTTAGTCTTACAGAAGAGAATCCAATACCTATATCTTTTGCTCAGTTTTTGACAGAAAAATATGGAAAATTCTTCATCTGAGGAATCCTGTTCAGGGTTGCTGCGATTGCTGAGCGCTCAGAGATCCCAGAAACCTGAACTGGCTACTAGTTAATGTTTTGACTTCGTGTAAATCATTTTGCTTCTAAGAAAAAAACTGGCACAAAATCAAATTGAGATCGCCAATTTCTGAATTATGCACCTACTCTTTTTATTCATCTGTATCCACTTACTTCTTAATTATTTTGTAAAACTTCAAGCTAAAAGTTTTCGTTACATCCAAAAATAAATTAGGGTGAAAGTGGGGTTATTTGGGAGATGTAGTACGGCTAACATAAGGCATACATTTTCAGTAAGAGTCATTACAAATAATTTTTGGAGTGGTAGTTTGTCTTATTCTTTTAGAAAAATAGCGGAGGTGTTATAGGGTGATGGCACTTATGATCGGATCCTAAGTTAAAGATTCAAAAATAATAAGAAATGCCTTTAAGAAATTGATCCAAAAATATTTTCTAACTTTAAAAAAAAAAAACTAAAAATTGGTATAAGATAGCTGCTAGTTTAAATGATATAAATATTGTTTTGTAACAAGTTTTTTTTTTCAAATTAATGTGAATTAGGAAAATAGAATAGAATAGAAATCGATGAATTGAAATCCTGAACAAAAGCATAACCTCGTTAGTTAAGGATTCTACTTCACCGATTTCAGCAGGTCAACTGAGGACCAACCAGGGTTAAAGTAAGTGAAATCTAAATTATTTGGACAACATGCTTAGGAATTAACTTGGCTTTAATCCCGAAACAGGATAATATTGGTCTAGAAAACTGGACAAACGTGTTCAGGAGTTAACTTAAGCTTAACCTCGGAACAGGATGGTCTTTTATTAGAAATTGGGCTTAAGAATTACAAAACCTTATTTAAAATAAAATAATTATTTTAAAAATAGGTACTACATAGGTACTTTAATACATACTTTGAAGATGCACTGAATGAAGCTCTTTAGAAGATTTTTCTGAAAAAAAAATTTAAAAAACTAACACGTGGTTATTCAACTCATTTCTGTTTCTTTGTATCTATTAAGTCAATTCATGTCTCTAAGATCGAAAATAAGCCGTCCAATAGTGCCATCATCCTATATTGACTGGTTCTTAAACAGCTATTGTACAAAATTTATTTATGTTTTAGGTATATGTTTTACCATTTTGGTATAAATATTAAGTTTGAAGTTTACATATGTTGTATATGTAAATGAACACTTAGTATTAGAATGTAAGTGTATTAGTTTAAGATTTAGTTTGTATATAATAATTATGTCAGTCTATAAGTAAGAGTGATATAATAAAGATATAAACCAATTTGGCTCCGTGTTCTCTATTCCTTATTAAACACTTTACTGGCGACGAGGAAAAAAAAAAATCGAACAAAGAAAAGAGAATAATAAAGTTTTTTATTTTATATTTGCACTGTTTAAAACAAAAAAAAAAATAAATTAAATGACACTTGGCGGTACTGGTACTGATAGTAAAGCAGATGCAGTGGCAGTGAACATGAATAGTGCACAAAACTCATTTATAGGTCACATAGAACCTTTTTTGTTAGAAGATGACTTTGAACAATATATTGAACGCCTAGAACACCTGTTTATATTAAATAAAATCGAAGAGTCTAATATAAAAGTGTCCCTTTTTATAAGCTTCGCGGGTGGTGATCTCTATAAAATATTAAAGTCATTAATTGCCCCTAAATTAGTTAAAGAGTTTACTTTTGAATCATTGACCAAAACTTTAACTGTGTATTTTAACCCGAAAAGAAACATACGAGCAGAAAGACATAAGTTCATGTCACGTTCTTTGAAGCATGACGAAACATTAAGCGACTTTATGGTGGAGCTCAAAATTCTGGCAGAAACTTGTGATTTTGGTTCATATCTGGATCAAGCCCTATGTGACAAATTTATTTGGTCACAAAAAGACGAGGCAATTCAGCGAATTCTTTTAAATTTGCCTATGGAGAAGTCATTTAGCGAGATATGTGAGACTGCATTGACAATGGAGCGAACGACAAAAGAGGTTAAGGAGATACAAGGGACAGGCAATGGTGGGGGCAGTATTGGTGGTACAAACAAAGATAATTTGGTTGGTAGAATAACGGAGCGAATATATAACACTCATAACAGTGGAGCGAGGAGAGGAAGATCAGTTAGTCGAAATAGAAATTACAGAAATAGAAGCAGTAATACTAGAGAGAGAAGCAAGTATACATCGAGGTTTAAAGATGTTCAGTGTTATAAGTGCCAGAAGTGGGGGCACTATGCCAGCTATTGTGATGATAAGAATACAAGAAATAAGAGAGAAAAAAGCTTAGTAAATAAGAGAAACAAATTAAATAACGTAGAACTTAGTAGTAGTATTGATAATTTGTCTCATCTGACATTAGGTAATGTACATTCTAATAACGGAAAATATTTAAACGATTCTTTGATAATTGAAGTAAAAATAAACGGAATAATAATGGATATGGAAATGGACTCCGGCGCATGTTTTTCTATCATCTCTAAATTTGCTTTTGATAAATATTTTAAAAATTCGACTGAGTTAAAATCATTTTCTAAAAATCTTAATGTTATTACAGGCGAATCAGTATCAGTCTTAGGTTTTTTTAATGCATGCGTTTTATATGAAAAAAATAATTACAGTCTTGATTTGTTTGTTATTCAATCCAAAACAGATTTTGTTCCATTACTTGGTAGAAACTGGATGAATGTGATGTTCGCTAACTGGAGAAATAATTTGACTGTAAGAAGTGTTTGCAAGAATAGTGTTGAAAATGAGCTTATAAAAAAGTTTCCATCTGTGTTTGATAATAATTTCGATTGTGTTATAAAAAATCACGTGGCAGAGATTCTGGTTGAGGAGAATGTAACTCCTATTTTTCATAAAGCTTACACGGTCCCATTTGGACTCCGCGATAAAGTAAACAATGAACTAGATAGACTTATTGCAAAGAAGATTTTAGTCCCGGTGAAGTTCAGTGAATGGGCTTCTCCAATAGTACCGGTTGAAAAAAAAGATAAATCGATAAGGATCTGTATTGACTGTAAGGCTACTGTCAATAAATATGTCAAAACAGATCATTATTCTCTTCCAAAGATGGATGAAATTCTGTCAAGTTTCTATGATTGTGAATGTTTCTGTATTTTAGATTTAGCAGGTGCTTTCCAACAAATAGCTTTGTCTGAGAATTCACAAAAGTTTATGACGGTAATTACAGATAGGGGGCTTCTTCGTTACACTCGATTGCCTTATGGTGTAAAATCAGCACCTGCCACATTTCAAGCTACAGCAGATAGCATACTCCATGGTCTGAAGAATGTGAAATGTTATATTGATGACATTATCATAGGAGGCAACAGTAAAGAAAGTTGTAGAGAAAAGCTTTTCATGGTTTTAGAACGATTCCAAAATTTTAACGTGAAGGTGAAGCTTGAAAAATGTAAATTTTTCCAGTCTTCTGTGGAGTATCTTGGTCATAAAATAACGTCCGAGGGTATAAGCCCAAAGCAAGAAAAGATGGATGCTATTTTGAAAGCACCAGCTCCAAGAGACTTAACGTCCTTAAGGGCCTATATTGGTCTTTTAAACTTTTATAATAAGTTTATTCCAAACTTATCGACACGTTTGTCGACACTTTATAATCTCCTGAGAAAGGAAACAGATTTTGTTTGGGACGAAAAATGTGAAAATGTTTTTCAAGAAAGTAAACAGTGGCTTCTGGGGAGCAGTTTGCTCACACATTACAATCCGGATAAGGAATTGGGTTTAGTTTGCGATGCGAGTTCGTATGGCGTTGGAGCAGTTTTGTTCCATATAGAGGAAAATGGTGAAGAAAGGCCGATAATGTTTATATCCAGTTCGCTTACGAAGGCTGAGAAGGGATATGCGCAGATTGAGCGAGAAGCTCTTGCAGTAATATTTGCGGTTAAGCGCTTTCATAAATATTTGTATGGAAGAAAATTCCAAATTTTTAGTGACCATAAACCACTCGAGGTCATTTTCGGTACGAAAAGTACTAACGCGATTACAGCAGCAAGATTGCAGAGGTGGGCGTTGACCTTATCGCAATACGATTATAAAATATCATATAGAAAGGGTTCAAAAATGGGTAACGCCGATGCTCTTTCAAGGTTACCATTACAAGAGCAAACTAACGTTTCGAGTAACCTTATTAATTTCTTCAATATCGCAGGTGAACTGCCTATTAAAAGGGAAGATGTTGCTCGAGAAACGTTGAAAGATAAGTATTTATCAAAGGTCATTGAATATATTACCGAAGGTTGGCCAAATTCGTTCAGTGATAATATATTTCAAAAATTTTACAGTAAAAGGGTTTCGCTATGTTTTAATGATGGTTGTTTGTTGATGGGTAGTAGAATTGTTATTCCTTCCTGTTTTAAGGAGTATATGCTTAATTGCCTTCATGAAGGACACATCGGAATAGTTCGAATGAAAAGCATTGCAAGGGGAAGCGTATGGTGGTTGAATATTGACAGAGATATTGAGAACGTTGCGCGCAGTTGTTTAGTTTGTCAGCAGTTAGAAAAGAAAAGTGGTCCCATTGGTCTTTCAAATTGGCCACAAACCTCTTTTCCCTTTGAAAGAGTACATATAGATTTTTTTCATTTTTTGAGAAAAACATTTTTAGTAATGTTTGATACCTATTCAAAATGGATGGAGGTAGTGTTAATGAAAAAGACAAATGCGTCTGATGTTATATCCGCATTAAGGAGATATTTTACGACTTTTGGACTTCCAAAAGAGATTGTCTCAGACAATGGCCCTCCTTTTGGGTCAAAAGAGCTTACTGAATTTTGCGTAGCCAACGACATTAGATTGACAAAGACACCGCCATACCATCCTGAATCCAATGGCAGTGCTGAACGCGCTGTTCAGACTGTAAAGTCATCATTAAAAAAGTTTTTATTCGATTCAAAAACAAAATCACTGTCTATCGAGAACTTATTAGATAATTTCTTATTTCGATATAGGAACTCACCAACAACTTGCGATAATTTGCCACCATCTTCAAAAATTTTTAATTATTTACCAAGGACAAAAATAGACTTCTTAAAGACTACACAAAGCAAAACCGTGGTTAAACTTAAAGCAAAAAAAGATTTTCCAAAGAATAAGCGAAACAAAACAGTAGTTATGACTCCAGAGAGTAATAAATCTAAAACCAGTCGCACTTTAGTACCTCTTAAAGATAAAAATAGTTTTTCTTTTAAAAAAAACGATTCTGTTTGGTTTCGAATAACAAATAATAACATGGTTAGATGGAAGGCCGCAAAAATTTTCAAAAAAATATCTAAATCTGTTTATATTGTAAAAACTGAAAATAGATTTCGTAAAGTTCATGGCCAGCATCTAAGAAAATATGTTAAAAAGGTTGTACAGTTTGATGTAACAAAAAAGACAAATGAAACAAATGATTTAACAACGGAAAATGTCTTAAATCCTGAAACCCAAGATTTAAAGAAGCAAATGAAGAGGAGAAGAGATGATAGCAGTTCAAGCGACGAGTTTATTTCTGTACTTCCTCAAAGAGATAAATCTAGAAGGCTTGTAAAACAGCCATTAAGATATCAAGATACTTGGGATAAAAAGAAATATAATTTTGAAAAATATAATTGAGTTTATTTGAATTAATTTTAAATTTTTTTTTTGAAACCTTAATACTTGAATTAGGTATGTTTAATTTTAAGTTTCAATGTATATCAAATCTTATTAATTGAATGTTAATTTTTATTTTAGTTATTAAACAAAATAAAAACAAATGAAATCATAAAAATGGAATTAAATACAAAAAAAATTATGTTTGTTAAACTTATGATAAATTCAAACTTTATATCATTAGCATTTTATCTTAGGTGAAGGGAGTCTTGTAAAAACAAAAATTTTTAATTATTAATTTTCTTTAAAAATGTGTGAATTAAAACTTTATTTATGTTGAATTAAAAACATGAACATTTTATCTTAGGTGAAGGGAGTGTTGTATATGTAAATGAACACTTAGTATTAGAATGTAAGTGTATTAGTTTAAGATTTAGTTTGTATATAATAATTATGTCAGTCTATAAGTAAGAGTGATATAATAAAGATATAAACCAATTTGGCTCCGTGTTCTCTATTCCTTATTAAACACTTTAACATAAACTGCAATTTCTTCCAACAAAAAATACACTTGTCTCAAAAACAAATAGGTATGTATATCTTCGTTTCCTTAGCAACAAGTTAACTAAATTAAAAATGCTCGATATAGGATTTAAATGCGTTTATAGTTTTCGATTTTACCACAACTCCTCAAAATTGGACCTGCCCCCTTTTGCTACAAGGTCCCTAATTGTAAAATTTCTTTTCGCAAAATATTGTTTGCGTTATTTGTCATCGATTTATGTTGTATTTGTGTTTTGAAACGAGTGAAAATAATATAAAAAACCCATTAGGAAATTTTTCCTGATCGCTAGAACCCCATAGCAATTTTGTTTTCTTTAATTCAAAGCTTGTTTTTCCAACTTAAGCCCAGATACTCTGCTGAAGGAAATAGAAAATCCTCTACAAAAATTAAACAACAATTCTTGATGAAAATTTTCGCTGTGCTTTTCGTATTACAGCGCGGGTGCGTACACATTCATATAGGATAGCTTATTCAAGATACATTTGCTTCTGAATAATGACGGAATTTGCTAACTCTAAGTAATCGTACGAAACCGAGCGAATACAATTTATGAGGCAGATCATTTTCGAGTATAGATTGCAGTTCACTCAAGTCAATTTTAGAGCCAGTAACAATTTCATTGTTATTTAACAGTGCATAATATATTCCAATTATTTTAATGCATCATTACTTACTTTTTAATACGCTCCCAGTCCATAGAGTTAGGGTTCCTGTTTTTCGATCTAGTTTGGTATGCAATGTTTCAATTAAATTTTGTTGATACTACATATCTTTTAACATCCCATTTCTGAGTTTTAAATTCCCTGTTAAACATTTTTGGGAATAGATGTCTTAACCAAAAAATTTCTAAGCATCTCACTTTTTCCTTATTCTTAAGCAAAAACGCAATAAAATGTAATTGAAAAGCGAACAAAAAGTCCGGGCGTTTTCCAATTGATAGCTTTTCTTCCAACAATATTTCCGTGGAAGTTTTCATTCATTTTCACTCCATAAAGAGTGTGATCGACCATTTTTGAATACAATTCTTTATTAAGGTCATGGTTCCTTTTCAAATTCTATATTCTCGATTTAAGATTCTGCGCTAGGTTGTTTGTTGTAATCAGTTGATAAACTAAATCCACGATTAACAACTAGG
The DNA here is from genome assembly GCA_948107695.1 of Meliscaeva auricollis. Taxonomy (NCBI): domain Eukaryota; kingdom Metazoa; phylum Arthropoda; class Insecta; order Diptera; family Syrphidae; genus Meliscaeva; species Meliscaeva auricollis. The sequence goes on from OX403617.1 coordinate 77,154,847, forward strand.
GGCATTCGACGATTTACTGTTTGGAATCATCATAATACGATACTTAAAATATTTATGTTGAGCATAAGCGCTTATGGGCTCCTTATTCCTCTGCGTAAACATATAACTTTGTGTTGAACATAAATGCTTAAGTTTCGTTTCAGCAAACGGCTCTAAATGGGAAGAAATTGGCCCTCTGTCTTTTGAGATTTTTCCATTTCTTATATTGTACTGCAGTAAGTTAGTTTTATTATAATATTTTTTAAACAAACTAAAAATTAATTTCATAAAACTGTTTTAAATCCAAACTGGCAACATTGTCGTCATTTGAAACCGGTAATAATAGAATGGGGGAGAATCCCTGCTGGAGGATTTCCTTTTATTATGTGTATGTGCATGACTTTTTATATTCATGATGAAAATCAGGATGAAAACAGGGAAAATGTTGCTCTGTTTTGCTGGCTTTGCCTTTATTTCGGCCTCCTTGTCTGCTTGCTCTGCAGCTTGCACCACCACCTTCTTGTATTTCATGTTTTTCATTTCCATTTCGTTGGTAGTTGTTGGTATGTAGGTACTTGGTCCTAGACTTTGTTCCCTTGTTTCCTTTTTTCGTGTGGTGAATTTATAATTTTGTTTTACTTTTTCCTTCTTGTATGGGTCCATGCACAAAAATAATATACTGTTACCCTGTGCCCTTTCAAATTTTCTATTCAATATACCTACTAGTTGTTCTCTGTTCGTTTTTGTTGCATTACCACCACCAAAGAGGAGATTCCACGAAAAAAAAAATTGTATACATACTTACATTTCGATATTGTTGTTAATTTTTTTTTTTTCATGATACACACAAAATTATAAATAATAATAACAATAATTAATGTAATAGTCGAGTGTTAATAATTTGTTTTCTCTTATTTTCTTCGTTTAGCATACAGTTTCCTGATTCTTATTATTTTTTTTTTAATCTGAAAACTTTGAATTAAATTTCCTGAAAGTGTTTTTTTTTGTTCATCTCGTAGTTTTTTACTTGAATGAAACGAATATTATCTCGAAAACTCAACAATAATAATGGCGGAAATTATAATACATTTAAAAAGTGTTTTAAATTTAAATAAAAAGTAAAGAAAGTTTAGTGTTTTTAATTGTTTGTTTCTATTCAAACATGAAAAGAAAAAAAGGAGCAAACAAATGAAAAATTAATAAAGAAAAAAAAAGGAAAAAGAAAATATGCACAACCTTTTCACTTTCCACCACCAACTAATCCCTCAAGCAACTCAAAAGTGTTTTCAACTTAATTTAATTTAATTTAATTTCATAAAAAAATGTGTTTTTCTATCATCTCCTGCAATAAATAAAATAACAAAAAGAAAAAAAAAAATAAAGTAAAGTGAGAAAATTAAATAAAAAATAAAAGGAAAACAAAATAAAACAGCGCAAAGAAGAAAACAAAACAGCAATACAAAATATATAATAAAAGAAAAACGCTTTAGTTTTCCTGTTTTTGTTACTTTAATTATTTTTCATTTGCGAATTACGAGTGTGTGGTGATATAAAGCGACTCCGAACAAAATGTCAACGTTCTTGAATAACTTTTTCCCAGCAGGTAAGTTTTGTTTTTGTTATTTTTCGATTTATTTTTTGTTTATTTCTTTTTTCAGGGTTTATTTCTTGAAATTAACAAAAAAAAAAAAAAAACCGATTTGTTTTTAAATCTCTGTGAGACTTTTTGTTTGATAAATAGAACCGTTAGGCACCTGTTGTAGATCGATTTGTTTGTATATATTATTCTTTTCCGATACAGCATCAAATAAATGTCTTCTATTTAACCTTTGACAGAGGTCGAGCAGCTTAAAAAAAAAATAAGTTCCTAAGCATACAGTCTGAGGAAAAATCAATGAGGCTACCAGAATCAAAAGCCCATTAATAATCAACATAAATCTCAAGAGGCCTGGGATGTTAATCACAAAAGAAAAAAATAAATAAGAAAGAAAATTTTTTTTTTTTTTGTATATGGTTGGTAGGTTTTATTATATACCTACCAACCGATTTACTGTGAAGGCATTTTATTCATTAGATCAAACTTATTCTAAGGGTAATCTTGTACAAAATTTAATTAGAAAAGTTGTATAAAAAATTCATGCAGGATAAAGATGTTAAAAAAGGACTGTTTAATTCCAAATTGATTAATCATTTAAGTTGACATGGGTTTTGATGTTTTTATTTTTATTATTTAAAAGTAACCAAACACTTTTAAGGCAATTTTTTAACTAGATACTTTTAAAGTTAGTTAAATGCAATACAATAGGGGTTTTTCCTTCGTTTCAGATGCGACCTTTGTAAGCATTTTCCTGTAAAATATTGATTTTTGGTATTCCATTCAAAATTTTTCCAACATTATGTAACTTGGTAATATTGTTATAGGTATTTGAAATACATATATTTTGAGTAAAAAGATGTTTTTTTTAAGGGATACAAAAATAAGTACCGAAAAAAAACTACAATAAAAACGTTAAACTGATGAAAATCATAAAAAAATCAATTCCCAACGGAACCAGAAATCTTAAAAGTCCATACAAATATTTATGTTGAAAGAGTTTTTAATAAGGGCAAGGAAAGGTATTCATGCAACCACTCATGTTTTAGGAACGCTCCTAAAACAAACTTAGGGTAATTTATTTAGTAAATTGACGAGCAAATTGTCGAAAAGTGAAATTTTTAAAATTTGAATCTGGATTTGCAGAAAACTATTTTTTTTTAAATTGCATGAGGAAGTTGTTTTAAATGATACGGTGCATAAATTATTTCGTTCCTTATCGCCGCCAAATAGAAACATATAAGTACATAGTTGATTACATTTAAGCTGGAAAAATTAAACGTCAAAAGTTTACCGTAGATAGTAAGCTTTTACCAAATTTGTGCAGAAAAGTTTACCATTTTCTGGTAAGGACTTCCCCATACAAAATTTGACAATTCAATTACCAGATTCCATTTTACCACGTTTACCAGGTTGCATGCACAGGAAAAAGGATACAGATCCATAGTGCTCTTAAAATTCTGGATATTCAAATGTCAGGGAAAACAATAGTGGGTAATGCTTTAACATTCGTGTTATGCCACTAAAGAAAAAACTCTGTAATTCACAGTACACCTAGATTTGGGCTCAAGAGTAAATTTATGGACATTCCTAAAAGCCCTAATCAATTAAACCGATGAATTGTTTATGATACCAACTTTTCCGGTGTTTGACAGACGTCATTTCACAGTTGCCACTTGGCTGAAAATTTGGTGAGATAATGTCAGGGAAAGTCAGGGAATTTTGCAAAGTTCATTTCATTGTGTAAGAGTGAACAATGAACATGAAAATTATTGAAGTAGCAAACTCTAATGCCCATGTTTTTTTTAAGTTTCTTTTTTTGTGCAAACACGATTATGTAACATAGAATAATATTACACACTTATACTTTTATATTATTACGATTCGTTCAATTTCAATGGCAGAACCGAACGAACTTTCACAGCTAGTCGTTTTGTTCTTTTTACCCTTTCAAGGTGTTTTTGCACTTGAAAGGTCTTCTTCTTCCGTTACTTCCTATAAAATAATAATTTTATTCAAATAAAAAAAAAAAAAAAAAGAAAAAATGTCTTCGGTAAACTGGAGTAGAATTTTCCGCAATTTTACCATCTCACAACCACGTTCACTTGAATTGTTTTATTTATCCAAACCAATGCATACCTGATGAACCCTGTCATTCTTTGGTGCTGGTTTTATTCTCGCTTCTACCTATAAAAGTATAAATAATTGAAGAACAGCTCAAACAGCCCAAGAACAAAGAAAATTGCCCTCAGCTCGATTATATGTATGTAGTGTAGGTATATAAAAATGGAAGACAGACATCAGAATCACAACATCGTAGAAAAAATCCAGAACATAATTGCCACAATGTTGCTTGACGGACTGGAAAAACAAGAATATTTTTGCAGGCTCGTCTCCTCCTTGTCCCTTACCGACGCCCGCCCGCATGGAAAAACGTGATAAAAACAGAAAATCCAAAAAGGAGAACCAAACAAGTGGAGTGTAGGTACACCTAGGTACCTAAAAGTACAAAACAAAGTGGCAAGCATGATGGTTTCGGTGCGATGCGGTGCGGTGCTGTGCGGACGGACGAATTCTTTGTTATGAATTTTCAAGAGGAAATCACTATGATGTTGTTGTTCTTGAGACAAAAATACACTTATAAAGGTTATGTTAAGGAATTATTTAAACCTTAAATCTCCAATTTAATCCAAGAATGCAAGAAGAAATATGATACACATTTTTGAAGAGCAGTGCAGTACAGAGCAGCAGAAGTAGGAGGAGGAGGAGGAGGAGGAGTAATCGTCCCTGGGAGGCAAAAGCGCAAGGGGCACACTTTATACAATACACATCCATACAAATATAATGTATAATCGTTAAGGTTAGTGCTCGCCATGAGGATGGATAACAACCCATACAGGAAGTATGCAATTAACACTTCCTTCTTGTCATGGAAAATACAAGAACTGGTTTTGTTTACAAGGTAAACTGATCTGACCGAAGAAGAGGAGGAATAACGGAATTTGCAAGGAAAATGCGACTATGTTTCAAAGGATTTCATTTGGTGAATGGGGGAAAACAGACAACAACAACAACAACAACAAAAAAGATGTTTACTTCCTTGTGATTGAAGTTGAAATTGAATAAGTTTAAATTTTGAATGAAACAAGAAACTGTAATTTAAAGAGATTATTACATATAGATCATTTTAAGGATACTCATGATTATTACATTTAGAAAGAGGTCTTATTACTTCATGTTGGTTGGCAGAAATGTGTAGTGATTTTATTACAGGAGGAGATTTTAGCTTCAAATTTGTTTTAAGCCGGATTTTCACTTGTCATCTCACTGATACAGGTTGACATTTCAATTGGCCACAAATTGGTTTTGCCAATAAGTAAATACCTTTACAGTAAGCTTCATTATATCAGAAACTATGACTATGTCTTTCATTCAAAACAAATCAAAAGTAATTCAAATGATGCCAACTAAATTTCAATAACTAAAAGCAAAAGTGACGTTGAGTTTGTCAGTTCATTCATTTGCACTTTAAAGCCAAAAAATATTATCCATCATTGAAATTGTCAGTTTGACAACAGAGACAAAGATTCGTTAGTTGAATGACAGGTGGAAACCCTGTTATACATTATTTAGTCACAAACTGCCTACATTATGTCACAACATAACTATTGTTGCAGCTTGCAAAGGAGCTAATAATAGTTTCACATGACAAAATGAGGATTCAGCATAAAGTAAAATGCACGACTGGTTCGCACGTACTTGCTCTTAGGGTCAAAGTTGCTGTAGATGCTAAAGCTTCTTATATCAAGTTTTAAAAAATAAATAATTATATAAGAAATTTTCAAAAAACATAAAACAGGCGTTTTAAAAAAAAAACATTAATCACAGTAAAAACATTTTATCTGTTTTTCAAAAAGGGCTGATTTTTATGGATTTTTTTCAACATTTTTTTGTGAAGAATCCAGAAGTACAAAAAACATAAATTATTTTTAATTTTCTCTGCTTTTATTCTGCTTTGATTGTTTTAGAGAAAACTAATCTTATTTTCAACTATAAGCCAAAAACATAAAAAAAGTATTTTTAAGTATTTTGATGATTTCTGATGTTTTTCGTGAAAAAATTGTATGGACAACTTCAAATTCGTGCTCAGCACCATAAAAAAACATAGAGTTAGCCATTTAGTTAAGGAAAAACGATAAAAAAAACCTAAAAACTCTAATGATCCAACTACCAGTTGTGCCTTTTCCGGGGAAGTAATTTTCAAAACTTTAATATTACGACAATCCATGAAATAAAAATATTCAATTTCATGCAAAAGGCCAAGTACACCTACGCAAACTTAAAAAAAAAAATAAAATAAAACTTAAAGGTGTGTTTAAAACTTGAATAAAAAAACTTTTGTCCATAAATCCTTAAAAATTAATTTTGTAATCCTTACTCTTCTGAAAACATCTGCAAACGCAACAGATGTTAGTTAAATTGCTTATGAATGAAGTTTATCGTTTTTTTTTCTTACTGATTCTCCTTTAAGTTTTGTTTCTATCGAACTTTGTATGCCATCAATTCAACAAGTTTTCTTTTTGTTTTTTTTTTTTTTTTAAGTTTAATGTGAATGTGACACTAGCACCCACAAAAATGCCTCTCTTCTCATTTCAAACACATCCAAAACAGGGCCGAACTTGAAGAAAGACAACAAAAAATTAGCCTTTTGCGAAACACATTGGCATCAAGCATCATTCTTGTTCTTGGAAGCAAGGATACATACAAATACAAAAATCAGACAAAAGAGAACAAATTGTGTGATGTAGGTATTTTATTCCAAGAATCACCTGTTAGTTAGATGTCTCGTTTTGATTCATGTTTTTTTTTTTTTTTTTTTTTTTTTTTTTTAATTTCTACCTTTTAAGATTTGAACTTGATTTTGACTCCTTTTTTTCTTTGTTTGACCCAAAACCGAAACAGATGAAAGAAGAGGAGTAAATTACACCTGGCAGTGTTCTCATTTTGGTAATTGAATATTTATTTACTTGAGTGAAATAGTAGACAGTGGTGGTGGCGTGGAAAGAAAATACACAATTTTTGAAGACCATATCGAAATTAAATAAAGAATCATTTTTATTTTTTAACTGCTAAACACACACACAGACACTGCAAGAAGAAAGCAGATGGTTTTTGATATTTCTCTTGCCAAGTGAGATAATGTGTCTTTTTTTTCTGTCAAAAAAAGAAAAAAAAAAAATAAATTTAATGAAAAAAATACGATTAAGAATGCAACTAAGCGTGAATAAGGAAGAGATGGCAAAAAAAAATAAAATAAAATAAAACAAAGAAATGAAAAAAGAAAAAAAAAACACACCTTTATGCTGCCATTGAATGAACAAGCACATAGACAACATCAACTTTGTCTGTTCTCGTCGTTTTTTTTTTGTTTTATTAGAAGGTCTAATGACCCTGAGTTCTTTTTTATTCAATGTAAGTGTTTCTTCTTTTGTAAGTTTGTTTTTCTTCTTTAGTTCTTGTTGTTGAATTGAGAATAAAAGTCTCAGAAATAATTTAAAGAAAATTAGTTAATGATGTTAATTTTTTGTTTTTGGACTGGCTTTTAAACTACTGTATGTTCCAACATCAAAATTTTAAACTATACTGAGACGCAAACAGTAACACAATTAAAAATTTAAAAAATATACTGGTATTATTTGATCAGCGAAAAAATAATTTGTATTAACTGATAAATTTCTCAACGTTCCACACACTCCCCTAACTTAAAAACTTTGTGTACCATTCACTGACGTATCAAATGATATACATAATTGGTGATTCAAAATTTGACAAAGGTGCGAATATCTCGGAGTCCTTAAATTCGAGCTTGTGACTCGTCACAGTCATAAATTACATCATACGCTGAGTCCTGTCATATAGTGTTGTGCAGATGGATAGGTAATTAAAATATCAGTCGAGAAATAATAGGTTTTTTTCCTGATAGCAATGGTCTGCACCGAAAATCACCTTCAGACCAAAATATACTTTTCTTAAAGATTTTGGCTCGCTGAATTCGAATCTGAGGTCAAAAATACTGTAGCACGTCACATTTTTGAGACATGGTAGTATAAACATGTCAAAAACCGGTTTTTTTGGTACATTTAACGTCGAATTTCCTTATTGGCAAATAATTTATTACAAAACTATTAATGAGATGTGGAAGAACTCCCTCAGAAAAAAAATCATTGTTATTCCAAGAACTTTCCATTGTTGTAAGATTGTGAATTAAAAATTGTTGACTCAACAAAAAGTTCTTGGAGCAACAATTAATTCTTATTTTTTAACAATCAAATTCTTGATAGTACAATTTTTACATTTTTAATCATTTTCAAAAACGGAATCTTGTTAGCCAAACTCTTATTTTTCAAATATTCCCGTTAAAAAATCATAATTTTTTCGCAGTATTGAAAGCAATTTTCTGACTTGAGGCGAAAAAGGTTTCTTTATGATTTTCTAACGGGAATATTTGAAAAATGAGAGCTGATAGGAACATTTTATTTTTGGCTTTGTAAAAAAACTACGGAAGTTTGAAATTTATGGCGATTTTTTTTTAAATATCAACAAATAAACAAAACTGGTTCTAGGCTTAAGCTTATATTCGCCCAATTCTAAACAAAAATTCCCGGGGAAATATTTTTATGTCTAGGCTCCTAATCTAAATGTTGAAAAAATTTTGTTTCCTTTTCACTTTAAAGTCATTCCATACATGAAATAAAATTCCGGGAATAGTTTGATTGAAAGCCCTTCTCCCGAAAACATTTCCCCAGGAGTTTTTGCTTAGAATAGGTTAGAATAGATTATGTGGAATAAATTCTCCAAAATTGAGCCCAATCGACTTAACAGTTTAAAATTTATACCAGATCAACCGAATCTAAGAGAGCTTACAAAACAATCACATTTGTTTAAAAATCAATGTATAAAAACATGGGACGTGTTAGAATTTTTCTGAAACTAGATTTAGATTCATTAAAGTTCAATCTTTAATAATTTCTAAAAATATGCAGGGTTGCAATCACAAAAGTTGCCTCGGTTTGCTTGAAACTTCTACGAATTCGAGTTCCTCTTGAGAAGCACTCCTAATGTTAACCTGATAATTCGTTCAGTGGCTTCCTAAATAGTTGCAGTTAGATATATAATAGATAGATATATAATTTTATTTCAAAAAAGGTTTTATAAAAACAGTGTATGCTGGTATAAAATTAATTTAGACAATAACATTAAGTTGCCTGTCAGGTAAAAAGTAAACTTTAAAATTAAGCTTAGTGAGTAGATTTATTTATGTTATTCATGAAAATTCATTTAAAATTAGGTTACGATATTTAATTGCAGATTTTAAGAAATTGTATAGATTTGAATAGCAGTTGCCATTTAGAACATTGAGAAACTGAGATCGAGAGAGCACGTCACTGCCAAGAAATCTCCTTCTGTACCCTTTGAAGATAGGACAGTTTCCGACGAAGTGAAAAGTATTTTCCGATGCATCCATGTTACAAAGTGTACATATACCATCAGTATCTCTTTGGAACGCTCTTCCATTAAGATTAAGGAGGCCGCAGCGAGCTTTGAAGATGATTGAAATCTTATCCCGGGAGTTCAAGTCATCAAAGTAGTTTGGTACTTCAGAGTACATCAAGTTGCAGTACTCGTCATGGAATTGAGACTGTGTGGCGCTGGTAGTAAATTCAATCCAGTGTTTTTCTCTCAGCTTTGATAGAAGAATACTGTGCAGTCCATGCCATTCAAGCAAACTTATGTCGAAAGAAAAATCCATCGACGTTCCACGAAAAATGGCCAACCATTCCTTAGCCCAGAAGATTTGTTTAGTAATGATGGCTTCAGATAAGATTCTGGGTAATCTATCATTAGGAAGAGATAAGGTTCTTCTTATGTAAGCAAAGTGCAGCTTTAGAGTCGTAAGAAAAGATTTAGGTAAACCAGTTTCGATATGCAGAGCATAGTTCGGCGTATTATTAGGTAGCAGGAAACATCTCTTTATAAAGAAACGTTGCAGTTTTTCAACTTGGTTATGTTCACGATACCCCCATACTTGTGCACAGTACAACATTATAGCTCTAGAAGCAGCATCATACACTTTAAATTTAGTAGAGTGTTGGACAGAGTTGCAGTTTCTTTCCGTTAAAAGTTTTCCTCATAAGTTCTGTTCGACTTAAATCTTTGTGTTTTAAAAACCATTAGTGGATATCGAGACGGAGTAATATAATACTGCTTTGCACGATGTTCCTCCCTGCTACGGATTCAATCAGCCTAGGTCTCTTCTTAGTTCACTATTTGGTCATCCAGTGGCGCCATATGGAGGTTAAGATATGATTTTTGCTGTTATGTTTAAATATCAAACTCTCCAAAACATTCTCATCATCAATGAAAACAATAAAAATTATACATAACTTAGGTATACAATCGCGTGCATAAAAGTCTTACTTTTGTTTAAATTAATTTGCACGAAAAGTAAAAGTATGGTCTTTGTGCGTCATATTATTAATACGAGTGTTCATAATTTCTATGGCTTTATTTGTTTTTTAATCTATAATCAGATATTAATAGCGTAAAATAAAAATACCTCGTCATTAATTACTGCGAAAAAAAAACAAAGTCAACACAAAAATAAAAAAAAAAATCCATAACACCACCACCTTCTTCTATGTGTATTAAATCATTAATTATGCTTCACTTTCTTTTGTGTGAACCTGCTCTCTATGTCTGTATATCAGCTTCAAGCTCACTTTCATGCAAAAAATGGCATTTTCATTGTTTAGCATTTAATTAGCAAGTCTTTGCGCCTGTCTTCACCATCATCGGTTTAACAATGATATTTTACGTTTTTAATGTTCGTCTAATTAAAAAATTAAATATGAAAAGCGAAAAAGAAAGAAAAAAAAATGGAAAACAATAATTCCCATCACTCTCTCAAATTACAAAAAAAAAATGATACAAGCCTACCCTTTGAGAGTCTAGAGCCTTCGTTTTTATTTTCATTTCGAATTCGAACACGAACAAAAAAAGATACAATCGAATTTATAAACTTTTCATGCCCGAATTAACTTACTCACTGCACACAGTACATATAATTACAATAACAATTTAGAAAACTAAATATTAATTTCCCATAACCATTTGTGACGATTGACGGTGACGTCGACGCATGCTTGTGCCCTGGAGTACAAGGGTTTTTGAAGTCGTCATCGTCGTCGTGGGGGTTTGTTCATCAAGAAACAAATACGCACTCGACCGAAAGACTCCATAGGGCACCATTCACTGGTGTAAAATAAAGCATAAGTGATGATAAGCCCTTTGAAGTGGCTTATCGTCTTCGTATTTTTTTGTCGTTATATTTGTTTTTTCTCAAGAAACCCCTTACACGATATGTACCTACCAATTGATATATGGGTGCGCTTGATTGGTTCTTCAAACTTCAAACGTAATTGATGTCAAAGTTTAGTCAAACAAAACTCGGGGTCAATTTGGATTTAAACTTCAGTTTTTTTTTTTATATTTTTGTAAACTTACCCTTTTACCTAGTTATCCCTTTCAAAAATTCTATCACACCTTAACTTGCCAACCACAAAAACATCATTGACCTACGACATGGTTATAGAAGTGAAAGGTAGTGCAGCGCAAAAGAATTTTTCTGAATCCCAAAGGAACACACCTTTTACTATCTAAAGCTCGACGACGACGACGACGACGACGATGATGGTGTAGTAGGTGTAGTAGGTGGACTGGCAAGTGAAGTGACTTAGATAAAGTACATGTAGGAGTTCTCGTTAATTGATTTAATTGAATTTTTTTTAATGGACTTTCCTGCAAACCGAGAAAACGTGTCTGCTAAGAGGTGGTTAAAAAATAAAAATTCTCTTAGATGAAGTTGAGAAACGTGAACTACTACTACCTACCAGGTAACTTGGTTAAAGATTGATGAAGTCGCCTTGGGCACTTGATTAGCAAATGGAATTATCTTATCAAGTAAAAAGGGTTGTTGTTTATTTGCTTTTTTTTATTTAATTTTTTTTTTTCAACTAATCACAGTTAAGGCTGTGTAGACATAAACATCATGGGGATAATAAATTAATAAAATTACTATCTGTCCATGAATCTTTTTACCGTTTTTAACCCTATAGGAGGTCTAAAAAAATAAAAAAAAAATAGTCTGGGTGCGACCCACACTGGTAACTTCCCATTGGTATCCCAAGAAACTAGGTTCCTTAGTAACTATAGCGATGTCAAATTTAAGATCTTTAATAAACTCAAGACAACTCGACTCCGGTGCAAAGTTGAGATAAGTTTTGGGGGAGCAATGCTGGCCCCTGCAACACAAATACTTTGGATCACTATAGGATTTTGGGTAGAAGCGAGTTTGGATGTATGCAAAGTTTTATCTATAATAATTCTTAATTTACGCTCTCCTGAGTCGAGTTATCGTGACTCGGGTTATCTTGACCCACCGAAGCTTATATCTTCATTTGTTCTCAAGATATGGTGAATGAAAAAAAGTGTCACGAACGTACATACACACACAAACACAGACATCTTCCTAAAAACGACGGATTCAGACTAGTGACGTCGAAAAATGTCAAAATTTTGATTAATATTTTTGTGTTTATTACAACCTTAAAGTCGTAATTCTGAAATAATAAAAATATAGACCTGTTTTCCGTTTTTCTGTTGTTCTCGTAAACGACAAAATGGATTTCGATAACAATTTTTACACAAAAGGTTGTTAGCAATTTTCGAATTATCACATATCGAAATTCTCAAAACAATTTTTTTTTTTTGAATTTTAAGAAAAAGTTTACATTTTTTTTTTTTTTTTTTGGAACCAATTTTTAAAAACGTGTTGTTAATTTTTTTTTGAAATTTTGGTTTTAGGTGTCCATAAATATTTGCCAACTTTTTTTTCAAACAATTCTTGAGTATTTTTATATATAACAAATTATATTTTTTAACAATTCTATCGACTTAAAAAATTTGTTTTTTAAAAATTAGTATTTCTAACGAAATCAAATGGCATGCCTAGCTTGAAGGTCAACAGAATTTAAGAACTTATTTTTATGGTTTTTAGTAAAGAATTTTATATATTTTTTTAATAACTTATATATACCTTTTAAAAATAAATTAAAAACTTTATACCTATAAGAAGCCTTAGCATCCACAGCAACTTTGACCCTAAGAGCAAGTACGTGCGACTCAGTCGTGCATTTTATTTCTCTTACATTCACGGAGTATTAATCTTGTTAGAGAAAGGAAAGTTGACTTTTATTTGGCAAAGAAAAAGTTTATGTTTAAAATTGAATTTTATTTCTGACTTATTTATGAAAATGATTTTTTTTAACTACCATAATTCTCAAGGGAAAACCATTGATTATATTTTGAGTGCTTTTTAAGTTACGTTATTTTAAAGCATAAAACGAAAATTAACAAGTATGTACTTGAAGATATTGCTTTAAATTGGGATGATGAATTGGATTCGGTTTAAGAGTTACATAATTCAAATTGTTATAATTTATTTTTTTATTCAAGATACAATTTCCGAAACTTAGAAACGAGAAACCACCCTAAATATACACTGATAACTCAAAATTGATGTTATAATGCATATTACTTATTTCAACGACAATGTCATTCAGAAACGTCTTTAAAAGGACTATTCAACTAACCATTGCCAAATGACAGACAAATTAAAATTTGTTTATTTATAATCATAATGACAAGCAATTAATAGCCTTATTAATAAACGTGTTATAGTGAGTGCATAACTCTATGCATTCCTTTTATTTCCTCTATACCTGAAATTTGTGCAACGTTTAATAGATCCATTATAAGCTAAACGCGTTTAGAGGTCGAATAGTGGCTAAATAGGAATATTCAAGGATCGAAATGTCGTACATTCTCGTCGAAATGGACAACCTTTTGGAGGTAGTGCAGTAGTAGCAGCAAACACTTTTTGTTATTATTGTTTTGTTTTTTACAATACAACTCTTTTTCAATGTTTAACAGAAATAATTACAAAAATGAAATCAATTGCTATTGATGTTTTTTTTGCTAAACAGAGATGAATTCCAATGCAGTGACGTTCAAATGACACAAGAGGCAAATAAACATACCTATTCAGGCTCTAAACAACCTTCCATCGCGTTTAGCCTATTCAATCTCTATGCAACGCTGCATAATTTTTATAAATTAGATTTTTTCGTTTAGAGACATTATAAAGAGTGCAAAGCGTTATTTACTCTTTTTAATGAGTTTATAAATTCGAGCTTATAAATTCGGATTGACAATTTCATCACCGTCCAATGTTTGTTAGTAGAAGCTGTTAATTTTTAACCAATATCATTCAGTACCAAATGGAATAATTATTATTACAAGAGAAATCAAGTTCCGAAAAAAGGTTTCTTTCACTTCAAAGAACTTGATTAATTCTGTCATTGCAAGCCATCACAATTATAACGACGTTGAAGGCGTCTTTAAATGGCGCCCACATTAACCTCTTTCCAGACATTTATTTTGTAAAATTAATGACGTATGGAACAAGATGTCGTCTCTTGCGCCAGCCTTCAAGTTAAATGATACTTACAACTACTACTATACTGTCTGATGTTAGCAGTGATGTCTTCTTCGATACTTATTTGTATTGCAAATGCTATAACCCATAAACCGTGTGTTGAATCTATTGTGACCTACTTTATTTTTTTTTTTCAACAGATGAACAGATAAATCAGCTGCTTTCATACAGGAACATACAAATTTTTCTCTCTGGCTTCTCATGGTAGTTTTTTTTTTTTTATCAAGCATAGAAATGGAATTGAAAATCCATTTGGGGAAACTATGGCTCTGGGTTACCTTTTTTTTTATATTGAAGAAAAATCAGTTTATATTCATTTTATCGTCATCACACCTACCATAGCAACAAGCTAACGAGAAAGATGACGACAAACTATATGTTGATGAGAAAAGAAGCGAGAAGACAAAAAATGAAAAAAAAACAACAGACGTTGATAAATCCAGTTGCTTTATAACGGTAGTTTTTTTCTCTTTTTTTTATTCGTTTTACTATCAAATCAACCAAGCCGGTTGTTAACTGTGTGCATGTATCTTAACACACTCACACTCTAAAAATCCTATTTGATTTCTTTTTATGACAGTTCGTTGGTCGAGCCTTGTACAGATGCGGATCATCCATGTTCAACAATTACCCAGACAGCATTATTATGAGTACTTACCACAACATAACGAGTACAACAGAAAAAAAAAAAAAACTTAAAGCTGTCATATTCATGTTTTATGTTGACATTTTGTAGCAATGGAATGGACTTTGAAAAAAAAAGAGTATGCATGTGAGGTGTTTGAGTTTCGTGGTTCTATTACCATAGCCTCACCAGAGAGTTGCTTCTTTGTTTTAATACTTAATGTTTGCCATACATAGGAACTGATAAACCTTTTATTCGACGAAAATGAAAATAAAAATATCGAAGAAGAAGAAAGTATTGAATGATGACATGATCTGTCAAATGAAAAGTGCAACTTAAGCTCGTCCCAAAGTATTTTTGTTTTATTTTATCAAATGGTATGAAGTTGGTTGCATTTAGCTTCTTACCCCATCTGCTATGTTATGTTATTATAATCTCAGAATTAAGTACTCGTATGTACTTTACTAGCGGTGTTCAATGGAACGTACAAGAAAACAAATCAGTGCAATTCCTATGTAATCGCACAGAAGAACAGGTGTAGAAAATAGTACTAGATTATCGTTTTCAACAACCTACTTATGAGTACTTTATCACCTCCAAAGGAACGCGATAAACACCCGAGCTAAACAAAACTCTATGAAATGCTTGTATCCCTTTTGGCATTAAGCACACATTTCCTTTTCACACTACCAACAAAAGTTGCTGACACTTCACTTGCCAAAACTGACAGTTAACAAAAGGCGATATTCATGGTATAACGAAGACAAGGTACCTATGCTTGAGATTTTGGGACGCCTGTTTCCCGACGTTATCGGGAGTAAAAGATCTCAATTGTCAATTGTCAGTCAGATCTGCGAAACTAACCAAAACAATAACAACCCAATTGACTATCACTCCCGAAGACGTCAGATAGAAACAAAATGGCGACCCTTCATCTCTTGACGGTGTTCACATTGGACTCAGTCCGCGGTCTTATTTTGACGTGTCTGTGCTTTATCTCACTCCCTCTGCATGGTGAGAAAGAGATGACAAAGTGAGGCAGGATTTTCAACCTTTTTTTAAAAATCTATGGATTTTATTTGACATTTACTGTTACCTATGTTCGTTTAAGGTGAGAGCGAGAAGAAATATAGAAGTTATGAAACAATTTTGTGTCTGAACACGACGGAGTGGACTTACGTCAAAAAAAAATCGGTTGAGAGTGTCCAATGTGTGAACATCGTCCATAAAGAGCATACCTACCTTGTCTACTTTTTACCATGATTAAAAGTGAAGTTTCGTGTCTTATGAACGCATTCAGCCAAAAAAAATTAAAAACATGCTGGGCTTGCACTTGTAAATTTATATTTTGATAAAAGACGTGTTTGATAGAACAGGGTGACTGAAAAAAATGAACTCAGGGCCATCTATAATATGAGGAATGGTGCGCCCCATACGAAAACAACTAAATAGTCGCAAATCATATATGGCAGCCATAACAGTCGGTAGCTCAATTTCGTTCACTTTTGTTTTCAGACTTAAAGTGCTCTCCCTACAGCCGTTTACGTACGAAAATTTGACAGCTGACTCGATTGCCTGGGTAAAAAGAATGTAATTGCATAAAATTTCTCTCGTTTTTTTTTTTTATTTTGAAGTCAATCTGTCCCACTGTGCTCTATCATATGTAGCTTTGAAAGCAAACTTTTCTTTCATAAATTGTGAGGAAATATTTGCGTATAGAAATTCGTAACAAAACTGCAATTACATGAAACATACATACGGCCATTCACAAAAAAAAAAAAATACAGTTACATTCGTACGCATGCACGATCACGTTGCGTTGTAACTTTGTAAAAACCCCATCATCTACTACATTCTTTACATGGAAGTGAAAAACGTTTTTGATTTTCATAAAATTTGCACGTAATCGATAGATTTGGGCGTTGGATTCAAGTGATAGTTGATTTGAAAGCCATCAACACAATTGTTAAAAGAAAAAAAAAAAATAGAAATTGTAAAAGAATAACCAAACCTTTTTTTGTGTTTTTTTTTGTTAAGCTTTGTGTTAAACGATACGCAACAAAACGTGCGTTTGTACATAATGAGCCCCTCTTGTTATGCATGGTTTCTCATTGCGTACGTGCGTTTGAAACTGCCTCTTTTTTCGATATACCTACATATACTTGCGAAGCTTGTTGTGATTGTGTGCGTGTGTAGGTAGACATGTAGGTGTAACAGAATGAAAATAACATGTTGGATTGGAGTTGGAGTATAACAAAAGAGTGACAGATTGGAATCGGGTTAAATAAACAAGTTTACACCGTTTATTATTTATTTATTTTTTTGTTGTTGTCTTCTTTTTATATGTGTGTCAATGTTAAAGGTGTTTCGAAAATTTAATGTTTCTTTAGGCTTTAGTTAATGACTGCAATTTATTTTATAAATAAATGAACTACCTATGTACCTACTTTCTTTAATCTTGGTTATAAAGATAATTGTAGTAAATATAGCAGATAAATTGTTTGGTTTTTTGTAATAAGACTGCTTGATTTTTTTTTTTTTAGAAAGGTCAGGTCGTCAATGATAAACAGAACCAATATAATCAAATTTGTACAAGGTCATTATTTCGCATTTGTTGACTGTAAACGAATAAAGTATTTTTTTTTTTACTGTGAGGTCGTCTAAGTTTACAGACAGTTTAATGTATGACTTAAAATAGTAATACTTTTACTATTTTGAATTTTGAATCACAAAGAAATCTAATGCAAAAAAATTATGTTTTGTAGGTAAGGGAGTGTTACTAGCCATAACAAAAAGCAGCGATGCAAAGAAGAACATACTTCATTTTGGAATTCAGCCTTTATCAATAAAATAAAATAAAACATAAAATAATACTTCTTCTACCTATCAATGAAGTCAGAAAATGATAACATAAATAAATGGGAAATAATTTGAAATTGTTCCTCCTCTAGCCAGGGCCGCATACGCTTTAAGTAGTACGGGAAATGTCTCATTAGTCATTATCCGAAAAGCTTCTTTGAATTCCATTTTTTTGTTTGATCCTTGCTTGAAGTCAAACGTCAAACCCCATGTTCAGAAGTTGAACATTATTTGGAGTCGTGGGTAGATTTCAAACAGTTCGAAAGTTCATGTCCATTAATAGCAATAGTTTTGTGCAATTTTTGCAGAAATAGAAAACACTACAAAGGGCAACCGGAAAAAACATAAGATTTGGGCAGTACCGATTTCCTTGAAATAATCGCGAATATAGTGACAAAATTTGCTGATTTGCTCCGCAAGCATACATTAGAAGGGCGGATTTTCTTATACAAAATTAGTAGTAGCCCTGTACGAAACTATGTTCGATCCGAAACTAATACTTATACGGTACATAGAAAGCTGGTAAGAAACTCCTAAACTTTTGTGCTTGATTGTTGATAGAATCTAGTATCAGAGCTGCTCTACCATCCAAAGTTTTAGAGCTATCTAATTTTAACTTCCTGAAAACACTGAGATTTCATTTTCAGAAGTAAGAACATGTTTCTTGCAATGTTTTTAAAGTCCGAATAATTGATTACACTTTAAACAAATTTAGACTAGTTTCTGGTGCATCGAACGTTTTGCCAAAAATTTGGACGCTAATTTTATGAAATGCTCTCAACACCCAGAAAGTAAGAAACTCCTTAACCTTTGTGCTTGATTGTTGTTTTCTTTTTTAATTCAGTCATCAATGGTTCTAATACCAAAGTACGCCAGAAAAAAAGGGATACATTAACTGAATCTAGTTTTCTAAATTGCCCGTTCAATTTTTAAATGATATTCTATGAAAGAATATTAAGTTATTTACGTATCGATCTAAAAACAGCTATAACCTTGATATTATTTATTAGCTTCTCATTCGTAACCTGTTTTAGAATGAAAAGAATACCCCTTATCGTTTATTGAATGCAGTAGATAACTGAAATGCTTGCATGGACTTCAATACTTCTAATCTGTCTTCTAACACTGGTCAACTTGTACTATTTTAATTTTTCAAAATTCCAACTTTGTCAGTTTCGTGCTGCATGTTAAGATTGTATTATTTTTTATTTTATTATCTCGCATACAAAACGCAACAACCGATACATTCGTAAACACCTCTTTCTTTGCACTTGAGTAAACTTGACGCTTATATACATCACTCTGGCAATTGTCTGATATTGTGCATGCCTTGAGCTAACAACTCCCACCACCTACAACACCACACCAACAAATCTGTTTATTAGGCGATATATTCATTTTTTTATTTTCATTATTTTTTGTTGTTTAATTCCTTTTCTCTTTCTCATAAAGAGGCGTAAATAAATAAAAAAGTATCTACAATCTGCATTTAACATTTTTTAATAAAAAAAAAAAAAATCTCGCAGTCTGAGTGTTGAAATTTCTCTCGACTGAAATAATTGTGTTGGTAAGTGGTGTTTCTGCTGCTGCTTTTCAGTGTGCAACATTGATTTATTTTACCACTTGTCATTGCTGAGCGGCCTCAAAATCACACAAATTTGCTCTCTCTCTAGTTGATAATGTCAAAGTATAAATATAGAGGTCAATTTAAGGACATCATCTATCTACATTACCGACAGCAATAACAATTGAGCTGCTGTTGCTGCGGTTACTCCTATATCACATAATGAAACCAAATCAATAAACTTGTGTGTGGCGCCCAACTCTTGACTTCGAGTGTCAACACTTCCATCTATATAATTATTAGGAATAGCACGATAGTGTTGTTGCATAGATAGATTTGCTTTCTTATGTTCCGCATGCCCCTGTTACATTATTACACTATCGAACTCTATCTGCACTCGAGTATTATGCTGAGTTGACACTGTTAAGTGTTAATTCAATTTTGCAACTTTTTTTTTAAAAAAGTAGGTACGTGCTGTATGACGTTGTGCAGCAGCGGCTGCTGCTTATCATTGTATACTATTTACGTTGGGGTATTTCTCTTCAATAGCTAACTAAAAACAAGGAATACGAATTAGATGGTTTAAGTAGATTTTTAAGTTAAAAAACGTCACTTGTTTAATTTTTTAAGGACTTATTTTTTTTTTTTTAAATGACTTGATATTTGTGTAGTCTTACAAGAATGGCAAAGTGTCATAAACTAACTCTTAATCATTTACTATTTCAACGTGAAAAGTATTGACGAAATTTTTGGCGTAAGAAAAATACTGACAAGCAAGCAACTGAAGTTAGAAAGTGCATTAAATCGTGTAAATGTTGTGATGATGGCAATTCACAACTGGCTAAGTTGGTAAATATAAGTCACAGAAACAAGAAAGAAATTACATTTTCATACTTCCTGTCCGATTAGCTTTATACCTACCTGGGTCCAATCATAGTGCCAATATTTTAATTTGTAACAAACTGTTCTTTTGTAGCTCCCAGCTCTGTGACAGAAATTATGGGACTGTAAACTCTAAATTATTAAACAAAAGTCGTTCTTCCGGATAAAAAAAAAATCGTTTCATTCAAAATCCATTACATACTTCTTTATTACGATAATCACTAACATACTAAAAAAATCCTTCATATAAAGCTCGCTTTAAACTTTAAAAAGAATCACTGACAAAAAATTTCAATCACAAAATCCGTTGGTAGTGGAAATTGATGCTACGAAATTCGAAGTTAGTAGAATCAGTAAATCCGAATGAAACGAAAATGTTTCGCCATTTCCTACGACAGGTTGATCTTGTCGTAGACTAATAGAAAATCCCGTATTTCTATAAATAAAACAATGAAAATTAAAAACAAATCGGGTTCCAATATTTTCTTTATTCATTTATAAGACGATAAAAACAAACAAAGCACAATTAAAAAAACTTTTCTTTGTTGAAATGCACACTTTGCCATATTCACCTCAATCAGCGAATTTGGCCACAATTTAGAATAGATTTAAGCTAATCGATCTACGCAATTCAAACAAAAATATACAATTTTTATAAAGTTTATAAAGCGTAATTGAATGGTAGTATAAAAAGTAAGCTATAATTTTGCGATAAAAAAGAAACAAAAGGAGGAAGTTAAAAGACACGACTTCAAATTAAGCTCAAAAACACTTTATTTTTACTTTTTTTTTGTGGTAAAAAAATGCAAAAACTTTCAACAAAGGAAGAAAACATCAACAAAATAGATTTTTTTTGTATAACCTCGAATGATTTGACTGCAGCCACAGTGTTAAGGGACTATGGGAAATTATTCTTTGTAAGGGATTTTTTTTAATTCGAGACCGAAAGAGAAAACTCGTGTCGTTTTCCATTTGACACATAAGCTGTGTTTTATTTTCCCCCAGTCGTGATTCGAATTGGATTTTGTTTTCAAAATTACATGTATAACAAAAACAACACACAAAACTGAATCTTGTGCTGTTTTTGTTATACATATAATTTTGAAAGAAAAGCCAATCCGCATCAGATCTGGGGGAAATTAAACACAGCTATTTTTATCACTTTTTTTTGCTTATGGAACATGAATGAGAGTTAATATTTTCTTGCAATCGTTAAGAAAAAATTACATACCTACTAAATGTCAAATACATGAGTTTTCAAGTGCATGTAAAATTCGCTGTTAATCTTGTAAACAATCTAGACTTCTGGAGTAAGAAATTTTACTCCCGGAGTTTAAAAACGATAAAAATAGTACTAAAACGGCAAACGAATTCTTAAACACAAAGTATACTCTAATTCGGGAAATGGAAAACAACTCAAGATATCTTCAAAAATTAAACTCATTTTAAAACTGCAGTTTTTAAAAAAATGTCGTACATTACTTGTTTAATTTTATCAATTCTATAAACGAACCGTTCGTGATCACAGTTAATACAATGTCGCAGCTTTCATCTTGGTTAAGAAAAAGAGAAAAAAGCGATTTGAAAAAGTAGAATAGGATTTTTTTAAGGATTTTTTCTTTAAAAAAATTCCCAGATTGAGTGACACTGGACATTTGATTTCGAAATTCGGATTTTATCATTTGAATTAGGCAATCTATTTTTCGATTCCATTCGGATTTTGTGAATGATTTTTTTCGGGGTTCGTAGCGGAGTAATCCATTCTTGGATTTTCCACGATGAATTTGTGATAGGCCTGAGTAAAAAAAAAACCTCACTAATTCTGTCGTCCTAACTCATTTTTAGCACCAAATGACTGAACCAATTCCACCCCAGTTTTTGCTATTCTTGTTTTATTACATTATTTTGAATAGAAACTTAAAAAAAATAAACAAACTTCAATCCATAAATGGTTCAACTTTTCGTCACAAATAATCCCATGTGCTGCGCCATGCGATTGTGCAATAACTCAAGCGAGGGTCATTGGTACTATGTTCAACAAATACTTGCACAATTTGAGCTGCGTGCATTACCCACGTACTCTAGTGCACCGCACAGAGTTTTGTTCATTCGAATAGTAAAAGTGCACACACATAAAACTCGCCTCCCGCTGCCACTAGGTACATACATATACTGTCTGAGGTCTCTGGCTTGTTGTTGTCCTCCATTTGCAATGAAAACAAAAGTTTTTTTGGCCTCCTTCTCTATTCCGCTCACAAATCACAACAATATACTATAATGATGACAGTTTTGTGCAGTTTTGTATTTATACATTTTGCTAAATATTATTAGTAGATGATGATGGCGAAGCGAGAAAATGGCGCGGTGATGGTGAGATGTTGATGAAAAATATTGTGACAGCTGACTGAGCCTTTTCAAATGACGTTTTGTCGCGTGAGAGATTCTATATTTTGACATGGATGAATGACGTTCAATGACGTCATTTTTTTTTTGTGATTTACCTCTCCCTATGCACTTGATTTTTAAATTACAACAAAATAAATGATTACAATCTTTGTGTTGCTGCTGCTGCTGCATGTGAGTGTAATATTATTGACAATGCAGCATTAGCCAAGGCCAATAACAGAGTTCTAAGTTTACACGAGTGCACATCAGATTGTTGCTCGAAAAGGGAAGATATGGTGATGTAAGACGTAAAGCGCCTTGTGTTGCATTTATTTATAGTTGTTTTGTATTTTTTTTTTATTTTTATTTTTAATTGATAAGCACAATAGTGATGCTTTTCGTTTCTCTTTATCGATGTATGTTGCTATTATTTGTGTTTTTTTCTTTATTTTAAATACACTCATGACCTTTGAAACTTTATGTATTTGCATTTATTTTATAGGTATCAATTGAATCTCTTGTAGATTAATACAATTTATTTGATTTATATTTACAAAAATAACATCAACCGGGTTTAAGTCGTATAAGAATTGTTTTGTGACGGTTTTGAAAGGTTTTTTTTGTTAATATCCATGTTTTGACGTTTGTTCACATATTGAGAGAAAAAATTGTAAGAAATATAGTTTTTTACTTATTAATTTTTTTTAAATTTATTTTTACTTAGTTTTTTGATTGAAATGGATATTAGAGTGAGGCAAGGCATATTTTTGTTTTGTTGCAATGAAAGTCGTTTGAATGAAAAGGATTAACAGCAGTTCTTTTTTAAACTTTAAAACGAGTAGAAAGATCAATAAAAAAGCATTTCACCAAATAACTCCATGGAAGTTCTTAGTATACAAAATCTATAACACTGTAAGAGATACAGACTAACGCCAACACAAGATAAGGTTATTGTTTTTTAGGCCTTTCATATGATATAAGTCAATAAATGTTTAAACACTTGGAACAGAAACATACGGCACTAACAAGTGCCGTCGGAACGAAAAATTCTCCGATTTCATCCGAATCGGAGAATTTCCTTCGAGGTGTTCTTCTGAATATCAAAAATTCTCCGATTCGTATAATTCAGAGAACTTTAAGCTCCGGCGGATAGCAAGATAGGGCCGTTTAGCTTCAGGTTAAGATTTCTCAAAAAATAAAAGAGCTATCAGAAAGATTCAAACAGGCAGAAAATAAGTGCTTTTAGAAAACGTTAAAATCACCTCCAAAAACGTTTTTTTTTTTAAATATTTAAACGGGAATACCTCAAAAACGTAAAGTGATAAAAAATTTCTGACTCCGGATTTGAGTTCATTATTGGAAAAGGATAGTACGGTTTTTGTAAAAAAAAAAAATGTTTAATAAAACAATAAAATAAAATCACATCGCTTTGTGCAACTCAAATTTTCCATTTCGGGCGTACAATCTAAGACGTGCCAATACTTTCAAATACGATACTTTCAAAAATTAAAAAAAAAACAAATCACAGTAAAAATTTACAATTTCAACCTATAAACTCGGTTGTAACACAATCAAAGTTGTGCTTGGGTCAAAAATCAAAATCCCAGAAACCGAAACCTCCAAATACAAAAAAAAAAAAATCCTATAACCTGAGAAACGCAATATCCTGAATCTTCAGAATCTAGAAAAACAAGATCTGGAAATCCATAAATGTTAATCAAAAAGTTTCTTTTAAAAACGTGTATGGCGTATGAGTGTTTTTTTTTTTTTTTTTTTTTTACATAAAATGTGAAAAACTCATTCGATCACAGTAATTTCCATAAAATCGTGACAAAAGTGTTGAGTGAAAACAATAAAATCTGCTGTCCCTCCTTTAAAAAAAAAAACTTATTACTCATTACTGTGTACCAGTCCACAAAATATAAAGCAAAGAAACAAACAAAAAACTCCTCATATGATTTACATTGGAAATACAAAAAAAAACCCGATGAGCAACCGCCAAACGTTAATGTAAAGAGCTATCATTTTGACAGCCTTCCTATTTCTTCGCATATTCTACTTTAAATGTGGCTTAAAATTATTCTAAAATTTTTGTTTCAAATTAGAATTTAACATTAATTAATAAGTTTACCTTTTCAAAATCTTCGTGTTTCTACCATTCTACTTAAATTACTGTTGCCCCAAAAATATTAAGTTTAAATTTCAATTGACCCAGTAAAAGACATCAAAGTTTCGATGTGAAATTTAAAACTTACACTTTCCAAACTGATGATACTTAAAGAGAACTGAAGTAGAAGAAACATTTTTCTTTTGCCAGTTAAATAACTTATTACTATAATTATAAGAGTGAAATTATTTCCCAACCATTTAAAGTTTAATTTACCTAAAATTTTATACCTAATTTGCCTTTTAGTTTCATCTTATCCGATTTACATCTAAACTGAAAGTTATATTAACTAGAGTGTAACATTAAAAGAAAAACAAAAAAAATTGCACAATACAAAAAAAAAAAAAAAACAATAGAATATAGGTATTTAGAAATTGGTTGAATACACTTTTTCAAGTAGTTCATTAAAAAAAAAAAAACTGACTGGAAAGTTTTAGTGAACCATAAGTATTTTTTTTATTTTTTGAGTGATGAGTGAAGGTTGGCAGTTGATTCGCATGCAATACAATCATCAACATATCAATTCTCATGGTCTCGGTCGATTTGACAATCGAAACTAACATTCACATTTTATGAGTGAATGAATGTATGTTATGGGTCGAATTTCTTTTGTTATTTTTTTTTTGCAGATAATCGAAGATTCAAACAGGTCGTCATGTTGATTGATATCATAACATTTGTAATTTTTACTTTTTTTTTTATTCAATAAATACAAATTAATTTTCTAAGACATTTAATTTGTTTTGTTTTTAACAACCGGAAATATGTATATTTGTGTGTCAAGTGTCTAGATAAATTAAGGACACATACAATAATTAAGAAATCACAAAGTTTGAATTAAATCAGGGGTGGGCTTATAGCTTAATTATATTTTTAATAGAGCTTCGATAATAATTTTGTGTGACACACTTATTTTATTTTAAACAACATAAATTCATTCATTCATTTAACTAACGATATTGAAATGATTTTTTTTTTTCACAAAACTTGGAGTTAAAAAATTTATTCTAGAGAAAAAGTTGCACCATTTGCTTACTATTGACCGCTTAGATAATAACGCCATCTCAAAAATCGAAATCCATAGTTTGTTTGCATGTTTCGTATAGATCGAACAGTCTTGAAAAAAACTTGTTAGTAACATGCAAGAAGATCCATCTTATGGGCATCAATTTTGTTTGTATCTCATATGTACCAGTGGTGTGCCGTTCATATAACTCGATTATTTCCGACTTAACTTTTAAAAATATCATTATCAACAACTATCAAACTCCTGGCAACATGAATTTAATTAAAGCATACGCCTGCTTCTGCACATGCTGCCAACATTACTTTACCCATTTTGACTTTTGTACTAGTTAAACTCTAGGGGCACCTCTGTCCGCTTTCCAAATTCCAACTCACCCCTTAAACAACCCTTAAAATTAATGTAACAAGAAGTGACTCGAAATATATCGGGTTATAAAATTTCTCGCAGGACAAAACAAATTTGATTTCTTTCTTTTTTCTTCGTTTAATTTTCACTGCGTTTGGCACCTATTTGTTCAATACACGTTTTCTTATGGAAGAAAATAACCCACTTTATTTCGACTTATTTGGTGAATTGTTTCATCGCTGATAAATGAAATTTTTTGCGCTTTCCCCAGTCTAAATAATTTTTTGAAAAAAATTGCTACAATCTGAAGATGAGAACTAAAGTTCTCGAAAACGTTCTTTTGTACGAGTATAAAAGTTTGTTCTTTTCACTCATTAAGAATCAGTTTATTTATAGAATGAACAAAATACAAAATAACTCGGTTTCCTCCGAATTATTTGTTACATTTGTGTGTATCTCTCCATCGCTGGGCTGATGAAGCAAATGTATTGAAGTTTAAAGCTAAACTTTGCCACTGATATGTACAAAATGTTTTGGTTTATAATCTTCTCAAATTTTGATATATTCTCATAGTTTTGGATCTCCAAAATAAATTGTAATTGTAAATTGTCTTCATTATCCATACTATAGATTTTCACTTGTCAATTTTTATTTGACAAAAGACATTGCAAGTTTGACAGAACAAGATGAATGATTAAAAAGATACCTAAGCTTATTTATTCTGTTTTGATATCAGTCACCCTGTTACGTCAAATTCGTCTTTTGACATTAAAAAATTATAAGTAGAAATATATACAGCCTATGTATTAGGCACCCTCATAAAGTTGTTATATTTTTATAACGATGAATAAAAAAAAAACAAAGTATGCAGAATTGTTGGAAATCTTTTTTTACTAAAGAAAAATTAATATTTAGTGTTGCCACCCCTCATTTTTATGACAGCTGCTATCCTTTTATGCATAGACCTTACCAGCCTACGGCACTCATCTGAACTTATTTTGTCCCATTCTTGTTGTAAAACCTTTTTGAGCATCTCTTTTGATGTTGTTGAAATTAAAAAAAAAAAAAAATTAAAATGTTTCAGAGAATAGAGCGAAAAATAAAGGGTGCCTAATACTTTTGGCCAAGGCTCTACATATTACATGAACGTATGTACAATGTAATAAATTCAAAACAATCTGTATTTCTTTAGAACTAAAAAAAACATGTGTCGGTAAACATGGTCTTCTGTAACACATAGCCTTGAATTTTGTATAGCCCAATAAATTGTTTTTAATTATGCCTACCACAAATTTCCAATAAACCACATCAATGCATCAAGTTCCACTTGTAGTTATCGTATATGGCAACAAATTGTGAACAACGTTTGTTGTGGTTTTTTATGTAATTCAACATGATAGAAAAAAAAACTGTGTTTTCGATTCCACTTTACATAGTAAGTATCTATGAGTTTGTAACTGTTCATGTTTAGTTTACCCGCAGCGCATACTTGGCAGATCATTGCCACACTCTATTATCGACAACAAATTCAAAATAAGAGAACAAACAACAAATAAAACAAAAAAAAATCATAATGACACAATTTAAATGCTAATCTTTCCCACTGTCAACGGGCGGCCACACTATGTTTGTTTCACATCTGTGGTTTTTCACATTCGTTAGATTTTATCACTCAACAACCAGATGCAAGATGACTTGGAAACATAAAAAAAAAAAAAAAACCAAAACACATCATACCCGTTCCACTTGAAATAACCTCGAAAACCACAAAAGCTCTCTTACTCTTCATCAAACTCGTACCCGCAGTTGTGTGTAAACTATGTTCGCACTCCACTATAAAACGAAACAAGACAAAAAAAAAATAAAGTAACAAAACTAACCTAAACACGTGCGTAAAAATAAAATTGTTGCCTCGAGCTCTACTTATTGTCTGTCTTGTTCTCAATTCTATTGCTACTTGCTGTTGATGGTGTAGACGTTCTTTAGTTTCATTTGACTTTTTATCAGTCAACTTGACAGTTTACAAGTGTCATGACAAAAAAAAAGTAAGAGAACGCAGTTTTTTAGCCTCACATACTCAAGCTAAAATAATGCACATGCAAGCTCAAAATTAATACAGGTGCATGTTACACTTCACGTTGATTGAAAAGATTCACAATTTAATAATTATTCGGTGGAAAAAACAAGGTTAACAATGAAAAAAAGGTATTCATACAAAGAAAAAAGATGAAAAATAAAAAAAAAAACAGAAAATTACAAAGAGAATTTTTGTATGAAATAGGTATTTTAGCAAAAACAATCAATGTATCTATTCAGTTGAGGTAGAGTGTATTTCTCTTTAAGTCTTTTTCGTAAACAAGTTAATTGTCAATATATAAGTTGTTCTGCCAGCTGTTGCCAAAAATTATATTCGATTTGTGGTAGTGAAAGCTTCAACACCATTGCCAGTCCTCACAAATAATCTCAGAGAGAAGAACTAATAAAACATTTGCCCTCAGGTTTTTTTTTGCTTCTATTTTTCTGTGATAAAATATTTGTTTTTATTTATAGTAATAAAAATAAATAAAAATAAAATGAAATCAATCGAAGGTCAATCGAGTGATAATAAAAAAATAAATAAACAAAAAATGCTTTCATAAATTGTATAAAATAATTTTAATGATATGGCGTTGTGACTCTTAAAACAGCTGCCATAATAAAAGAAAAAGAAGAAGAAAAGAGATTTGTACTTGTGTATACAAAAAACAAACAATATTTTTTTGCATAGAAAATAAAAAAAACTTCGCAGTAGAGAATTCTTAAAAATTCCAATATTTTGGTTTTTTTTTTGTAAAGATTATGACAAAAAAATTTGGTGATAGAAAAAAAAATGTGCGTTGTTGTTTTTGATGTTATTGGTATAGCTAGTGTCAACAAATAGTAATTTTACATTTGACGTGACTTGATGACATCGACATGACAAATAGAATAAGCTCTTCGAAGATGAAAGTGCTAGGTGACATTTACAAAAAAAAAACGTTGTTTGTCCTTCACGCAAAGTGTAAAGCTTAGATCACACGACTTGTGCATACACAAAAATTTGTGTATATCACCTGAACCACAATTCAGATGATTCAAATCGTGTTTATAATGTCGTTTTCTGTTATCCAGTGGTTGATATTGTTTTGTGCATATTTATGTCAAAATATGCCTGGTGTTTACACAAATCGTGTCATACTAGCTTAAGGAACCGGTAGCTATCAGTATAGTACGATTTTTAATGAGATTTTAAAACCAAACTGGTGGGTTCGTTTGAACCTCAAGTAAAACATTTTCAACTCTTTTCAAAAATACAATTTTTATTGTGATTTTTCAGGTAACGCTATGATATTGTATTTATCATAGCGTCGTTGATTTTTTTTTCCTATTTAATAAAAAATTGTTTCTTTTTTTTCGTTTATATTACATAAAATGTAGCCATTTGTCACAGGAAAAATGTGAAAAAGTTTTCACAGTAAAATCTCTAATTTTGATAATAATTGTAGAGATAAAAAGCTTACAGAGTTCAAAAGTTTAATTGAGTAACAAAGAAACGGTTCTATAGATCGACTTGAAAGTTTATAAATATCTCTTTTTTGATTTTAAATTAATGTCGGAGAGAAAACAAAAATATGAACGTTAAATTTACAAAAGCATCTTATAGGAAATTTGTTCAAGTTTCCAAAAAAGCACCGATATGTCGTTAATTTTTCGAAAAACACACAATACACCTATTTTTGACTTGTTTACGAAAGTTTCCTATTTTATGGTAATATTTTCTAATTAATTATTGATTTGAGAATAAAAAAACCGTTAGGCTAAAGGGGTTTCCTATTCCTACTAGATTCACCCAGAGCCGAATTTAAGTTTTACCCAAATAAATTTCTGCAGAATTAGTTTTTTCTATTAAAATTGATAATAAATAAAAATTAAAAATAAGGATTAGGTATTTGCAAGGAAACATACTTTTGTCTTCAATATGCTTTGATTCTGTGTGACTAACAGGTTAATTTAAGTAATTTCTGACCAATTGTCAGTTGTGATTTGTTATTTTTAATCAAAATTTATTTTATACATGCTTTGTAATTTGTATGCTCTTTAAAAATGATAATGTTATTCAATTAATATGTTAATGTTATGCAGATATGTATTTTTATGCATACCTATAATTAAAAAGCGATACAAATCTTACATTTATTAATTTGTAATTAAAAGTAAACAAGCAAACGTATGAAGCCAATCAATATACATGGCGATATATTGCAAAACAACAATAAATTAATAAATATTCACATTTTCACATATATGTAATAGTCTTTCTTATTCAATAATTAAATAAGTTGTACATATATTTGTTTACGTGCTTAGTCTGATCGCGTGTGATCTGAAAAGCAAACATACTGTGGTGTTTCTCGGAATGTTCTTCTATCATCTTTTTTTTTCTCATTTTGTTGAATTTTACTTCGTGTTTTTTTTTTGTTATTTTTTTCTTCTTATTTTTTTTTTTTGCTTTTTCTTCTCCTTATTTTTTTTATAAACAAAAAAACCCAAAAAAGAATAATTTCAAAAAAATGTTTACCAAAACTTTTATAGTTCTCTTTTATCCACTCGCTCATTTTGAGAGTGAAGGTATTTTGTATTGTTGTAGCTGGTCTTTTTAACAGTTTGTTTTGTTGTTCTCAAACGTTGAGTTCGAACGTGTGCGAGAGGAAGAAAAAAAAATCCATGTTTTTATTGGTTTTATTTTTGTTATCACAATCAGCCGGTTTTTATTTGTAAATATTATCGAGTATCCTACAGAATAGAATTTTTATTTCTAACGGTATTCAAAACTTATTATGGTCGGATCGCATTTTGATTTCAATTGAAATAAATTTTCGAGTGTAAAATACCTGAAAAGATATTATCGAAGTTATATCAAAACAAAAATATAAAAGAAAAAAGATTGTCTTTAAACAAGTTTTTCCAAATTAAAGTATCACAACAAGAATGTGGATTCTTTTTTTTTTTTGATTTTTAAATAGCAACGCCAAGAGGTCACTGACTGATTTAATTTAATAAAAGAAGTAGGTAATATTTATTGTGTATTGATTGAGTGTTTTGTGTTTTGAATTACAAATTAACAAACTGATATAAAACAAAATATTATAATGTACCTTCGTTGTTGCCTTTTGAATTTTATCATAACTTTCATTTAATTTGTTGCATTAAACTTAAATTAAATTTCATGATAAAATTCTTAATCATTCTGTTCAAATTGTGAATTAAATTTCGATTTTGCAAATCGTGTGGTTTTTTTTTTATCTGTAAATTGGGGTAAAGTGTTTTTTGACTTTTATTTCGAAGCACTTCGTGCAACTCATGGTTTATGCGTAATGGTTTGTACTGATTTGAATTCAAAATGAAATGAAAACGAATTAATATGAATTTTGACAGATATGTAAACTCCTTTTGTCACAAAAATTGTGGGTGGAGCCCTATCACGTTTTGTAGAGCTTGTTGCACCATTACAAAATGGTATGTACAAATTCCGCAACACCCATAAAATCCGGAGTTAGGGGCAAAAAATGCGGTTTTCGACCTCCATTTATTGTAAAAAATCTAGCTATGTCAAATTTTTACCCATTTTAATTTTTTTTTTACTGTTTTGGAAAGAAGACCTATTCAACAATGGTTTATTAAAACTACCTAGACTGTATAAGTTGGACGACTTCAAAAACGTTATTGTGGCATAATACAATTCAATTTACCTACATTTTTGGGAACAGATGGCTACGAGGAGTTCGAAATCGCTTTTCAATTATACAATACCCCAGAAAAACCTATAAAATTGTCAAGAAATGCGTCCTCATCCTGACCTCTTTGCAATCTTAAAGCAATGGTGAGGGCAATACGAAAAACATCTAACGCTAATGGGCTTTAGGGTGCAGTTTTGCTGAAATAGGGCCTAATTCTTAATTTGTTTTCTTTACAATTTAATAGGTAGTATGTCGAGGCACTGCTTACAAGTGATAAAAAAAATAAATCCTCGTGGACAAAATATAGAAACAAGAACTGTATTCAAATACGAGCAAAATTGGACAAGTCCCGAAACCAATCAAATATTTGTATTTCTGTTTAATGAAACATTTTATTTAAATTTTATTGAAGAAAACAAACGATGGTTAAACACACAACATTAAAAAAATAAAAACGATTTCTTTCCTTATAACATACACTGAGTTGTATTAACTCTTTCAAAAAAGTGAAATCTTTTGACCACTTTTTCTCGTGGCATGTACAATTGTACATAATACTGTACAAAAGCCGGATTTTTGATTTGACTTAAACCTAAATTTTACGTAATTATTACACTTAGATAAAAGTCAGTTCTTACTACATAAAAGCCTGTCTACTTAGTACATACGCCTTTAATACGAACTTGTGTCCCTTGAGTTATCGATCTAGTGCCTTCCCCATCTTGCTATCTCTCAGTTGTAAACCTTGAAATTGGCAAGAATATTACATTTTGCTTTGAAAATTTTGAAAGTAGGTGAATCATACTTTGAAAATTCATTCTCACCATTATTAAAAGGTCATTTAAAATAACGTGAGGTGCAACTTGATACTACCAAGAAGGCACTTTGATTACTTTGAAATAAGTACGGTGAAGGCATTTCAAAATAGTTGACCATTAATAAGTTTCAAAATTTTTGAGGTTTGTTGTAACAACTTTCAGTTAAGAAGTTTTACGTTTCCTTTTTTCCCTCAGTGTAGAGTAAAAATATTGCATTTTTGGTTGCATTCATTTCCAAATGGCGTCGTCGTAATGAGTTTATTCCTTTTTTCCATTAGGAAAAATAAGGAATTTTAACGTTGCATTTCAAATAAAGCTTTAATACCACCAAGTTAAATTTACTTTTTACGTAATGAAGTTTTTTAACTGCATCAATAGAAGACAACGGGGGTAGAGGTTACCTGGACCTGGTTTATTCATTCAAGAGCATCATTATTTAACTTATCTACAACTCATACAAAAAACTTTAAACGTGCTTTAAACACACGAGCACAAAACCTTAATATAATAGAAATAAAAATAACCTTTTACAAATAAATATTGTACAGTAAATAGACTTGAGTTACCTACTTTCAATTTACTACAAACTTTTTTTTTTTTTATTTTCAGATACGGCTGCTATGGATCCAATTTTCTACTCTCCAAGTAATGGAATCCCATCGGAAAGTAAACTGGCAACATACATGGTGAGCTATAAATTTCCTTTTTAATTTTACTAACAGTGTACAAAAAAAAAAATAAAAAATCGAAAAAAAAACCTAACCAAAACCGCCCATCACTATCATACCTATACTCATCACCCTCCAGATCCATATTTTATCTATACTAAACAGCCAGAACCAGACTTCCCATGTAAATATCCTGCTTGTCGTGCTTAAACTGTTTCATAACAAGATGCTTTTTTGCATAACCGCCCGCCACAAAACTAGGTTTTTCAATCCATAATTTGTTTTCATTTATGTACAGTTAGTACACATATATACTGACTCGTATAAATATATTTTGTATCTGTTTACATGACAACAAACGTATGTACATACTTAAAGTTTAACTATACACAAATCCACATGAAACACCACCATATCATACCTCAGGGAGGGTAGATTAAAAAAAAAAACTTTAAATTGAAATGAAATGCAAATTCAAAACAACTGGATATGTAAATATTTTTTTTTTTTTTTTGTTTTTTTCGTGTTAAATGAATATTTTGTCTGGCACCCGGTGTGTACTTACTGCTTACGACTATGAACGAAAATTGACAAAAACACACAAAATTGTAAATACTCGTATAATATTGAAACTGAAGTAGGTGGTGTAGTTTAAAGTTTACGTTACGAACCAAGTGGGCGAGCCTCCCGCGTGTCTACCTACCACAAGTAATAAAAAAAAAACGCAAAAAGTAATAGGGTAAAGCAAAGTTGTTTCAATTTAAACAATTCAAAAGTTGTGTCAAAATTATTTCCCGAAGGCATTTTGATGTGCTTGTGTGCGCGGTAAATATTGTAATCACCATTTTGGGATTTTTTGGTTATTGCGATGTTTTTGTTAATTTTTGTTCTTTAACAAGAAAATATATAGGTATATTAATTATACCCTATTTGGCAATTAAGGTGAGGTCATTGTCAAGTTACATAAAATAAGTTTTTTACTGTCGATCATTTAAAAACTGTACGACATAACCAAATTTGGATTAAAAAAAATACTGTTGGCTTGGAAAACAAGCACAATAGTGTATGATGTACAAACATAAATGATTATACAAAATTGGATGCGTTTTTTGTTTTTCTTCCCAAGTCCACATATGATATATTTTTCTAGACAATACAAAACTGAATTATAATATTTCGAACTCGTTCCATATCATTTGTATTGGAATTTATTTTGTTATATCTAATGGTAAGATCCGCTTAAAGTTATTTTAATAACGGACATAGGTATACATCCGACTCACAGTGGGTAAAATTTTCAAACTCCACAGCTATCAATTCTGTGATTTTGGAATCAAATTTTTAAGTTTTCTTAAAAAAATGGCAATACATTTTGTTTAAACAAAGGTAACACTAACAGTAAATAATTCACAAAACTAAAGTAATCCTTAAGGGACCAACCCATAGAATCCGTTGCCTCCGTTCCGTCAACGAATCCGTTGTTGATGAAGTTAAAAGTTCTGCTACTTTTTCCGTCGCGTCTGTTCTTATGGGTAGCTTCTGATAAGAACGTGTATATTTTTATCAAGCTGTCAGGTTAAAACGTCGACATAACACGCGCGACGGATTCTATGGGTTGGCCCCTTAAAGGTAGTGAAATTTTGCAGAAAAAAAAAATCTGTTTGAAACAAATGTTTTACTTTTTTTCAAAATTAATATTTATTTTTATTTTTTCAAAAACTAAAAGACATTTTAGTGTTTGGTTTCTTATGTCGATTCAAAACCTTAAGTACCTTTAGCTTAGTAGAAATGTAAGTAAACGTCAAGTTTAAAAAAATATAGTTTAAAATAAAGTTTGTTTTCTTGGAAACTTTGAAATTAAACTTTTTTTCAAAATATCATTTAAAGTAATTTTTAAATAACAAGAATTATATTGTTAGTGTTGCCGTTGCCTTTTTAATATTATTTTTTTTTTTAATTTTAATCATATTTTTAGAAAATTTCTCCTACCACTTTTAGACTTCTCATTATAAAAAATAAATAATTTCTTAATTATGATGCTAAAATTAAGTAATCATAAATATTTTCACTAAAATTCATTCAAAGAAAAAAAAAATGTCATTGAATAACTACTTGTTAATCCAATATTGTTGAAACCACCCACACTTTATTTCCATATCGTCAGATAAAAAACTCAAAAAATTATGACTTTCCTTTGGGAAAACGAGGTAGGAAAAAAAGTGGCATCTGTTTTTTTTTCGTTTAATAAAAAATTAAATTTCATTGAGACCAATTTCTGAACTCAAAAGCAATAAAATTAGGTCAAACACAGCATACGAAAAATCAAAAAATTATCCTTTTTATACAAGGCCGTCAAGAAATGAAGGGGCCCTGGGGAACAAATTTATATAGGAATCCTCGTACAAAAAACTGGTGCCAAAATACTCTTTTCCGACAGTTGTTAGTGCTCTTGGTTCGAATTAGAAACTCTCATTTCGTGTTCGGGATAAGATCAAGGTGATATCAAAATTACAGAAAACCCTTGGAAACATTCTATGCTTTTTGAAATCACAGTGAAGTTCTGTTGTTGAATAATAAGTTTTCTTGATGTTTTTTTTTTTTTTTGTTTCACGAAATTCTAATTTCAAACTGAAAATTTTTTACGTCTCTCCAAATAAAAGGATTAGAAAAATGTTTGGGGGTTAAAACAGGAGATAACTTTTGGCGTGAAAAGTATAAGTTTTTGGTGAATGAAAAACGGCATTTAAAGTTTACAGGGTTGATTAAATTTTTAGTATTTAATCATGAAAAAAAAAAATGAATTTTGGAAACTTCGCTGCCCTCTGTTCTGTCTGTTGAGAACTGCACTAGTATTATAGAGGAGTAACTATACCAAATTATATCGACAAAAATCCAAAAAACAACGATTTTATTTTTTTTTGTGGTGTTGGTATTCCAAAATAATAATAAGAATTAATATTCAGCCTTTCAGGAGCCCTGGGCCCGGGTCCCCAGTACCCCTATGGCTAATATGGGACTGCTTTTATGAGTGCAAATAGAAAATTAAGTAGTTTTTTCCGATTTTTTTTTAAATTTTTACGCCAAAACTCTGAAAAAAGAACGTTTTTTATTCCTTCAAAAAAGTTTTGTAATCAAGATCAGAAGATAGCACCTCATTTTTATATATTAAGAAGTATCGGGAATTTCTATTCCCACAGAAAAATTACAATACATATTTGAAAAATTGAAATTTGGGAAATTTTAATTGAAATTATAAAAAAAAATCCGAGAGGAAAAATACGTACAGGGAAGTTTTTTGATTGTCAATTATTATTGATTTATTTATTTTTTTATTTTATTTTTTTTTTTAACTCAAAGTGATAGTCAAGTATTTATTTATAACATTAATAAAACCAGTTTGGATATATTGGTTGTTATATTTGTTTTCCTTTGAAACATTTTTGACTGTAGAAAATTTATCGAACCAATTAATTTCTTATGATTATTTTCTGTTTTTGCAAATGATATTCTGAAGTTTTCAACATGTTCATCAGCTTTTCGACTAAAAACAATTTAAGACAATTTAAAAAGAACTTAAGAAATAATGGATAGATATATTACAATCGAAAAATGAACAATAAAACTGCCAGGAGAAATAATCCAAAAAGACAAAATGCACATATGGAACCCTTATTGGGATGTTCTTCGAAGAGGAACCATCTAAGCATATAAAGCTGAATGTTCCCATGGGCCAAATCTGATTGCATGTGCTGTTACCAACAAGCTTCCCAACTTGGCGCAGTGTTTACAATACATATTTACGTGCTTAAGTATCTCACCCCTGCAACCATTAAATTTGATATCACGTAAGTAAGTTTTTAAAAACGGTCAACTCCATCGTTATCAGGGTCACTGCCTATTCTGCATATACCAATTTATTTATATGTGACTTTTGCAATGCTTCTTGATGATGTAAGTTCCCTCAATTTGATACTATAGTGTAGAATGCTAAAAACCAACAGAAAATCTACTGATTCATTCACAGCAAATCAACAAAATAGGTTAAACGTTTTAAGTAATTTTTAATTTCGTAAAAAAAAAAATAAAAAAAAGAATAAAAATCGTGAAAATTTCTGTGTCAATTCAGTAATTCTTCTGTTGGGTCAAATGACAACGTTGTGTGGATGTAATTTTGTTACATGAAAATTAACACATTCATATTCCTTGCACAATCAATTCTTAAAAAAAATTAATGCAATTTCGAAGGAGGTACTCTCGAAGTGCAGAAACTAGGTGATGAATGAATGGAAGCAAAGTGATGAAAATATCTCATCGTCATAATCTTGTTACCTTTCTACTGAAATACAAAACCCCATCACGCTCCTTGTTTTCGTATAAAGCTCGTGAGTCGTGACCCATCAAAATGTTTTATTTATTATGAATAATATTACAGGTATCACACACCACACAACACAGTTATACGTTTATTTATTTCGATTTCGAATTCGAATTGGGAGCATTGTAAAAGATAAATATTGGCAGATACATTTCTGCTCAATATTCCTTCAACAAAATCATCCTTCAATGTATGAGTATACAAAATGTACGTACATACATATAAGAGTATATGAGGCATGTGCAAATAAGTAATTTGGAAATCAATTTACCGTTCATTCTTTGTGGATTACAACGACAGCAACGATGACGATGACGAAATATACTTCGATGTTATGAATTAAGCAAAATTCTAGAGAAGTACCACAATAAAAAAAAAAAATAAAATAAAAAAATCGATTCGAAAGATCTTTTGATGCAATTGAAAAGGCTTTAATAATACGAACGATTGGTGCTTGCTTCTCAAGTCTTGTTGAAGTTTGTCATAATTTAAGTTATAAAAGATATTTCTAATGAGGCTTTTATACAAATTCTCATCGCATTTGCATTTATATACTAATTTGCATGTTCAATTTACCATAGAACTTGTGTGTTTGAAATCCTCTATAATATAACGTTTATTGGTAGTATTACGGCAGGAGTAATTTAAAAGCTCCTTGGGAAATTCCAAAACAATAGTAATTGGACTACACTTCGGAGATGGAGATACACTCGGTTAGAGCATCGTTAGTTATAATCACACGTTTGATAATTAACTTATATCTGTAGTAGGTAGTGTGTGATAGTCAATTTGACAGCTTGCTTTGATGTTACGTAATAAGGTATCATTATCCTCTAATTAATGAATTAATTGGCCTTACACTTCTTTTGCTTGGTTATTATCCTTGCATACATTTCTAAATCTTATGTTAACTTCTATGCATTTACATAAATATTGTGTATTTAAATGTAAATCAAAGTTGTATTAGTTGGTAGTTCTGCAAACAGTTATTCGTTCTCGTCACAAACCAAGTTCCCCCGACTGATGAATTGGGTTTTTGAAGTTTTTTTTTGTCATAAAATATTTATGTATAATATTAAATAAGTTCACTCAAGGTTTCCTTTTAAATTGCTGCAACCAGATTTATCGTTCCAGAGTGTGTTGTTGCATTTTATTGCTTGAAATTCTATCGCTGCTTGCCAAAAAATGACAACAACAAAAAACTTAGGAATAGCTCAATTCAGTTTGTATTTTTGAGTTGTGAAAATATGGCTCTAATAAATTATTTAATCACCTCATTTAAAATAAAGCATCCTTTTTTGAATAGCGTTAAGAAATGCATTTCTTCTATTATTAAATGGTAGAACTAGTAGTTGAACTTAATAGGAGCATTCAAGTTAAGCGTTACTCATCGCCGGTATAAAAAAGTACACAGAGTAAAATCGAGAACATAAAATCTTCTTCTTATCTAAGAAGTTTATTTTATTACTTTTTAGTATTGAACTAATTGTTCATGCTGGGGATTGAACCTGAGTGTCGAGGCTATTAGAAGTACACCTTACCCTCTAGGCCAGCCTACTATAAAAAATAACAGAGCAAATTTTAGTTTGAGTGACAAATGCAAATATATGTGGAAATCTTATTGAAAATTTAATAAGATTTTCCTTATGAAATCAGTAAGATTTCTCTGTTATTATTAAATAAATTTAATAAGACTTCTAAATCAAACAGCTTAATAAGGCAATCTTTTTGTATTTAGGTTGTACTGTATAACAGTGGGGAATAATAAACTCTTACGGGAAAAGAAGAGCTAAATTTGTATAGCTCAAAAATTGACCGTGCGTACTTGCAAATAATAACTGGAATCGGCTTTTCTTAAGTTTTATTTAATACAATGCAAAAACACAATCTGGAACGATAAATATAGCCCAAAAATATTTTAAACTTTTCTGACTATCGCACGTCAGTTCGTACATGTTGTGGCTTTGTTGGTTCTTCCTTTTTAATTTTACCATAGATCTAAGGGCCCCTAAGACAATAACCTCTATCGGACGTGTCGTTTAGCAAAGATAAGTCCAGTTTAAGGAAAATTGAGCCAAACTCGAAAACGAAGAGAAAATGCTAAAATTAACTCATAAGTTTTTCGATTTAAAGTGGCCTAAGGAAGCCATGGACTGTGGGGCACCCTGTATACTATATTTACTATACACATTTTCTTATTTGTCGCCCCAAACAAAATCATTTTCCCGAATCAGTGCAACTATGTATAGTAGCTTTATTTATTTTGTACCAGTTCCAAAATATACCAAGACCCATTTAAACGAAAATTTCATAAATGAGTTATAAACGTTTCTTTCAAATATCATGGAATATTAAACGTTTTCAAAAGCTATCAAATTAAATTCTCTTGACACATCACAACCGAAACAATAAAAACAAACCATAACACTTATTAAAAAACAGAATCCTCGTTCTATATTTTTGATGAAAAAAAACAACATGCAATTCATTTGCAAAATTGTAATATGTAATAAATAATTTAACAACAAAAAGCAAAAATACAAATAAAAAATATTTAAACTGGGTCATTGCTCATTTGACCAGAACCAAACACAGTTCCATAAGTATATTTTCTAAATAAATTTGCAATAATTTTAAGTTTTTTTGTTTTTTTTTTGTTGTTGTTTTATTTCCGAAAAAAAAATTAAATAAAAATTCAGCTAAATCAGCATCAGAAAAGCGTAAGAAAGAAAGAGATAGAGAGTGTATCATTACATCGTCAAAGTGGCACACGATATTATAATTTTTTTTTTTTTTTGTTTAATTTTTTATTAATAAACTGATTGGAGAGCCAATATCATCAACGCCACACACCACTCAACCTCACCTGGTTTGATTAAAATGTCTATCGTAAACCAGCTGTGGGTTCTCTACATAGAAAACCATGACTATATGGATCTATTAGTCGGTGTCGTCTCGTCGTGGGCTGAAACTATGTAATTCAGTTTAATTGATTTGGTAGTGAAAATTAAGTGGGTTGCCAAAAAATTAATCATCCATAAGCCACTAGAGAAGAGGCAATAAATTTAGTAAACAAAACGTTTCCTACCAATGACTACGAGGTGGGCTTGCTGACGTCGCGTCAGTAGAAAGTTTTTTTTTTTTATTATTATTGAGAACTATTTACTCGGTTCGTTGTGGAAACAACAAATCAACGTGTCCACGTGTTCATAAATACAAAATAACTTCGCTCAATATTGAGTAAAATACAATATAATTTAATTTTTTTAATAAAACAAACTAAGGTCTGTAAAACGACGACGCGACAACGTAGTGGTGATAGAAAATTTAAATAAATAATTAAAAGTGTATCCGATTTACTATCCAAAGTAATTATTTTGTTGTTTACAGTAAACCAATTGTAACAAAGTTACTTGCTTTTTTTATTCTATGAATTTTCTGTATCGAAGACCTTTCTGAACTAGGAAGTGATTTCAATTATTATTGTAAATTAAATGTAAGGTTGGTTCTAACAACCAATAACCAATTCATATCTGTTTATTTTGTATTATGAGATCTGATATACTTGAATATGCTTAGGAAATGTGTACTTTAGTTAGTATCAGTGGAATTATTAATCGCGAAGTTTAACATCGGAGATAAAAATATATTTCAATGTTAAAGCTATTATTATTGTTTATTGATTTGTAAATCAAACAAAGTTTAGTATTAAGTATTTAAAAAACAAACATTTTCAGTTTTGGATTTTTATTTCAATTGATTAAATGGTAAGAAACTGGAAACTTACATCTTTGTATCATATCTATGTGAATGTCAACAGTTGATTTGTGCTTGTATGTGTATTTTCAAATGAGAAGCTTTAAATTGGCCACATGTTCAAGAAAAAAATCAACAGATAAGCTATAAGTCGCTCAACTTTAGAATAGATTGCTATTCTGCCTAAAAATCAGTAGTGAATTTAGTTTTTCATAATTTTTTTGAGAAATTGGACCTTCTAATAATCAAGAATAGACTATTTCTTATAGATTGTTATTCTATGAAAGGTTTCGTTTCTTTGTGTAGAGGATAAGTATAGCGATTGGTACAAAATCTTTTTTTCAGAATTAGTCTATTTCACTGTGTATAGAAAACACGTTTTCGAAACTTTTTTTTTGTGTCTGCGCCGAACGGTGGGATGAAATTGGTTATAATTCACAACATTTATTTTAATCAATTTTAATTCACAATTTTTGATGGAACAGCCCGCCAAAATTCCGCAACCTCACGCAATTTATTCTGCTTACAAATTTTAAATTGGTCAATGCCTCTCTTAATATATCCCATAAAATTCATGCCCACTACGCTTGAGTTTTTGTGTTAATAGTTTTAAAGGATGTTATATGTCCATTAGACCCTTAATTATTTTTAGATCAAGCTCAATGGTGAAAAATCTATTTTCTAACAGCTTAAAAAAGTCCCTAATTTTCGTTTAAATTTTCATATCACTTTTCAATTGAAAAAATCTTATTTGTTTTCAAATATTTAGACGTCATAAGCTCGATGTTATCAATTCAACAAATAAATTCATCATAAACGAGTTTTGATGCAATAAATTTCATTTTCATCTGCTGACTTTTAAAATAAACCGGAATACTTCATTCCTAAAAGTTTTGCTAAATGTCAATATTTTAGACTTTTACTTTTACAAAAAAGAATTCTTACAACGGTACAGAAAAGTTTGGGATTATCAATGTAATTCATATTTTTGCTACATGTTTTAAATTTTTTTTCGAGCAAAAAATGCGTTAAAAAAGTATGGGTAGTAATATCAAATTAATTTTTTTAGAAGATCCATTTTTCTCGGTTTGATAACCTTCGAATATGAGAATAGAACTCACAAGGCAACCGCAGTATAGGTTGTCATGTTCCAATCTTCTTATATGAATTTGAATTAAACGTGAAATTTTTAGTAAAAGTGTCAAATGAATAACGGGAACAATAACTTACATACTATTTGAATTTAACAATTAGTTTATTAACTTTTTTATATCATCAAATGAAATGCACTGAGACAGTTTTTTCTCATTTAAATATATTTCTTTATTTTCTAACCTTCAAATAGAGCCCATGCACAATATTTCCATTTTTACATTAAAAAAAATGTAAATAGTGTAGTTTACTATAAAGAAAAATGTTTTTTTTTTAACTTAAATAGCTATATTTAATTTTTGATTTACAATCCAATTTCTTCCTTCTTACCATTAACACCTATTCTTTTATTTCCCACCCACCCACACAAAGATTAATACAATAAACAAAAAAATGTAAATAATAAAATT
Source organism: Meliscaeva auricollis (assembly GCA_948107695.1). NCBI lineage: Eukaryota > Metazoa > Arthropoda > Insecta > Diptera > Syrphidae > Meliscaeva > Meliscaeva auricollis. Next base: position 77,197,825 of record OX403617.1, read on the forward strand.
AAATAAAAAAAAAAAAAAAAACTATAACAAAACTCCCAATGCATACTTAATTCTTTAGAACCGACAAAATGTTGGAACGCCAACTTATGGTCTTTCTTCGGGGTTTTCTCTTATTAACTTGGACTCACCTTTATCAATTAAGAAGGCTCAGGTAAATTTTGTAGAAAGTAGACTCTATTCTACTGAATTAGTAGTAATTTTAGCTTATTTATCAAATTAGATAACTTAAAAATTTTCTCTTCTGTTGGCTATATTTTGTAAATTCATTTCTTATTTTTCGTTTTCTCTTATTTTTTGTGTTCATTTGTTTTTCTTCATTTTTGTGTTTTGTTAATTGGCTCTTTTTCTTCACACACAAACAAAAAATTTTAACCAAAAGAAAAACAAATCTGGTGATTTTTTTCGTTTTATTTTTGCCAAATTAGTTTTTAACTCGCTCTTAGTTTTTCTATTAAAACATTCGACTTGTAGGTTACACCGCATTCACCCGAATTCATTCCCACACGAATAAATTCATCGCCAAATTTTTACTCACCATATCAGCCGATGCTAAGTAATGGCGTTGGCAACACTGGCCACTGTGGAAATGGAAATACTGGCCAAAATCAGGCCCCCTCAACGCCGATTTCGGTGAAAACAAATGCCACACCAATTTTGGGATTACAGAAAAGCGTTATAGCTGCTGCTGTACAAAAACACCAACAACAACAGCAGCAGCAACATTTACAACAGCAGATCCTTCATAAGTCACAATCACAACAGCAGCCGCAATCGCATACAGCGGTAATAAATCTTGTTAAAAGTGCTGCCGCTAATACAATATCAGCCACAAAAGCACCGACCGCAACACAATCGTTTGCGATGACTACCCCACTGAAGCAGCGCCATTCGCCTTCCAGTGTTGGTGAGAAATCACCGCCGCGGATATCACCGCATGGGTCCCCTATTCCAAACACACTCTCCTCCGCCAATGTACATCAGGTAAGCAATTAACATTATTTAATTAAAAACAAAATGAATTTTATTATGAAATGAACTTTCAGGAAAATGTTGGTGGAACGATATACTTTTACCCGACTGCCAATCACACTTCCAGCCAAAATAGTAGCTCGGTAAGTAGTGACACTGTCGTGGCGCACGCTCCAACCGTTGTGCCTGGAGGTGCATCAAACACTCCCGCTCCAGCCGTACTATACACTGGTCATGTGTATCCGGGACCTTCGTCGAATGTCATCAGCATGCAGCCGAAGACCCAACTGGAAACCGCATTCTTTATGCCCGATGAGATGCGTTCCGAAATTCTCAACCGCAATGAGATCTCTAATTTCATCTTGGACACAAGTGATGCAGCTAATTCGAATATTCCCCTCGAAGTGGACAATTATCACTCATTATATCCCCTGGAGCCTCCAATATTGCATCCCAAGATGACAATGCCGACAACCACTTACAAGGCAACTCACAGTACGACAGGAATTAAGTACACCCTGAGAAGACTTCATGGTGAGTTCATACACATTGGTGATTGTTTGAATTCTTCAAAATTTCATGTATGTTTTCTATATTTCGATTCTATTCTGCTCTCTATTAACTTGAAAAAAAAGTACTGTTCATTCTCGATCGCGCCATCCCTCTCTTAAAATCCTATCTTTTTCTCCAACTCTCCCACTCTTGTTTTTTCTCTTCTTCTTTTTTTTTATTTTTATTTTATGTTACTGTCAGTGTTCTCTTTGGGTTTGAAATTGGCCTGGTTCACAGAATTAAGGGCTTTTTGTCATTTGATACCTTCTCAATCTAGGTTTTCGTCTGCAATCCACTAAATGTATGGCAGTCGTTGAGATGTGGAAAAAACTACAACATTCAAACGTTGTCCAGCTACGAGAAGTCTTCACGACAAAAGCATTTGGTGATAATTGTAAGAATTATTTCTTTTTTATAATTTATTTTTTTGTTGCATAAACTTGTTATTCAAAAACAAAAATATTGAACAATATTTGAATTTATTTTATTTTAGCATTAGTATTAGTTTATGATTATCATCCAGGATCACAGACCCTCTTGTCCAAGTATTTCACACAAGCTGCCGAAAAAAACGGCTACTCAGATCCATTCCCCGGCGAAGCGAGACCTTTTAGGTAATTTTTTTGTTTATTTTAGACAAAAGTCCACCAAATGCATTTCATTTATTTTATTGTCTTTTAATGACACAACAACAAAAAAAATACAAAATCAATCAAACACTTTCGCAGTCATAAAAGCAATCTACAAAGAACCAGTAATGGACCACTGCTGCCGGAGGCGACAATATGGGCAATTATTATGCAATTAACAGCTGGATTACGTGCTGTACACCAAGCTGGACTCGCTTGCAGGTAAATATTGATCTACTTTTGAGTAATATTAATATATATTTTCTTTTGTTTGTATTTGATTTTTTTAGAGTCTTGGACCCAACGAAAATAATTGCTACTGGTAAAAGGGTGCGTTTTAGTTTTCCCGGTGTCACAGATATTGCTACTTTTGATCCAAATGCTGCAAATCAATTGGCTGTAGCTAGCATGCATCAGCAGGTATGTGTTCTAGTTCTATAAGAAACAAGGACTTTACTTGGATTTAGAGTGATTGGCGCTTTTGCCAAGCTATTAGGCAATTTTTTCGTTTTGCTTTTCAAAACAAGATTCTGTTTTCTGGTTATCACTTGTACCGCCATCTTAATATATAAAAATTAATTAAAAATCAAATCGCGGAAAGTAAGTGTCCCCAAAAATTGGGACAACGTTAAGCGTGTCAGCTATTTTATATAAATTCAATAATCCTGTTTAGAAGCGAACCGTAAAAATTTGAATGCTGCAGAAAGGATTCGTAACTGTTTACATAGATATTTAAATCCGATGAGTATGGTGGACATAAATGTATCTTCCACGCCCAGCCTTTTTGGCTCTTGTCTGTTGTAATGTTGAAGGTATTCATTCATCAAAACAATTTGGAAAATTTCTGCGAATATCGAGCTTGCGGTCATTTTCAAAGCAGGAATTACAAAGTCAAGTGTTTTATAGCACGAAACATCACTTCACAACACTGTACCACGCTACCGACCATAGACTTATCAAAAAATCCGGTTTTGATACCTCAAATCTTAAAAAAGTAGCAACATCCATGATGACCATCAACATAGCTTTTGTTTCCATTTTACGTCATAAACCTCTAAATATAAGGGTATTGTTAGTTTTATGTTGCATTTTTTAGGGAATTGTGGGGCAAAACAAAAAAATTATTTACAAACTTGCTCTTGGATCTTAAAGCTATATTTTCGGATAGGTGGTATGGCGAAAGGTAGGTACTTTTTTCGTCTTCTTCATCATCGTAATTCTAGTTCTAAACAATTTCAAATCAGGACTTCTCTGAAGGAGTGCGATATTTATCCCGTGTTGTCCCTTAAAATTTAAAATTTAATTGTCAAACATGATGTGCAAATGTAAAACGATAATTTCACGTTGCTTTAAATGAATTATTCATTTAGTTTTGTTGAAGAATTATCTTTTTTCTTACACATTCTCTGGAATTGTGACCGAAATGCGTGTGAAAATCAAAGATATATATGAAAACGACACCCAAAAAGATGTCAATAGCAAAACGATTTGATAATCGCTTACATGGAGTCGATGTATCGGTTCGACAAACAACAGGCACTTTAGCCGATTCCACCCCTGCTTCATAGAATAATCAAGGCCACAACTACTGTTCTCATCACGTGGTAAAATTCAATTGGCATTCAGTGTTGCCATCGATTCAAAAGCTTTAAGGGCTTCGGTACCACCTTTCCACCGCTAGAAGATGTCATGACTCCTCCTTTACTTCAGGTAATATAATTTTAGGGCAAACGAATCTTCTTTCGCACTCCATCAAGGGCAAAAGTAGTGTAGAAGACCGGATTCTAACAAAATCTTTTGAATGAGTCAGTACGAATAATTTTTTTAAAGCCCCATTTATTCACATAAGTTCTAAGCCAGCCTAGTACCTGGTTTAGCTCTGGTACACCGTACAAGGTCACACCAGATCTATATTCACGAGATTGAAAATAAATTAACGTGGTAAAAATTAACTTCAAATAAACTATGAAATTAAGGAAACGAGAAGAAAAAGTATGGTATCCGAGACTTTTACAAACAAAAATGAAATTATCTCCTGGCTGAATTTTTGTCTTAAATTGTTATCAAGTCAGAAAGTGTGTTCATTGGTTTCCCAATGCGAGTGTCTCTAGGCTTACGCATGCCTTGAACATTAATGTTGTCCATTTTCGAATGTTGCTTCAACCTGACCTTTCTGCATCTCGTTCTTAAAGATCTTATTTACTTTGAAATTTGGGTGTCTAGACTATTTCTGAATGTATACCTGCAAAATTACAATTTTTTTTAAATCATTTAGGTACAATTACAAATTTGTGATTTTAACTTGTGAATTGGTAAAACATGCCACATGTAGATTGTTATTTAACTTGATTTAATGTTGGCGAAGTAAAAAATTAAAAATATCATATTCTGATAGTTGTAATAGAACATTTATTAATTATTTGCTTTTAATTATTCCAGGAGGACCTCACAGCTCTTGGACGTTTAGTTTTAGCACTCGCATGTAGATGCCTGCAATCTGTGCAAAGAGATAGTGTACAAAGCAGCATCGATTTGGTTTCCAGACATTATTCGTCCGATTTAAGAAACTTTATAGTGTTAGTTTTAATAGACTATTTTTCTTTTGTTATTTTCAAAAAAAACGAAAAATCTATAATTAATTATAAACTCTTCTTAATTTTGTTTAGATATTTATTCACAACCACACAAAGACGCTCAGTGACTGATTTGATGCCAATGATTGGTGCTCGTTTCTACACACAATTGGATGCATTACAGAGCCAGTGTGATATGCAAGAGGATGAATTATCTAAAGAAATGGAAAATGGTCGCCTTTATCGGATATTGGTTAAATTGAATTGCATTAATGAGAGGCCAGAGTAAGTACCTACCTATAGTTGGTTTAATGATCCAAATTTACGCATTACTTTAATGTTTTCTTTATTGTTTCAGCTTCAATTTGGACTGTACATGGTCTGAAACTGGTGATAGATATATGTTGAAGCTATTCCGTGATTATTTATTTCATTCCATCACCGAAGATGGGCGACCATGGTTGGATCACGCACACATTGTTCAGTGTTTAAATAAATTAGACGCTGGCTCCTTGGAAAAAGTTAGTTATTTCTATAAAAAAAACATACAAATATTTTTAACATAAACTTGATTTTTAGGTCCAATTGATGTCTCGAGATGAACAATCCGTTCTTATTGTCACTTATGTAGAACTCAAGAACTGTCTTGAGAATTCATTTGCTGAATTGATGGCTCAAGCAGCCACATAATAAATGCTTCCCAAGTTATACATCACTCCAACAAAAAAAAATTCCTTTTCCCATTAGAAAAAAAAAAACAGAAAAAACAAATGCAAAAAATGCAAAATCAAGATATCTGTTATCATAAGTTAAAAAAGTGTATTTAGAAAAAAAAAATCAATGCAATATATCTCCAGGAAAATCCAAAAACTTATTTAAAAAAAAAACAGGAAATGCAGAAAAAAACTATTTTTACAAGCAATTGTTATTTTTCTGTCAAAACGCGTTAAAAAAACAAACAACACACAAAGAAAATTGTCTCTTCCTATTTTGATATCAAAAACAAACAAAAAAATTAAACCAAAAAAAAAAATATTTTTACACGAAAACGAAAAAAAGTTTAATTTATAAAACAACAAATTAAGAAAGAAGAGATCAGTAACTATTAAGAGTCTCAGCCACTCTTCTCGTTTCCACCTTGGCAGAAATATTAAAAAAAAAATTAAAAATATTAAATTACAGAAGGCTCGTGTTAAAAATTTGCTGAATGATTGCGCTCAAAATTTCTCTTTGTTCCATCTAATAATTCTCTAATCTCTTGGCGGTTTTACCACGCTATTTTGTTGAATATTAAAAAAAAAAATCAAATAATCATAAACTTGTTGACCTATTTTGGATGTGGTAGAAAAATAAAAATAAAAAAAACACTACTTACAAATTTAAGGAAGAGAAACTAATTTTTACATCTTAAGCGAAAAAAAAATATTGTAACCATGAACAGAAAAAACCACCTTCACGCGCATTAAAATATTTAACTGAGCCCTCTTAACATTAATTGAACAAAACAAACAAAAAATATGTATACATTTTATATCTTTTTGTAAAGCATTTTTATGTTAAGCATTGTAATTTACTTTTTCTGAAACCAACTTTAAGCATTAGTCATGAAGAATAAAAACTGATTTTATATTATTTGAAGAATTTACTCATTAATTTTGAAAAAAAAACATAATGTAGGAATATTTTATTTGAAAAAATGGTGCAAACTAAGAATAACTAATGAATTCTTCTCCTTCTAGAAAGTTTTGTTTAATTTAATATAATTTATTTGAATATTAAAATGATTGAAAATAATCTTTATGTATATATTTTAACCAAAGTCACTACAGTTGGAAAAAATAGGAAATATTAACTTATATAAACTTAACTTAATAGCAAAAGTTTCAGCTGATTGTTCTTATGACAAAAAATAAGCTAAAATTAAATTCAATTACAATTTGATTTAATTTAAGATTTCACAGCCGTTAGATGAATTTCAACTTCAGAAATCAAGCAATTGGTTTTTCAAAATCACGTACACAACATTTTTTCTGCTCATTTCAGCAAAAAATAAATAAATAGATTTTAAATGTTCAGTTCAGGTTTCTGAAATTATTGCAAATTGAACTGGCCTACTAAATACTTTCAGTGCAACTTTCAAAATGCCACTTTTTATACAGTTGGTTAACTCTTGTGCCGAGGTTTTTGGCATTGAATTTCTTTAATGATCTTAGGCCCAGTCCGTTCTCAGGGGGTTAAATCTATTCGCTCAGTAAAAACTAACACATAAGATGATTAACCAGCAGGAAGATTTATGTAATTTTAGTTTTAAATTTAAAGATGGCACTTACATGAGAATTTTAACTACCAGAGAAAGAACTATCGAAGCCCAATAAATAACTTTAAAGAGGGCTCAGATGCTTGACAAAAAAAAAAAATCGGATGCTTTCATATAATTCTTTGTCAGTTAACTGCATTGCTTAAGTTTGAGACGTTTTTATTCATAAAATAACAAATTCAGTTATATTCAAAATTTAAAAGAATCGGCAGGCATACTTAATCTAGTCTCACTCGATTTGTGCAAACACTGTATTTTTTCCCACAAACCCATCTGAACTACAAATTTGATGACAAATACGATTTGCGTGCTATATTCTGTCTATGTTTCAGATTGATTTGTTTATTTTTTTTATAACAATACACAAATTGTGTGATACAAGCTGGAAGCTAGTAAAACCAAATTGTGTAAAATACAAATTTTGTGTATAAATTTGTGTATTTTTGTTATAAAAATTCATAAAACATAAACATAAAATTCATCTGAACCATAAATAAGATGACAGCAAGTGACATATATTCACAAATTGTATGTCATATTTTGACATCCGAATTGTGGGTCAGATGGAATGGTGTATATTTTTACAACAAAAATTACACATTGTTGCGTATAAACAAACCGTTTGATACTAACTTTACTTTTTAAAATTTTAAACTTGGTCCTTGATGTAGGATTGAAGTTAAAAAAAATAATATCACAAAATTGACATTTTATTAAACATTTCTTAAGTTCTATCTGAAAGAACATAAAATGATAAAATGAAGGAGAAGAGTTTTTTTTTCAAAGAAATACTATCATGGATCTCAAGTATCTTAATTTAACCAATCAACTTGGCCCCTTATTCTTTTTTTTTCAATTCACCAAATTTATCAATGTTTGCATTTGAAATTTAAAGAATATATAATTGAAGGGAAGTTCAAATAAACAAATTAAAAAGAAAGCGAGAAATAAAACAAAAATTATACACAATTTTTTTTAAGTTACTTATTTTTTTTTAGTGGAGAAATGTGTGGATAATTTTTATCCCAACTTATATTCTTTGAACATTTATTTTCTACAGATTTCCTAACAAAAAATTATTGTTAAAAATAAAAATAAAAGAAAAAAAAAACAATAAAATATATTTTGCTACACATAAAACAAAAAGTATATAAGTTTTGCTCAACGAAAGAAACAAAAAATGTATGTGATTTGGATTCGGGAACGTTTTTTGAATGAAAAAAAAAAAATAATAAATTATTGTTATAAAATCAAATATAAGTAAAAAAATAAAAAAATCAGAAAATCAAATTAGGAAAATCTATAGAAAATATTTTGGAAAACTGCTGCAATTTTTGAAAGTACCGTCCAGTGTTGTGCTATTGTTATATTTAATCAGTTTTAAATCTTTTTACATACAATTTGTGTATAGAATATTTTTTCTAAACACAAAATTATTTACATAAAAAAAAAAAACACAAAAATATTATAAAAAAAAAAATAACAAAACAAAATGGGAATCATATCAAATACCCTGTTATATTTGTAGAAAGAAAATCTTAATGAGAAATAAAATCCACACATTCAACTCCATCTTTCTTATGACCATGCAATATACACAATATACATATTTAGTTTATTTTACACTTATAAAAAAGTTTTTATAAAAAAAAATACAAATCAAATGGGAAGCAAATGTAAAATGTAAAACTAGAAATTAAACAGGAAAAACAAAAAAAAAAACAAAAATAATGAAACAAGGCAAGAGTTCAAGAGTTCAAAATATGGGAAAAAAAAGTTTTAACAACAATTTTAAAACAAATTAAGTTAAAAATCTATTTTAAAATTTTTTTTTTTTTTTGTTAGTTGTAGGTTTTTTTTTTTAAAGTATGTTTCTGATTTAAAAATTAAAAAAAACAAAATTGAATCAGAATACAAATATCGTACAAGCTGCAGCGAGAGATTCTTTTTTATTATGATTGATTTTTTTAAACTATTATTGTTAAGTTAAAAGAAGGTTTTTATTTTATTATTAATTTAAAATTATGTAATTTTTAAGAAATTTCTGTTAGGACAATATCTTTTTTTAATAATTTTTATTCAAATTGCAAAAGTGAATACATATTTGTTCGACAACGTGGAGCAGATCTTATCAGACAGCTTACAATTATTAAAACAAAAATTGTTAAGTATTTTTCTTTTTAAGTCAAAAAAAAAATAATGAAATAATGAGAAGAAAGAAACAAAAGAATGTGATTTTTCAAAACAAAACATACAAAAAATTCCAATTATTATTTTGTTTCTATGTTAAAAAAAAAAAAAAACATTTTTCTTTGAACTAAAATAATATAAAAATACAAAAAAACAACAAAAAAATTATAAAACTTGTAAAAATCCAAACAAAAAAATAATAAAATGTGTGAAAAATAATTGTAAAAAAAAATAATAAAATCGACAAAATATTTTCAAAAAAAAAATATATATAGGTGGTTTTTGTTTTGAATAAGGAATAAATATATATATTTGACAAGTTTGGATGGACTGTTAACTAAAGTGAGCCCCAGGCTTATGTTATATCTCAAGCAGTTTTTGTAATGCTATAGTGCTTGTTGCTATAAAAATCTTTTTAAATCGGTGTGCAAATTTTTCGAAATCACCTTTTTCGCTTCGAAAACAGATTGCGATACCATAGAATAGGGTATTTCCATATAGACGTCATCGCCACTTTCTTTGTTTCATGTTGCCTCTTTTCAATTCAATAGATTTTGCACCAGCATATGTTTAAATATGTATTTCCATATTTTTAATATCGGGGTTAACCTATGATCCTATTGACGCAGAATGTCACCCTCTATTGCAGGTCCAAAGCAGTCTATATCTATCAAGGAGTAGGGACACTCTCAGAAGGTAGAACAAAAATACCCAAAAAAATCGAATATAAGCTAAGGGCTGATTATGAACTACGAATGTATGAAATGTTAATTTGTTCCAAATAGCAAAACTTAACCAAGAGCGATACACAAACACAAAACGTACAAAACAAGCGGCATCTTAGTCAAATATGACCGCCAAAAGCAGTCGTAATAGAAAACGAGTATCGTTTTTCAAAAAAGATTATTGTAATCGCAATTGTACGAAAAGGGGTGATTTTAAACGATTATCGTAATTATTAATACGGGCCCAGAGTTATGAAAAAAAAAACACCCTTCCATCCATGATATTCATGTGGTCATGAATATATATTGAGGGTCTATTTCCAAAGTTAGTAACATTTATCGAGGATTAAATAAAACTTTTAATTCTGTATACTTGGGCCCATTTTAACGATAATTTCACTGCTAATATTATTGGTAGTCTGTGTTAAGAAGGATACTATGAACGTCTGTTAAAAAATAATTTTTTATCAGAATTTTAAACGGAAACGGAATTTTTAACGGAACGGCGCCAAATTTATCGTTCTCGTGCCGTTCCCTCATTTGGAATGGTCCAGGTTCAAAAATGTTATCATTACCAACTCCGGCCTACATATTTTACCTTCAGACAATATAGTGATTTATCTTCCTGTACCAAATGAAGATTTTCTAAATTGTGAATTTACTGAAGAAAAGAAGTTTTTCGATAAAATCTCATATCTTCGACTCATCCCATAATTCACTTCAAACAAGAGAATATAAATAAAAAAAAAAAATAAGACAAATATTTATAGAAGAGTGTAAAATGGCATTACAATTTATATATTTAGTCAAATATTTTCATTTGTATAATATTAAGGGCTATATTGTATTAAAATACATTTAAAATTTCAATCAATAAAAATACAAAAAATTTGCAAAAAACGTTTAAATCTTAAATTTCTTTCAATACCGGAGATTCGTTTTACAAAATGTGTGTATAAAAGACTTCCAAAATGGACGGAATATTATTCTCTTTTTTCTAAGTTAGTTACAGTTTTATATAAAAATTAAATATCTAAATTTAAAGAGCGTTCTTTAGCGACTTTTTAAGGCACATTTTTGCTCTGAAATGCTCATTTTTGTTAGGTATTAGTATTTGTGGACGGATATGTATGTGTTTTTCTTATTTCGTACTTAATATTATGCTAGACTTATTTCATGATCATAAGCTTCGCCCCGCCATACACGATCGTCAGCACTTCGCCATTCATGATGGTCATCTGGAAGAGCATGATGACGAAGATGACATAGTTGCGGACCAAAACGCAACATAACGATAATGACACCGACTATGAACATAGCGAGGGCAGCTATGGCGGGATATATTAGAATAACCGCCATTTTGTCTAATTAAATTTTTTATTAGATATCGCTTTCTCGTTTTTGTAGTTCAACGTATTCTTCGCGTTGACGTGACGGACGTGCTGGACGTTCTTGTTGGTGATGGAACTGATACTGTTCTTGATGGCCGGATGCTGCAGCTGATTCGATTTCTTCGTTAAAAATGTGTTGTGTCTGAAAATGTAATAAAAGATTGTAAGTAATTTTCTGAAACTGAATATCAAGATGAAAATAGATAAAATAGGGACATAAAATATAGTTATATCAGCAAATTAAACATTTAAAGTCAAGGAACATGCTTGTGTGCATTTCCAAATAAAATTTTATACTGTTACCAAGCTACAAATGTATGAATGAAAAAGCAAAAGACTTGGATGAAGAATAAGCTGAAAATAACCAACAAAGAGCAGCTGGCAGCGGCTTTTATGGTAAAGATGGCAATTTATGGGAACAAAATGTTAGTTTGTGTCAACACAATGCAATGGGTTTTCGAGCTGCACCAAAAGAACATAACTCCATTTCATTTGAGTCTTTCAAAAAAAAATTGTGCATTCGGAGAAAAATCGGCATGCGAGAGATGCAACTAGCAAATGGAATGACGAACATTCCGACACAAGATTTGAGCGATACTGAACTTCTTTCATTGGAAAACTTTTGGCTGGTTTCACATAATAACATGCAGGATACTTCGCATTTGTGGCTCTCTAATTTCTCCCGATATTTCGACCAGCTATGTCCTACAGATGCTTCTGAGCATTGTCATGATACATCCACTTTGACGATGGTCGTACCCGTGAATTTTGTCAAAGGTTTGATAAGGCTGCACGTGATATGTGGAATTTTTTGAACGAAAGCCTTGTGAGAAAACTACGAACCGCATGAGAACATCACAGTTGATGAGATGAACCATAGACAAAATATGTTACTTCAACTATCGAACCTATACAGAAATCGTGGCCGAACTCTAGTGGCTGACAACTTCTTCACTATATTGGAATAAGTTAAGCGACTAGCCAATATTGGTTTTTAAGTTTAATAATGCTATTTATTCAACAAAATTATACTGGCTATAAGGCTTGCATGTATCAGCATAGTTCGGTCAAATAAATGGTTCCTGCCTGATGAAATGAAGAAACATCCATCTTGTCCTTTGCTCGCTACCCGTTTTGGATTCCACGAAAATTTGGTTTCGCTTTGCAGCTACGCCCTAAAGAAGAATAAAGCTGTAACAAAGCTGGCAAATATTGCATGGAACAAATGGTTACTCATTTCACGTCAAACAGGCAGATCACACGATGAACTTATGAAGGAGGGTTAACCCACAGTATTCTTTGCCTCCTTCCGTTCTTTCTCACTCAAACCCCGGGAAGCGCAATCAATCATTTAATGTTAAAGTGAGGTGATGCGGTCTTACGTGTCATGACCCCAACTCACACAATCGGTTCGTGTTTTCCAAATTGTCGGATTTCGATAGAAAATGGTGTGGATGACCCCAAAAATAGGGGTAAAATTGCAAATAAACAAAAGAAAGATTAAAATCGACAAGTGGAAGCTCAGTAACCCATTTAAATTTTAATCCAACTAGTGAGGCATAACTTTGTAAGTTAAAGGCTTTGCGTTTAGAGATACTTCTGTGTTGCATATGCTTTAGTAAATTCTAAAGCAAATGCAATTTATTTTTATATACAAAACAATTAAATAATTACAAAGAGATGAGTCAGTCAATTCATAAACAATTCAAATCTAAGAATTGGCGCCCTACTTAATAGGTCATTAACTTTCAAAAGGGGCTTGATTAGTTCATAGTCTAGTAAGAAGATGCTACAAATTAAAACTTACCTCAGTCCTGGCGAAATGACTGGCGTCCTTGAGTTCTGTAAAATCAAGTGGTGGCTGGTTATGAGGTGTAGCCGACCAAATAGAAACCAACCAACGATTACCTAGAATGACGAACAAATTAATGTATAGTTTAATCTTCTTCCAATATAAAAGGAATTTACTTACCAGTGTGCCTGTCTTTCCAGTATTTTCTATGCTTTGAACAGCAGGCCAAGAATATATTCAATATTATAATCGACAGCAAGACTAAAGTACAAATTGAGATTGTAACGTAGAATGGCGAGAAATTGCCGTAAATGTGTCCAGTAAAATAGGGATTGTTTAAATACGCTTTACGCTCATCGATTGTGGACATAGTTCAGGTTGATTTTAAGGAATTGAGGTGCTCCTTCTTTCTCAAATAAAATCGACTTCAAATGGAAATTTGCATTGCGATTAGCAATCATCAATATTATGTGAATAAATTGAAACTTCTAAAAAGAAAAACCACAAAGATTAAATTAGAGAAATCTCCTTGATGAAATTCGAAAATGCGGATAAACTGGGTGTGACCTTTTTGTTGTTGGTGACACAACAAACGATGAAAGTAGAAGACTTCCAACTTAGATACTTTTCTTTAAATTTACACTTACATTGATGTAGTTGACTTGGATAATTTAATTATTTGAAGAGAATAACACTTTTCTTTAATTAATTGTTCACTTAATTCAAGAAAATTTGTCCAACGCCCTAAAAATATGAACACAAGCTGAAACAAACAAAAAATTAATGTTCGTTGGTCGGAGCTCGGAGAAAGAAGCTCAAGCAAACGTGACAAATAATTTTGGTAATGTCAATTCTTGTAAGCCAAAAAGAGATAAAATAAGACGTCCAAATGTAATGCTTTCTCATTTTTTCTCATTCGTGCATTTTTGGTTTTATACCAGTTTGATTAACTAACACTAAAGTAATATGAAAATTCCGTATACTTTTTGTATACGGATATGTTTTGACGTTACACAGGTGCATTGGCATTAGATGGAAAAATTTTGTAAACAACACGTTTGAGAGCCTCTGCAATCATTTGGTTTGAGAGGTCATGTCTTAGACGAATAAATAGCATTGCCAGTATGTCAGTTCAGTTTTATGAAATAAAATAAAGATGGGAGAGCATCTTGTATGATAGCATGCTCTCGAGCATGGCTTGACAGATATTAAAGCCAACATGATGTTGTAGGTGAGTTTTTTTTGTACGTCCGGTTTAAATTAAAAAAAAAAAACGCTCTCGGCTAAGCACTTTACATGTTAAATAAAAAACAACTTAGTACCCTCGGGCTGAGGAGCTAAGTCCCGAGAATTCTTGAAGCTAAAATCTTTGAAGGGGTTAAGATTTGTGCTACCAACTCATTTTTCTGTTAAATCATCGAAAATGTAAATGAAACCACCTAAATTATCGATTAATTGTATCAAAATGAAATCCCAAAGATGGCTGATTTTAAACTCACCTCGTTCAATGAAAAAAAAATCCTAACTTAACCGGCGTTATCTCCATTGGACATTTCCGACTATCACCTGTCATCAGATAATCCTATGGAGACCAACAATCCGATCCATTCAATCCATGATCCGGTCATCGAAGTCTGGCTTTTTCGCGTTGATCAAAATCCTGTCATTGGATGACTTATATGTTGAATGTATTGGTGGGATTCTATTAATTCCATAGACAATAGCCTATAAGTGAAAAGACATATTTCGCTCAGTAAAAAAGACACTGGACTGTGGATAAAATAGCGGAAGAAAATTTGGATTGGATTTTACTCATGTGGAGACGCGGGTGGGCTAAGTATGAAACGTTTTAGAGGTTCATTAAAAGCAAATTACCTCTTAAGTTTTTCGACTTAAAATGACCTCAGGAACCCATGGTTTTCTTCTGCGGCGGTGATTTCGGGACGCACCCTGTATAGAGATGGATCAACAGCATTGCAAGAAACGAGCAACTCCATATTTTTTACGTTTTCCCGCCTGTTTTTTCGCTTGCCTGGTTTCCCGCCTGTTTTCCTGCTTGGTTTCCTGCTTGTTTCTCCGTTTGGTGTGCCACCTGTTTTCCCACTTGTTTTCTCGTCTAGTTTCCAGACTGTTTTTCCGTGTGTTTCCCGAATGTATTCCCGCCTGTATATAAGTAGTCATCGTCCCTCAATTTGAGATTTTTCTTAAGTGTACGCTTGAGGAGACTTTTGGATACTTGAGCTATTCATAATCGAAATTGTGTGGAAATGCTTAGGTCTTCACTTGAAGATTTCCTCAAGATAAATCGAAAGTCAAGTGAGGTCGGAAGCTACCTTAAGCATTTCCTTTATTCGTTGGTTAAAAATTCTTCTTTGTTTTAACATACCCGAACTCTCTCTTTTTATTACTGAAATGCACTTTTTTTACTACGGACATTATCATTGAAAAAAACCCAGCACGGTGAACAAAAAATCCCGAAATTTAGACAAATTACAAATTAAAAAAAAAAAAATAATAATTTTTTCCTGACTTCAAATTATTTCTGTTATATCAAATTATTTTTGATGCCAGCTTGATTAGTGAGAAATAATTTTACTTAAGTCGACATTTCTACAGTCAAGTAAGAGAATTTCCATTTTACTTATGAATACGGATTTCACTTAAGTATTCGCTTAAGATTTTTCTCAACTTACTGGAGTTAAGAAAAATCTTGACTAGGGTAATGACTATGAATTCCACCCTAAAATGGCTCTTATCGGAGTTTTCGGAGTCAGCGCTTTTAGTAATGCAAAGCTCAAAGATATTAATTTGAAAACAAACCGACTATCACGACGATAGTTATGCGTTTTTTTTATTTCGCGTCTTGCAATATCAGTCAACAGTTAGCAGCATATCAATAGTGATAAGATTTGGCATAAATATTTAATTAACGTTATCCAAGTTCCAAGCCAAGAAACAAACTAGCTGAGTAATAAAAAATGTCCTTGAACAACTTCGTCTTTTAAGCTTGGAGCGATATTAAATAAAAAAATCTAGAATATACACATATGCTCAAGAATAATCTTTAAAAATATTAACATTGAATATAAACTACAGACTGTGTATACCACACAGTTTATCAAATTTAAGCAAATATGTTAGTGCTGCTTATTATTCTGACAGAGGCTACTTGCAAGAGTCGTTGCATTATTGTAGGTACATAATTAGACATAACTACATACATTATTTGTCTCCTCTGTAAATCAGCAGCATGGACAACATTATATACTGAACATAGTTTCAAACTAAATGTAATAACATAACGATCATTATCTCTGCAATTTGTACCTAAAGCCTTTAAGAGCATTGTTTTTGTGGGTTAAAGGAACAAGATTCTAATTGAAAGGACATCCATATAAAGAGGATTTCAGTGTATTACAAGTCGAACTACCCACAATCTAAACACAAATCAACAAATGAAAATGCGATGAATTTGGTTCGCATAGGAAACAAAGCTCAAACAATGATCATTGATGAAATAAGACTATTGAAATATGGATTTCAAAGGCTATTCAATTAAAAATAATGAGAGTCCTTAGAAATCAATACCTTGTTTGAATAAAAAAATGTCCTTCCTTCAAACGAAACGACGATATGGTGATTTTTTGTAATCAAAAATGTTCATATCCGTTTCCGCATGTCTATTAAAAAGGATCAATGGTGATTTAATTATTTGGACACAGACTCGCATGCTCATGCAGAACGGGTTTATTTTTCTTTCTTAATAAGGACGAGGGAACTGATTGAATTTAACGATTTCAAGAGAAAATTGGTGAATGCGAATTGCACGCTTCAATGAGATGAATTCATGTAAATCGAAGTATTGAAAGGCTCTGAGCCGGTCCGGTTGAGTCGACCCATGCATAATACCCTACCCATATAAAATAAATACATACGATACAACATACATGGCGGGGTTGAATCCTTTGCCATTGAGAGAAAATAGCAACGCATCCATGCCTGGTTAAGCTTTACGTGTTGTGAGGTTATGTAGCGTAAACGGTTTGGAAATTATGTTATGTATTCGAACGAAGCTACATACATGAAACGCAACGGAGACGGAGAGGGCATCCAGAGAGGTGGAGTAAATTGGAGTGATTTTCCATTTTGCTATTCGTTATTTCTTTTTTTTTTTTTTTTGGTTGATATTCTGTTTTCCTTGTTTGCACATCCTTTAAATTTATATGAATGTGTTTATACATCATTGCTGATTAATTATTTAAATGCAAGCTTCACAAAGTGAAGTTAATGGTGGGAAACATCGGGGGAATTTGTGTATATAAATATCTTTTGTAGGTACAAAGAGAATGTGTAAACATAGCTAGAGTAGCTTAACGCGAAAAGATTGCAAATCTTTTCAATAATTGAAATGTAAGCAGGGATTCAGCTGGTAGAGTGGTATACATTCATGTTGTAGAGTAATTTGAACAAAATGTTGCTAACAAATTTTGGTTCCATAGGTTTTTTTTTTTAAGCCAAAGGGATTCGTTTTTAAAGAAGCCTTAGGGGAAAAATAAATCTTAAATAATTAGAAGTACCTACAAATGTAACGTATTGTAAGTCATACTTTCTGGGTTCAATAAAACTAATTTTAACTTATATTTCAACAACATAATGCATATTATGCTGTATACCTACCTATGCCTGTAAGACCTTAGGTCATTTTAAAGTGCAACTTGCACGCGACTAGTTAGAAAGATAAAAAAGAACTTTACTGGTACTTCAGAATTTACGAGTGGAATTATAATAAAAGAAATATGACGGTTCTCTGCATAGGCGAGCAAATTTTGTATTCATGTTTAACGATTTCTAAAGATGATTGCCAGCCACAAATTGAGGAAGACTCCGCTTTCAAGTCTTCTCTGATAAAGGGCCATATCCTCTGCTACCATTTTATCAGAGGTTGGCATGGTCTTTGAAAATGTTCATTGTTTTTAAATTTTGCTGGCAGCCCTGAACGTTCGTTCCGAGCTCGGTTCAGTTTTTTCGGAGTGGTGAGTTATTAAAATTATAATTTCCATACTACATAATTTAAACCGAAGTATGTAGATGCGTTTTTGGACTCACCTCGGACTCTTATTTTGGTGCAATTTATGGCGAAAAAAAAAAACAATTTAGGGGTGTGTTCGCAAACTTTATCGAATTTCATTTTCGATTTGCAACATGAATTGATCTCAAATTTGTTTTCTTACTCTGCGTGATGGTAAAGATATAAATTAACTTCTTAATTAAATCAAATTAAGAGTGATTTTCGTTTTTTTTTTTCTAGTTAAAACGTGTTTCATTAAAATACAAAAATTAACGAACGCATCCTTCGCATGTCAAACTGCCCACCTTCAAACAAAAAAATATTTCTTCAATACGACTCTGCGCCTTCTTAATTTCAATATTTCAAAGCTCTATAGCCAGCATCGCCATCTTGATTTTTACTGCCTTATTTTTCGGCAGCATGCCTTTTGTTTTTGTTTTCCATAGAAAGTTTTACTGCGCTGCTTACCCAACAACCAATATATTGTATATTGTACCGGAATATCTTTAAAGCATGCGGCAAAACTGAAGCAACATTGTGATGCTCACATTGAACCGTTGCATATGTCCGTATCGTGTAAAATCCTATAAATTAATATTAAATAACGATTGTCGTTGAATAATGTGTATCTAGTTAAAAGTTTGTTTTAACGACTTCCTAAGCTAATTAACTGCATTTTCCACATACGACTCTCACTTTAACCATAACACGACTATCGTTGCACACGAAAACCCTTTTGGCACATCTGTCAGCCATCATTTTCCCATGAACGAAGGAGCATAATTAAAACTGTTTTTTTTTTTTGTTGTCAATAGACTCGTGTATGGAGGTCGTAGTCAGAGCAACCCTTTATCATACCTTCGTGAAACCTTGATCCTTTAATAATGCAATTCAATTGACAATTTTGCTATAGCTTAATTACACTACTTCCCGTTATGGTGCCTGTTTTTAGTGTGATGACATTAGGGCTGTCCTGCTTATGGTCGTAGATGTTATTATGTTTTCAAACAAACAAAATTTCAACATACCTCCTATATACATATGTGTATGCCTAGAGCTATTCCATTACAAGTCTTACATTTGAGTATGATAGAGCTGAATAGATATTTTGTTCCAGAGGGGCTTACAAGGGGTTTAATTGACGACATTCACAATTATGATGGTGATGTCATTAGGACGTTGAAAACTAAATTCATACGCCAACGTCGTCGTTGCCGTCGTAGCCGCTACAAAGTACCTACCAAACAACCAGTACCAGATCCAGCATAGAAACAGCATTCCAAATAAAATAGAAGGATCAAGTTTCCCGTTCCATATGATATCCTGTGATGGCCATTGTTTGAAATAACTTCATTAGGTTCTTCTGTTAAGTTTTGTGTGTGCATTGTAATGACGAGGACGACGAAGGCTACAACGACCAACGGTATATGCTGATGATAGATGTTAAGGCAATTAGATTAGACAGGCAAAATAAGATTAATTAGGGACATGAGTATCCCAATGGGCCATGGTGGAGCTCATTAAAAGTGGATTTTGTAGCTCGCAATGATGGGTGGTGACTCCGCAAGAGGCTTTCAGTTTTAACTTTTATAGCCAAGGAATATTTAATGTAAAAAAAGTTTCTATATTATAATAAACTAACTTTCAGTTTTCTTTTTGTTACTTTATTTAATTTTTGGTGGTTTGACTTTGTAAAAGTTTTGATCCTCTTGATGACTTAAATTTTTTAGAAAATCATCCGATGAAGAAAACCTCTCTGCCATCAAACTATTTGTTGGTGAAAAACTTTCTTATTCTTATACCAACTTTATGTATAAATAAAAACATCTTTATGTTAAAATTTGTTAATCCATCAAAGTTAACGGTTTCATATAAATGTTGATTTTTTTTTTCTCTGTACACAGACACACACTTATGATTGTGTGAGTTTTATTTTTTATTTGAAAGTTAAAAACTTTCCAAAAAGGTCAGTAGATAATTTGTCACAAAAGATTTTCCATTGTGACAGACAAAGGTCAAATCACATGAGCTTGATGAAAATGTTCTTGGTATACATATTCACTTGACATTCCCCTAATTCCACTTGAATAACCTCATCTCATCACTCTGCCTGTCTTATCAAATTGTTGTAATGTATCACTTGAAGAATTTCAACCTCTCGCAGTCACCTGCCAGAGAGTTGAGTTTTAATTTGAAGGGCTATTGACATTTTTGTGTGACTTTTTTAACGTAGGTTTTTTTTCAAATAGACAGATAAAAGAGAATAATGATACATAGTCTTAGAAGTGACGTAATGGGAAGAGTAGCAGTAGTACAATAAATGCCAATAAACGAAAGTTTTAATACAAATAAAAGTATCTGCTGGAGAAAGATGATGTTAGTTCAGTTTGTAGGTAGTCCCTATTGCCGAACTTTAAAAGTAAGGAATAGTATAATCCGTTAGTATTTAACGAAACTAAATTAATATAGCGGTACTATGTTCAGCTGTATTACAAATTAAATCGATTCAGATGTGAGACGCATTTTACATTTCTAGAAGTTGGAACTTGAGAAACTTTACAATTTGAACGGATTTTTCAAAAAGTGTTTGAATACTAAGTGTTTGTAGACTAAGAGCCCAAGAGCAGATTTTGGGTATGAGTGATAGCATTAAATGGTTGGTATTTGTGAAAGGTCTTTTGATTGTTTGTATAAGATGTCGAGTTCTTTCAGTAATAGCTGGGGCGTTTGGAAGTTAAAGTGCAACCACATTGCAGATTTCTGAATAATTTTGATACCAACAATAATTTTTGTCACAAGGACATATCTTCCTTGTATGTTACCAAAAAGTTTGTTTCAAGTCAATTCACATATTTTCATTTACCCGTAAGATCCACTAAAAATTCATACTTTTGTGTGCATATTTCCGATAGATGGAAACTAGTCAACCGTCTTGAAATTAACTTTCTAGTAACCTACAAGGAAGATCTTTGTGTTATTTTACATTGAGCATTTTTATTGCACTGTATCTTCTAAACGCCCCAGCCATGGGCAGCAAGAACTCAAAATCTCATACACACAATCAAAAGATCTTTTCGAAAATACCAATAATTTTTTGCACACAAAATCACACCCAAAATCTGCTGTGGGCTCTAGGTCTACTAGATTATAGAATGTTCGCAACTAAGCCAACCTATTCTCTCCGTCTGCAGGCTTTAAGTGTCATAACCAGTTTCATTCTCATTCTATCAAAAGCAGGATAGTTAGTTAAGATTGATTTTGACATGTTAACGTAATTTGGTTTTGAACTGAAGTGAATCGATGATTGTTAAAACAAAAGTAAAATTTTTATTTTTTTTAAATGAAGGGACAAAATTTCCTTTATTTTTAACGCACTAAAAATTTTACCTTTAAAATTTCCAAAACAAGAGCTTGAACTTTAAATTTGAGTCCAAAAAGTTAGTATTTTTTATATTAAATAATAATAATTGAATACATTTTTAACTAAGGAAATCAAATCTATTTCACATTCAATCGGAGACTGCTTAATTAAGTACTAATTAATAAATTTTCAGTCTGGTTCTGGTCGAAACTTCATAATTGTGTGTAGTTTTTCGAAAAAGAAAGGTATCAAATTTTGTCAATCTGAGGAATTTAATGCCAATAATTTCTTTGTGCAGAAATATGAGTTCTCTCAAATGATAGGTTGATGTTTGTCAGATGGAACAAGAAAATAGAATTCATGAAGTAAATTGCTAATCGTTTTTGAAAATAAAATATGTTTTAATAGTATTGAAAGCATAAAAATGGACATTTTCACAATTTTTCATAGTTTTTTTTTATGAGAGAACTTTCTCCCTGCTCTTTGAAATTTGACTAAACTTATAACAAAAAACATACCATTTGTTTGTGCAAGTTTCGATTTTAAATTTAGTTTAATCATTTTAGGATCGAATTTTATAGAAAATCTCTGAAATGTATTACAAAATTATAAATATATAAAAAATATTTCTAGTAAATTCTTTAAGAAATAACATAGAATTTTAATAGAGTCAACTCGATTAGTTCAATCTGTAGAGTCGAACTTTTGATGTTTCCTTCTTTTTCAAAATTATCCTATACTTATCCAACTTGATTTCTCAACCCAGCATATAAAATTGGTAGTTAAGTCTATTTTAACATGAAAGGTTTTTGATGAACTCTTTCACCTGGGTAACCCTGATGTTGCTACCATCGACAGACAAAGAATCGTACCTTTATTTTTAATCTTCTTTGGCTTCGGGTAAAACTAAATAAGCTAATCAACTTTCATATACATTTTTGCTTAGCTGATTATGTATAAATCTAAAATTTCAAAGCATTCCCAACTATACCCACTGTCTAATTAAATATTATTTTGAAAATCTCTCTCTCTCTGCGAAATATTTTCTAGAAGTACAAGAGGTACAACTAATCTGAAATATTTAAAATCCAATCTACACAAAATATTTACTATAATCTCGTCTGGACTAAATGTAAAAGCAAATAAAAGTTATTTGCTGCCAAATAATGTTAATAAAATCCCTTTCAAGCCAAAAACCTCACTCATCTGCAGGCATTTTCTCATTTTGTATAAATTTTTTTGTGGAAATTCTGGTTGAGGTTCATACACAAATGTTGTAAATATGCCCCAGACAAACAACAACTGTTTTCAAATCTCCTGAAAGAGATGAGTTAATAAAAGAAAAAAAAACAACCCAAAGTTTATTTTCAATTTAATTTGCGAAATTCCAACAAGCAGCAGTGAAACAATTTGTACGTTTAAACTCAGTCCCTAAGGGTACATAATTATTTTGAGTGAGAACGAGACTCACTTCTAATGAATTGACCTTCAAATATTTAAATTTTGCAACCGCAACTGAAGTAAATATTAATTAAATCAAAATTAAAATTCCAAAAGAAATAAAACCGAATAATATACCTATAGAAGTTTGGTAAAATATACCAGCAGTTAATTCCAAGGACCGTCATCTTCATCATCTGGCATTCAAGTCAGTGTGATTTGTAAGGACTTTTTGTTTGTTTTTCTTTTTCTTTTTGTTACCAAAAGGAATGGGTTTAAATATTTGTTGTTGTTGTTGAATTAATAATACAGAAACCTATATCTAATATTTTCTGAAATTTACTTTTCCTCAAGATCAAGAGACTTAAGATTGGGTATAGAGATATATGTAGATGGGATTACAAATTGAATTTGCATGGAAATCCAATTGAATATTATTTTTGATTTGTGATTTAAGGAATTAAATGGTCTTACATAAAATATTTTTGAAAGGAATTAGATTAAATTTGTTTTACTTCTTCTTATTTAATATTCTCTTATGGAATTTCATGATTTATCTTCAACACAGTGTCCTGTGATAAGAGAGAATAAATCAATGAAATCTATGAAGCTTGACATGGTTCTGAGTACATAAATAGCGTATTAGTCAGTCTTGATGTATGCCTTTAACTTTGTTTCAAAGCTATAATGTGCAACACCTAAGCTGTTGACAGGTCTAAAATGCGGTTCATGCATGTAAAAATAAAGTATTTTTTTTTTCGTTTATTGAAATTAGTAGTCATAGAACTATTCCAGTTTTTTCTGGAATAGTTCTCTTTATAGGGAATTTATACGAACGGTTTGCTGACAGGTAGTCCTGGAGAAGGACTCATAATCAAAAGCTCTAAATGTCCTCTAAAAACGGAAATGTGCAGAAAGAAAGCATTACAAATATTTTGAGTTTCAGAGACCACCTTATCTTTTAAAAGCCAATGAACAATGGCACTCTTGATTCGGTATTTTGAAACTTGCTTACCAAATGGCTCAACAAAAACATATTTGCATACTAGTATGCCATATTACCCGGGCAAATTTTTTGAAAATTAAAATTTTTTTAACTTGTAAAGCTAAAAACTGTAAGCATTATTGATTTAATTTTGAAAAGAATATAAAATTTAAAGTGAAATGTCATTTTTTTACCGAGATATGGGACATTTTTCTTAGGTGGCCATTTTAGGCCAGTCTCTTCTTGAAGGAGAAAAGATCTAAAGGAGTTTAGAATTCTTAAAAAAGGATGTATAGAATTTGGTTCCATATATTTGCTAACAGCAAAGCAAGTCAATTTGATTTTTCAGGTGGAAAGTGAGCACAAATTATTCAGGAAAAAAAAATTATGTACTTAGAAAATAACCATGTCCAGATGGTGTACTGAATAACATTTCACAAAAAAAGATTGCATGAAAAATATAAAAAGTTCAGTTATTTTCTCGGTTGCGGCTGTTTGACTGTATTGCCTGTGCCCTATTTTATAAAACACCGTTAAGAGCTCTTATGTTTATGCATTAATTGTTCGAACAAGTAGTTAAATAAAACCAGTGTTATATATCTATCTCTCTTCTCCTAGTTTTTGCTTATTTTGAAACAATCTTGCGTCTCTTATTTTTCCCATTATCGATCATCAAAGGCCATCTGCATATCAGAATTAGAAGTAATTTTTGGATAATTATATCTGTATTTTATTGGTTGATGGGTAGAAAGCACAGCAATTGAATTCCAATAAAACAATTTTACGCGTTACAACACGCGTTTGAAAGCGTGTACTATTGATGTGCAATTTATGGCAAAACAAAACCAGCTTCGGGGTGTGTTCGCTAACTTTATCGAATGTGATTTCCGATTTGCAACATGGAGTGCTCTCGATTTGCACTTTTTTCTTTTTTAAATATAATACGAATTAAAATATTCTGCGCGATGGTGAAGATATAAATAATCTTCTTAAACTAAATTTAGAATAATTTTCGTTATTTTATATTGTTTTCTATTCAAAACAAAAATCAACGACCGCATCCTTCGCAGGTGAAACTGCCTACCTTCATACAAAAATGTATTTCTTCAATACGACTCTGCGCCCTCTACATTTCAGTATTTCCAAACTTTATAGCCAATCTTGCGTTTAAGTGGCTTATTTTTCCCCAGCATTTGTGTTGTTTTTGTTATTCATATAAAGTTTTGCAGTGCTGCCTACCCAACAACCAATAAAACACAGCTTATAATAGATCCCGGATAGATAGCATTATTACGTGCTGTTTTTGTTTTACATATAATGATTGTTATACATTTATAATGAAACGTTCCGAAGGTAATAGGTAACCCTAAGTGGATGTATATTTGTTAGCTTTTAATACCATTTGTTTTTAATGGTAGAGTGAGGAGCAACAACAACATCTTCCTCAAAATTACAATTTCATCGAAACATGGTCATCTTTACTTTCCATTTGAATAAAATTCAACTTTGTCATCATACGTGTCATGACATTTCATGTAAGTATCCTTTTAAACCAAATACCCTTTTCTTGGAAACAATTCAAATGTCAACCCATTTATTATTTAAAAGCAATCGTAAATTATCTCTTCTTTGTATGTATGAGTATATTGTATGGATGTAAGTCTGAATTGGAAACTTTTTGAAGTGCTGAGATAATAGTTAGTGGGGAGTGATACGACTCAATGAATTTACTCCTCTTTTTTTTTTGTAGAAGATATAAATTAATGTCCCCTAATTGCTATGTCCTTTTGCTATGGTAGCAAGAAGAAAATTGTCCTTTTTGGAGAAGAAAAAAAAGGGAATCAAATCGGAATAATCTAGTTGTCCGTCTATTGATAAATGATTGTGTAAAAACAAATCTGCAAACAAAAAAGGGATACGATACGGTGATTGTGTGGGTGGACAGGGACACTGGACACCATATAATGCAGACACAATTAGTTATTTGTTAATTAAAATAAATATTATTACCGATTGCTTGGCAGTGATACTTGAATGGTGACAAATTATAAAGTTGGAAATTCAAAAAAGCCGCAGATAGTAAACTTGTTGATTGTGTGTATGAATGTAAGCACGTAGGTACATATTCTCCTTAATATTTTTATTTGATATTATCACAAGTAATTTTAATTTCTACAGCAGTAGCTTCACAATCTTAATTACCTACAGTCTGGTTAAAAGAAATAGACATAATCGATAAGAAAATGAATACAAAAAAGGGGGGCTCGGTCGTTTTGCCGACGGCGACGGCTGGCAGCGAATGGTGAGCCATATCTGTGAAAAAAAACCAAATTAGTTTTAAAAATAAAACAACTTCTACTATCTTGTCAGAACTATAAATTTACAGGAATTCAAATTTGAAATACAGGAACTGATTGTGTGTCATTTTCCTAAGCTTGAATCTTGATGATCTGATTAATTAAACTTCAAGCTCCATTGCTGATACACATAAGCTGTTTAGACACTAGCACAAACAATCAAAAGAACAAGAATTTTTAATGAAATTTTAAGCGATTTTCGATGAACTGTTTCTCATTTCAGATTGTTGCATTGGGATGAATTATTATGAATCTTTTAACAAATACATTTTTGAGCTTTCCTTATGGCACAACTATTCACTATCATTTATCTAGCTTTAGCTTTAGTTTAGTTATTATTTTGTGCTTTCTCTACGATTTATTTTTCTGGCCGATATCCGTCTTTAAAGGAAACCCCAGTAACTAGAAATTACCACCATAAATTCAAGACCAGATTTAAAAAAGTTCAGTAAATTTTCTTTGAACATATGTATACTTGCTGAACTTAGATTAACAAAATTTACACAGACGTTTTATTTTTTAATTAGTAAAAGTTACAAAAATAGGTATTTTTACGGTTTTTTTTCAGAAAATTTACCGCTTTTTAATATATTTTGATGATAACACTAATGTGGTAGCTTAATATAACATGGGGCCTATAACACAAAACTGCAAGTACTTGTATTAAGAGTGAAATTGTTGAGTTTTGTATGGAAAATGTATGATTTCACTTGTACTACAAGTATTAGCAGTTTTGTCTTAAAATATATGAAAGGGCCAGGTGAAAAACGGCATAAGTCCATTCAAACCCGTTCCGAGAAAAACGCAATTTAAAATATTGTTTTTCCTACAACTTAGTACTAAAGGCACATCTTGTTTTTATTTTTTAAGCAAGAATTAAACTGGTTTTGTAAAACTTATGATACCCTCATATAGTACGCAGTAAATATCAGACCTCATCATTAGTTTAATGATGTACTCAGATGAGTAAATTGAGCCTAAGCTTTTCAAGCGATTTATTTTTAGAGGCAATACACATTCTAATTTCTGGCTAACGTAAACTGTGTTTGGATTTAATTATAATTTTAAATCAATGACATCATGACTCACGTATAAATTTTATTTCTAAACGAAGCTTTATAGCAACATTGGAAAACGATAGCAATAAAATTACTTAAATGTTAGTTGGATAGTAAATAAAATAAATTTGCCATTAAAAATTCTACGTTTTTAGACCATTCCCGCCCATTGAAAAGTCAGGATTTTTTTGGGATCCAATACCAACAAATATTACGTCAGCTTAGATAAACCCACAAAACAATAGCCGATTTGATGATTAATAATAAAAGCATTCAAATATTTATAATTCCGCATATTTATAACTGAGAGTAATAAACAATAAACATTTTTCATAAATCAACAACGATTTCTAATCAGTTCCGCAATACACTTACTAGTAAACTTATGTCGATTTTTTAAGGAAAAGTCTTATCGGAACATCAATCTTTTTCGACTTGAAAGAACTATATTGTACAATTGTGTTCGGATTGGTATAAAATCGCATTTCTCTCGTTTCAAAAGTGTTTAAACTCGCCGCGATACACTGTTATGAGGATGACGCAGTTTACTCCATAGTCACATCACTTAGGACCTTAGCTGCGGCGGCGTCTAATAAAATCAAGGTTCTGAGTAAATTTTTGATTAGTAGAATCCCCCAACAAGTATTTCCTGGGAACTTCTAGGTGCCTTTTTCCAAGTATGTACCTCTTCAGCTTTGTACGTGTACAATTGACGTGTGTTATCATCAGTGTATATCCCAGGCATAATGTTAGTAGGTTTTGTAATTTGGTAGTGATATGAATGTCAGTTACTTTATGGATTGAAATTGAAATGAATAATTGTTATGGATTGGTTAGCGTTTATGGTGACGAAGTAAACTTTAGCTTGATAAGCGCTAGTTTCAATTCCACTCCTGGCTGTTGACAGCACAATAAATCAAGAATCTGTATTGATGATGGTCTATTTTAAGATCTGACCAACGTCACTACATAATTTATAAGTAAGTTTGCTGTTATCATTTCTTTAGGCATTGATCTGTAGGGAGTTGAGCGCCATCGTTAATATGGATTTTTGTTTGCTTATAATTTTTGTTATATAAAATGAGTCAGTCTATCGCGATTGGTAATTTTTCTTTTTGTTGTGCAATATTCCGAAACATTGCATGTGAATTTTTTCGTTTGTTTGACACCTTTATAAATATTGATCAGGTGCTGATCAGAGTTTTAACTTTTGGAAAAAAAATACAGCCGAAAAAATCTCTTTAAAAGATTGGTTGGGACACACAAAAAACTGTTTAATATGACATCATAAATGGTGGTGCATGTGTACATCATATCTGGAAGCTTAGCGAAGCAACTATCGCAAATCTAAATAGAATTAATTTTTTATTTTGTTGCTTCTTTATTTCTTGTGTTTTCCTGAATTTTAATTATTTTTCTGCGGTATTTCGCTAAGTTTATATGAAGTTAGCGACGACGCATGAACTTCAATTGTATCAGATTAAAATAGAGTTGATTTGTTACGGAAACATTAATTTTGTTGCTATGGTATTTCATGTTTTTTTGGGGCCTTTCGCTAAGTTCATATGAACTTAGCGAATTCATATGAACTTAGCGAAACAAAGTTCTTGTGTTAGATTGAAATCTAGTATGCATATGTTTTGTTGCTAATTATTTTTTAACGTTTATTGCGATGCTTCGCTAAGTTTGTATGAATATAGCAAAGTTTATATTTTTGTACAATTGCCAAAGAACGATCTACCCCCATCGCTACCAGCTGAGACCTTTATTTTTAAGTTTTAGAACTGATAAGGAAGTAGCAATTTTCCAAAATTGTTCCTTTGTTTAGAGTAAAAAACATCTAAAACGATCGATTGTACTAAAAAATATAAACAAAATTCAAGAGAAAATATCAAGATCTACAACTTTTATGTCGATATCGATAGCTCTAACTGGCCTCTTGTGCAATTTGTTTCAAAAACCATAAAACTTACAGCTCCATTCACACTGCAACGTATTAATAATATATTTTTCATATCAATACAACATCATATTATAGACCCTACGATAAAGTTTAAAAATGTATTGTTCTAAATTGCGGTGTCATTTTTAAACAATCACAAGTTATTTGTTAAATCAATTGCGGTCTTTAGGTTTTACGATTATCTATCTATCCTAATAATATCACATCATTGATAAGCTAATGGTTCTCAAGAAATTAACTATCTCAGTAATTAAATCTAGCAATGCGCATCTTTAATTAGAGACAAGTAAAACCCCAAATATTCTTCTTTATTTTGATATCTTTTCTGACAAAAACAAATTGTCCCACTTTATTTTAACCAAAAAAATATGTCAAAAATCACAATAAATTATCGTCTATATCTCAAATAAAATCGATTTAAATTATAAATTATATTGAATTATCGATAACCAGTGATTTGATTGTAAACAAGTATAAATAGTGAAACGATTTATTGAACTTGGAATAGTTCTGACCATGGCCTTTACGAATGTGTTAGCTTTATTGATTGTGGTGGTTGCTGCCACCAATGCTCAGCACAACCCAAATTATTGGGGTGGACGAGATACCATGATTCATCTTTTTGAATGGAAATGGGAAGATATTGCCAATGAGTGTGAGGAGTTCCTTGCTCCAAAGGGTTATGCTGGTGTTCAGGTGAGATTTTTCAAAAATATTCTCATATCTTAGAATAATTTATGTTTTTTTTTTTGTATGTTAAAGGTGTCTCCAGTAACTGAAAATGCTGTTGTTGATGGACGTCCTTGGTGGGAGCGTTATCAACCTGTTTCGTATATTCTTACCACTCGATCCGGTAATGAGGAGCAATTCCGTGACATGGTGACACGTTGTAATAAAGTTGGAATACGCATCTATCCCGACTTCATCATGAATCATATGGGTGCTGGCGATAGTGTTGTAGGAACGGCTGGTTCCACTGCCGAACCCAATAATAAGAATTTCCCAGCTGTTCCATATTCGTCACTTGATTTCAATCCAACGTGTTCTATTGAAAACTTTAACGATCGTGTCGAAGTCCGCAATTGCGAGTTAGTGGGATTGAAAGATTTGGATCAGAGCAAAGACTATGTTCGGGAGCAGCTCAAAGGACTGATGAACAAGTTGATTGAAATTGGGGTTGCTGGATTCCGTTTAGACGCTGCCAAGCACATGTGGCCACATGATATGGAGGTAAGAATAACTTATATGAATCTTCGGAAATGTTAATAATATTTTTCATTAACTTAGGCTATTTTGGACTCACTTGATGATTTAAATACTGAACAAGGATTCGCCCCTGGTTCTCGACCTTTTATTTACCAAGAAGTCATTGATAATGGTGGGGAAATGATAACCCGTGAGGAATACACCCATTTGGGAGCAATCACAGAGTTCCGTCACTCTTCGAAGATCAGCCATGTTTTCAACAACGGTGATAAACTAAAGTATCTGAATAACTGGGGAACTGGTTGGAGTTTCCTTCCCAGTGAAGAGGCTTTGATTTTTATTGACAATCACGACAACCAACGAGGTGAAGCTTTGAATTATAAATCAGCCAGAAGGTACAAGATGGCATCCGCATTTATGTTGGCCTATCCCTACGGTATTCCACGTGTGATGAGCTCCTTTGATTTTGAAGTTTCCGATGATGGTCCACCAACTGGTGATGGCGGTGACACTATTTTGTCGCCAGAAATCTACGATGACGATTCATGTGGAAATGGATGGGTTTGTGAACATCGTTGGCGTCAAATTTACAATATGGTCGGTTTCAGAAATGCCGTTGAAGGCACTTCTGTCAATAATTGGTGGGACAATGATGGTGATCAGATTGCATTCTGTCGTGGCAATAAGGGTTTTGTAGCATTTAATCAAGAAAACTATGATTTAAATCAGCGCTTGTATACTTGCTTGCCAGCTGGTACATATTGTGATATCATTTCGGGAAATAGGTCTGGGTCACCTTGTTCGGGAAAGAAGGTCGTTGTTGATAATGATGGTTCAGCTCAGATCAGTATATCGACTAATGATGAAGATGGTGTCTTAGCAATTCATATTGGATCACGAGTCTAAAAATATTTGCAATTTGTGTATTAAAAAAAAAAGAAATAAAATTGAATTTTATGTTGAATTTTATTTATGCTAGTTTTTTTTTCATGGAATTCAAGGATCAATAAAACTACAACATAACCTGTTGATAGTTTTTGTATTGATTTTAATTATTTTGTGGCACTTATAGACTTAATTCAACCTTAAAAAAATATTGTAAAACGTTGAACAAAAAGCACATACTTTGACGAAAACAAATCATTTGTTTTCAGTGAAGTAGGTAGTATCGAAAGAATTCAAGTTTGTTGAAGAAATTTGTTATTTATTATTTATTGATAAATATTTGTTTGTTTTCAAGGGTCATTACACCCACTTCAATTAATAAAAGTTTTAATCGTACTTGCCAATACAAAAATACTTCATTTTTGTTTTCCTATTTCCGCAACGTTGTAGTTGATTTTTAAGAAATAAACAACTTGGTATTACCTATCTTATCTCTAAATTATGTGATTACGTCATCCGAAATATGTTGGATATTGTTAACACCACATAGGAATGATAGCAATATTACACTGATAATAATAAATAATAATCAATATTTACAATTATTTCAGTAAAATTGAATAAACAGTACTTTGTACTCTTTCAAAGTTATTGTATATGCAGATCCGAGGTTAGGGAACATTGGGAAGATATACAAATACAACGAAAAATAAGAATTATATTGATAATCCCAAACTTGTCCGAATCGTTGACAGAAATTTTCTAGAAAAAGGTGTACCTAATTTCTTGCAGGTTTTCTGTAAAAAAAAATTAAACTCTACCAAAACTCTAGATTTTTTGATTAACTCCATGATTTTGAAAATCAACACCATTTGTTATTGGAACATATAAAAAAAATACTAATTTGAGCTACCCCCATACGAAAGATCAACGTTGCATAAAATTTAAAAAATGCAACATTACAAATGCAACATAAGTTTTGGTTCTTAAAATAAAATTTCAATTTCCTCTCTAGGGAATTACCAAGGACTATAATGAAGACAAAAATAATACAAATTATTGCATTTTTAAGTAAGTATAGCGAATGAATTTAAATTCAATTTAAAAGTTCAAGAGTGAATTCTACGAATATGGAAAAGTTAAATGTTTTCAAAAGCAACTCCAACGATTTTGATAAAAAATTTGTAATATTAATATAATATTTTTAGAAATGTTAATAACGGTACCTATGAGCCGTTTCTTTTTATCTTTGAGTTTCTCTTAAGCGACTTAACCGATTTTGATGATTTTTTTTTGTATACGGAAAGTTCTTAATAACTTTAAAATTATTTGATATTGAAGAATTCAAAATATATTTTTGGATTTAAAAAACAAAAAAAAAAACTTTTTTAATTTTGTAATTAGCTTTTGTTAAATTTGAATATTCCGACAGCTTATTTTTCAAAATCCTAAGAATTATAACCAAATTTTGAAATAAAAAATATGTATTACGTACACGGGGTACTTTTTAATATTTTTCGGGTTTCATTATGTGGGTCCACACCAGAAATGAATTAAAATCCAATACATGACAAATACTAAAATTTTTGAGTTAATACAAAATGTATTAAAATTTAATAGAAGAATATTTTATAATTCCATTGTATTACTTTTCAATACAAAATTTATTAAAAGATTTTTATAATATTACTCTTTCCTTTTCTCTCTTTATTATTCTATCTTCTTTCTTAATTCTTTGAAATGAAGCACAACGTGCATTCATTTGTAATATTAAAATGGTGATATTATTATCTTTATTATTTTTTCGCAAATTATGTGACGTCAAATCATATGGCAATTTAAATTTTATCAGCAGTTCATAGATTGTTCTTCAAAAAAATCCAAAGCGCCTTCAAAATAATGCAAATTTAGATCATTTGTTCTTCAAATTTGATCAGGTAAGGGGTACCAAAAACCATACATAAGACATTTTTAAAAATGGCTTCTGTTATCGTCTACGTCTCGTTTGTCCTTTTAATACAGTTTGATTAAAATTTTATTTCCTTGTATTAAAATGTAATAGTAAAGTATTAAATTTTAATCCTTCGGATCACATTTTAATCCTTTGTATTACATTCTAAGCTTTTTCTTATTGAAAATATCAATTTTAACACAAAACTATTAAATACAGCATACGGCTGTAATACAAAGGCTGTATTAAAAAGTAAGACAACATTTTTAGCCGTGTACTAAGATAATCCCAAACTTTTCCGTACCGTTGCAATAATTTTGTTATATTATATTGTATAATATTGATCATTACCAAAACTTTTAAGAATTAAGTATTCCGGTTTTTGGATACCTCCATTATTTTGACAATGAGTACCATTGTTCATTGGACAATTTCAAACGCCTGCCAATTGCTATACTTTTCCTTTACTTAAAAGTTAAATAACTGATGTTAATTTTTACCAAAATTAATAGATATATTTATAAAAGAACTTGTATTTTTACCAAAATTATTGAGAGTAGACTTTTTCTTTAATTGAAGACCTATTTTTTTAAGAAAATTAATAAGATTTTATTTTTCAAATAATGCTGTGGTAACTCCCCCTACAAAATTGACATTTTTGGAGGGTTTTTGTAGGAACAAGAAGGTTTTATGAAAAATGTCTGAATTTCGAATTACATCTAAGTTCAGCTAATCCTGATTCTAACAGAAGTTATCGGCACACGCACATAAAAATGTTTCGTGTTTTCTATACGTTTTATGATGTGTTTTCACGTGAGGCTGATCTTGTGTATATGGTATAGTTCAAACAATTTTTGAAGAATAAATAAGACCAAAAAACTTAAATTTTTAGACTTTTTCTTTTACTACTGCTGGGCCAGTGTTTTAAGTTTTTCATAAAATAAAAATATAAAAATCCAAACAAAAACTTTTCTCTAAATTTCTATTCAATGTTAAAAAAAAAAATTCGATTGCATTTGATTTCACCCGGATGTTATGTCAAGCGAATGCTGCCTTTGAAATATCATTCTTTGAGCCACAATATAAAACTTCCGATGTTTCTTTTGAAAATATAAATTTGCATTCATTTTTATTAGCTTCAGTTTCAATTTCCTTCAGTTGAGCATTTCGCTACAGAGTCAAAATACATAGAAGAAGATGTCCCAAGAAGACCATCAACCATTTGATCGTATCTTAGAGGTCATACATATAAAAAAGGATGACAACCAACAAGGAAAAGACCGACAACAACCGAAGATGACAGAGACGCATGTTGTGCATTCGATTTAGCAGAAGTTAAGTGAAACACACTCACCAGATATCCTCATTCTCTTTTGGTGTAGTGCATATTTTTCCTCATCCACAAGCATATCCTTCCCGAAAAATTATTTGTTTATTTTTTTTTTCTATAAAGTATCCTTTATGTGCGATATATTAAGCAATATTTTTTTTTTGCCGGAGCTATAGTCAAATCATCTCTTTCCTTTGTTGGTTTCTCTGATGCCTGAGGATATATTCACAAGTTGTCCCAGTGACGACGACGACGACACGGTTGTCTTCCACTTCCAGTGCATATCGTTTGCTTTGATGGCCAAATCGATTCTTCTGCCTCTGGGGTCTGAAAGGCTATCCTGTTTTTTATCCTTGACATTTTTTTTCTTTTATATTTTTTTATGTTTTGTTTACTATGCTGATGCTGCTACTCCTTCTGCATGACCATTGAAATGCAAATTTTATGAAAAAGGATATTCTTGACTTTCATACACCTACACACACATACATATAGATATTGTTATAGGACATCAACTTCCGGTTTGCAACGTATCCATCCCTCGAATCCTGATCAATTGAAGGAGGAGGTAAGTGAATATTAAATTTTCTATTGTAAATCACATCCCTTGCTTTCGGTCGTCCTTCATTTTTATTCGCTTGGTTTATCCTTGTTTTGAGGATTTGAATTGAGAGTGAATGTGAACTATGACAAACAATGATGGACATTAAAAAAAAACCCACCCAGGATTGGGACAAAGTAACCCATCCTTTGACCTTTGGGATGGGAAAGCATTCATTTTGGGGTCGAAAGAGTGACGGTTTTTTTTTTGTATCCAATTTTCAACCCTAGTTGCGGTTTTGCATCCTTTTTTTCGATTTTCTGTTTGTTTGGTATTTTTTTGTTTGTTACTTTTTTTCTGGTGAATTATTGTTTCCTATTTCTATGCACAGGATGACGTCGACGAGGACGATGATGATGGTAGCAATGAACGCTTTAGAAAAATTATTTTCATTTGCATTTTCCGCTTGCGGGTTTTCTCATCATGTATTTCGTTCGAGTGTTCGACCCCCTTTTTCCTCAATTATTCTCGTTTTTTTCTTTTTTTTTTTTTTTTTGTGGTTCGATTGGAACCACACCAAGTCAAGGGAAAAGGTAGGTTTTGAAGTCCTGCCAATATTACTGCACAGAATTTATTTATATTTTTTTTTCTTTTCTTTTTGCGAAAACACAAGTCAATTGCATCATTAAAAAGTTAAATTAAAAACTGACTGTTTGAGTGAGCAGAAAGTTCGATGAGTTTTTTTTGTTGTTGTTGTATTTTTTTTTTTGAAACTGCAGTGAACCGCGTGATTATGCATCCTGCACTTATGATGATGATGATGGTGGTATATTATTTGCGTACTTCAGATATGGGGTTATTATTTTGTATCGAAAGGAAAAACGGGATAAATTAACTGTAGTTTTTGTTTTTTTTTGTCTTTGTTTT
This sequence comes from Meliscaeva auricollis, assembly GCA_948107695.1. Lineage (NCBI taxonomy): Eukaryota > Metazoa > Arthropoda > Insecta > Diptera > Syrphidae > Meliscaeva > Meliscaeva auricollis. Next base: position 77,234,035 of record OX403617.1, read on the forward strand.
TACTGTTGGTTTGGTAGGATGCTGAAAAGTTGAGAGCATCCGCTGAGTGTGTTTATACACGCTTATGAGTTGAGCCTTTGTAATATTTATATATTTAAAAGAGATATACGCCTGCGGCAATATAGAAAGCAATGATGTAACGGATGATTACTTATCTGTGTGTGTGTGGAATGCATATGCATATCCTATACTTTACGGTGGAAATATCATTTACTTTGCATCCGGTACTTCTTTTATATTTTTTTACAGTTGGCTTAGTAAAAAAAATTAAAATAAACAAAGCGTTCAATATGGATAACAATGGTGGCTGATTAAAAATAGCGTCCATAAGATTTGAGAACTTGAAGAAATCATGCTATCAGTCTATTCATCGTCAGTGTGAACATCAGTCCCGCGTTTTTACGGCTGTCATTACACGATTTTTTAAAATATGTTTGCGCGTCATTAATCCCGTTTTACGAGCAGTTTATGGGGTCATGACGTAGGTTTTTGAGCGTCATGACGTCTATTTTTGAAGCTCGAAAATGTGCGTTGTGACACATCATGAATTCAAGACGCTCATTTTTGAGCACAAGACGCGCATTTTTGAGCATCAAGACGCGCATTTTTGATCGTCATGACGCTTATTTTGAACGTCACGAATCGCATTTTTGATTATCACGAATTCAAGACGCTCATTTTTGAGCTTCATGACACACACTTTTGAGTGTTATGACATGCAGTATTAAGCATCATCACGCGCATTTTTGAGGATTATGACGCATATTTTTTAGCATCATGATGCGGATATTTGAGCGTAGAGATGCTCATTTTTGAACTTTTGAGCGCCAGGACGCGCACGTTTGAGCGGCATGACGTGCAGTCTTAAGTGTCATCACAGGCATTTTTGAGGATCATGACCCGCATTTTTGAGCATCATGACGCGGATATTTGAGCGTCAAGACACTCAATTTTAAACGTCATGACGCGCATTTTTGAGCGTCTTCGAGCATAATGAATTCAAGACATTTGTGAGCGTCATGACGCTCATTTTCAAGCGTGATGACGGGCATTTTCGGAAGTCATGACGCTCATTTTCAAGCGTGATGACGGGCATTTTCGGACGTCATGACGTTCATTCTCTATCCTCAATTATTATTGAACATTTAAGGAAATTGAATGATAATGAGAGAGTGACAATATGATGCCTTGACGTAATTTAAATGAACATCAAATAGGCAGTTTTATTTTAGGAAATACCACCGTAACTCCAAAAACCATTTTCCATACAAAAATTTCTTCAATATAACCCGACAAAAATAGGCAAATTAATTTGTATTCAATAAATTTAATGAAAATTGAGTAAGATCGAATTTTTGGGCATACAAAGTCTTCTATCTTCTTCTATGATTCTGTATTTCCAATAATGTATCAACATCGATATACATATAAATTCAAATGGAGAATCCATTTCAAAAATCTTAATATGATTTTCAAATTCTCATCTCTGATTCATTTCTGATGCGGATGTCAACCAGTTTGCAAAGTCATAAAACACTTTAAGCCTTAAAGAAACATTTCAAACCTGTCAATTGACATCGACATGGGTAAGTTCCAAGTTGAGAACTTAACCCAAACATCCATTGTGGTGTATACATATTCCTTACCAGAACTCACATTTAGATTGAATGGGTAGTAGTTGGTCCAGTTACAAATATCAAAGTTCGAATAATTCAGATATCATAACACTTTAGCTCTTTAATAAAACGCTAAAACCACTTTAGATCCAGCATAAATCATAGTATCATAATGGTTTCAGGATTCCCATACCAGCCCACGTTCGCACATATACCAGTATAAGCAGGAACGCATTGGTTCTCCTTTTTCACCGGAGGGAATATACGGTAAGCGTACAAGCAGCTATACCTTACCTACCTCTTTGCAGCACTCTGACCGACACACCCAGACCAGTTTCGTATAGAGAAAAGCCAATTGCTATTGAAGTACCTACTATTATTGATATTTTCGTATTCATAATTTATTTAAGGAAACCAGTGATCCTGGCAGCGTTATGGTACCAGCTGAACACTCCTGGTCCTCCTGGACGCATGGCAATGTTCATTTTGTTATTGGATAAAAAGGGATGCTCTGAGTATTGGTATACATATATGTAATGTACCGACTGTATAGAAGTAGTTTTGAGCTATTTTATTTGCGTGTATAGTGTTAGTCGTGGTAGAGTCCTTTAGAGAGGTCTGCTATTGATTTGCGGATATACATTCAGTTCCGTTACATCTGCAGGCGATTGGTTTTGGCAACTTATTTACGAACACACACCTCTTTTATTCATCCACCCGCTGCTGCCTGTCTCTTCTATACAAAAAAAAAAAAAAAAAAAACAAAAAACACTTCAAACCACCCAATTCTGTGTCCATGTTATCCTTCTGGCTATCGCTCCATCTGAAATAACTCGCTTTTATTGGGAAAAAGTAGAACATTGTGTAATGGAACTTGTGCGTTACGAATATACGATATACGGAGTTTCGGAGTATTTATTTGTTTTAAGCATCTCTCTTGTTTTGTTGTTTTTTTTTGTTGAACAACTGAACTGAGCAATAACATGAACATGAACCGGAAAAGCACCCGCCATATCCTATAATAGTAGAAGTAGATCCATTACCATAACAACAACACCGGATATGCGATATTGGTATAAAGAGACTGAGGCTTGTGTTGTTTTGTATTCTTCAACTATACCTACAAATTTTAGTAAATTTCAGTAAAACAATAACTGCAGCTGATGATAGTGATAGACGAGTGCCTAACCTATTGTTGGTCGGAAGAAAATTTTCAGAGGTTGCTTTAATTAAATTTTGTTTAGGATAGAATGGATTCAAAGATTTATTAAAAAAAATAGGATTTAAATAAAAAAAAACTTTTCAAAAATCAAAAATTTTTTCTTCATTTTTTTTTTTTTTTAAATTAATTGACTTCACTGACCAGATGCAATTCTGTTGCATTCAGAATTTATATGTACAATGTAACCTCTTCAAAAACTACCATATTGGTGTGACTTGTTAAACGGCAGACTCTTATTCAAATTTTATTTGATTACTTAGTCGATTTTTCATTGCTATAACTTTTAACTTCTATATATAATTTTCAAAAATATATCAAAATGATGGAAATTGTGTACTCTACACTTCTTATCACGAAGACAATTGCGTTAGTTTTTTGAATAAATAGTAAAAGTAAAAATATTGAAAAAAATTTAAAGTAAAATACCAACCTCAAAAATATACCTTGCAAAAGAACAAATGCAAATGCATAAATAAAAGACAATAATAATTTCTACAACTTTTGCTCTGCATTTAAATTATAGTAACGTACGTGCTGATTCAAGAATTTTGGAGTCTCAGATCTTTTAAATGTCGCCACTCTCAGCCAGACGCATCCAAAAAGTCGTATAAATTCAGTTTTTGGTTTAGAGAGTATAACCTCTATAAATGATACATCAAAAAATCATAAAATTGCATTATTACAAATAAATATGGACCCCAGACAAAAAAATTAGTATTTTTGCAATCGTCTGGGACCCATCAATTTGTAATAAGGGGATTTTTATGATTTTTTGACAGCAAACGAAAAATTGGCAAAACGACTTTTTCGTTAGCTGGACAATTTTTCGACTTCGTTTGCAGCAAATTGGTAAATTCGTTTTAGTTAAACACAAAGAATTACAAGAAAAAGTGTACCAGTAACCTCTCGATTACGAACCTCAAGGCTGTTTCCATTGCGCCACGAACTAGATAATTTTTGTATAGCATAGAATGCATATAAACACCAACAACTAGAGAAAATTACTAAGAACATTTGTTTCCTGCAGTCATTTGCTGCAAATAAATTGTTTATTTATACCAAACGTAAAGTTCTTTGCAACAAACTACAATTTAGAGAGGTTCTTTATAAACTTTTCATTTGTTTGATGCAAACAATAAAATTTTCTAGTAAACGAAAAGGTATTTAGATGTGGTAAGCATTTTTGTTTGACGCAATCAACTCTTGAAAATGAGATTCAACCGAATGCTTTGTTTGACATAATATTTGTTAAAAACAATAACAATTTAGGTCAAATGTAATACAGTTCCTTTGAATGAAAACTTTTTCGGGGATTGTATTAACTTTCCAGCAAATGATTTTCATCTAAAATCTAAAAAAATACCGTATAAACTTAAATATATTATTTCCTTCATTATTATCCCAATGCCCCATTGTTTTACTAATGGTCCGTTTCTAGTCCAATTATTACAAAATTTCAAACACTAAAGGATTATTTAACCACTCATAGTTTTCAATTCATCTAAATTGATTGCGATTTGCTTTCGAATGCGAAACAATAATTGTACTTGAAAAAATTAAATTCCGATCAATTGTTAGAGAAATATTGCGATGCTAACTTAAATTGGGTCCCAAATGAATGAGATATGTTAGCAATATATCATTTTTGTATTGCTTTCCTTTATAGATAAGCTAAAATGTATTCAAACAAATTGATACTCCACCACCGCATCCCTCATCTCTGCGTATACTCTCTACTCAATTCGCTTAAAATGAAATAAAATTTCAACGCACTTGCAGTCCATTAATTTATTTATTCTACCGAAGAGTACATTTTAACAACAAAATAAATTTCAGCACTTAAATCAATTTTCCACACAACAAAAAAAAAAAGAAAGAAACTAAAAGTGTGGGATGTTTCACATATAGAACAGACATGGATCGGATTGTGAATGTTGAAAAACATCCCGTTTTTGGGAACCATGAGGTTCCCCCCCTCCAAACCATTTTCATTATAAAACAGGGAATGGCAACATTGTGCCTGATAACTTGCTTTACTCCCCAGAGTTCCGGTAAAAGTATTAAATGCAGCTTGCCAATGGGCTGTTTCCTTTTTGTCCATCCTCACAATCCTGGGTATGCCCTACCCAGGGTTAATCATGTTATTTAATATTTATTATGACGTCCCAGAAATGATATAAGTTATGGAATTTTCAATCTCCATTTACTACACACTACCCACACGATGAAGGTAGAACCTTAACATTTCAAAAAGAGGATATTAGCCATTACCTGTCAACCTATACCATTTCAACCCCTCCATAACGCTACCCACAATTCGCATTTTAAAAGTTCCTGCTGATGGCGTTGTTGATCTGCTGCTTTTTCCTCGTGACATTTTGGGGAGCTGATATGGCTGGCTACTGTGCTGCTGATGCTGGAGACTGTTCACTGTCAGCCCAATGGACTCATAACTCATTTAAATAAATACAAAATGCAACGACAGTGGTCAAAATAATTACAATGAATTATTGAATTTTATCCTTCCATGCATATAGAGAATGCAAATGAATTGGCCCCAGCGGCCAAACAAGGGTTTAATTTTGTCATTTTTCGTTCGTAACTTATACCCACATTTACCATCTACATATACACCTGCTATAAGTATATGTGTGTTTGTAAATATTATTATAAAATAACATGCGGATGCGGTGAGTTCTTTTTCAAACTTAAACAAATAACATTCCATATTTTTGTAAATTAGTTTTTAGATTGAAAATTTTCGCATCCGCACACACATATTCGTAAATACATGATCTCTAATGACATTAGGATTGAGTGCTTGATGGTGTTGGGTCGGACTTTCGTGTTAATTAGTTACATTTTGGGTTTTTAATCATTTAGTTGGGTAAATCATGCATATATGTACACATTTTTGGACTCAACACATCGCTTAGGCTTATAATTGAGGTAAAAGGTGACACAGGTAATTTGAAGCTTTCAGCACACATTTATGTATAACTGCACGAGCAGGTGGATTTAGACAACTTAATTTGGATTTGGACATGAAATTCATTAAAATAGTTTTGTAGGTGGAAAACCTACCTACAATATGCCATTAAATTGGTTTAATTTAGTTTCAAAAAATGTATGATTGTTTGAATAAAATATTAACTCGCTTTTTATTCGATATCAGAATTAGGGGTGACAGACCAAAATGGCATTTATTTTGTGATAATTTTTGTTTCAGTTTTGTATGAATAAGTTGCTGACAGATCGCGGAACCGCAACGCAGGTTATTAGAAACAGTGACCAAGTGTGGGTAGCAGATTTCTTGCGCGCGAGAGGTTGCCGATTCATTTTAATAGTACAAACTTGTGGACCTTGCAGCAAAAAGGAGGCAGGTCCAATTTAGAAGTGTTCTGGTAAAATCGATAAATATGAATTAATCAAATTGGTTGGATGTAAAACCAAGTCAGTTCTGTCAAAAAATTAAAGGAGCATTTGTCATTTTTACAATGACTTTTCAAAATTGCACCTGCCTTCCTTAAGCTGCTAAGTCCTCAATATGCTCGGTGTATTTGTTGGAGACATTACCAAGAAAATGTGCAGTAATAATGCAGTTTCTTACATAATTATTTTACGGAAACAAAATTTTCCACTACAACAGATAGTCCTACCAAAAAGTTTGCTTTGCAAAAGCTTACAATATGTACTCGAATTATGACTTCTTGAGTGGATATTTTGGATAGAATGCAGCAAGCAAGCTCACGTGCAACGATCTTTTGGATATCAGGAAAGAAAGTTCTATTGAAGTGGCAACACTGTTTTTTGTAACATAATCATTTTAAAAGAAAACTTAATTGTTATTGCACCTTTTCTCAGCATAAAGAGCCTTTCTTTACATTGAAGGGATGTCGGAAACGGGAGAGATTCAATGCTCTAATGATTATCAGTATAGCCTTATGGTAAGAACGCGTATGGGAACACCCACAGGGAAGGTCCTATCACCACTGCTTTCGCTATTAGTACCATCTCCTGCAAGCGACCCTCGATAAATCAGCTATAAGCTACGACTAAATGTCAATCCGCTCAAGACCAAAATAGGTCCTGTTTACGGAAAAGCAAAAACCTAAAAAATAATTAGGTATGTACTCCAACAATTTATTTGGAAAGCACTCCATATTACTGACTGGAAACATTTCTTTCACTTGAATTACTCAACCTCTACACGGAGAAAATGGTATCCAACAGTTCTTGAAGACTCAGGCAGTATCAGCTTTTCATGGCCCCACCCTGCATTGCATGAGCAGCTGACTCTCAGATCCTAAAATGACTCATTGCGAACTATTTTATTTGCACCACATATGAATCGTCATGAAATGATTAAAACACTGAAGAACAATAAGGTGGTGGGTATTCCTGCAGAGCTCTTACAAGCAGCACCAACGACATCTAGTGAGCTACTGCATTCCACTCATAGAGAGAGTTTGGAACTCTGAGTGGTTACCAGAGAAGTGGAAAAAGGAAATGATAGCAGCAAAATTTGTGTTAAAGCGAATTAAAGAACATCTAGAAGACACACTCGACGCCGAAAAAGCAGGTTTCAGCACTGGTTTATACTATATTGACCGCATTTCTATGTGTCGAATATCGATCACTACTTTACCCGTAGTTCATTGAATTTGAAAAAGCGTTTGATAGTGTCAACAGAGAATTTACTTGGATTGTCTGACGCAGGAGGGGCATTCCAGATAAGTTAATTGCTATTATTAAAGCAACTTACTATAGATGCAAATGTAACATTCTTTATAAAGAAAGGTTGTCAGATAAATTCGAAGTCCATCAATGTGGAGTCAGGCAGGGTTGTATACTATCGCCAGTACTATTCCTGTTAGTGATAAGTGATGTGTATGTTAAACGAAAATGGTGGAATTCAATGGAGTCTGACATCCCAACTGAAACATCTGGACTACTCGGACGACGTATGCTTTCTCTCCCATAGGAACATGGGTCTCCATCAATAACAACAAGGGTGGAGGGAGAAGCAGAAATCGTGGGGCTGAAAATTAACACGCCAAAAACAAAAATGATCAGCATCGGAAGTAACTCATCCGTTCAAGTAAATATTTCTGGACAAACGTTAGAGAAAGTAGAATACTTTCAATATCTACCGAAGTTTTGTCTCTACCAAAGGCGGAACCAAACAAGATGTCGACAGCCGTATTAAAAAAGCAAAGGCTGCTTTCGGAATGCTGTCCAAAATATGGAGCCAAGCTAAGACTGTTCCGCTAAGACGGAATCCGTGCTTCTGTATGGGTGCAGCACGTGGAAAATCTTAACAACTGTCACAAGAAAGCTGCAATCTTTCTTGAATAGGTGTCGACGAAACATCTTAAGGGTTTTCTGGCCCAATCGTATCGCTAATCAAGAACTTCTCTGCACAGCTGGAGAAGAGTTGGAGAGAACTACGATATATTTGCAGAAGCCATACACGATGGCGCGTAGGAGTAGTGGAGACCCGCAATGGCCTTAAGGGAATCACAACGGACTCATCAAGTTCTGAGGACCTAAGTAAGTAAGTTATCTTCAAAACTGTATCGTCGGTCAAAAAATAACACAAATGGACTTCAAAATTGTAGCGTCAGTCAAAAAAGAACACAAATTTGAGAATTTGATGCTGGTTGATGTTGTGAAGTTATATTCAAACTTTCAATAATTTTTTGTATTCTTGGAAAAATTAATAAATCGCTACTAAAACACCTCCTCCCAGTTGTTTTGTATTTCCAACATGACGATCTTTTCTATAAACTAAGAACTTTTGACAAAAAAGCTTAGTGTCCAAAAAACTTGGGTTTAGCCAAGTTTCTGTTAAAGCAAATATGTCAGCTGTTTTATTACGAAGCCCTCTTACGTTTCATTTGAAATAAAATGGAGACTTGGGGGGGGGGGGGCTTGAATGAATTATGGCTTCTGCTTAAAAGGGCGTTGGAAAATTCATCAAATTCAGTCCTTTTAGAATAAAATAGAAAAACAATTACGGGGCGTACACTGCTTTTTGTTTTTGTTCTCTTAAACATTATGCTAAACTCTATGTTGCAACAAAATTCTTACACTTTTTGTCCTTGCACAATGTTCTATTTTTGTATTCTCTTCATTTGGCTATCATATCGTCCTTGCATAATGGCTATTCCATTTGCAAAATTGTGCAATCTCATTACTTAATCGTCATCAATGTAAAGAATTAATAATTAAACCCCTCGTTACTCATTTACTGATCTGAACTATGTCAACAATCCCAATTTACCTACGCATTAATATCCAAATACCCATCCGACTCAATTCGAAGCCATAACCTCATTGTTGTTCTCATATACACGAGTATACATAACTGCATATAGCTCTCTCACAGTTGTTGGCTATATTGACGAATTTAATACACAAACGGACCTCAATAATTTTCGATTTACTCAAATTCTATTTGTGCTATAATTATAGCAATACCAAATATAATTCCACAGGCTGGCGACGCACGACGTAGAAGGATATTTTGCCATGATGAACCCAACCCCCTCTGTCCCATCAATGTTCTATCCATATCTGTATCTTGTTGTTGTTTTTGTTGTTTATATTTACCATTGACCATTGCGTTAACTGTTTATGCACCAAATTACAATTATTTAGAATATCCAATTGGAGCGAGTAAACAGACAACAAACACACACATACACATTATATTATAGAGATCCTAAAACCACAAGCCAAAATGCAAACAAACTATAACTAAAATCTATCCCTAGAGCATAGAATACAACTGTTTGTATATATGGCATAGCACTTTACGGAAGTGGCAAATGCAAATTAAACATCCCTCTTCCGGTATGTCCTGCTTGCACCTCGCCGTCGACCATTTCTTTCTCTATCTTAAGACTCTCTGTTATGCATCCTGGTCATTAGAATTTAGGTCAGATCCTGATGCTGAACCACTATTTATGCTCTGTCAATATTAATCTCATTTGCATAGCATTAAGATGAGGATATACCTAGGCCTTAACTTCTGCTCATGATGCTGATCAACCCTGTTTTGAACTTGTTGTTGTTGTCCTGTAAAGGATTTTGACTTCTTTAAAAAGGGTATTGACTTTTTAAAAGTATTTTTGTTTTATTTTTTTTTAACAAATTCGTAATATATCATCCTCGAAAATACAGCTAAAATAAGGACAACAAAAAATGTCCTCAAATAATAAACATTCATATGATCCTGATAAAAAAAAAAAAAAAAATATGTCCCTTCCTGTGGGGACGGCAGGCAGGGATAAAAAAGTATGAAAATAACACAGCGAATATACCTGCCTGCCTGTTCCTATAATCCAGATAAATCTTCATCAAGCTATATGTGTGTTTTGGGTTTGTGTCAGTCCACTTGGGCAATCACCTGTCTGCTATGTCCTGTCCATATAGTTCCCTGGCAGGTGATGCATCACTTCGTGGTTTAACGAAAAATGAATAATGGGGTTATAGCGGCAGCAATAGCAAATATATATACAGAACCATATTACCCTCCTCTCATATTTCTGATTATGCGGTGGCTGGCGGAGAGGCTTTATCTGGGGGATCGCGGGATGTGCGATGCTACTTTTTTGGCACTCCTGTGCATATATTTTGTTGAATAAAAATTACAAAACACAAATGTGGGAGTGTTTGGATTTTTAGATGAAATTCCATACAAAAATATTATGCATGACATTACCATTCCATTCCATCACTACTATTTCTATTTCAATCTAATATTTTGTCAGCTGGAGCAACATGATGGAGGAATAAAGTTTGAAATTAAATAAAAATGTTGGTCTTGCTAGTTAGCGATGTGATGGTGTTCCATGGCATCGGCATGGCGGTTCGGTTCGGTTATGATGGGAATTTGAATTTTTGTGTTGCGAATTTTTGATGTGTTACAATCTACATAGACATTGCCTGAGTTTTGTATGAGATGAAATTTGGTTGAAAATTCATAGAAAATCGCATAAAATAAAAAAACTGACAGATGATGGAGGTAGAGGTTGAAATTGCTTTAACAAAAAAGAGATCCATGCTATGTATGTCAGATAAAGTGATAATTTTTGTATACTGGGCGATTCTCAAGCAAAGTGATGTTTTTTTTAATGAATATTAAAAATTGCTTATTTTATTTTTTTTTTAGTTTTTGGCATACACAAATAAATTTGTGTTATCATTAAGATAGTATCACACGATTTGTGTAAACTCCAAAATTGGTGTATTTTTGCGATGAATATGCAAATATTCATATGAACCACAAATTGAATGACAGAAAATGACATTATAAACAAGATTTGTATATTATTATTTGGTGTCATCCAAATTATAGTTCAATAATATAAAGTAATAATATTGTAAAAATGCACAGTCTTGTGATCTAAGCTTTACCAACAACATTTTGTTCTAATAGTGTCAAGGCTAGAACAACGTTAGTTTTCTAGTCATAGTAGTAACATAGCTGCATACGAGAGGCAAATCCCGAAAACAGCCATTGGCCAATAAAAATGACCAAACCACAAAATGGAATTTCACAAACGACCAAACCACGAAATTTGGGGATTGGTAATTTTTTTTTAAACGACCCATAAATGTTTCTTGGAACGCAATAGTCTGTTTTTTTTATTTGTTGACCTTATTAACCAGTTTAATTATCCAGTAAAGAAACAATAACAAAGTACTTCACAAATTGGCGCCCGAACAGAGACCCATATAAGGTCTGGAAACCAAAAACAACTCTGACAACCTAAAAGGTTAATCTGCTTCTTTTTCAAAATAAAATTATTTTGTAAATTTTAAGTTTTTTTTTTTATAATTTAACCTTGTCCTGTACTGCGCTTAAAGTGATTTTCACTTTTCGGTTTTGAATTTGCTAGAAAATGCAATTGAAACCGTAACAACTAAAACATCGTAAGTACTTCTCCCTTGAATATAAAACAGTTACCAGACTACCAGAAAATAACACCTTTTACTACACCGAAGCGACAAAATATGGTAGTAACAGCAATACTACCACCAAGGCAGTAACGTTACCGAGTAGCAGCGGGGCAACCCGCTTATTTTTTCCAAAGTACGAAATTACTTATTTGCCTAATAAAATAAATATTTTTTAATAAAACTTAACGGGGGCCTTAACTTTAAACACCTGCCACCAATGATTCTTTTACGAAAAGTAACCCTGTACGTTTTGTTTATTTCAATAAATGACAGGAAATCGATAATCGTGTGACAGCATTTTATCGATTAAGAACTCGAAACATTTCGGACTGCATTCCCAGTTTAGAGCAGTATTTCTAAAAACGTTCACAAATAAATTAAACTTGCTTTTAATGAGCATAATTTCCTGCAACCATAGGTTGTTCTGACACACGGAATATATTTTGCTAACTTTGTTTTCGTCCTCTTCTGAAGAACTCATTTACATTCTAAACTAATTTCTTCTCTTTTTTTAACGAATTCTTACAATGTAATTTTACATAAAATTACATCATTACTTGTTCCTCTTACTTGCCTAATCCATTTGTAACTTTTTTTTATGGGCAAGCTGTTAAAAAAGTTACTACACCACAAAAACTTTTCTTTACCACATACACAGCTCAGCTCACAAAAGCCACACATTAAAATGATATAAAAAGTAAATTGAAATTACAACATATGAAACAGGAAACAGGAAGAGGAAAAAAAAGAGCAGCGTCAAAATACTGAAGACGGAGAGTGTTGATGGTCTCATCCCAAAAAAAAAAAAAACGATAACAAGCGCACATTCTCACTTGTTCACATCATTAAGATAATTGATTTTTAATTTACTCTTCTCGTAAATTCATCAAAGAAATAAAAATAAAAATAAAAAAAAAAAAAAAACAAAAAAATCTGGCAAGAAAAGCTTGTTAAAAATGTAGGGTGTTTCTAGTAATTACTTTGCATGCTTTTGTTGTTGTATTACATGGCAGGTTTTTTTTAAAGCAGTTTTCCTTCTAATGCTGTAATGGTTTTGTGAGTGACAACGAAATGACGGCAATGTATGTATCTCTTTGATGAAAGATACAAACAAATCTTGTCGTTTTGTATCATCGATAAGGAAGCTTTTTTAGAAAGATTTTTTGGTGCAAAATAAAAACATGGACTTGAAGAAGAGGGAAGAACAAATTGAAACGATTTTTCATAGAACACCAGCGTGTAAATCTTAAATTTTCCTTAATTTCACGTTGAAAGCTAAATTGTCGACAGTGAATTTCAAAGTAGGTATATGTACCTACTCTCCTCCTCAACTTCCAGATCTCGTAATTAATTAAACCTAAGAACATTAATTCTCTCCATATAGCACTGTGCAAATGGAAAATTTGTCATCTTTCTTTCTTTTTTTTTTTAATCAAAATTCTACTTCAAGTTTGGATAATATCCAGCTTCCAACAGAGGGAAAGGTAGCCTAGTCCAATTTGTATCAAAGGACACGTAGCACCAAAGCATCCGGAATTGTATGACAGTTAGCACCCTTTCACCCAATCAGACGTGTATACTTATACATATTCACTCTCTCTCTCTTTTTCTATGTCCACTGTACATTGCACAGTGAACGAAAGGACATTCAGAGCTGTGTTAGCATTACGTGATATATTTTGCAACGATACGGAAGGATACACCTATTCACGGCTAAGTTTTTTTTTGTCACACTCTCGTTTGCAGCAATCCTGAAAAGACCAAACTTACACTTCCGTGTACCAAATGTTTGTTGTTTTTCTTTTCTGTATTATTGTTGTTGTTGTTGTTGTTGTTGTTGTTGGAAGTGCAATATTGCAACACCGTTGTTGTTCGTTTATTAAATAAAATGTCAAAATGCCGAAAATTTATTCTTGTCCTTCGTCCGTTTTTCATGTAGTTGGTATTTCTAGGTACCACACCGAGGAGTGTTGGCTACGTTTTGTCCGTTTGTCGGAGTCACAGTCGGAATCATCATCATCATCATCGTCGTCGTCTTCGTTTGTTGTATATTTCCTCCATGCACGATACGGCAGTGTCGCATTTGTGAAATGTCATTTGTTTTGAGGATGAAAAACGAAGCCTGTAGCTGAACCGACTTAAACTCTTTATACATGCTCGTATACTTACTTGCCTTCCAGAACTCACAAAATCGTGTTTCAAAAGGAAGAAGATGGATGCAATTTTCAAAATTGAACCAGAACACAGATAAATAATTGCTCGTGTTCTAGATCCACACGTACTGGTAGGAAGTTTTTAAAATCTTTAAAGTGCTGTAAGTTTAAGGTTTTAAAAATACAGAAACAATTAGTTTAAAATGCGGATAGGTTAGAGGTAATAATAAATAAAGGTATTGTTTGATAGATTCCTGGTATAAAACGAAAGTATTTTAGCATCAAGTTTTACATAGAGAAGGTTTGAAGTCCACCGTTGGATAAATCAAATAAAACTGTATTAACTATTAAAATTTAATAATAATATTACAAAAAGTTACGCATACGCCACAGTGATCCGTCATTTAATTCAAATTTTATATCGTTGACCAAATATTGAAACCCAGTTTATATTTGTGGACCATAACTGATCTTAAAGATAAAATATTCTAAGACTAGATTTTGAAGCTCTTAAAAAACTCCATCGCGAGCGAAAAACTCATAACAAAAAATGACAGAAGTTGAGAGAATTTTTTGAACATGATCTATAGTCGACGCACAGTGCAATAATGATCCGGAAGGTGTTAATGTGGTCAACACAGGCTGAACCAGTGCGGAAACCGGCTTGTTCTGCGTCGAGTGGGTCTTCTAGGTGTTCCTTTATTCACTCTAACACAATATTTGCTGCTATTTTTGGAACCGCGGGCAGAACGCAAATTCCTCTCCAGTTTTCACATACTGCCTCAAATCTCTTTTCTTCGGGAGCTTGACGGTCATTTAATTTTTCCACTCTTCTGTGAAGCACTGAGAGTTCCCGGCTCTGTCTATGATTGGATGCAGTAGCTCACTTGATGTCGTTGGTGCTGCTTGTAAGAGCCCTGCAGGAATACCGCCCAGTGTTCTTCAGTGTTTTAATTGCGGTAATGATCTCTTCTATACTGGGATGTGTGGTGCGAGTTCGAAGAAAAAAAATTAATTAAGACAAAGAAAAAACTTGCTTTCTCCCACCATCAGAAGATAGATAGGATCCTACATTGTAAGAAGGTTAGAGACCTTATATGTTGACCTCAAATCCCAACCCGACTACTGTAAACTTTGTATATTTTATCCTCTTCCTGATTTAATTAACTAAAATATTCCATAAAATATAACAATCCTCTTAATGGAACTGCCCCAACAACAACTGTTGTGTGACAATGCTCTCAGCTTTGGCTACACCTTCAAAGCAAATTCACCTGTCATAATGGCTTCGGTGCATACAGAGAAAGAGAGAGAGATGGAGAATAATGCGCTACGTGCACATTCTACTTAATGTCATAAGCACTAAGCAAAGAGACACAAACTCAAAGGACTCGCTTAATGCACACAATGCATGAATTCAGGATGCACATTAAGGTCCTCTTAAGTCGAATTATACAATGATAATTTAGAAAGTTTGCTTTCAAAATGTCAGGGCATAAAAAACCCACTCCGCCAAGTCGTCTGTCTGTCTGGGCTGGGGGTTTCTTTATTTTCGACCGTCCCATTTTTTTTTTTGTTAGTTTTGTTTATTTTTGTGTGTCCATTGATGGAAACTGGGAACCTTTGCTTATGCACAAATGCGAATGCCAGACATTTCAAGAGTGTTTTATCTCTCTCTCTCTCTTGACCGCCCAGGGGCCTTGTTTGTTTCATTGCTCCTTGTCCTCTTTGCCAAAGTATACACTGGGTTTTTCTCAAAACGAGGGTTTTTGTTTAGTTTCAAAAAGTTTTTCATTTGCAATTCTTGTTGTTGCTGTTTTAGTTTTTTTTTTTTTTTTGTTTCTTTTGAATATTTCTTTTATACCTTAGAGTTTTGCTAAGAACAATACTCACAGAATGGTTTTTCTTCTCTTTCTATTTCAACATCTCCCATCGGCCTTGTCCTGTTCCTTGTGCTCGTATGTCTTTTTGCGTAGGAGGGTTTAATGATTGTTAAACGGTTTTTTCGCAGGAAATGAAACTTTTGTCACTTTGCGTTGAATTTACTTTTTTGCTGTTTATTTTGTTTTTACTTTTATTTTTTTTTCTTCATCTATTGTCCTTGTGTTTACTCCATCTATGTGTTGTGTGTAGGTATATTGTTGCAAACGAAGAAAAAAAAAACAAAAAATAAATTGTTTTGAATACCCTCAAGGTTTCTAAGCAATTTAACCTTAAATTGCATTGTTCCAGTGACGGAAATGAAAGTTCTAAACGTTCTCTCCACTGACGTTAAACTGTTGGTACATACATTCATAGATTTATGTATGTATATTGTGTATATGTATTGAGAATAGAATTAGACAAAGAAAGCGATTACTTTAATGGAAACTCTTGGTGAAGGCAGCAGCAGCAGTAGCAGAACCAGTGTATTTAGAAAATGGACGATTGTGCAATTTGAAAATGGTTTCCGAAAGTATTCATTTGGACAAATTGTAGATTGGCACTTTAAGGTAACGAGGATTTTGTAATGTGTTTTAAAGATATTTATGAATTTAATGCGGTTAACGGCAATTGTGTGCTATATTCCCATCATAATGACAGAAGAAGTGTTTGGTTTCAGTTTAAGGAATAAGCAAATGATCATCGGGACTATTTCTTTAACCCCAAACGGTGTCAAAAGTTTAAAGATGTGATCCAAACATTATTAACCAACATGTGACGGATATTGGGTGTAATTTGACAATTTCATCTATTAAGTCAGCATTTTCCTTACGTTATTACTTTATGGCTTCATAGTTATTCAAAATCCATCAAGAAGTAAATAAAAATAAACAATTGGGAAGTTGAGTACTATGCCACGAATGTAAAATTAATTTTAATAAATGTTAAAATGGATAGAGCCGAGCTTTCGAACAATCCCGAATAACTTCTAAATTCCTATATGGGAGGTTTATAGGTACTCGTGCAAGACGAAATATTCAAGAAAAAAAATTTTCGAAATTACATAAAAATCATCTAGAAAAAATTTAAAGAAAATGTGTTAACGCGTTTGGCAAAGGAAATGTGAACATATGTGACGTAACGGACGGCATGGCATGCCGAAAACCACCTTTTTAGACTTCACCATTATCGTAATGTTGGTCGTTGACCCTGTATTGGATCCCAAACCAATACATACAAATTGGCTATGCAAGAAATTCACAGTGTATCCAATAATGTGGTTTTTGAAAATTTTGCTATCAAATAGGTACTCCTATAAGGATGCTTCCGAGTAAAAATTTCATCAAAATTGGTTAAGACCTAAGAGAAAGTCAAAAATGAAAATCGCAATACCCGTATAAACTTAGCATGACAACTTTTGAAAAGGTATTTTTTTGTTGGCTCAGTAATTGCCGTATAATTGCCGCATTTATGCCGTGAAGTCAATAAAAATTGCCACGTTCTTAGTCTGGATAGAATTTGGCAATTATACTGAGTCAAAAAAAATACCTTTTCAAAAGTTGTCATGCTAAGTTTATACGGCTTATCGCAATGGCGATGTTACACTGCTGGATACAATTAGCGGAATGCAGATAAATATTTTTTTGCTCCGACCTTCTGGATCTGCTGTATTAATTAAAAATACCTCATACCACACAAATTCACCTTATTTAAAAAAAATTACACTTTTATGTTTTTTTGGTTTTTTTTGAAAATTGTTCAACTGAAGATTTTTGATATCTTTTAGATTACTGAAATATTGGGGTAAAGATTTATAAATAACGGTGCTTTTACTTTAGTTAACCGGTATACAAAATTGTTATTAAAAGTTCCATAAAGTATTGTGTACCTCTTTGTTTCATATTCATTGTCTACCTCACTAAGCTATTGGACCAAACATTCTTTTGAGTCCAATAGGCAAAAATTCTGTTTTAACCAATAACCCTAGTTTAAGGTTTCTCAAAAGAAATTGGTCATAATGTGAAAGCAACTTTCAAATACTTGGTCCTTTTTCTCTAAGATAAATAGAAGAATAACAAAAATTCTCATTAAAAGTTTATATAGTCTTGAATCCTTAGTTAATCCATACACACAAATCCTGGTCAGTCTTATGAACAATAATCTAGTTTTGAACTTTCTCTGTAAATTTAAATTCGTTGCTATACCTAAGCCTCTTTAGTTTTTAGTCTATTTTCACTTTAACCCACCATCACCGCACTGGTAACCATTCTCAAACTGCTTACATCCAAACCACATTTCGTGGGATTTGCTTTAATCCTGTTTGCAAACTAAGGAAAAAAAAAGAATTACCCTCACCTCCATTCACAAACTAACCTCTGAACTTAAATGCATTCAACTGTTCATCATTCTATGACCAATTGCCCAAAACCAAACTAACAATGCCGAAAACTATTTTCACTTTTGCCCAGTTCCATTTTGGCAAGCAACAACCAATACCATCGTCAGCATCATCCTCAGTGTTATACTGGCCCATCCGAATAAAACATGGAAGAAATGTTCCCAAACACATAACTTGCAGCTGATTTTTGGGCAATCTCTCCCCTTTCTATCCCATAAATGCACTATGCAAACAGTTTCAATCTAAACTTGGCCATCAAATCCTTAAATTCCCATCTGGTCGGGCTTAAATCGTTTGAACAGAACGGCCGGCCTTAGCAATGGTTGGTTCGTGGTTGATTCCGGTTTGGGGAGCATTTAAATAAACTCTCTTTCTCTTTAACCCATACCCACACTGCTCTCTGTCCCCTTATTTCGACACCCACCACCACCCTCCTTCCGCAATAAGGGAATGAATTTTATCTATTTCGAAAGCCCTCCATCGACCACAAGCCAGAATAATGATTCCCCAAAGATTAGCATTAATTCGGTGGATCGTCCTTCGGTTCGTTTGGTTTGTGCCCTCGCTCGCCCTGGCATATACCCTTACTCAAGTTTTCCCAAACTAAAAATTCAATTCAACAAAATTCCTTCGAGGAAGTTATGTCCTGTGTGCTTCTGCTGGTGCTTCTGCTTCTGGTTCGTCGTCGTCAGCTTGGTTCGGTCGTTGTCCTCGCTCGATGCTCCTGCTCATCTGTGTCTGTTTTTCTGCCAGTGGCCTCAATTATGTGAATTGCTTTCGTCATTTTGAATGGGGCATACCTATTCCTGCCGCATTCCACCCCTGCTCCTTTTAAGTTCTTGGGAATTGACCGTACCTATACCAACGTAGTGTATAAATCTTCGCATTCAATTGCACACAATCAATCCTGCAATCCTGGATTATGCACGTACACTATGTTGGTTAATGTATGAGTCTATAGGTACATATTCTTGAAGAGTGAAGAAATTTATTCAAAAATTTCGGGGTTATACAGACCCTAAAAGTTTTAATCCGTTTTCCTTATCAAAGTTATCTTAACGAGGCCACAAAGTTTTCTTTGAAAGTCTAACGGTGCGGTTGTGGGGGTGTTGAGAGTATATATGCGGTCGATGTGATGGCGGCGCGTACACATGTAAAGTTTTGATTTGAAAATTTAATCCTGTGCCAAGGATCACAAGGGCACACGGTTAAGGTGGGGGGTGGCTTGGATAACGATATAGAGACACGATAGGTATAATGTAGACTCTTTTGGATTAGTATACCTTCGCATTCGCATATATCTACAAGAGTGCGTGCGTGCCTCGTTTGTGACTTTGTGAAAAGTTCTTACGTGGAAAGTCGTGCTGAATGAATCGAATAAATTCCCAGGATTATCTCCTCAGGTAAAAGACGAGGGTTACACTGAATGGAATGGGGTCTGCGTATATATGGGTTCATGGTTGGAACGTTGCTTTGTATAATTTTATGAGTTAAGCAGAATTTCACTGCGCTGCAAGGCTTAAATGGGTTGACACTTGACGCTGGGGAACGTCTGTGTATTTAATCATATGATGAAAAAAAAGCAGAAGAGTTGATGACACAAAGGAAAAGCACAAACATACTCGTATCTCAGTGCAGAGAAATTAAGCTTATGCAAATCTAAGAGTTTCCTTTAAATTTGTATTTTTTTTTTCATTTGTGTGTAACCTTGAATATAAAATTATCCTTATATCGTTTATGATATGTGAAGATGTGTGCTTCCTAGACTTTGTGATAAGCTCCAGGGAGAGAAGAGTGCATTCAATTTGATGGCGGTACGTTTTACCTATGTAAGAGAATGCTCGTGTATTTGATGATTATAATTTAAATCCACAAAGCAATAAAGGTTCTATAGCTCCTCATACATTTGTTCATATCTACGAAATACGACAGACGACTTTCCAAGAACTTGTTTTTGTGTTCTCGAAGTCTCATATACTTTCTACCGATCGCTGATTTCTCCATGACGACCCACCAGCCAATCGCAATACTTCTCACATCTCCTATCCACTCAAGAAACCAGTGTGACTTAGAAACACAAAGTTAAGGGCACTGGCTGACATTATTGCACATTTGACATGCCACACACTTGATATGCCATAACTCATTTGTACATTTCCTAGGTCTATAGCTGTTTGAAGACTCCATCAACTCCATTAAGATCGCACTGAGAGGACAAATCGATTGCGGCAAACGAAAATAATGCCGAAATGACTATTTTGTTTGCTGGACAATTTTTCGGTTTTGTTTGCAGCAAATTGTGTAAATTCGTTTGGCTTAAACACTTTCTGCAAACGATAGAACAAAAAGTTTAGCGTAAAGTAAAACATGTGATTTGAACCGGCGGCGGCGACCTCTCGCTTACGAGGCGAGTACCTTGCCATTTCGCGACGGATTGTATAAATTATCATTGGCGTAGAATGCATATTTGCAAAATGAGAGAACGAATCGTTTGTGTCAAACGACTTTTCGTTTGTTGGATAGAAATTTATCGACTTCAACTTCGTTTTGCAGCAAACTCTTAAATTCGTTTTGATGAAACAATTTATGCAAACTAATAAATAAAAAAAAAGGTCTGCGTTTCACCGGTTGTTGAACCTGTAACCTATTGATTTCGAACAAATGCTGCTGCTATTGCGCCAAGAACTGGATTACTTTCGTGTAGCATAGAATTCATATGACCAGCACAGGCCAAGAGTCAACTTATTGAGAAAATTTATTTCCTGCAGTTATTTAAACCAAAAGTGAAGTTCTTTGCAACAAATTACTTTCTGGAGATGTTCTTCGCAAACTATTCATTCGTTTGCTGCAAACAATAGAATTTTCTAGTAAACGAAAAAGAAGATCGTCAATTTTAAACCGGTAACTGTTAGAGTATTTTTGAATACCAACATTTGAAAAAAAAAAAATCATCCAAATCGGAGCAGTTTCGCCTGGTTTCGAGATAATTTGCTTCAGTTACTCCACTATTGAGTAAACAAGCAATTTTTCCCGTACCTAATTCTGTTTTGTTATGGAAAAATTTGTCGTTTAACATATTTATTTTTAAAAGTTGTTAAAAAAATGGTCTTTTGCCCTTGAACGGCGATGTTTTCAACAAAAATTGCTCTATCGCATACTTTCAAAGTATATTTCAATTCGTTAAATTTAATAATCAGCTGTAAGGTCCCTAATTGGAGCATTTGAGTTTTGAATATGTTTGATCTTGAATAATGTTAAATGCTGCCAAGGTTCCAAGTGCTTCATTTAAACAAATTATTGCATTTAACCAATTTTCTTTTGCTTAAATCTTCTTCAGATACACTCGTACTTTTCCACAATTCCCTAACAGTTCAATTGAATCAAATAACTACTTTTATCCCATCACTAAAGAAACTTTTCTCTTTATTATTTTAGACTACCTGGCAAAGTTTGAAGCAATATTTTTTTATTGCACTCATTAATATTGCTTGACTTAATTGAAAAGGGACGCCCATAGCCCAACAATGGAGAACGACGACGACGGAAAGAACGTGAACGATGAACGTGTAATTGAAAAATGTGACGTTGCACAAAATTTAATAAGAAAACCGCACCCATTGCTTTTCTGCTTCCAACTGCGAACACCCATGTTCTCCACAACCACCTGAACAGGACCTTCAGAACCAACAGCACCCAACTATTAATATAATGCTTTGCAGGTGACAATTTTCAAAGTCCTTATTCTCTCTCTTCTATTATAGAGAGCATCATGCATGAATGAGAGTCAATTTATTTTTGTTCATCAGGAGGAAGATGCTGTTCCTTGTGGGTGGTCCTCGTCCTCATTCTAATCGTCCTCTTT
Source organism: Meliscaeva auricollis (assembly GCA_948107695.1). NCBI lineage: Eukaryota > Metazoa > Arthropoda > Insecta > Diptera > Syrphidae > Meliscaeva > Meliscaeva auricollis. The sequence goes on from OX403617.1 coordinate 77,256,179, forward strand.
GCCTTTTAAGCGAGTTTTCTTCCTTCATGACAGCAATTGAAATCACCTCCAGAGCTCAGTTGGTTGAAAATTGAAACCATTCAGAAAATGTTCGTTTATACCAATAAATACGCACTCGATAAATTTTTCTTTTCTTCAAGTCTTTTTCTCTTTCTCTCTCTTCATGCTTAAAGTCATTCTATATATGGAAGAGTTCATTCCGTTTGCTACGTGATCTGTGTGCCAAAAAAAGATTTCTTTCCGCTTTATTGGACCGACACAACTGCTTTAAGGTTAACAACAATACTACAACTATTATAGAAAAGAATGGACGAAACTTTGTGTCACATTGGTCCTCCAGTATGTATGCTTCTCTTTCAATCAACTTCCCTCTTGAATTCAACTTAAACTTTGCCACAAACAAACGAAGCAAAAAGGGAAACCTGCACCCAAACCTCGCACAAAGCAAAACCTTAGCAGAACTAACAGAAAGAAAATAATAAAATGAAAATCAACCGAAAATTACTAGAATACCAAACCAGTAAGAGACTAATGGTGAATGAATATATGTACGCCATTTTTTCGGTCTCTCTCACGGACTGGACCCCCTGCCCCTACCCATACAACTAGTTGGCTTTTAAGAATGTTGGTTGTTGTCAATGCGGTATTCTCGTCACCGCTGCTGTCACCATTGGCATAAAGTCTCGAACAGCAGGACTTGACCATTTGCACCACAAAATGTCTGAAAAGCAAGGACCTAAACTCGCATGTCTATCTGTGTGGTGATGTGTTTTTTGTTTTAAAAGGAATTTTTCTTCTGTGAAATGTTAGCTTTGTTTAACGTTTTCATATTGTGGTCAACGAATTTATGAGACTCAGTTGCAGTATCGGTAGCCCCCCCTGTGGTGTGGGTGGCCCCTATATATTCATATGGCAACTGATTTAACATTTGGAAAACAGTAAAAGGCAATTTGAACAGAGGATGACAAAGATTTGTGATGAATTTATTGGTTTTGAACTTCAAGAAATTTGGTTTCTGAAGCAGGAGGAGTAGAGTTAGATTTTATTTGAGTTTTTCTTCTTTATAAGAGGTTAATAATAATTATTACCAAAAATTATATGCCTTCATTATGAATAGAGACTAGGCAAACCATTGGTAAGATGCAATATCATGAAGAAGAAATATTGTCACCTTCGTGTTACCCAGGGGTTCTAATATAGTACCTGCAGATCAGTCAGAGCTATGTGCTGTTATTCCCTACGATCCGTAATAATTTCTGCTGATTCAGTAGAGCCATTGATGGATGGCTTCTTTTTCTGCAAAATCCTGAATTCCATCGCTTAAATCTCGGTTTTCATCGCTCAAATCAGGGATCGGTTTGATAAATTACGGGTTCCTCTTGAAAAATCACCGGTTGCCTCTATTTATTCATATATCTTTCTGATAAACTAAACTCTAAACTCTGTTTAACTTGAATGTTGTGCTAAGCGATCGATCCGATGTGTCAACAGTCCTAAAGAACTGGAATTAAAAAAAATAAATAGGGAACCGAAAAGTTTGTTAGATGAAATTATTGTGATTTTTTCCGCAGTTCATAATTTTGTTTACAAATTCACAGTTAAAGATCAGAGGTTTAAATCACTATGAATACAAAATCACAGTTACGATTTGTGCTTAAAAAATCACGACTTTGCTCATCTCTACGACTCTCAGATAAAATTCACGGGATGCTGCATTGAAATCAAGAGTTTCTTCAGTGAAATTATAAGTAGCTTTGATTGGTTTAAGCTTTTGATTTTCTCGTAGAATTTCGGATTGCTTAGGAAAACACGGATTGCTCTTATAAACTCATCATAGATTGGTCAAGAACATCACGAGTAGCTCGATCACTTCCGTAAAAATATGAATTCGTCAAGCAAAAATCAAGCATTAGTCCGGTGAAATCAGGGACTACCTATGGTAAAAGCACTGATTGGTTTTTCAAATCACCGAACACTTCGGTAAAATCATAGTTTACCCCAGTAAAACCACTTATTTCCAAATCAAAACTACTCACAGGATTTTCACTGTATTTCCGTACATTAAAGTGCGTTGTCTTTTTATAATAATGACACTTCCATAATTATTCAATACTGAAGAACTTATTAATTTCTGACTAGCTTCAATTCCATTTATAAGTTATTATCAGTTACCGCACCACCTTCCCATTTAAAAATGACTGAAGTCTGCCTAATCCTCCAATCATAGTCCAAAAATTAGCTCTACAACAACTGCTACTTGGACAGTTACGGTTTAAAGTTAAAAACAACAAAAATAATAGAACAAGAGAGTAAAAGTGGTGACACATGTGTGCTCAAATAAAATACAATACAAAAGCGGCAGCAACACAAAAGGACTAGGTAAATATTATTTAGCTTAAAAAAAAAACAACATTTTCCCTATATTATCCTTTTTATGTGCCTACAGCTGATGGTCTATCACTAGAGTCCTTTTTTTCAATATACAAAAAAAAAACATCACTGAAAAGTTCAGAAGCAACTGAAAACATATGCCAGCGTTTTTTTTTTTTTGTTAAAATAAAAACTTATATCCTTTGGCTATGAAAATTCATAAACATGAAGTCCTTTCGTTTTTTGTTTTGTTAAACTCCTTCAAACAACCACCATGATGAAAACTAAAAAAGGATGCATGCATAAAACTGTATACATATTCACCAGGAAAGGATGAATGAACCCGATAAAAGACAAAAAAAAATAAGACAGCTTGGTGTCCATTCTCGCGGTAAGGCAATATCCTTCTCTGCCACTAACGGTATACCGACAATACAATATTTCCTCTCCGTTCTCCGTTGTGTAAAGTCCATTGGATGTAAAAATTAATCCTTATCAAGGCGTAACATCCCTTTTGTACTAAATTTACAAGGATAACATTGTTAAATAGAAAAAAAAATCAGAAATAAAAAAAAAAAGAAAATCCTTCAAAAAGTGAATGAACGACGAATAGGATACATAGTGGACCCGCAGGTTAAACTTCTCTATGCAATATATCCTACAACATCAGGATATCTACATAAATAATACTCGTATGCATGAGTGTTGTGCTGTAGGTAGTTGTACAACAGGAAATCTTTTCCATTTCTATGTTAGGGACTCCATTTCAACAACCACATCATATAATGACGGAACGTATAGTGGTTAACCCCGGAAGACTTCATCCTTTTATGCATTTTAATGTGGTGCGACCCGTTCCTTCCAGCTTCCACTGATAGAGACACTGTCAGACACTCCACCAAGTTGTCCTTTGAGAAATGTTTTGGAAAAAGAATATCAACGCACTGGTATAAGCGCGCACAGCAAACGGAATAAAAAAAAAAAAAAAACGAAAAAAAAGTAGATGTCCCAAGAAGAAATCACCTTTTGTACGACCTCATTTACGCCAACATCCTGGAGTTTTCTGGCTGCTGAAGTTGGAAGCAAAATGAGGGCGTTTCAGTTCTCTGACGCATCACTTAATAGTCGGGGGTTGGGGATCATAGGTCGGGGGTTATTATAAAGGTGAGGAGCCAAAGGACACCGGGAAAATGGGATATGATTTTTTTTTTTAGTCATTATGATAAGTCCTGAAGTCTTCTTATTCGTTTTCGGTTTGCCATGCTTAGTAAAGTGTACCTCACTTAGGTGCGCTCTAACATTTGCATCCTGAAGACTTATTATCTCGGAGAGATTTCCTGATTTTTAATCTTTTTTTTTTATTTTTTTTCTTCTATGTTTGAGTTTCGTTTTCTCTTTTCTTTTTAGTTTTTTTTTTTTTTTTAGTTCTGTTTGTCTACTGATGCTCCTGCTGTGATGTTGACACAAGCAGCATGGATATTATTTTTTTCTTAAATAAGATGGAATTGTGAATTCATGGTGGCTGGACTGGGTTAAAAGGATGATAGTCCTTCTGTCCTCGATGTTTAATGCGATAGACTTTCTTTGAATCTTAAGTTTTCTCTTATTTTTTTTTGTCTATTTGTGTCGAGTTGAAGAGAGACTCCTTTAATCTTATTTTCAAAATGCAACCGGAGGAGTATGCAGAATCAAAGGAAAAATATTTATCTTAGTTATTATACAAGAGGATAAAAATATAAAATAAAAGAAATGCCCAAGATAAAGGTGCATTTAAGTGAGAGAGAGATAGTCAAGGCATATTGATGGAGGGTTGGGGTAGGTAGGAGAGTATGCTTTTGGAGACACTCTGACGACAATGTTGGGAGGTTTAAGTGATTTTCGATTGTGTAATCCTTCAGAAGTGATCATAAAGTTTTTCAGTTTTTTTTATTTGGGTCGTCTAACATTATGGAAGTGAAAATTTTGAGGGACTTAGGATAAAGAAACTTAAAGTATGGTATCATGGTTCTTGAAAGAATATATAGTCAGATAAGGAGAAAGCTTTTGTTTGATTGAAAAAAAAAATATTGTTTTATTTTAGAGTCCTTAGACATTTTGAAATTTAGATAAGTATTACTTTTGAATAAATTCTCATGATTTCATATGAAGTTTTTTCTTATTTTTCAAAAGATATAAAGTGCAGAAGTAAATGTTCAACTTGTTGGTGCAAAACTCGTCATTTCCATGTAGCACCCACTGGGTAAATAGATAGATAAACTAACAACTTAAATTAAAGCTTAAAGAAATCAACTATAAGTATAAGACTTTCTATTATTGCAGGGATAAGGGATATTGGTAATAAAACATGTTTCCGATCGACACACTTGCTTAAGCTTTCCCCCACTTGTGGTAAAAGGATTCTTTTAACAAGATAATTCGTGATTTTATTGAAATAATCTCTGAAATTATCAGACCAACCTGGGGTTTTATAATTTGTGGTTTATTGGCTGAGGTAACTCGTGATTTTACCTATAGAACCCTTTATTTGACAGCTATGATCCTATCGGTTGTGTTCTGTGATTTAACCGGAACAACTCGTGATTTTATCAGAGTGTTTGGTGATTTAATGAAGTCCATTTATGATTTGCTCTTGATTTTTTTACTTAGGTGACTCATCATTTTATCGGAGTTTATGGTGGTTTTGTAGACCAACTAATTCTGGGTTAATGTATGATTTAACTCGAGTATTTAGTGACTTTATAAACCAAGTACTACTTTAAGCGGGCAATCCGTGATCTTACCCGATCCATGATTTTTCTAGAGGCCATGGCTAAAATGGAGTGATTCGTAATTTGACCGAACAACTCTTATTTTTCTTCAGAAATTAAAGATTTTTTTGGAAAATTCATAATTTTTCTGTGACAATTAGTAATTTTACTGAGATAATCCATTATTTTACTAAAGTATTTGGTGATTTTATAGACCAACCAGTGCTTTTAACGGGGCAATCACTGATTTCACTTGACCAATCCGTTATTTTACCGAAATGAACCATGTTTCATCCGAGCAATTTTTGTTTTTTTTTTTTCTGGGGAGTTTATGATGTTGTCAGATAAATTTTACATTTTGCTGTGACAATTTGTTATTGGGGTTAACCCTGATTTTACGGAAGTTTTGTAGACTTTATAGACCAACCTGTGCTTTTGCCGTGACAATCCGTAATTTTACCGTACTGATCCTTAATTTTACTTCCGATCCATGATTTTACTTGGTCAATCTATGATTTTACCGAAGTCAACCAATATTTAACGGAAGTGATCCATAATTTTACCGAGACACTCTTCTTTTTCCTTGGAAATTCAAGATTTTATTGGATAATATCTTATTTTTTCTGTGACAATTAGTAATTTTACTGGGGTAATCCATTATTTTACCGGAGTATTTTGTGATTTTACACATCGACCAGTGAGTCACGGAAGTTTATAAGTTCTCGAATGCTGTCATTTTCTTTAACTCTTGCGAATCTCATTAATCCCTCCCCATAAAACTAAAAGTCTGATTCTGGCACATTTTTAAATACTGCACATAAGCACATCAAGACATTTCTCGTAGATTTTGTTCAACTTGAACTTTAAGCCAAAAATCTTACCACCAGATTGTTCTCTACAAGTTATTCATATATGAATTCAACTTTTTTCGTACTTTTTGTAAACACTATACATTATACCAAAAAAGTTTATCCGAAATTGCAAACAAAATTTTATAAATGTTCTTTTCGCAGATTTAAGTACCATAAAATAGCTTCGTTCATTTTAACCGAAAAGTGGCTCTTTATTTTGTGAAAGTCTTAATTACTTTTTACAGCTTCACGGCTGATGACTACTTCAGTTTGTATATGAAGATAAACACAACCAACATCATATACCCTTGTCGAGTCCTTTCCCATATCCTCCAGGAACAAAGCTATATTATTTCCACTTACTCGTTTGTTATCCTTTGTCCAATGAACCACACAGAGCTATCAGCAACAATGATAAAAATAAAGAGTCTTCGAAACAAAACAAAAAAAACTTATTTTGCCGCATTTTTCGTGCTGCGTCATACAGTTCTTTTTTCGCTTTGCCACTATCATTATACCGCACTCTTCCACCATCATTTTTATTTCTATCTGTCCGGGTACAAAGGATAACGAATAAAACTTTTCGTTATCCTTTTCCTATGATTTTTGTATTTTTTTTCTACTTCCACCCCCGCAACGCCTGTATCTTCTTCATATACGATGGATAGTTTTAGTCTAGAAAGATGCAATTTTCCTTATATCGTATCGTGCACATGGTCTCGGCTTGTCCATGTTCACTAGGATGAGCGAGGAGCAAAAATAGCAAGAAAAAAAAATAAAAATAAACCATAGCACTTAATGAGTCCTTGTCCGGATATCCTCTATATACACATGTCGGATGGATTAAAGTACATGAGTCCTTAAAAAAGAAAACTTATAATAGTTTAACATTCCGTGGTGACTTACAGTCAAGCTAAATGCAAAAAAAAAAAAAAAACAGACGAGCTCTTTTTCGCTCATGCTCCTTTGCAGAGCAACAAAATTAAAAAAAAAAATGGAAAAAACTCTATGTGGGCTTAAATCCTTGTTGACATAATTGTCTTTCGCTTTGCAGAGAGAGAGAGAGGATTTATGAGTTCGAGGCAAAGGATTTAATTTCGATAATTAAGTTTAAATGGTTGGTTGTCGACGACATCGTCGTCATTGTCGTCATTGTTGGTCGTGTCGGTCGTTGTTGGTTATCGCTAGCGTTCTGATACTCGTACCATTCTTTGTACCATCCCCATCATGTCACCTCTTCTCAAGTAGAGGGCGATGGCAATATTAATTGGGAAGCTTCGACGTTAATCTTCTTTAGTGGAAATTTATGACTCCCAAGGTAGTTTTGTATAGAGTCTTCGCTCTTCGAGTTTTATATAAATAGAGAATGTGGCTCTCTAGATGGTGGGAAAAGATGATGCAACTGCACAATTTGGAGAATGCATGTTGAAGCTTAGATGGAACATACATAAGTTGAAAGGATTTTTCTTGCCATTTCCTGTATAGCAGAAGGGATTTAATTTAAAAATTGCTTCTCTGATGCTATATGACGACTTAATGCAACGATATAAGAGCTTTGGAATGAATTTTTTTTCTGTTTCCATTTGTATTGTTCGATGGAGGTAGATTAATGGTGGAAGTAGATCTACCTAGTAGTAGATAAAGGTGATCTAACACCCAAAGAAATGTGGCTTTATTTTCATGAGAGAATTGAAATAAAGCCCGCCAGGTCTTATTTCGACGGCATTTTAGGAAATATAAAACCTTACAGGCATGGAGATAAGGCCACATTACAAAAGGAAAAAAAGAAGAGAATGGTTGAGAATAATTACTGCTAATGCTTCCCAGCAGGGCAAATATACTAAATTGGTTAGAATATGTACTTGATTTTATCTACCGAGGGTAAAAAATATACAGTTCCTTTACTCACAAGTAGCACACAATTGCTTGAAGAAATATTAAAAGAATTCGCATAGCAATAAAGATGGAATTAAGTATGAATTTAGTAATCTGATATTATACTATCTACTGCTGTTTATGAAAAAAAAAAACTGACAAAATAGGTCCCAGCCTGCTGACTTTAGACACCCTATAAGTGGAGGAACGAAGTTTGGTAAGGACCCACTCACCCCTGAAAAGAGATTAAAATCCTGAGAACTCACAAAAGCATTACAAGAATCGAATTTCAAAATAGTATAAGAATAAATTCATTAAATTTATAATTATTGATCTGAAAAAAAAAAAATATAAGGGAGAGAGAAAACATCGATGAAACAATGTCGAAAAAAAAACTTTAAAAGAAAGACGGCTTCACTTTTTAATCAATTAGCAGAGAATGTAATTCTCATTCTGTGCAGTGGACATCAAAAACCAACCCCTTTTAAGGGATCACCACGAAGATAATAAGACAAAAAAAAATTGTGCCTTATAAGTAAGATCATCTACAATTTCTGGCTATAGAAAAACATGTGTTTAATTCCGTTGTTTGTCAATAGTTCTGAGTTAATTTCGTGTTTCTATTTAAATTTATAGATCATATCACGAGCATACACTAGTATACACACCTTTTTCTATGATTTTTATTTTTACTGGTCACTGTGGCGTATACGTAACCTTTTCTTTTATTAAATATTTGAATAGTTCTACATAAATTTTGTGGTGTCTATGACTATAATTAGTCAGCCCTTTGCTAATATAAATATGTTCTTCTTGTTTCAGAAGAACCAAAAATGCTTGTGGGTCAAAATCAATACGTATGTACTACTAAATATTTGCGAGGTCTCAGAAATTGTTAAACTTTGGAGAGGTGTATTTTGGAAACTATAATGGCTACGTTGAAATTTTGAAGGCTCAAATTTTAGCTGATCCAGTTTTCTTGAACACTTTATAACGAAATAGTTACCAAATACTAATCCTTCGGGGTAAAATTTTCCAAAAACTGCAAAATCGTTGAATATATCGGGTTTTTTTGCATTTTTGAACATGTTGCGTCACAATTTTTTTTTTGGCAAACAATAGATTCGAATTCAACTTCTCCAAAAACATAAAGTATGGCAGAAATCAGAACTAACCCAAAACTTTCTTTCTAGGAATATTTTTGATCACACATTTACTGTATTTCTATTTCTAATTTTGATTAAAAAAACTGTTCGCAAAAATTAAAAATAAAATTTAAACAACAAAAATATACATTATAGTTTCTAGCGCTCCACAAAACATCGGAAATTAAAAAAACATTTGATGAACACAGAAATACAGACAAAATCAAATTAATGAGTATCAAAAGTATATTTGTCTATTGGTTCTTAGTAATATTTCTTCAAAATTCTTCTAAATGGTTTAATTTTTCTATCACATAATTTGACAAATGTATAATTTGTTGCTTCAAAGTTCATTAAGTCAAAGTTTATCAAAATGTGAACTAGAAACTGAAATACATATATATAAATATATATAAAAATGTATAAAAAAATCCAATGAACATTTTTTGAAGTAAAAATAAAAAAATTGTAAAATGTATACTTAAAAAGTATTTGCACAAATTTTTAACATAAAAATCTTCAACATTCTGAGCAACTAAAGTTATATTTTGAAAGCAGTGAGGATACAAAAATGCACACAAAAATGCCATTACTATTTTTACATATGAATTTAATAAATTTTATTAAATTTCTCTCCAGCATCATATTTCATTTTTCATATATGAATTCCCGTACCACATACTCAAAGTATGTTTGTAGTTACTGATATACATACATAAATGTGCTCCTTTATGGGTAAGGTTGTTTGGTGAAGCCCAGATAACAGTTGACACATCAAACATGTGCCAAACATTCATATATCGTTTCCGCTTTCGCACATCCTGCAGCATATTATTAAATTCGGAAATTTGCACCCAATAATGTACGAGTATATAGGATCTCTACCTCTCTCTCATCGTCATTCGCAAAGTAGCAAATATTTATGTATATTTTCGCATTTTTCAAATCGACCCGTACACAGTGCTGACAGGCATCACACATCACGGATACGGAATACGGATCACCCTCTATGGAACAGGAATAGATAGGTTCCTTCAAAAGGATTCCACATTACGGTAGTAGTATGTTGCAAGCTGTTTGCTAGAAATTCTTCGATAACGAGAGAGTAACTTTTCACTCGTTGCCCTTGCCATCTATATATGATTTCAATATTTGTCACTTTTACACCGGGGTAGTAGGGTTTTCCGTTGTGCTATATAAGAAGAAAACTCTTTTCCTCCACCTCAACTTGGGTAGGGTATCAGTTCCGAAGAACTCCTCTCGAATATTGCATAACACTGGGGTGTGCCTCTATACGTTACCAAAACCGACACGAAGGAATTTCAATGACTTCTCGAATGCGGCAGAAATACGAACTACACGAACGTAGTCGTTGTTAGAAGCGTTATGGTCTTGATGGCCAAGAGAGAAACTGGTGTGACATCTCGTGCAGCGACATGTGACGTGTTATGAAGATGCAAGTAGCAATGTCATTTCTTCGCAGAACTAAATTATCTCATTTTCCCAAAGCAATTTCCTGTCTATTTATCGAATACTTATACCTGGAAGAGGATAATCAGCTTCCGTTTCTGTGGTGGCAGTTATGTGGATATCCTTTTTGCTATCATGATTCGTGATTCGTCTATAAGTAGGTACATATGTGGTGAAGGTTTAGGTTCTTGTACATATGCACTTAAGAATTCGACAAAGATGGCATAATGGAAGAAGAATGATGGTCACGTGTTAACTGTGAATTGAGTGACTGAGCGCACACATTGCAGAAACATTTTCCACTTGAAGAAATCTTAAAATGTTCTTTTTCTTTGTTTTAGTTTTTTACTCTGTCCAGTCAACACCTTGAGTGTTCATATAACAAGGAAATAAGAAAAAGTACAAAAAAAAAAACTAAAAAAATCAAAACTTTATCAGGTGATGTCGAAGAAGTTGGAAACTTTCCTTGAAGCCAGTTTTGAAAGAAAAGTTCTTCTTGCACACACAAAACTCAACACATGTTTAAGGTGCAGGAAAAAGGTTTCAAAATCTGGAAAAAAACCTTTATGGATTGGATATTTTGTGTTGTGCGTGTGAGATGGATAAGTTTCTCGTTTCAAAATCTTATTTCAGTTATCTGATGCGAAGTAGAAATTGGTGAGAAAAACTTCAAAGAAGTTTGTTTTTTTATCATTCGATTTCAGATTTCTTGAGAACTTGCAAAGTCATTTAAGTAAAGTTAAAGATGTTTTTGTCTGTACGAAAGAAATTTTTAAAATACAAAATTACAAACGTTTAACCTTTTGACAGGAGCTGATGGAGTTTTTATCTTCGTAAAGTAGTTTTTTAGTCAAGGCCTTTTTGTATAGGTATTAATTTGGTATCTTACAAGTACTGTTCTTACTTTAGTAAGTATCACAGATTGGTGTGGTAGCAATTGCATGTGACTACAGTTAGTATCATGCAACCCTCTGGTAAGTATCACACTATAAGTATTACTGTTTGGCCTGCTAGATTTGTAATTATTATGGACTTCGTTGATAAGTATCACGGATAACCCTGGAATATATCACGGATACCTCCTATTAGTATGACAGGTTGCCACTGTTTATATCGCGGACTGTGAATATAAAATATCAGGGATTTTTGTGGATAGTATATCACGGATCTAGTTGATAAGTGTATTACCGATTCCTCACGTAAGAAGATATTATATTATTACTTGGGCTCTCGCCTTCTTCTTCGTACTTTCCACTCACGTGGGTTATGATTCTGGAAGGAGTCTACTGACTTACGTTGTTTCTTGAAATTATCACAAGAAAAAATGAAGTCAATTCTTATTTTTTTTTATGAGACGCTGGTATTACATTACCCTTGACTTGCCTCTTAATTATAAAATCACAAGCCAATTAAGCGAAGTCCTTGTATGAAAAGATTTTCTTTTATAGGTCTATTCTATTATATAAGTAATATCCACTCTATACCCTATTTGCTATTATTTACATTACCCTATTAATCCTATCGTTCTGCATCATTACAATTGGCAATTCCTCTTTATAATATCCTCAAGTTTTAATTTCAATAAGATTCATATATATTCTGCTCTCCAACATACATAACTCCCATTATGCTTCACTCTCGTCGAGCAGAGAGACTAATCAAGTTGAACAATTTACCCATAAATGCTTTACATCCACGCCTCATTAACCTTCCATTCGACCAAATCGCATAACAATTGGCCATTTGTTATAAAAGCCTTTAGCCTTAATGTCTGGTCCGTCTGTTTACCACCCGCCAGCCGCCGTCATCTATTCGAATTTCCGACAGCTACAAATATCTGAGTGTTGGCGAGCGACTTCCTTGTTACAAACTAGAAACGCCTACTCTGTAACTATTAAATCAAATCAATTATTTCCATTTATCATTGATTAATTGCGGCAGTAGCATTCCTACACTCTTGGGATGTTCACTCGAAGCATGAAACACGCAAAGGTTGAGTTCAGGATCAAGGACTTTAGGTACTATGTGAACCGAATCTAGATTAAGGACTCTTCTGAAACAATATAAAAAGCTATAAGCAGAGTCTAAACGCTTTGGGGAAATACATGACTCAAAATGGCGTCGTTATGAAAGTAACCATTTTGTTTTTTTTTTTTTTTTTTTCATTTAACGTCAATATCCTCCAAAAGTAGGTACATATATATAGAAACGAGTTTTTGATTTGTGTCAAAAAACGGCAAGGACGAAATGTTATCCTGTGTTCTTGCTGATAGTTTGAAAGAACCTTTCCCTAAAGGAAAAGAACATAAATTGATTGATGTGACGTGCACTTAACACCACCCAGTATATCTGGAAGCAGCAGAAATATATCTACACAGTCCTTCCAATACTACATACCCACTGAAGGGAAATGATTTAATGAAAAATTTTCTCCAAAATCTGTTCGTACAACTACAAAATTGAAAATATAGTAGGGTTTCGCCCTTTAATTTGGTAAAGAACCCACAAGAATTTCACAAGAAAAGGCGACCTTATCCATCTAATGAAATTCCATCAATATTGCAAGCTTAATGTAACTCAAGATGGATGCCTTGCGACAATTGACAACGAAAATACAAAAAAAAAAAAAACTCTTCTTTCACAAGACCCGAAGGAAAAAAAAAAAGAAAAGAAGAGTCCTTCATTCATGCTGTGACTGTGTGTCTCTAAAGATTTTCATTCAATCCTCGAATTGCTTTGATGTTTAAAAGTCGTAGTGCGAAAGGACAATAAGTTGAAAATGAAGGTTTGTTCTGGTGCTCATCGTCGTCGGTGTCGTGTCGGTCGTTGTGTAGTTGGTCGTAGAGGAAGAAGATCAAAAATAAAAAAAAAACAGCTTTTCTTTTACTCTTGATGAAATTCGTACAAAGAGGATCGAGGGGTGGAGGAGGGGGTATGTGCTTTCAGCCTTGCCTTATGCAAGTTAACACAAAGCATTTCCCACGAGTTGAGGTATTAGTGCTGACAGTGTATTTCAATAGAAAAGGTAAATGCACTTGCACTGCCGAAGGCCACGAGGAAATATGATCCTCATCCGCTGTTCCCACAGTCGGAAAATGCTTGGTCATGGAAATTACCCTTGCACGAGCATAAGCTACGATTGACAATTTCAACTTTAGGTTTAGTTAGTTCTAGTTTGGACACGCTAGGAATAAGACTTATCAATAAAGAAATTATAAAGAATAATTAACCTGAAATTGTTCATTTGTAAGTCGAACGGTTGGGCCGGCCCCTCTGGGGTTGGCGTTCGCGGTTTTTTTTAGGATATCTCATAAGAGAATCCTTAACTGGCGCCCGAGCAGGGACCGGTCATCAATCGCATCCTTTTCGCCAAAGGATCTGTGCCAAGGACAATACGCTCTATCTGGGTGAACGTCGCTGTACCCACGAGAACACAGTTGACCATTTTGTTACCTTGAGCTCAAACTTTCGCATGGGAACATGCTGATATCCTTCACGGCTAAAGGATGCGACGGTGGAGTTGTGCGTGCCATTAGTAGGTTTATTAAGTTAAACTAAACGGGATAAACACGGCAACCCCCGAGAATACCGGTTCCCTATTTTTTCTTCGTTTCGGTAACCTATCTCTATTTACAGATATCCGCGCACGAAAATAATAAAGGAAAAAAACTTTAATAAAAATGAAAATATTGTGAGTGACGCTAAAATTAAATACCCACATAAAAATTATTTGTTAATCCTCAAAGAGGAAAAAATACATAGTATCACTAAAAGTGCTGGTGCCTTTAAAACAAAAAATTAATATAAAATTATTGTCAAAAAAAAAAAAAGAAAAAATATATAAAAAAAAAAAATTTCAAATATATATTGGAAAATAAAATAAAAAGGTTGTGCAAAAAATTTTTCGAGTGAATTGGTGAAAAAAATATGCAAAAAATTAGCATATCCAAAAGTGTTGGTGCTTTATAAAAATAATATTTATTAAAAAATTATTGCCAAAAAGAAAAGAAAATTCAAAAAATTTTAAGAAATAGTTAAGTGAATTGATAAAAAAGATATATGGTAAGAACCAACATATCTAAGAGTGCTGGTGCCCTTTTCTTTAATATACAAAAAAAATATCAAAAAAACTTAAAGAAAAGAAAAATTTTATGGTAAGAGATTAATAAGATTATATTGCCTATTTAAAAGATTATACCTATTCCCTTCAAAAAATAATAATGGATCAATTAAATGAATCTGTTACCCAACTCAACGGGGCAGTTAATAATATCTTAGCCCAGTTGAGAGAATTTGGAACGAGGGTTGAAGCAATTGAGAAGAGGATAGCAAATCCACCCTCATCTGTCAATGAAGCCCTTGTAAGGCAGTTGGAGTCTCGTCTGCTTTCTGTCGAAGCGAGACCCCAAATCAGCCTCTAACGTTTGCTCTGGGGAACAGAAACTATAATGCAAAATTGAAAAGATGGAAGGCTAGAATAGAAGAGTACAACTACGAGTTGGTTTACAAACCTGGTAAATCAAATTACGTGGCTGATGCTCTTTCGAGACTCAGGACTCAAGTAAACCACTTGCAGGACTCAATGAATGAACCTGTTCCAAGTGGAAATATGAGTAACACACAATCTGAATCTCGATTGGCTAGTGATGGATCTACGACAGAATCCGCACCCTCTCTATGCGAATCCACAACAGAAACGGCAAAATCTGAAGGTAAATCCACTGCGGAAACTTCTCACAGTGCACAACAAGATGCATCAGACTTAATACCCCATGTACTAGCACCTATCAACGTTTTCCGTAACCAGATTTGTTTCAAAGACGGGAAAGGTTTGGAAATTTGTGAAGAACCACATCCGGGATATCAACGCCATTATGTTGCAATTGATGAACCCGACAAAGAAGTTCTTATACAAATTCTTAGGTCTAAACTAAACCCTAATTTAGTCAATGGTATTAAAATGCCAGAACGTTACTTAAACATGCTTCAAGAGGTCTTCATAGAACACTTCACGAAATATAAAATCAGGATCACACAAAGAGTGGTCGAAGATGTGAAGAACGAAGACCGTAAATGTGAACTCATTATGGCAGAACATAAGAGAGCGCACAGGAATGCCCGTGAGAATAAAGAACAGTTGTTAGAAAGATACTATTTTCCTGGCATGAATAGCCTTATTAGAAGGTATGTAAAAGCATGTGAAATCTGCAACATCAATAAATATGATAGGCATCCTTTTCGCCCTGAGCTTCAGCATACTCCTATCCCAAGTTATCCTTGTGAAATACTTCATCTGGATATAATGGAGGTTCAGAACGAAAAGTTTATAAGTTGCATTGATAAATTCTCTAAATTCGGAAAGCTATTTCACATAAAAAATAGGTCTGTCCTTCACCTCAGAGATAAAATTATAAAAGTACTCCACTATTTTACAGTTCCCAAAATACTTGTCACTGACAATGAGTGTAGTTTCGTCAGTCCCATAATCGCAAATTTTATTGAGCTACTTGGGGTAAAATTATACCGAACCCCTGTATATCGATCGGAAGTGAATGGACAAGTCGAAAGATTCCATTCAACCATCCTTGAAATTTATCGTTGCCTCAAAGTAGAATATAAAGATTTGCGTCTGAAAGAATTATTAAACATTGCCGTTGACAGATACAATAATAGCATCCATTCAGTTACCAAACTGAAACCCACGGATGTTTTCTTCGATAGGTCCCCAAGAATCAACTATCAGAATCTTGCGAACTTTAGGAAAAAGATAAATCAGGATCTCAAAGTAGAGATAAAAAGGAAACAAAGAGAGACAAACAGCTACAGAAACAAAACAAGAACCTCTCCCAAAAAATATAAAAGAGGAGATGTCGTTTACACTGCAGCAAAAGGGATTAAAGCGAAGAATAAACCTTTATTCCAAAAAAATATCGTAGCCAAAAATAATCGTGTGACAATCACGACCGATACAGGTAGAAAAATCCATAAAACCCATATTAAAAATATCAGTAAAAATCAAACTTAAAGGCTCCTCGATAGTATAGTGGTTAGTACACCTGCTCTTATGCGGGAAACTGGGGTTCAATTCCCCATCGGAGAGTAAAATAAAAAAAAAAAAAAAAAAAAAAAAAAAAAAAAAAAAAAAAAAAAAAAAAAAGGAAAATGGCAATAGCACCTAGTAAGCACTCATTAACTTAACTTTTCACCAAAGCACTAAACGTAATAAAAAGCACTTATTAATTAAACCTTTCACTAAGCACCAAATATGATATAAAGCACTTAAAAAATAATTTTAAATATAAGAAAACATTAGCAGAAATAATAAAAAAAAAAACTTATTTTAGTTCTATTTTGTCTTATTTAAAAAATGTCCTATGTTGTAACTTCTGCACTATCACTTATAAGATAAATTGGTCAATTTAAAGACTTATAAAAATATGTGACTTAAATTAGAAAATAATTTAATCTTTAAGCTTAACAGTTAATATTATATGTATACATATATTTCTTTTATTAATTCTTTATATTAAACAGTTTTCTATTAATAACGGCCGTGCAAGGGTTCAGTATATTCGAATACATGTCCCCTATGGTAACCATTAAGGAAGGGCAAGGATGGATTATTGATGGACATTTCAATCTGATACACATCATTCGCTTGGACAAACTTGAAGAATTAGTGAATAAAATGACCGAAACCGTGGAAATGCAGATCACGCAGTCTGAGAGGAAAATCGTCGCACGTCATCATCTTACTCAACTTCATGAACGTCTCGATTCTCTGAAAGGAAAAGCTCATAGAAGACAAAGATCAATCAACTGGATCGGGTCCGCATGGAAATGGCTGGCAGGCAACCCTGATGCTGCAGACTGGGACAAGGTGCTCAAAAACGAAGAAGATATCGTTTCCAACAACAACCAGCAGTACAAAATAAATGAGCGTGTCCTGAAAATAACTGAGGACATCACACAAAAGATAAATTGGGTTATCAACAGCACTGCCAATCAAGTAACTTCATCCAGGAGGGCAATGCAAGAGCAGAGTATTATAGACGAACTCCTGGTCATCAAGGAAGAAGTCAATGAGATTACTCGTGCGTGCCAACTAGCGAAAAGCGGAATAGTAAACACTAATCTCCTAGACCAAGAAGAAATCAACAGGGTCATCAATGAAGTTGAAACCTTACCTTATGCAAACGTAGTAGAAGCATTACAATTTGGTAAGCCATCGGTTTTCACCAATGATTCCATATTGCTGTATGTCCTTTCAATGCCTAAGGTTAGCGGAATTGAATTTAACCTTCTATTGACCAGAGCATCAATTATCGAAGGAAAACAGGTAGACTTACCTTTCCCCAAAATTTTGGTGAACCATGAAGAAACCTATGGTATTACATCTAATTGCCTTAATATAGGAAACATGACAGTTTGCGATGAAGACTCTTTAGAAAAGCTCGACGAAGATGGGTGCATTGTTCGATTATTAAAAGGAGGACATGCTAGTTGCACGATACGCTCAAACACAGCTATGATAGTAGAACTCATCAAGGAAGATACAATATTCGTTACAAACTTCAATGGAAGGTTAACCAGCAAAGGAGTGCTCAAAGAACTTTCTGGCACATATCTGATTCAACTGTACAACGAATCAGTTCAGCTCAACAACAGGACATATGCCAGTATTACAACAACCTCACTTCAAGCATTACCACCAGTTCTCACAAACACCACCGCGATTGAGCATAAAATCGACATCGAATACCTCCACGATATGAGTATGAACAACATTAAAACCCTAAGCAGTCTCACAAGTAAGCTGAACACATATACGACTACGGATATGACCATTCTTTTAATATTCGCTATCGTAATCCTGAAGATATGGCGTACAATATATAAAAAGATTGACTTACCCAAGATACAACTACCACCACCAGCAATAGCATCTCCCAACATTTCATCTTAAATTGAGGATCTACGGGACGTAGATTTTTGAGGAGAGGGTAGTTAACACAAAGCATTTCCCACGAGTTGAGGTATTAGTGCTGACAGTGTATTTCAATAGAAAAGGTAAATGCACTTGCACTGCCGAAGGCCACGAGGAAATATGATCCTCATCCGCTGTTCCCACAGTCGGAAAATGCTTGGTCATGGAAATTACCCTTGCACGAGCATAAGCTACGATTGACAATTTCAACTTTAGGTTTAGTTAGTTCTAGTTTGGACACGCTAGGAATAAGACTTATCAATAAAGAAATTATAAAGAATAATTAACCTGAAATTGTTCATTTGTAAGTCGAACGGTTGGGCCGGCCCCTCTGGGGTTGGCGTTCGCGGTTTTTTTTAGGATATCTCATAAGAGAATCCTTAACTTGCAGCTCTATGTTTATTTGTTTATTGTTGTTTTGCGCCATTCAGTATGAGAGGAGAGAGAGGAGCAACTCCTATCCACACAGTTGGTATAGGAGTTAAAAGAGTCAATGGTTCGTTGTATCACCATCGCCACTGATGCCATGCCACCATTGCCGCTCAGGGATTGTATTCTCTGTACAGGATTAAGGAAATTGTGAGGAAAATCACGTTTTGAGTTTATTTCTATTTTTTTTTTTTTACTTTTTTATAGCCCCGCTCTGCTATGATGACAAGTTTTATCCTTTTATTGTGTTATGGGGGTAGTACCTACCTACCTACAATATTGTATGTGTATGTTTGTATGTGTGTATAGGTATTGTATATACATTTATAAAGCAAAAAAGCTGTGTGAGCTTAGTTTTCTTTGTTCTCTGTAAGGAATACCAATTACGAGGGAGTTATAAGGTGCAAACACCAGAAAGGCAAAAAAGAAAACAATAGAAGAAAAGGCGCAAGTAAGTCGGGAAAATACGTTAATTGGCTAGACACCAATGAGCTGGCATGGTTTATGGACTTATGGTGTATTAAGATGCGGGTGAACAAAGTGGCTTGATTTTGTATGGAAAGCAGTTTAAAGCTTGAATCTCAAGGGACAATGCATTGGATTATTGCTGTATTTAATAATTAATTATTATACTTTAAATCAATTAAGAAAGGGTCTTTCAAAATTTCCATGTTAAAATAATTCTTAAACCAAGGAAATGTCTACAGAAAATACTGCTTTCAATAAAAGAAAACAAAAACACGGATCATTTCAGGCAAATCAGTAGAAATCTTCAATCAGAAATGTTTCAAATCCATAGGTCATACTTAGAGTTCAAAAACTAAAGGCAGAACTTGTTTCAGATGACGCAATCAGGCTGAAGACGATCTTCACTAATTTGAGACTTAAGAAATTGGCTGGATAACGGTTTTGAGTAAGACCCTTGTGAACCCAACGCTTCATTTAACCCTGAAGTAACAATTTTTAGTCTTACCTTGTAAAAGAAGATCTGGTAAATTATTTATTGAGGGTGGCGCTAGTCCAGCGAATAAGTAAGAATAATTCAGCATTCGTTTTTAAGATACCTTAGACACCAAGGGGCTCAATTATTTGTCTCCAGTTTTACTACTCTAGGAGTTAATTCCATCTGTTTCGCGGTCTTTATGGATTTGAAGATTTTGAAGATGGTGATACTTGGGCATTGAACATTTCTAAACTTTCAATTATCTTGACTCTAACAAAAGTTATCGTGTCAACTTTCCGTTAAAATAACGAAGTCGACAACTGTGCACGAAAGAAAATGTCTTTCGCTTTGCGTTCTATAAATTTTGATTGTCTTCTTCTGATAAAAGTTTATTTTGACAATCGCTGGCGGGCACCCGCAACCCGAGTGTGGAGGCATTCATCCGGCTGTAGCTGCCTTGGCAGTGGAGCTGCTTGTCAGTCTTGCTGCCTTGGCAGTGGCTATTCTGACCAGAGATGAATTTTCTGGGAGCACAGGAGATAGAGAGCCCCTGGACTTCGTTCCAGTTTATCTATTTGAGGTTGGTGTCTTCGGACAGATCGTGCTATCTGTGGTTTCTTTTTGAGAAGTCTACGTTAAAACACGGTCCCTGAGTACTTGGGTTCTAGGGGTAAATTGGTGGTGAAATATTCACTAGATGTTCAGCTAGCATTCAGGATCATGCCTCAACATGATCTGGGAAATCTCACCGAACCAAATAAAATCTTTGAGTTTTGGTGTTTGTCGACACTTGTTAAAGTGGGTAGGCCCACCATGCCCTTAAGGCTTACGCTAGGCGTGCACGTAAAGACAATTTACATAACTAGGACAATCGCTATAGGTGCCTTCCCTTAAGCACTATTTATTTTGCACAAAATCAACACCTATAACACTTAATAGATTGTTTGATAAATATGAAGCATAAGCAACGCAGAAGACTCATAGCAGCTACTGTCGAATGTCACTTGAAAATGACAATACAATTTTTTTTCAAAATAACTTTCACCATCATCCTCATCATAATCATCGTCTTCTCCAAACTCAACTCAAGAGCAAAATTTTTCGTCATCCGTCTTAACTTGTTTTTGCATTGCAAATTCATAAACAATAGAAAAGTCATCATCATATTCCTGTGGTTACAATTCGAACAGAGAAAGTTTGTGATTCCAGGAAGTTATATCTTTCCAATCCTAAACATAACCTGACAAGAACATGTAAAACATCAACAAATCGTCTTCTTCAGTTATAGTGGTTTCGTTTCTCATTCTCAAAATTCCATCAAACGTTTCCGTCTCTGCATAATTTCCTCACAGTCCCGCAATCAAAACATTGTCTCCAGGAATAAATTACAACAACAGAAAAAAAGAAGAAAAACTGTTATACAACTGCTAAAATCAAAGAATCACGATGAATGAGCATTTTTGCTAGGCAACCAAGCAGCAGCATAAATTTTCCCATTGTCTTGAACGCATCTTCTTTTATTCTTTGTTTTTGTCAAAATTCTAAAGGCTCTAAAAAACAGCATAAGAATTGAAAATTCACCTTTTAATCCTAAGGGGAAATGTATATGCAGAGCGAAAAAAAACAGCATTATAAAAATCGTTGTTACAATTCACACTTACTTGGAAAAAAAATGAAACATCTACTGGAAAGAATGATCAGATCCAATTTTGTATCAAAAATTTAAATGTGGGGTAAGCTTGTAGCTGATTGCTGTTTTAAGGCATTTTCCTTGGGTTCCTTATTAATGCTTCTTATTAAGAAACACTTAAGCAATAAACTGCCTAATTACCCGAAAAATTGAGCCTTAATTACTAGGCCGGAAAGCTTAAGGCTTCCATAGAGTACACAACTGACCCTTATCGTTATTCCCTTCCTTGTCGTAGTGGTCATAGGATAATGCAATGCACTTCCTTCTTACAAAACGTGAGTAAACAGACTTAAAGAAAAACAAAGGACTCACACAGAATACCAAAATATTATAATTTTCGCAGTAAAAATCCCACTTCTGATCCTTCGTAAGAAGTAATTTTTTTTTTATTTTTTTCTTAAACCAATCTTATTTGACTTTGTGGGGTCCTTAATTAAAAAAAAAAAAAATCATTATTAAAGGAAAAGCAAGTGCTACAAACTTGAGAGTGTCTAAAAAGGCTCACAAACCTAAACCTTTGTAAAATGGTTATGCATATTTTCGCAAAAATATACGTAAGTACTGCATGCTAAGGTATTCTTTTTGTAAACAAAAAAAGGTCTGTTTGATTTCATGGCAGCTATGTTCTTGCTTCTCTGTATGCCGGTGCTTCTGAGGGTGCATAATGC
Source organism: Meliscaeva auricollis (assembly GCA_948107695.1). Lineage (NCBI taxonomy): Eukaryota > Metazoa > Arthropoda > Insecta > Diptera > Syrphidae > Meliscaeva > Meliscaeva auricollis. Next base: position 77,278,354 of record OX403617.1, read on the forward strand.
GCTGCTGAGTTTATTTGAAGTTCACGTACCTGTAGCTTATGTTAGCGGGTTGAAGTTGTTGTGTTTCTTTTTTATTTTTTTTATAATGTCTTCTAGTGTCTGGTGTTTTATGTTGACAAGAAGATTTTATGCAGAATCCCTATTTGAAAATGAATCGCTCTCTCTCTTTCTCTTAAGCGGTACAACTACTGTTTACATTTCGTTGTTCCTTAGTTGTTTTTTTGTTTATGGCTTTGTAATGGATGTTTCTCTTGAGCTATTACATTGTTTGTTTTTGATGTTTGACAAGAGAGCTTTTAAAAGTGATGTTAATGTAACGTTTTCTTTTTGTTTCCTCTGTGATGTGCACTATGTACAATAAATATTCTTTCAAGAGTGTAACAATGATGAATGAAATGAAACATTTGTTTATAGCATTTCTAAAGGTATTTAGATTTAAGTATGTGCGTATTTATATCTTTCGGTTTGCAACCGCTTTGTATAAGATGAATCGTTTGTCGTGTTAAGAGAGGAGGTGACTTGACATCAAGTATTGTAGTTGAATCAAAGTAAAAGGCTGTGAGATATTACGGTGGGTGAGTGGCACTTGAAGAAAAAGAGAAAAAGTACAATAGATAAGATGATTCTTCAATCTGTATAACAAACGTGTATAGGTCTTTGTCATTTTTGATTGAATTTTGTTTGCAGGTAATAGTAGGAGAAGGCTTGGTTTGCAGGTAATAGTAGGAGAAGGCTTGGTTTATTTTAAGACATCAATAGCTAGAAGTTACCAAGTCACTGTAGCTATTACTGTCATCAAGGTCTACTAACTGACACTCTCAACAGCATCGGGATGACAACATATTCGAATAATTGTCAGAGACACACCGTAGGGGAAGATGTCCTCAGCCTTAATGTCGAACGGTTTCGATCACGTAGAGGTAATGAATCTTCGAATTATTGCCCAGAGGCACCATAGAAAAACCCAACTCAGGGTGGGTCACCCAGAGCGGATGGATATCATCAGACTGTTAAATCAGATGGGAAGACCCCCTCTCCGATGCTGAACGACTATGCGAGTTTCCGAGTGTAGATGGATATCTTCGAAAAATCTTCAAATTCTTGGCAAATGCACAAAGAGTAAATAGATATCAATTCTCAAGATCGCAAAATTTTTGAGATCGCCCGTTGATTAAGAATAGCTGGACCATCAATTCATCTGACGACAAGATCTTTAAATTCTTTCTAAAAGCTGCATAGGGGAAGACCACAACAAGAGTTGCCAGAAGGACAAAAAGGCAAGACCAGTACTCAAACTGAGATAAGGTCATCCAGGGAGGATGGGTATCAGTACTCAGACAGACGCAGGACTTTGATCCGGGAGGAAGGGGGGAGGGTGGGAACTCTTTCTAGAGCGAATTTTATAGGGAGGCAGTACCCCCTGCTCCCCTTTTCGTACGTGCCGTATCCCTTGACGCTCGACCACAAAATTTTAGGTTGGTGTAATCTTTGCAAGTATATATAATTCACACATTGTTGAACATTGGACAAAACACTATGTCTTAATTTTCTTTTTATACCAACCAGTCAGAAGTCAGACCCTTTTTTAATTTGTCAATCACATAATACTAAAATATTTCATGAACCACGTGTCACAAGTTTTGGTAGTTAAAAAGTATCCCTCGTTGTTTTCAATCAACTGTTGCATCTTCATTTCGTTAAATCATAAATTGGTAACATTTCAAGATACTATAATTAATGCTTCTGTTTCTGTTTAGTTGAAAATAGTAAATCTGTTATTTATATTATTTTTAGAGTTCGAATTAATTAAAAGTTAAATATTTTATTAGTGAAGAAGATACCAAAACATTAATTTCAACGAGGCTATAGCCCTTCAAACTATGTCAGCTAAATAAAAATATTAATCAAAGTCATTTTCAAAACTCAAACAAATCCTTCAACAAAAATAATAATGAATACATTTACGAAGACCATAATAATTAATATTTTCCTATGTACGCTCTCCTTTATCTTAACAAAACAAAAAACCCTTTTAAAGCTTCCATATAGAAAAGAACGCTCTAAAGTGAGTTCCTGTATATGTATACGTACATCCGTTTATCATAGAAATTGAAAGACAACAAAAAAAAAAAGAAAAAGAAAGAAGCCAAGGAAATAAAGGTCCACAGCCCCATTATGAAACTTTTTTCGTCTTCCGATGATTAATTTTCTTCGTACCTATACGCCTTCCCGCTGCATATAACTTTCTTAAGGCTTTCATCATCATTTATAGGCTACCTTCACCGGGAAGCAACTTTATAGAATAAGTAGATCTATGTGTGTTGGTATGTTGTACTACATCTTCATCTTCGATGTAACACAATAAACTGAAGCCAATGTGGAAAAGTGTACGCAAAAGTTTTTCAATCAATTTAACAGAAAACACCATCCCAGAGTTTGAATGTAGGTACTTCCTCCATACATAGAAAAGAAACAACAACAACAAAACAAAAAAAAAAAGATGAAAACAATTTCCCTCCCCGAGGACATCAGCACAATCCAATTGCACAAAATAAGTTTAGGTACGTTTTGTTCCAAGTTTTGTGTGTCCGTCAAAAAATAAATAAGTACGAGTACCTACCTACCCTATACATACATATAAGAAGTAGAGTCAAGTAGGGTTGTGTGCTTTATACAAAAAGTCGCCTACGTTAACTACTAAAGAAAGAGACCGAGTAAATCTGTCAGGCACAAGTTTAAGCCAAAACTATTTAAACAGAATTTCAAAACAAAACTTAACCGAAAAGTATGATTAATTACAATTTTGACAAAATTACCCTTAAAGAAAATAGGAGGAAAAACTGGAGAATAGCCAGCGGAAGCATTGGCAACAGACATGTTTTCGAACTTTTATTGTTTGTATAGAAGAAGTCGTCGATTTTTTCTTGCTTTTTTTTGTTGTTGTTCCTTCCTGGGTGATAACTTTTTCCTTATATGCAAAGGGGAGGAGGGAAACAAAAAAAAAATAAGGAAAAAAAAAAAACACGCGCCTTCATCAGAAATTCTATTGAAAAACCAATTCCCATTGCTTCTTATTTGAAAGGAATAATGAGAGAAAATTGTATATAGAGAGTTGAAAAGTACCCCGAGGAATTGTAGCAGGTACTGGACGATGAGAACAAAAAAAAAAAAAAAAAAATTGGTAAATGGAAGTAATGAACGCAACCGTTTACAAAAGAATGTGTAGCAAGAGGGGAACTACAAGTTGGAACAATTATAATTAATAGATAGTCTCAGGAGAAAGTTTTCAATAAAAAGAAGAGAGGGAAATTTCCATCGTCATGAGCACTGAACTTTGATTTGAAGAAAAACTTTCAACGTCAAACTGATGCTGTGAATAAGAACAAAGTGTATGACATTTGTGTATGATAACCCTGAAGAATGTTGGCAATAAGCATATGTTCATGAACACCACCACATGGTGTCACTGAATAATCAAAACCTCAAGTATGACGAACGTTTGATCAAACAGATCCATGAACTATGGCACCTAAATTTTCTTAGGAAAAACCAGCTCTTCATCAAAATTGATTTCTAATTTCTTGCAATCGCCCCACTAGCCAGTGAGAGGCTTATCAGTGATAAAATGTTTCACGATGTTACCGAGACAACTTCGACAATGTGGACCAAGCAGAAACTGAACCAATTGTGAGCCATTTATGGGTGCATGTCTTAACGGAAGACCAAGGTAACGTAGTACCTAATATTATAAGAAGAGATTTTGAAGATTTCAGTGCCTGGATTGGAAATGAAGACCTTTGGCGAGAGGTGTTTAATACAGCTTACACGACATCACTTCCGGAAACGACCTAAACTAAGGTAGTAGAAGGAAAAACATGGTGCTTAACATTACCAAGTCTCCCTGTTCTGAGAGCCTCAAGTACATTTGAAGATGCACTTGAGGTTCTCTTGATAGTCAAACCTTTAGTATTGAAATATTGTAATAGACGGAAACTATTGAGGGAACAGAGGAGAAATTTTTACGTTGAAACTCTTCAATCCGAATAATCAGCTGAATCTTAGGCCTGCTAAAAAGGTACTAGAAATGACGGATGGACTCTGAAAGGCTTCCACCAAACCAAGGTAAGGGCTAAGCTTTTAATTTTAGGCTACAGAAAAAAATATGAATTACATTGGTAATTCCAGACTTTTTTGGAGGGTATTTATATAAACAAGAAGTTTTTATTCAAAATGGCTGATATTTGAACTTCACCTTATTTTTGCTAATCCTCAAATTTTGGCGTTTACAGATTCTAATTGTCTTGATTCTAACAAGAGTTATCGTGCTTATAAATTTCGATAGCCAACGACGACGATGCCGACATAAGTAAATTAACCCAAAAAAGATATACCTAATCCATACCTTCTAGTGCTCAACATTGATGAGACGTAATTTTGTATGCCTCGTCAACAGAAATAAAACAAAAACTAGCGGGGATACACGTTAAATTGTCAGCAGAAATCAGGTTTACCGGCAAAAAGGCTTTGCTGTAAGAGAAACTTAGCCGACACTGACAAAAACTTGCAAAATTAACAAACCAAGGATAAGACAGTTACAACGAAGGACGAGAAATATGACCTTTATCCTAAATACCATGACAAAAACACAGCGCTCTGAAAACTGCCCGCAGTCTTGTAATTACAAATCACGATTTTTGTTTACGGTTAAAGAAAGGTAAGCTCTGGACAGATCCAAACAAAAATTCTTGACAACACTACAAACAATAATTTCCAACGCAACTTACTACTGAAAGCCACGTAAATCCAAAGAGTATTGCTTTAGGAATGCCCTGAGATGAGTCCCATCTTCAATTTCCTCCCAACATCCCATCACTCACAAGCTTTTTTCTTATTTTTCCAGGCCAGGTCTTTAAAAATGTAAACATAGAATGAATCTCAATCCACAAAGTTTGATCAATCTTTCAAATTTATATTCAAAGTGCATAACAAATTAAAATGATTAAAAGTTCCTCCATTCCCTACATCCGCACGCACTGAAAAACATAAAATTATTGAGTTCATCTTCTCGAACGTCGAACCTACTCCTATTTTAGTCATCAGTGGTTGCTTTCCGTTTCGCTAATTATCCAGATTGAAAACAATGGCGTCACGCACTTTCACATGACTGAATCACGCTGAAAAAAAAGAGAAAAAAAAACACATAAAATGGATGTCACCATTCGGTGGCGATGACAATGAGAAAAGCAACACAACAAAAAGAAAGACAAAATGGAAAAAAGAAGAAAAAAAAACGCTTTAATAATGTCCTCCTCACTGAACTGGATGATACTTTAAAACAATAATCAGTGTGCTGAAATGGCAGCTTCAATCTTCAACCGACCGGAAAGGATAATGAACAGTAGCTCCATCTACATATACATGTGCAAATACACTCACATATAGATACCAAACCATAAGGAAGATACAAAATTATACAAAATAAAAGCAAATATTAAAAAAAGAAATAATAAAACGACAAAAACAATACCTAAAGGGCATCAAAGTATAAATGGAAGAATTGGTGAGATCGAAATCAAGTTCCTTTTATCATGCAATATGATGGCAGAACGGATTTTGCTCAAGGACACAGTGCGAGCTTCACCGAATGACAAACAACCATAACAAACAAAACGAGTTGCTTCGTCGTAGATATACTTATTTGTTTCTATCCTGACATTTTGTTTATAAATATTCCAAAGCAATCTGCTGCAAAAGGACGCAACCAACAATAATAATGATAAAGACGAAGATAATGATGATGAATTCCTGGAAAGGATAAAAGTTTAACTGGCGAGAGAGCGCGTGAGTGTTCTCACAACAAAAACCATCAGGCTGTCGGGCTGTTGTTTTGTTTTAGTAGTAGGAAGAAGAGTAGAGTCCTTTTGAAGAACAGTATTTTACTGCTGATGATTATTATTATGTTGACGGCTAACAACAATGAGTTCATCCGGATGACACGAAAAAGGGCTGGGTATTTCTGACAGCCTGATGTTCATGGCACCCATCATAATAATAATGGCGATTTCCTATAAAAAAACTTTCCCGAAAACTCTTAAACAAAGGGTGGTATACCTCACATCTTTTTGTCAAATTAAAACCAGAAAACTTGTCGTACAACACCATGAAAATGCGAATGCGAATGCAAATGCAAATGCAAATGCAAATGCGAATGCAAATACAAATACAAATGCAAATGCAAATGCAAATGCAAGTGAAAATGCAAATGCAAATGAAAATGCAAATGCAAATGCAAATGCAAATGCAAATGCAAATGCAAATGCAAATGCAAATGCAAATGCAAATGCAAATGCAAATGCAAACGCAAATGCGAATGCAAATTCAAATGCAAATGCAAGTGAAAATGCAAATGCAAATGAAAATGCAAATGCAAATGCAAATGCAAATGCGAATGCAAATGCAAATTCAAATGCAAACGCAAATGCAAATGCAAATGCAAATGAAAATTCCAATGGAAATGCAAATGCTTGCAAATGCAAATGCAAATTCAAATGCAAACGCAAATGCCAATTCAAATGCAAATGCAAATGCAATTGCAAATGCAAATACAAATGCAAATGCGAATGGAAATGAAAATTCCAATGGAAATGCAAATGCAAATGCCAATATTTTCAATGCCACCCTGTGACAATAAACAAAACCAATAACAAAACTAGCTCCAAGCTGTTCTTGACAATTTCCTTTGCTAAATGTATACTTTTTGACTGAATTATCAACGGAGGTTTAGAGGTGACTTTGACAAAAGTCTAATGGCCCTCAAACCCAAAATCTTTCAATAAGTTTTTGGTTGTACACAGAACTTTCACATAGAACCTTTTGTATTTAAGGATACAACGTGTATCTATATACTTTATATGATGTGGCACCCAATGACACTTAAGGAACAAAGTTAATTTCCGTTTTAGGGAAATAAGCCTAGAGTCCCTAACTACACTCTGAATATAGATTTGAAAAAGAATCAACCTAAATAAGAAAATGAGGAAGAAGAACAAAAACGATACTCTGGAATAACTCGGCAGTCGGCATCCAAAACTAAGTGAGATCATTTATAACTTGACACGGATTATGGAAATGTATCCTTGTGCATCCTTGAATTCTTGATGGTAAAACAAAGCACATGTTTCTCTGTGGTTAATGTGTTCAGGGATCTTATAGAGAAAATGGTTTGTTTCTTAGTATTTTGCCATGACAACGAAAAGCAACGAAGCTCTACATACATCTTCTCACTTATAAAGTTCATTATACAAAAAAAAAAAAAAATAACAAGATTGACGAACACACCTGAACACAATCCTTGATAGAGTCCTTTAAATCCCAAGAGGAGGATGCTCGGTTTCTGTCATTTCTTTAATGGATTTCGGCATTTATGTAAGTTTTTTTTTTGTTGTTTCTTCTAAAGGACGACGACGAAGAAAGACTTGAAAAACGAGGCAAATAATCATAGAATCTTAAGGATAAATTTAAACCTTAACACATTATGTACTTTGAAAACATTCTATCTCCCTTGTTGCTCGTTCATCCATTCATAATGCACACATTTTAGGCCCAAGTTCAAAGGAAATTTGATTTAAAATTTATTTTATATATTTTTTTTTCTTTTTTCTTTTTTTCATTTTGCTCTCTGTTTTGAATTTATAAATTAAAAAGCCATATCAAAAATGGCTTGGCAAAAATTAGCACTTAAAAGAGAAAACGAAAACCTCATTTGAATCACTTAGATACTCGTATACCAAGGATTTATGTAATTTATACCTTTTTTTCTTCATTTTTTCATTTTTTCATGGTTTCTTGTCATTATCATACTTGAATGGCTTTACCGCACCTCTCTTCAAACGAAATTTTGCGGTAGAATGATGCCATAATAAGGATACTTTGATTGGAATTTTGAGTTTTAGAAATTGTTGAGTTTTTTTTTTCTGTGTTTTTTTTCGTGAAAAAGGGAAAAGATTTGTGGGTAATTTATGGTGCGATGGAGCGATAAAAAGGAATTTTTTTTTCTTTTAATTTTTAATAAGAAACAAAAAATCATGATAACTTTATTTTGAGATGAAAAAAAAAGGTTAACGACAGGTTTGTTTTTTAATAAGAATCAATTTGGGAAAGTTTTAGAGTAATTTGTCTTCATTTTATTGATGATGGAAGTAAAGGCTAATTGCCTTGATTTTTAGGTTTCTTAATAATTATAGATCAAGGGAAATTTTAAAAGGAAAAACATTATTTGGATGAAATAATGGTTCATTTCCTTAACCTTCTTCTTATCTACTTCCAATCCAGGATATGAGATACAGTTTTGCTTATATTGATAATATGTATAGCATAACCGTTTGATTATACAAATTTTGGTGGTGAATGAAAAATATGAGAAGCACGAGTGGGATTGGGTTTAAGAACAATATAAAGACATATGGATGCAGTTTTATCTTTGTAACAAAGGAAAAAAAACCCCTTCCCACCTGAAAGGGTAAAAAAGACCCCTATATTTACTAGTTGTTTTCGTTAAACAGACCTGGAAAATTTTTGGCATGGTGTATTTTATAAAATTTAAACAACATTTTTTGGTAAGAAAATTGTTTGTTCACAAAAATCTTATTGTTTAGTTTGACTAAAATCTGAGCGGCAATTTCAAACCTATGACTGTTAAGGTATTTTTGAATAACATTATTTGAAAACAATCATCAAAATCGGACCGGTTTTGACCGGTTCCGAGATAATTTGTTTTAGTTACTCCAGTATTATTCCTTAAAAAAATATTGATTTCTGAGTGTTATCGTTTGGTTTCATGTATCCAGTTTATGTTTGTGAGGTCTCGAGAACATTCTCTGACAAAAGCTAAGAAAACGAATCCAAAATGTTTTCTGCTCAGTTTTTGTCTAGCAAAAGTGAAAAATTTTAGTGAGGAATCCTCTGTTCGGGTTGCTGAGATTAAATTCTTTAGTAACAAAGAATTAAGGAATGTAATGTGTCATACGTTACAACTATCACATCTGCATACTGTGTTCAAGCCTAAAATAAATTTACAGTCGCAACAAGTTTGATTTTTAAAAGCATTTGTAAGTACTTGATTTGTTAATCAAATTAAGTAAAACACAGAATAGACAAAAATAATAAAAACCAGATACCAATTTTTTGAAGTTTGTCATTCTGGCGTATGTTGAATATTTTACTATTTTTCCGTACACTAATAGAGGGAAAATATAGAAAATTTTGGTTTTCATAATCATGCCTATTATAGAATTCGCAATGCTCTACTCCCGGGGAGTCAGCGGGATTCGCAGTACTCGCAATTTTTGAAACTTGACAGGAGTGGAAATGTTAAAGTAAATAGTTTCGCGTAGCGATAATATAGTTCATCGGCAAATTCCATAATTGCTTTGAATGCGATTGCTAGTACTATAAGAATCCAACTGACTCCACTGGAGTAGAATATTGCGAATTCCATAATACTGTAATATAATTCTATTTCATCATTTAATTTTAAGAAAACACGTTGCTGATACATTTTTATGTTTGTGTGCCATTTTCACTATCTTTATGGTGTCGTTGGCCATCAATATTTGTAAAAACGATATTCTGTTAACTAATACAGTCGAATAAGAAGAAAAAAGCGGTAAACTGCGCCATGAATGCTAACGGCCAAATCTTTTTTTAAAGGCTTTGTTTTGGTGTTCTATAACTTATCTCAAAAGTCACAAGAAATCACATGTCCGCGAGTCGCGTTTTTGTAGGTCAGACAGGAAGTTAAAAGTTTTATAAAATTAAAGAAAAAACTGCATATCAATTATCGGTATTTTTTAATGCAGAACTCAAGGAGATCAATTTCGAAACAATCCGACAACCATGACAAAAGTTATGGTCTTTTTGTTCAATCCGCGTCCTGATAATACAAGTCAACAGTTAACTTATTATTAAAAACGTTTTTAAACTGATGGTATAGTGATAAAATTTGGCAGAAATATTAAATTGGTCATCCAAACCAAGAAATAAAATAGCCCATAAAAATAAAACATACACATACGGTGTAAAGGTGATTTTTGAGGTGAAGAGATAAATCTGAAATGAAAAAATACCATAACTTTTGCCCTGGTAGTCGGATTGTTTCAAAATTGGTCTTTCTGAATTCTACATTAAAAAATACCGGTAATTTATGTGCCATATGTTCATTTTATAATTTTATAAAACCTTCAACTTTTTGTTTGACATTGAAAAACGCGACTTTTGACGTAAGTTATAGAGTACTAAAATACATCCCTTCCGCAGTATTTTTTTAATTTTTGAAATTAAAAAAATGACACATTTAAATATGGAGTACATATCACAAAATGTCAGTTTTTTTATATATTCCAATGCCATTCATATTCAAAATATTGAAGGTTTCCAAAATCCAAAATACTTAATTCTCAAAAGTTTTGTTAAAAATAAAAATCAATACTTTAATTTTCATAGACAAGAACCCGCGAAAAATTACAGTTTTTCGTAGAAAATTTCTTGCAACGCAGCGGAAAAGATTGACACTAAAAAAAAACATTAATTTTTTCAGGGTGATTGGCAGAGCGTTCTTTCTCCCTAAAAAAAACACCCTTTCAACCAAAATATTTCAATGCACTCTTTTGTTTCTTTGTTGCTTTGATAAATTAAACGTTCATGTCTAGTTTTATAGCTTTGCCACTATTAGAAGGGGGTTTTCACAAAGATTACCGCTGTTGCACTGGAAATAGAAATTTACATATAAAGGACTATTGTAGCCACTATGAGACGTCGTATTGCCTTTGTTTTGCATACAAATTAGCTTGTGTTGACATATTTAAATGATCTCTCTAATAGAAAATTGCATTATTGATGCAGTTTTTCAAAATGGTGGCCAAGCCCCAAATGAGATTTATTGGGACTTTTGGCATATGATTAAGGACATTGCTTCCAAAAGTTTCCACCAAAAATATGTTTCCCAAATCTTGAAAAAAAAAAAAAAAATAGGACGTTATTATTACAACACACTTATTTTCTTCATGTTTCATATTTTCTTTCAATGCGGCAACACTGTTTGAAAAAAATGCAATCCTTCAACTAATTGTCTTGGTATTTTTGTTTTCACAAATGCTATACTTATCCCTATGTTCCTTTCTATAAAGAAGAGGCTTATTAACCTCAACATCCAATGGACCCACAATTAAAAACTCTCATCCGATTAACTGAGACTCCTTCCGGTTGGGATGCTGTATATTATGTTGTAGTCTATGCTGCAGGTTTTATTGTTTTCAACTCAATCAAGTATTTGAATAAAGGCTGTCGATATTCTCTGTGTGCTTTGCATACCATATCCGACTTAGCAATTCAACTTCTGTCGCTCACTTTAAATCGATATCCTTTTGAATTGCCTTCAATCAAAAAGGAAAAACATAGACGAAACGGGAGAGGAACAAGAAGCGCGCAGCAGGCAAAGATGGAGATTGAGCCTTTTTAATTAGCATTTTCTAGTCCTATTCGTCATCTCATCAATGTCGTTGTTGTTAGTCGTTCTCGTCGTCTGTGCGTTCTTTGTCATTTCTGTTTGTTTTGCATGTCAATGATGGTCGGTATAGTATAAAAGAATAGATCCTTGATCCCACTAGACTCTGGAATTCATCATGAAACAACAAAGCAATCGCATTTTATTCTCTAGTTAATCCTAGGCAATTATTGTCTCTGCTTCTGAATAGTCCTTTTCAATTCGAACTCATTAATTATTTTTGGATCTGTCCATAAGGAATAGGATGACAAGAAAAATGCCTGTCTTTTTTTGCATCCTGTTTAAAAGTTTATGCTTTGCTACAACAAGCTTTTAGTTTTTGTTCTGTTTGTTTGCTTGTTAAAGTTCAAGTTGAAACACCTAAAAGGTCATTTTAAATGAATTTACATTTTCTATATGTAGACTCAATTCCTGTTAGGAACTACAGAGAGGACACGAGTATCCTGAGGAAAAATCAAATGTTTAACATGGAAATAGTTTTCAACAATTTTTTTATATGTATGAATTCTTTTGGGTGCATACCTACATGTGTTCAAAAGTTATTTTTTTTTTTTTCAATTTCATTTAAAGTTGAAAGTTTGGTAGGAGATGGTATTTCCAAGAAGACCACAAGAGATCCCAAAACACACACTTTTCTGAAATGAAGTAAATTAATGCTCTTTTTGTGGATTAAGAATCCTTATGTGGCAAACAATTTATCTTATTTAAAAGGTACTTAATTTGGTTTCTAAAATGTTAACTACTTGTTAAATATATCTTTCTTGAATCCTGGAGTACTGTTTTCGACAAAATACCTTAATTACTAAAATTCTTTTGCGTATTTTTCATAGAAGACTGCACTGATTTTCGAGAAAATTTGGAATCCTATCACCAGACTGACTGTCGCTAAATTTTTGGTGAAGTTCAAAGCAGAGGTTATGTTCAATAACTTTTAAGACGGTGGTGCGGTGGACAGCTAAGTTCAGCTCAAATTGTTGAGGGGTTACGAGAAATATTTAAGCCGTTCACTCAGAGAAGTAGTATTTTTTTGTTGTCTTTTTCGGCAAGTGAATATTCTTTGAATTAAATGAAAATCATTTGCTGGAAAGTTAAAAAAATCAAATTGTAATTCATTTGTAGCAAACATTATGTAAAACAGCTCATGCGTTTGGAGCTCATTTTCATAAGTTGATTTTCGGCAAAAGAAAGTGATTCCCACATCTAAACACCTTTTCATTTACTAGAAAACTCTATTGTTTGGAGCAAACGAATGAACAGTTTGAGAAGAACCTCTCCAGCAGGAAGTTTGTTGCAAGGAACTTCACTTTTAGTGTAAATATACAATTCACAAATTTTCCTATTAATTCACTCTATGTTTGTGGTGTTTATATGCATTCTAAGCAACACAAAATTTATTTAGTTCTCGAAATCGAGAGGTCACAGGTTCAATCACCGGTGTTACGCTGAATTTTGTGTTTTTATTTATTTCTTTGCACAAATTGTTGCATCAAAACGAATACAAGAGTTTGCTGCAAACGAAGTTAAAGTCGAAAAATTACTGTCGAACAAACGAAAAGTCGTTTGGCATTTTTTTGTTTGCCGAAATCGATTTGGTCTCTCAGTGTGGGACCTACATTTGATGAACTTTTGTATCTACCGACTATACAAGAATTTACTTCTGCTTTCTAGCCAAGAAACAATCTATGGGGAGCTTAAAAAGTGCCGACAGTGCTAGTTCTCTGGAGCCATCTAAATCACCAGGTATAGGATAGGCAGTATCATATCAATATCAATCCTTTAGTAATGGAAGTAATGCTAACCGTATCAGCGCTTAAAGAGAAATTCCCACCTCAGAATGGAGAGGGGTTCATGTGAGGGACTTTACGCATAAAATAAAGTATCAGGAGTTGGTGATTACAACAGTCTTCTCGCATAACAAGAAGATTAGGCCTTCAGTCTTTTTGGCTGAACAAGAAGATAAGGCCTTAAAACGCAACAGTTCGCAAGATGAGAACAGCAAAATTCTGCTAAGGAACCCTCTGAAGTATGGCCCATTTTTAACAGAAAAATAACAAATGATTTAATAAGCAGGCCCAGGTAAGACATAGCCTGGGTCGTTCCTAACTGCACCGGCCATTGGGTGATTGGAGAGCATGCGGCACCCGTAGTTGTAAGGACCAGCGGATTTGTGAATATCAAGATCTTTTAGATCTTCTGCCACTGAACGAGTGCGAAAAAAGAGTTTTTCCAATTGCCCGCGATAAGGAGGAATGGTAAGTGCGATGGATTATAACGCCTTGAGGTCTGGGTTCACTTCCCAGCTTAATAAGCCAACTTAATTTTTTTTCTGGGTACTGCTTCTTGTAAAGAATTGAAAAACCTCCAAGAGTACTGAATGTCACGAAAAGTGAATCTCAATTAGCCTTTAGGAATCGACAGAAAACTTTAGCCAACCCCCCCCCCCCTTTTTGGCTAACTACACGCACACAGGGAACGACTGAGAGAATTATTAGGCCTTCGTTCTTTGTTAGCTAGTCGTACCACAAAATTTTATATATTAAGACTATGCATTCTCAATTTAAAGTGAAGCAAATGAATTAAATATGAAATAAATAACCTAGCTATTGACAGAACCCAACTCAAAATAAGCTGATCCAGTATTGAAAATCACATTCCATCAAAGTTTACACAATTGTATTTAGTTTTTATAATGCCGAAGCTTTGTCACCGTCTTTAACCAATCTCCGATAAAAATATTGATTCAAATTACCATTGACAAAGTATTCTTTGCTTTGATATACAGGTTGCCTTTTTTTTTTTTGTGAAATATGTCTCAAGTATTACACAAAAAAGCTCACAGAAAATGGAAAAAAAAAATTAACACAAATTCCATTTTTGAATTTAGATGTAGGATTTCTCTGCAGATCTTTCCAATTCATTTTTTTTGTTGATTTAAATTCCCTAGATTGCATTTTCTCTTCTTCTTTTTTTATGAATGAAAAGAAGAAAAACGTCCTGGTAATATGCATGTACGACTTCAAGACTTTTCTATAGAAAATGGATACAAAATTGTCATCTCTTGCGAAACGACAACGATATGCCATAACATGTGTGGATGGCATTATACCTAAGGAAAAAGTTCCATCATGCGAGGACTTGTTCGAAAAAAAAAAAATAGAAAAATAAAGAATTTCAATGAAATTCAAAATGAAAAAGAAGGATGTGCACTAGGGAGTTGAAGTGAAAAAAAAAAAATAAAACATATCACGAATTCAAGAGGATTTATTTCTTCGTTAGTTTTGAAATGCTAAGCAGAAAAGTGTGGCATTTTGAAAAGGATATGAGTTTGCAATTTTTGTATATCCGTATACTATAATATTTCCTTGCGCACTTATTGCTGTCCTTATTAAGTCTTTTTTTTTTCTAAGTGCGAGGAAATGGTGGCATTTTAAGCGTTGAAATAAAAGGTTGACCTTTTTTAATAGTAGATTTTTCAATTGAATGAAAATTTCATTATGTGCAATGCACACTCTCATAATTCATGAAAAAATGTAGGTACGTGAACCATTCTACTGACTGGTGACCTAGTTTTGTGTTTTTTAAAATTTTGAAAGGTTGCGAAAACATTTAAAAAATGAAAAAAAAAGAGGGAAGAGCATAAGGATGCAGCATTCTGATATTCAAAATAATACAACCTTCGACACAAATTTTTTCAGTGTTTTTTTTTTGACATATAACTGTTGTTCGTTTCGTATTAAAAATGTATATTATAATGTGCTTTTATTAAGAGGATTTTCTTAAGAGGATTTAGCACTAAATATTCAGTTGGTTTTCAAAATGGTTTGTGTATAAGAATTTAAACTGACTTTTGACAGATTAACCTAATTTTTGAATAAATGATCATAGGGTTCAGGAGGAGTAAGGTCAAATTGTGGAGCAACAAATTAGCAACAAATTCCTGATTTCTTATTTTATTTTGAGATTTTGAGTTTTAATGGGATTAGGAAATATGGCGTAGCTAACTTCACGTAAAATTAGTACCATGGTTTTGAGTGGTTAGGGTGGGAGTTACAAATTCAGGAATGTTGTTAATCACGGGCAAGAAGTAAGCAACAAATTCCTATATACTCAGTGTTTGAAGTACTGATTGGGGTTTTGATAAGTGTTTTTAGAGAAAGCTTAGAGAAATACGTTCCACAAGATCCGCAATGCGTTTTTGCCATGAAGGAGTTTGGCTAAAAAATTGATGTGTACTTTTTTGAATAGGCGAGAAGTAGGCCTTTAATTTAGACCCAATGTTATCACTTTATTGTTTTTAAGTTTTATATGAAACTGTAAAAGTACACTTCAATGTCAAAACGTGGAGCCACAAATTTGGGATTTTAGAAACAAATTAGCAGCAAATTAGCAACAAATTTCTGTATATTATGTTCTTATCTTTTTGAAATATTATAACTCAATATTAAAAACCATGTGTTTGGGAGGTAAAGGATTGGAGCAACAAATTGGGGAAATAGGGCAAGAAATAAGCAACAAATTACTACATATTTTTTTTCCAAACTTTATTATTAAAAAATACTTTTAAAGTACCGGTTTAAATTAAATTTTTTTTTTGAACTTAGTAATCAGATTTTTTTGAACAAATATTTTTTTTTTATAAAAAAAATTGTTCAAATTTTATAAAATAACTATGTCACAAAAATTTCGAAGTCTGTTAACGAAAAACATATAGTAAAAATATGAGTTTATTTACACCCGAGTTGACTTACAGCAGAAAAAAAATATTCAAATGCAACCGGTTTAAATAAAAGATTAAGTTATATGTTTTTTGATAGTCAGAAAAAACTTCTTTTGTTAACATTTTCAGTAAAGTTACTTCAATAAATAGTTTAAGAAAAAAATGATTTTCAAACTCAGAATTTTAAAATTTGGCCAGTGAATTGTGGAAGTAAAATATATATTTTATAACATAAAATTAAAAAGAAATCAGTTAAAAATGTAGATATAATTTTATTTTTTTACAAAATTCTGAGTTTAAAAATCATTTATCTTAAATTCAATACTTAATAAATCAAACAAACATATAATTTAAACTTGTTTTTAACATTTGAATATTTTTTTTTCTGCATTAAGTCAAGATTTGAGAAAATCCCCTCACCTCTCAACGGGCGAAAAAAAAACCAATTTTATTTTTTAAACAGACAATTTGTTGGCATAGTTTATTTTAAAAAAGATGATGGGCAAAATGGGTGTGAATCCAACAGAATTTAGATTTATCTCAATTCTGGAAAGCTATTTAGAAGTACTTGATTTCTTTACATGGGGACATGTCCCAGAAACGTCGGAAATCAGAAACAGAGCCAATTGAATGCACCAATGAGATACTCAGTAAATTAAGGATTAAATATCAACTTTGTATGGCTCGAAACTGGTTTATCTAATTAAAAACTTGCACTATGTTTAAAGTTTGCAAAAACTTTCAAAGGTCATGCTCAGTTCACGAGATATTATCATTTGAAATAATAGGTACGGGAGAAAAAACAAACAAAATTTAACGATTTTATTTAATTAACAAATAAAATTCAAATAAATTCTGTCATTTGAACTAATCGTTGGATTTTGTTTTTTGTTAATTTGTTATTTTTCCAGTCTTTATGAGTTCATATGGTCATATTTCGTAAACTTAGCATGACGTTGGGATGTTTTTGCAAAGGTAAGCCCATACAACGTTTTTATATATCTCTCAGTTTACTAAGTGGACACATATTGGTGCATTTAATGGTCTCTATCTCTGGTCTCCAGCTTTTTTGGTCCTTGTCCCCATATTAGAAATCCAGGACTAGTAATAAGCTTTCATTTGAGTTGCATTTCAATTCTATTATACCTACACCAATTTTTCGTACAAATTTGCCCATATATAACATATTGACGTGGTAAAGAAAACTGAATTTGCCTAAATGTATAGCAAAAATGATCTACGTAGCTATTATAGTTTCCACAAAACGCCTTTTCAAATTATATGATTTTTTGAAATCTCTTTAATGTTTCGTATGGTGAAGTTCAGTACCTACTATTTGATTTTGACCCAGGAATATTTTTTCGATCTGAAATTTGCTGAAAATGTTCACAACAATGGGTTCACTGATATCTAAAAAGCACCAACAAACATATTCAATGTGTGATCCACCATCTTTAAAAAACAGCTGCCATATTGGATTTGGCTGAAGTTTTGTATAATTCAGCATTCTTTGTAGCTGCATAATGCAAAATAGTTGAATATTTCGTGTTTTTCTTGATCGCATTTTTCACCATGTTAAATCACGAAGTATGTTTGGATTCGGCACCCCTAAAAACATAAAATATTAAAGAAATCAAAATTATCCCATAACATTTCTGGCAAAACACAACTTGATTGGATTATTATCATTTTATTGGGTAAAAACCGTTTACCAAAACATTTACAAAGGCATTAAAATACCATAAACATTTCTCTTTCTGAAAGTAAACTTAAAGAAATGAAATCGGTTCATCTCTTATTCCTATATAGAAAGCTAAATTTATCAGGCTAATATAATTTTATTAAATTGTCAGTGCATAAAGTCTTCTAAAATCAAAATATTCAGTAAAACTACAAACTATAACCTAAATATCTATAAGTATCGAAAGTAGAAACGAAATAAAACATCCACATGTTTCTCAATCAGCATTTTAAAATTATCAAATACCGTCAGGAGACTATCTCAATATGTTAAGCTTCATTTCTTCCATTAATTTCATACTCAATCTGTCTATTTTATGTTTGACAAATTGCTCACAGCTCGAAGTGATAGAAATAAAAAAAAAACTTCTCCAAGGCAAATTCTTATTATACTATCTCCTTCACGCCAAATGCCTGTCGCACATTAGAAGCGTTTTCAAATTTTCATTTCAATTTCTCGAAATATTTCATTCATACGCGTTTATAAAATGTAGATTGTAGATTTTTGCCCCTCAGAGAGAATCCTTTTTTTTCCTTTTTGTTTTTTTTTTCTTATGCTAGAATTGTTTCCATCATCGTTTTCTCATTTTGAGATTTCTTCTATTTTTGGTTACTCAGCTTCAAGATACGATCTACTCATACGCTCAGTATGAAATTGGCAAAGTTTGTTCTATTTTTTTTTATGTTGTTGTTTTGTCAGATTCCCTTTAGGGGCAAAGGTCTTAGAAAAAATAAAGTCATGACAAGAAATAATAGTCAGCAAAGTGAGGTTGCACTCAAAGACTGTTTCATTAGCAAGAATAATGTGTTTCTACATAAATAAAAATTGATTTAAAATTATTGCTGAATAGCTGAATTAAAGTAGTCTGGTTGTTTCTGAATGCTGCTTCATACCGAAATGAAACTCCTTTTCTTGTTACAATTTTTATTTCCCAAAATCTAACTTCTATGTCATTTCCAACAATACCCCCCTGACTATTGTTATAGGAAATCATTTTTCTTGCATTGATAAAACTAAGTGTATGGAGGTGTTTCTGCTTTGCTGAATGAAGGGAGGACAGGGCACACATGAAATCCTTTTCATGGAATTTAAATAATTCACTTTTCTAAGGAGATTTCTTAAGAACAAAAAAAAAAAATAAAAAGAGCTCTCGCATGCGAATACTCACACAAACATGTGATAAAAGAAGCGCAACCAAGCTGAAGAAGAAGATACAATTTCTAGGGAAAGGACAAGACGAGTAAATATAATAGAGCAGCCATATCCTAGCAGAAGCACACAAAAGATTCTTGCGATGCAATAGTTAGATGGGTGGTGGGTGGAGTTGTTTTTGTACAATGATGATTTTGGTGTACCTAGTCCTCTAGTCCTCTATAGTCATATAGAAAAACTATACTTACTTATAAGTAGAAGGATGCATAACATTCGCTTACACATGACATTACCTTGGTTTGTAAATTAAATGGCACATTGTCAGAATGACGCGACGCTACGTTACACTCTACACGGTACAGTATACGGTAGTGCTTGGAGGAATCACTAAAATGGCATGAATTTTGCACAACCATATAGAGCCCCTTGCCAGTTGCCAGTACAATATTAGAAAACAGAATATCCTTTTATACATATATAAAGATTCAGTTTTTCATCTATACTTCCTTTTTCTTATGCTCGTGCATACTCACAGTTATGCCATGACAACATAAGAGGTGGAATAAGATTTTAAGAAGAAACTGTTAACAGATTGACATGAAAAACATACATATACGAGTAGTAGATGAAAAATGCAAGACATTTTCAATGGAAGGAAAGAAGGATAATTTTATTTTTTATGCAAGCTTATGGAAAAAGTGGAAAAGCGAATGAATTTCAAAATATGAACTCAAATGAAATTGGCATTCCTACAAATAGTTGTTACTAAATTTAAATTATTGCATTACAAATTGGAATTCGTTTATTCATCGCAGGACTTTTTATTTGGAAAGAGGAAAATTGATGGAAGCAGACCTAGACCGCTTAGGCACTAGGCATGTTAAGTTCCCAAATAATACGGAAAAGTAACTTTGCGAATTGTTAGAATACAAGTGCCCTGGCCGTCAGGTATACTTTCAGCCTAACACACTGAGAGAACAAATCGATTGCGGCAAACGAAAAAAATTGCCCAAACGACTTTTTCTATTGCTGTACAATTTTTCGGCTGCGTTTGCAGCCAATTGCTAAAATCGTTTAGGTTAAACACTTTCTGCGAACAATTAAAAAAAAAGGAAACATCCCACCCCTAACTTTATATTTAATGTTCTGCGTAGAATGCATATTAACAATATGAGAGGACGAATCGTTTGCGTCAAACGACTTTCCGTTTATTGGATAGTAATTTTTCGACTCCAACTTCGTTTGCAGCTTAAATTCGTTTCGATGAAACAATTTATGCGAACGAATAAATAAAAAAAGTTCAGTAACACCGGTAATTGAACCTGTGTCCTCTCGATTTCGAACAAAGGCTGTTGTTATTGCGCCACGAACTAGATAACTTTCGTGTAGCCTAGAATGCATTGCATATGAACACCACAAACATAGAGTCAATTATTGAGAAAATTTATTTCCTGCTGTCATTTCTGTAAATGAATTGTATATTTACACCAAAAGTGAAGATCTTTGCAAAAAACTACTTCCCGGAGAGGTTCTTCGCAAATTATTCATTCGTTTGCTGCAAACAATAGAATTTTTTGGTAAACGAAAAGGTGTTTTGACGTGGGAAACATTTTCGAGAAAATGAGCTTGAAACGAATGAGTTGTTTTGTTTGCTGTATAATAGAATTACAATTTGGGTTAAATGTAATACAGTTGCTTCAAATAAATAAAAACATTTGTACAATCCCGTATTGACTATCCAGCAAATGATTTTCATTTAATTCAAAGGAAATTCATTAGCCACAAACGAAAAAAAAAAATATTATTTATCTGATTGCAGAAATACCACACCTCAGTTCGTTCTATTGATTGTCTGTGAGCACCGGAGGAGTTGTTAAAACTGCAGTCTTTTCAGCACTGCAGTTAATTGACTAAAAAGATTTATTTTCTTCGGTCTTTTAGCTCACAAAAGTACTTTGACTGGAAAACTACAGTTGGCAGTCAGTACCTACTAAAATACTGACTGTAATGTCAACGAAAGCAGTTATTTTACTAAAAGTAAATTAACTGCAGTACTTTTTGACTGGTTTTAGTCACAAAACAGTACAAGAAATTTTGTAACAAAACACTTAAACCAGTCAAAAAGTACTGCAGTTAATTTACTTTTAGTTAAACAACTGCGTTCATCAACTGTGCAATCAGTTTTTTGTACTGACTGCTAACTGCTTATTTTGCAGTTAAGGGACTTAGTAGCAGTACTAACTTGCAGTTAAAGTTAAAGTCAATTGACTGCTACTGGATTGAATGCATTACACATTGAAATGCAGTAAACACATGGTCCATCGAGATATATTTTAACCTTTATTAATAAGACTTTAAAAAATGTTTATTATCACTCTGAGACAGACAAAAATTTCGTTTTCACATTCCTACTCTCGAATTGCCTGCAACAAAGAAAACCTATCGTTCCACCATCTGTTATTTTCTAAAAAAAAAAAAGTATTAGACAATTTTGTTATTTTTTGTTTGTTATTTGTCTCGTTTTTCTTTGGTTTCAAAAATGTCTCACCACACTGGTCATCCACATATAGCATCTGCTACAAAAGCTTATACTCTCTCGCATTTAACAATTGCATCCATCTACCAATCTATCTGGCAGGAGCAGCAGCTGGTGCTGCACCACCTATAGAGTCAAACAAATTGCCACAAATTTATTTGATGGCATGAAATTTTTGTGCAGATGTTCTGCAATTGCAAGCAAGTGTATTCTGAGTGTATACCTATTGTAGAGTAGCTGTAGACCCACATTCCAATTTTCTTCCACTAACACACATAAACAAAAGCGCCACATTGCATCGACTGACAATGGCACTCTTTCACACAATTCACACAGAAACGCGTATAGTGGTACCTACAGACTATTCAGACCAGAGGGTAGATATTTTTGTTTGATGTTTTGTGCTGTGTTATATTTTGTCATCATCCATGCAAAGGATTTCCAAGGATCAAACAAATGAGGTACCGCAGTGTGTAAAAGTGTACAAACTGTACAAACTCTTCCATCAGCTACTCTTTGATCCAACCCCTTAGCTGCACCCACCAGAAGCGACAAAGAAACTTAATAAAGTGATTTACTATTTTGTATACCGAGTAAAGGACTTGCATATCCCTGTTATCCAGTCTACATGAATCGTAGAGAGTAGCTCAAGCTCAAACGTTCATCATCATTGCTGCACTAATGTCCGACATTTTACAAGAACAAGCATTGCAGTAACATTTTTGAGTACAGTGAATCTGAAGTTTAATGAAAAGAATAATTTTCTGCAGATGAATTTTTGGGTATTCGACGGATTCTATGGTTTCTTCTTACAGGATATTGTTCCTTAAAAAAAAAATGTGTACCGAAGTTTGGAAGAATAATTCTTTTGTAACATTTTCCTGCTCGGGAAGTATTTTGGACCTTTTAGCCCGGTCGAACTTGATAAAAACAAGTTTAAGGTGCACTAAAATGTTTCAAATATTAAGATCTATGCATTTTTGTTCAACAATTTTGGCCAACAAGAAAGAAGATAAATTCATTCAAATGAATTCATAAGAAGATCCCACTTCTGAAAGCCAGTAAGTTTAAATTTGAAATTTAGCCAATAGACCTTTATTCACGACAGACTAACTGTACTATTGCCTTGATCCTTGCCTTGTGCACCATTGTGCAATCATACACCAAGAACGATTCCGTAAAATGTTGTTGTATGGGTGATGTATATTTTTTTGCTCTTTTCACTCTCTCAAGGATTTTAACGGGGCAATAACGGAGCAATTTAAAGTTTTCATGTAAATTTGATTAAACAGACAAAAGCACACTTTTCTTCCCTTGTCCCTTGTTGCAACCGCCCGCCATTACCAAGAGCATAGATGATACCGACCGAAGGACAGTTGCAATAAATTGCAATTTATTACAAGACCGTTCCAGTTCTATTGGGATTTCTAGCTGGCTGTCTCCATGCTAATATCTCTGGAAAATTTACAAACTCATGCAAAATGCAATAGCATCACACACAGAGTAGGTAACTCCTACTCACTCTCATCAGTGAAGATATGAAGGAGCTTGAATTGATAAGGCCACCATAGAGTTCACCTACAGAGCCAAGAGCACTCAGTTCGGGGCATTCCCAATGCCATTTGGTTAGTGGTGGCTGGTGGTAGTGGTCTTTTGGTCTGGCAAATCTCTGCGGAAATCTATATGGAATGCCATATCCACCGGACGAATGTTCCTTCGTTGCGGGCTCAGTTCGATGTGGTGGATGAAGAGAACCTTTTAACTGCTTCTGGTAACTCAATGCAGCTGAGCATCGAGCATCAAATAATGAAAACAGAGATAGGAGAGGTGCATCAGAAGACTGATGGTGTGGTAGACCGAATGTCAAATTGATTTGAAGCAAAACCAACGGACGGACGGACGGCAGACACGGCAACGGCAGCCAGCACTTTATATTTTTATTTGAAAGAGGATTAGTTTTTATTTTCTCGGGAGGATAGCTTGAATGGACAAGATGAGTGCGGTTAGAAATTGAATTTTATAATAATATCGGAATCAAATAGCGTGATGGCATCAGAAGTTACAATGTGATAGCATTTAAAAAGCAATTTATGGTATTGTGATATTTTTTTCATTGAAAAGGTGAACTCGCATGATACCTCACGAAGTCTTAAATGCATTTATAAACTGTAAAGTCAAATAATGGACAGCCATTTTTAAAAATCCGCCATACCGTCATCGTCAGTGGTAGACTTTTCACAGAATATGTATTGATACTAGTTCTAGGTCTATTTTTAAGCTAATTTTACTCATCTTCCAAATTAAGAGAAACTGCCAGCAGATGGTGAGGTCATCTATCTCATCAGTGCCCTCCATCTCTTCGTCTAACCGGACCTTATCCACATCATTAGGTACAGTGATTCTGCCTGGCAGGCGGATGGGGAGATGTAAGTTGTGAAGAAGGGTTTGTAGGGTCAGTTGGGATTATGGTATGTTTTGATGGAAGTTAGTCGTTGGAAAACGGGTTAGGATCTTCGTGGAAAGTGAAACATCTGGTAGTTGTTACTTATGGTCCTTAGAGGAGCTGGTTTTTCGTGTTAACAAAGTAACTACCCTTGATAGTTTCCTCACTCTCCCTTTTCAACACCCTCCAGGGCTGGACTGTCAGTCCTTTACTTTAAGCGTGGATAGTTGCCAAAAGCCTCTTCTGCCTTCTTGTCCACTGCTTTATGGTAAGAATGCCGTGATGTGATGTATTTTGGAGATTTCGTCAGACATATGCTCTATCAACTTGGTGATCTTCCAATTTTGCAGCTTCGGTGCTTTTTCTTTCGACCAATTCGCTCCCGGGGCAGCAAATCAAAAGGAAGCCAGTTCTGTAGTTCAGGATATTGATTAAAAGTTTGTGTGAAGGACACTTCTCTAACAATGGCTTCTTCCAGTGTTGACAGATTGTCAGCACTGATAGTTACCTGAAGAAGATCCCTGGAAAGTATCGAAACCTTAATGTCTACATTTTTAATAATAGCAGGGACCCAATGATTCAACTCCTTTCTGCTAAACTATTTCTTATCCACTATAATAAGCCTATCCCCAAATGAGTAGTATAGCTCACCAGGTTTCCCCAGTTCTGTAAGGCTTTTTTTATGGCTTTTAAAAAGTAAAACTGAGCCCGCTTCTGATATGGTGTCTTCCCATCATTAACAATAACTTTGGTTTTGGTAACATCTTTCACTTTCGCGAGAGTTTACTCCCGTGAAAAAAGTCTGATCTACAAATGGCTGAGTTACGCTGTTCTTTTTTGCTCTTTTGATCTCATCAGGTATTTGCTGCAAAAGTTTCTCTGCTTCGATTGCATTTTCTTCTGCTAGTTCTTTGTACTTGATTTCAGCTAAGCTAAATGCTGAAGCTGTATCGGTCTTAGCAGTATGTGGTTGAAGGTTCTTCAATACCCTTATTATAAGCATAATTTGTCAAGCATTCAGAAAAAATTAAATCGCTGGGTGGTACGACAAGAAAAGTATACAGCTGTGTTCATTGACTCAAACAACTTCTGTTATGGCTTATGAGTTCTTGCAACCAATCTGCGAAAGCCTGTTGAAGATCCAGTTGTTCCAACTCTCAACAAATTCCATTTCGCTACTTTAAAAGGAGGCAAACGGTTGTTAGAAATGTAACAAATCGCAATATTAGTAGCTAGTAGTGTGCCAGAACAAGAATACCAGAATACTCTCTAGGTTATCCAAGGCTAAGACAAAACATTTCGCTGCGATAAACGCACCAAAAGCTCCAGAATCCACTGTAATTTGGTCCCTAAAGTGAAGGTTCTGTTTTCCTTGTATTTTTTACCCTAAGAGTTGAAATTCGAAGATCTTATTGGCTAGAGCAATACTGTCCATGTTCTTCTAATAGGTCACTGAGCTACTCGTATTATTTCTTAGTTGAACACATTTCACTGTTTATTTTTTAATGTCACTCGACACAATCAGTAGGTATCTGTTTTTTCTCCATCCAGAATTCAGCAATTCTATCATTACTAGTTTTTAAGGAGATGAAAAGATGGTAAGCTGCGACTTGAATTTCGTGTTGCTCATTCCCAGAATTATTCTCAATGTGAAGAATTTAATCAGACAGGTCATTTAAATGACAAGAATGTAAACAATTTCGACTTTATTTGTACTTCTATAACTTCGACAGTCAAAACTACTCTAAAACGTTATTAAATACTTCCCCAAAAGTTACAATTTCTTCGAGTTATATAATCTTAAAAGCTAATTACAAAATAAGCTTCTTAATTTGTTAAGGCTTTTGAATTACTAACAAAGCGTTACCAAGTCAACGAACTTATATCAGCAACTTCATTTCCCCAGAGTCTATAATGTCGTGCCAACAAATCATAATGTCATATCGTTTGAATGTACAGGAATTCACAAGTGAAAACCAATTAATCCTTTTCAACTTCACTGCACACCTCTTTCATTTGTATAAGCTCAGGTATATCATCATCCCCTCTCTCATAAATCACATAACTATAACTGATTTTGAAGTGAGTTTCTGTTTTGATTTCATCATAAGTTTTCATCATATACTAAGCGGATCTATTTTCCACTTCTGATTTCAATCATTATACGATTAAGAGGGTTATACTGTGTACTGTACAGTACACCCTCTGTCGCAACCCGGAAACCAAAGTAATTATCCCCTTTTAACTTTATAGACTGCCACTCTCTTACCACCAAACCAATCTCTAGGGAAACCGCATTTCATTTTCTACAGAAAGATGCAAATGAAGGTAGAAAACAGTCAGGAAAAAAAAAAGAAAAACTGAAAAAAACCTTTGCAGTTAATAATTGCATGTGGAAAGTCAACAACACGCTGAGCCTTTTACGAATGACATTTTGTACTTCCCTCCCTTCGTTCAGTTGAGCCTCCAGGGGGGTATCAACAAGAGTGATGATTTCAAAACGAAATATTCCCATCCAATTAGAAAACTGATACCTCCCTGCATTGAAGCTTGAAGTTAGGGTAGCGTCTGGCTGCACATCACATACATAGTAGAGTGCGTTCAACTCCTTGTCATCACTATCACACAGATATAAAGACAAATCTACAACTACACAAGGAAAAGAGAGTCTCGGAAAAAGGATTCGAGCAATTTCAAGCTCCGATAGATATTTCCCAACAACTAATTAGATTAATCCACTCCAAAGTCCAAACATCATTGGGAATAGCTTCTTCTAGTTCTGATCATCAGTATCCTTTCTGTCGTCGTCGTCGTTGTTGTCATGAACTGCACATTTGGAAATACCTTGGAGAATCCTTTTTTTCCTTCATTATGTCATGTATCGGCTTCGCCTCATCGTCCATTTAAACGATGCTTAAAATCAATTTTACAAGTTGGAGGAGAGTTGGGAGAGAAGGACCGAAAAAAAATCGAAAATCCCTAAAAATAGTAAAAAAAAAAATATGTTTCAAGTATCTGAAGCGAGCTACATGTTGTAGAGAAGTCATGTCCTTGTATACGTTGACATCCTGTTCTGACTGTTGGAACTTGTACACTCTTACATGAGTGCATTGGGAAATCTACTCTTTTGCTGGCTTGTTAGGTTTGAGTTGATTATAATCACTGAAGCGGTCGCCTGATGCATTTTGCAACTCTTGAAGCCTTACAACATCTCTCAGGAGGATTCAGGTACCTATACAGTACATCCCTCCATACAACGTTACGGTAAGTAATTGCAGATCTTTTCTAATCCCTGTCGTCATCGTCTGGGCAAATGCATCAAAAATATATTTCTCATCGTTGCTGTGCAGATATTACTCCGGTAAATCGCTATACACCGCACTGTCTACCACACAATTCGCACACATATGGACTGGATACTGACACATGTGTGTAGTTATTGGAGGAGGATTTCAATTTTATAAGCACCATGTGTTCCATTTGGCAGAAGTTTGGTCTTTGATTGGATTTGTGTCGATGGTCAATTAGTAACAAGGACATACATACTATACGTATGGAATTTATGGGTGTGCTAATGGAGAGTTTGGAAATGTTGGAAATATTTTTGAGTGCAAGTTCGCGGGACATTTTCGGTTTTTGGCTGAAATAGTTTGCGTCATCTACACATAAATTTGTGGTTGATTGCGCTCTCAGCCGAGGCACATTCATTTATACTCGAAACGTTGACCATTTTTATTTAATTTGATAGTTTTTGTGGCTTCATTGGTTTTTATTTATTTTATATATTTTTCATGTTCATGTTCATGACAGTTATTTTATTTAATTTATAAATTTTGATAATTGGAAATGATTGAAAATGGCCAAAAAATGAAAATTATTTAGTTTCAGTGTGGCAGCAGAGCATTCATATCAGTTGATGTATTAAGCAAATAAAGACAAGCGCATTAATTAAAATAATATTTCATATCAGATAGGTCAACACAAAAATTTGTACTGGCGTAAATTCTCGAACAACGAAACAAAAAAAACAAAGCAAAATCAATTTGGTTGTCTTTCCGGCAGTTTTAATGATTCATGGATTAATTAAGTAGAGGCTTTAAAGAACAATGATGGTGACTAATTTTGGATTGTTGAAAATTGTTTTTCAATTTCAGCAATTTGAAGTATTATTTTTATTGATTGCAGTTTTGGCAATCGGGGACTAGTTTTCGACTATGAACTATGTTCTACGGTTTAACCCTTAATTTTTTTTTTAATTTGGGCCTACTTCCATTTCTGTAGAGTCAATAGTTTCCAAGATACAACTTTTTAAAATGTAGCAATCAAAAATGTATAACAAGAAGAAAATTTCATATCAAATTCTACAGCGTAAGTTTAAACGGTCACTGTGGCGTATACGTAACTTATTTTCTGGTTGTTTTATTGATTTGTATATTTTTGATGTTCATCAGTTCTCAGCTTATAATAAAACTGAAGTTAATAAGATTCCATACATGATTTTTAATTCACTCAGGTGCACTTATTGTATCTTATGTAATCTCAGCCGCAGGAAGCCAGTTTTCTTTAATGTTCTGCTCCAACCGATTTCTTTAATCGTTTATTAAATTCAAGCTTAAAATTATAAATTACACCCACAGCTCTAACAATTAAACTCATCATCTCACTTATTAGTCCTCCTTACTTAATCAAACTTGATGCTCGAAAAATATTACGCCCTACAGGAATGTTTCTGCAAATGGCGCAATTCATTTATTTTCTGCAATATTGGTGTAGGTATACCTTCCTTATAGATTATACACCTACAAATACATCTATCCAGATTAGGATCACCCTTTTCCTCAAGTAGTGAGATTCATCTCATTTCCCAGCCCTTTTTTTCAATTTTTCATGCAGGTAACAAGCCGTTCAAAACGCAAATATAGAAAGTATAGGTATAGGTACCCACCCACCTTATAAACAGTAAAAGAGAAAAGCAAACCCCAGATGATGATGACAATTTCTCAAGAACTCGCAAAGCGCAAAAAAAGTAATCTCCAAGTTGAATTTAGAATAACGCCACTTCTACAGCTGCCATCCAGCCATACGCCAACTACCTGACATTCTCAAACAGTATTGTACTTTGTTATTTACCTTCGTCATTCATCTAACCGTTACGTTCTGGTCCTCCCGTCCGTCCGTTCCGTCAATCGTCCTCGTCTGTTGGTTTCGTTCATCCAAACGGATAGTTTTCCCAAACCAACACGCTCGCCTGAGCATTATTTTTTTTTCTAGTGAAATCATCTTCAGGATTCCTTTTCAATCTGCTACTCTCTAATGTTTGGTTTTGTTGTTGTTGTTGCTGCTGTTGGTACTCGGTTGATGTTACGTTGAGTCGTTTTTTTTTCGTGCAACACAACTGCCTCCCTAATGTTTACCATTTAAATTGGATTTTTAATTAGTTTGAATGTGTTGACATTTTTAGCTCTCGAAGGATAAGAGCGAAAAGTGAGCGAAAAGGATATTTACTCGCTATACCGGTGATAGATTTTGCTATACAGGATGAGAATGAGAACCTGACTTGAGGACTAACAAGAAATAGAAAAAAAAGGATCAAATTGAAATGGAAAAGTAGACGAAGAAGGAAGTAAAAAAAAAACTTGTGTACATTACAGTTATATTCTATTCTCCTTTTCAACATCAAATATGCACAGAAATCATCAAGGATCCTATGCAAGTTCCAATACCCAGTTGTGTGTGTTTGTTTTTTTTTTTTTTTTGCTTACTTCGCCTTTCGGGGTATTTTTCATAATTTAATTTCTCGTCCTCCTTGGCGTCGTTGTCGTCATCGTAGGTACGCTGAATGAACGAATCTCTTCAAGCGAATAAATCAAAAAGGACTCTTTCTCTTCATCTCCACTCCTTTGTTGTTCAGACTAGTCACCACTCACTACCGCACCGGTGGACAAAAAAAAATACCGTCTTAATGCCTTAACTAGCAAATAACCCGAGGAAATGTCCTTTGAATGCAATGTTACCTCGCCAAAGTCCTCTTTCAAAAGGACCAGCAAAACAAAACAAAAAAAAAAAATTAAGCATATCCTTTGAACAAAAATAAAAACTTAGTTCTTTCCGGAACTGCAGTAAACTGCTCGAAATACATTGTTGAGTACTTGGAGGATTTCCTCGTCCTTATCCTTTTCTCCTTTAATTTCTTTTTTTTTTCACTCTTGTATCCTCTTGTTCTCAATTTTGAGATTTATTGAATTTAGGGGGTAGGGGAGAAAGGGTGGTAGAACTCTACCATGAAGTATCTAATTAATTTTGGTTACTTTGCCTCAAGGATACCTCTCTCTTGTCTGTTTTGTTTTTGGGGTTTGTGGATTGGCTTTCATTTGTTTTTACTTCATTCCTGTATCGATTGGAACTAATTAGTTAAATTACATTCTGTTGGATTTGCCAGTTTACATTTCGCAATGTGATGGTAGGTAGAGAACTGGAGAAGGATATTTCATTATGATAATACAGTCAATTCTATTAACGAGCATAAATATTGCCTGTAGCGTCAGTGGCAGCGCGATGATTATTCTGTTTCAGGAAGGTATAGGTT
Source organism: Meliscaeva auricollis (assembly GCA_948107695.1). Classification (NCBI taxonomy): domain Eukaryota; kingdom Metazoa; phylum Arthropoda; class Insecta; order Diptera; family Syrphidae; genus Meliscaeva; species Meliscaeva auricollis. The sequence goes on from OX403617.1 coordinate 77,309,089, forward strand.
TTTGGTTTCCGATATTTGCCTACATCTGTGTATGTATGTATGAATATTTTTGTGTGTTGAAAATCGAAGTTTGTCTTAAGAATTTAAATTTTGCTGTAAGGTAGGCACAATTTAAATCCTAAAACGATAATTAATGTTTTTAGACTCTCGGTAGTTGCAAAAAAGTCATCATCATTTTTATCATTATTCTTCAATGTTTATTCAAGCTGAACAGCTAAACTCTAAAAATATAAGGTTAATTGAACTTTTTGAAAAAAATCAGAAGTGGGATGCCAGTAGATTGAAGGAAAACAGCGATCAGAGATTATTTACATTTAAATCAAATCTACTCCGAAGATAAATCTTACGGACTAGAAACACTGAAGCACTGGTAACTAAGACCATTGGCTGGTACAACACAAGACATTAATACAACAAATAAAGGACACATGGCAACAGCACGCAGTTGGTATTTGATGGTCTCCCATCTTTCTACCAACGGTTAAGTAAATACCGAAATGAATCAGTGTTAACATTGGCTGAAGTCTTAGCAATACCTTGAAAATCAGTTCAGTATCAGTAGGGACATGACCGTTATAAACGAATCGTTCGGGCATTTATGTGTCCATATCGGATAGTGTCGACATCCTTCTAGAAGTCGTCAAAGGCAGAATATAAAAACACTACCTACTTATCTCAATTAAACCGGGGCGAAGTATAACAATCGAGTGATGTGATGTTCACAGAAACTCTTCCCCTTTTGAGTGAAAGACTTGCACATCGAGTCTTCTGCTTCGCAGACTCATGTGGCGTTAAATGAAAAGCAGAGCATAATTGATTATACCTATAATGTCAGCGCTATCAACTACTAGCGCAATAACTTAAACAAAGCAAATTACTTCATAAACTTGCGCTAGGGACTTCTGTTAACATGAACTTTATTTTAGGCATTGCGGTGCTAAATGAAAGTCGTATAGATTAAAATAGCAGCTGTCTGCGTGATAGGTCTTCAAGTAGACAACTACTTTATTGTGTGATGATAAATAATAAGCATCCTTTTCTTGCCAATAAACAAAACATTCCACTACGAAACTCATGCAGAAATTTGATCAAGTAGATTTTTAGAACGAACAGTCTTTTAATATTCCACTGACTCAAGTGATCACAGTATTACTGAGCAGAAAATCTAGAAGCCGGGCATTTTTACCTAACTACCTATGAGTGTCGTACACACTAAAAAAATTATTGTTCATACTTTTTATGATTGGGGATCATACAGCCAAAACCATTAATTTATAAAGAATATTCATACGAATAATTTAAGAATTTATATTTTTATCATATTATTTTTTTTATGAAATACCATTCATAAAACCCTTAGCAATAGAATTGCTGTTGGGAAATCCTATTATGAAATTTGACATTGGAAACATAAACACTTTAGGTATACAAATTTGTACGTCAAATTTAATAAGAGATAACTTAAAATGTTTGAAACTTTTCATTTTTTTGTAGGAATACAATTATTGATTATATGAAACCACATTCATAGTAATGAGCAAGTGAGATTTTATGAAAAAATTAATTTAAACTTTGAAACTATTCATTAAATATATAAAACTATACATTGAATTTATGAAACTATTCATTGAATGTATGAAACGGCATTCATTGCATTGGAAAACTCACAAAAACAAACAATTTTTGATTTGTTTTATTTTTGCACATTGAATCTGAAATCTCTGACTTTTTATGGTTTGGAAAATTATATGTTGCATTCGTCATCGTCAAAGAATGGTTCGCATTGGTTTGGGAACCAATCGCACGATTTAATTGATATGTTTTTGATTTTTCCTATATCTAGTTTACATATAGTTTTGCGGAAATATTTATAACTTAAGTAAAGGCAAATTTTCTAAAAGGATTACCTGGGTAAGTACTTGAAAACTGTTTTCATTTCAATAGCACTTCTTTTATTATATAATTATTTTAAAAATTAATGTAAGTACAAGACATTCAAGGTCGCAGAAACTTGCACATTGCTGATTTTTTATATGAGACAGATATATGACCAAATTTGCAGCCTTAAGAGACCTGTGCTAAGTGCATAATGCTGGTGCACCAAAAACCTCAAATTTTTCACACTTTTTTCAGTTTTTGTGTTTATAATAATTATAAAATATAAAAAAGAAAAACAGTCCTTGAATTATTATTAGAGTTAAAAAAAAAAAAATTTATAAATAAAAAAAAAAAAAAAACAAATGTCATAAGATCAATGAAAAACATAATGGTTTTAATAAAGTTTTGCACAATTCGTATGAAATGACTCATAAATTCGATGAAAAAACACATGAGATTAAAGAAAACAAATTTGAATTTTAATGATTATTTACCTACATACATCGAATGAAAAAGTTTATGTTTTGTGAATTATTACAAAGAGTTTTCAATCACTGCCGTTCGTAGATTTAATGCAGGAGTCATACATTTTAAGAATCTTTCATAATTTCATGAACGTATGAAAAAGTTCACAAAATGTGTGTTTAAGTTCTTTATTTTTAATAAACTCGATTCTTCCACCATTATTAATGATTTTTTTTTATTTTAAATGATTTATTTCATTAAAAGTGTGCAGTTTTTTCTTCATATCATGTACCTTTTGGATTCATTGCATGAGTTGAAGTCCAAAAACGACGTTCTTAGGTGAATTAAACTTATTCCTTAAAGATAAGAGATGCATAATTTTACCCACCCAAGTTATCCAAAAACTCTCGAAATTAAAGACAAACTCATTCCAACGAATCTAATGGAACAAAAATTAAAAAAAAGTTATAAGATTATAAAGGGGAGGAAACGCAACCATGGAAGCACTTTATGCTTGAAGATACTATTTAAATCTGTAAGTTATTATAATGATCAGTTTATTAGCGTATATTTAAAAAAATATACCTGACCCTATTCTATCTTCAATCACATTTGATGTAAATCAGTATTTTGTATGAAACCTAACTATCTATTTCCTGGTGAGCAAAAATGGAGGTAAGTGCGCTGGGACGTATAAGTACTTATTTTTGTTGAATAAAAGAAGTGTCAGGCAATAGAAGGATAAAAGAAAACCATTACTCTCACATCAATACTTTCACATTCACAAAATTTTTCAGACTTTCCTATTTTAAAATAAATCATAAACCAATACAATAAATCATATACCCGTTTAAAGAAGAAGCTTTATCTTCTGACAAATTGCTGAACAAATAATCACAACCTCAAAATCAAATATTCTCCATCATTTGATATGAATGCGTAAGAAAAAATTCTAAAAACTCATTCATGCCCAAAATTATCTTTGTGTCTTGTTCACACTTTATATCAAAAAAAAAAAAAAAAAAAATAAAACTCTTTACACATGATTTCGTTTTCGTTGAAAAGCAACAAAATTTAGTACATATATAAAATCTCCACAAAATATTTAACAATCTTTTCTTTACTATCAAAAAAAAAAAAACCAATACAAAATTATATTTACATATGCCTCAAGATATTTCGATACAAAAAAAAAAAAACACCAAAAGGGTAAAACATAAAAAAATGAAGAAAAAAAAAACTGAAAATATCGGAAAGGCAACATATTTTTTTGATCGAATGAAGGATGTAAGCGGAGAACCAAAAAAAAACTCCTTTTTAAAGAGAAAAAAAACTCCCTTTTTTTTCTCATATCAACTCTCTTTTTTATGGAAAGGATAAAGCATATATCAGAGAACGCGAACTGGATAAAGTGATTTAGTTATTTTCGACGATTTCATTTCAATCGCCTTCCCGCAAAATCCTTTCAAGTGCACACACATCAAACAACATATTCTTGTAGGCAAACTTGAAAATTGAAAATTTTAAATATTGCTTTGTTCAATATATTATAGTACATATATTCTAGAGGGATTTTTTTTGTATTTGATATGCTTTCGTATAAAATGTGATAAGAATTCAATTTTGTTGTTCAAGGATATTCACTGGATGAAGCAATGTATAAAAGAAAATTGATGTGATAATATGTATGTGTCTTTTTTCCTTGCAACTTCTTTTATTCAATTTAGTTTTGAGTAGAGAAAAAATGTCATTTGTGATAAAATGTTTAGAGAAAAGAATTTAAATATCTTGTGTCTAGACACAATCCGTCACTTAATTCAGTTTTTAAAAGTACAAAAAAGTACTTATACGCCCCAGTGTACTTCCTTTAAATTATTTCTATTTCATTCGAAATGACAAGGCCGGTTAGTCAAAAAGCAACACTTCATATAACTTTAGGGACATGAGGTCCTTGAAGGACTCTTCTATTAAATCGTGTAAAAATATTCACTTTATTGAGTTATCCAAAACAGATTATTCCCTGATAGAAAATAAATTTCTGTAACACAGTTTCTTGTATCAAAACAGAAATTTAATTACAAAAATCAGCAAGACTACATCTCAATTGTGTTACGCCTGCTTTTATTTTTGAAAAAAAAAAATGTATGTAAGCTTTTATTATGTTCGAACAAACAAAAAACTAAAATTAAAAAAAGAACAAGAATATAACATTTGATATAGTCTGCCAAACTTGGAAACACCCACACAGAAAATCCAATACGTGTTTGTCCTAAAATTCAACCCACATCCGTGTTCACGTAACGAATTTACCATTGATCGAATAACAACAACAACAACAATAATGTGCTTGTACGTTCACCTATATACGGTTGAACACTTTCGGAATCCATCATATGTCAAAACAAAACACTTTTTGTGTCTTGCCTGGTGAACAAAGGACGAATACATGCAAAAACTACAAAACTCCAGGGCCTAAAACTGAGTCTACCACAAGTACAACTTCAATATACACCTCTATAAAAACGAAAAACAAGGAATATGTAAGCATCATTTTTCATATACCCATCAGCTATATTCTTAAATAGAAAACTAAAGATAGAAAATGGATGTTAGAGCAGAAAGGTAGGTTGATTTGCCTTTAGCAAACCACTTATTTATTGGTGTGTTGGCGGCGCAATGATATCCGTGAGAACTCAGGTGATGGCGTTGAACATAAGTTCTCGTCATCGTCATCATCATTATAATCACCAAAATTTACTATGGTTGCGCTCTTTGTGCCTCACTTCTGTTTTTACAACAACGAGGACGACGACTAACGATGTAATGTAAATGATATAACAAAGTAGTTCTCGTTTTGCTGAAATGTAACACCAGTCAAGTGCCACCCTAAGTTTTATGGAATGAGATATATGGCACTTTGGGTCTTGGTAACATTTATATGGATGTATCGCTATACCGAAAGCGCCCCTGTCTTGTTAACAACATTTCAAATAGTTTGATTTGAATGAAATTGCTGGCAAATGATGAAAGACGTGATTTTGGTTTTGGATTCGGTTTCAGCTTTTTTTTTTATAATTTTTGTTACTATAGGAATTTAAGTTTTTGTCAAAAGGGGGTTAAGTTTTAATTATTGTACAACTTTTTTACTATTTCTTTTGCTCTTTGAATAGTACAAGTATTTGTATTCAAACTAATGTCTGTTTTTTTCAAATGAGCTCATTAAACCACCATAATCATCAATGTGTCCAACAAAAAAATCTCGCTTAAAACTTCCCAATTGTTTCACCATTTAATTTTACTGGAAAATCCTTCCATTTACTATCTTTAGTTTATATATTCTATCGTCTAATCAGTGACAAAAACTGCACAGTCAAGATCGCAAGAGATTGGATGAACAAGAAAATAAATTTCTTCTCTTTTCTTTTCTACAGTATAAGTTCATTTAATTTTTCTTTCTTACTTTTAAAATTCACATACTTTTTTGCATCGGCACGAATTTGTTTAGTGAAGTAGGAGATACCAATGAAAGGGGCAAGAACTTTTTCTTTTCGTCGAGCTGAGCAACCACAAGCGTGCCACAGCCTCTACGATATGGTATGGAAGACATTCCTCTGTGATATCCTGACTCCTCCCAATGGAGCAATTCTTGTAGCCGTTGTCTACTTGAAAATTTTGCAATAAACGAATTGTAGTCTCCAAACGCACGCCAAATATTGGTTAACTAATGAACCGATTACCATTGTCAGATTTTACAGATGAGTTGGGTCATACTCCCTACCAAAATATCTCCTGCTGCTATGAACAATTCGGCTGGTAAGCCATACGCATCAGCAGTCTTAAACGATTTAAGTTTGGCAATCGCTAAGCGAAATTCATCTTACTCGGGTGAATGGAATTATCGTCCATCCAGATTAAATAGAATAATAATAGGATATTGGCTACCTTCACCATTTAGCAGACTGGAAAAACTCAGTTTAAGATGCTCAATACTGAACTGACTGTGTATCAGCCAGTGGCGTGTTGTCCATATAACTTCATTATTTTCGACTTACTTTTTAAATTTCTCATTTTAAGCAACTATCAAATCAGCTGATTTTGAAATGTCAACTACATATATTTGAAGCCGAAATTTTTACACTACGTCGGAGGGAAAATTTCATCTCATTGGGCGCATTCAATTATCTAGTGACTACGTAGTCGACTCATTTAGATTTTCTGACAAGTTCTAAAAAATGAGATGAAATTTCCCCTGCGAGGTGGTGTAAAAATTTCGGCTTCAACGAAAGTTGACATTTCTAAATCAGCTGTTAAAAGAAGTTTTGATATGGTTTTCGTTTTGTTTTTTGATTTGATTTTGGTAAAAAATTAATTTAAAAATGAAATCGACGGTGGATAATGTAACCATTAGGTACGAAATTGAAGATTCAGATGAAATATATATGTAACAAAATTTTATTAGGTAATGTTTTTGTTTATGCAATACGCATTTTATTCAAAGTTCTCAGAACTCAAATATTTGTGTTTACATCTGTCAAATATGACAGTTAGAATTGACTAGCTTTGTAGTGCAAATTTTGCATTCCAAAAGCTAGTTGATTTTCGACTACGTAGTCACTAGATTAGTGAATGCGCCCATTCAAAAAAATATTCGTAGTAATATTTTTACAATCTCTGAAATGAGCAGATAAGTTTATTCGAATATTGAAAGAATTATTCCAAAGAAAACGTAATATCTGACTCTTAAAAAATAGATTTTTGCTTTATCTAATGAATAAGTGGGTGTTAACTAACTGTTAAAATGACTATTGAAAAACTAACCCTTAAAGAACAAAACATAAAATAAAACAATAACCTGCTTTCTTCCAACTTATTTGGTGAATTTGTATGCTTTATGTTGGGCTAATGTGACAAGAGTAGCAAAACATATGAAGCTCGGTATTTTTTTTCTTTTGAAGTACCAATACAATTAGTTAAGACATAGGTAGCATTTTTATTATGCGTTAATCTCATTGTAACTTTCAACTTCAATGACTTAAGATAGATATAACAAAGTTTTGAAATGCTTTACTTGTAGGTATGGCTTGATAAGCAAATATACATTGGATGAGAAAATTGTATTGACTCTTCCAGTGAATAATTTTTCTTCGACATACCATTCAAAACTATTCACCTCTATTCAAAACCATTCTCCGTTCATCTAAGTTTTTAGGTTTTTATTCTGGCCTTGTAGCTTTGGGTAGATCTTCTTACCCTCTGGTCAAATTTTCGACCTTAATGGCTCGATCACCCGCTCTTCGTGCTCTCTCTTTTTCTTCCTGAGAAGCCGTTGTTCCCTCTTCTGTTTCTACCGTAGAACTCTCTGGCTGATATTTCAGAGGGTCTGATTCTTGTTTGCCTGGCCTCGTTCTTAGTTCCATGCCGGCCGGAATTCTTTGTCGAAACAGCACTGGTCGTCTCTGCATTTTGCTGGTTATGGCTATCAGTGATTTAAAGAGAAACGCAGTCAGCAAAACTTTCTGTGGTCTCTTGCAACTTTAACTTTTTTGCACTCAAAACACTACCAAGTAGTGATCCGAGCCAATATTTTCTCTCCGGAACTTTCGAACATACAAGATACTGGAAGCATGTCTGGTGTCAATCATGATGTGATCAATATTGATGGTTTTAGATCACAGAACCATAAAGTCCCCTTGTGTATATTAGGGTACAGGAATTGGGTACTTGCTTGAGTGACATTTCGCACATTCTCAAAGTCTACCAATCCTATTTCATTATTGGACGTTTTGTCGTGCATTACAGAAAAAACGTAGGTATTTTTACAGAGAGTTTACTCGAAAATAAAAATTGGAAATGGTTGGAAATGATTCTAAAATATATTGCTCACTCAAATAACGAACGGTCTTATGATACAAATATTGTATAGTGACTTAAACTTGAAATGTCCTTAAGGACTAAAGTTAATACATAATTTTCCCTCAAACTAGCATGTCAATAAATTGTTATTATCATTCATAATGGATTTTCAAGTGACCAACACAACCATTGATCATTATTCTTTTTAATATGCAAAAATTAAACAAACTTCAACCATCACAATAAAGACCCTCAATTTCTCCCTATAAAGTTACCTTTCGGGGGAAAAAAATCATTTATAAAAACGATAAATCACCCCTCTACCCAATGAGAGTCAAAAAGTTAATCGAAAAGAATTCACTTCAAAACAATCTTATCACCCAAAAAAACAGCATCAACTTGATAATTTTTTTTTTTATCCTATAATGTAGTAAGTATCTATACTATTTGAAAAATGAGCACTTTTATATCTTGACACTCACAAACCACATCATACAAGTCTCTAACATAAAATTCTTCATCCATATCCATACACATCATCATATATCCAAAAATATTCACCTCTAACATGACCCCTACCCCCTACCCTCTCAAATATAAAAAAAAAATGAACAAAACAATATTCTTAGAAGACAAACTTTCCAAAAGTGTCTTAGTCCTCATAGATGAGTCATAATACATGTATTTTCATATGCGCGCTTGAGAATTCAAAGATTCTCAAAAAAATAAAACCATCTCTCGTCCGTCAAGCTATTAATTTCATTCTTTAACGCAAATTCTATTTATGTGTGTATACACATTTCATCCTCATCTACCATACATACCACATCCACTGTATGTTGATCTAGGATGAAAAATCTGTTATTCCATATATTATAAAGAGGCCAAGTGATTGTATTTCACAAATAAACTCACTCAAAATTGAGTAAATTATTGAGTGAAAGTTTAAAAAATGAGATGACTTGCGCAAAAACTCTCTCTCCATGATTTATATGTTTCTCGAAACAAAAAAAAAAAAAGCTTAACCAAAAAACGCTCCCGGAGATTCCCCAAAAAATCTGTAATTCGCATGCCCAGTGCTAACGCAAGCCCCCAAACAACCCTCTCAAAAACCAGGGCTGAGTACGAAAAAGAAGAGCTTTTGCCAAGGCTTGGCGAAAAAATCAGCACACATTTCGGTGCAAAACTTTCAACGGACTCAACGTTTTTCATCCCTCGCAGTCGGTTGTGCGATTGCAAAAATTTTAGTAAGTCATCAGCGTACTTCGAGTTCAGTTCTGAAAAGGATTTTCTGTGTGAAATTGAAATACAAGAATAAAATTCATTCCTTTTATTTGGTCTGTGTGTGAGTGTAGATATAATTCCTCTACTTGTGAGGGTTATTTTTTTGTGTGAAATTTGTTCCGCCGTTAAAGACGAGAAGTGGACTGTTTTTTTCCAAAGCCAATTTGAGTACCAAAAGAATATAAATTAAAAAAAAAAAGGATCACATAACAAAGTGCATCTATATTTTTGTGGATAAAGTGAATAAAAAAAAAGAGCCAAACAAGTGAAACAGAATACAAAAATAAAATTTAAAAAAAAAAAAGTATCTGACAGATACCCAAGCATCTCGCAAGAGTGATATAAGTGATTTTAAGTGCGCAAGAAGGAGAAGGAAGATTTAATTTTATTTCTTTTCTTCAAATCACATCCAAAAGCGATACAAAAACAAAAAAAAAAAATAAAAGTAAACTTGATACTCTCAATCCAGCTGTTGGGAGGACATTTCTAAGTGACTGACATCTCTTATCGGCTGCTAAGGTAATTCAAAAAGAATTTCATCCTTTTTTGTTTTCTTTTTCGTCCTTTCACAGGTGCACAGAGCAGAATTTGTTCCTCGTCTAAAATCGATTTTTGCCTTTGGCAAAAAAACAGAAGCTGCGGAGTAGATTTTATATTTTTTATGTCCTCTTGTATACTCCATTTGGTACTGCCTGTGAATCCTTAAGGATTCACAGTTGTTCTTCATTGAGAGAGAGGAGATGGTATAGGCTTAGGCGTGCATATTAGGCAAACTTCGAATGCATATTTAATGAGGTTGTTTTTCCACCCGGAGAAATTGCTCCTCCAACACCATTTTCCAAAAGGACTCTGAGCGAAAGTGTAGCATAAACCAAAGTTAGGAGTATAGAAGCTACATAGTCCACCTTACACAAGCTTATATCATCAAAAGATTTTTCCTTTTTTTTGCCATCTGGGAGGACGATATGGTGGTGGCTGGTGGAGCATGAAAGGGCCTCAAGTGATGCTTTTAAGAAGCAAATACACTCGTGTCTGGGTACACGAAAAGTACAGCAGCCAAAGCCAGGGAAAAGCCTGCGAGAGAGCGAGAGAGAGAGAGTGAGTGCCTATACATAAATAGCACGTAGTAATGGAATGAAATAATTTTTCGACTTGAAGGGAGTTTGTGAAACTGAAGACCATCAGCGGCAGAAGCAGGGCCACATCTGGGCTTTCTTATTCGAAATTACGTTTCGAGTGATTTTCTTAATTTTGTGGTAAAATATTAATTGCAATCGATAAATACTTCCCCTGCCTGCCCCCCCTTCCCCCTAAAAAGAAGAAAATATTAAGCTTACCGGTGATTCACAAAAAAAGGCCCATTTTTCAGGGAACCAGGAACTCTCCCTATTTTATTATATTCTTCATCTTCATCATCCATCTTCATTGGAGGATTTTTTTTTCCATTTCAGTTATTTGATGGCTTAATAGGATGTGTCAAAGGGACGGCAGAGGTTAGCCTCCTTAAAACACTTATCAAAACGAAGATTGATTTTTGTTGTTGCTTTTCGTATTTTATTTTATTGGGGCGTAATACGATTAAATTTATCAGGTTTATAATCGTTTGTCCCAAGCTGCCAATAAGTTGGTATTTCCTCCCCCTCCCCCCCCCCCTATCCATCGCCCCCTGATTGGGGGATGTTTACTCTTAATTTCTCTTCCTCTTGTCAGATATCAGATATAGGAGAAGGAAATACATCACAAAAGATGAGAAACCCCTCGAGCCTCAAGTGCACGAAGTTTGAAATAAATTCAGCTCCTTCTTTTCTTATTTTGTTTTTTTTTTTTCTTGTTGTTGTTGTTGGAAATGGTTGTTTTTGGTAAAACGTGTGTGCGTAGAACCGCACATTCTTAATTTCAGCCAAAATTTATGTTTTTTTTTTTCTTCTTTTGTTTGGTTTTTGTGTGAGAGTGTGTGTTTTCTAAGAAATTCACATCCATTTTGTTTTCAACAAACATCTCTTATTTTTTATATCCCCATGGAGTAAATTGAGGCAACGAAAATAAAAAAAAAAAAAAAAAATGAGCAGAAAAGAAGCTAAGGAGAAAAGTGGAAGATATACAACACCCCAAGGATTTCAATTGAGGGTTTGTTTTATTTATTTTTATATTAATATTCATTTCATAACTGAATAAAGGATTCTTTGACAGAAAAAGAAAAGGTTAAACGGGTATGTGTGGATTTTATTTTTTTTTTGTTTGTTTTTGGGTTCAATTTGGAAGTTTTTATTCTTAGAATACATTATTATCTATTAATCATAGATGTTTGAATTCAAAAGAATAAAAAGGGGATAAATTGGGGCTAAGAAGGTATTTAATCTAGGTATAGGTTCAACTATAGGTTAGATGGGTATATTATAATGCTCTTTAAGTAACCACAAATCAACCCGATATAGCTTTAGGTAACTGTTATTGTTTTTTAAGAAATGAGAATATCAAAAGAAAGAGCTTACTTTTTGTGATTATTAGGTTGTTTTTAATACATCCTTTTGTTGACCTAGGGAGGAATTATCCATCACTCTTCTTAAGACTTTGTTTTTTTTTTAGTTATGTAAGGTATACAATTTTCCATCAGCATATGAATTGAAGACTTTTTTTTGAAATTTTTGAATTTCTTAGGATGATCAGTCAATATATGAAAGGTTTATATTATTTAATTTTGCTTTAAATGGGAGGATCTTGTGAAGGATGTGGAATTGTGGAAGTTAGGATTAATTTGTGTAAATGAATAATCTTTAGAATTACACATATTATGTAGGTTTTGTCTACAAACTAAGTACAGACTATAAGTTAAAACGCATCTTCACATTCTTATTGTATTTCACATTTATTCACATACATGAACTATTAGAAAATATATGTAAGCAAAGTGCTTTTGGAAGTAAAACTTAAAAAAGTTTCTTATCTCCTTGAACGTATGTCTGAATCTTAATTTTCGGTCGATATAAGTACACGATCCTTATTAAAGTTCGAAAATCCACAAAATTCTTGACATATTTATAATCAGTTTCTGAAAATTTTGGCTCTAAAATACCTGATTTGATTATATAACTATGCCATATTTGTTCAAAGTTGTAGTAGAAGAAATTATTTTCATTGAAGAAAACAAAATTGATTTAGTTTTCATCAATATCTTCAATTATCATTGAAAATGGAATGGAATGGCATACGAAAGATTATAATTTGATTGAACACTGATTTTGTTGAGCAATATTTTGATGTTCTGTCCGAACTTAGACCCGCAGTAATCGTATTATTAACTTATAAAGTCTAAATCTGCAATATCTGCAATATAAGAAATTTTATAAGATCGTTACCCATTGCGACTGTCTAGTATCAAAAAATAATAATTGATAAAAACAGAAAATTAATATTTTATTATGCAATTCCAAAAGCATTGTTTGAAAATAAAACTGAGATGAATGAGTAATTTTTCAATAAACTTTGAACAAAAGCATGTGAACAACATTTTTGTAACAATGGCAGCGGCATTTGTATGAGATTTTGAGATAAATCAAAAATTGACTTTAAACATTACATACGTCAAGTTTAACTCCAACTGTTAAAGGTTAGGAATTTGGAGTTTTTTATTTATTTTTTGTCAATTGAAGAGTTTTATCACTTCCTTATATTCAGACTTCTACTAAGCCTGAGTCTAAGGACTTGTAGCGATTTTCATAAATAACTTAGAGCAAGGACTTGTCACTTAAGTACAGTTTTTCTAAAGCGAAGTCCGTGTTCAAAGTGAAAATGAAGCAATCATTTGATTTTTCAATCAAGCTCACGCCGAAATTAATGGCCTTGGCTTGAGTTTACTACCAAGTGAAAATTACTATTTTCTATTCTTTTGCTTCATTTCTTGGATAGTTTTTGATTTTTGCAATTGAAAGATTTATAGATAAGTCGTACAAGAAAAAAAAAATTGGCATGTTACTTGGATATATACCAGTCAGTAGTATAGAGCCAAGTTTGCAGCTTCCAAAGACATCTCCTCAATGCACTGTGCACCAATTATAGCCACCAAATATTGCAAAATGTTTGTACTTTTTTCAATTTGTTTCTTATAACCTCTAAAATAAGAATATAAAGAAGACATTTTTTTTTAGAATTTGAGTGCGACCGCAGTTCTGTAGTTCAAAAAAGAAAATTAGAAAATTTTCTCAAAAGTTTCAAAATTACAGTGTTACTTGTTTTTGGCGAAAAGTATCTGCTTAAATACTCAAAGCCCAATTAAAAAAAATTAGTGTAAAATTAACATAGTATGTGACATATAACTAGTAATCGGTTCTTTTGTGCGTCCATTTGAACATCTAACAACAGCCAAAATTGGTTTAAATTTCTGATAAATAATTTTAGAATAATTTCCAACATCTACATATTTTTATTTCATTATTTTGAATATCTCCCTAAAAATGAGTAATTTCAGTGTAACGTTTTTGAGTTTACTCAAACTTACTCAAAAAGTTTCTAGGGTTTTCAATTAAACTTACGGTTCGCGTCCACAGCATTTTAGAATACTATTATATTTTCATGTTTTATCGGAAGAATAAACCCTTAAAATCCATCACCATCGTAGCCATCGTCGAATGAAATTTGACAGTTCCTTTTTTGACAGATCGGGGATATATTTTGGCACAAAAAGTATGTTTTGTTCCAAGTGTCATCCGATTGTTATAAGATCGCCTATTAACGAAGCAGTACAAAATTTCGAATTTCTTGGTGTTTTTTTAAAACCTATTTATCAAATCTTTTATTGTTTTCACTATGCCATCACACTGTCACAAGTATAACTAAAATTAAAGTCCTACTTATAGCCTACCCTACGTCTTCTGAAGATTGAAGAATAATACAACTTGGTTTGGACTTTTACACAAAGAAAACAACAGACGGATAGTTAGACTTAGTCTATGCCAAACCGGAACAAAATTATTGTCTTTTGGTTCAGTTATGATTTATAACATAGATTATGAGCTAATTCGGTTTGAGAAAAAATTTAGAAGGTTGATCTCGATTTATGCCCAACTTTTCTTAAATTGGTTTGTTGAACCGTGTTGGTGCACCGCAAATTTTTGGGAATACGTCACTTGTGTACTTAGATTTGAATTCTAACCTAGTAGCATAGAAGTTTAAGGTTAAAATCGGATAAAAATATTTCGGCTGGGGGTTTTCTTATTATCAAAAACTAACTGAGGTTTTCTTTTTTATAGTAATTCATCTTGAAAAATTGGTTCTTAAATGAGGTTTGCCCTTCAGATCTTTGACGTTTATTTTGTTATTGATTTGATTAACAATCAATTGTTTAAATTGCATTTTCCTGCAAACTACCTTTGCATTGATAAGAATACTACTGTCACAGTCTTCCTTTTTCTTACTTATATTGTTCTTTTTCTTAAACAAACAAATACATTCTTCAACATGTAATTCTTCTTGACTGGCATGCAAATTACTTTTCGTATTCACTCACAACGAAACCAATACCAGATTAAGGTTAATAGAATTGTATGCTTGTAAGAAATTTCATTCATTTTCTATTAAGTTAAACTTGCTTGCACAAAGTAAAAATGGAAAGAACAAAAAATAAACAAAACTTACTGTTTCCATTTCCAACAATCCGATTAAATTCAAATAACATCGAATTTAACCTTTTGTTTTGCGAAACATATGACTTCTTGGAGTTTTATAAAAACAAAAATATAAGATTAAAATATTTCATCATTAAAATTAACATCTGAAATTTTATCATTTTCACAAAAAAAAAACTGTTGAGGATATACTTTCCCATTTAAAAAAAAAAAATATATAAAACTTTTAAGAGTGCATTTTTCATTTGAAATAATAAAAAAAAATGAAAATAAAAACTTAAAAAAACATTTTCCATTAATTAATGAAAATGTTTTTAAGTTGAATAACCGCATTAACACCCCGAATGAATAAATTACTCATTTTTAAACACACACAGGACATCCGGTCATTTTACTATCCGCAATATTTAAAATAAAAAAATTAAAAATAAAACAATATTTTTTGTTTTTTTTTTTCCTTACTTGACAGATTTTTTAATTATAATAATTTATTTCATGAAAACCATACAATGTTGTAAAAAAAAAATACATAATATTGAATATTTTTTATGGCTAAATGCTTCACCACAAAAATGAATCTCATCCTCTGTTCATCTGTAAAACTCATTTTAATTACTAGCACGTTCGAGTGCATGCATCATCACAACAGAACAGAAGAGAAGAGCAAGGACTCGTGAGTGAGTATACTCAGAACACAAACCATCAGCAAATCAATTAGTAACACTGTACCGACATCCAAAGCAAATTAAATACAACTCATTGTCCTTGCCATAAAACAAAAAAAGTATATATAGTAACCACATCATTGTGTAGGTACTTTGTACCGGATAAGGCATTTCATTAAAAATTAAAAATTTTGAAAACAATAAAAACTCTGATTTTGTATAAACGTACAGAGAAAACGAAATTCCCATAAATTCAGCTTCAATTTTATTTTATTTATCATTATTTTGTGAAAAAGCATATTTATATTCCTGTGTCCTGTGTGTGGTTTGGTTTGGTTTGGTTTGGTTTGGTATCAATTTTTTATTTCGTTTATTATGTGGCCAATGGCCGTGTCCCGTCCATAATATTGAATAACTACTTGGCAATTTGTGTTTTTGGTGAAATAAATTTTCCCTTATCCTTTATTATATATTTTATATATTGTTGGCATCAGATGGTCGGTCGGTCGAAGGATATATAGAATCACAGTCAAGGAAAGCCACAAACAAATGTTAGAATGGGTCCTGGATTTTTTTTTTTTTGTAAATGTGGGTATACTGGACGAAAACGACAACAACAATAGACAAAAAAAAACTACCCTATCTCGAGACCAAGTGCGGTTGTCGACAAAATATGGGATACTATAAAGCTCAAATTATATAGAAATAAAATTATTACACAGCAATTCAATGCTATAAAAGATTTTCAAAAGCAATTTATGAACATAACCAACATATAAATGCAATTTATTGTGCATGAGTGTGTTTATTTAATGATCTTTTTTTTTATGATTGAGGAATTTTCTGTATAGTTGAATGGAAAGTCAAAACGTAATTTTGTTTGAATTAAAAAAAAAAATTATTATAAAAATATTTGATTTAAATATGAAACCAGCCATATTGAATTTGAGCTGCATGGTAATTAACCACAAAAAAAAAAAAAAAATTGACCTTGTTTTTTTGTTTCAATATCTACTCGTACATGTAGGGAGCAGGTATTTAGAAAAAAAAATGCATTTTATTGAGCTCTCGGGAAATATCTATACGTCAGAATTTTTTTGCGGAAAACACGCCAACATTTTATTCATACAAATTCTGGTCTTTTTACCAAGGAAAACATATCCAGTCTTTTTTGGAAATCTTTTCAGAATTTCAGTCATTATTTCCAAATAAAAATTCCGGAGTTTTTTTCCATTTTTAGATATAAAAAAAAACAAGTACAGAAAATAAATTCAATTTGAACTGCAATGTGCACACACTTTAGCGTACTTTCTTTAAAGCTAATTTTTTTCACTAATATGTACTTTGATTTTTCGTTTATCAAAAACAATTACGAGTTCTTACTTTATTTATTCCTCATTTGAAAAATTGACTACTTTGTAGTGAAAGTGATGCCAACTTACTGTACTGTGTAAAAGTACATTAAAAAATGTTACCATCTCGATACATGCATTTGTAGCGCCCATTTTCAATTAAGTTAAATCATAATTTAATGTGGCTTTGATAAAAATTTATGACACGCCGTGTAATAATTTTTTTTTTACCGTTATCGTCGCTACAGAAACTTCTGATTTTTTTAATAAAAATGTGTTTACTTAATATCTAATGGCTGTGTTAATTTCAAGTTTTAAAAATGAAACGATAAAAAAAGCTAAAAATATAAAACTGTTGGAAACGGTATTAAAAACTTGGACCAAAACATCTTGTTTTTACGGTAATTCCTAGAATTTTTTTTTAAATCTTTTTTTTTTACACATGTAGACACCACATAAATCTAAAAGCCGTTTTCAGTAATTTTTCCATTTTTATAATAAAAAAAAACCACTCAAGTAAACGTTTAAAAACGTATGTGTTTTTCAAAGCTCGAAAAATCCGTTATGGAGGATTTAAACAAATCCGTATTAGACGCCCTACATTTTTTTTTTTATTGTCTATCGATATGTATAATTTATTTTTCTTAAAAAATCTACTTTACACACAATATCGTTTTCAAAGGTCTGTTGAAAATTTTAATTAAAAAAAAAAATCATGTCTCGAAAAAAATGTTCATCATTTCGATTTATCTCTTCACTCAAATTTATTTCATTATTCTTTCCCTCATACTTTACGAGATATATACATTTTTTTCGCATTACCCCACTTTACCCTAATTTCTAGGTGGATATTCAAAAAAGTCTGTTTTGGCGGATCATTACACTATATACCGTCTTTCTTTTGGTATAATTAGTTTTTTTTTATATCTCTTATATAGTATAGAAAATGAATGAGTCATATTATCAATAACAATGGCTGACTTCTGTAATTTAATAAATTTATTGTGTGTGTATAATTTGTAAGTGTGTGACTTTTAGTTCTAAAACATTGTATAAAATAATATGAGATAGTTGTTATCAAGTTTTTAGCAAACTGGATTTAACTGTTTGAGTTTTTTAGTTACTTGAGTGTTAAAGAAAAAAAAAACAAACAAATAATATGAAGTTTTGTCGTAGTACGGTAATGTAATAAAGACCTTAAAAACTCAAATATTAATCAAAATCACTAAACGCATTTTGGAGAACATTTTAAAACTCGTGAGGTAGGTACCTACTTCTATGAGAGAGTCTCGATTTTAATGAGGCATTAAAAAATTAAAAAAAAAAATGTCCCCACAAAATTTGTCCAAAAATTGACTTTGAGAACAGTATACTGTGTGACAAAAATATACGCTAGAGACCTATCTAGTTTTTTAGAACTTGTTGCTATGATTACAAAACTTTTTTTTAAAATTCCGTAACACTCTCAAACTCTTAAGTTAGGGGCAAAAAAACGTTTTTTTTCGACTTTCATTCCTTGAAAAAAATCTAGCTTCGTCAAATTTTTACCCATTTTAGATTTTTTTTAAAGTAGACACATAGACCTTTTTAATAATGTAAAAAACATGTGGTGTGGTTAGACCACTAAGACAGTATAAGCTGAACAACTTCAAAAATTTATTTTTTTTCGTCATTTACTCAACTTCGACATCAATTTAAAGCATAAAGTTTCTATAACAACTTGCTTTTTTACGAATATATTCTAAAATAATATTAATTTCGAAACCAAAAGAGATATTTTTTTATAAAAATCGGTTGAAAATTGGCTACTAAAAAATGTTAACAATTTAAAACCAGATACAGAAATGCGAACGTTTAGGTACAGGAAAAATGGTAGTTTCCATAACCTCCCCAATTGAATAGAATTTTGTAGAACTTGTCGCACTGATTACAAAACGGTATGTACAAATTCAGAACACTCCCAAAATATGGACTTAGGACCAAAAAACGTTTGTTTTTAATTTCATACAAAAAATCTAGCTTCGTCAAATTTTAACCAATTTTTAATAGTTTTAATAAAGAAGAAATTAAGACCTTTTGAACAATTTAGAAAGCATGTGGTTTGATTAAGAGCAAATTTTTCCGGTATCGAAATGTTCAAATTTCTGTGTCTGGTTTTAAATCGTAAAAATTTTTTTCTTAGAATATATTTTTTAAACATATGCTTAAAATTGATGTCGAAGTTGGGTTAATTACGAAAAAAAATTTTGAATTTTTGAAGTTGTTCAGTTTTTACTGTCTAGGTGGTTTAACCACACCACATGTTTTTTACTTCACAAAAAAGGCCTATGTGTCAACTTTCCAAAATATAAAAAAAAATCGAAAATGGTTAAAAATTTGACGAAGCTAGATTTTTTTTAATGAATGAAAGTCGAAAAAAACAATTTTTCCCCCTAACTCCAGACTTTGGGGATGTTCCGAAATTTTTACATACCATTTTGTAATCTGTGACACCAGCTCTACAAAACGTGATAGGTTTCCGCCCGCGTATATTTTGAGTGTCACACAGTGATTATTTCTGATCTATGTTTTTTTAACCTATAGAATATCTGATTTTCTATCTATGTATGTAAATTATACTTCCTACCAGTATTTTATGCTGTTGAGGGTGTTAGTTTTCGACACAGAAGCTTTCACCCTGTCAATGGCATTTTATTCATATTTTTTCCTTATAACGAAAATATTTAACCAACTAATCAGCGAATCAAAATAAAAGTTTTAATTTTAAAGAAAACTTGCAAAAACAAATTAATAACCACCCTAGTCGACGACGTCCAATAACTTAAGAAAAAAATATAAATAAATAAACCCTCCCATCATTATCGTTGCTATTCTATTACAAAAATTGACAACTCGTAGACCCTTAGAATATTTCACATCGCTATGCACTATGGCGCACCCAACACCCGTCATTCCCTGATGTGCCTCTGTTTGAAGCATCCTTTAAAATCTTGTCTGTCTCTAACCAAAAAACCTAGGTACTGTAAATTTTATAAAATGAGCTTAATTAGGAAAAACTTTAGACGCCTCCTACCACTTTTGTGTGTTTTTCCTTCCAAATATATTTTATAAGTACCTCATTGACATAAAAGTGTACACTGGTTGTGGAATCTGAACGGACAACGGACAAAGAGTTTTTGCAACTGAATTTTTGGAGGGCGAGGATGATGGTTAAAATGTTTCGCCTAATTTAAAAAGTTTCACCTTCCAACTTTCTCTCTCTCTCTCTCTCCCTCCCTCTCTCTTTTTAACCAAATTCACTTACCCTGGTAGTCGTCATAGTGAGTCCATCGCAGCCTTTTGAGTGTTGGTTGTGATATATCAGCAGATTGCAGATGCAGGGCGGTTGCAGCTTAGATTTTCCGTCGAAGGGGGGTTTTGCTGCACATTCTGAGAAAACAAAATAAAATAAATGAAACTGGCTGGAATTGCAATTGGATTTCAAAAATTATCCATTGAATTTCAGTTAAATTTGATAAAGTTGTGCGGTGATTACCTATTAAAATTTTTCTAAGCTTTTTGTAAGTATTGGTACCAACAAAAATGTTTCACAATAAGCAACTTTTTCCGAAATCCGATTGGGCTTAAACCCTTAACTCCCCTTTCGTTCCGATCCTGCAGTAATGCAATAACTGGTTTGTTTATGTGCTCCAACACTATCTGGTTATCGATCACTTCAAAAATAAAACTTTGATTTCGATGTGCATAATTTTTGCATTTCCATCATCATCAGCAGCAACAAACTTTTTCCACCTCCTGCCCCCAATCATATTGGTTTCAAATTCCCAAATACTGTAAGGACGTTTGTTTTGTAAAGTAAAAAAAAAATTAAAAATATACCACATACATACTTTCCAGTAGTTGGCGCCGTCATTTGTTTGGAAGGGGAGAATTATTCATCCATCCCTTTTAGATGCAATATATTGAGAGGAAAAAATTTTATATACGCTCCTATTAGTTGATTGAAAAAGTTTTCAGCCACGACTTTTATATTGAAAACCTATGAGAGCGGTAAAATTCAAACGTGAAGTGGATAAAAAGTAAGCATCGCTTAATTTTTTTTTTTTATTTTTTTTTTTTTTTGAGAATTTGCAATGAGTTCGACAATATTTACGAGTAGCAGAAAGGTGTGGTTGTATACGAGGGGTGGTTGATTGATGTTTCTGCGTGGAAATGATGATTGATGGCATGCGATTTTTCTAAAAATAACAAACGAAAAAATTGAGAGAAATTGGCAAATTGGTTTTTATTCAATGAAAACAAAATACATATTGATGCTCGAAACTTTGAAAAACAAACCAACTATTGCTACGGTTTTTTTTTGCGTTCAGACAAGATTTCTTTTAGTCTTTTTATATATTTTTTTTTTTTTTTGAAAATGAATATGTACTTCCAATACTATTTTGTTGGGGTTTTTTGTTTCTTTAGGCTCGCAGTTCAGTTGAGCGGATATTTTGCGTAAATATTTTTTTTAAATAACATCCGTTTCTTTTTTTTAATATTACTTCCTTTGGGTATTTTTTTATTGAAATCGTTAATTCTCGATATTAATTTTGAAAAACAGAATGTATGGCTTGTATTGTTAACGCCACTTTGAAATAAAATTTCGTAAAAACATATTGTATACTTTTTGCTCAGGAATAGTTTGTTGTATTTACCAAATTTCTTATATTTTTTTGTATGGAAAATAAAGTACTTGTAAATGATTTTTTTGTCGTGTTTTTCAACACTGAGTAGCAACTTACTCATTTTTCCATTTTATTTGCAAAATAAGTAAAAAAACAAATGCTGAGTAGTGTCAATTGTTTTTATTTTGTGAATACAATGAAAATCTGAGTACCTTCTCATCAGCGTTGGAAAAGACATGAGGTTATATGAATAAAAAGGAGGACCTGCTCTGAAAATCTGAGATTTAAGAAGGACACCTCTTTTTTTAGAGCAGGTCCTCCTTTTGGTATGAATAAGATTCTTGAACACATGAGTTTTCTTTGGCACCTACTCACTTTATTACGCTGAGTACCTACTCTGAGCATCACGTTCTTCGTTTTATTCATATCATCCCTGGCTTTTATATTTTTGTTAAGAAATCGGTAAGGTTCACGTTTAACTAGATATTCTGAATACAACTACAAGACAAATTGGAGAATTCTACCTCGTGCAATTAAATTGCTTTTTATATGAAATAAATAATTTAAAAAAACAAATGTAAAAAAATTTATTGTGTTTAAAAATGCCATTAAAATTACTTTTAATGGTTATTCGAACTCCCCTAATTTTTGTTTTGTATTTTATATTTTAGTCGCTCAAAATTTCTTACGTTGAATTCATTATTAAGGATTTTGTGTATTTTTCAGAATTTTTATTTTCCGCTGTGCTCAAAAAAAAAAATAGAATTTTATCAATAAGAACTGAATACTGCTGAGAGACCACAGCCTAAACGGATTGGTCGATTTACTTCAAACTGTTATGTGGTGTTTTTTGTAGACTATCCCCAGTCGTTTTTTGAATTATTTTTTTTTTACCTAAAATAACGGTACCTGCCATATACTGGTTTTATAAAAAATCATTTTCTCAAAAATGGTTCCTATGATTTTGTTAAAAACCGTTACTAACGGTACCTGCCATAGAACCGTTTTCTTAAATTCTATTTTTCTCCTTAATGACTCAACCAATTTCAACCTATTTTGCATATCTCAAAGCTCTAACGATTTTCTAAATTTTTTTTCTAAAAATGTATAATTATAGAAGAAATCAAATTGCATACTTTGTTTTGAGGTTAAATTCATTTAAAAAGCTAGTCATTTGAAAATCAAATTTTATGCTTTTTTATTTGTTTGTTTTTCTAAAATTGCATTGTGCATGGACGTGCGATTCAGTCGTGCAATTTATTTTCTGTGTGCTGGTTCAGATTTTATATTTTTGAAATCGCTTTTCCATATAATTCAAACTAATGTACGTCAATTTTAAAAATGCAGCAAACAATCCATTTTCGATATTATCACTTTTGCAGGAAAACTATAAAATAGGCTATCAGAAAAAAAATCCCTCAAAATGTTTCTGATAAAACTATCATTATGACTGGACTATAATTCCCTGCAATCAAATTTGTGGTTGGGAATATTAACAGCAAAACATTTTTTTTTAAATTAAAATGACTAAATGCTTTAATAATTATTCTTTTCTGAATAACGGCTGTTCTACGACTAAAAGAAAAATATGTTAGGTACGACACTGGTAACCTGCCATATTGGTGCTTAGGAAATTAGACTTGATTTTATTTTTGATTTTAGAATGCTGGCAATTCAAGACCATTGAAAAACTTTGAAAATGTTCAGTATTTCATGAAGGGAAGACTAAAGTTGATGCGTTTTTTGTTTAAATATTTAAATGTTGAAATATTTTTAATAGTTTTTTTTTTTAAAGTATAATTTTGTTAAAAGT
Organism: Meliscaeva auricollis; assembly: GCA_948107695.1. Classification (NCBI taxonomy): domain Eukaryota; kingdom Metazoa; phylum Arthropoda; class Insecta; order Diptera; family Syrphidae; genus Meliscaeva; species Meliscaeva auricollis. The sequence continues at coordinate 77,332,687 of OX403617.1, forward strand.
AATTAATTACTTCCTTAGTTAACTTAATTTCATATTCATAGCTCGAATTCAGATTTTAAATTATCAATAAACTGTTGTTATAATAATAAATTGCATGACCTAATTAGTATTTTTTTCCTGTTATTATTGAAAATTTAAATAAAAATTAAGTTAAACTACATAATTGAATAAATAAATAAATGTCAAAATGTTATTCAATAAATTTTAATTTCAATCTGAATTTGTGTTGTATTTTATGTATGAATGTAGAATTGCAAAAAAAAAAATCAAAAATAACTTAATTAACCACAATGGCTTATATTATGTTGATACATAGCTAGGTTGTCATTTTTATTAAAAATAATTCGATTAATTAACAGATTGTGTTTTATTATTTTTGATTTAATTATAGATTACTGAATTATGAAAATTCAATCTGCCAGTTAATTGTAATTTGAATTTTCGATAAACAACAAAAAAAAGTATACTTTGCTTTTTTCTTTTTATTAAAATTATCACAGGCTTTGGAACATGTATGTGACAGATCTTTAATTGTTGGCAGTTTAAAGTTCTTTCAAAATTCATTTATATAACCAAAATATCATATCTAATACACAAATAAGAATAAAAACAAATTTCCTTTATGGAAACTTACTATTCGCTTGAATCATTTAAAATGATCCTTTGTTCTATATCCATTAGTCTATTGTCGAACAAAAGCCAAAAACCAAAATAGTATTCATGAAACAAATAAAATTCTCTCTAATCGCAGCATAATTAATTAATGAGCCTTTTCCCATTGTGAATCTTTGTAAAGCCCAACCTTGCTTGTTCATTCGGCGCGAACACGAACATTTCCAGTGAAAGTCATTTTCCATAGCTTAAAATAGGTACCTTCCGGGGATTTCCATTTACAATCATTCAAAGCCTTTAGTTCTATGTTCCGAAAATAACTAAGCGAACATTCCACTTCAACTGACATTTGATACCAGTACACAGTACACTTATAGTATATTTTTGATGTTATTGAGGTTTTAGAATCCATTTTCACTTCCAAACGAATATAATTTTTTTTTTAATAAAAATGAAAAAAAAAAAAAAAAAAATTAGGGCCAAGGGATATTGTTTGTTCAATTAATGTCGAGAGTTTTCCATTCTACCATCATTATATTGCATAGAGAAATTGAAAAGGCACTGTGCCTCTAGGGGGTAATTTGTGTTTCCGCCCCCCAAAAGGCTTTTTATCTAAAAAGTGCTTTTGTTTTCATTTTAGCTCAACTAAACCATCGTCGTCGTCATGGAGGGAGCAATTATAATTGATTGCAAATTGTAGGCAGATTTATGCAAATTTAAGGTTTTCATTTTTCTTTTTTTTGCTGCCTTAAAGTTGTAATTTCTATTAATACTGTTTATTTGTTTGGGATTTTTTTTTGTTGTGTTGCTAAAAATACACTTTTTTGTTTAAAAAAATCATAATTATCAAACACAATGTCAAGGAAATTTTTAGAATTTCGAGGAAGTTTTTATGTTCTTCTTCAGGAAATAAGAGAAGCCTATGTTAATACTAAGAACCTTTATATTTTAAAATAGATTGAAATAATTTAGTTTTTTTACCGTTTTGCTTTTTTTAATGGGAGTTTACTGTAAAATTAGTCGTGGTGTTTATTTGGGTTCAAATGCTGAAGTATTCAAATGAGTGTAAATTTTAGAGTCTAACTTAGAATCCAGGTGAAAGGAGCATTGTTCAACGTCATTTACTTGCATTTTTCGTGGAGAATTTTACCACGAAAACTGCAGGAACCGCATCAAAAAATATAATTTTTTCTTCTAAAGTTTCTTTTATTTAGTTTCAGGCCATAGATTAATTTATAAAGGATCTGCACAAAATTATTCGATTTTTCTTATTTGTAAATTATTTGTTAAAAAACTGTTAATGTGAAGTGGAAAACTTTTTAAAATTCGTGTTCCACGAAAAGATATTGTAAATTATAATTTTTTTTTTTTTGAAACAGTTATTTATATAAGATATCAATAAGTACAACTTTTTCAAAAAAAAAACTCAATACCGCATACTAAAGTAAACATTATTTTTGGATCTTACAAAAAAAAAGTGAAAAAAATCACTATGGCTCTCACGACCTGATATATTTTCTGTGGTAAAAGTGTTTTTAGAGGTGGAAACTTCTGAAGTAATAATTTTCATTAAATTAGAATGGTTTTTGGTGTGCTATCACAAAAACGATTGCGGTAAACATGAGAAATTATCGAATAACTTCGTAGTTAAAAATGTGAAAATTTTTCGTTAAAAAGGTTTATACAAAATAAAAGAAGAGAAACTTAAAAATAATTTATGTAATCACCAAATTCTTGTTCGAATTCTAAATTCTTCACAAAAACATATTGAAAAATCCAAAAGAATCAGTTCTTAAAAAAAAAAAAAAAACGAAAAAAAAAACATTTTAATTGATTTTCTGTCCAATATCAAAGAGAATAGAATAGACTTTCTCATATCTTCATAATTATAGATTGTTTTTGCTGTGTATTACATCCCATAAACTACGGAATTTTTAAATTTTAGGTGATTTTTTTTTAATAACGGTTTAAAATGTGAAGTCTTAGCTTATATTATGCGAAACCAATACTCCAAATCTTAGCCAAATCGGCCTAACAGTTTATAGTTTTTTACAGGTAAACAGAGTCTAAAGACATTTTTTTTAAATTAACTCAGAAAAACTGTTCTTATGTTGTAAAGTTTTTTTGAAACCAGATTTAAATTATAATTAGAAAAAAAACTTTATTTTTACAAACCAGTATTATTTTCTATCGAAATATACCTTTTAAAATTTTTCAAATAGAACTTGTTTTTTTTTATCTGTTTTTACTATTTTATTTACATTTTTAGAACTCATTTTAAAAATTCTAGGAAGTAGATTTCTGTAGATAGACATTTTAAAAATTCTAAAAAGATAAATTTGTATACCTCAACAATATTCAAGCATACAAAGTCATACAGTTTATTTGATTTTAGTCTTTTATTTTTTTTTTTTTTTAAATTATACAAATATAATATGTTTAGTCAAAGAAAAAAATGATGCAAAATGAGTCCTCAATTACTTTTTTGCTCTATCAACCCCTGTGTATTCAATAAGTCAATAGATATCTCAAGGCAATTCAAACCAAGTACTTGAAGTTAAGAGGTACGAGGTACCCCTTTGAAATATATATGGGAAAGAGTATCAACAACAAATATCCATAAATATGTACAGAATATGTCTCTATTCACTTTTCTTTTTTATAACCCCACTCTTATCGAAACATTTTTCCATATAAACAGAATATTTTATCTCCTATTTTTTTATTTTTTATTAGAAATTTGTGTTTAAAGCTCTCAGACATAATAAAAAAAAAATCTCAATCAATAATGAAGCTTTGTTTATTTTCCATTATTGTGGTGCCAAAGATATTAATATTCTACATGAAGAACTCCAATTCCAATCCAACTTTTCCAATTCTGTGATTTTATTACTAAAGAGCGATACGAAATAGCAATTTTCAATACACCCCACTAACCTATGTATTTTATTATGTAGGTACCTATATGTTTGGCAGTATGGCCGAATGTTTGATTGTGTAATTTTAAATTTTTCTCTGTCCATCAATTTAAAATGTGTCTATCAAATGTACATATTCATATAGGGCATTACTAAACCAATTTTAATTTACTAGGTACTCCTGTTCAACTTCATTTTGTTCCAAGAAATCAAGTAATCTAATTTTTTTTTTGTAAAGAATACTCATGATATTCGATATTCAAACTGCCAATTAGGATTGGAGTTTTCCTAGTATCGAATGCACATCTTAATTAGAATTGAAATAGTTATAGTTTTGCACCGGACTACTACCTGCCATAACGTATAGCTCTTCCGTGTTCGTTTATAAATAAGCAAAGTTAAGAAAATAGATTCAATTTCAATGAACCTTCATTTGGTGTTTTTATTTTCGTTTGTTTGAAAGGTTTGACCCTATCTGTATTTTGAATTGCTTTCTAATATCTTTTAAGGCGAAAAATAACCCTCTGAAGTTTTATTTTGCCCAAGAATGAATTCTTTGATTTTAATAGGGAAAATGTTTCTTATCGATCTGATCTATTTTTTTTTATTTTATTTATTTTATTTATTTTATTTATTTTATTTATTTTATTTATTTTATTTATTTTATTTATTTTATTTATTTTATTTATTTTATTTATTTTATTTATTTTATTTATTTTATTTATTTTATTTATTTTATTTATTTTATTTATTTTATTTATTTTATTTATTTTATTTATTTTATTTATTTTATTTATTTTATTTATTTTATTTATTTTATTTATTTTATTTATTTTATTTATTTTATTTATTTTATTTATTTTATTTATTTTATTTATTTTATTTATTTTATTTATTTTATTTATTTTATGCATTAATTATCTCAGCTTAACTTAAAAGAATACTACTATACTTCGAATAGATTTCTTGTATTGTCATTAGTTCAGCTTGAGCTATAGGAATTTTTAGATTAAATCGTTACCAACCGGAGCACCCTGTGTTGTCTTACAAAATTTTCCCTTCTCAGCTTTATTGCTTGTACATTCTGAGTTTCCGATTTGTTTCCTAATTTCATTATTCCATTGAGGTATGTAGGTACTATACATCTTAAGAATAATAATTTTTAGAATCATTTCCCCAAAGACTTTCTCAAAAAATTTTGAATTCAAATTGAAATTTCATTTTCCTGTGAATTACCCCAAAACTTCTTTGCCATAACTCTTTTATGTTTCTCTATTGAACACACACACAACTTGGTATAAGTGGTACAACCAGCCATTATCGTATTATCCTTTTGTATAAATGCACTCAAAACTCAACTCCAACACACATTTTTCATTTTTCAAAAGAAAAGAAAAACACCTCAGGCGTTTCGAAACTAATTTCAAAGGAAATCCGCTTAAAGGACACGCAAAGTAGAAATTAGGAGAATATGTATGTACAAAAAAAAAAAAACATACACAAATGAGAAGATAAATGGAACAAAGACTTTGGTGTGTTTGGCTGGGTTTTAAGGATGGTGCGATGGAGGAGGATTGAAGGAAGAAACCTTCTTTTTTTTGTATCCTTTGTCGGATTCAAGTATAAAACGAGAGCAGACGAATTCATTAAACTTGCTACACATTGCCGCAAGGATATATACACAGTCGACTAAACACGTACCTACCTACTACTCCTACACATTTATTTATATATAGCTTCACAAAGCACAGACAGATATAGACGAGGTTACACACACGTACTCCCACATAAATATCCTCGAGAACCCTCTCAGCCCTCTCTTTTGCCACGCCTCTGTCTTCGTTTTCTTCATCGTCGTCGTCGTCGTGGGTCGTCCTCATAGACGTAGTCGTTGAAAAGTGCATTTTGATTGCTGTAAGCGAGTACGTTGTTGCAAGCAAGGACTTTTGCAGAGGTACACATGCAACTCGATCGTTATCCTTTTGCTTCATATAAATTTTTTGTGCTCCTACTTTCCAGTCTTAATTTGAATCAGCGAACAACGTACGTTTCCTAGATAGTTGCAAGATAGATTCGTCCTTTTTTCATCCTTTCTCCTTTTTTATAGATAAAGATGCACGCTATATGCATGCATTTCTAGATTTATACATTTTTTTTATTATTATTTTTTATTCTCTCTAGAAGGACTCGAAGAAGTTTTTTTTTTTATATGCGAATGTATCCCAAGTATCGTCTTTCAACTTCAGGATAATGCATGCATTTTTACCCATTAAATAAACATGTAACCCTAAGTGGATTATATCGTGCTTATGCATGCTAGATCCTTTAGGAGACGTCTCCGCCAAAAAATTACTTGCAAAACTCAGTTATACCTACCCTGCTTTTAGTACCAAAGGGTGGGCGAAGTTGACAAAAAAAAAAAGGAATCTACAAGAAATCCTAGCAAACTAGAACCTCGACTCGTTTATTTATTTTTTTGATTTTTTCGTTCAGCAGAATATTTTTCATTAAATATTCTAACAACGTAGACAAGCAGTTATTCCTTTTAATTTCTAAGACGATTTATTCTGATGGAAACAGATTTATCATTGCGATTTTTTTTTTCTGTTAGTGGAGTTTTCAAAGCAGGGGAAGGGAACTGCGTATTATATAGTAGAGAATCTTGAGTGGCTTTTCGGCTGTCCTTTAAGTTCTCCTCTCACAGTTAAATCCATACTCGATGCGCCTAAAGAAAAAAAAAATAAAGCAATCTATTAAATGTGCGCTTTATTATGTGACAGGACATTTTTTGCTTTATTGTTCGCCATTTTTTATCCTTTATACGCTTGTGTATTTTATTTTTATTTTTATGGCAGGCCATTATGTAAAAGAATATTAAGTATTTCTTCTTCTTTTTTTTTCATTTTCATTTTTACTTTTTTAATAAAAGATAGAGGAATTAAGGACGCATATTGTGTAAGGAGTATTGAAGTACTTAACATTTCAGCTGATGGCGCTTATTGTTGGATATACGCTTGGTTTTAAAATTTATGTTGGTCATAATTAGATGATAAACTTTGGTAATCTTAATTTTGTTTTTTTTTTTATTATTTAATTTTCCAACTCTGAAATATTTTGTAATAAAAATGCTTATCATCAAATACGCAGGACCTACATAGTGCGTATTTATGTATATGGGGAGGACCTATTCATATTTATTTAAGATTTATATGAAAAAGTTTTGGTAAGTGTATGTATTTAAGGACCTTGGTCATCATGATAATTTGATAGAGTCTTATTTTCTTTGAATAAGTGATTTAACTTGTTGGCATATTTAATTTATTAGATAAAAAGTTGCGCTATTTAGTACACACTTTTTCCATTCATACGTAAGCTCAGGTAACCTTAATTTTAAAAATTTGACTGATGAGGATGTTATAAGAAGATATCAGGCCGTGAGCACCATAGTGGCTCAACTGATTTTATTCACTTTCCTTAAAAAACTTATGTTTACTTTAACAATATTTGGTTCTTTTTGAAAATTAATTTTTAAGGAACATGTATTATTACGTAACTGTTGAAAAATTATTATTTTTTAGCGATAAATAATAGTTTTCGGCTTGATAAAAAACTGTACAAAATCAGTTAGTTGATATGATTCATAATTAGGCTTACAACATTTAATTTTAAGCGCAAGATGGTATGTTTATAATATTCTTCTTTACATTCCATTACTTGGATGAATAGTTGATAAAGTAGTGTCAAGATACAACAAAGTCACATACGCGTTACTTTTGAGTTTTTTTTTTTTTTTGAAACAACTATGTTCCTTATATATTTTTCTGAAAAGTTTTCCTGTAGAACAAAAACAAAATGAGTTGCTGTGATTGGGACTGAAAGTTGATGGAAGCTGCAGAGCAGTTACATTAAAGGTTTCAATGGTATGCAACATAAAACTGATTTTACTTTTAACTGACATTGAAGCAGTTTAGTAAATTGTACTTTTTAAAATTTTCGAGTGACTCAGTGACGAGTGACAACAGTGACATATTTCCCAAATGTTTTTAAAACTAAATTATTGCAACGAATATAAAACTTACCTATAACTTAAACTTTAATGTACATAGGTACTTGATTGTGACTGTATAGTGACACAATTAAAAAAGTACCTAACAGTTGCTAATTTCTTCAATCTATAAAACTGATGAAAATACTGTTGTTATTTTACTTTAAGTAAAAAGATTGCAAAAATTAAATTGAATACAAAATTAGATATGAAATTTTTTTAACAAAAGTGTCATAAATGCTAGTTTTGGGAAAAAGAAATTACTCTCGAGAAATAATTATTTTAAATGTTTTATGCAAGTGGCTTTTGAAAATTCAATATTTTGGTTTTTCTATTTGGAGCAAATTATTTTTGCAGTTATTCTGATGTGTTTGAAGCCATTCACAGTGTTGTCGAATGGGAGAGTCATGGAACAACGTACGCGTAACTTTCTTTGTTTTTCTCCGCAGCGTTTCCGTGAATTTTAACATTTTTTTCCACGACTTTCCACTCATGACTTTCTTTGTTTTTCTCCGCAGCATTCCACGATCTTGCACCAGTGTTCTGAGCTTCTTTCAACACTATTTTTTGACATTTCGCATATTTTTCCGTGTTTTTTCACATATTTTTCCTCTTCTTTCCACTCTGTTGTATATTTTCGCTATTTGTTCCTACCTTTAGTAATTTCTACGGTATTCGTCAAATGTTTACCAGTATTCCTAGGTTTATTATTACGCTATTTTTACTGTGACATCCGTGGTATCGATGCTTTTCTCCGTGACCTTTTTCGCTTTTCACTGCATTTTTTTTACTCTTTTTCCAGTGATAATAAGCACCTTTTTCATGGCACATCTTGCAATTATTCACCGTATTTTTCGATCTTACTCCCGTTATCCCGTATCCCGTTAAATAGGGTTGCCGTATACTGATACCCTTTTGAGAATTGGCAACCCATTTTTTTTAGATGTATAGTATTTTATTAAAATAAAAATTATTTGAGTGTGTTTTTCAGTTGAAGAGGGTTACCACATTCTGAGCTCTACAGTCTTAACTTTATTTTTTATTTCTTTTTCCATTTTTTTGACTTTGTTTTGGCAATAGTAATATTTTCGTTTTTCAATAAACCAAAAAGTTATGATGCATAAGGTTATGTAGCTTTTTTTCATCCAAACAAAGTAGCCACTTTAATGTAACCATTTTATAAGTGGCAACCCTATGGTTTTATTTAAAGTACCAACATATGTTTCATTGGACACCAATTTAGATCTCTAACCTTATGAGCTAAGTAATCCGATGGTCGCCTCCCCGACTATATGCAATGAAAGGATTTCACAACTAAACTTTCGAAAGATATGACAAAGAACGACATCTACTGGCATTAACCGATCCATTATTCCGTGTTCTGTTTCTGTCATGTATCGGAGATGGCGTTGTATAGGGATTTTCTACTTTTTGGAAATCGGTCTAGCAGTAGTATCTACATAATAACTAAGAAATATTAAAGAGGGAGATAGTCTTAATTTAGAAAAGAATTTCAGCAAACTTTTCACTTTTTCTGACGACAATGTTTATCAAAACAACAAATTAAAACTTTTCATCTTTGTTGTTTTTTTTTATTGAAAATTTTGTCTGCCCAAAAATATTGCTTGTAAAAATTTAAAACCATCCCATCAAAATGGTCATCCTGGCATGGGAAGTCGTCATCTGCAAATATCAGTAATCGATGTTTTTTTTTCTTATTCGACTCCTAAAAATTATAAAAAGTTTTATTCTGTCTGCTGGAAGTTGAAAAACTTCAAAAGCCCAAACGACAGTCATGACACGACGACGACGACGACGACGCACTGTGATGCCAACATACTGACCGTAGTCCTTTTGGAGCATGTAATCGTTTATTGGAATAAATTTGCATATTATTTCCGTTCTTGGTTGGTAAAATTGAAACGTTTTTTTCTTCTCTGTGACTTGTGTGTATAAAAGAAACTTTAATCTCAATTATCCTTTCAAAGAAATAATATTTAATAGAAGCATTATTTTTTTCTTGCAGGACTTTCAGTCGTCGACGCGCACAAAAATGAATTTCCTTATCGTATCAGCGGTACTTGTTATCGCATCACTATCACTACTGCCAACAAAAGCAATGGGCACAACAGAGGTGCAAGAAACACCTTTGGCACTGCCAATTGTAGATCAGACACCACCAACCACAGAACTGCAAGGTGAAATCTGGGAAGAGGATGATCATGAGATTCTGATTCGTAATGAACGCGGTACGAAGACTGATGGTAATCAGAGCGGTAAGTCTTGAGATATCCCAGCATTGTTCAAAGTGTCCAGTTTTCTATAAAATTTTACACATTTCAAAGATGATGAGTTGCCAAAAATAAAAAAAAAAAAACATTATTATGAATTATATGTGCTTGGACACACAAACGAAAATTTATATTAAAAAGAAACCATAAACTAAAATGAATAGAATCACGAGTCCTGCCATAGGATGTGACAATTTACGTGGCAATAAAAATACCATTAACCTCTTAATGGGTAGCAAAGAATACAAAAGAAAAAAAAGCAATATATTAATATCATTAGAGGCTAAGCCTAACATCCTTTTAATAAAATATGTTGTTTGCTTTCGACACTAAAAAAGTTAATTAAGAAATTATTATTTATTCCTTTTTTTTTTTTTGTTTATTTTCTTCATGTTGCAATTTAAGGACTCTCCTGTCGATATGGAAAGAATCCATGGTCAGAGTGTGATGCCAAAACTAATACCAGATCACGAACGTTGGCACTAAAGAAGGGCGATCCGGGATGTGATCCCACAAGGACAATTCAGAAGAAGTGCAAAAAAGGTATGTAACGACAAAATATTATAAAGTAATTTAAGTAGTAGGAAAAGCATGGAATTCGACGTGAGTTAGAAACTAATGGGCTCTCCTAACAGCAGTCTGGTGCTCGTGCTCGTTCACATTCTGTTACTTCTTTTAAGGGACAATTAATGCCTGTGTTGAAACCATCGTACTGTATAATAAGATCCTTCGAGAAGTTTGAATTTACCACAGGAGTAGCGAAGAGGTCATTTCACTTTTCAGCTTCTCTATAGTTTCCATCACTGAGAGAACAAATCGATTTCGGCAGCCGTAAAAAATTAACCAAACGACTTTTTCGTTTGCTGGCCAATTTTTCGGCTTCGTTTGCAGAAAATTGGTAAATTCGTTTGGGTTAAACACTTTTTGCGAACTATTAAAAACAAAACCGCCTACCCCTCACTAACGAAGTGAGTATTTTGTCATTGCACTACGGTTTGTATAATTTATGATTGGCGTAGAATTCATATAAACAAAATGAGAGAACAAATCGTTTGCATCAAACGACTTTTCGTTTGTTGGGTATCATTTTTTCGACTTCAATTTCGTTTGCAGCAAACACTTAAATTCATTCCGATCAAATAATTTATGCGAACGAATAAATAAATAATTGAACCTGTGTCCTCTCGATTTCGAACAAAGGCTGTGACTATTGCGCTACGAACAAGAAAACTTTCGTGTAGCCTAGAACACCACAAGCATAGAATCAATCATTCAGAAACTTTCTTTCCTGCAAATGAATTTATTGTATATTTACACCAAAAGTGAAGTTCTTTGCAAACTTTTCATTCGTTTGCTGCAAACAATAGAATTTTCTAATAAACGAAAGGGTGCTAAGATGTAGGATTTAATTCAAGCGATATTCACTAGCCACAAAGGAAAATAAAAACATAATTTCTTTCCCATATTCGCAACGTGTCAGTAATAAGACCTGCTAGCGTCGACAATTCAGAGTTCAAGTAAAAAGCGATCTTTAACTTCTTCTAGAAGTCATTATCTCTGTAAAAATTCACCTGAAATTATGAAATCTGATGTAGGAGAATTGTTTTCGTCGTCTCGCTGACGTCCACAAAGATCTTCTCTTGGTGTTTCCCATTGGCTGTCTTCATTTCCGAAGAAAGTTTTGAGAAGTCCTTGTCGTATATCTTCGAAAGAATTCAAAGCCATCAATACGCAGGCAACTTATGCTACCCTCATTATTAAATAACCAACAGAGAGGCTCTTCAAAAATATGAACGGTAGCATAGAGACTTGGATCATCCATAATCCAAATGGCAGAACGTAATTGCTTCAATGGCTTTGTACCTTTCTTCCTTCTTCTCTTAAAATTTGTTGCCATTTTGTCCAAAATCACGGTGTTCTGCGCATGTCAAATAGTCTTCTTTTGTTTGTCTATGTTTTGTAGCCATTCGTAAAAGGGTCTACTTAGAACTACACCGCAGATAGTTTTGTAGCTGCAACGTTTTGACTTGGTTTTCAAGAAGACATCATTTGAAGGCAAACTATTTGACAGAAGATAAGTAATTTGGTTTGTGGGTCCATTATGTGGCTGTTTTAAAATTTCTTCCAGGAGCATATTAACGTGTCGTTCCAGGGAACATTCTTTATAAGTTTCGGAGAGGAACTTATAAAATGTTTCTCTGAAGACGTAATATTTGTCTTCCAAAAGGAATAAGGTTTTTATTTTCTGCATTGATACTACCTTCTTATCTAATACTTCTTTGGGTTTAAACCCTTGCATTACCCAAATCGTGCTATCAGTAGTATAAACTGTGCAAGTAGTACAGGACGGGGCCAAAATTACACCCTTGAGGAGCATACATTCGTATAACAATAGCCATAAAGGTTGCTAAATGCCCCCTTCTTCCTTTTTTCTTGTGCGTTAACAAGTTCTATGACTTAAAACAAACCAATAGTTTTATTCAATTAACTTTTATTATAAGGTTCCTCAAATTATTTCTCCAACAATACAAAACGCATATTTCAAAAATCATAATCAGATTTCCTAAACATAGGTAATTATTTATTTATTCCTCGCATAGTTTTCAAGCCAGGTGTTAATATTTCTCTCATATTTATTCAAAAATTGTTTCCCTTTACTGTTTTGCATATCAAACTGCTGAAAGATATAAATATTATCTCAAGAATTTAATGTAACAAAATATTTTTAACTCACCACTTCCAAATCCGTGTCATTGGATTGACTAATAAACCATTGTCTAAAGCTTTTACATAACTGATAAAGATCATCAACCGTGGCATAAAGCAAGTTTTGATCAGAGCTCTCAATTATAATATCCCAAATTAAATTGAATACTTCTGTGGCCTTGACACATCTGAAGACAGCTAAAAATTCATAATACTCAACTGAATCACGATCCAATTTAGCTTTCCTGTTGAAATATGCTTGGATTTCTTCGAGAGTAGCATTTTGAATGCTTTGACAGAGGTTCTGTCTGCATGGTTTTATCGGTTTTTTACTTTCACTTTGCCAATACTCCTTTGGTAGACTGGAGTTGGTGAAATTTTGACATTTCAAATTATCAACTTCAAAATTTAAATACATCATTTTAGACTTTGTTTTTAGATCGGTTGCTGTGAAATTGGCGAAAGAGTGTTGATATTTTTGATCATAAATTCCAATTAATATATCGTAGATGAAATTTTTGAACTTTTCGAAAGTATTGCTATCTTCAAGCTTTACAATAAGATTCAATATTAATTCAGCAGCATTGAGCCATGGCAAAGATTCACTCTCTTGTTTGAGATAGTAGAGAAGCTCTAGAAGTGGCTCAATTGCATCGAGGTCTTCTTCGAAAGTCTTATGAAGGTCTCTAAAAATCAAAGCCCTGTTAAATATGTGGATTGAGTTATGATCCGACTTTAGAGCGTTTGCGATCAATTTGAGATTAAGGTCATCGTAGACAACATAGAAAATTCCAGTTTGCTGTTTATTAACAATCAACCAATCACTGTTCGACAGAGTGATGTTTAGGTCTTTCAAGTCAATAGTAACTTCAGATTGTGGTGGCATAATGTAGTCTGCAACGGTTCGTTCAAAGTCTGGATTGGCGGCAGTAGCAAAACTCATTGGTATCCACCATTTTTGGTCTTTATTGTCAGAATTCGATTTCTGTCGAATTGTTATTGTTCCAGTGTCATAATTGCGAGTGACAATAATTGTCGCAATTCCTTGGTTATGTGTCCATGAGCGCATTACTTCAGCTACTGATTGGTTATTTTGGAATAGATGGACTTCGTCCTCGTCAACTGCTGCTTGGATTGCTGCAAAAAGATCATCTTCATCAGCTACTGAATACTGGCTGAAAATTATTATTTGTTAATTGAATTTTGAAAAAATATCGAAACAATTTGAATAGAAACTTACAAAATGAATAAGTATTTGAAGATTCCTTTAATGAAGGTTTTTTCACCAATTGCGTGGTGGAACATTCTAACAAAACTTGCACCTGCAATCGAAAGTGGGTTGGACAAAAAAAAAAATGTATTGGTGATTATGCTAATTTGTGTTCAATGAAACTATGTTTAAGTTATTAAAAGTGTTCGATTGGTTAATAACGAACCTTGGACTTAATTTCTATGATCTAAATTTGCCGTAAGAATGGTACAGTCGTAAAATTAAGAAAGAATATTCATGTTACAATATTTTCCCAGCAGTTTTTGAAATAGATAATTTTGTACTAAAAATACCAAATTTGAAATATTTTTATTAAAAAATTGATAAATTCTTAAAAATTCGTGAAAATAAATGAATTTGACATTTTAAGTGACCTGTATGGAAAACGAGTGTTCCAAAACGTTGCAATTTGATTTATTCTATAAAGATGAATTTTTAATAACAATAATTAAAAATCGTTGTTAAAAATTAAAAAAACAAAAATTGGTGTAAAATTTTTAAGATATTATTTATTAATATCTAAAAACTAAGCTTGAAAACATTTATTGCATTTTCGAAAAAAAATATTTTTCAGAAATGAATTTTGAAATTATTTTCAAAAATCAAAAAAAAAAACTTTTTTGCTCAACATAACTTTATTATGGCATCTAAAGGCTTTTATAGAAGAAAAGATTTTGAAATCGAGTGAATCTAAGAGAGAAAACCAGAAATAAAAAAAAAACCGTTTCCCTTTAGAGATTTTTGAAAAACAAATAAATAGTTTTCGTAGAGAGCCAAATTTTATAAAACTGATTTTTGGCCGGTCCCTCTGCTTTAAGTCAAAAAGTCTCACACAAAACCGCCATAAGCCAAGTTGGAGGTAAATCGACCCATGCTCTGACAGAATTCCATTCATATACCTACAGGGTGTTCCAAAAGTCAACGTTGAAACGAAAACGTGTCACAGGGTAAATGTTGACAGTTATTAGAAAAATAATAAAAAAAAAATCGTAGCCATGTATTTTGTGAGTCATGGGCATTCGGTTGGAAGGGACCTGAGCATTTGACATAACAATTTCCCATACAAAATGTATGGGCAAAATTGAAAATCATTCATCGAGTTCTAAATATTAGAGTAAATAGCTCAAAATTAATGAAATATGTTTATTTAATGTCTTGAGGAATATTCCGTCTGTTCAATTAGAATCCAGAAAATATGTTTAAAAAAAAGCAGTCTAATGTACCTACACAATTTTCACACGTTTTGAAAAATATCGTATTTGAAAAATGTCTTTTGTTCGTAACGTTATTATAAATCTAGTATTTTGAAAAATAAAGAAACATTTTTTATATAATCTAGAGTATAAGTGAATGTCAACACTATAGCATACCTAATTTATACGCAACAATATCCATATATTTCTTGATTTCGAATCCATCTTTAATGGCAGTCGTCAATGGATGGTTAACACTCATTATTGCAGAAACATATCTTACTTCATTTATAATAAAATATTCAAATATTTTCTCCTCAGGATAGATCTGCAATAAAATAAACACTCAAACTTAAAAAAACTGAGCAACTTTATGTTCTATTAAAAGTTTATAAAAGAAAAAAAAAAAGTTTCTCACCAAATGTGCAGCAACATAACTAAAATATGAACTAAATCCTTCCTTCAGCCAAAAATAATTCCACGAACAAGGTGTCACCAAATTTCCAAACCATTGATGAGCGATTTCATGGTTTTGCACATTTATCACATCGAGCAGATCCAATTTATTATAATCTTTCAGATTCGACAATATGGAACTTTTTTCAAATGACATTAGTCCCCAATTTTCCATTCCACGACCATATGATTTATCTACTTGAAAATGATCCAATTTTGGCAAAGGATATTTTATGCCAAGTAATTTCTCTAAGGCATCTATGGTCTTGGCGGCATTTTGAAGAGCTCGAGTTCCATTGTCTTTGGAATTGGGCGGGTAGAAAAATCGATGTTCAAGTCCATTTGCTAAAAAACTGGTTTTCTTGTAGTTGGTGAGGATGAATGCAACAAAATATGTTGACATTGTTGGGGTTTCTAGAAATTTTGTTGTCATCATTGGGCCATTTGATGTTAAGCTAAATATTAAGTAAAAAATCAATTTTATGCATTCTGAGGGAAATGTCAAAAAAATTACCTTAAAACCGGCTCACCATCAACTGGCATATTAGATATGGCTGAGTAGTTGGTCCCATGTGTGAGGCTTATAACAAACTTGGCTTTGAAGGCAGGTTCATCAAAACACGGAAATGCTAACCGAGCACTAGTCGGTTCAAATTGAGTTGTTGCTATTGATCTGAAGAAAAATTACTCAAAAACTTAAACGAAACTAATTTTTTTTTTTAAATTTTTTCCGCAACCATTGTCAAAAAACTCAGCTCAAGTTAACTTGGGACAGTAATTCAGCTCAGCCAACACAATTCGGAGAAAATCCGACAGAACATTTCGTTTGGATAATTTCACAAGTGTTGTTTACTTTGAGTGTGAGTTGAGCTATCCAACGTTGGAGTGACAGTCGAGTTGAATTGGCTAAGATGAGTTAATAACTTGATCCATTCTAAGTTATATAAATACTCACACTGAATTATTATGCTCGTCCAAATATGTCGATTTAAAAAATCCAAATTTTTCGTTCTCTTGAATTTGTCCAAGAAAATTAATCATGAGTCGATACTGTTGACCGATTTTTAGTTTGAGTGGAAACAATGGCCAGAAAATTCTCAATTCCTGTTTTTCTTCATCAATTCTATGCTCAAGCTGTGGACTTTCGAGTCTCAGACCACTATCAACATTTATCAATGTTACATTCAAAGGAATTAGTTTGTATGCATTTAAGACAATCTCATTAGTCGGTTCTCGAATTGTAAGATCAATGGAAACAATACCATTGTATATTGTGATATTATGATGCAAGAGTGTGCTGATGTGAAGAATATATTTTGTAGGAATGATAGCTGAAGGCAGTTTGTAATAAGGTGAGTCCAATGCAGAATTAAATTGGCAAATACAAATAAATATCAATTTGATCACAAAAATATGAAGGAAACTAATTTTTCGACGCGTTGAAGTCATAATTATTATGCACTGTCTATATGACTATTCAATCAACACTGTTTTTAGTTGAATAAGAAAAATTTGATAAGAACTTAATATTTTGCTACTTTAGTTACACTTTTTATGTTTAAGGTCACTTAAAGTGATGAATTTTTGATAAGAAGTTTTTTGTTTTTTTTTTTTTTTACTAAAAAAAAAAACTAAACACATAATTGTTGTTTGTCTTATTTTATTTATATGAAGATGATTTAGGAGAAATGACCAGAATTTATTTTAGGACAAAAAAATAGGCAAACTGTGTTTCTTCCTCAAATTGGAATATAAAAGCTGAATTGTTTTTGTAAAAAAAAATTATTTTTGAAACTGTGCCAAGAAAGTGAAGAGCCAAAGAGGATAGTTACAATTAGGCCTGAAGCGATTGACGAGGAAGTTCTTTCGTATCAATATTACAATGATTCAACAAACCTGCATTGTTATTCTACTATAGCTTCTAGACGGGCTACTTAGGTCAGGAATACTTTTACATTTTATACAAAGAATCAAAAGTCCTACCCAAACATAAGCATACTCTTCATTTTATGTAAGTTATCCCAAAGAAAAAATCAGCTGCCGGCAGCCCAAATTTCGAGTTGGGCAAAGTTTTACTAATAATTGTACATTTTGCATACATTTTAGATTTATTTTTACACTCTCCGTTTTTTTTTTTTGTATAGCCACTTAAAAAAAAAGTGACAGTAATAGCTGTTTAACTTTCGATTTTGCAAAAACCGTAAACGACACACCCATTTTACATTACCATGATTGAGAATGAGAAAAAAGTGGGTCCGACAGTTCTGTCTGTCTGTCTGTCTGTCTGTATGTATCAGAGACCACAGCCTAAACTGATGGGTCGATTTAAGTACTTCAAACTTGGTATGAAGCATTTTTTGGAGACTATCCCCAGACATTTAAAAAATTTTTTTTTGACCAAAAATAACGGTAGGTACCTGTCATATACCGGTTTTAAAAAAACTCATTTTTCTCAAAAAAGGTTACATCGATTTTGATTAAAAAAATCATGGTCATTTTTTTGGATAAGGTCTATCTTTAAATGAGAACCATTTTTTTCAAAAACCGTTATTAACGGTACCTGCCATAGAACCGTTTTTTTAATTCTGATTTTCTCCTTCATTACTCTATCAATTTCAGCCATTTTGTTTACATGAATACTTTTAAAATTTTTTTTTGAGAAAACATTTTTTCGAAAACTTTTCAATATTTTTTTTTCAAAACTTAGTTTTTAGATGTTGATAAATAATATCTTAAAAATGGCGTACCAATGTTTTTTTCATAAAAGTCCTTGCAAATATTATATATATTTTTTTAGAAAACGGCTTTAACGATTTTCAAATTTTTTTCTAAAAATGTATCATCATAGAAGAAATCATATTGCATACTTCGTTTTGAGGTAAAATTCATTTAAGAAGCTGTTTTAGTCATTTGAAAATCGAATTTTATGCTTTTTTTAATTTTTTTTTCTAAAACTGTATTTACAATTTTTTAATTAAAAAGGCTTAGCATAAATAGTAACTTTATCTATAAGAGCAAGTACGTGCGACCCAGTCTTGCATTTTATTTTTTTTATTTCAACAGAGAACATAAATAGTGGTTATAAAAAAAAACCTTTGTAGAACTCAGTTTGCAAATAAAAATAATACTTTTTCCAGAGATTGTTTTTTTTTTTATAAATTGATTAAAAGAGGCCATCTTGTTTTTTTTTTTTTTAATTTAATTATTGGTTGCCATTGCTGTTGTTGCTTTTATTTAAAGTATTTTTTCCTAGAAAAATGTCGCTATCATCCGAATGAAAGAAAGAGACCTTCCCCATAATTTAGGTCTACCAAATGTCCGCTGATCAAATTTTGTATATCAGGTATTATCATCTGGTTGTTTCTTTCTTGAAATTCAATCAAAATTGTAAAACATTCAATACGCTTTGACTGGAGAGCACAGCTTTTTACGTTATTAAAAAAAAAAATATGAATATATTTTACGAACATTAAGTAGTTTGAAAATTCTTTGAGACTAGTTTTCATAATATGCATTTTAATAAAAACAAAAGAAGATTCTAAAGTTTACTTAATTGAAAAAAAGTCAGATTTTATTTCATAAATAAACACCAATATTTATATTTTTATTTGATTTTTCATATGGAATTCTTTTCAAAGTGACATGGACTAAAAATTATTCCTAAAATCGCTTCTCACAGATTTTTTATCAATATTAATTTGTTGTTGTTCTAACTCATAATTCCATAGCCAATTGTAAATCGAATCTTCATATTTCCTTTGGAACTCTTCATTCTTCCGTTTTGACACAGATTCCAAATATCGTTTCGATCTTGTTTTCTCACTGTTTCGTTTTAATTCCTATAAAAAATAGAATAAGAACAAAAAAAAAATCAGAGCAAAAAAAAACAATAAGGATATAACTTACTGAGAATAATGGATGATTGAAACTCATATAAGTATTTATTCTTATAGCAGTTAGACTGAAACGGTTCTTATTAAATTCAAGAAGATAATCAAAAATTAATTTTATATTCTCCTGCGAAGTAATACAATGAATTGATTGAAGGAAATCATCTTCTTTTGTCAGGCCAACATAAGACGAAAGGATCAGCTTCATAACTTCCAATAATTCTTCCCCTGACAACGATTGCATGCCCTTACACAATGTGTATTTCATCATCGACTCATCTATCGGCCAATTACGATGGAAATATTCTTGGAATTTGTGTTTGGCATCAGCCAGACATTCACTAAATTCCACTTCACAAGCTAGTTTGTACAAAGATTTCTTAGCAATCGAATCAGCAAACGATAGTTTGTACAGAGGAAGTTCAAAGAAATTGTTGTAGAAATTTCCTATGAGTTCATGAATAAAGGTTCTAAACAATTCGAAAGCCTTGCCATTCTTCAATCTTGACCAGATTTCATTGATGAGTTCTGAGGCCTCGAACCAGGGCATAGATTCCTGTTCGTATTTGAGATATTTGAGTGCATTGAGTATTGGTTCGATTGCCCCTAGATCGGTATCAATAATTGCCTTGAGGTCTCTAAATAATAGGGCCCTATTCAGCATGTGAACTGAGTTATGATCTCTGTTTAAGGCTTGGGCAATCAACTCAAGATTCCGATCATCGTAAACAGTTAAATACATGCCAGTTTGTTGTTTGTTCACAATTAACCAATCTCTGTTCATTAGACTAACATTTATGTCTTCTAAATCCATTAAGGCCCTTGTCAGAGGAGGCATTATGTAGTCAGCTGTAGTTCGAGAAAAATTTCCATTCGATGCTGTGGCAAAATTCAAGGGAATCCACCATTTTTGCTGAGCATTTTCACTATTCGATTTCTGCTGAATAGTGACTGTTCCATTGTTGTAGTGCCTGGTAACCTTGATTGTGGGTATTCCTTGGTTATGCGTCCAGGTTTTGATAATTTCCGACAGAGATTTGTCATTTTGAAAGAGATACAAATAATCGTCTTTTACTGCTGATTGCATAGCTTGAAGGAAATCATCTTCATCAGCAACAGAATTTTTACTTGAAATAAAATTTTGAAAAAGTTGAAAATGTTAATTTTCGCAATTTTCAATGACCTTACAATGTTTTCAAGTAGTGGGTGAGACCTTTTTTGAAGGTTGCATCGCCAATAGCATGGTGAAACATTTTTATAATACCAGCACCTGAAAGAGAGCGAATGAAAACTTTTATGTTTACTTCTTCCATCTCTATTTTACTACGTACTTACCCATTCGGTATTGAGAATCTTCAGCTGTTATATCATTAAGCTCCTCAACTGTTTCAACCTTACGTACCAGAGGTCTCGTCACATTGGTTTTCATCAAATCATCCATTTCAATTAGGATGAAGTAGTTCTCCATTTTCCATGTCGGATAGGTCTTCGAATCAAAGAAAGTTATTAAAAATGTGATTGGAGCATATTTTGGGACTGAAATTTCGTTACCAAATCTGTAATTTTGTAGCTAAAATATGTCGACAATCCTGAATTGATCCAATAATATGACCACCATTTGACTGGGACCATATTGGAGAACCATTGTTGTGAGATAATGAAATTCTGCATCACTATACGTTTCACTGTTTGGTTTCTATCTTCAAGTGTTTGTAGGAATTCATTGTCATTATAAATTGCCAGACCCCAATCGGTGGCAACTACTTCTGTGTCTTTGACATGAATATGATCAAGTTTTGGCAGCGGATAGTCAATTTCGAGATATTTTTCTAGAAATGCAACCGATTGAATGGCATTTGCTAAGGCTCGTGCACCAAAGTCCTTGGCATTTGGAGGAAAGAAAACTCTGTGTTCGATTCCGTTGACAATCTCACTGATATAGTTGAAATTGCAAATGACAAAACCAACGAGATAAGTTGGCATTGGTGGTGTTTCGCGAAATATTGTTGTGATCATGTTTCCATTCCAACTAGAAAGAGATAGAAGATGAAGTGAACAATGACATATTATTAAGTTAAGAAAGAAAAGAAAATTGATGAGTTACTTTTACCTTGGTTGTCCATCGATTGGCATATTTGACAAAGCTGTATAAAATCTGCCATGGGTGATGGTAATGACAAATTTTGCTCTAAACGATGGTTCATCAAAACATGGGAAGGCTACACGGGCATAAGTTGATTCAAACTGAGTAACTGCAAGGGGGCTGGGAGAAATATTTAAATTAAAGATAAATAGAGATTTCCTTTTGATGCAAAATTCTGTAAGAGAAAGTTAATGATAAATTATGTAGTTTATTGACCTCTTAAAATTTGTAATCCCCAATTTTTTTAACTTTCTTGTGTATAGCACTAAAACTACAAAATTAGTTGACTCCTTAGTCTTAACAAAGTCACAAAATATGTTGTTTAAAACCATACCAGCACATTAAGCCCTTAAATACAAAGAAAACAAGTTTTCCCTACAACCGAATGTCAAGCCCTCATTCCGTACTGAAAATATATTAAAAGTGCTAAGGTTTCCTCTCTACAAGACGACTGTTGCAATGATATCGATGTTGTTGGGTCTGCTTAAAAGAGCTCTGCATGAATACCGCCGAATCTTATATTTGTTTTGTTGAATGATCACGAAACTGATCTCTTCTTTGCTGGGGTTATGATGCCTATTGGGGCATTTCTTGCATCAAAAGTGGTATTGGGTGGGCATTGCTGGCATGATTCAAAACCGAAGCATTGTGTTATTTTTACCTTATAAGCTGGTCTTAGTGGAGCAGAGAAGTCTCTACATTAATGTTTCCCAACCTTTTCTGTTCAGTGCTCCTTCAGAACCTTTTCAAAATTCGTATACCCTCCTAGCATACATGTAAGCAAGTTTTAACATCAATTTTTTCCTCGAATTCCTTATTTAATAGCTATTATTTAACAAAGAAGGAAAAAACTATAATACAGCAGAATTAAAAATTGTCCCTCCGTGGAGCGTGGTCCAAACGTTTAAAACACTGCAGTACAAATTTTTCTGAAGAAAACAAAGCACTGTTGTGTATCTTTCTTGAGCCCAACCAACTATTCTCTCACTATTGAAGAGAATTCCTCTTAAAATGCTTGTGGGTCCAAATCAAACCACACTGAATAATAGTAATACATACTACTAAATATTTTAGAGGTCTCAGAAATTGATAAAATTTAAAGAGGTATATTTTGGAAACTATAATGGCTACGTTGACATTTTTAGGCTCAAATTTTAGCTAATCCGGTTTTTTTGAACAATTTGGTACAAAGTAGTTACCAAAAACTATTCCTTTAGGATAAAATTTTCAAAAAATTGCAAAATCGTTAAAAATTTCACGATGTTTTTGCATTTTTGACCATGTTGCTTCACGAAATTTTGTTGGCAAACATCAGATTCGGATTAGAAACATGAAGTATGATAGAAATCAAAACTACCTGAAACGTTCTTAGTCCTGATCTTTTTTTAAACAATCCTACAGTTTAAATTTGAATCGCAGTTTAAAACTGATTTCACACTTCAGTCAAAATCCAAATGTTAAGGCTTACCCAAACCACTGTCGCACGACAGAGCGGAATTTTGTATTGGGCAAGCCCTTACACTCTTGAAGATAAAAACGTTGAATGGGGTATTTTATTCTCAATTAAATTATGTTCATGACACTGAAAAACTGTTGACTGTCTACATTTTATAGCTTGTATAATTTGCTGTTTTGTTGTTTCTTTGAGGGTGTTATGACGTAAATAAAATTGATCAATAAATAAGACTTTAAAAAAATTGATACTTAATTGTTCTACTCACATGGATTGGTTATAGAACTCATCTAAATATGAACTTTTATAGATTCCATAAGAACTTTCATTCTTAATATTTCCAATATAAGCAATTTCCAAACGATAATTTTCACCAACATTAAGTCTTTTCGGTGCTGAAATCCTCAAAAAATCGTTGTTCTTTTCCAATGAATGTTTTAAATTTTCATAACGACGATTTTTATGCACTTCATACAGAGAAATTACTAAATCACGTAATTCGTTGGCGTGTAGTACAATTTCATTTGTGGATTCTTTGATCACAAATTCAATAACCACATTTCCATTGAATATTAAAATATTATCATGAATGTTACTTGTTATATGAAGATTGTATTTGATTGGTTGTATAGAAGTTGGTAGACGTATTGAGGTGTTATTACTTTGCGAAACAACTTGAGATATAAAACTACTATTAAAAATACACAAAATCACGAGTAATTTGAGATTTAAATTAAGATTTTTCCACAAATAATTTGTCATGTTCGAGCTCGGTTAACAATTTATAATGAATGAAACTTATTCAATTATTCGAAAACTTTGTTCAAGAAAATCAAAACATAGTTGATGCTGATAAGGGTTACTTGTGTTAAATCATCAATGCTTCGAAGTATTCCTGGAAAAAAAAAACTACAGATAAGAATTTATTTTAGCAAATTCTCACTCACTTTTTATTTGAACTTTGATTATTATGTATTTCACTTTCATAATTCTGTGCTTGTAATAGCATAATCTTGAAATATCGTAATAACCTTGGGCACGGTGAGCATTGTCATGGTCTTAAATACAAAATTAATTCTAAATAAAAACATGAATGAATGAAAAGCAAAGTTTAGGTTGGCACTACCCCAAAATAATGTATTTAAATTGTAAAAATTACACTTGTAACAGTTGACCCTGTAACTTTTCTCCATTTACGTTTGGTTAAGTACCTGACAGCACTACATTTTTCAATGCATTTAGAGAATCCATTTTGTTTTTAGAATACTGCCCTTATGTTGGTTATTCAATACTTTTTATTTTAAAAATACGAATCCATGAGAATCAATGGAAGGAAGCATAAGACGAATTCGTCGTTCAATTTAAGTTCTTAAGATTTTGTCTTTTTTTTTATTGTTTGAAATTTTTTTAGCTAGTTTTTTCGCGGGACTGGATATGGCATTTTTTTTATTTTCTTTTTAAAATAAAAATGTATTTTGAAGAGATTCTGATTTTATATGTTTGTGCTTTATTTTTAATATTTTTTTTACCTTATTGCATTGAAATGCTTGTAATTAAAAAAAATTATAGTCTTAAAATGTTGTTATAATAATAACAAACTACCTGTTACATTCCTATTTAACATAAAAATGAAAATAAGGGAGTAAAAACGCTTCCACGAATTCGTCGTTCAATTAGAAATAAAGGTTTATGAAAACAGTTAACACCGTGCGTTTGCCATCACAAATCGATAATTTTGTCATGGATTCTATATTTTAATATTGATCTGTATAATGCTCTATAAATGCTGTTATCCTCGGCTCTTTTCGATAAAAATGTAGTGGATATTGATTGATGTATCTGGATTCCATTCTGTGGATATGCAGGTGAATTGGTGCTTACTCTTACCCTGTTTTAAGTTCAATTGAACTTTAGATAAGCAATATTATTTCATTCACTTGCTCCAGATTAAGGGGACAAAATTGTTTGTCTAAAATTTAATGCGATTCAGTGTGTCTTTCGTCATTTTTCCAAATCATCAACATCAAATGCGACATCCACTTGAAGGTCGCTTGAGATTGTAAAACATATAACATACCTCTGGTCGGTCGCTGACTTTTTGTAAGTCAGCATATAGTAATGTATTACTTTTACTTGCTCAACATTTTTGACTTGAGTTTTTTCAAAAAAAACTCTAACGATTTGATTTTTTTTATTTTTGATATGATTTCTTCTATAAAAATGAATTTTTTTTTCAAAAATCTATCGAGCCGCTTTTTTAAAAAAAATTATTTTATTTAAAATTTACCAACAAAAAGGAGAATGGGCACTTTTGTATGGACAGCGTCCCATTGGTGTAACACATAGTGACCTACATATATCGTTGGAAAGGTCTCAATTAGTGCATCAATTTTTTGTATGAGCATAAGTCCGTTTCTCGTGATAGAAAATAGTTGTTGCGCCTTCTCTGTCAAAATAAAAATGCAATTTAATAATTTGTTGATGGTCAAAAAATTAAAAATGATAATAAATTCAAGTGGAACATACTAGGTGATCATTAAGATGAATTGCAATCACCCTCTCTTCCCCAAATTCCCAAGGAAAAAAAACATGTTTTCACTATTCCTTCGGGATTTCGTCCCTGGTATTGTAACACATTATGACCTATATTGTTGAAAAGGTCGCAACTAGTACTTAATTGTTTTCTATGGACACCAGTTTGTATCTGGTGGGGGAAAAGTGCTATGATGCTTTCTTTAGTCAACGAAATATGCAATACAACTTATCTCTTGGTTTTGAGCGGTAAGCAATATTTTATAAAATTTTTACTGGTGGAAATTGCTTGGCAGTAATGCCCATACTCATTTTCTAAAAGCTGCAATGCATCTTATTTGAGATTAGGCCACCATCTTGAAAAAAATGCATAAATATTGCAATTTTAGGATTGACTATATCTGTTAAGCTAATTGTTTTTTAAAATTGATTTTCATATACATATGTATCTCTCAAAACCTACGCACATCAGATAACCAAAAGCTACAATTTTCAAGCTAAGTTAATACATACTAGCTTTGTACTCCATGAGTAAGTTCGTGCGATCTAGTCGTGCATTTTATTGTCATCCATTTTTATTCAAAACATTACCTTTATTTGAATTACACACTATTGGTTTTTTCTTCTTTTTTTTTTTTATTAAAACCTCAAAAACTGTTTTGAATGAGTATCCTTTAGCCTATAAGTGCTTATCCGTTGAATTTAAATATTAAAGCTTTCTACCATAGCAAATACGACTTATAATGACTTTAAATTAACACCTGCTTAAGAAAAATTAAAAAAAAAAAAAACAAAATCATAGCATATCACTTTAATTGACAATTAATCCACAAGATAATTCAAAATGATGTTATTAACATAAACACCGTGAACCACAATTAAACCGAATCTCCATACCTCTGTTGCATTTTGCACCAGGAACGATAGTCTTAATTGATAATGAGGCCATAAAGCTGAATCCCAATTTGATAATTTCAATGGCATGTTTGTGTGCGTGTGGTGTTTGATTATTATTTCTGCATATTATGTATATCTTTGGGATATGTTTGTGCCCGCAAGCCCATTAAAATCTCATCAATTGCATGCAAGATACATATCCGCCCTCAATAAACAGTTGGGTTTCGCACCAGCAGCACAAGAATAACAGTACAAAAAATATGAGAGAGAGAAAAAGGACACTATATGAATGCACCACCAATATCAGCAGCAGGACGATCCCATGTGGAATTCAATTAGTTTGTGGGCACATTCACTTGCACACCCACCATATCGCATGGTCCTCTATCCCTCGTTATCTATATAAACTCAGACACACCCTTTGACAGCAAAAACTAATTATCCTGCGGACATTAACATTTTATCAGCCACATTACGGGACTTGCATGGAAGAAAACATGCATGCAGAAGCATTAACTGTGGCACGGTGGATTGTCATCCTTGTGGCTGCATCAGCGTCACGGTGCGGGAATAGTTTTTTAGCAATATTTTCCCTCAGGAAGTTTTGGTATAAAGTTTTGTGCCAGAAACAAAAAAAAAAAAAAACAAAAATAAAAAAGCAGGATCCTATTGAAAATAAAAAATATACACCGGTTTGCACAGATAACGAAGGAAATTTGCATTTTTTCGGCCGCAAGTGGGGTTCGGAATAAAAATGGACATTAATTTGTGTCACTTTGGTATCCTGAGAACGATTTTTCTTTATTTTTTAAAATCTTTTTTTTTTTTTTTGTATTTTTTGTGATGCATTTTTTTTTGTTCAGCTGCAGGATTAAAGCTGCCTCTGTCCCGTTCGTTTGCAATTTCATGCACTTTAATATGAGCCTAGGATAAGTTAGCATGGAGAAAAAAAGTAATCGCAGCTTTGAGTCGCGATACCACCACCGTCCAGCTATATATGTACACTCTGAAGTGGTGGAATATGTGTGTCCTGGTCGGCTCGTATTTTGTAGCGAAACGAGTCCCAAATGCCGCATAATCCTTTGAAATCACAAACACGCACTCTCTACATAAATTTTTAGCTTTATATTCCCATAATACAAAGGATCTTCTTTTTTTTTGTGTTGTTGTTGTGTCGCGGATATAGTTGACCACTTCAAAAAGGATAAAAACCTATGTGTTCAGTGAGTTTGTGTGTGGGTGTATACGTGTTTCAGTTGTTTACATCGGTACAAGTATAGCGTCGACGACAACGGACGTGCTTTTGATTATAATCGCCGATTTGTCTCTACACAATACCAAAGTTGTTCTCTGCGTTTTTGCCCAGGAGGTCCTTTTTGATTTAATCCTTTGTGTTTGTTTTTTCTTTCTACATTTGTAATTAGAAGCGCCTACATGTATAGATTTACATTTAGACACCGAATACATATTGCTCAGTGATTCTGTTTGAGGTTTGATGATACCAAAAGGGGCAAAACACGACAAAAGAGATTGGGTGGATGGTAATTTGTTTGGCAATAGATGGACACTTCCACCGAAAAGAAAAAAGGTTCAAAAAAAAGGAAAAAGGAAGTTCGATCTTATCCGTGGCCCGGCCCTATCCTTTTCTAAATGAGAAACAAATTAATCGATTTATAAGACAAAAGATTCTTTTCTTTTAAAATATAGATACTTTTGTGTCGGAGAATTGAGAGTTTTCGGGTGAAATTAATAGACTTTGAATTTAGGTTCATCTCGAGGGTGGGCTTAAGATAAAACATTTATTACAACAAAAGGATGATGTATTTGTTTTTTTTTTTTTGTAAGATCTTACTTAACTTTTCTTGTTTTTGGAGTGAGGTAGCTAATGAATGAGCAAATAGCTAGTTGATTGATTTCATTTTGAAGGTTTGATGATAAGCAAAGGAATGAGTTATTAGGGTCTTAGAGTAAATAACGAGAGTTAGTTTGACTCAATACTTGAAGCAGTATAGAATTCTTTTTTTTTTGTTTTTGGAGTTGTAAATAGACAATAAAGGGACGGATGGGAATTTATAAAAAATAAGTCACTACCTTAAGAGAAAGAGTTCCTGGGTAATGGATTTTGGAAGTTTCTTAATTATTCAAGTTCTGTGTTTTTTTTTTTGTTTTTTGTCCACTTTACTAATAGCTAAGGCACATTAACTCACTTTCTTCAATTGTATTTAGTTACCATTTCAGCATTGCTGCTTTGTTTGATATAATATTAAATGCATGACTGGGTCGCACGTACTTGCTCTTAGAGTCAAAGTTGCTGTGGACGTTAAATAAAAAAAATTCATCACTAAAATGACATAAACAACTTCTTAAATTATTTTGAGCTCCAAACAAAATATGCTATTAATTTTGATTTAGAAAGATTTGTTAAAAATTAATTTTTTATATATAAAAATAGGGAATGGGTCATTATTCTGTATTCCAAAATTCTGTAAGACCAAAATTCTGTAAATGAATAAATAATTCTGTATGAACATAATTCTGTATTCCATTATTCAGCCTTTTTATTATTCTGTATTTCAATATTCTATAAATCCAAAATTCTGCAAATCATTATCCTGCTTTTAGAAATTTCGTTATTCTAAATCTCTACATTAAAACTCACGCAGTTACAAACAGGCGTTTTCATTGCCTGTTGGACAATTTTTTAAGTTTACAATTTATAACCATAACTATTTGTTTTTTTTTATATATTTTTAGCTTGCCGTTATGAAAAAGGATCCTGGTCTGAATGTGCAACTGGTCAAATGACACGAGCTGATAAATTAAAATCAACAAGTGACCCATCGTGCGAAGCAACACGTATCATCAAGAAGAACTGCAAGCCAGGCAAGTCCAAGGACAAGAGCAACAAGGAACAACGCAAGAACAAAGACAAAGGTAGGTATGCAAAAAACGTTTTTTCTTTTAGTTAAAAGTCCATTAGGTAAACGGATATACACCTCCCTACCCACAAGGATAAATATAATTTCATTTATTTTATCAAATAATCGTATTTTTGTTAAATAAATTGATTAAGGACTGTATACCTTGGCTCGTTAAGGTCCTTTATTGTCTATCTGGTGTATGGTTTGATTTGGGTTCTAAAGGCGTTGCCTAAGTTAAATTAAATAAAAATTGACAATTAATAGTCCTCCATTAGATATTGAAAATGTATCCTTAATGGCTACACAACACCAGACGAAAATCCCATTAAAATCTTTTCAACTACGGCTAACGGTATATAATGACCAGATTTACCTAGCACAGGGGTACCCAAGATTATATTTCCTAACTTTACCTAGCATCCAAAGCTCATGCATCTATGTATATAGGATGATGAAAAAATAGCTCAAAATTAATATAGAGGCAAAAAAGGGTTTTTAGTTGGTATATCCGCACAAGGATGGAAGGAAGCTCTTCTGCGATGAGAACAAACAGGAGCCAACAAAATTTCATTATTATGTGTGGTGATGGTGGTATATTTGGTTATACACCTACAGAATACCCCTGTGCGGAGCAACATTTTAATTAAATTAACTGACAAGCTGTAGGTATGGCAAAAACTCCACGTACAAAGTTCGGATCTATCTGCCTCTTATATAGTTCAGCAGGTGGCTCGTGTCCTTATATTTTGTGCGCAATGTTATGTTCTTTTGTATAAAGATGGAAAATTTAATTTTCCACACTCTTGTGTTTGTTTTAATCTCTCTAACTGCAATGAGGGTGATGAAAGGAAGAAAAGTCTGTATGATGTGGACGTATTTTACCAAAGTTGCAGTAGTTGATAAATCAGGAAAATGCTGCTTCCGCAGGAAAATGCAGTTCATGCCTTGATAGGTTGGGTTAATCTAAGCTCCATTATCAGAATGTATGTTATTATTATGAAAAACAAGCACAATTCAATGGAATAATAATGATAAATTAATTAAATAAAACTGTTTTCAGTTTTATGATAAGGATCCTAATGTTTTGAGTAGGTTATTCTTTTTGGGTCACCGGAGATCATCATATTTTTACTAGTAGAAGTTTCGGAATAGAATAGGTTATAAATACTTAATAGCACGATTTCGACAAAACCAAACGTTAAACTACATTATCCTTATGCATACCACAGATTGTATCTAGCGGTGCTGTTGTATATAAATACTTTCCGCTAAGATAATTGTGTAGTAAGATTAGGTTAATGGATCAATGTAGACCTATTGTAATACCCTGGGGGGCTATGAATTCTATTATAATAAAAACCTACTGGGATTACATCTAACATCAATCAAGCTAATTTATTGACACATTTCGGTATGCCTGAAATATCGGAAGGTGCTTGAAGTTATTTCTGTCCCTAGTTAATACGATAGTTAAGACGAGAAAAACATTTGATTTTTGCAGTCCTTTTGTTTGTACGGTAAATAATATCCTAGACCCTTTTTCTTCAACTTGCATTGAATTTTAAGAATATTTGGAGATGTTAATTGATTTCACCAGGCCTTTGCATGACAAGTCGAAAATTTTTTCTTAGAAATCCCAGAAATGTCTTCCGAAGAATTTCTATCAAATGATATATATAATTGGCAATTCAAGAAGTGTTCTCGTGTATCTCATCGTTACAACATCCATCACACTAAGCCAGGGATTCTTGGCGACAAAAAAGTAGCAAGGTCATCAATTGTAGAAATATTGCCAGTGAGCTATCAATCAAATCATTTCTACACGTCTGGAAGCTTTCGGTTCTGCTAGGTTCTAGAAGTCAAAATTAGCTGACTAGTCCAAGAATTAAAAAAAAAAAACATTGCTTGAAATCTTCGGTATGGATCGTTTCACAGGTAAACAACTGGTTTCCTTGCATGCTCTGCCTCCAGTAATATTCTTTATATAAATTTCGAACCAGAGCCTCAGTAGATATTATTATTTCTTGTGTACTTTTGTAGGTTTTGAATAACTTAGCCGATTATCGCTGTTAAATGTCTATTTTTGTATACTCACAGATAGATCTAGGGGGTCATAGGTTGAATTAAGCATCCAAACCAGATGTGGAGGTGGTCTTAGTAACCCTATTCATGGCAATGCACCAGGCAATTACCATATGTCAGTACCATTTAAACTATTGCCATGTGAATTCACTTTTGAACTCAGTACCCAGGTTTTATCAAATATTCTGTTGCAGAAAGACCTAGTATAGAATAATTTCTTTCAAAGTCCTTGATTTTGAGTGGGATCCTTTTAATAAAAATGCATTTTGAAAACTGGTCATAGTAAAAAACAAATTCTGGCAAAAACAAAACGAAATAAAATATACATTTCTGGCAACCTACGATATTTTATAGGGCTTTATTGCCCACCAAGAGATTGGTGGAAAAGGGGTGAGTGGGAGCAAATGGAGTGGATTTCAAAAATCACGTTTTTTATGATTAATCAAAAGTAGACCTCCTATGGAAAAATATGAATGCAAGAGTTGTAGATGGTAAAAAGATCTTCAACTCTTGTTGCCATTATTTTTATTATACAAAATTGAATAAATTTTTTTTTAAGATCGATTTTTCCGTAAATAGTAATATCAGCCAGCGAGAAGTGGTCATAGAAACAAAAACATAGAAATAGAAACTTTTTGAATGAAATCTAATATTTCAGTTATCAAACTTTTTTGATTGAAAATTAGGCTATTATTCAAAATAAATTTGTCAAAAACACAAAAATTAATATTTTGCTGAAAAAAAACTTGAATGACTAAAAGACATGTTTGTTATGATGTACGTTAAAACCAAGTTTCATCAAAGTCTAACTATTTTTGTAAAAGATAAAAATAAAAAAAACAGAAGAAATTGTTTTTGACATTTTCTCAAAATTTTTGATGTTATGTTGAAAAAGTATCTCAGCAAAAAATGTAGATCTTTTAACCAACTACACTTCTCGCATTTTTTTTCTCGATTGCAGACCGACTTTTGAATTATAAAAATAAAAGATTTTCGGAACCCAATCCAGTTTCTTTCGCCCACCCATACCATTTCCCCCAATCCGTTGGTGTAGAATTAATTTTTCCCCTGTCGTATACTATTTTTCTTAATTTTTTCTTATCAACAATATGATTGCTAATATTTATTTATTTCAAAAAAAATATTGACACTAGTCTAAAACTGGTCAGCTTTGAAGAGAAAGTAATATTAGATTAGATCTCTATTTTATTCCAATAATTATCCTAATAAGTTTTTTTTTTTTCTAAATCCAACAACCTTGAATTGACATATTCTTCTATTTTCTTTTCTATTTGCAGTTGCTCGCAAAGGTCGTGCTTAAGTTGTTACCAACTATAATTGTTTTTCCCCAACTCAATGGTATTAAACAATTTTAATAATAATTAATATAAGAAAAGCAACAAAAATTAAAACAAACATCTAAAATCAAACACTCAAATACTCCAGTACAGCAAAACGATACATACACTTATACATACTTACACACAACAAAAAAAAAAAAACATAAAAAAACCTTTACAAAAATAAACTGTTTTCAACCAATTTTAAAACTTAAACATAAAACAGACAAAACAGTGTTATACATTTATAAAACAAAAAAAAGAAACTAAATAAACGTTTATTAAAAAAAAAGTAAGTATCAAGAAAAAATAGAACTCAAAATAATATTCAATGGCAGCGAATATTACACAAAAAAAAAAAAAAAATAAAATAAAATATAAAAAAAAAACAAAACTCCATGGGTATTATTTAAATGTATTTCAAAATAAAATGACAAAAATACATAAGAAAAAATAAAATCCCTCGAAACCGAATAAGAAATTTCAAAATAACAAAAAAAATTCATCACACACTGAACGGATAGGCAACTATTATTGTATTAAATAAAATAAAACACAAATAATTAATTAATATTTAACTTTTAAATAAAAAAAAAATAATTAAAAAAAAAAACAAACAGTATTTGCATTTTAAAAAAACAAAAAGAAAAAAAAAATAATATTTTTCTTTATGTTCTCTCTTTTGAAACAAATAGCAACTTTTACATAGATTGAATATTCTTCTCAAAATACGAAAAAAAATACAAAAAAAAACTATATAAATGAATTAATATAAAAAAAAATATTAGACTATATACACATACTACATTGTACTTCTTTTGGTAAAACAAACAAACAAACAAATAAAAAAAATAAATAAAAAACAATTATTGTAAATATTGTATAAAATATATACACAAAAAATAATAATAATTAAAAAAAAAACAACAGTTTGTGGAGTTAAATTACAATTGAAAAAAAAAATCAAAACAAACAGTGAATAAACATTTTCATTTAAACCATAAACTCTTTCATTTACTCTAAGTTTTTATACTTCATAAGTTTTTTTTTATTTAAACAAAACCAAAAAAAAAAGTATAAATATGATATGAAAATAAAAAAAAAAATCATTTTTATTAAGTTTAACATTTTATAATAAAATAAAAATAAAATGAATAATATAAAAAACAAGAATTAAATCGTTAAGAAAAATAATAAACAAAAAAAAAAAAACCAACAGAAAACATAATAATACAAGATATTAAAATACCAGAAAGGAAGAAACCAGCATAAACATGGATTATTGTATGAAGATGAAAAAGAAATCTTTTTGTGAAAATAAAATGAAATATTAAATAAAACTTTACGATAAAAATTTAAAATTGCATTTTTTTTCTACAGTCATTCAAATTTTTTACTGAAGTGTGCTATGCATGTGCAGTGCATGTGCATTTTATAATGAGAGAAATTCGATAATTGAATTATATGTAAGTATGTCGTTTTCATATCTTCCACACAAAGGGCGTGTGGTTTTCATCCATTTTCTCTGTAATAATACCAAATATTTTGAGGAGTTCTGATTTTTGCAGAACATTGAATGGGAAGAAAAACATGTCGACCCATTTTGTCCGACTACTAATAAAACCTGGAAAGTTTTAAGGCAATCGACCAACACGTTGAACCGAACTAATACACAGTATTAAGTATTAGGTACTAATAAACAAGAAAAGTAACTCTAACAATATTTTAAAACCTGAAATTGTCAAGGCGTTCCCGTGTCAGTGATGATTGTTAATACATAAATGTTACTTGAACCACGCAAAATCCTAAAATGAGCAGGAGTAGTCAACACAAAAATTTAGTAAAAGACATTTTTGAGACAGACAGGCACGGTTTTTTTCTTTTTTTTTGTTCTAAAAACAAGGATAAATTTCTCTTCTATAAAATTACCATTTTTAAAGCAATTTGCCTCCCACCCACCTTTTTCACTTTTTCGATGATAACACTATGTGCTCGTGCAAAGTTCCCAACAAATATTTTTTCAGGTTTTTAGGTTCTTTAAAATAAAGGAAAATATCATTCTAGTTGATAAAATGAGCAATTAGTCATTAGTCCCATGTATTGTACATTCAAATTAGCATTTGACATCACAAAAATTATTAGCAGGCTTTCTTTTTTGCATTTTATTGTTCTTTGAATCCTTGAACATAAAAAAGAAAAATTATTGCATTTTAATTAATTAATTAATTAATTAATTAATTAATTAATTTTCGACTTTGGAAAGTTACGCAGACGCCACAGTGAACCAAAAGCATTTTCTTGCATTTCAATAACTCAAGTAAAGTTTCTTTGAATAGGGCTAGAGGGAATAGGATAGATCAAAACAATCGATCCTATTCGATCCGATTAAAAAGAGTTTATTTTACAACACGTTTGTCGGGATACGATGTTAGTCCAAGTTTTTCAAAAGTTAATCGTACCTCTTAGAGTACCGCTTGTCAGATAGTTTTGAAAATAATATTTATACTCGATATAAAGCTAAAAATATTACGACCTTTAAAATTGTTAAATGCTTATGACTTATAAAGTGTCATTACTAAGGGTGGCAAGTAATTTATGTAGTTTTAACTGGGGCAGCTCAAAAGCTAGATCGGCCCCTGCTTTTATTAAAAATGGCGGACCATGGGGTGTATCCTTGAGGATTGCACTTTTCATAGTGGTTGATACCCAAACAACATACTATACTAATATTAAAAGAATTGGACCTACTTCGTCTTTTGATAGGCGAATCCACCGTTGGCGTTATATTGAATATTGACAAAAAATTATTCGATTTCGACAAAATGGACAATTTGAAACTATTCGGATCACACAAACGTTTTTGGACTCAAACTTAAAAAAAAATTCGAATGTCCGCTTAAGGCTATTATTTATGTGAACGCTAACCAAGAAAATTTAATAATTTACTGTAATTTACCACACACATGGGGTTTTTAAACTGTATGAAATTAAAAGAACTTAAAAACTGTTATTTCTTGCAGAATGAAAACCTTTAGATCAAAAAGCAGAATTGTCTGTTCAAGAAAGTATATAATTATTATATTATGTTTTGTATAACTAGAATCAACTATTGATTTAAGGAAAACGGTTTTGGTAAACAAAATAATTGGATTTCGTACAATTTCTGATGTTAAGTTCCGTAATTCGATTATCGCAAAACGATATCGTCTCGACGATAGTCTTCATTTTCGTAACTCTGAAAATTACTATCGTCTTGACGATATCATTTCGACAATTGAAAATTTGCTCTATGTTATTCGATAATCAGCATAGTGCCATCGTCAAAATGGTTGCACCTGCACGATAGCTACATAGATGTCGTCCCAGGCGGGGGAGCTCGGCAACTTCCCAAAAAAAAAAAATGTACAGTTTTGTACAACCAAAGCCGGGTGTTGTGCAAGCTTAGATTCCAAGCTAGCGCTTATTGAAAGTGCAGGACTCGGGGACATATGTATGTATGTCCCCAGCCCGGCATATCCCAAATCGAAAAAATTGAAATGCAGATCTGATCCATGAGTTTTGTACAGTTTTGTACAACAAAAAAAATATCTTAACTTTGATTTTGTGAGCCTAAGGCAATGATGTTACGTTATAAAAAAGTAGGCACTATGAAAATAATAGGTTGCAGAACTAAGAGTCTCTTGAGACAGAAGGCATTTTAAATGGCTCGTTAGGGTTCTTCTATTTTTCCTTCTTTTTTTTTAAATATTATTTGGCTGTAATGTTTTCATCGTGACATACATTTTGTATGACTGAGTTATAAGAAAAATTTGAAACTCTCTTTTTGATGCTGTCTAAACCAATCGGAAACGTCTTTTAAAGTTAATATTAGCTTAAGTCACAGTTGAATATGCAAATAATAAAAATGCCACCTGTTTCATGAAAAGTAATGTTTGTATTTCTTTTTAATTATAATGATGAGAATTATTAGTTTTTTTTTTTTTTAATTTTTGTTACAACCTTAACTTTAAACAGTTTAGGTGATTTTAAATAATTGATATTATCTGTATCATGACATTTTCTGTATTTTAGTATAAATGTGGCTTTGAGGACAAGGTTTGGCTCACTTATTTTCAAATTCTTAAGAGGAGTATTTGAATTTTAGTTACATGAAAGTGTTGATTTTACCCTCCGATTTTCACAATCCAATTATCTTCCGTTTATTGAATCTTTGTGTCCATTTGGTAGTTGTTCAAAATCATACAAAGGTACTTCAAGTTTTACTCTAATGTTTTTTTTTTATATCAACATTTAAAACTCAGGATTGTATTCGTTTCAAGGTGAGGTTACTAATTCATACAATGGTAAACTAATAATGTAGAAATCTGTCTTACGATGTTCAAAATTTATTCGGCTTATATTGAAATTCGTTCACTCTATCACAAAGTTCCCTGATTTTATTCGAGCAAAACATCTTTGAGCTAAAAAAAAAAACATAAGCAAATTTCCTTTTTCTCAAGCGTATGTAGGTAGGTAGGTACATCCACCCAAAGATGTAATGAAAAAGATACGAATACAGATGATTTATATGACAATTTGAACATGTCAAGGCTTTAAGTCAACTTGAATTAAATAAAATTAATTACAAACGACGAAAAAATCCCTTGTCACCCCAACTCGCTGTATACACTGAACAACAGCCATGCCCAAACCATATGCTGTCACTCAGAGTAAAAACAAACATATCTTTACTTTATACCCTTCGCCTTCGCATTCATAATATAAATAGGCCTATAAAAAACACTTATGTCATCAGCGACACCTACACGTGTGTGAGCATTGTACGCGAGCAGTCTTTCGGTCTCTGACAACCCTTACCGTATACATTATAGTCGTATACAATGATAAGATACTTTGACATCCCTTTTCGTCAACTTGCCTCTCAGTATCGCAACACTGTGTCACTGATTTATTCAATTCGTGTACTCAAAGGATGAGGATTTTAAGTCCTTTGATTTTTACCCTATTTTCCGCTGAATGGGATATATGTAGGTGTTGGAAACCCTGCTCGTTCGCTTGGCTTAGAAATGAAGTTAACTGAATTCTCTTACTTTTCCACTCCTTTACTTCTCCCTGCCCTCTAGAAATGTGTTGAAATGAAATGCAAATCAAATAAGTATACAAACCTAACTCAAATCCTTTAGGGTGCCATGACACAAAACAGGGTTTGTATCCTGAGAATCGGTGACATGAATTTAGAATATCTCACAAGTTACGTGCTATTGAAGTGACGAAGCTAATTTTGGAGTAATCACCAGCACCGATAAGCACATTCGTACCCATTCACAGGATAAAGTAATACCAAGTTGTTGAAAGAGACAGCAAGGCAAGGCACAATCCTCATTCAAAGTGACAAGATACATCAGAGAGAGAGAGAGAATATGTTGGAGTACGATAGTGAGTGGATTTAGGAAAGTATTAGAAGGACACATTTTTCAACCTGGAGGTGATTTTTATTGTTTTTTTTGTTTTGTTTTTTTCAAAATTAATTGAAAATGGAAATCGAGTGAATTGCAATTGTGACCCCTAAAGCAGTGCACCAAATACAAAATAAACTCCACAGGAAAGAACGTACATAGTCTCTTTCGTTCTTGCAACATACAACCAACACCCAACCAAAGACCACAAAATACAATTATATCGAGGGATAGTCGGATTAATTACGAATTCCTTAATTGAGTTTCACTGGAGTGGCTAATACACCATCATTGCATCGCAGCGAACGGAACGGAAGCACATGGCTTGTCTGGCAGAATATACTGTAGTAGTTGGTGGTTGTGACAGCAGCACCATATCACCCAACGGGCATTATTTTGAAAATAATTAACTTTGGTCAAACAATTAATGGTGTCGCTAATTGGTAGCTTGATGGAGTTTTTATCCCGGATGAGCCATGAGCCATCACAATGTACTCAAACTCAAAGTCTGATGCTTTGCGTTTGACTGTTTAAGAGATCACGAGTAAATGAAATTTCATTTTATTTTGTATGATGCAACAGAACCGATTTAGATTAAGCTCAGAAAATTAATTAATTTTGATTTTTCGGTGGAAAATACTCACAGTTGAAGACTTACGAGTTTTTTTTATTTAAGTTCTGATGGAGTTTTAAAGATTCGCTTTCTGAATTTCTTTGTCCTATCCTATATTCTCTGCATAAGTCATAATTTTGAATGGCGGAAATGTTGGTTAAAAATTTAAACTTATTTTAAAATTAAATAAAAACACTTCAGAATAATTTTACTTCAAAACCTGTTGATTGTTATAAATGCTACCTACTTCAAGTGTAATGAAAGCTTAACAGAAGACGAAAGGATAGAACTTTGCAGCGAATATTGGGATATAGTGCAATTGAGAAACAAAAAAAAGTATGCCTCAGTTTACACGATGCATTACTGGTTAAATATATTTCGTCTTGCTCGCTCAAAAAAGAGGAAAAAAGAAAAATAGTCAATACGAAGTAATTGAGCTAAAGTTCAACGATTTTCTTGGCATTTCAACACTAGCCAAAGCAACTCTCAAAAATGTCAATATTGATTTGATATCGATGGAAGAAAAGTCAATTGGCTTAAAGTAAAACGTTTTTAATATTGCAAACGTTGCCTAGGTATCTTGCAATACCGATACGATCATCATAGCCCCTATGCAACAATTTTTTAGTCATCCTACGACCAAATGTTTTATATTTGTTGACTATATTGTATTTTTCAGAAAAATTTGATTATGTGCTTTCTAAAAAAATCTCCTTAAAAAAATTTTTGTTACATCCACTTCTAGGGTTTTTTTTACAGTTCATATTAAAATATGTAGCTCTATAAACCATTCAACCTTTTTGATATTGTAAATATTGTATCTTTTTCGAAAAAAAAGAAAATTTGGAAAAAAAACTTATTTTGAGTAATTTTCAGTAGAAATTGTTCAGAAAAATTGACGTTAAAAAAAATCCCTATACAATTAATAATTGCTGTTTAGCCACCATCTTGAAAAAAGCCACCATTTTTGATATTTAAAATATAAAGATTTATGAAAATGAAAAATACTGTGTAACATAATTAGAAAAAAACTCCGACCTATTTCGTGTTTTAGGCCAGTGATCTCATAAACCAAATGGGTTTGGGTAAAAAACCTGAATTTTATAAAATCGAGAATTTCAAAAATTTTGTTATATTTTTTTATCAACAATTTTTGTTAGGCAGATGTACATAAATTATAACATGGAATTGTGAATTATTAAAACAACACTTATTTCCAAATCCAAAAAAGGTTTATTGAAAATAAATACAGAAATTCGAAATTTTGGGCACTAAACAAAAATAACAAATTAAAGTACCTCCTAATTGGGTGTTTATTAATTTGATTAAAAAAAAATTTTTCTGTTATGCCATGGTACCAAGCTCAAAAGTTTACTTTGGGTCAAAAAATAAGCTTTTCAAAAAATCAGCTCTTAAAATTAATGTTGAGTACACGCGCAATGATTTTTTCGTTTTTCCATACAAATTTCACTGTAACTCATAAGCTACGTTGTAGAGTAAAGTTTTTGATACAGTTTGAGATTTTAAAGGGTCTAAAGAATTTTAGTAGATCATTGTAGGTTTTTCTATTTAAAAAATGTTTTGTATCAATGAAATAATTTGCCAATTTAGGGAAAATATGTACCCAAAATTTGACGAATTGGACCTTTTTAAGTGTGAACTAAAATTTTAAATGTAATTGATTTTATTTTAATTGAAAAATTGGATAAATTAATGCAAAATAACATTTTTTTATAACAAATACAACAAAATAACCGTCGAATGCTATTTTAAAAAGATTTTTAAGGAGTGGACCTATACAAAAATTACGTATGACAATTTTGTAGAGCTTTTAAAATCTCAAAAAAACTGTATCAAAAACTTTATTGTACGACGTACTTTTCGTGAGTTACAACAACAAAATCCCAATGCAATTTGTATGGAAACATACAAATTGCATTGCGCTCTTACTTTTTAAGTTTTTTTTAGCCGAAACAAAACTTTAGAGCTTGGTGCTGGGAATATTTTTTTATTTTTAATCATTTTGTTATTTTTATTATTTTACTTGGCATTAAAAACTCATAGAAAACCTCAAAATGCTCTCATTTATCATAGTTTTTTTTTTTTTTTTTAATTTTCATGTAAAAACAAAGTTTAAGCACTTGCGTTCATTTTTATTAGTAGTGGGTTAAAAAAAAGTGAAACAAATTTCAAAATGAAATATAGATTTCAAATTCGTTTGTGAGCTAGATTTATAATTTTATTAACCCGGTAAATCCAAAATATAATAGCCTTTTAAATTCATAAAAGAAATCACAGTATTGTTAAAGAATTTGTGGTCCAAATTCTTTATTAAATTTGTAATACAGATTTCGAAATGAAATACAAAAAATGCAAATCCTTTTTTTATTGAAGCACAATTTACACTATTAGAAAGGTCTACCTTTTACGGTAAGATTTTTGTTCGTTTCCAAACTAAACGCTATACAGCAAACCTTTGTAAATTATTCACCCCCTAAAAGTATCTTTTACAAATTCCTCTCCGACTTTAAATTAATGTTTGTTGCATTTTTGCAAATTTCACTTTACACTTCATCGCAATTGTCTGTTTAAGCCCCGACTACTGTCTAATTCACAACTTGATGCCTGACGTACGTAGGTACTGCGTATGTGTGTATGCAAAAATAAAATAACTCACGAAAAAGAAAACACACGCAGGTTTTTCATCGTCCCCCATCGTTATTCGTGAACATTGTATAACATTGCTTCAGGATAAATTGGATTAACGTGCCATACATAAAACATAACAAAAGTAACGAAATTGTGCGTGAGTGTTCGAAAGCGTCGTTGTTTTTGCTCAGAAAAATAAAAATAAAAAAAAAAAAAACAGAAACATAAATCGATCCTCTGATATTCATTTGTAGTTTATAAAAGGTTCGTTCGTTGGCTATACCTATGGTTGGGA
Organism: Meliscaeva auricollis; assembly: GCA_948107695.1. Classification (NCBI taxonomy): domain Eukaryota; kingdom Metazoa; phylum Arthropoda; class Insecta; order Diptera; family Syrphidae; genus Meliscaeva; species Meliscaeva auricollis. The sequence continues at coordinate 77,374,449 of OX403617.1, forward strand.
AAAAAAAATAACTTTAAAACGATGAGCAGCTAGCATAAGTGAAAAAATAGGTCACAGGCGATATCCTGTATATGGATTTCTGTTTTCTGCATGAATGCTCCCTTTAAAAACAAAAAAAAAAACTTTATCCTTATACCGAGACTGAAGAAAGGAAAATTAATCGTGTTATGGACGGACTATACGAACCAACAATTAACACATTACATGGCTGGCCGATAAATCGCGTGAGTTGGTAACATGAAATTAATTCATAGCTTTTGTTTTCTTTTTTTTTTACAAAAAACATGCCATATAGGTTTACGAGCGTTCTTCTTTCATTTCCATAACTTAATTTTTTTGATGGGACAACAAAGAGAATTATCTTGTTATGGTGGATATTCAAATCAATTATTCCGTTTTCTAGTGTAATGAGATTCATGTTACATAATTTTTGGGAGGGGTTATTTATTTTTTTAATAATTTTTAGTTACGATTTTAGTTTCTAATCAAATTTTTTGAAGTTAAATTTAGATACTCGCCAGGGTCTTCAGTTATGTAGAATTCGGAAACTTCACATATTGCTGGCCGTGGAAATTAGAGACCCGATGTTATTCAGTACACTACATAGTTAAAACTAGTTTTGTAAAGTTTAAAAGTTCCGCATTCTCTACAAATTGGTATTAATTTCGAGAATTGGAACATTAAAAACTTCAAATTTGAAATAAGTTTTCTTTAAAATATTACCTACCAATTCTTCGAAATATTAAAACATTTATGCTTTGCTGAATCTAGTTTTGAAATTAATCAAAAATATGGGCTCTATGGATTTATGGGATATTTTTATAGATTAACAATTTTTTTATATTTTCTTGCATTTTTTTGTTTTGTTTTGAAAGCAAAATTTTCCATTGGGCTTGTATACATTAAGCCAGTTCACGTTTCCCGTATCCAAAATTTTTAGTTTGGCTACTCCACAAAACAACGAATTTCTACTATTTTTGAGTCCAAATCGTGTCAAGTCTGTCAAATATTGTCTCATAGGAGAGAAAATCACTCTTACTGAGCGCGAAAATCACTCTTACTTAACTGGCTAAATGACAGAACAATATTCTGCGTGAAATACTTTTTTTTTTTTAAGATAAATCTAATTGCTCGTACTCAAGGCTTTTGATCAAGAACTAAGTTTTTAACAAATTTCTTTAGTTTTTTATTACATAACAGGCCACAAGGTATACAGTAAAATTAATCCATGATTGATTTCACTGACATGAGTTTTCGTTCTACTTCTTCAGTTCTACTACAAGTAGCACCCGAAACAAATCCGTTATTTATCGTGAGTATGGAAGAAGGTGGTAGAAGATGGTGGTAGAAGAAATGTCTTATTCACAAAAAAAATATCAATTTAAGAGTAGGAAATTATACAAATGTAGCACCCCAAACAATAGAATCAGTCAAAGCCTATAAATTGTTTATTGATATGTAATGTAAATTACTATGTGAAAAACTCAGTATACCAAGGAAAATGATTGAGAAATTAGCAGTTTTTCTCCTAAATTATTTCCTTTTCTTCTTTTTTCTTTGTTTTATTTAAAGTTAACATACAACTATTTATCATTTTCATTAATTTCCTTTAAGACATTAAAGTTGACATTTTGATAGTCATGTCATTCAATATTTCGCAATTCCGTGTCACAAGGATGTCATTCCAAATTCAAACCTGAAGCTAATTTATCAGCAAATCAGATAATACCATTAAGTATAAAGATACATGTTCACAGTTCACATCTCCATCACCCACACACAATCATTTATCACGTGAAATATACATACATAGGAACCTATATCGATACATTTGAACTTTCATCATTGTTGAGAAGTTGTTGTCAACTTAACATTGACCATTTTGATAATGATGTTTTCCAGTCTTCTAATATTGTTTGAGAACTATAATATACATTGCTTACACATGTATAAATATCTACATTAAATAGGACCTACATATATGTATGCCTTGAGGGTCCTTTTGAATTGATATATTAGAGTGATGATGTGGTATGCAAATCGAAGCCATTCAAATTGTTATTCAAATAAATAAATCATTGTTTATAATTAACAATCCTTCCTTTATACGAATATGTGTAATGTATGTTTAGACCAAACAAAAGGATTTAAGGGGGAGATAATATGAAAATTAGGTAACTCGTGTCGTTGGCATAACTAATAATTAAAATTCATAGAAACCACAATTTGCATTACATAATTTGAGAGGAATTTTACAATCACAGAGAATTATAATTGAAATTTTCAAAAATACCTTTAGGTCAAAATACCAAAGACCTAAAAGTAAATTGCTTTCGATAGGTAATCAATCATATTCAAAAAGAGCGCAAAGTGTTAATATATGTTTATAGCCCTAATGCATATTATGCAGTGTAGTGGGAGGTACATCCTTTCCCCCATTCACTCAAGGATAAAAGTAACTGCTTCTATATTGGCAATGGCAATGGTAACAAACTTCCATCAAACTCAGTTCAAAAAAGTTGTTCATTAAAGCACTTGGATCTATTGACCTTTTAATATATCTTTCAAAGAGAAGTGAAAAGTACACTTTTTGAAATGATGGGGTTTTAAAAAGCCAACATAAAGCAACAAAAAAAAACTAAACTAAATATATGCTTTTTCCTCACATATTGTATCAATATAAAGTTTAACCCCGAACTAATCTATGTCAACAAGTTTAACCCTCTCTCTTTCTATCGCTACTAACAGTAAGTAGAAAAAAATTCAAAAAGAAAAAATCATTGAAACACAAATCGATTTGATATCTATGAGCATAATATGAGAAAATTCACACATACATAACATATGTGCAGATACATAAATGCACTTGCACACTTTAGCATCACTATGAAAATGTTGTTCTCAACTTGAAGCTACTTTCTATGCCAAGTGGCTTCCAGTTTTATGAACATAGCACCTCACTTTGACCAAAATCATATATCCGTAACCCACATTTACCGCAAAATTCATCAGAAACTACGTTTATGTAGGCTACAGTAGGGACCGTTTAGGTACGCAATTAGATTCTATTGATTTATTTAGTTGTTGTCGTTGGTATGAAGTTGATTGCTAAGTTGTTCATAATAAGTTTTCTTAAACTGAAAATAATGACCTTTATTTTATTTCCTATTAATTATATTTAAAAACTTATATAGATCATTTATTTAAAGAACACAACTTTTTCAAGAACTTAGGAAAATTCTTTTCACAATAATAAAAACTCACAAAAACACTTAAACACCATCTTAAATACCACGTAATACCAAATAATATGTATAATTTATTTATTTTTTTTTGTAATTTTTCATTTAACTGACTTCTACTGTATTCACTGTTAAAAATAACTACTTTGTTTGACGGTTTACTTTACACATACAAAATCAATTAACCCAGTGCTACTTTAGCTAAGCTTGAGTGTCCTTTTGTAACGCTGATGCTGCTGCTGTTGCACTACCATTACCAACACACACACACAATAACATACGGTATCCACTTTATTTGCCCACCTTCGCATGTGCAACCACCATCAGAGCCTTTTGTTATGCTTTCAACATATAAGAGCACTCAGCATCGTCATCGATCATCATCAAAAGGTTTGTTGAATGTTATATGTGAGTACCTTCACCTATATTATGTTACTGTATGCGAGATGCGTATTGGTTTGCATTGCTATAAAGAGCCTGAGTGTTCTTTAAAAAATAAATAGTTTTTAAACTATCGTATTATCATAGAAAACAAAACAAAAATAATACAAATATGTAGCTTTGATGTTGATATCTGCAAAAATGATAAAATTGAATATTTTTCACATTCCAATTTTATGAAAGTTTTGCATTTTAATAAAAATCGAACTCGAAGTAATAGTGAAAACATGCCAGGAGCTTTAGAACTTTATTTGAAAAACAATTGCAGAAACCTTTTTTTTAAATAAGGACTTATTTTAAAGCAAAACCAAACCTTTAGCATAAATTCAGACTACAATCACAATTTGAGAAAAATCATTAATATATTTTTGAAATTTTGAATACCCTCAAACAAAAATTAGCATTATGATCTAAATAAAATGAAAATTGTAACCCTCATAACTCGTAACCCTTGGCAAAAACTTTACATTTGCAATAAGATTGAAAATTGCCTCTGAGCTAAGAAAAACACCCTTTCACTCAAAAAATTTAATGGACTCATTTGATTTCTGGTTCCCATGAAAAATGAAACGGTAGTTCCTGCAAAAATAATTTGTTTTTGTCCTTCATAAGATTTTTTTGAAATTATACAAGTTTAGAGTCTTTTGAATCTAAATCTAGTTTTAGATAAGAAAATGGGATTTTTTTTAGAATAGAGCTCTCTTAGATTCTGTTGACCATTTAAAAAATTAAATATGTTTAGCAGATTTGGTTCAAATTTTGCAAAACTTATTCCACATAAGCTTTGACCTGAAACTAGGTTTGTTATTTAAAAAAATTAACATAAATTTCAAAATTCCGTATTTTTAGGGATGTACACTGCAACAACAAAAAAAACTCTCATTTGGGGAGTAGTGGAATTACTATACTCTTAATAATTGGTTGGGTTAATTATGATGTAAAGAGTGCATCAATCAGAGAAAATCAATACTAAGATATTTTTTCTGTTTTTCAAAAAGTATGAATTTTAATGGATTTTTCAATTTTGTTTGTGAAGAATGCAGAAGTCGTAAAAAAATGGTTAATAAATAAATTATATTAGTAATTTTATCTTCTTTTATTCTACATAAGCCGTTTTTACAAAAAAAAATTTAAATTTTCAATTATACGCCAAAAACAATAAAATATTTTTTTGAAGTTTTTCGATGATTTCCCATCTCTTGATATTTTTTATTGTATAACTTCAGATTCGTGCTCAGTAAGCCATTGAAAATTATTTCTATACAACTTATAACCTCTTAATACGCTTTGACTGAACTACAGATCAGATTTGTAAAAACTGCAGTCTTTTTTGGTACTGCAGTTATTGATTAAAAAGATTGAATTTCTTAAGTCTTTTAACTTACAAGAGTACTTTGACTGTAAAACTACAGTCAGAAGTCAGTACTAAATAACTGACTATACAGCTAATGAAAGCAGTTATTTGACTAACATTTAGTTAACTGCAGTACTTTTTGACCGGTTTTTGTCATACAAAAGTACAAGAAACCTTCTAATAAAAAAACGAATTGACTGCGTTACCAATTGCCTGCAGGCTTTTACAGCTCTACTAAAGAGAATATTTGGAACAAATCATAAATTTCACATTCCAATATCTTTGAGAAGAAAACGACTTTTAAAAAGATTTAAAACCATTTCGAAAGACGAAATGCATTACTTTTACAAATCATTAACAATTTTTTAAGAAAGTAGGTATGCAATAGTGAAGAAATTCTTCGTTAAATATACCGAGAAAAACAGTTTTTGACATGTTTGTATTACCATATCTCAAAAACGTGACGTACTAGAGTAGCTTTGACTTCAGAATGGGATTCAGAGTGCCAAAATCTTTTAGAAAAATATATGCATTATGGTTTGAGGGTGATTTTCGATGTAGACCAGTGTTATCAAACGTACCATTTTAGTTTTCTTGGGACTTATCATAACTTTTTCCCTAAAAAAACAGCCTTTTACCAAAAATATTTTTAGGAACTAATGATTCCTTGTTCTTGTTTCAAATGAAAACCTCTCAACAAATTTCACGATTTTACCTGTTGCATCAAAAATTTAGAACACTTAAAATGGACAATAACTTTTCATAGAGTAGTCGTATTGATATTGTTTCATCCGAATCAGCAACAAAAAGTACATCAAAATCATTTGTCATTTTTATGCTTATGTTGCACTTCTATTTCATAAAAATCTGTGAATCCTTAAAGTCAAAGGCATTTTCAACCAACCTATGAGGCCTTTAAATTTGGAATCATATTGCTCTTTTTCAGTGCAAATAAAGCATATTTTCATAATAAAATAAAAGAGAGATATAATTCTTAGAACAGCCGTTACTTCTTGTATTGCTGATATCTTTCAAAAGAAAGACCTCGCTTTTGTCTTTAAGACCACATTTTTTACTCAAAAATTATCAAAATGTCAAACGATCACTCCAAAACTGGGTTGACAAAAGGCTCAATTCATTAAAAAACTGATGCTCAAGGTGAACTTGAACCATCGTCCTAGCGATCACCAAGCTAATTTCAGTTGCGTATCCAAAAAAAAATTTCGAAGGGAGGGTATCTGAGCTCCCCCAAAACCTCTAAGATTAACGAAAAAGATTCACCAAATCATGTACATTATGCTGAAATCACCTCTGTAAAAACATGATCTTGGAGACTTGGGGGATGGGGCTCTTGAGCATGTTCATCAATTTGTGTAATGTGAACAAACCTTAATGTGAATCCACCTTAATATTTTGGGTTTTGGTCTTGGGTTTATGGATTTGACACTTCATGTGTCAGTGGATTTGCATTTCCAATTGTTTTTGTTTTCCTCTCATTTTTTCGCAAATTGAATTTATTGTTTTTTTTTAATAATTTTGGTGTAAAAAATATTCAAATAATTTAAAGCCAATGCTTGCCCATTGTTGTTTTGTTAAATTCAGCTAAAATTATACTTCGAACTTCCAATTCATTTTGTTAAATATTTTCAATGCGCATTACTTTTTTGTTTTATCTATCAATAATTTGCCCCCTAAACTATTCCGAATTAATAACAGCGTTATTATTGCTTTATTACTCAAAGAGAAACTATTTTATCTGGCCATGACGTGAATAAAGTCTTAACAAAACCTCAAAACTCATCCCCTTCTCATTCTACTGAACTTTAACTTAAAACCAAAAGTCTAAAACTGATGTGAAGGTGATTTTCAAGGTGCAAATAGTCTTTATACTGACCGAGTCGTATATACACCACCAAAACTTACTCTTGTTCACCAGCTATCCCCCTTAATGACTTGACAAATTGTTTTGACAACCTTTCGACTTCTCCGGAACTAACTACCTTTGAGCATTAGAAGTTATAGAATCTACTTACTTACATATACGTTTTAATGAAAAACACATTGTAACTGGTACAATCCCCTGACCTACCTCAAATCAACACTCCGCTGTGCTTTCAAAATAAACGTAAACTCCATTAAATTTTCTCCAAACCATCCCTGTTCAGTATACAGTTCTGGCAAAGCAACAACAAAAACTCATCATTTTCCTTGGGGAACTACAAAACTTTTCAACTTAATCCATTCATCTTACGGTTGCACTTTGGTCGGTACAGTACTATCTTTCCACGACTGCCCGCTGCCCGTTAGGAAATAAGCAGCAGCACAGCTGCCGCCCCCCCTTTTTTGGCACTAAAAGAGCAGTAAACCAAAAATATAAAACTTCGCATTGACTCTTAAAGTGTCCAGGGGTGGTCGGTGGTGGATGTGGATCTTAAATGGAACTCGTATACAGCGGTATCTTGCGCGCAATGAGTTGTTATTTATTTGGTGTGTTGTGTGTTCCGTTGCAAACTGTAAACTTGTGCAGCGCCTGCACAGAGCATGGATATAGCATCCATTCCATCGGATTTTCATTTTATGATGCCAGCAGTGGCATGACAGCGTGATGGCAATGGGCAAGTGGGAGGAATAAATGGCGAATGTGTGAATCCTTGAATTATGCGCTTCCGTTTTAAAAGCGTTTTTTGTTGTGCTGTGCTGGTGCAATTTTTCTAGCAATGCGTTCGTTCCCTGTTTTGGCTATAAATACGGAGGGACTCATAAAGCATGGTCGACTGAATGGCGTATCTTTTTCTGTTGTTGGTTGGTTGGTTGGTTGCATCGCTGAAGGATATGAAGGGGGACTGAGGGGAGGAGATGTGCCATCTAAGCCAAACCACAGACTCGGTTGTGTCGGTTTTGGCTTTGAATGGAATTGGAATATGCCTAAACCATGGAATACCAAAACGCAAGGATTTTATTGCCATTGTTTGCGTATAGAATATAGACCACAAAGCGAATGAATAGTATTATGCTAATTTCAGGAGTGACGGATCGTATTATTTTGTTGAATATATTGGCCTCACTGGCCTTTTGTGTTATCACGAGTCTTTCAGGACCTTTTTTTCCATCGTTAGAACAGCCCAGAGAATGAGTGTTATTTTTTTTTTGTTTTCTTTGCTTTGTTTTTTGGAAATTCCATGGGATGGTTAGTTTGGTTTTGTGTTGTCTTAAGGAGACTATTGGTGGGCTTAAGGATTCTTTTTTTGTTTGTCTTTTTTGTAAGAAAAAATGGAAATTCCCTTTTTTGTTTGGTGCGGGAGAAGATTATTTATACTTTCGCACATATACATATACATTTCAGAGAAGTTCAACATAAAATTGTTTCTTAAGGATTAAGTTTTATAATGTTGGCATAATAAAAAAAAAAATAAGAAAAAAAAAGAAAGAAAACCAGGACTTTTCGGTTGGATATATACGAGTAGAAGGTCGACTTTTTTTTAAGCCAGAGGATTTGAATAGTCAAGCAGATGAGAATGTAGGGAAGAACTTTGTAGTGGTTTATCGAATGGAAAAGGTCAAACAGAAGGATGCGGATCGATTTTGAATAATGCATATGAAAATATACTTTGCCAGTGCTTTTAATGTAATTTTAAAGTTTTCAAGCATCTGCTGAAGGAAATGAAAAAGATGGTGGATATTGTCTAATAACTTGGCAATTTTTCAAAACAAAAAATATTAGAAACACAGAATTTAGTAGACTGCAGTTACTTGCAGCTGGTAAATTCAAATTCTTTTTAAGTCGAGGTAAAATGTACCTAAGGTCTCAACTCCAAGTGTTTTACTAACAAGTCTACTAATGGTCACATTTTCGCTACAAATTAGTCACCATAACCTTTCTGCAACCAAGAACTGAATTGATTTGCTACAATCTAAACCTTCTGGTTCCTAAGAAGGTTTAGATGTTACTCCTCTGTAGACATTTTTAAGTTGCTCCACAAAAGGTATTGAAAGGATCTGGTAGTCAGAAAAGTGTCATTACCTCCAATAAAACAAGAGATATCGGAAGGAACTACTGATCGTAAAAAGCCCTAGTTAAAAAGCCAACAAATCTGGAAGGAGCCCAAATCTCAGAAAGATCACGGAAACAGTCCTAATTCAAACTATAGCAGGAAGATATCGGTACACTGAGAGAACAAATCGTTTGCGACAAACAAAGAAATTGCCCAAACGACTTTTTCGTTTACTGGACGATTTTTCGACTTCGTTTACAGCAAATAAGTAATTTCGTTTGGGTTAAAAAATGTTAGCGAACTATTAAAATAAAAAGTTCAGCGTAATACCGACGATTGAACCTGTGACCTCTCGCTTACGAAGCCAGTACCTTATCATTCCGCTGCGGACTGTATAATTAATGGTTAGCGTAGAATGCATTTGAACAAAATGAAAGAGTGAATCGTTTGCGTCAAACGACATTTTTCGACTTCAATTCGTTTGCAGCAAATTCTTAAAATTGTTTGGGTCAAACACTTTATGCCAACGACTAAATAAAAAAAAGTATTTAGCGTAAGAGCAGTAATTTAATCTGCGTCCACTAGCTTCCGAAGCTAGTCTGTTCCCATTTTGCTACAAATGACGATAGATGATTTTGTGTAGCATAGAATGCATATGAACACCACAAACATTGAGTATATTACTAAGAAATTTGTATTGTATTCTATTTGTATTATTAAGAAATTTGTATTATTAAGAAATTTTGTATTAAAAAAATTGTATTTTTGATCTAAGAAATTCTTTTATCTCAAACTTAGCAAGGAATTCTCGGAACGGGCAATTGGAAAACGCTATACTTTCAAATTGAGGAAGAAGATAAAGGAAGGAGCTGATGATTAAAACCTTATTTTAAAGTGATTGGGAAGATCTCGAAAAGAGTTGCTGATAGGTTAAAACCGTGTATTAATGTCAGCAAGGATATCTTGCAAGTAGCTCTAGGGATCGAAAAAGACCTTGACCTTAAAGCTGGAAGAGCTTGTGATCGCAAAAGAATCCTGTCTTAAAATAATCAGTGAGATTTTGAAGAGAACTTGTAATCAGAAAAGGTACTTACTTACAAATTGAGCAGTGAGGAGGCTATGGATGGCTTAACTGTAATGTAACACAATTTTATTTTGCATTATAAATCTACGATGCCTTAAACTGGAATTAGATTTGTGTCCTTATATGTATATATATGCCTACCTTTCATTGCCTTTTTTATTTTACTAAAGAGAGAGTTCCTAAAACAACGCTTTATATGTTAAATGTCTGTGATCCCTTAACATTTTTCAAGCCCTAAATTTCCTCACTATAACATTATACCAGGTGTCCATTTGACAAACCCCTTTTTTTAATAGAAAAAAAAGAGTCCATAAATAACGTCCTTCTATGGAACATAAAATTCTTGAACAATAATGGTCGAGAACGGTGACTTGCCATTTTCTGTTGACAGTTGAGGGGATCCTTTCATCATACAAATACCAATATTCTATCGCAAAAATTGAAAATGCCTCTTCTCACTGTCATATGGTTCTTATTTTTGTCGTCCATCATATTGTATATGTATACAAAAACCAATGAAATGTGAAATGTCATTAAGATGAAATTTTAAACAGAACTTTCCTATATTATATTCATATTCTTTCTTGATGCTCTTTATATAAATTGAACAACCAAACAAAAAAGCAAGTAGGTACTCAAACCATTATTGGTATCCCTTTTGTATCCTTTTTCAGATGATGGATTCAGTTAACAGAGTTCACCGTACACCCAAGTTATTGTTCAGCTTTAACAGCTTGAGTATTTTCATTTATTATGGAAAGGTAGTTTAATATTTTGATTGAATTTCATCACACACATTTTATAATAATATGCGTAAAGGACAACAAACAGCTCGTTTATACATACATCCTTACATATATATTTTCTCTTTTGAATCTGTGCGATGACAGAGGATATCTTTTATGTAAATTATAAATACATATTTTATATTTTAAGGATGCTGAAAGAATAATGAAGAATTGATGTCATTCAAAGGATTTTCACATTTCTCTTTTCAGTCTCTTACCAAAAAGTAATTTAATACGTGAAAAGATTTAATTTGCAAAACTTTAATTTATATTTTATCGAAACGTAGAAGAAGAGTTATAATAATTCCGTTCGAATTTGAAAATTATTTGTGTACAAAAATTTTTGATTATCAGGCCGAGTAATGGATTCATCAGTTGAACTCTAAAAATGGATGGAAATTTAACCCTGAAGCTGCAGGATTTGTTTTTTATTACAGTATACATAACATATACCTATGTGTTCAAGAATATTGAATTTGTGAAAATTTGAGTTCAAAATTGACTATGATGCCATAATAGTTTTCAAAATAGACCTCTTCAAACTTAATCAACGTCTGCGACCTCTAAAACTGGAATAGGAAAGACACAAAATTTAGTATGGAGAAGGTACAAAAATTAATTCATGAAATTTTGTGATTTGTATCACGCAGGATGTCACCCTCTATAGCTGGTCCAAACTCCACCAAATTACTCCTATTTTGGTAATTGCCAAAGACATCTTAATAAAGTGTCAAATTGAAGAATTTAGACTAAAATTTCAAGGAATAACATAATTAAGCCAAAATCCGTCAATTTGAAGCCGGAAATAAACTGTCAATTGTTAAACAAAGTTCTTTGACACTAAAAAAAAAAACACCCTTTCACCCAAAATATTTGAATGAACTGATCTGGTCCTGGATTCTCATGATAATTGAGAGCTTCATACTAAATCATATAATAAAACGGCAAACACTTTTTTTATGGTACACCTTACGCGGCCCACACAAACCGAAGAGGCATTTACATATTAAACTAAAGTATTTATTGCATAGATGTGGAGTGGCTATAAATTATTTAAATATTTTACAACGAAATTGTTTAAGACAATGAATTAAAATTGCAGAAAAATGCGAGAATAAAAAAGAACAATTGGAAAAGTCAAATCCACTGACCCACGAAATGTCAAATCTATAAACCCAAGACCAGAATCCAAAACGTTAAGGTGGATACACACTAATGTTTGTTCACATTACACAAATCCGCCAATCCGACAGAAGTTGATGAACATGTTCTTGAATTTGAACCCTCTAAAAAAAGACTTTTTTTTGGTAGTTGAGCTCTTAAAATAATATTTTGAAACATTAAGCGCAAACTACAATCAGCACTTTCTGCAAAAAGTGAAAAAGAATACAAATACACCAGTGACACCTGTTGTTGAAGCGAACGTACACCATATAATTTCAGTTCAGACATCTATCGGTGATTTTCTGATAATTGACTCTGTTTTTGTTGTTTTCATATGAATTTATTGCTACACGCAAGTTATCTAGTTTGTGGCGCAAAGCAACAGTCTTGTTTTTATTCATTTGTTTGCATAAAAACCGAAACGAATTTAAGAGTTTTCTGCAAACAATGTTGAAGTCGAAAAATTAGTATCCAACAAACAAAAAGTCCCAAACGCAAACGATTTGTTCTCTCATTTTTTTTCGCTTCGTAATCGAGAGGTCTACGGTTCAGTCATAGGTGATAAGCTAAATATTTGTTTTTTTAATAGTTTGCCGAAAGTTTTTAACCCAAACTAATTTGCTGCAAACGAAAAATTGTCCAACAAAGGAAAAAGTCGTTTGGATTTTTGTTTTTTTTTTTGCCGCAATCGATTTCTTATCTCAGTGTAGGATAACCTCATAAGCCATTATTTTGTCATTAAATACAGACTTTGTTTGAGCAAATGCTCAGACGGTGAGTGTGGGGGCCAGGAACCCCCAAAACCACAAAACCCCGAATTAAGTGAAATTAGTTAAAGATTAGTAACTAATTTAGTGTAACTTTCCTTTCCTGTAAAAATCTAGAATTCTGGCAATCGCCGTGTGAAAAGTGTGGTCGTGACCCGAAAATCTGCAAAAATCTTAAAGGATATGTGAATGCGAGTTAAAGTTAACACGTATAATAAAACAACTAATTGTATTGGAAAGGATTTGGATTTTATTTGTTTTTAGATGCATTTTTAACATCATTTGTATTGAAAGCCAAAATAGAAATATTTTCTTGTGCTTTAAAACGATAATTGTGAAATTGAAACATTTTGATTTGAAAAAAAAAAAAAAAAGATACTTTAAATTCAACTTCCTGTTTCCGATTTATCATATATATATCCTCTGATGACTGGGTGTTGTTATCTTCACTTCACAAACATTTGTTAAAAATCAACATAAGCTATATAGATAATCCAATTCTAAGGTAAATATTAACACACAAGCGGAGAGTTCGGTGTCAATTTTTGTGTGATACCTACTCTTGTAGTTTCCACATGTTTTGCATTGGTTGTTCAAAACACGCGCGTCAAAAACATCAACAACAACAAAAAAAAAACACAGAAAAAATGTTAAAGTGAATACACATGGTCGTACAAAAATGCTTGGAAGTTGAAATAATTAGTGAAGAACAAGGTAAAATATATGTTTAAAAAGTGAATTCAATTACTAGCAAACCCATTTCAGCATTCTGCAATCTTCCTGAAATCTTCAGACGAAACGGTTTAGAGAACAAATGAGCTATCATTTCGGCCTGATGCAGAAAATGGAAGTAAAGCAGTAGATAAAATGGATATTTTCCAAGTGAATAGGTCATGTTACCTAATAAGAAACAGCGCCTCAGTAAGAAAAATCTCTCCAATGTTCCCAAGGAAAGACCCATCATAAGACAACTCTGGCTCATATCATATCTCGCATGCAAGTGATTGATACTGCTACTCTATTTGTTTGCCAAACTTTCTCGAATTGTGCGTAAATAAAACACCAAAAGTTTTTATAAATCCAAAAGTAGCCCTTAAAGAAAACCAATATATTTTTGTTCGTGGTGCTGAATCGTGAGTAAAAACGCCAGGTACAAGCCATATCATGGCTGCTAAAGTCAATTCTTCTGTCTGTCCATCCGTTTCGCCACTAAAAAGAGACATTGGAACGCATTCGCACCATGAACAGCTCACTGCCCACCATCAGCTCAGCAGTGTAAAAGTAGATAGCTCCTTAATTTATGTCGCATCATGCACTCGAGACCTTCGATTGCAATAAAACAAACAAAAGTATATTCAGTTTCGGTTTGTTCTCTCGCTTATAATGCAGATACAAACAACGATTTTATTATTATAATCCCTAGACGTGGTCAGATAGTTTGGTTATCGTCGTCGTCGTTGGTTCAGTATGCAAATAATTATCAAGACGGACGAGTCAAGAGAGGAAAAAAAAGACTATATGGCGAGCTACCTGACTTGACTGTGGCTGAATTGCCAACAACTGCACTGCAACATATAACCACTGAATGTCAGTCGCGTTGTCCGACAATTGCGTAGGTTGTTGCTCAAACAATGATAATAAAAACAAAATATACCTGCATACCTACCTCATTCTTAAATAATAATCAGATGCAGATAAGTACACACACACACTTGCAAAAGCATGGAATATACTCATATGCGACATGGGTATACAACGTAGACAACGACGGAACGGTCAGTTGCATTTTGCATATGAAACTGGAAGTGGCCGATGGTCATACATATATGCCATCAGGCCGGAATACAAGATATTCTCATTATGACGATCAAGAGCATGCAAATATCCATGGGCATATCGTTCAAGTCACAATGAGCCCCTGCAAACTTGCCTGTGTCCAGTATTAATTCCACAATTTCCATAGATAAAAATACTTTTAGGTTAAGTATCCGTTGGATTGTGTTGTTCAACACTTCTTGTATATTCATTTATCTGCCTTAATCGTGATGGAAATGAAAACGTGGGCTTCAAAAATAGAATGGCTATATGAGTATCCATTTTTATTTAAGAATTTTATTATTTATAGTAGCTAAAAATTGTGAGGCTATTATAGACAGAAGGTAGGTAGGCATGACTGTATTAAGAAAATGGAAAATTTCAAAATATGAGAGACTTTTCGAATATAGGTATTAAAAATGAGATTCTTGTGAACAATTTTAACAAATTTTTAGTCTGTTAAATATTTTGTCCACATTTTTTGTGGTTTATAATCGATTTTTCTAGACTAAAATTCTCTGGCTTTTTCCGACATACCTAAAAAACATATACAGAGGTGGGAACACAAACACAAGACTAACAATAATAATTGAGTTTTTAGGTGAAATGCACATTTTTGCATTTGTTATTCAAAATCACAGATCGAGCGGTGCAAAGTGTTTAAAATCTGTTACCCTATTTTTTATTTGCGAAGAATCCTCTGTAAATTTTGAGTACAGTAATTATTTCACACTAAAAAAAAAAAAATAATCACAACTGTAATTTAATAAATAAAATAATAAAAAATACAATTACAATAATTGTAGATGTTTAAAAAATTACATTACATTACAATTACATGGTTGTAGAAACAAATATAATTAAAATTATTGAAGGTAAGTACATATGTACATAGTTGTATAAGAAATTGCACTTACAATTGTGATTCTAAAAATCACAATTTCAGTAACAATTTAAAAAAAAAAACCAAAATTAAATTATAATCATAAAAAAAATGCTATAACAATTGTGATTGAAGAAAAAAATATAATTTTAATTGTAATTTTAAAAAGAAAAACAATTATATTTATTTTAAGTGTGGAACAAATTTCAATTAGAATTGTTTTAGTAAAAAAATTCTAACATTTATAATTGTAGAAAAAAATGAGTTTAAATATTAATAGTAAAAAATTACGATGCCAACAAAATGTAATTGCTGAAAAGATTACAAATTACATTTGTAACTGTAAAACAATTACAATAAATTGTAGTTGTATAAAAAAATACAAGTACATTATTGTAATTTTAGAAAAAAATGTTACAATTAATTGGAAGGAAAAATACAATATTAAAGGTTTGAATGAAACAACAACAACCTGTGTGTGTTACCACAAAGTTCATAGGCTGGAATTATAGCTATTTCACAGGCTGCTACACCCGATCATCAGATTCCTTCTATTAGTGGTGCAAAGTCGATGTATGTTCAAATTATTTGAAAAACTGAAGCCCGAAATGACGGAAGAAGCAGCATAACTGCGAGTATTACAAGCTATACAAAAGCCCACTTTAAAAAATACAATAGCAAGAGTAATTATACAACAATTTACAATTACTATTTTAATTGTAAAAAAGAACTTCAATTACAATTTTTGTTGTATTTTTGTATAATACTGTTGTATAAATTACAATTACAATTATAGTTGTAAAAAAAATTACAATTATAATATAGTTGTTGCATACAAAATTATTACAATTGTGATTGAAAATAAGAAATTCAAATACCAATAGTAAATCTTTAAAAATGCAATTACAATTGCAATACTACAAGTATTGCAATTGTGGAAAAAACACATGATAATTACAAATTTAAAAATACTTATTATAATCAATTACAATAGTAAACAAAATATAATTACAATTGTAATAAGAAATGAAATTACAATTACAATTGCAACTGCAAATAAAATGTACGACTGGGTCGCACGTATGTACTTGCTCTTGGGGTCAAAGTTGCTGTGGCGTTAAAGCTTCTTATATAAGGTTTTTAAAAATAAATTATTTTATAAGAAATAAAAAAAAATATATTCATTACTAAAACATAAGCTTGTTTTTAACTTTAAACTAAGTTGGTATATAAATTGATTTGATTAAAAAAGATAAATTTTTAGAAAAAAAAAAATGAAAATCGTTAGAGCCGTTTTCAAAAAAAATTATACATAGAAATGCTTAAAGCTTGTTAAAAAATTAAGTTGGTATGCCATTTTCAAGATTATATTATTTCACATCTAAAACCAAAATTTCCAAAAAATATAGTGACTCATTTTTGAAAAATTCATTTTTCAAAAAAAAAAATTGATAGATTTTTTAAAAATCCAAAAAAAAAATTTTAATCAATTAATTTTGAAATGTCAAAAATGAAGAAAACGGTTCTATGGGAGGTACCGTTAAAAGAATTTTTACAGACATTTCTTTCATTCCAAAAGTATGACCCTACTAAAAACGGCAGACAAAAAAATTTTAATCCAAATCATTAGAGCCGTTTTTGAAAAAAGTTACCTTTTCATTAATTGTTATACCGTTACCAGGTACCGTTAGTTTTAGCCATAAGAGAGAATTTCAATTTCCCCTCTAGGGAATCACCAAAGACCCTTAATCACGAAGTTTCAAGAAAATCAGTTGAGCGGTTTAGGCTGTTGCCCGAGGTATACACAGACAAACAGACAGACAGACTTGGGAGACCTACTTTTTTTGCATTCTCTATCATCTCAATGACATGTCTGATTGTTATCTCGATTTGGATTTTTTTTTACGAATCCTTAACTTGCCCTGTACCTATATTGGAAGTAAATCTTTTACAATTATAATTGTAATTGTAAAAAAATACAATTTCTACTTTAATGTCTTATCTGACGAAATTAAAAAAAAAGGCATACTTGATTTTGAGGAGGTAGATTCCTACCAAATTAAAGATTCTCTCTTATTTTAGAAGTTTTCACTAGACATCACCGAATGTACATAATATGAATATGTTAAAAAATTTCTATGTGCATATTTGTCATGCAAAAAATCATGACATCACATGACACAGTGAGGGACAATGTTCAACCTTTTCCTATGTCACTCTTGCCAAAAGCAATTAATCAAACTCCAACATACACACAAATACACAGAGTCTTGTCTGTCCATGTCCAAGCCAATCCATAAAATTAACTCAATGCAATTGAGTCCTTCACACATTTTGCCCATTGGACGAGAACGAGAACGAAGAGAGTGAGCATCATCATTATTTCTTCGATTTGCCATGCTGCCAAATGCAATAAACAAAATCCAAACCAATAAAATTCAATTTGCATCCAGTTCATAGCATCTCTCCATTGCCATCAACTACCACAGGGAATCCAAATCCATCTTCTAGACTGCATGCTGGCTATTATAGGTATTGGGTATTGCTCTTGCTGGAGCTGGACTGTATATTGTATACCGTACATCAGCACTAGCATCAACATTGCATTGCAATGCAACAAAACACAAACAGACCCAGAGCCAGTGCCATCAATGGCATTGGATGCTCTTCTCAATTTCCTATCATTCGGGATGTCCGTATGCCACACCGGATGGATGATGCTGATGAACCAGCCAGCACTCTACGATCCCCGCATGTAAGATGGCCCCAGTTGGATATCAATTCAATTTTACTACTGTACGATACTTCACCTGTAAGAGCCAGGGAATCATTGACTCTTCTGCTGTTTTTCCAGGCAGGATGATGGCGGGCGAATGGAGGCCATCTACCAAGCAACTTTATATGGTCGTGTATTTCAAAGGCTTGCGCATAGTTTTCATTTGAAGTGTCCCGTCGAGCTATTGCAGCGCCAATAGCATCAGCAACAGAAAAATCAACAACGCATAACAACGCGCAACGATAGAAGAAATGAAATAAAATAGAATTCACAGGAAATTCTTTTTGTGTATATCTACCGGGACCGGGAAACTATTTCCGAGGGCTACACAATTTGGGAAATGTGCTTCGTCTAACCTAAAGGATTCCATTTAAGGTTTCCTTTCCATATACCCCAGCTTTACGCTCCACACCACCATGTTTATGTTGATTTTGTGTTGTGCATTTCACCTGTTTTGGTGCTTGTCTCTGTTGTATCTAGCAGGTATACAATTGCTGGGTTGTGTTCACCTCCGGTGATAGTGGACGGATGCGGTGTATTCTCTCTTCCTGGGAAACTTGATGTTACCATAATATAATGCCGAAGCACAGATAGAGACAGTAAGAAATTTGAATATTAGATAGATGGAATTTGTAAACGAAATGAAACACCAATAAATAAACAATAGCAAACCAAATTATAATGATAAAATACTACGGGGTATTGTTTGAGCAAAAAGATGTAGTAAAAATACAACAAGAAATTATTGAAAGGAAGATATTTTCTTTTAATAGAAGAAGGGAGTAGGGCTGGAGTTTCTTAAGGAAACTACTGTAGTGGTACTGTAAGGATATTTCTCTGACTAAAAAAATAATGATGCTTTAATAACTTTAACTATTGAGGGAAACTTAAGAACTGCTTGCAGAAGCTTGTGAAGAACATATCTAGCCCAACAATTACTTCAAAAAGCTCTACAAGCGCCATTTTGATACCGTTACGCCTCTGACCTTAACAGTTTGTGGTATGGTTTAAGTGAGGTTTATAAGGTCACTGTGTTTGAAATCCAAGGTCTTCGTGTCGAATCTGTTCATTTACAGATGGCGCCCAACGTGGAGCAGATTTTTTTTGTTGGATATCTGGATGCTCAAACTAAAAGTTCAGTGATTTAAAGTAAGAAGAAGATAAAGGAACCTTAAAAAACATATTGCAAAGTTAAAAAAACAGTGATTTTACAGGTTCCTGCCAAGGAGGACAACACTGTAATCAGTAAATCAGTGCTGCTTTCTCGCCTTTTCTCATCTTAGCCTGAAGCATTGACTCATAAGCATCATCCTAAACTGCATGTTCCTGGTGAAAGTCTTAATCGTGACATTGTTTTTTTTTTTGTCTTCTGAAACTCAGCACACCAGAGATGACACTACTGATGTCAAGTTGAAATTATTCAACTGCTCGTCTATATTTTTCGCTGGTGGTGGGTTGTCTGTGATATTGAGGAAAAGGTGATCAACAAAACTTCTGGCATTCTATGTCAATGAAAGTTTCTCAACTTCGAACTATTTTATAATATTCGTTCTTCGCTGCGGCAGCGCCATGCATGTAAACATCCGAACTCAAGCTGATACTATTCTCGGAAGGACCTGACATATAGAAAAGGTAAATACTGCATAAATGCCTATGGCGTCTTTTGCAACATAATCAATTTGGCTAACAATTAGCTTATTTGCATCCTGCCAAAACCTTATGTGAACATTGAGTGGTAACCGTGTACTTGCCATCCTGATATTTTGCCCTGCTCTAGAATCGATCACTCTGAGTCCGCTTTCAGAAGTTTCATCTTGCAGAAGAACAATCTGGACGTCGTACTTCGGGTACTTATTAACAATCTTCTCGAGGAGGCAGTAGACAACTTTTATTAAGTATAAGGTTTTTAAGGAAAAAAATAAAATAGGTACGAGATCTTCTAATATTAAAAAATGGTGCCCAACGCAAACAAAAATCAAATTTATTTTGCATTAATACAGGACTTTTTTCAAAAGTCAAACTGATCAATAAATAAATCGCCAATAGCAACACTTTCCAGCCTCCAGCCATATATTTCGATAATACCTACCAACCAAATCAATTCATCATCTTTAGTTCTAATCCACCTAAACGCAATCCACACTCACCCAACGCACCACACCAAGAACAAAATCGAAAAGTAAAAAGAATACCATCATTCCTTACCGCCCGCATCAACGCACGCCCGCCACCACCGACCCACACCGCCTTCCATCACCCGGTGTAGTCGTTATTCCAGTCGTAGTTTTCAGATAAGAAATCCAAATCCAGTCCACGAAGCCGCTAAAACTACACTATCTGACATGAGAACAGCAGCAGCAGCAGCAGCAGCAGCCAGCAGCACCACCACCACAAGCAATAACAACAACAACTGCCGCATGTTACTGTTGTTGTTCCATGCAATTCAATCGAATTCAACCAATGAAGTCCACAAGTGCGCCTTTTGTATCAAGCGGATTCAGTTCGACTTCAGCTCTCCGATTGATGTTGTTTGTTCATCGTCTCGCCATCGCCTGCTCGTTTGCTATATCGTGTTGTAGTTGCGCTTCATCGTAGCCAAGAAAAAGAGCATTTCCTGTACTGTGTTAGTTCGTTTGTTTCGTTTGCTTTCGTACATTCGTGTCGGTCTTGTTGCGTGAGGTGTTTTTGAGGAATAAATTTTCCAGTCCTTAGATAAATACAAGCAGAAAAAAAATAAATAAAAAATTATTACTCGAGGAGTGTTGTTTAAATTATAATATTTTTTTTATTTTGAAACCATATTGCAAGGATACACCGCATCCTTTTATCTCTCTGCTGTCGTTGTGTTCGTTTTCTAGAAACGCGCCCGCGCATTAGAATCGAGTGTGGCTGTATAACAGAGTGAGTGAGTGTGTTTAATTGACACTGTCAAACAGAAACGAGTATATCCTGCTCGTCCAGTGGAAAAGTGGAATATACACCACAGAATCCTTGTTGTCATAGCAGCTTCTCAAAAACTCGTCCCTTTTTTCTTTTTGAGTTCTTTTCAAAGAAAGACAAACATCAAATCGAAACAGCAGGTAATTCAAAGTAATTTTCTATTGTTTGTTTTTCACTTTTCGTCCTTCTTTGTCACCCCGTGCCCGTTGCTCTGTCTTCGTATCCTGGATAGTGGAATCGATTTTTTTTTCTCTTTTCGGTTAATGTTTGGTATGTGGACGAACAGCGAAGAGATGCTGATGAAGATGATAACGATGGATCTTTGACTACACAGGACGATTAGATTATATTGTTGCCAGGTTGCTGGTTTGTCAGTAGAATGTTGTATGTTTGCTGTGTAGAAGAAAAATTGTATTGATTTTAGGCAACAAATTCAATTCATCTTGTTTTAAGAATTTATTAACTAATGTTAACTTTAAATTCTTAGACATGAATCTACTGATAACTAACAAAAACTGCAATCATCCCAACTTAACTTAAATGGCGCCCAACCTAAACCCGATTTTGTTGAAAAAATCAAAAATAATCGGCTCCAAAAATAAACAAATCTCTAATTCTTTTCAGGTCATTGTCTCTTTTTTTTACTGGTTCTGTTTAAATGTTAAATTCTTGTACCTAAACTAAGGGTCTGCTTTTTCCTTAATATATGGATGGATTTCGCTCTTATTTTGAACATTTTGTACTTCTTATTATTCTTAGCAATTTATCACTGAAACAAAGTCAATCATTTTCTTTATTTATTTGGAGAAAATTGGTGGTGTTCTCATTTCTTTTGTGTTAAGGACCATCCTAATTCTACATGTGTATGCAAACTAAAAAATTAGCATGACTCCCAAAAAAGAAAATCGATTTTTTTTTTCATGGTCAAAATTACCGGTAAAATCAATTTTTCGAAAACGGGTTAGTTTTTGAAGTTTTCGTTTTTCTGATAAAAATTGATCTTTTTTATTATTTTTTTATACATTTTTTTCATATGCATTAATGTATTGATCAAATATGCCATTACAAGGAAGAAGCACCAATTTATTGCAGGTCCCTCAGCTTTTACTGCCCGCCCTCCCATTTATTATGCTTCCAGACCTACAGATTAAACGGCTGAATGGTTATTGACTATATTTTACATGGATTGTTGTTTTTTTAGGACCAAAAAAATAATGGCAGCTGCGGATGATAGCACGTGTACGAAAATAGTATTGGGCGAAACTTGTAACGCAATTTTTTTTTTTAAGTTCAATATAAGCATTTTTAACTTTCAAATACGAGGTCTATCTGCCACAAAGAAAAGATAATTTTCTAAAAGAAAAATTAGATCACTATAATTAGGGAAAAAGTAATAATTACAACACACTTACATTATTGATAATCTGACTGATTCATTTTCCACACTATAAGTGATAGAAAAAAAATTAATACACGAAGAAATAAGTAATACAATGTTAGATTCCGATAAAATAAGATTTTTTTTAAATTCTACCGGGAAGTTAGGGTAAAATGGGGTAAAAGACAAAGAAACTTTTTGAACATCTCGAGAAGTACATATAAGGGTAAGAATTATGAAATAAATTTTATACAAATATATAAATTAAAATAATGATGAGTTTTTATTTAGACAAAAATTCAAAAAAATCAACTTTTCAAATTAAAAATTACTTTCTAAAAACAAATATTTTTGTAGACCTTTGAAAATGATGTTGGTGTGGGTAAAAATTATGTTTTATTGAAAAACTAATTAAACACATTGATAGATAGTGAACAAAAAACTAGGTAGTCGCCTAGTTTTTTGGAAAACTATTACATTAAAAATGCTCCATAACGTTTTTTTCGAGCTTTAAGAAACAAATGTGGGTGGTTTAATTGATTTAAAAATCATGAAATAACTGGAAAAATAATTTGTCAAAATTACTTTTAGATTTATGTTTTGTCTATACATGTGTGAAGAAATTAGATTTTTTTTTTAAATGTTGGAATTAAAAAATAATTTTCCAATTACCGGTTAAAAATTGATGCTCTTAACGGATTTTCTTTCAAACTTAATAAGATTTTTATGAACAAGTACTTTCTTATCAACAAATTTTGTTAAAATTTTATAAAATAAACTATGTCAAAAATTGTCCAGGTCTGTTTAAAGAAAACAACTAATAAAGATATTGGTCTATTTGTATCCGTTCAGATGGGAAGGGTCATTTTTTTTTTTTTAAGTTTACTTAAATAGAAAAAATTACTTAAATGCAACGGAGAACAAATGACATGTTTTTTGATAGCCATTTTTTTTTTTTTTGTTAACATTTGAAGTCAAATAAGAAAAAATGATTTTTAAAATTTGAAAAAAAAAATTAATGAATTTGTTTAGCTGTTTTTTTTTTTTTAATTTAAAGTAATAGAATATAATTTTATTCTTCAAAAATTAATGGGCCTCAGTTTTTGGCAACCAAATACAAAAAATTTAAAGGTATATGTGATATAGTTCAACAAAAAAGAATTAAAAAGTTACTTAATTTTTTAGATTTAGTTTTTAGTTTTTCTAAAATTTCTTCAAAAATAGAAAAAATATCACTAATAACTGTTTTGTATTTAACTAAAATGAAACTAATAGAAAAATTTACCTCAAAAACGTAATTAATAGTATGAAATCAAAATCAATTAGAATTTTTTTTTCTTATTATTTTTTCATGTTTGAATCACAGTTTTTCAAAAACCAAAAAAACAAATATTTTAACTTTTCTTGACTTGAAATTAGGCCATTGAATTTTTCAAGAAAAAAATATATTTCAAAACGTAAAATTTTGAAAAAAATGAGCTTAAAATTTTGATTGAATTTTTTTTTCAAAATTCAGAGTTTGTAAATTATTTTTCACTATTCATTGTATTAATTTGATTTAAAAGGTCAATAAAAGAAAGTTTTTTCGACTGAAAAATATAACTTTATCTTTTATTTTACGTTGTTTATTTTCAATTTTTTTGATTTAAGTCAATTTTTTAGAAAATTTCCTCTCCACATGTGAAAATAGACCCCTTTTTTTGCAAGTTGTTTTCCTTGATCAGACCTTGAAAATTTTTGGCTTAGTTTAGTTTATACTAATTTTTTAACAATTGTTTTCGATTTTATAAAATTTTAACAAAATTTTTTGATACGAAAAATATTTGTTCACAAAATGTAAAAAAATAATTATTGTAAGTAAGATTAGAACGGCAATTTTTTACCAGAAACTGTTAAAGTATTTTTGGATACCCACATTTGAAAAAAAAAATCATCCAAATGGCAGCAGTTTTGTCTGGTTCCGAGATAATTTTTTTTAGTTACTCCACTATAGGTACTACACATTTGACATTCCTTTAATTCAGACACCAAAAGCCATTTTGCTTACAAAAACAATAAATTTATTCATTTTCTTCGTCGTTGGATTCAGGTGACGTCAAAAAGAGATGGGATGACGAAAATCTAAGTATAATACCTTGTATTTTGTATGTATTATCTCAAACACACATTTAAAAAATTAATGACACGTTGCTAGTATTTTTTTCAGAATAATACACCTCAATTTCTAAATAATTACCTGAGGAGGTGTTGTTAAGAGTTCTTGTGGTAAAATAAAAACCTGGCAACATGATGGTGGCGTACCTACACAAAAAGAAAATAACACCCCTGTCATATTTACTATGCAAAAAAGCCTCTGTATCCGTACTGTATCCATATTTTGTTTAAGGAACAACTTATGTCTCGTTTCTATGACAAAGATGGTGATAACGATGAAGATGACAAGGGTTTGTTTGGCACTCAGGTGCTTCCATTTATTTTTTGAAGAAAAATCAAAAAAAAAAAAAAAAACCTAGAAGAATGCTCCTCTGTCATAGGAATATCAATTTTTTTCTCATTTTCATTCTTTTTTTGGGTTTCGAGACACCACACAATGACTATTTGGTTTTTATTCTTTTTGCCTCCTTCTCTGCATGCATCCATCAGATGTGGGTGACTTTGAACAAGAACACAATACAGGAAGAGCGATAGGAGAAAGGATGTTGGTGACAACAAACACTTTGTGAGGGTTTTTTTTATTATTTTTCTTTTTTTTTGATAATGCCTTATAGAGAGGCAAATATATACATGAAATGATGGGGAATTTGGTTCTTGTTCCATCATCCTTCAATGTCCTTGGTTCGACAAAAATATATAACCAAGAAAGAGATTTTTGTGCACATTTACGCGAGAGACAACATTTGAAAAGGAAGCTATGGTCCTTCATGAGTGATGGGTATTCTTTGATGCACAGAGTAGATATAGATAAAAATGTGAAGAATTATTTATTTTTTTTTTTGTTGTGTTCCCTTAATGGAAAAAAAAGGATATATTTTTTTTTTGCAAATAACGAGGAGCGAATTTTTAACGTCAAAGAGACAGTTTGACAGTTATGAAGGTTTGCCTCTAATGAAGATGGGTATTTGTGTGTGTGTGTGTGTGTGTGCGAGTTTGACAATGCTTTGAAGGTACATACCTAGATTGGAAGAATTTTCTCGCAATTTCATTGATAAAAATAAAATAATTGCTGCAATTTAAAACGGTCAAGGTTTCATCATCCAAAGACCCTTTATATACATATTATAATGGCATGTCTTTATGGTGTTTCCTTGTGAAATACGAAATTTTAATTGCTAGCGAAAAATATGTTGAATAATTGAAAAAGAGAAAATTCGACTATTCAAGCTAGAAAAACCTTGAAATGTATACTTTTGTACAATTAAAATGAAATGTTCTCCATTAATTTTGCTGAATTAATTATTTTTGTTAGACATTTGCTTTTGCCATTACATTTCATTTAAAAAGCTTTTTAAAATCGAACATCAATATTTTTCTAGCGTTGAAAGTTCCTTTAAACAGTCATTACATTTCATTTTTTTTTTTTTTTTTTTTTTGAATATTTCAAAAATATACACAGACTATTTTCAGCATCAACAATAACACAAATATCAAAGCTTTTTTCTGTTGATTAACATGGCATACCACCTTCCGAATTGCAAATTCTGTATTTGCGATAAGCTGTGTACTTTCTCGCAGTAATCACCGCAATCAATCATCACTTCTATCAATATAAAAATTGGGTTCTCCTTTGAAGTTTTGATGAAAACCAAACTCGCAATCGTCCGTTCACAAGGGAAATAGAAATTATTAAACATTTTCATTTGCACGTTTCTGTTTACATTAATTTTGATGAAAAAAGTTCTCATTTTATTTTTGAAAGAAAAAAAAGAAAAAAAAAGACGTAAAACTTTATCAATATAAACTTGCGTAAATTGTTAACACCTGGGTCAATATAAACATTATATTTTGTGCTATTACCTGATACTAATATATATTAGGTAACAAACAATATTATAGTATTAAAACGGATAAACAGAAGTATTGATTTTTGTTAGACACTGTTCCCACCTTAGTTCTTAAATATTCCGAGCTCCCAACAGAATAGCCAACTATACATAAATCAAAGTGCTTGTCGCAAGGATATAGGATCTTCACTCATGATAGCTAATTGATAGCAATTTGATTAGAAGCTGTTCGGTAACTTTTTTGCATTTGTTTGACTTATGCCTTCTCTTGCTCATATCAATAATCATTTAAATGTCTGTCAGCTCATAGCCTTAAAGCTGTGTTGTTGTCATTTTAACCCTTTTTCAAAATCAATCGACACGATAACCAGGTTTGCTAAATGTGACTAAAGTGGATATCTTTTTCTTTTGCAAGAGGTGCTTATGCTCCCTGCAGGAAAAACGTCAGTTTCTTCTCCATATCCATATTGGGAGAACTTACTTATCCGCCAAAAGTTGGCCTTGAGCATTGTTAATGATATGAACTTTAGTGAGTTAATCTCCTGAAATTTGTTTTTTTTTCTAAGCGTCTGCAACGTTTGTAAACCACTTTGAGGTGTGCTTCTTGGTGAACCTTCCATGTTTTGAGATTAAAACTAAAAAAAAACTTATCACAGATTGCGAGAATTTGGCAAGCAGCAGTAACAACTGGACTGTTTCGAAAAACTAGTTTTTGTGTCTTATTAGTTTCTTTATCACATGTCGCTAAACACCCATTTCCTGTTGGTTATTAACACGTCGATGTCACTACAAAGTCCCTAAAGCACTTCGTTGAATCGTATCCTTTAATTTTTAACGATTCCAACTTGATACTGGTCCATTAATCACTTGTCCGAACTCGGTGCTTTTAGTGGGCTTTCCAAGAGATTAAAGGAGACGCGTTCAGAAGAAGTTCTGGCGGTCTCTTGACATACAAATTTTTCTGATGCCGACCTTTCTCATAATATACGGTCTTCGCAGTGACGCCATGGATATCCGTTTGCGAACTCTAGCTACTGTCGTGTAGTAACATGACTCTAAGTTAACTCTTTGTAATGTTGGGACATCCAAAATACGTACAGGATGACCGGCGACTTTTACATGATAAATTTGGTTAACAGCTTATTTATCTAGAGATCTTCAATTCCTTTTGAGGGTTATTAAGCTATGAGAATCGAGTAGTACCGCTACCGCAAAGTTGATTAGTTTCATTTCGTTTATGTGCGAACGGTGTCTACCGATCGTCAAACCAAAGATCACTTCCACTAATCTTGGCATTAAAGTGCTTGAGAAAAAACTTAACGTCGCGTCGCTGTCGTTGTTCGGGTATTATACGTCTTCTCGAAAAGGTCGTAGAATTCTTCGAATTCTTCCTCCACTATCTCATCTGTCCAGAGAACGTTGGCAGAACCAAACCTTGGTTGGAGAGTTAATTAGTAGCGACAATTTACTCCAATTTAAACTGTCCACGATATGGGTGACCGTTTTGCAGAATCAAGTTCCGCGATAGTATATCTCTAAGATTCGTAGAGGTGATGCTAGCCTCCTCCGCCAAGTAAAAGCCTCCCCCATGGAGGAAAAGTAAAGTTCCAACAAAAGTTGGTAGCGGCTTTCGAGATTCAGAAACAAGTAAAAGTTGACTCAGTGAATAATGAGGATTTGACAAATTAAGCAACAACGACGAAAATTTTGTTAAATCTTCCTCGGCTTCCCCATAGAGACCAACTCATAAATTAAAATGAAATTACATTATTATTTAAGTTTATGCGTTGCTTGAGAGATATAATTTGTTCTGGTTTTCAACAATGCCCAGACCATTACCCGCATAACAAATGACAAACAGCATTTTTCATTCTTATCACACTTAAAAGCTTTTTACAATCCCATATTATAATATAGAGCCTGAGTACTGCCTTGTGTGCCTTGACTCAAGAAAAATTTAAAAAAAAAAAAAAAAAAAATACAAAACAGCGGCAGCAGCGTGACAAAGTAATTGTTCTCACTTTATCTGATTATTTCATCTTTTCCATCTATCAAATACAGAATTCGTCGTCGTCTGCCACGTCATTTCTCAGACAATAGCGCAACCTTACAGAGCAAAAAAAAAAAAAACTTAAAAATCCCAAAACTTTTCTTCTTCCTTGGAAAGTATACAGCTAAATGCAAAACAATGCCACCACCATCACAAGCCACACAGACAGACTGACTATAGACATTAAGCTCACAATGGGGCAATGTCAGTTCAGCAGTTGTCTCCTCTCTGTAAGTAATAAATTCATTGTTCCATCAGCAGAACCGCACAACAAAAGAAAAGCCATATTCTGCAGCTCGTTCATCTTGTGGCAGCAACATCACAGAATCATCAGCTTCAGCAAAGCGGTAGCTATATGACTACGAGCTATACGACGATGATGATGACGACGACGCCATGCCATGCCACCGTTTCTGCTCCTTGAAAACAATTATTTGTGTTAAAACTGAAAAAAAAAAAATATATATAACTGAAATATTTCATCCAAAAAGCCGCCCTAGGGCGGCTGTGGATTGTTTCTAAGTGCGCAGATCCCCCAAAGTTCTCTGACCTCGGTGTTTCGACAATTGCCTTTCTAAATAGCTCAAGATCTAAAGAAATAACATTTTGTTATTTTTTTTATTTTGAGGGTGATTTTTTTTTTCTTTTGATGGGCATATAAGTTCTCAAAACCTCTTGTTTTGCCAAGCTTACAAAAGAACAATAAATAAGTCCCATTCGTATCATTCCAGAGTCATACACCTGAAGGCTGAAGGCAATCAATGTTATTATCTTTGTGCAAATGTATTTGATTAATGGTTTTGTTTTCTTTTGTGGATGAAAAAGTTTCACTTTGTCAGCAAAATCGAATAAACATGTATGTCCTTTTAGATTTGAAGAAAACAAATTTGTTTTTCATTATTTTTTTTTTTGTCTGCTTGGAATCCCTCCAAGCGTTTCCGAGATATCAAGTGATAAACATTGCAAAATAAAAATAATTAAAAAGTGGGTAACAAATGATTTTAAATTTGTTTTAAAACACGTTTATATTGAGAAAAAGAAAACTGTAAGAAATCTATTTTTTTTTTTAATATTGATATCATAGAGGTACAATCCCAATTTTTGATCAATCAGTAGCCTTCAGCTTATTTGCATTGAATGAGCGGCGGCGATTTGAAGTTCTTTGTTAGAAAAATAAAATGGGGGTTTCAATCTTACGATATCAGTGGCCAGTTAACTTCACAGGTCTTCATAGAGGTCCAATTTTCAATTCGAAAATACCGGCCAGTGACCGAACTAAAATAAAACTTGCAGTTATTTTGCTTCTTGCGATATACATAAGTAGGTACTATAGGGCAAGTTTAGGATTCGTACAAAAAACGAACTCGAGATAACAATCAGACATGCCATTACGATGATAGATAGAAGTGGGTCCCACAATTCTGTCTGTCTGTCTGTCTGTCTGTCTGTCTGTTGTCTGTCTGTCTGTCTGTGTATACCTCGAGCTACAGCCTAAGCCGCTGAACCGATTTTCTTGAAACTTGGTGGTTAAGGATATTTGGTTATTCAATAGTGGGGAAATTGAACATTTTTTTTTAGGACCAAAACTAACGGCACCTGTCATATAGCCATTAAGGAAAAGTTAACTTTTTTGGAAGACGGCTCTAGCGATTTTGATTAAAATTTTTTGTCTGCTTTTGTTAGTAGGGTCATACTTTTGAAATGAACTTTTGACCTTCTCTCAAACGACTCAATCAATTTTTATGAATTTTTTTATACGGAAGCTCCTTGACATTTTTAAAAAAATCTTTCAAAGTTTTTCAAAAATCAATTTTTCGAAAGCGGGTCACTGTATTTTTTTGAAATTTTGGATTTAGGTGTGTATTATTTAAAAAAAATAGTATTTCGACCTTAGATAATCCTCAACTTTTGGCGTTTGCAGATTTAAATTATCTTAATTCTTTTAAAAGTAATTGTGGTTACAAATTTTCAACGACGACGCACAGCAAAAGGTCTCAAAATTGTGTTTTCTTAAGGTTTTTTGATATTTCAAGATGAATAATATCTTAATTCTGAAAAAAAATTGTAATAATTGCTATTGGTACTTATCCTGATTGTACGGAAATGTAAAAAAAAAAACAAGTTAACTGATCCATAATGTTGGTTAAGACAAAAACAATTTCTTTATGTTTTCTTAGTTTATCGTTGGTAAAAAATAAATACTTAGAGCTACAATTTTATCATTGATTTTCTGTGTGAAAATCACCTTAAAATTTGGAATATTTTTGATCCCTTTACCCATCACTCTTAAATTATTTACTAAAATAAAATTTATTTAAAATTTTACATAATTTGTACAACTTATAGGTAGAGATCGCTACAGATCATTTATGAAGAAGCTATTTCACATTGTGGGTGGTCCTTAAAACTAAGATTTTAAAAAAATTGCAGGATCTATGAATTATCTACGCAAAAACTCAATATTTTGCCAATAATTGTAACTAAACAAAGCTTCAAAAAGTTGTTTTATTATTAAATTTGAATATGTTTTAAAAATGTTTTTTTGCAATAAAAATACAAATTACCATTTGAACCATAATTCGGATTACAGCTAATGATATACAAATAGTGTTTATAATGTCATTTTCTGCCATCAAAATTATGGTTCATACGGTTTTGTGCATATTTATGTCAAAAATACACAAATTTTTACACAAATCTTGGTGTTTATATACATCGAGTGATACTAGCTTAAGTCTTCTACTTGGCTGAATTATATCATTAGTATATAGAATTTTTGTTATTAAACTTTCATCCTAAAAACAATTATTAGTTAAGTTAAAACATCTCACTATCGCTAGACTTTTTATGCAACGACCTGATCAACACGCAAGATGTAAGGATGTAAGTAGTCATCGGACACTGGAGAAAGTAAATTTTTCTTCTTTAAAGTGGATGGTAATTAGAAATAGCAGCCTTGTGAACTACGTGGGTAGTAGTGGAATGAAAAATCTAGGATACCTGCTAGTTACTACAACATAATTCATAATTGATCCAAAAATCATTCAATATTAAATGGCTATATATTTATGTCAATTCTTGTATCACATGTCACATCACAATTTTTACCTTATATAAATGAACATTTTTACAGCTCATAAATTAAACTAAAAATATCACCCTCCTACATATTGAACTGAATAAAAAAAAATCAAACAGTTGATTGGATGCAATAAAAAATATCATTTTACTATTTTACCTACTTATGGAAATGTATAATAAATAAAAATAGAAGGCTTATGTTCGTAAAGTCTAATCTATACATGGGAATTTTGTCAATACCAAAAGCTGATAAAATACAATCCACTCTAATCTCGAAATTGAACAAAACTCATTAAAAATCCACTGCACTGCATGTTGAAAATATTGATAACAACAATATTATGGAACTTAATCCACATTGCAACTGACAGATCGAATGAACAAAACAGAAAAATTGTAACGTCAAAGTGCCTGTCAGACGTGATTATGAGTTAGGCACATTAGGGTGTCGTTTTTATTATGAATTTTTTTTGTTCAAAAATATTTTTTTTTTTTAATCTTTGGAATATTACGTATGAACTAAAAATATTATTTTTTTTATCATTTTCCATTTTTAGAAGTAAGTACTTAAATAGTGTTAATGTGATTAAACGTAGGCTAGTGAATTGCCCGTAAAAAGGAGGTCCCTGTATTTAGTTGGCCCAAATTGGTCACACTTCATCAGACTGTAAACTGTAGAGGAATGGTCCCAGCTTCGATCACTGAATGTATTGAAATATTAAAGTTGGGTGAAAAATTCAATAAGAGTGGGAATGGAAATTCAAGAAATAAAGGTTTTAACAAAAAAGAATATATCCATACGCTGTCATCCAGTGTTGAGTATTCTTCCCTTGAGCAAAACTACGTGTCTGGAATTTCAATGCGAAACTTATTAAACCTTCTAAGTAATATTTTTACCAGTAGCAATATCGAATAGTAGTTTGAATTAAAGTCCCTGGCTAGATCCAATTTACTTTTTACTTCTGCTGAAAGTAGCATTTGTTGATGCAGTTGATGATTGCTACAGCGATCTTCACTGCCTTTTCAGAGTGAAATTAGAAGATCCATTGGGTTCATTCGTCTACTTTGGTTTGGATTTTCGGACGAAACCTGCTTTCTTCTTCAAATTGCACATTTTAATCGGAAGTAGGTATATAAAAGTCACTTGGAATTGCTGCACACTGAATCGTACTCCATTCATATTACACTGCTAAATTTTGTGTATTGATTTTCTCTACTTCCACTTCTAGAAACACTGGCTGCTTAGGCAGATTGATGGTAAAGTTTTTCCCAAACAAGATGGCGAATGTTTCCAATTTGCCATCTATTCTCTGTAAATGTGCCTGATAGTTAAAATCTCTTATAGGCTGTTTTTTTCAAAATGAGGAAGTTTTGTTATCGAAAGTGTCTTGTTCTGATTTAATGGCTTGCAACCACTTCTTGCTTATATTGGTCCGTAATTTTCTTGCAATACGTAGCAACTCTGCTTTCTTCTGTCAGATCAAAATATTTTCATTTTACATTACAACTGGAAAACATATTTATCACAATATATTAACAAAGCTAACTTTTAACTCATGTAGGTACATACATAGGTAGACTGTACAACTTTTTTTCTTCGCATTACTTGTTAGATCACCCTAATGCCGATTCAGCTGAGTAGCATTTTTTTCGTGATACAAACACGAACCCTAAAAATAATAAATAACAAAACTTCTATCATTACCTCGCTTTATAACTGATGATGTGACGCTTGACGGACGACCGACTATACTCGACTACCGAAGGAGTCTTATCAACATCTAAGTGGTGCGATTTAATTAACGACACAACATGACACTTTCCGCCCCCGGTCGACCATTTCAATTAATGAATCTTTCATTATTCGACAGGCTCGAGGATGAGAAAACCCAAGAACGCCATTACTTAATCTCTTCTGATAGCACACACACCCCAAGTAGGATATGTTTTTTTTTAATAAAGTCCTTATTGTTCGCGCTTGACATGCGAGCATATCCCTAATCATATCCATATCATCTCAAACATACACAAACACACAACAAAACCAACCATTACATGAAAATCGATTTAAACAACGTTTTTTTGTTGTGATACCTAGTAAGTAATTCAAGGGTCTTCCTACATAATTTTCTTCTTTTGGGTTTATTGTTGTTGTTGTTGTTGGTTTTGCGTGCGGAAATGGAGAAATGGAAACCAAAACGATTCCTGAAAACAAGCTGCTAAATCAGTGTAAACAACGAAAAAATTAAACGAAAGACACGCAATTTTTGTTTATAAACTAAGAAAATAATAATAAAAACCGAAAAAAAAAACAAAACAAATATCAACCAGCTGAATCAGCAATCTAGCATTCTCCATCTCGAAAGAAATACCAAAAATAAAACAACACACATAAATTTCACTCAATAATTGAAGTAAAAAAAAACACAAAACAACAAAAAGTGAAAAATAAGAAAAAAAAGGATGAAAAGGGAATCCCACAGTCAAACGTTATCGCTGTTTTTTCTTCACAAAAAAATATTAACACAAAAAGACTAAATAAACAAAACCGAATAAGAAAAAAAAAAAAAACATTAAATAAATAACATAACAATGCTTGAAAAAAATATATATAACTTGAAGCTGAAGCGAATCTAGGACGGAAATTATGCGAGGAGCGAGCGCAATGAGAGATAATTTTAGCACAAAAATATTAAAAAATAAGAGAAAAAAAAAACGTAATGGTGATGCTTACTTTTTTTTGTTTGCTGGAAATATTTATTTTTATGGTTTTTAATTTTTTTATTTGTATGCTGAGTTTATTTGATAACGGCCTTTATATCTCTAAAAATAGTAGATGCTAGAAAGCTTTTAAATTAATAGAAATACACAGAACACCCCCACGAAGTTTTAAGTGTTGATTTTCAATTAAATTTAGAATAACACAAACGAATCATTTCGATACAAAAAAAAAAACAGAAGTCATGTTAGAAACAAGTTCGGACTCAAACGGTTTGACTTTGAGGGGGAGTTTTGAAATTTTGTAAAAACTAATGGTCGACCCCGCTTAACTGTACTCTGCTTAACTAAAAAAAATCGGTTAACTGAAACAATAAATTTTTTTTCAACAGTTTCCATGCAAACTACTTAGGATAATTGAGCATCGCTAAGGTGCAAACTCCTTTTAATTGAAACAAACAATCTTGACTTAAGTGAATATTTTCACCTGTTCAGCTTCGCATAAATGGAAATATCACTAAACGCTGTCAGCCAATTTTCAATTGGACACATCTTTTCAATTTTAAATGTCAAAATATTTCTTATTTCTTCATTTTCGAACATATTTTTTTATAAAACTCCGCTTAAGTGAAACTAGTTTCAGTTATCCGAAGTTCATTTAAATGAGAACTTCGCTTAACTCAAACAAATTGTCTGCAATTTTAGTGTTCCAGTTAAACGGAACCGACTGTATATATTCCTAGTTGGATTATTGATCAGTGCGGCTATGTTCAAATACACCCGCCAGTCAGATACTGACACAAATCTTAGAAATTGCATAAAGTTATCTTCGCTAATGTCCCTACTCCGAAAGGTTCCTGCTTTAAAAAAAAATAGCAACTCATGTGGTGCTGTTGTCAAACTAAAGTAAAAAAGTAAAATCAATAAAATTCTGAGTTCTTGGTGTTAGGTTTACCGAAAAAAACAGTCAAGGGAATAAAATAGAGGATAGAATTTCGATGATAGTTGAAAAAGTAGCAAGGAAAAAAAAACGCTTGAAACCGCAAAAAGAATCACGGAATTCAGTGGAATACAACGGAAAAAAGTGTTGATCATTGCTAAATACAACGAAAAGTAGCATAGGAAGTCATGAAAAAATCGGAAAGTACAGCGAAAAAAAAGTTTAATACCGCGAAAAAAATATTGGAATACTGGTAAAAGATTGCGGAATACTGGTGAAGTTTCGTGGAATTCCGCGGAAAGTAGCATGGGAAGTCATGAAAAAATTATGTAGATAGTACCACCAGAAAAAGTATATAATGCAGCAGAAAAACAGCGTTGTAAGTCACGAAAATAAAGAGTGAAAGCTTCGTTAAAATAAGCTAATAACCGCAAAAAACGGTTAATAATTTCGAACGATTGCGGAATACTACGGAAAATAGCATAGGTCATAAGAAAAGCATTTGGTACCAAGGTAAAAAGCGTTAAATACCGCGGTAAAAACATGAAAAGTCATTCTTGAAAAAAGGTTTTATAACCACCGAAAAAAAAAATATAATGTCACGGAAAAAAGCGTGGGAAGTTACGATACTGGTCCCGGAATGCTAGCGAAAAAAATCTGAAACACCGCGCTTTTACCACGACTTATCACTCTTTTCTTCCCAATATTTCGCGGATTTATTAGTGACCTCCAACGTATATTTTCTAAGATATCCCACACTTTCTTCGCGACTTTTAACGTTTTCTCCTCAACTTCATACACTTTTTTTCTTGCGAGTGAAAGAAACATCTGGCAATTTAGTAGCTAAATTGTATTTGTAGTTCAGACACTTAATGTAGGTACAAACAAAAATTCATTGCGCAAGACAAGACAAAGTTATAGAAATATAAAAGCATTAAATGTCGCATTTAAAGTAAATTTTCTTAATAAAATTTTCCAAAAAAATGGTATTTTTTGATTTTTAACAATATTTATTTTTATTAATTTTTCGAAAACGTGTTACTGTATTTTTAAATAAAATATTAAAAATGGCGTACCAAATTTTTTTTTTTGGAAAAATTGATCTAATACTTTTAAATTTGTTTCTTCTTAAAATTCGTGCTTACAACTATAAGGTATAACTATTCACCCGGTAGTATATCTAAAATGCAAAAAGTCACCGAAAGGATTATGAACCAAAAAACCTCATTTTGGGTTCGATGTGACCAAATATACTCACTCAGCTTCCTGGTATTTTTGATTTGATTTTTGATTGAACAGCGAACTTTCATTGCGCAGTCTGATTTCCTAGAAAATCAAATCTATCCGTCAAGCAAATTTCCAGATAAAACGACATGTGACCTTGGAAACTGGACGAAATATCAACTGCCAAACAAAAATGGTGTTCCTCTTAATCTCTGTTAGTATAATTATTACAAAAAAAAAAAGAAAACAAACAACACCAAAATCATAAACAATCAAAACCCATCAGTCCGTGACTTTGGTCTGCTTCATGTTATTTAATGCATCATCATCAATCCGCGTCCGTGATTTTGTAAGCTTATTCGTTTGGCCTTCAATTGCAAAAGCAACAACCATTAATGTGGGATGGGAAACTATAAGAAGGGAGGAAGGAAGGGACATCATAACGACCATGGATGGTGGGATTCTGATTGTGGATATATGTTACCCTTTTCTGGTGGTCTCTTCTAAATGCAATGCATTCAATGGGTTTATCTTTTCTTCTTAGCTCTGGATGCTGATATTGCTGGGATAAATATATTTGGGTTACACCAAAGAGTATCATGTTCAGAACCTATCTCTTTGTCCATGCCCATCCGTCCTCGGTCTAATGCAAACTGGTTTCAAACAAACAAGTTACTTCTAAGAATCATCTCGAGGAATGCCAAAAGTGGGCGACAGTCGCCAGTGCTAAGCACCTGCATGGCGTATACACTCTTTTACAAATAATAAGCATTAAGCAGGCACATTTGTGGCAACCAACAAAACGACGACGACGCGACGGACACATTGGACAGAGACACATTTAATGGATATTTTTTTGAGGTTATAGAAAATAAAAATAAAAAATGGAAATGAAAACGAGCCCATGGCGAGAGCATTCTAAGCGAATGTATCTCAACTATTTTTTGTACCTATAATAGTGAAGATATTGGCATTAGCTGGAAGCTGCAGCAGAGTGTTGCACATGCAACAAATTTATCTATGACTTTGGGTATTTTCTGCGTTGGCAGACATTGTGGTTCTTCTGGATCGCCTGTGGATTTTCTTGTTTTTTTTTTCAAGAGAGAAATATCATTTCTGTACCTAGGCTATAGAATAGATATACTGTAAGTCAGCGAAAGGCACATTTAGATGGCGACATGTCTAATGCGTGATCGTGTGTTGCCTTGGAAGATTTATTTACAAACATGTATTTGGTCTTGTTCGATGCGAGTTGTTTATTTCGAGCAGAGATCTTGTTAACAACTTGCAGGTGCATCTGAGGCGTTTTACGATTTGATATAAGTAGATATGTGGCGAGGAGGTTATTTAATTAAGTGCATATTTCTAGACTTTTGATGGAGTGCGAGGTGTTGTTCTTTGATGACGTTATTAATGAAACGTATGCAGACAGGAATGGGATTAATTAAATTAAGGAGAAACGTCTTCTAGCTGATACACGAAATAACAATAAAAATGCTTCCAGTTTAATCAATTTTTACCAATATATTTCGAGGGAGAGCTTTGAATTTGTGTTTAGTTCAAGTCTTGAGAGGTCTGGTTTGTTTCTCTTATTTCAGTCGGCAAAATAGTTTCACCACACACTGCCCTCAGTCCGCAGAGTTCACTAATCAAAAGTTTTCTTTAAGCTTAGCCTGGTACATGAAAAAAACTGCTAAAATAACTCAATTATTGTGTCGGAAATACTTTTATTTAAAGGTTTTGAATACAAATCCAATTATTTTCAATTATCATTTTTGAAAAGCTTAACTTTCCGGTTTCCGTTGAATTTTTCTCTGAACCATGAAAAACAATGCAAAATCGTAAAATCGTAGAAAGGTATTTTTTTTAACAACTCTCGTTATTCTGAAAACAACAGCCAGCAGTGGGTTTTTCCTTAAAGTTTTCATTTGCTTCGTTGGGACTTTTAAATCCTTTTTTTTAAGACAAAAACAAAAAAAAATAATGGTCGGCATTAACAATGGAACCATTCAAATTGATTTTATTTATTTGTTTTCTAAAGTTTTTTATCGTGATTTTTTTTCGTTTTGTTCTTTAATTTTCTTATACCTACCAATATCTATCAATATTTTTTTTCTTTTTCGCTCACTTTGGTTTGATATCGATGGGCTTAAGCAGACCGAAGCACTTGGCATGGTTCCCTCGTTTATTATGTTTCGTGTTTTTTTTTTACTTTTTTTTGTTTTTCATTTTTGTTTATTTGTTTTATTTTTTTTTTACTTTCGATTAGTTTCTATTAAGATCAAGTATGGAATCCTGAAAAAATGTTCCAGCATTGTACAATAAGGTTATACAATTAAATCTTAGTTTTGTGAAGTTACCAGCAAGGATAACAAATATTTGGTCTTGCAACTCGGTTTGATTTATGTTTATGTTTCTGGTTGAGATATTTCAAGGAACATCCTTGATCCAACTTGTGTTAAAGATGACTGATACGAATTAAAACGAATAAAAATTACTAATTTTTTTTTTTTATAATCAACAAAACTTTAAAAATTGTTGAAAAAAATTTTTCTTGAAAACAAACAATTTTATTTTACCCCTAAAATATTTCATAGAATTGATATGATTTATAAAAAAGTCATTTTAAAGTTTTTTTAAGAAAAAAAAAAAAAACTAAAAAAAAATGTTGCTATTTTTGTCTTAAATATTTCGAGGATAAATTTGTTTTGAACTCGTATGAATTTTGTATATAACTGATAGGTTTTTAAACTAAATCACTAAAAAACTGCATGGAATTAGGACTAATAACTTTTTTAAGAACCAATCGATGTCATGACAACTGAACATATTTTGAGGCTAAGCAACTTAAGCTATAAGAACAATACATGAATTTTAAGAATTTATTAGAAGCCATCAAAATAGTATACTTTGATAACACTGGTCTGCAAAAAAAAAAAAGTTTTATTTTTGTCCTTCATATGTTTTTTTGAAATTATGTAAGATTGGACTTTTGTGTCACGTACTTACATTTTGTTAGCTAATTTAAAAGATTCGGTTGACCTAATATCTATTCAAAACTATTTAAAGGACTTAAGCTATGACATAAGCTAAGACCCGAAACCAGATTTTTTTGCATTCATCAATGTATAAACACATTTTAAACGGTTATTTCAAAAAAAAATCACCATAAGTTTAAAAATTCTGTAGTTTTTGGGATGTACATTGCAAAAAAAAAGCTCTTATTTAGAAGATAGTATGGAATTTCTATACTCTTAGTACTGGAGAAGTTAATTATGGTGTAAAGGAGGCAGTAATCATAGAAAAACTAAGAAAAAAGGATATTTTGTCCTGTTCAAGAGGACTGATTTTTATAGATTTATTTTGTGAAGAATCCAGAAGTCGTACAAAAAACTGGTCAAAACATAAATTTGGTAAGCTTGTCTACATTTTGTTCTACATAAACGGTTCTAGAAAAAAATGTTCATATTTTGTAGTAGCACCAAAAACAAATAAAAAACATTTTTTTAAAAATTTTCAATGATTTCTAATGTTTCCCGTTATATTTTTTTTTTGTTGGATAGCTTCATGTTTGTGCTCAGCATCCCAAAAAACATAAATTTAGAAATTAAAAATTATTACTTGAGAACTTTCCACCTGTAAAA
This sequence comes from Meliscaeva auricollis, assembly GCA_948107695.1. Lineage (NCBI taxonomy): Eukaryota > Metazoa > Arthropoda > Insecta > Diptera > Syrphidae > Meliscaeva > Meliscaeva auricollis. The sequence goes on from OX403617.1 coordinate 77,414,731, forward strand.
ATGCTTTAATTCGACTAAAGAGAGTATTTTGGACTAATCATAAAACATCACTTTGCCATATCTTTGCGACAAAAACAAAATTTTAAATGATTTTAACTGATCTAGACAGATGAAATGCATTTTATTCACATCTCATTAATAATTTTGTAATAAAGTATTTACCAATATAAAGAAATTTGACTTTACATGTACCAAAAAAAAAAACGATTTTGTAACATATTTGCATATCTCGAAAACGTGACGTGCTAGAGAGTGCCGTATTGAGGGGGGGCTCAGGAGGCTTAAGCCCTCCCAAGCTTCCAAAATCATGATATTATTTAGGTAATTTCATAATCATCATCATCATCGGCTCGACAACCGGGGTCCGGTCCTGGCCTCTTTCAACAAGTCTCTCCACCTATCCCGGTCTCGAGCCAACGCCATCCAGTTGCGCACCCCAAGGCTTTGGGCGTCCTGGTCTACGCCATCTCTCCAGCGCAAGCATGGTCTACCACGCTGCCGTCTACCATAGAATGTACCGCAAAAGACTTTCCGAGCAGGTTCCTCTTCGCTCATACGAGCTAGGTGCCCTCCCCACCGGAGTCTACCGAGCTTAATTTTTGTCACTATGTCTGCTTCAAGGTAGATTGCGTACAACTCATGATTGTACCGTCTCCGGAATCGTCCTTCCTCACATATGGGGCCAACAATTCTCCGTAAGACTTTTCTCTCGAACGCGGCTAAGAGGTCACAGTGCCTTTTGCTAAGCACCCAAGTCTCGGATCCATACATGAGTACTGGCAGGACCATGGTCCTGTACAGCAGCAGTTTTGAAGTTATGGTTAGATTTCTGGATTTGAATAGCTTTGACAGACTGTAGTAGGCTCTGTTGGATTTGAGAAGCCGCCCGCGTATTTCTTCTTCTATGTTGTTATCGGCTGCTACTGTCGACCCAAGGTATTTAAAGGATTGCACCACTTCAAATTCGTGCTCCGCTACCTTGATTGTTTGACCAACTGTTCTTCTCGCATTCGACGCCACCATGTACTTTGTTTTACCTTCACTAATGTGCAGCCCCAGATTTTGTGCCGCCTGCTCGATCTGGATGAAGGAATCGTGTACAGCTTGTTCGGTTCTTCCGATGATGTCGATGTCGTCTGCGTAAGCCAGTATCTGGCTGGACCTGTTGACGATGGTCCCTCTTGTTGCCGTGCCAGAGTCACGGATTGCTTTCTCCAACGCCAGGTTGAAGAGGAGGCAGGCCAAACCATCCCCTTGTCGGAGTCCATTAAAGATGTTAATTGGTCTGGATAGCAATCCGGCTATTTTAACTTGGCTTGTTACGTTGGTCATGGTCAACCTACATAGTCGTGTCAATTTATTTGGGATGCCGAATTCTCTCATGGCTTTGTAAAGTTCTACCCTGGCTATGCTATCATAGGCGGCTTTAAAGTCTATAAACAGATGGTATATTGGGATGTTAAATTCTAGACATTTTTCCATCGCCTGCCTAAGGGTAAAAATCTGATCAGTTGTTGATTTGCCTGGAATGAAACCAAACTGATAGTGTCCGATGATGGTTTTAGCGTATGGGGTTATCCGGTCTTGTAGGATAGAGGAGAGTATCTTATAGGCGGTACTCAACAACGTGATACCTCTATAATTGCTGCACGTTGTGACATCTCCCTTCTTATGTATGGGGCATATGATACCTTTTCGCCAGTCTTCTGGCATTTCTTCATGCTCCCATACGTGCACTATGATATCATGAATTGCTTGACGTAAGGCTGGCCCGCCGTGGTGGAATAATTCGGCTGGTATGCCATCGGCTCCCGGGGCTTTGTTTTTCTTGAGCCGTCCTATAGCCTTCTCAACGTCTTCTATGCTTGGTGGCGGTAGCATAGGGTGTTCATCTTGAAGTAGTGGAGCCTCCACTTCTGCTGTGAGCTGACCATTTAGCAATTCATTAAAGTACACTTCCCATCGCTCCAGTATGCTTTGTGGATCGGTGATCAGTTTCCCTCTCCGTCCTTGCAGTATGTGCAGCGTGGTGTGTACCTGTACATAATTTACTGAATTTGTTCGTTAATCTTTGATATTTAGAGGGGACTCAGGTACTAGAGTCGCTTATCCATAAATTTCAACTAAATCTATTGGCAAACTGTACAAAAAGACCAAACTTATTCTTTTTTCGCTAAAATTTGAAAATCATTATGCCCAAGAGTGAAAACTTGAGATTTTTGTACACTTTCCTATAGTTTCAAACCATGAAATTTTGCACACAACTCATAATTAACATGTTTATTAAAACTGCATCTTTATTTTTTTCAGAATACTCACTTTTTACAAAAAAAATTTCGTTTTTCATATTTCCAATGTCCAATAATTGAAGACAAATTTTTAAAATCGTCTTCCAGACAGTTGAGGCGCGATGCCTTTATTTTTAATTTTATTTCAAGACAAGCAATAAAGTGCGACCCAATCACGCCCCTAACTTTGTTAGTTTTCCCTTTTTTCGCTAAAAAAAAAAAATATTGATCCAACATCGTTTGTTGTTTTTTCTTCTTTAAACTGCTGTTGTTATTGTTTTAGTTGGTTCTTCCGATGGCTTTGTTCCAGCTCAAGAGACTCTCATCCTGAACAACTTAGTGTATATGTACCTACTACACATTCCTTTTATGAACATACACCACCCCTGGCTGTCCTCCTATATAGCATATAGGTATTGGAATAACAAGATTCAGTTAAATTATACGTAGGCAGTTAAACTGATTGAAACCAGTTTGCGTGTGTAAAAAACAAAACACAAAAAAAAAAAAAAAACAGAAATACGCTCTAATGCGGGATTTTAATCTACCAGTAGATTTTTTTTTCGTTTTTTTTTGGTCAGCATCAGCATCAGAGTCCGAGATATTCGACCCCCAGCGGCATGTGAATACGAAACGAATGTTTCACATTCTCTGCTCTGCTTAATGGTTCATTGGCTCTTTTGTAGAATGCCAAGTTAAATAAGAGATAAAAATGAACTGGTTTCCTTTGGAGGAGTTAAAAGAAGAAAAATATACCTACGAGAGTAGGTATGCGTACAAAAGTGGGGACATAAACAACGGAACGGGATACTCTGCATAAAGTCACCAGGCCATGTTATTGTTAGCAAAAAAAAAAAAATATGCCTGTTGTGATTTTTTATGACATTTTTTTTGTACATATTTACAGGAGATGAAGTCATTCAGGGTAAAGAATACTTTTTTTTTCCTGCACTCATAAAATATTTAACAGCTTCGCGGGTGGACCCTAGGCTCGAAGATCAAGTGAGCAAGGGGCCAAAGTGTAAGAAAACAAAAAAAATTAATGGCATCATCATTGAAGCATTGACCCTGAGAATCATGTCGAATTTATGCCGAGAAAAATGCTACTAAAAATTGTAGGAAAAAAAGAACTTAAGTGACTTCTTTAGAGAAGATGGGAGCTTTTGTTCCCCAAGAGCATCTGGGGCAAGAAAGGATGGAAGATATTTTTATTTTGTATGGCAATTTCGTCAAGGGTTATTCACCATTTCTTCCAACTCTTGGGGAATATTAAATTGGCCTCAGTTAGGGATTAAGGACCAAATACATACACCTACAACACCTATACTGCTTCGAATCCGTGTGAACTTCCAATTTCAACTGCAATTATACTTAATTGCCGCACTACCCTTACTTCTTCTTCTCCCCCCATCGACAAGAACTTAAAATAAAACTCAATCTTAAGTTTATAAATTATTTCTCACTCAATAGGAGAAGAAGCCGCAGAGAAAAAACGAAATCTCATCTTAAAAAAATATCTTCTTTTAGAGTCTTCATTCGCACAAAATATAGCGTACTTAGTGCGCTTAGCAGCTCCCGTCCCGTTCTTGCCGTTATACGTAGGATAAATTTATGTTGCAAAGTAAAAAAAACCGGAAACTTCAAGCAGACAGAAAACCAAAGCGATTATTTTTCACATTTTATGGCCTATACGTTTCTAGCGGAAGAGGAAACGAAAGGATGACTTTTATACGACGACACGACGAGTTGTGCTTGTATAGATTGTAGTGTGTTGTTTACCGACAATACGAAAGGCGAAAGGCCCACAGAATTGATTCGCATCAATATAAAAAGACTTGAGCTGGAATTCCTTTCTTTCGTTTATTTCTGTTTTTTTTTTGTTGCTTTTTTGCCATATCAAAGTATAGCACGGAAGGATTTTTATGTTTCTCAACCATTATAATATGGGTTCAAGTTCATTTAACCGTTTTAGTGAAGATATTGGTTCTTATTTGGCAACAGGACTATAATATTTTTTGTCGTTGTTGTTGCTTCTTTTTTGTGGCGTGTAAATGGCAAGACTAAGTGTGCCACACACAGTTGATTATTGTTGAGTTGTGAATGAGTTGTATACATATATTGTATTGGAAGATATCAGGAGGAGGTTTAGGGGTCAGGAAGGATGTTTTTAGATATATTGCTCAGATAATTCTTGATTGTGGAACTCAAGTAAAATGACTTTTTCAATTAGATTGAATTTGTTTAATTGATTTCTTTATTTTATGTATGAAGACAGGTTTTGATAGAGAGTTTCATCAACAGGATCTCTCCATTGTAAATTATATTTCGATTGGTATTAGAATGTATTTCATTTTGATAGGAAAACATCGAATATATTGTTGCTTGCATACTCAATTTTTTTTAAAGAGGGGACATGTTTTTCTTTTTTGAAGATCTTTACTCTCCCTCTGATTAGAAAGTTTAGGTTTCATGAGAATCTTGACAGCAGCTGAGTAGTTGAGAACTAACAATAATATTTTGAAACATTGGAATATTAGTCTATGAGTATATTTCTATTTTGTATCCTCTTGCAATTTTTACGAAAAAAAAGAAAAAACATCTATCACAAATTAATCTATTTCTTTTTTTTTAATTTCAGGTAATATTTGAATTCTACGTGGTTTAAGAAACGAATAGTTGATTGTAAGTTGAAAATATTTGTTTGATATTTTGAAAAAACAAAACAGTTATTGAACTAGTAGGGGGTACTGACCAATTGGTTTGGTTGGAACTTTCTCTGCAGCCCTCCAACAAATATAGCCTAGTCCAATTATAAAAATAGAAAACTATAGAAACTACAAAATTTTATTTTAGTTGTAAGTTTTTCCTGATCTTTTATTTAAAATTGGAATGTTCCAGTTTTGTTGTTTTGTAAAAATATTCAAAATGGATGTATAGGAACCAAAAACAAAGAGTTTTTGATCCAGTCCTCCTTTTTGTAAATTGAATTAGTGGAAAATGTTAGGGGCTTGTCATAGATATTTCTAATAAAATTTCAAATTCTTAGAACTGTATTTAAAAAAAAAAAAACCTCAAAAATTCTTGTTATTCTTTCCTTCGAAGTGCATGTTTCATGTGCAAAATTATCCGAATCCAATATTTCTTAAAATATCTTCTGGATTTTGAATAAATAGTTAAAAATGGACCGGTAGAGCATTTTATCTGGAACAAAGTGTAACAAGTTTTGGAATTCGAAAAAAAGTACAAGAATATGTTTATTTTGCGAATAAAATGATAACTGAATACAGGTGTTGAAAAAAAAAATACGGCTAGTGTAAGAAATTGTCACATTTTGTTCAGAGTCGGTCTATTTCATTATAAAACTTACTTAATAGTTATTTTTGTGAAAATATTTTTTTCCAATCTTATGATTTTGCCAAAAATATATTCATTTAACGGTGCACAGCAAAAATGTTCAAAAAATTGCAGAAAATTTCCTACATTCAAGGTCAATCGCATCGTAATATTTGTTGAAACAGCATACAAGTCAAGTGTGCTGATTAAAGAGTTTTTTAATAGTTCAGAAGCATTAGGTATATGTTTTCTTTTATGGAAACATAAAAAAATTCAATAGAAGAGGAATTCAAAAGCATTGAAAACCCTATAGGTGTCTTGTTTATCAGGTCATTAAATTATCACGTAAAAACGAATTTTATTGCTTCAAATTTAACTAACTTACCGATTTTTTTCTATTTGAAAGTACATACCGCCTTTCTCCTTCAAATTATATTTTTATATCATAGGAAATTTGTTATTGTTATCTGTGATTCTGTGGTCAAATTTTGACTGTTCGGCGTGGTGGTACTAGTATCACGGACAAAATCTCTTCTTGACTCATATATTGCCAAGAATTCTTTATGATCTTGACATGTACAAATCCGCTAGCCCAGATATTGTTCCTCATATAGTTCTGAAGTGTTCACGCTGATAAAACTACTCAGTCAGCTTTTTCATCGATCCTCCTTTTTTCGGCTCCTGTAAAAAGAGGAATTATGTATATGTTTTTAAAAGCTTTTTTGCCTTAAATATTTCATGATAACTAAATTTACTTTCTAAATTGTTTGTCCTTTCCTTTTAAAGATTCAATAATTCAGTTATCTCTGAATATCTTGACAGTTTTAAGTTTAATTTAAAAAATTAGAATGACAAAATAATAAACAAAACAAAAAGTAAGCAAAAAAAAAAACTCTTTGAATATCAAATTACAATTCGGATGGTCACCTATCTCAAAGTGTTTTATTTGTCGAATTTTTAAGTAGATTTCCTTGAAGTATACATCAATCAAAGACAATTTAAACTTTGAACTTTGAAATGTTTTTTTTTTCTATTTTTATTATTTTTTTATCCCGCGAATCGCGTCCTTTTTATTGCAAAGTGAGAAATAAAATATTGTGGGTATAGTTGTTTTACTTTTGAAAAAGGTTTTAGAACAGGACATCCTTTCATCCTTAAAAAAATTGCCCCAATTAATTTTCCATTAAGTTTTTTTTTTTTTTGTGTTTGTATCTCCTTTTTCGTTCGCAACTCATTGTAGTCAAAGAATAATGGTACCTTTTTACATTTTTAATTGGAGTACATTTTTCATATGACTTTTCTCATCTTCTCTTCTAAATGGAAAATGTGTATCCTTCATTTTTTTTTATGATTGAAGTGAGGAGAAAAAAAAACAAGTACAAGTACCTAACATTTGCAAAAGTTAAGTGCATTTCATTTCCTTTATATTCAAGCGATTGATCAACTTTGTAAGAACATTTCAATTACTTTTTTTTTTAAATGAATTTTAAATTTATCTTCCGGCTTAGAATCTGAATTCCAAGCTCCCATTAGGGTAGGTATAAGTAGAGTAGGGATATCTTCGATTAAATGGATCATTAACTACTCTGATGGTAATTCAGAAGCCATCTCATAACCCATGATGGAATAGTTTTAATCTCTTAATCGCACTTAAGCTGCAATTTCGTTATAGTTTCTCTCATCAAGATATAGACAGCAATATAGGTATGTATATGTCTATTAAGTTATACAGCTCCCAAGGGTACTTTTACGCTTTAACCATTATAATGACTCGACATTTAAATTTTTACTACCGGAGAACATAAACTGTTTTTTTTTTTTTTTTTTTTTTTAGATTGCATATACTTATTTTCATTTATCTGCGGTTTTATGTATGTTTAGTGAGTAAAAGTTAAACTTTTTCATCATTTGAATTTCATGACGATGTCTTCTCTATTCCGCGTGACTATAATTTCAACACTTTTACGACAACAACAGGATATGAGAGCCATAACATTTAATAATGGCTCTTGAATGCTTAGTTTAATGTCATACATGGGTCCGTTATTTTGCCCCATATGACATGTTGTAGTGGTACCTACTGCTATTCACATTTCTCCATTTCGTCAATAAATTACTATAAACTTTCTCTCACACTCTTTTCATTCTAATTCGGCGACAAATTCTTTCCTACGTAGGAGAATTCAAAGTCGTCGTTATTTGCTAGAATAGTCATTACGATGATTTGATCCTCATTGACATTATTTTGGGGAATAAAGTGTTTCTGCTTGTGTTAGTTTGACTGCATGAATCACAGCTTCTGGTTTATATCATTCTCATGCTAAAGTGTTCTCATTCCTCAACAACAACAAAAAAAAAACCATCACTTTATAACTTCTCCTGATGACTTCATGCGCTCAAAACAAGAAGAACAAAAAACAAGAAGAAAAAAACAGATTCCAACTGAATCATTACGCTCCAGACACTTTTATGTATGTCGTCCTTGTTTGAAGGTCTTGATTTTAGTGTTGAATAGAGTCTACTCGTAGCAGACATTGCCTGTCTAGAAATAAATGGTAGGTTTTTTTTGTTTTGTTTTTACTTTTATTTTATTTTTTTGCTTATGCCTGCTTGACGCCTTTTTGTACCTCCAGGCCTCCAACTCCAGTTCCAGCTTTCTTCTGTATAGAGCTTTGTTTGTTTGATTGAAAAACCGTTAAGCTTGTTAGCTAGTGGCATGTTGTGTTATATTTTCTGCTTTCTTTTCCTTATTCCTTATCCTTTTTTTAGATGGAAAAGAAAAATGCCCTTACACTGTGATATTACCAGGACTATCGCAAATGAGTTTTTCCTTTTGACAAACCAAAAAAAAAAAAAAAACAGGAATGAAAACTATTGACATCGTCGTCGTATATTTTTCTTTTGAAATGAAAAGCTTTACGGAAGAAATATTCTTCCTTCGGGACAATCGATTTGAAAAGAAATAATGTAGGAAGTTCTGGTTTGAAAATTTTAAGGCTTAATGCCATGGTGATAAGACTCAAGTCGTTGCTTTATCTTAAAAAAGTTATAATTTAACAGCCCAGAGCTCCCTACAAAAATTCGTATTATGAATCCACAGTTTACTCCATTAAGCACAACATTTATGAAAAATAAAGACTAGAAGTGACCAATTTTCGACATTTGAATAGTTTTCAAACATCAAAAATTGTTCAGAATTTTGAGAATACGATACAGATTTTTAACTTATATTTTAGGGAATGATTGGATTTTTGAAGTAACTCACATCAAAAGAATACTACACTTTTCTAAAGGCCTGCAAATTTGGTGTGAGTTAAATTTGTATCTTAAGCCAGTAACACTATTTGGCATTTTTCAGGTGTTATTTTAGAAAAAAATTGCGAATTAGAATCATCCATTCATTCACATTCCTCTCTGAGATACATTTACTTTTTGAATTTTTATGTAGTCAATTAAGATTTAATAATAATCTCAAAACATTTTTGAAAAGTTTTAAAGTTCTATGGCAGAAACTTTATTATGGTCCTTTTGTACACCATTATATTTTTTCGAAAACAAACACCCTTTGCTGTAAGATTACCGTAAATAACGGTATTATTTTTATTTCCATACTTGTTTTTAATACACGAAAAAAGTGATAAAATCGATTTTAATGACTTTGGATTTCAATTTAGCATCTGTTTCAAATTCACACGATTCTGCTATAAAATTTAAGGTTAAATAATGTTTTACAGATATCAGCTAGTATTTCAAATGGATAACGTGTCATACGTGATACACCTTTACGTCTTAATTTATCATTTACAAATTTTAAAAATTTTCAAGTGTCGAAATTTAAAGGTTTTCGTATTTTTCTCTTAAAGGAATAGTTTGATCAAAAGCATCAAAAGCATTTGAAACATCAAAAACAACTTCATATTTGATTCATGGTGAACTTGATAACTAGGTTTTAATGTCTATGCTCAAGTAGGTCGAGTTTGAATTAGACATTGGTTCAGAAATTTGTTGATTCTTTTTGTAAAATATTATTCAAAAATGTAATAGCTTTAACTTTTCTTTGAGCAAAAAAAGCCTTTCAAAATGCTCAACGTAATTTAAAAATAAAAATGAATAAATAAAACCAAATATCAAAATTTATGGCCAGCTATGCTGTTTAACTGACCATGAATCGTTAATGCTTCAAATTTACTATTCTCAATTCGTATACACTGGTCGTAAAAAATTGTTGTCCTAGATTAATGCTATAGCAATAATTTAAATCTTAAAACAAGGTCAAAATCTCCTATAATATCAGTGCAAATCAGAGCATAAACAACAAAACTCCCTAATCAAATTTATTCAACACAACAACAAACCATAACTACTTTGCTCATAGTTTTCAAAACTAAAGGGTTGAGTGATTTTGAACAAAAAGAAGCACATAATTTGAATTTCAATACGACCCCCAAGAGAGTCATTCAACCACTGATAGGAAGCACTCATTAATTTCCTTTTCTACAAATCTGCACCTTAATTTAAAATCAAATACAGAAAGGACCCACTCTCTGGCTCTAATACTACCGAGGCTACCGCCATCACAGCTATAGTCATTGCCATCATCATCGTCGTCGTCGTCCTTTTTAATGATGTCGATGTTTTACAAAACGCAATTCAGTCCACCCTTTTTATGTTTCAGGCTCTGTATCTGCTGCTCTGAGATTCGCTTTCCTTTCCGCACATTAATAAAGACAATGATGGCGACCGACGACGACGCAGGCAGTAGCGGGCGTAAAAAAATTCTACGCAGATTTTCAACTATGTTCCTACGTCTGCTGGCTGTGTTGTATTTTATTTTTCAAACAACCCCTTCGAAAGTTCATTAATATTTATAAATCCTTTAATGTCCTGTTCGGTGTGATGCCATTTGCAAAGCAAAAAAAAAGTCCTTCTTGTTCCTTCCGAATGGAAAATGTGTAGTAAATGATGCGTGTAATCTTTCGCGTCAAGACCAAAAGAATTGGAAAAAGTAAATTTCCAACTTTTCACATCGGGTGCCAGGATGTCTCATACTATGACTAGGTATGGGGAGAAATTAATTTATCTCGCACTAATTTAATGATGTGCATTTTCCACCCACACACATGCGCCAAAGTGTTACTCAAACAAACAAACCCCAATGCGGCGGTAGTGAGGGTTTTACAAAGACACCCAAAGCAAATGTGTACTGTGATGTGAAAGAAGCTATTAAATTATGGTAATTAAAATGCGAGAAAAGGTCCTTCTTCTTCTCCTCTTCTTAGTTAAACTGAAGAAAGAAAATAAAAAAGAACGAATTCAACTATGTACAAAGTGAAAACTGAAAACTTTAACGAAATTTAAGTCTGCCTTAAATACTTTAGTTGTACTTCGTGTGTTTGTCTTTGCTACCCGAATGTGTGTCTTATGAATTTTGTTAAGGACGAACAAGGATCCTATCATGCGCCTTTATACTTCTAAGCTAATGAGCTCGAGCACTCTGTCAATGGAATGGAAAGAAGAACTTTTGAAGGAATTGAAATTTATTCACTATTTACCTTGTCTCTGTGAATTTTTTTGCAATGAGTTCCTCTGGGGTAGGTTTTTTTACAAAAAAAGGACATATTTGTCTTTTTTATTTTCTGTGTGTTTTTTTTTTTTTTTTGATCCTTTAATTAATTAAAAAACTGATTTCGGTCTTGTAGATAGAAAGATAGATGTTTTTTTTTAATCTTGTAGAGATGCTACCTGTCCGACCTAAGTAAGTATACCTATGTTCCTTTTGGGGGAATAACATCCGTTTCAGTTAGTATAGACGATGACTACAAAGGATATACACACAAATAGGACATTTTACATTTGGCCAGTCTTTTAATCAATCTGGGTGGGTGTTTCCATTAAGGTCATCACATAAGTAAATATTTCATGTCTGGTGTATCCCCAATCCAATGAAGATTTCAAAGATTTTGTGGTATCGAACGAAAATAATATACACGAGAAAGGAAATAATCCTTGGCAAAGTAAAATTATCCCTTTGGGGTAAAAATGTAAATTTGTTAGACTATTTGATTTATTTGAATTTGTACCGGAAAAAGAGGTAGTGTAGGTATATGGACGATTCTTTGATTTGGTTTTTGCTGAGCTTTTAATCAACTTAGATATTCTATCTGATTGCTTTTGCTCCTGATAAGGTATTAGATGAAGGACAGCAGAGATTTTTCAATTGGAAAAGAAAATAAGATGTCAATGCTTTTCGATGTTTCTTTTGATAATCCTTAAAGTCAAAAGAAACAGCGTTATTTTTTGTTAAAAAAAACTTGGTTTCAAAGTTTTTAAGCGAAAAAATTCCCCAACGGTTGAATTTCTTGGATGATTGGTCTCTTCTTTACTGATCCACGAGAAAATGGTGCAGTGGCTTGATTTTGGGTTTTTTGCAGACAATTATTAAACTACTTGTTGATCGCAAGGTATTTCCGTGCTTACCTCCAAGATTTTTCTATCTTCGAGTTGGTCTAAGTCCGGATTGACCTTTTCCGCATGCTACTCGAAAGTGAAGTGAAGTGAGTGAATGTTATCCAAGTAGATGGAATTTATAGATGCAGACTTTTAAGCGCTGATGTAAGGCCGGAGTGAAAATTCAGCTTTTTACGAATTTGAAGACTCTATTTAGTCCCGCTGAATTCCTTGTCTCGGAGAGAGTTCCATTTGGTCACTTGGTGTATTAATGTTATCAAATCTATGACTTTTGACTTCATCCATAAACGTTGGGTCTGCAAATGATCTGGAAGTTGTTACTTAAGTTGCTGAGCTTCCACTTTGTTAACTGTTGATATGATTTAGTATAATTTCTGTCGATGGCATCTGGTATTGGTTTAGTTTTCCCACTAAGGCTATTCATTTCCAATTTATACGTTTTTCCCTGAAGAATATCTAACCAGAACTGTCCTATCTAGTAGTTGGAGAGGTTTAGAGAATCTTCAATCTTTTTTTCTGTATGGCACACTATGCCATTCATTGAGCATATACTTTCCTCCGACTAAATTGGTGGTGTATTCTCCTGACCAAGTCATCTTTTAGTGACTTAAACTGATCGGCCGTCCATACTAGCAACTTTATGCGACCTAAGTTTGTATGTCACTGCTCTAAATTCTTCTGCTTCATTGTCACTATACAATAATAATTGTTCGGAAAAATGCTTTTCATGGTAGTTTTCTGTTCTGGGTTGTTATCCTTGGCCAGTTTCTTCTCTGCTCCTGATATTTACAACTTGAAACCTGTTTCTGAAGTCAAAGTTTCCTCATTCCCTTACTACCTTAATCTCTGGGTATTCAAATTCAAACCTTTTGAGGATGGTTACTATAAAGTTTCAGATATTTTAGAGTCAAGACCATGATTTTGTCGAAAGAATTCAAAAGATTGAAAACATTTCTGTTTATATTTTGGTGTGATAAATTTTTTCAAGAAGTTCTTCTTCCAAAAAAACTCCTCCTCCACCAGAAACACAAAATTTAATTAAAAACATCAGTTCATCCCCCTACGCAACAAATTTGGTCTTGTCAAAAAAGAAAAACAAAAAACAAACAAAATGAAGATTAATCTTTGTATGTAAATTAAGATTATGTTTGTGTCATAAGAATTACACTTATAATCGGAACGTCAAAAACAAAAGAACAACAAATATGAGTAAGCTAAACAAAAACAAAAAAAGACAAATTAATCCCCTCATGAATGGTTCTGCTGGCTCCTATCCTATCTATAGTAGTAGCTCCCACACACAAAACAGACACAGAAAACATGATGATGGTATTCTGGCAATTTGACGATGGAATTATGCGAGCCACATTTGTCACACATGTCCGTGTCCGTTCGTTATTCGTCTGTGCGCTCTGTGAACTGTGAAAGCCCACAAGAAAAGACATGAAAATAAATGTCACATTCTGGTTCAAATATCTTCTTAGCTCCATGCTCCAGCTCCAGCAGACAGAAAATACAAAGAGTAGGTACCTACACTCGACTCGTATTAAAGAGCCTGCTTCTTCAAATGAAAACACATGACATGTATTTGTCATTTGCATGGACTATTAGGACGGGCATTACAAGCTTCCTGGAAGAATATTGTATTTTCTTGGTATTTTTTTTCTGTTGTGTAGATTTTTGCTCTTTTTTGGATTTTATGAATAAAAGTCCAGTGGTTATGTTAATGAAAACGATTAGGTATGAGATATGTATTTTTATTGCTCTACAAACGTTTAAGAGGACAAATGCTTAAAGTTTTGTTGTTATGGCGATAAACGTAAGTGAAGTGTTATAATGTAATGTTTAGGGAATACCTACTAAGGCAGACATTAAGCCCACACGTTGTAAATGCAAAACATCCTTTGACATTCCATTGAGGACAGAACTAATTGCAAGTTGGGATCTATGTTTCTCGAAGCAAGCCATTGCAACTTGCTGAGCTTTTAGATGTTCATCTTCTATCCAAAAAATGCCTTTCAATAGATGGATGATTCTAGCAGTTTGAGCCTTCACTTCCAATAAATCAATCTTTGTCCGGATACAATAGTATTCCATGCAATCTTCTAAATTAATCTATTCAAGGTTAAATTTGACCACATACCAATTGGACGCCGCATTGTAGGCCATTTTTTAAAAACCTGTTGAAAAGCATGTGAAGCTTTAAAAACAGAAACATATTGCATGATCGGTCGAATAGTTTATAGTTGCTCAAAGTTGCCATGTTTTGAAAATCAAGAAAAAATTGTTTTTTTTTGTTTATTAATATTCTTAGGAATTTGGAGCGAAACTAAAAACATTACTTTTTTTTTATTCAAAAGGGAAAGTGTTGGCTTCTACCAACGCAAAGGTTCTCAACTTGGGCACGGACTTAATCTGGCAAACCGGCCATTTAAATCCTCAGCACCCGTGAAGCTGTCACCCAGCAGTAATTTCAATTCAAAAAATTGTCAGCTTTTCTTGTTGTTCCATAATTTTGGATAATTTTTGGCAAAAATATTTCGCTTATTTCAATAAAAACATTTTCAAACCATCAAATCTAATATCTGTAGCGTAATTTTTCATATAAAAGCATTTTACAATAACATACGAAGCAATTTATTCTTTATTTGTAATTGAACGACGAATTCGTGTCTGCGTTTTTGTTCGCTAACTTTTATTGCTATGTAAAATAAAAATATGACACGTATTTCACTACTTTAATGGCAACAAAATAAGATTATAAGTATGAAAATTCGTTGTGTAGTTTTTCAGTTGCAAGCATTTCAATGCAACAACGACTAAAAAGTAGTCGCTTTTCACTCAAACTCGAGCCAATTATTCCCAGGTAATCTATTTAAGTGTGGATTCTAAAGAATTTCTAAAAACCTCAATCCAATTTTGGAGAAAATAGATATAAACTCCCTCTAATGCCCTTTTTTACAATCATTACTTGCAATCAGTACTGATTTTAAATTCTTCCAATGTAAGCATCTTTTTAACACCAATTTAATCTACATTATTATATATTCAAGTGAACATTCTATGGATAATTTAAATGTGTGATAAATGTGCATTTTCGTAAAAATAAACCTCTTTCTCTTTTAATGTGCGGGTTCAATAGCCGTAACCGCGTCAAGATTCGATAAATTGTGGTTAAGATTATCTCCATCTCACAAAAAAAAAAAATACAAAAAAAATGTAAAATATAAATAAAATCCAACCAAGTAATGTATCTTCAAGATATGCGCCTTACACTTGAACTGCCACATCAATATTGTATGTTCTGGTGTACTACTCTGGAATGACGACGACGACGACGACAACGAAGACGATTGACCCCAAAGACTTTACCACATATTATTATAGGGGCACTTTGGAATCACGCCAATCGTTGATTTATCAACGCGTGTTCAATTTTCTTGTTCCAGCAGTGTTCTGTTCATGTTCACAGTGAATATACAATTTAAAATGTTTTTTTTTTTTCGGAAGTTATAAATTATCAGCCAGTGTACATAAATATACATTATTTTTTTTTTTGTGTTGTTTTTTTTTCTGTACCGAAAATCTCAAGTGGTAACTTGAAAATATACCACCAGATGCTTCGCTTTTATGTTGGCATATTGAAAGGAATCATTCTCCAGAGATTTAGAGGGGGAAAATGGGCCAGGGAGTAGAAGTAGAGAGCAGAGAGCAGAGGTGTTATTTCTCTTTTTTTCCTCAATCAGTTTTGCTGAAAATCAGCAAACCCATTTGTATAAGTATTCAATTTTCTGTGCAAACAGAACCAACAACAACAAAAACAAATCAAGATAAAAGATATACCAGTTCTTGACTGGGTTGTAAGAACTTGCTGACTTTAAAAGAAGTCATCATTCTTGGAAAACTTGGGAAAAAGTTGCATATTTTGTCCGACACTTCTAAATAACAGTCTAATTTTTGGTCAATCTCAATTTTTGGTCCATCTCATCTAAAACTATTCATCTCAGCCAAACATGGTAAGCCTGAGAGAAAACTAGAAAATCCAAGCTAGGTTTTCAAATCTGACCCGAAAGTGAAAAAAAAAACACCTGATGTCGGAAAAAACGAGGGGAACCTGAAAAAAATTCAGCTCTCTGTCTCGGAAAAACTTCAGTTGGCACATCAGTGAATCTCAGTGGAAACTGGCTAAGCACAAATATTTTTGGTAGATATGAACCCAAACTGGTAGATCTCGGAAAAAAAAACTCCTAAATCTTAACCAAAACTTGTAAATGTTTAGTGTGAATCCTAAATCAATCAGCTGTTTCTAGTAAATCTCTGCAGAAACTTGTTATATTCAAGAGAACTTAGCAGACCCTCCCGAATTGGTAGCTCTTAGCAAAAACTCAGCCAACATTTTTAGAAAACTACGGTTAATCACAGACGATCCCACTTAATTTAAAAGTCAAGTCTGTGGAAAATCTTACGCAAAACTGTGAATCAGCCGAAACTGCAAACTGCATACCATTGCAAGGAGGGGATGGGGCGATAAGCACAGTGAGTTTTTTGTATGTATGTATTTTGAGTAAGGACTCACCGTTTTGTTTTACGAATTAAACACGGTTCTTATAAACCTTCCGGCAATCCTGGATGTGAATTATAAGACCGCAAAGAGTAATCTGCAATGGTCTTATGCAGATTTTGCTACCCCACTTGTTTTTCATTGTGTTTATTGGCAATGGAGATTATCCGGAGTGAGTGTTCATTCTTTCTTCAAATGTCATGCCATTAGTTGGGGTAACCCCGGTTGTAATACCTCACAAACTATTTCGATGAATCCATAACATGCCCTTTAACTGTAGGTACACTTACCTAAATCATGAGTAAAAAAGTCAAAAGAGTTAGAAAATGGATCGTTTTCAAGTTGGTTTAAGTATGAATGAGAGGTGGGTTAGGAGGAGAGGGCGGGGGTAAAGATGAAGGACATTTGCTAGAAGATTCAAGAATTTAATTTAATTTCATAGTTGTGTACACTTGGCGCCATTTGTATATGTAGACACGTTTCATGGTCGCACATCATAGTGAAACTTTCACAAATTCCCTTATGGATGCAGCATCATCTGGTCTGGATATTAACATCATTGCAGCATTGGCAGAAATAGGGGAAGACGAAACGAACACGACACCGAATGCGACTACGACTACGACGACGAGGAACGGACAAAACCTGGAGTGATGTTTTCTGAAGCCGGATTGTGTATTTATTTTCAAGCCAATTAACGAAACGATGATGAATTGCTTCAAATAAAGGACACGACAGGGAGAGAGGTGTTTTCTTAAGCGAAACGGGGCAAAAGAATAATGGGGATTTTTTTTTTTTTTTTGTTTCGGAAATTCCCTCTGTTTTGTGAAGAAACCAAATTTAATTGCTGAACCAAAAGAAAAGCAAGCAAAAAAAAAGTAAATCAGCTTTTCTTTTTTTCTTCTTTTTGTAAGAAGACAGACGACTCAACGGTGATGCGATGTGGAATCCTTTTGGACACAGCAGGAACAACACAAGGGAATGAATGTTTTTGTTTTGTTATCCTGGAGTTTTATTAGTCTGTCTGTCTGTTTGACGTCTGTTAATTAAATGTTAATGAGCCTGAGTCAAAGAGCTTCAGCTATACACATTGCTAACGCTTTGAGTAGGCGTTTAATGTATTTGCTGTTGTTGTTTATCACTTTTGTTTTGTTTTCCTTTATTGAAGAAGAAGAATTAATAGAAAAAAAAAGAAATGTCTGTACGGTGTAAGTAATTGGTTCATAAAGTTTGTTAAAAATGTGTGAGGTTGAAATGGGGCTAGGCAATTTTTGAAGTTCGAGATTTATTGGGGGAAATTTAATGAATTTACAATTTTAGACAGATTTTTTGGACTGAAGAAGAAGCTTAAATATTAAAATAGTAACGTCAAATAAAAAGTTGACATAAATTTTGTCTCAGAAAAGAGCCTCAGACCGAAAAAACAGCGATTGGCAAGAGAATTATTCATTTGATCTCTGAACGGATGTAGTCTTAGGTAGGCAAAGTCTTTCACTGTTTCGAAGTTATAACTTCCATTGTGACGTTTTGGCCGAGTCGTCGATGCTGAGATTCCCTTAACCTTCTCATTGATAGCATATACTTCGTATTGTCTTCATTAACAGCCAATCCCATTTTTGCCGCCTTCGATTCAATACTGGCAAATGCATTAACCACATCTCGCTTTGCCCTGCCGATATCTTCTGATATTGATGTCACTTTTTAATCGTTTCAAACAGCCTTTAAAAAACATCTTCAATCAAGTTCTCATAATCGAAAAAACAACTTTGTTACTAAAGAAATTCCCCTTTCCAAATTAGAAAAAAGAGCGCTCACATGTAAACACATTCATTGAGTTGAAATTCGTAATTATCTGGGCGAAATGTCTGCTAAGAAGCTTGTTTGTCAGCCCACATTACATGTTGCAAAGCATTCTGATATCTGATTGTTGTTTTTTTTTTGTTTTTGCTGCGTCAATTCAAACAAGCGCTTGTATAATGATGTCTCCAGCATCAGGAATATAGCAAATCCAATAGACATACGCGCGTACTCAACTATCCAATTAATGATAGAAATGCGCTTCAGCTCATTTATTCCAGAGACCATAGAGGGATTTTTTCGCCATTTTACACTTATGCCCTTTGGACTATCGTGTTTGATGGCGGAGCGAATGTCTGTATATGTGTGTGTGTGTGGATGGTTATGCGATAGGATATATCGCAAATTCCGTGCAATTAACTCCCAGTGGTATACGGTCTGTTCCGGACTCTTCGTTTTTCGAAACAACCAAGCTAACCAACCAACCATCCAATAACTTCAGCTGCAGCATCACCAGCAACACGCATCAGGAAGACCTACATACATAAATGAGCGCATGGTGCAGAGGTTGCTGAAATTTTATACCCGTGTCCAAGTTTTAGATTTCAAGTGATTTTCGTAATGTAAGAGACAGTGATGATCATGATACGAGCAAAGACTAGCGATGTATTACGAAGCGTTTGCTTTATAGCTTTAGCGAGTTACACCAAAAAATGGTCACGTAGTTGCGGATGGACGAGCTACGGCGCTACAAGCTTATGTTGTTTTGTAAAGTCGCAAAAGTTCGTGCCACGTACAGCAAGTTCTTCTTTTATTTTTTTTTATTTTTTTAGGTCACTCATCTCCTCTTGATGACGGTTGGTATTTTCATGGTCTAGGATTGCATGTGAGAGCGGCATGGTATTGATTTCGATTTAGAAACTTTATGTGGAAATTCTTCCCTTAGGTGCCGCAATTTTGTTTGTATGTTTAACTTCGCAAAACTATGCTATGAGTTTCTTTTCAACTATTGCACATTTGTCGGTGACAGAGTGCAATGTGAAGTTTTTTTGTATTTGTTATTTCTTCGAAATAGTCTTGTGTTTTATCGTTTAACAATGATCATCGCTGAGACGACACTTCACACAGTGAATACAAAAGATGAGGAAGTTTTATCATAGTTTCTATGGAGGAAGTATTTTTGAGGAGTTGAAGACGAGTTTGTTTTAAGTTCTGAATAACTAGAAAGAAGTATGCTTTTGTTTTTGGGATGTTGTTGGTTTAGAGAAAATGAAAAAAAAAAAAACAAAAACAGAAAAAAGTTTTGAGATGACGAACAGTCTGATATAATATCCTTTTTTGAAAAAAATGTCGGAAATATTAATTTTTAGATAATTTACCGGTTAGGGACAGATTAGGAACAACCTGACTACACCCAGTGGACGAAACTGTATATACATATTCCAAAGTTTTTATTTTGCCTTGTATTGGTAAAATGGACTATACCTGGTCGGTATAGTGGGTGTTGATCTCGTCCAACCAGACTTGACTCAAAACTATAAGCGTACATATTGAGCCTAAAATCAAAACTATCATTAAAAGCCCTATTGTCCTTAAGGAATAATGGTTCTTCCATGGCATCAGAGAAACTTCTCTACCAAGTACTAAATCAGTATGAGTGTGAGAAACAAGTAGATATAATCGAAACAGCGAGTGCCAGTGGTAGGTTACCAGCCACTTATTGTTTGTAACGAAAAAACATGGCAATAGATGCAAATATGAAAATCCTGCAATTCAAAAACAAGAGCAGTAAAGAAAGAGTATCGTGTCTTTGAGTTTTTAGATACAAAAAAAAAATCGCTGTGAAGATAAAAATAACGTGATGGAAAAACTATAAAGGACAAACTGATCAAGGCCTCTTCCTGACATATCGGTGCGGTATTGTTCCGGTATGATTGTTCAGTACCAATTTCTCATAGAGCGCGTACATTTCAATGGTACTTTCCTGATTGGTGCGGTATGTGTGTTATCGGTACGGTATGATACTGGTATACCAATCCTCGGTACGAAAACGCAGTACTTAGTAGTTAATGCATGCTTCTGGAATTTGTTGTTGTTGTATACTTGGCGCACTCAGTACTTATTTTTGGCTTAACTGAAAGAAATTTAAAGTCACCTTAATTTCCTCACTTGTACACGGTACGTTTAGGGCAAACAAATTTGCAAAACAGTTAAATTATTTTTTGAGTATTCGATTAATTAAGTTCTTATAATATATATATAAAAATATTTTTTTTATTTCATACCACCAAATTATTAAATTAGGAAAAAAATATTGTGTGGTGAATTGCATGCAACTGCAGATGTCAAAAATATACTCAGTAAATACCAAGAGAGTATTGTTTCTCTTTCTTCGTAGGATTGGATTGGATAACCAAGGATTATGTTATTGAATTTATACCGTATCGAATACCGATACCACACCGATCAGGAAAGACTTGCTTGGTGAGAACTTTCGATAACGAGCAAGCGAAAATAGCCAGTTCATTTTATTCTAGACATACACTATACAAGTTTGCGGCAAGAAACATCAGAAAGTTAATATGCTTTAGAAGAGTAGGTACCTAGCCGTTGGGCCATAAGCTCTCGGTGGGCATACCCACAATCAGGATCATAGAATACGTTGATTAGCGCTCGGAAGATTGCGTCCCCTTCCTAAAAGCCTTATCAAATATCCGGTTCCTTATGGAGCTTTGTGAACGGTGAAATGATTAACTTTGTCTTCAACACACTTATGATTTGCTAGCCTGGCAGGCTCGCAACGTAAGATTTACATCTAGAGAAGCTCACCTACCAGTAGCTCGCAACTCAGTAATTCCGTCATTTCTATTATGTTTCTTTGTATACAATTTTACACTTCTTACTGCCAGGAGATGTGCAACATTGCTAATGTTTTGCAACTATCTATACTACTGCTTAATCAATCAAACAGCTGTCTTTTTGGGTAATAACCACAACCACCACGATTTGCCACACAGGGCCATCCTCATCGTGGGTACTACTTCTGTCTTATACTTTGATAGTAGGGCTCCCAGTACCCCGTGGTCCTTTTTATTCTAACAATGCCGAGTAGGAATAATCTTTATCGTTGCCCAGCACAACCAGCACCAATGATGGTGCTGATGTATACCCAATTCATCATAGAATTACGTCATGTCTTTCCAAGTAAGGACTAGCAGTCACACTTCGCAAGTTTCCACTGAACGCAAGCAAGTCGAATTTATTCTGCTAAGAACTGTCTCAGCTTAAACGTGTCAGAGTCCGTTTCAGCGGGCATCACGTGGTGGACTCTGACACGTTTAAGCTGAGATAGTTCTGTCCAATGTTCGCGATTAGACCCGAAGGCCCGCTCTTGAACACCGATTTACCCATTTGATCGTGTTCTAAAGGAGATACATAGCAGTACTAGTGTTCACATGGAAGCCGCTATCTTCCAAAGACTCTAACCATTTGCCTCATTTCGAAAATACTTCACTTATATACATTTTAGCTTGGAATTCTATGAAGGAAGGTCGATGTATGAAGGGGGCGATCTTGTAGGCCCTATTTTAAAAATCTACATTTTTCCCAATTCCTGTTTTAAGGAATTACATAACAAATTCTTCTAACGGAATCTTTAAGTATTAGGTACTTTAAATATTAAACCTTTGCTGCTTTAAATAGTTTAAACAACTAGAAGCAAGAACCTACCTACATGGAGCCAGTGCATAGGTCATGCACTTTATATAATTTTATTTCATTTTAAAATATATGTACGTTCGATTATGCAGACACATAAATCAATCAAAGCGTTGAAGCTGACGATGCTGACGTTGACAATAAAACAGCTGATGCTGCAGTGGTGTGTGCTGCTGTCTCTGCTGAATGCACTATATACTAGATGGTTCAGATTTCAGAGGCTGCGAAAACTGATAATGTCGTAGCGGCTGATTTTTTTCATTCATATGGTCACGAACAAGGATAAAAATGGAGTATGGACATCCGGTCTCTCTGCTGACTATACCTTGCCAAATATCAATGGCATGCTGACGTTGACGATAATCACTCTTCTGGTGTATTCATCAATTTCGTTAATTTTGAGGTCAACACAAAAGAGTACAAATATTTTTTTTTTTTGTTTTTTTAATTTTCTGTGTTAAAATGCGCTTGATGGTGTATTCAGGAATTTCTTTGAAATTCGATGATTGTCGTCGTCCTTTTGCATTAAAAATTAAATTTAATGATTTAAGTTGCGTATGCTGTTTGATGGACTTTATATAGTTGCTTGTAGGTAGGAGTATTTCTTTGGATAAACCACGGCAGTCAGCAGCCAGCAGCCAGCGACAGCGGCGTACTACAGGTTCAATTGAATTAAATTTCAGCCAACGTTGCTGGTCGAGGTGCTGTCATTAATGGATGGTAAATAGCTTCGTGGTGTGGCTGCCTCTATTAAGTGGGAAGTCAGAGATTTACGCTTCGTTAAGTGGGAATAATTGAGCATGACACGAGCCAGCTGAATATTTTTTTTTTTTTTTTTACTTTATTTTATATATTTTTTTGAGTGGGAAAAAAAATAAAATTCCTTATTTTGGGTCACGACAACACGTTGGAAGCGACTCTACTACTGCTAATGCAATGATAGTGCTGATGGGTGCCATCGTTATTTTTATTATTCGACACCAAATTGAGATGATTTTTTTTTTCTTTCCTTTGGTTCGATAAAGGAACGGAAGGAGATCATTAAAAAAAAATGTTGCATAAGGAAGATATTCATTCCTTCTTGACATTGTTATATATTCTGAATTGGTTGTTGCTGTGGTAATTGGACACATTTTTTTTTGTTCAACAAAGACAGGTTTTTATGGTTTTTTCTTTTACGACAGGCGACAGGTACGGAAGAATAGGCCGAAATATGCTAATATAAAATGAATGCCTTTAAATTTCACATCAATGAAACTAAAAGACTTAATTTTTGTTGTTAGGGTACTGACTAGGACAATATAATCGATTTTTATTCAAAACATGTCATTTCATGTTTTTCTAAAGGCCCAAATTTGCTGCCAAAATTTGTATTTAATGTCTAGAACAATATTCTGTTTCTTGCAATAGAATACAAAAAATTCGTTTTTAAAAAAAGCAGTCTAAAATGCATGGTGGGAAAATTAGATTTAGAAAATTAAATTATATTTCTTACTCAAAAATTTTTTTTTCAGCAAAATAAATATTATTTTTTGTGTTTTTTGACGAATTTTTTTGTTCAAAAACCAAAATTGTACGAACATTTTCGTTTTTGAAAATTTTGATATGGATTCTTCTTGGTTAAATCTTCTCTTTTAAGATTAAGTAAGAAAAAAACACAGTTATTTTAGAAAACATTGTAAAAAAACGGAAAAAAAACAAAAAACGCATTTTTATGACCGATTTTTTCATTCGTCCGTTGATTTGACAGGTTTGCTTGTTGATTTTCCGGATACGTCCGTTGCATTGATTTGAAGGCTTTGCATCACGTTGATTTTCTAGGTTCATCTATTGATCATCCACTATTACTTGTTGATCTGCAGAGCTCGCCTACTGTCTCTTCCAAATTCATCCGTTGATCTTGCCTTATCGATCTGCTGAATTCGCATTGGTTTGACGGACTCTTGGTCGTTGGTTTTCCATGAATGCTTGTTGGTTTTTCAGATTCACCAGTTAAACATCCATTCTCCGTCCGTTCGTTTATTTACTTGATTTTTTTTCAGAAATTCTCCAGGAGGAACCAAAAAAACTTATGTTCTCGACAATCGTTTTTAATGGATTTTTTAAATTCATAACCAAACTGGCAATACTTTATTTTTTCAGAAATTCTCCAGGAGGAACCAAAAAACTTTATATTCTCGACCATCGTTTTTAATGGATTTTTTAAATTCATAACCAAACTGGCAATACTTTATTATTGAACAATTCCTTTGATAAACCTTCGGATATCACATTATACGCTTCACTCAGTTGCAGTAAATTGCATTGTCAAACATATATTTCCACAATCGCAGCAAGTCTTTGCCTCATATGTCCTTTGTGATCAGAAGGACATTTTTCTTCTTTTCTATCAAAACGTCTCAATAAACCAAAAGAAACCATTTAATACCAGTATAACTTTCTATATAATAATACTCAATGACCCTTTTCATGTTGCGCAATGAAAATAATCCCGCCATTCAACTTGATGTCCTTTTTTTGGATTTAATAGGACTTAACTGAAAATTGCAGACTCATAAACCAAATACACATACAAACACACACATATTGCAACCCATTCAGCCAAATCACACTTTTTTACTTTTGTTTTTATTCTTTCAAGTCGTACTTTTTACTATTTTTCTGCTGACAATCCATCATTAGTAAAAGAACACAGTCATTCAGCCAGTTAACTCCTTCCTGGTCCTTAGTCATCCTCATCCTCATCTTCATCGTTTTGTCGTCGTTGTCGTCGTATTTTTCTCTCTGGAAAGTCTAATATAATGGAAAAACGAACAATGTCGGTTCGGTGTTGGTGGATGATAAAACGCTCCTAAACTCAGATTTAGAGCATTCCAAACACTCTGCTAGATCTGGCATCATGACTTTGGGTTATCCCGCACTACACCACCAATGACGACGACAATATAAGGAAAAACCCCAAAAGAAGGACGTTAGTCGTTGCTCTTTTCGCTGCAGAATCGCATAAATCAATTCCGGCGTGCATGTCACTATGCCAGAATGAAGAACACAAAAAAAAAAAAAGCAAACCAAAGAAGGAAAACCCTGACAATACCGAAGATAGGGAACGATTTCGAGGAAGGCGAATGAAAAACGGTTTAACTCATAGATTTACATTGCCCCCAAAGAACAAACGACAAAGAGGTACTGAAAATGGAATCGTTGGCTTTTGAGGATATCTGGAAGGTGGAATGTAGGAGTCAAAAGAATGCTACGGTAACATAATATTTTCCTTCATCGATAAGAGCAAAGAATTGACAACCGAACGAAATTGGCAACCGATTTTCTGCAAGAAATAAAAAAAAAACCACAACAAGGCGTGGTGACAACTGCGGTGATGCTGAATTTTTCGGAAGCTCATCAAATATTTTCGGTCAGCGGAAACTTATTTTGGCATTTTAAAAATTCACTTTTCAAAAAATGCTAAGGTAAGAAACTATTTTGGCAAAGTTTTTGTATTTGATGTAAGTTTGAAGAAATAAACTTTTGGCAGAGCATACACCTTGAGTAAATTTTGACTTTTTTCTTTCTCTTTCCGAAAAAGTTTCAAGAGTTAGTAGTTGTTAATAATTTTAATGTCCTTTCCAAAAACGAAACTTCACCTAGTTTTGTGGTGCAGAAAGTTTTGTGGTTTTCTTTGGTTTATTATTTGTGGGATGAGGTTGTGAAGTGGGGAAAGAAAACTTTACCACAAAGTGAGGATAGAAAATAAAAAAGTTTCCAAACACAAAAATCATTTGACGAATTTAAAATGCATGATTGAAAGGTCTACATAGCTTTTTACCCTACCCCCACTGACCAGAAGAACCATTTCATTCTTTGGATAAGAAAAACAAACAAAAATGACTTGAATGTTTCTTTAAATATTGCATAAATATTTATGTATAGGTTCATTGATTGGAACATTTAGGAGTCATAAATCGTTGCCTTTATCAAATTCAAAATTCTTCTGTATAATACTTCAATCAAAAGGGTCAATCACATATCACTTTGCATAAAGGAAACTCCTTAAATCGTTGTTCTATTCTCTAAACATGTCTAAATTCAAGAATAAATATTTTACAGGAATACATAAATTCTGTGTGCAGAGCTGATCGGGATCTTTTACAGCTCCCTCGAGTCATAATAACAACCCTTCATTTTCATTCATAATTCATCATTTTTTGTTGCTGGCTTTGTAAAGGAGAATTAATATTGTGGGATATTGAGAATGTTATAGACACACATGCAAAGAGTAGATACTCCATAAGACGTCTGCCTGTAATCGTCTATAAAACGAATTTAAACCTAAGGAACTCAATCGAGAGATTATCATAATAGAACGTCAATCGGTGTAAGAAAGAACTGGCATACCTACTCGTATTTATAATAATGCATTGATAGAGAGACCCAAACAATAATTCAAATTCCTCTTGTTGTAGGCATCACTGTCTGTCTGGAAAAATTGAAAAATTGAACATTGAAATTATTCAGATTTATTGCCGAGTTGAGTCGATTGGAATGGCTTTATAAGCTGCATACGGGAAAAATCAAGACGTAAGGTGGATTTCAACTCAAATACAAAGCAAACAAAATTAACAAATAAAAGGTAGTTCTATATAAGATCACGTGCAATGTGCCTGGGGAATAAGAAACTAAAGATTGGAAGGACATGAACTTACGTAAATAAACCTTTTTATCTCGGAAATTGCAATTAAAAAAAAAATGAAATGGGTAAGTTTTCGAGATGTATGAGTATTCTTTGAAAACGTTCTTACTGGTGTAAATGTTGAAAGTAATTGCCACATTTACCCCTTTTCTAGTCTCTAATATCGATTTTTTTATAGTTATTAGTGCCTAATATTCAAAATTCCTGTTCAAACATTTTGTATAAAAGAATCTGTGTTCGTTTAAAGTAAACTTTTCATTTTCGCCTACTGGTGTAACACATTGAGACATACATACATCTCGATGAGTGTATTAATTTTTTGTATGGGCAGAAGACTGTATTTGGGCAGGGAAAGTGAAGAAGTGGATTTTATTAACGAAAATCTATGAAAAATAACGAATTTTTTTGCATTTATTTTAGAATAAACAAAAATGTAAAAAAAAATCGATAGCTTTAATTAATAATACTAAAATCTTCCTCCCACCAAGCACCTCGAAAAAAAGTCCTCTCTCATTTTTATATATTTTTTGTCCCAAAAATACAAACAAAATTAATTGTTTTCCAAAGATTTTTTGAAAATAAACACATTAAGGATTCATAATCCGTCAAAAACTAATTTTTGCAAAAAAAGGGACTTATGCCTTTTGACTATGGTATTATGTAAGGAGTTAAATTAATTTAGATTTGATATCTTTATTTACTACCGAGATATTTGTCAATAATATATTTTATTTTTAATTTTTTTGAATTTTTAACTTAGTATATTTACATTATACACTTTACATTTTACATTTTATATTTTATGTTTTATATTTTGTATTTTATATTTTATATTTTATATTTTATATTTTATATTTTATATTTTATGTTTTATATTTTATATTTTATATTTTATATTTTATATTTTATATTTTATATTTTATGTTTTATATTTTATATTTTATATTTCATATTTTATATTTTATATTTTATATTTTATATTTTATATTTTATATTTTATATTTTATATTTTATATTTTATATTTTATATTTTATATTTTATATTTTATATTTTATATTTTATATTTTATATTTTATATTTTATATTTTATATTTTATATTTTATATTTTATATTTTATATTTTATATTTTATATTTTATATTTTATATTTTATATTTTATATTTTATATTTTATATTTTATATTTTATATTTTATATTTTATATTTTATATTTTATATTTTATATTTTATATTTTATATTTTATATTTTATATTTTATATTTTATATTTTATATTTTATATTTTATATTTTATATGTTATATTTTATATTTTATATTTTATATTTTATATTTTATATTTTATATTTTATATTTTATATTTTATATTTTATATTTTATATTTTATATTTTATATTTTATATTTTATATTTTATATTTTATATTTTATATTTTATATTTTATATTTTATATTTTATATGTTATATTTTATATTTTATATTTTATATTTTATATTTTATATTTTATATTTTATATTTTATATTTTATATTTTATATTTTATATTTTATATTTTATATTTTATATTTTATATTTTATATTTTATATTTTATATTTTATATTTTATATTTTATATTTTATATTTTATATTTTATATAATATATATTTTATTAGAGTACTCATTTTGTTCAGAAGCTGAGAAAAACGAACCCCAGGTATTGTCAGTTTTTCCAACAGAATTTCCTGGGCAATCGATAGAATTCATAGCTGAAGACTACAAAACTAAAGTGAAAATGTCACCTTTTGTTCCTAATCTCCGCATGTAGACATTTAAATGAACTCATGTGACTTTAATTTTAAAATACAAATTTATTTATCACTTTTCTACTCCATTTAATTGCTCTCACATCAGTTCCCATCACAAATATCGATTCACTGTAAATGCTTTACTGTGTATTAAACTAGGATTCCCCCCTAATTCACTTATAGATACTAAATTTATGAGACTAAAACGCCCTTCTTTTTAATGAATTCCCATGAATAACAAATCAACCTGTTCACACGAGTTCATTGAATTGCTATCCACTCCTACGCTGCTCTAAACCTCATCTCTAGAATTTCTATTTATATCTTCATAGTACCTACCTAGTCGATATTTCCCCAGATGTGCATTTAATTGCACCGCATTTCACCCCATTTTTCTTCCAAATCTCCTGATGCAGCAGCAGAAAGGCTAGCTATATATCTAAAGACCAATTTGAATTCACTCCGATATCTGAGAGGGAATGAAAAAAACAGAAAAATTATTATAGGAAAAAAAATCGATGAGGGAAGAACAAGATGTGATACATTTATTCACTATTCTATGCCTCAATCTAAACAAATTAGCTGCCATACATAACATCGATTGGACATCATGGGGTCCTTCGCCCCTTTAGGTCTCGGTCTTCTATATGTATATTGTATATGCCTTTGGTTTTGCGTCCTTGCAAACTATACTACCTACACGATGACGATGCCAACGACTGTTTTGTTCGTTTTTTTTTCACTCTTTCGAAGGCTGGGAAGAAGGAACTACTCTGCGGGCCTTGATTTACTGTCGATCCACATTTGAATCTCATTTTATTTATCTTCATCGATGGCCATGTTGTTGTTGTTGTTGTTATTGTGTATAGCAGGAAGCCAAACACCACTGTTGTATTACTAGGGGCTCTCCCTACAATGGATATTGATTCCAATGAATCTCTTTTCCTGGATGGTGACGGCATGATATCGCTTTATTGGATCTTGCATCCGGGCGGTAGCGGCGGCGGCGAAAAAGTAATTTCATCTCGGACTTTTGCTTTGAAGTAGGAAAATGGATGCGATACTTTGAACTACATGCACAAACATAGGTATACTGGCACATATATATCTAAAAAGAGTAATAACACAACAATTGCCAACAACACTCTTCATAGGGCTATCGATTACACTGAAGACGCGCGCGACACCATTAATTCCAAATGAAAACATTTCCACATCATTTTTAGTACTATCCTTCTGCTGCTGCTGCTGCTACTACTGTTGTTTCGGTTATGGTGCTGGCTGCTCTGTTTTGCATTTTCTATTATATCCTATCTAGTGATAGCATACAAAAAGCACAGTGGGGCCGTTAGGATGCCTCTGGGGATTTGTGGGAAAAGCAACGTTTGTCCGGAATTTACTTCGAAAAACAAAAACAAAATGGGATTTTAGATAAAGTATTGCAGATTCTGCAATGTCGGAAGGTAGTTTTTTTTTTTAAATTATAGGGTAGGGTGTATCAAGCCATAAATAGATTCATTATAAGAATTCAAGGACTCGTGTCGTAAGCTTCGCTTCCTTAGGGCCAAAATATTTAATTTCACAAAGTTAGCAAATAGTTCTTGTGGTGATTTGATAGGAGAAAAGTTGTATCTGTAACTCATATAAATTGTCTTGTCCAAATTATTAAAAAATCGACTTTGTTTGATAATATTAATATATATATTTTTACGCTGAGTTTAGCTATAATTTAGTAGTTCCTAAAAGAGCAAAGCTCGAAACTATTTATTTATTAATTTATCACAAAATATTAAAATTTCAGTGTAAATTAATTTTAACTATTCCAAAATGCCTACGAAATGCATAATTTTTTCAATTTTGTTCACTAATTTTATGATAAGACACCATATTCAATCCATATTCCAATTAGATTCTGACTTAAAATACCAAAAATATTCAGATTTGTTTCAAGAATACTGTATGACTCATTCATAGTCTAAAAGCGTTCCCCCAAAATGACGTTTTGATCATTATCATCGTTTATTTTCTTTCTAACAAAATCAAACCAAATATTTTTGAGGTGTTGTTGTAGTGGTCTCGATCTTACATTATAATATTGACACAAAAAAACGATTTTAATTTTTAAACAGGCGTTCCCGAAATGACGCTTTATTGATGTACGCTCTTTATATATCAAATTAAACTTTAATTACCACTTTAATTTAATTTATTCACTCAGAAAATTAGTTATGGAACGATAAACCGGTTAAATGAGATTCCGGAAAGAACTTTTGTAGACTTTTGAACGTTGAATGAATTCAAATTTGATATTTTGTCACTGTAACTACATTGAGACATATTTCTTCGGACACATTTTATTTAAACAGAAACTACGATTCTTCTCGGTTTTTTTTGTAAGGCACTTGAAGAAAATTTTGCCTTAGTAACGCCAAGAATGCAGGTATCTAAATAAAGTTGATTATAGTGTGTTTTTTGGCAACTTGAATTTCAGGGTTTGAGTTATGGAAGCGTTCCCGGAATGATTTTATATACATATATTATATCGAATGAAACAAAAACTAACTCTATTTCAAACAAAATTAATACATTCGGAGATTCATCTCAATTATATTAACCGGTACGTCAGAAGTGAATTTCAGTTTATTGTAATTTTGATTTTAAAAAAAGCCTGGACATCGAATTTTCCACTTCCACGATACATATATGTAGTATGATGATGATATTAAAGTGGTAATTGAAGTTCAATTTGATATATAAAGAGCCTACATCAATTAAGCGTCATTCCGGGAACGCCTGTTTTGGGATGAATAAAGATTAAAATTATTATTTTGTATCAATTATTATGATGTAAACTACAACAAAACCTTTAAAAATATTTCGTTTGATTTTGGGCCATATACTCTATCTATACAGTCAGCATCAAAAGTAAGTGCACAGTTTTCATAAAAGCAGTTTTTTTTTTGTTTAAAATCGTCCATTTTTTTAAATATGGAACAAAGAGCATGCTAAATTTTTCTCTTAAAATAGAAGCCTTTATCCAAATTAAATGGCCCCACTGTACAAAAATAACATCGATGCAAAACACGATACCAGATAACAAATTTCTGTTCATGTATCTCGACTCCACCACCAAACTCCAGGACGATAGACAAGACATGCGCTCGGAGTAAGATCGTGAAAATTCAACCAAAAGCATGGTTTCACACTGTTGTCTGTATATGTGTGTGTATATTTTTATTTGTCGTAATATAACGATAAATCACAACGTGGACCGGGATAGATGCTGTCAGGAAGTTTGTTGTGCATGGCAGCATTTTGCAGAGGCACTAGCATCAGCATCAGCAGCAGCAGCAGCACTTGCCCTGTGTAGAGCTGTGTGCGGCATCACAACCCAAACGGCAACAGCAGTACCATGCAACCATAAATAAAACATCGGATGTTGTATATATGCTGTTTATTTGTTTATACATAAAAATATATTTGTATAGATATAAATGCTTCACTTTTTATAGCAAACATGTGAAGCTGATGTCTCACGTTGTAATATGTCCTCCTACTGCTGCTGCTAGTGGCAGGCAGGCATACGATGATGCAGTGAAAGCACTGTTATCGTAATAGCATGCGAAAAGTAAACATCTCAGCGCGGTCGATATTCACATTCCATAAATACTAGTTTATAGTTGTTGTTGTTGTTTTTGTTGTTGGGATCTGGATTCTTGCTCGGGATATTATTTGTTTCGTGCTCGTTTTGTGAGACCAACCATTTGAGAGTTATGAATATGCAAATGAGGATAACGCACAGATACATCAGAAAGAGGAAGAACAGTGGCTGATGAAAGTATTCATACAATTTTCATGTCACAAAAATAAAGGGTTTAAGTTTTTACAGTATAAAGTAAAGTAGGAACTGGAAAACAGTTGTTGAGGGGGTTTGTGGCATTTCTTTAAAATATTCCTGTATAATTCATTTAAGTGTTATGCGTTCTTACTTTCTTCTGCTAAAGGAAAATTTATTAGGGCCAAAACTTTGTGTTTTTTAAAATAATTTCCCTCAGCTTGTGAATTATAAAATATAAAAAAAATTGGTTGAACGAATAGTTTTGGTTGCGACTGTAATTATTTCATAACTCCAAACGATGATGACTGCTCGTATATACTCGTACACGATGATGATATTAAAAAGATGATGACGACGACTTAGACGACTATGGCAAAAGTTACCACCTAAGAGTGCGGGTGCATACGTTACGCACACACACACACACACACACATTCAGCAAAAGGAAGCTAATTCGTATTCCAGAGCACACATTGCACTTTCCAGGCAAGAGATGGTTGACGATATGGCATTGAGTTTACGATGATGATTTTTTTTTTTTTACTCTCCTTTTTGCAGCCACTTCTAAGTTAACTTTAATGATGTCCTTTCGAGAAGCTCCTGACTCCTCATAGTTCTCGAATCTACCAAAGAGGGTTTTATCCAAAGTAATAACTGATGTAAGCTAGATCCAAGCTTTAGCAGAGAGGATTAAGTAGTGATGTGATATGGGATGAGTGAAAAGTAAAAAAAAAAAATAGAGAATTATATCTGAGCTCATATAAGTGGAAATGGTATCCCGTGTCACTAATTGGATCATAATAAAGTCCAAAGTATTACCCTGTGCAAATAGGTTTGCGTGCGTGTGTGGGTAATATACAAAGTAATTTGTATAAAAAAGGAAAAAAGAAAACATTTCCTTTTAGCTTGAACCTCAATTTGTGAATTTTTTTTCCATAATTCGTCGTGTGACCATAGCAACTAATTTCATGCATCACATAGTAACAAAGTGGCACATAAATAGTATTTAATTTTTTTTGTTTGATGAAAAACAGGCTTTTAAGATACATAATAGAATTATGCAGGTCTTGCGTCGTTTTGGCAAAATCATCGTTAATTGGCCATTTGGTAAGGAGATTAGGTTCCTTTGACTCTTTTTGAATAGATAGAATATCCTTGATGGGGAATGGGAATTGTGCTGAAAAAGGTAGATATCAAACAAAAAAACAATATAAAAAAATGTTCAATGATTCGTCTATTTTTTTTTTTTTTTTTGTAAGGAAAGTCTTTCATCAATTTATAGGTACGAGTACATAAAGTAAACCACAGAAGCGATTGAAATATCTGCGACTTATGTATTTGTTACCAGGAGGTAATGTACGTTATTTTTATGGGGCTATGTTTTCAAGGAAAAAAAAAAACAAATCTAGCTTTATGTGGAAAATACATTTGAGAATTTCAAGGACGGCTAGCAGGTTGAATGTGGCAAATAAAACTTTTTGAATCCACATATTTACAGCCGAGTTTTTCCGTCGTATATCCTGTGACATCTAAAACAAATGTTTCTACCATTTTCGGGATCGTTTGCTTGGGCAATACTGTAATTGCAATGTCCTGAGATTCTCTTTATTTGAGATCTTGGCTCCTGCACATTTTTTTTTTTCAACACAACAAAAATCAATGAATGCCATGAACAGACAGAAAATGCTAGACTTTTGAATTTCAATGTTTATATCCGTACGCTGATATTTACATATACACATTAGGGTGTGCCTTAATTTCAAAATTAGAAAAATATGATTTCCCAACCCTAAATTCTGTCGGGTGTCAACTGTAAAATGGGTACACTTATGCGGTAACCCCATTTGAATAAAAAAAACACTAAAAACACTAGTTTTTGAGTTTAAATGTACCATATTTGACAGAGTTAAAAGCTATATATACTCCAAAATTCAGATGGGGGTTTCTTCTATTTTAAAAATGTCAGATGCAACTTCAAAATGGGTATTTGTATGCGGTAAACTATAAACAAAAAAAAGCTACTATAATAATAGAAATTTTTCGAGATTTCATTTTTCGGGATTTTGAGTTTTCTTTATTATGAGTTTTCTGTATTTTGGGTTTCCGGAATTCTGTGTATTCGTGATTTTTGGTTTTCGAGAATCTGACCCCAACCCTCTATTTTTATAGTTAAAGTAAATTTCTTTTATACATATTACAAATATTTGAAAATATTTGTTTACTAAAAAAAATTCTCATTTATTTTCAGATATTGGCTATCTCAGCGATTGATTAAGCGAGGTAAATACATACACCTAATGCAAATATATTCCAAATATTACATAAATACACGAAATGAACAGACATTATATTCCCAAAACTACTTTTTATTCCTAGTTTTTGAAATTCTTCGAAAAAAATTATTTAGTTATGAGTTCGTACAGTTCAGCAAAAGATAGATAGATCCGTTGTCGAGATTTAATACAAATTTTTGCATGGGTTTGCGTTTGCAGAGATTTTATCAAATTGACAGCCAATTCTCAGAAACTTTTAATTTTTCATAATTTTTTTTTTTGAGCTTACAGCAGAAAGAAGAAAAGTATATGAGGCTACAACACTACACCCACACATCCATCAAATAATATCGTTTTGTATTAATAGCATGTGAAGAGCGTGTGAACAGCTTTGACATTATAATCACCATTATTCAGCATTCTGTATATTTTCGAAAAATCTTCATGTACAAATTTTGTTACACCTTCAGTGGGAAAATTTCATCAAGTCAGTGGCACTACTGATTTAGCAACTCGATAACTATATCAGAAAAACACTTAAGAAAATTTTTGTGTCAAAAAGTTCTGATAATTAGTTTAGTTGATAACTTTGCGTGTGCAAATAGTTCTTTTCTGTGGGATTGAAATGATGAATACTGACTTTGTGTCAAGTTTCTACGAAAAAACTTTTAATCACGAAGGAAACTACATCACTAAACTCTGTTTTAGATAAAAGGTTAACACAAAAAACTTTTTGCATCGAACTTGTAATTTTCTTCTCCAAATAAAAAGAACAACTGTCATTCCTTGAGGGACAAACGAGACAAAAAAAAACAAAAAAAAAGCTAAAAACATAAAATATATTAAATACGTCAACGTGCTAAATTGCACAACCAGTGATAAAAATAAATCCCTAAAATTCTTCCAGATAAGGAAACGTTTACTTTCTCTCACACTCAAATATACCCCACCTTAACCCCACTTAACTTCAACATCAGCCACACCCTCATTTATCTATGTTCTGTAGTAATAACAACAACGAAGACAGCAACGACGACGACGGAAAAGCTCCCAAAATATACTCCAACACAATTTCATTTTGTTAAGCATCCCAGTCCCAGAGTAAAACTGGCACTCTGAGTCTGAATAACCACAGCTAATTATCCAAATTAAGCACGTGTCTCTTTAAAAGCACACAAAATAGTATAGTATGCCATAAGAATTGCTGTATTCTATTCATCCTGTTCCTGTTCGTCCTTGCGGCACAATAATTTCTCTCAATTATCTATGTGTTGTATCTTTCGTTGTTCACTCTCTGATGTTCGGATTCCTCGGATTCCTCGTCTTCTTCTGCTTACTTCTCTACTATGAATGGACCATAATAGTTTTTTTTTTTTTTTGAATTTGATTCTAAGGAATTTGGATCTCTGATAAGAGGATTCCAGCAGAAACTGCTCTCAGAAAATAGATGACGTCCATAGGATAAGTCGATAATGACAATCATCGTTCTATCTTACCTAACCACTCTTCCTGTGTGATGCCATCATCGTCATCGCACATCGCCATCCTGTACATGTATAGCAGATCTTCACATTCCAACATACTCACATCACATATACATATGTTGTTTAGGTACTCGCAAGAGTATCTACTTTTCTATCTGCATTCTACATCCTTTTGCTCAAATACCCTCATTATTTTGCATCCTTAAGCTAGAACATAGATTCTAATCGATTTGGATAAATTACCCAAATCAATCCAAATATAATCGGAATTCCTTCCCATAGAGGTTGTTTTTTTTTTTCTTTTTTTCATTGAGTTTTTGTCATGCATTCTTTGGTTTCCATTTGGGACGAACTCTGTCATCCTTATAAAAGGATTCCTAAGGAACATGGAATAGATTGATATATGTACTTTTACTTATACAAAAATCGTACATTTCTATAGGTACCATCTCAAGACGCATAGTCAAAGTAGAATTGAATGTTGAATTCTTCCTTGTCACGGTGGTGTATAAATTCAGATTGTTATTATAGCAAGAGGAACTAAAACATGTCATCCGAAACTAGAGAGAACCGGATTCGAGAGACAAACAGACAGACAGACAAGAGAGCCCCCCACACCACACATTATGATATGGAGAGAGAATATGGAGGAGACTCATGTGATAGGTGAAGGTTGCACCAATATGAATGTGAATATATGTGTGCTGGCATAGCTGATGGTAATGCTATGTACTGCTGATGCTGTTCCATGTCTCTTTAAAGATTCAATTTCATGTTCCACCTCCATTTGGGATTTCGAAGCAGAAACGAACGAACCAACGAACGTGTGTTATGTCGTTGACATGATAGTTTTTTTTTTTTTTTTTTTTTTTTTACCTATAAAGGATTTCTGTCATTTGCTTTTGCTGAATATATTTTCAGGGCTGTACTTGATTTATCATATCCTGTTTGTGATGTGTTGTAGCCTGATTAAAATTTTGATACTTTCTTACCATCTCGAAAAAAACCACTGCTACTGTCGCAAAACTTCTCCCTAAGAACGTTTTCGTTAACAAATTAATTGTGCAGTGCTAGAATCTTCAATCAACAAGCTTCTTCATTCAGCTCTATGCCATTGATACCCATCTCCAGTTACTCACGCAAAGTTTGTTGAAGCCCCCATTTACGTGCGGCTTCCTTAGTCACGCTATTCTTCTACTGTACCGTCTTTTCGTGACTAAATCGAAAACCTTCAGGAGCTTTGTTGTTCATGCGGAAGTAATCCAACAATCTCAGTCGTTCCATATTTACTCACTTGGCTAGGTTAGTGGTCTTGTATAGCCCGTACAGTTTGGTATTGTATTTTTTTAATTTATGGAAACTTGACCAAAAATCACCCGAAAGTTATGACTATCCCTGGTAACGTTCTGTCCAAGAACTCAGTGTTGGGTGCTTTTTTTCTGTCCTCATAAACTGTTAAACCTAAATGCTTGTTCTTCTTTGAAGTCAATCGCTGAACGATTTTAGTTGGCAAAATCTGCACATGTTCTTTCCGATTGTGCTTCTCGGTATAAAAGTCGGAGTTGTGATACTTAAAAAATCACAAGACAGCGCCTAAAACCTTTATTGACTCCAACTATATAGGTGCAATTTTTACAGACTCTGACAGAACAGCGGACTCTCTCCATAATCAAACGAACGGGCTTGACAGGGCTGTTAATGTAAAAGCTAGAACTGATCGTCTCTACATTCTGTAAATGCTGTCATACCCAGCCTTGAAGACAATAAGTTCTTTTCAAGATTTGCAGTAATGTGACTATCTAATCGATGATGGTGTACTTTCCTGAACTTACGGCGGGCGTTCAAATAATAAGGCACTTAGGAACTCTTAGTTAATGTTAATAAGACTAAAACCTCTAGAGCTGAAGAGTTTGTAGATCATACCAGGTCATCGCCTACTACTTTCAGTAATTCGGAAGAGGCGACAGGGATTGGCTCAGGTACAGGAGGTATAGAAATGATTTCTCTCCTTCCTGCCAGGTTGGAAGGACGGAATCAAGAGCGTCAAAGTGTATTGGCACTGCTGTATTGCTACTGCTGCTTCACAGAAACGAGTACAATTTCACTTCGATATTCCATTGTTAGTCGGTTCAGTTTGGGGGTCTGTGGCCTTGCGATCTTCTTTTTTCCAAAAAAAAAATTGCTCTTCAAAAATGAGCAATTTCACTTTTTATACAAGTTACTTGTAGTTTTGTGTTATAGGCTCCTGCTTAAACTTCACATTCCTACAATAGCGTTGCATATTCTATATCGCTTTTCTAATGTTGTGTTTTGTTGTACTTCGGAGAAGCCTGATCACCTGTTTTCTTCCGCTTGAAGAGCTTCCATCCGTACCTTGACTACGCCGAGGTAGGGGTCTGAGTCAATGCTTGCTCTTCCGAATGTTCAGTTGTTAAAGGTTGTGGCTTTCAGAAATAGTCAGTCATGACTGTTATTAAGATTTAATATCACACTGTGAGGCAAGATCAGAAGTTTACAGAAAATGGGAACGACTTGAGTGCAAATTTAACCAAGTTTAAACGTTTCTTTCTCTGCCAGTTGAACCAAACAATTTCTGATTTGGTTTTACTGGCTTAAATATGAATTTATGGTTTTGAACTTCAAATGATCTTTTTGGATTCATGTTATTGAATCTTACTCTTTTCTATGTTGTTGTAGCCTAGGGTAAGGGCTGCTAAATAAAAGCCTCCACTTCACCCAATAACTACGCCGACGCCGACGGTTCAGCAGAAAGCTAATGGTTCTACATTGACCTCTGTTGATGTTGTTGCAATTTTATCGTTGATTGGTTGGTAATGTTTTTTGAATTATTATTATTACTGTTAATGTTATCAAAAATACCACGTTGAATTTAAATAACTTGGAATATCTAATGTCATTATGTTAAAACACTGAAGATTCCAAACTGTTTGATAGTTGATGTAGGCTTTGTAAGGTTCCTTTTCATGGATATCTTAAAGGCATTTCTTCGGATACAGCCTTTTAGCACGAATTTTCTTTACGTACATAATCGGAAAGATCCTTTGATGTTCTAGAACACATTTGTTTAAAGGGTTAAAAGGGAGCTTATCTTTTTCTTTGACGTTCACTTTCTTCATCGTTATGATTAAGTAACGTTAGTTCTTCAACATTTTTTCAACAACCAAATTAAAATAAATTGTGATTCACTAATAAGACAAATCTAAAGCTGTTTCATGAGTGTTCTTATCTAAAACCATAATACCAAACTTCTAACACAAGTTTAAAAGACCACTTCCCGAAATGACTTATTCAATAACTTATCTACAGAAATTAGTAGGTATCAATTAATCAATTAATTCGTTTCGTTATCCTATTTCTTAAACTTAATGTACCTCCAATAGGAACCATTTTTAGTGTCCATCGCCATCTTTATTTTCTGCATTTACTTATTTTCGATAATGTTTCTGGCAATGCTGCCACTAACAAGTTACAAAAGGAAAAAAAATCCGTTGCATACATTTCGGATTGCTGGACATTACTTCTGCTTTTAATGAGTTTCAGTAATAGTTATTCTACCACCGAGCTTTTAAGGCTCCTTTCTACTGTATCCATCCCTGTACGCCATGTTCCCGTCATTCTTCAGGGACATAACCCCAACGAAGGTACTTTTATAATCCTGTTGAAAAGTTGCTCGTTAGAGGAGAGTATATTTTTTTTTTTTTAATTTTTTTTTTTTACTTTAGAAGCAAACCGTGCCATTTCTCAAGAGACACAAGGAAGATTTTTCAAGTTTTTCTTTTTTTTTTTTATTTAGCGATGTTGTGTCTTAGAACAAGTTGTCATCATAGCAACAAGGAGTTTGGTGAAAATACAACATACAACACAGTTTGTATCGCTGCTGTATAATAAGAGTATAAGGTGCTTGGGTTCGGGTCTGCCTAGAGATTTGTGTCACAATGTCTTCTTTGTGTTGGTTGTTGCTGTGACAAAACGTTACACATTCTTGTCGTTACTTTGTACCTAAATCCTTGGTAAAGGATAAAGTCAGTCAGAGGTCGTTAAGCCTAAAGGCACAAGGAGAAGAAGTTGAATGGGGCAACAAACTTGGGAATGCATTGACGCAGCAGTTAAGATAGCAAAACAAAACAAAAAAAATAAAAGATGGGGCCATGGGTCGGAATGAGAATGAGAATAGATCAAGGCACTCTGGCTGATGGTGCGGTGTAAAGTGCCACAGAGATTGAGTGTTTTTTTTTTTAAGAAAAAACTGCCTCACCAGCTATAGAAGAACCGAATATTATATAACAACAAACAAGTTGTTACAACTT
Source organism: Meliscaeva auricollis (assembly GCA_948107695.1). Lineage (NCBI taxonomy): Eukaryota > Metazoa > Arthropoda > Insecta > Diptera > Syrphidae > Meliscaeva > Meliscaeva auricollis. Next base: position 77,455,286 of record OX403617.1, read on the forward strand.
GATTTGGCTTATTGAAGGAAAGAACATGAAAAACTTTTGGCGCCCAACGCGAGGATAACGACATTGATGGAGGACTTTATTGTTGAAAATTATACAACTTTTTTTTTCTGAGTTTTCCTATGCAATGAATGTGAATTGTTTTACAGACAGTTCTAGAATGTTCGTTGTTGCATAAAGAACAGAGTTAGTGGGGCCTACAACATTATACATCGAAAAGTGGAGAAAAAAAAAAAAACAATAAATGTAATTACTTTGTGTGGATGTGAAAATGTGAATATGTGGGTTTGTGTTGTGTAAAAATGACTGAAAGTTAACTTTTCCGAGGATACACAATATGTGTATGTCTCTATTGTTCCATATCGCATTCAGGCATTCAACAGAGAATGACAAATGTGAGAGTCTATATGCAAGGAGTTATCTCTTTTGCTAGAAAATAGATGGCGTTGATTGTGGAAATACTCACATATGCATATGAACATATATGGTTTTGGCTTTTGCAAGTTTCTCAAGTTGGCGCTTTTATCTTGTTATCTATTGTTGTTTTGAAGATTTATGTGTAGATATATATGCGAATGTAAGCACGAAGTTATGTGAAGTAGTTTTTGGCTTTGTTTTGTATATAAATGAATGAATTTCTGTGTGTGTTATTGAAATAACTTTTGTAGTTTTCTATAATAGAAAGAAGGATTCTGTTGTGGAATTAACTATCTTCTAGTTTATTACGAATAATTCAAGCATTTCAAATAGAATGTTAATAAAATTTGATGTAAATTTGAGAATTTGAATTAATTATCAAAAATTTATTTATGTTTGTTTTACTCTTCACAATTAGTTTTTTACGTACATAATTGTGGAAATTATATTTTTAGCTAATATTGCTTGGGGGAAAAATAAATACCTTGTTTTTTCTTCGTCTTTCAAACTGAATTTCTTCATGTAAAATTTAACTATTTATTAGAAATTAGGTTAAAACTGTTCATTCATTTTTAGGAACCATGCGCTTAAGGATTTTTATTATTGAGTTTGTTTGTTAAAAAACATAAGCATGATGGTTGAGCTACAAAGTGTTTTTTTTTTTTTTTTAGAAAAAAATGGATCATCTTTAAGTAAAGTTTGTATATTGTTTTAGCTGTCGTTAAGTTAACTATATGATAAAAATAAATTCATATTATGGGTATTCATGCAACAGTGTATAAAAACTCTTGGTAAACGTGGTCAAATGTTGTAAACGAACTTTCATTTACATACAAATTTTGTCATATTTTCAACACTTATAAGATAAAGTTTACTGAAAGTTTACCCGGTTCAAAGTGTAGAAATAAGCTAATAAAATATTTTAACTATTAAACGCTAGGTACTGACTTGTATGTCTTTTATTTGATCCTTATAGCAAAGCTCGTTAAAGAATTGAAAAAGATAAGGTACTTTAAAAATTATATTATCGAAGTGGTTCACTGTGGCGTATGTGGAACATTTGTTGAAAAAAATAATACGAAAATTACGATTCTTATTAATTAGAAAAACCATTTGTTATTGATTAAGATCAAAGTTCTTATAAAGCGTATGTCTTTATTACTAGCCAATACTTAAAATAATGACTCACGGATGAGTTTTGATAAAAAAAATGTATTTTCAAAAGGTTGAATTGGGAAATAGATTTTTTGAATAATTTTTAGTATTAATAGGAACTTTTTAGTCAAATTAAATGCAAGAATTTAATATTTTTTTCGAAAAACAACAAACAATAAATTTTTTATTTTATTCAAATTAATTTGTTCAACATTAAACGGTATTTATCTGATCCGAAGATGTGATGGATCAGATGGGCGTTAAATTATATGGAAAAATCTTAATGCTAAGGTGAACACGAATAAATTGACCTCAACTGTGAAACATGGAAGTTTTCGTATGCTGAAAATCTCATAGAATGTGCCAACCTAAATATTTTCAAAGCTTATTTGAATCATATTGCAAGATTGGGTCTAAACCACAATTTTTGATTCAAATAAGGCAATGACACCAACCCCACTATGGGTTTAGTGAAGGAATGGTTTCATTGCAATGAGCCAAACCAGCTAAATCATCCTGCGCAGTCACTAGACTTGAAACCCACCATGAACTTTTAGGACCATATGGTCATAAATTTTGAAGTACATGTTTTATTTAACTTTTTTCGGAAATAAAATGCGCAAGTTTTTGTTTTTCTCGCTTAGTTTTAAGTATTTCTTTCATTCATATTAATTTTATCGCAATATAAAGTAGCACTTTAATAATATTGCCTCAAACAGTAAGAAGTTGGATCTGTACTTAGACTTTTTGGATTTAGTGTCTGTTGGACATAAACGTCTAAGTTCTGTTTCAGCAAATGACTATAGAAATAGATGGTTTTGGAGCAGAAAACGAAGTTTGTCTTTTGATTTCTGTTTGAAAAAATATGTCTTTCACACCGATCCATAATCTAGATTTCATGCAAAAAGTACCTACAAAATTTTAACGAAATCTACTCCAAACGTTTTTGGTTTTCAAAATTTTGTTTGTAATTTAGATTATGGCGAAATCTCCTACAAAATCGACTTGATTTTGATAGCGGAGACACATTTATAACACATTGATCTCAATTGCAATCACAACCGCGCTGAATAGCTTGAAAGTTGATAGCTCAATAGGAGAGTTGATAAATCTGATGTTGAGCAGCAGAATTATTAACTCAACACTAGGAGATTTTTCTGACAGAAGATCTGTCAGCAGAGGCACACCACAGGGTGGAGTCTTATCCCCACTTCTATGGAACATCGTAGTTAACGAACTATTAGTTAACCTGGAAGAGGAAGGGTTCAAAGTGATTGCATACGCTGATGACGTTGCCATTGCCGTATCAGGGAAGCATCTCCAAATCATTATAGACTTAATGCAAACCGCTCTCAACAAGCTACTCAAATGGACAAACAAATGTGGACTAGGTGTAAGCCCCCACAAAACCGAAATTGTCCTCTTCACTAGAAAATACAAAATTCCAAAGGTAGACCCTCCAACAATTAATGGTATTCCACTGAACTTCTCAGACCAAGCCAAATATTTAGGCCTAATCTTAGACAAAAAGTTAAGCTGGAAGCCTAATATACAAGAAAGAGTAAGAAAAGCCACTGTGGCACTTTTCTCTTGCAAAAAAGCAATTGGGAACAAATGGGGCTTATCCCCACACAGTACCCATTGGCTATACACAGCGGTCGTGAGACCGATTATCACTTACGGGGTAGCAGTTTGGTGGACTGCTTTGGACAAAGCAACATATCTAGACAAAATCAGCAAGGTACAACGATCAGCGTGCATGTGTATCAGCGGAGCACTCCGCTCGACACCTTCCTTAATCTAACACCCCTCGATATATACAGCAAACAAGTGGCCGCGAGTACAGCCATTCGTCTCAAATCTATATCCCAATGGTCTAACAATACGTTCGGCCACAGTAACATTTTGAATACATTCAAATCATTACCAATATTCTCCGACTACACCACCCCACAGCTGGTTTTTGGCAAAAACTTCCAAATCACCATCCCACCAAGATCTACCTGGGATGACGATGAATTCTTGAATGATGAAGCAATTCATTTCTATACGAATGGTTCAAAAAACGAAAATGGGGTGGGTGGCGGAGTGTATTCTGAAAGACTTAATCTAAATCTCTGCTTCCGTATTCCTGATTATTGTAGCGTGTTCCAAGCGGAAATCCTGGCTATCAATGAGGTACTATCCTGGCTCAAAGAAAACGTAATATCCACGTTGAATATTCGTATCTTCTCAGATAGTCAAGCAGCCCTCAAATCGCTCGGTTCAGCTGCCACAAACTCTGTAACTGCCCGAAACTGTCGTTCGTCTCTCTTAGAGATGGCAGAACAGTTCAACATTCACCTTTTCTGGGTGCCGGGACACAGAGACATTCCAGGTAACTGCATAGCCGACGAACTAGCCAGAAAAGGAACCGTAAGTCCAATTTTACCTAACAAGGTGAATGTTGGAATACCTATCGCTACATGTAAACTTATGCTAAAACAGTATGCTATTACGATGACAAACAACAGATGGACCAATATCTCTACTTGTATAAAGACCAAACAGATCTGGCCAGTACTAGATCCGAAGCGATCTAAGTGCTTGTTGTCTCTAAGCAGACTGCATATTAGCTCCACAATAGGTATCATCACTGGACACTGCATGATAGGTATACACGCCAGAAGACTAGGGGTCTTCTCTAACGATTTCTGCAGAAGTTGCATGGACGAGGAGGAGGAGGAAACAATCCAACACCTTCTCTGTTCATGCCCCGCTCTATCCCAACGACGCACTTAGGTGAATATTTCTTTGAAGATATAAGCGACTTCACTAAGACTGACATTCACAGTCTCCATCGGTTTATTAAAAGCTCCAACTGGTTTAATTAAAGGAACTTCCTTTACTTTTTTATGTGGTATCACAATGGGCCTATTATTGGCCTAGGTGTGTCAGTAGTTTTCCTGACAGCCACCTTAACCTAACCTAACCTCGGTTTAAACGGTTAAAAGAGATTTTGTAAGCTTATTCCGAGATCTGGTTGGTGTGGAAAGGCTATTAAAAAAAAAGAAAATTAATTTTAGAATTGTTATACGCAAAAGTCGGGACTCTTTTCGAAAATCAATGATATCAGGAAATAAACATTTTACTAGGGCTAGTAATTTGCCTGATTATGAGCAAATTCAATTCTTATAATAAAAGAACTTGTCGGGTCACTGCTATGCTGTTTATTAACCGGAGGGAACGTGGCATTTAAATGGCCCACCAAAGTAAAATGGCCCCCTAGTTAGAAATCGTAGAATCATTTACTAAAATTTGTATTCCTACAACTATTCCATTTTTTTCGGTGTTAAAAGTTTAATAAAAATATCTTAAACGGGCAAAATGATACCTTTAGGACCAGGGTAAAATGGTAAAGAAGGCCATTTTATACTTGCCCTTACATTTTTAGTTTTTTTACAGGGAAAATGTTTGAAAATATGAACAGTTTACTGACAGGCAGTCCTGGAAGGCGCACTTATTATCAAAAGCTCTAAATGCCGTCCAAAACTGAAATAAAACATTTTGAATTTCAAAAACCACCCTAACCAATAAAAATAAAATTTAAAATGGCTGACAGATGGATTTGAGGAAATTTAAGACCACCGTTTATAAGCAAATGAACAAAGGAACTTGTGCATCAGTATTTTGAAACAAAAACACACTTAAAATGCCAGTATGCCATTTTACTCGAGCATTTTTGAGCAGTGGAATTGGAAGACGTTTTGAAAATTTAAAACTATCAATACTTTTTAGACCTTTTAAAACTTTTAAAGTAAAAAACTATAAACGTTATTGATGAATATAAAATTTTAAGTGAAATGTCATTTTTTTTCCCATCAAAAAAAAAATCAATGATGTCTTTTAAAACTTCCTATAGTTTCCCTGTCTGATATTTTCTTCGACGGACTAGGTTTATATGTATTTATATGTATGTACGTACAATGTACATTGTACCTGGAAACTCGTACTTTTAAGTATGTCCTCACAAATTCTTCAAATGAAACGGTAGCATTTAAGATTTATTGGTGAAAATATTTCTCAATCACCTAAAGTGCTTGGGAGATTAATACGTTTACCCTCAGTAAGCTTATACTGAACTGACCACTTGCACTGGATCGACTTCAACAATTTCCTATATAAACTTGTGATGTTCATTTTCACATATCGAATGAGGAACGAACATAATGTAGCTTTCCCAGTTTTATTGGCATGTATTAAACTTAGCCAAAACAGAAAAAGAGACCGTCTGCATGTTTCTAATCAAACGCTTTGGTAAAAGTTTATCAATTACATTAAATTTATTACAGTTTTATAACCTGACACAACATGTGTAGGTAGAATACATTATACCTTATAAGTTCTAAGAAACCTATAATATATAGGCTCAACGTGTCTATAGATGTCAATCAAACTAATCCAAAAATGTCTGCAGTAAATATTCTGTATTTACCTTCATAATGAGAAAAAGGAAAACATGAAATACCTTCATCATAAGTAATTTCAAACAAAACCGCTTGGGTCTCCTGAGAAAGGACGAACTTTAATTACATCACATTATTAACTGACAACATTTCTGAAGCCACGAGCGACCACCGATCATTATTGTTTGAGAGCTTATAGTATGGATGGAACCACAACCCAACCATCAGTCCATGCGTTAAGTAAGTCGTCTCTTTCAGATTTTCTGATGTAAATTAAAATGAACCCAGTACGGTGCTTTTTCCATTTTGCCTTCTTCATTTATCATGAATGTAAATGTATAAGAAGAATGTACGCCAACAGTTTTAGTTTAATTTAGTACTCCTCCATGTCGTTCCACTTAAACGTCAAATCTATCATATCAACACGCCACCACACCGTTACAATGAAAAAGGCTCTTCCACACGTCCGCCCATTTGCCGTCACGCTACCGTACTTCCTTGTGCATGCTCCATTATGTCGAAGCACTTAAATATCATTTTCTCCACAATGAAAAATAAAGCATTGACATTAAATTATAACTCAAATACTAACAAAACACCAGCAGAAACATTACTAAAAAAAAAAAAGAAGAGAATCCAAACGTAACAAAATCACAAGCCAGCTCAAGAAGAAAGAGGAACGGTCCATGTATTTCTTTAGACTCCTTCTTCTACTAAACTCGGTGAAATACAATATACAATACAATGCCTCAGGGAAGAAGCTACATGAAATGGTTTCTGGATGCTTAACGTGCACTGTAGAACAAAAACAAAAGGTTCTCAATTTCGTCCTTCGTCGTCGTCATCACAGAATGATGTCTTCTCCAAACGGAACTTGTATTTGTACTCGTATGCATGTATGTATAGACAAAACTGTGCGGGCCTTGTCTTGTGCCCTTTTGTGTGACCATTCTTTTGGAAGCTGGAAAGAGTCCTCACCCTCAAAATTCTTAAGCCTTCTATCCCCCTCCGTCCGTGGCACTCCCCGCTGCTGCTATTCTCGATGCCTGTGGTGTTGTATAGAAGAATCTTCTCTGCCTGTTGGCCATTAATAATGCAACACAATTAACTTTAATTACACGTTTATACTGGAGTCATGTTACATCGTCGAAACATCCTTTTTACTGCTTCTTCTATCCCTTACGGTGTAATACGGTATACGGAACCGGGAGGGATGTAAGTATAAAGTAGTCATAGTTGGAGTCGGAGCTTGGAGCTTGTAGCTCTCGGAGATAAAAAAAAAAAACAACAGAAGAAGAAAAAGAACCCATAAAGACGAAGAAGACAAGCAGGCGTTTTGTGATGTGTTCACTGGTTTGGAAGGATAGTGATATCCATGCCATGGTTTGTTAAAGTGGCACAATGTACTTCTTGCACATTGAATGGTCGACTGGGCAATGCCATTTGTACGGATTTGCACTCAGATGAATGTGCAAAATATATAAGGTATCTTCATTTCTATAGAAATCTATATTCATATACATCTTTCTTCATACAGTAAACGTTGTCGTCGTCGTCGTTGGTCGATAATAATTAAAGGATGGCCTAACAAAACAAAACGGCATACCTACACCGTATACCTATACATGTGTAGTATATAACTGAGAGAATAACTGAGTTGCAAGTTTTCTAATGCAAGTTTTCCCAGAAATTAGGTCGAAAACTAAAGAAAATTTTCGGTATATTTATTGTCCTTGCCTTGGGTCTTGGTGTCGGATGATGGTCCTGGTGAATTGTCACTTAAGTTTCGATTTAAAAGTTTCGTTACCGACAGGTATACAATATATATTCCTGTTCTTCTATATATAGGCAAAAATGAAAATAGAATTTTCAAGAGTATAATTAAGTTGCCAGGAAAAACCAAGTTAAAATCACTCGATACAAAAGCTATTGTATATTTAATGAAAACTAAGTCCTGTTCGATGAAAATGTATAGAAAATTTATTAAAATTTTAAGGCCTTTCTCATTTTTAATGGAAATCGTAATGAAAAGAAAACAATAATGCTTGTGTATGATTTGGACCCCAAAAAATAAATCACAGTGGTCACTTGGACGAACGAATTTACAATGCCGAGACAATTACCCGGGAAACTGAATTACAGAAATCCAGTTTACCTGCGTAATCTAAAGTTTGTTTAATTTTTAAATATACTAAGTTGGAAACGAATCCTATTTAATTGAGAATCACTGCATATGATAACCAGAAAAAATGTTTGTAAGTCTTATAGCAGAGAATTCCATGAAACTTTCTGCAAGAAAAAATTGAGATTTGACAAATGGAAGATATGTACCTTACCATTGTGTAGGAAAACCACCTAAATCATGATGTTCGAAGGGGTTCATGGCAACATGGCAATTCATACCAATTACTACTTTTGTAATTTCCGAGGTTGTTTTGTGTTTCCTTTATGGTTTAAATAACTTAATTTAAACGTGATACCACCCACATAAATTTTTTGAATTATTCAAGTCCTCTTGGCAACAGATTCATCATATGATTTTGATTAAACTTAGTATGGTTCACAGTAAGGGTTTAATCTTAAGTTAAGCTGAATCTTTTACTGAGTTAAAATTGTTGATTTGACTCGTCCAATCTCCCAATGAATTAGCTTCTCGATAAGTTTTTTTTATAAATCGATGTATGAGATCTTTTAGGGTGCTAGGATACTTTTCTAATACGGCAGCAGCAATATTCGGATAATAACTTTGATACTCTCTCAGAGATCTCAACAACTTTTTTGCTTCAACAAGTTTTTAAGAAGGGGAGATAAGATACCGTTTTGCAACGTTCCAAAACTTCTTTTGGAGTGAATTTACATGATTAATTGATATAATCAAGCTCATGACCTTAATGTTTAAAAACAAAAACATATTTTTTCCCTCAAAAAGTGACATATTGGCAGGGTTGTAAGAATATCAAAAAAAATTAAAAAACGATAAAATTCGATTTTCAAATGACTAAAACAGTTCCTTAAATGATTTTAACCTCAAAACGAAGTACGCAATTTGATTTTTTCTATAATGATACATTTTTATAAATAAAATTTTGAAAATCGTTAGAGCCGTTTTTTTTTTAAATATTTTTTCTATATTTTGCAAGGACTTTTATACAAAAAAAAAATGGTACGCCATTTGTAAGATATTAATTACCAACATCTAAGAACTAAATTTAAAAAAAAAAATGTTAAGTAGTTTTCAAAAACAAAAATTTTCAAAAAAAAAAAAAAAAAAAATTTTATCAAAAAAAAAAATAATTTTCGAATTTTTTTTACTAAATATTATTACGGCAGCTTAAAAGCTTTCATGTAAAAAAATGGGTGAAATTGATTGAGTCATGAAGGAGCAAATCAGAATTAAGAAAAACGGTTCTATATGGCAGGTACCATTAATAACGGTTTTTGAAAAAAAAAATGGTTTTCATTAAAAGATAGACCTTTTCCAAAAAAATTACCATGATTTTTTAATTAAAATCTTAGGAATCGTGTTTGAGAAAAATAAATTTTTCTAAAACCGGTATATGACAGGCTGGATGCATTCATTTTTTTATGCCCTCAAATGTCGTGTTCCATTTTGCCACTAAGAGTATACTCTTTTTTAACATTTTTAGTTTTTTTTTGTTTGAAAATAAAAAGATTAAGATATTTCACTAGTTCACTAAGATGAAGTAGTTCATTGAATTTTTTCGTTTGCGGTCTACACAAGACTAATACGGAGCATAACGGTAAATAAAACTCAAAAATAAGTATATAAGTAATTACAGAGGGTATCCTATAAGTAGCCATAGGGGGTATCAGTGGTCAAATTAAAAATACAAAAAAATTACGGTTTTTTTTAACTGTTTGAAAATAGTTTTTCCACCTTAGGACTTGATATAAAAATAACGGACCAGTCCACTAAAATTAATAACAAAAAAACTAGAATAAATAAATATAGACGAGTGAGACGTAGTGGGCCATGAATTTTATAGAGTATATTAAAAGAGGCATTGACCTCATTGACGTGAGCTTGCGGTCTTATCAAGAAAAAAATTGATGACTAAAAATTGATTAAATTAAATGATGTGAATTATAAACAACCAATGAAAAAAATAATAAATGTTCATCACTGAAAAAGAAACCTTTTACATCAATTTAAGGGCACCACTCGTTTATGACGTTTTTAGCAATTTTTTTTAAGATTTTTCTAGTAAAAATTTAAATTTTCGAAATACGAAGGAATATTAGTATCAAACACTTGTTATTTACATGACAGAAGCATTTCTGGGGTTCATAGGATTTTATTGAATGTGAGTAAGAAAAAAATGCTTTTATTGCTTCTAACGGGGATCGAACCCGAGATGACAGACTCTCAGTTCGAGTACCTTACCAAAACGGGTGAAATAACTTGCTTCCTGGCGTAAAGTTTTTTTGCTTATAAAGTCAATCTACAAACTCTAGCCTACAGCAAATATAATTATGCAAACAAACCTGTATCGGAAGCACTTGTTAAATTTTTTTTGTTCTAATCACTTTTAAGCTCGAAAAACATCAACGCAAAATATACAAAAACCTGATTAAGTTCGTTTGACCACTGGATTCGTAAAGAATATAGTTTAAGCCTTCATTTAAGTGACACTTAAATTATTACATATGGTATAAAAAAATTGCTGTACTTTGCAAATACTTGTTCAGAGCAAATAGATCTTCTTAAAAAATTGCATTATCACACAAAATCACATAAAAGAAAAGACTTAAATATTCAAAAATATTCCATTTTCTTGAAATAATCACAGCAAAATAACAAATTATAAATAATTCCTTTTGAGTTAGAAACTTTTCTAACGTCAATCAAAAGAAGACTTACAAAGTTTTCTCAAAGAATATAGAGAACGCAATCAACCTTTCCCGACCTCTGTTTTATTTGTTGGTTTCTCAAAAACTAAAAGTTTTAACTTAAAATTAATTCAAGCGTACCACAATTTTCTTGGTTTTTTTTTTTTTTTTTTTATTCTTGTTAGGCATCACTAATAAAAGAAAATTAATTTTAAAACAATAAATTAGTACTGAAGCACACACCAAAAGTTTCTTTGGTATAGTTTTAGACTCTAGAGTTGTCCACACACAAAAAGAAAAAGTAGCCATCTTTTAGTTACTGCTGTTATTTTGCTCTTCCTTCTTCTGTTAAGAGTGTGTGTTTTTAAGACTTGAAGTGAAGTAAAAACAGTTGAGAATGAGGAAACTTGAAAGAACATTAAACCCTCATCATTGGGCAGTTCCTTGGGCTGTGAGTTGGTTGGATTTTTGAGCCGAAAGGGATGATGAGGAAGTTTCAGGTATACATATTCTCACACTATTATATGTATATGTACCAACTCGAGTGTATTTTGTGTATATGAATTCCACCCTAAAGACCCTACTTCATCATTTTCATCACATTCCACTTAATGTTTTGAACCGAAAATTATTTCAAAGTTTTTGTTTAATTTCTTTTTGCTTTCTCTGTCTTTCATTTTATTTTATGTACAATTCCTCGTATCTTGCCATATCACACCAACTACACCTAGGATCTAGCCTAAGAACTATGCCACAACAAGAACAAGAGTTGTTGGGCTTGAGCTGAAGTAGGGACGAGACCATCAAGGAAAAAGGACTTGCGGAGACTTGAGAACTTAACAGCTATAAAAATGAGAACAACAAAAAAAAAACGAAAACAAATAAACTTGATATTATATACATCATGTAGTTTTAGGCATCCTTGAAGGCCGCAGCTGCTGCTGCTGCTGTTGTGAGCAGAGCTTTTTTTTTGGAAAACTCAACTTTTCGGTATAGTTTCTTCTTCCAGAGAACGGTCTACATTTTATTTTTCTTATTTTTTTTTTCACTCGTCAGAATAGTTTCCTGGGTCTTTTCTTCAAGTTTTTTTTCCCGAGCAGTTTCTAGGTTTTGTGTTGGATCCCTTTTTTTTCTGAGGTGTTGTTGTGTAATTTTGCACCCACTCTACCACACTGGGCTCTCTGGTAGTGTTTAATTAGTAGTTTAGCACGTAAAAGTTATGTTGCGTCGTCATGATGTACGAAAGCACCACCATCACCGCACCAACCACCCTGAATCCTTTATAAAAGACGAATGGTATTTGGTTCGTGCCGTCTCTAAAGGCTCTTTAAGTTGTGAGCTTGAATGGACTTCTTCAAAAAGTTGGTCATTTCAACAGAACAAACAGAGGACGAAATAAACACAAAAAGATTAAAAAAAAAAAATAGTTAACGTACATTTTAACCAACAACAGAGAACGCAGGCGGTCCTTTTGATAAAGCACGTACCTTTGTGGTTTTTTTTTTGTTGCTTTTGTATGCCCGCCAGTTTTACGACTCAGTTGATCCATTTGAATTTCCAGTCTTTTGTGCTGTTTGTATGCGGTTTATTGTAAAATACAGATGATGATGGTGTGCAAAGGTAATTCGTTTTTTTTAATCCTGAATTTTGTAGTCAAAGGCGCGTTAAAAGTCTGTGTTTTAATTTGAGTTGTTTAATGTTGATTTTTATTTGTGAAGCAAAAATCGGATTATTCAGGTGAATGAAAATGAAAAACGTGCAAGTTTTTAAGGTCATTTAATAGCAACTGTAGAACTATAGCTTTTAAAGTTAAAGTTTAAAGTCCGTATTAAGAATTTCTGTTTTATAAGCTTTGTTAAGATGTCCCACCATTTAATCCTAGATAATTAATTACATAACCTTTCCCTTTACGATTTTTCTTCTTCATACTGGTTAATATAATATTGTCCAAGAATATTTGATAACTTAAATGCTGTTCTTGTCTTTTCTTTTTATCTGATCAGCCGATTTGCAAGATATGTTTCAGTATAAAAAAAGGTTGCGTATACGCCACAGTGATCGTTTATATAAAAAATTACACAAATTAGAACAAACAAAAATCTATCGCTGTTCAGGGTTCGAAAGAAAAACGAATTTAATACAAAATTCCGACATTACGATGATTAGTAGGTACAGGTATTTGGTTCTACGAAAAGAGGTTACCTGAAAAGTTGCCCAGGAGTTTTGAATATTAGTGGTTTTATAGATTTCCACAGACTCTTTAGGAAATGAAACTTTGCCACCATAATTTATTTCCGCTCGCACCACCATATTGGAAAAATGGCCCCAAAAACCCTTTAAATCTCATCTTACAACTCATTTTACGATAAAAATATGCAAGGAAGAACTAAACTACAAAAAATTAAGTAGAAAAAGCCTACTTTACAATGCATCACTTTACAGATGAGGCAGTTGTTTTAGGTGGCGTCTGTGACGGCATTGTTTTTTAGTTGTGGTTTTTGTGGCAAAACGGAATTTACGACAGAAGTCCGCAAACTTTTTTAAATCCCTCATTTGACTTATGGTCCTTATTCGGTTGAATCTCCCCTCGAAACGAATTGGTTTCATTCGAATTTTAAATTCTTCCCTAGAAACACTTGATTACGAAGCGAATAAGGACCGAACCGAATGAAACCGAGTTATTGTGAAATAGAATACCAAATACAGATTGGAAATTTTTTATACCAGATCAGTACCTACAGTTTTCGATATAATATAGTAGGCTTCTAAATAGAAGATTTCTAAGAACCGGTTGCTTTATGAACTTACTGATTTATTATTGAATCAAAATGACAGTAACAATTAATGCGAGTCAACGCCCAAGAAACTTTGGCGAACGATCGTGTATAACAGCTAACACAATGGATAATCCCTGCTACCAAACGATCTAGTACTGTTTAAGAAATATGTAACTGCTAGTTTCACTACTACAGTAAAATGCTCCTCTTTAAAGCAACGTCTTTTCCATATAATTAAAAATAACATGTACTCACAAAATACTTCCAATAACTGGAGGATACAATTCAACGAAGGACTACAATATCAAAAAAAAAGAACAAAGGACCTGAACAAAACAGCGACCAATGACTGAGGCACTAGACCGGAAAAAAAACGGACTACCGACACGGCTCAAATTGTTGTATTGACGGACGTTTTACTGACACAGGTGATCAAAGCTTGTTCCCACAAATTAATGAAATTTTTAGAAGTCAGCATTAGAAGTTTTGGTGTATTGAAGATTGACACAGAGACATCTATCTTCCGCAGGATGCAATTGACACTTATGCTACACTAAAATTTTCTTTTGAAAATGGATAAGGACAACTTCAATTCGGCGAGTATTTGGTCAATAAATATTCTACCAAGTAAGAAATTAGGTATTTGAAAGTGGGTTGATCCAAGCCAACAATATCCTACCAGTTACTCAGTTCGGTTTTAAGGAGTGGCATGAAACAATATATACCGCATACAAACACCTTTCTAATGTTCATTCGAGAACGTATGACTTGGAGAGCGTTTTCGAAACCAATAAAGTAGTTTTCTGCTGATAGCCCATAACAGTAGAAAAGCGTAGGAACCAGTGATGAAGTGAAGTATTAAGTATTTGCTACAAATCACGAACAGTTCTTGCTATCATTACAGTATTTTTGCCTCAATTATTGATCATGTAAAAATTTGGTTCACCGTATCGTATACATATGAGCTTTGAAGAGTTTTCAGGGCTGTTTAACTTATCTAGTTTTGTGGCTTCATAACATCGTTAACTAACTCTCTCAACCTGATATCTTCATTACAGCCCAAATTGTACGACGAATTTTTATTTTAGTTTGATACTTTTGGTCCTGATCTTGACAAAAGTTTTCATACTGTTCAGAATTTCATTTGTAATCTTATCAGCAATCCACTCTAATTAGCCCCCATGAAAACTAGTATTCTTTAAATCGCAGTGCCACAACGGCACCATGCAACTTTAGCTTATATTTAGCTATTGGCCAATATATCATTATAAATTAATTCAACATTTCCTTAAAAGCTTAAAGGATCAACAATGATAAAATATCATTAAGGCTTCTCTTATCATCAACTCATTCTCTATCCCAAAAATTTTAACACATTCACTTCATTTAACTCTTTGTCCAAATGTTACACAACAGCAGTGCCAGGCCGCGAACATCTCAATCTGATTGTTCTTCCAAAAACAATACTCGTACTACATGCTACTAGCCAATATTGTATTATACAAAAGTGTATATGGATAGAGAGGCAGCGGCTCTGGTATTCAATTTACAACCACAATCACCTGCGGTTTGTGAAAGCGCCAAAATAGAATTCCAATCGAAATTGCTGCAGCATGTGCGTGTACCAACCGGAAACCGTTTACAACGCCATAAAATGCTGCGAACAATACCATTACCCCATTTCCTAAATAAACTACAAGAGTCCTTTGCCAAATAAAGGATCGAAATGGTCGAAATGGATGTATTGTATATACGTACGCGGTTTCATTTGATGTTTTATGTAAAAATGCGTCCTTGTTGTTTTTTTTTTTTTTGTTCTGTTCACAAAACGTGCATTTTACTCGGTGGAACGAATTAATTAACCCATTTGCAATTAGCAAAAGAGAAGTATTATTGAAGCAGAGAGAGGGATAGACTCTCTCTCTTTGTGGCTAAACAACAAAAGAATTAATACTCCTTCTTTGGTTCACAAAAGGACAATAGAAAAATGATGATGATAGTGGCAGTGGAAGTTGCTCTAAGTAAGCTGCATGTTTCAGTTAATTCAATTGTTTCTTTCTGTGCTTTTTGGGTGGAAAAGTGGGTTGCCTCATCGCCCTCGACCATTGTATACCTATACTCGCTTGAGTACCTTTTTATTTGTACGGTGGTGTTCCGGTGATGAAGTCCTTCAAATTCAATTCCATTCAATTGAGTGTAGCAATCGATAGAAAAAATGAAAATACACTACCACAGCGCTGCTGGAAGATTTCCCACACACAATCAGGACTTAGAAAATAATTTTCATCCTTGGGTGGGGATGATGATGATGACAGAAGAAAAGAAGGGCAGAGTGGAGAAGAGCGAACAGGCTAAGGCTGGTCAGGCCAGTCGGAAGGAATATGATTTGAAAACTCTGAGCGGATTATCCCAGGTATCCTATTCAACAAATAATCCCTCAATGAGTTTACTGGTATACTAGAGTAACCCCCAATGGAGGTCTTCATCGTCGTTGTCGTCGTTGGACTGGTATGTCCTTGTGCCTTGTACGTGTACATTTGGAATAACGAATAATCCTCCACACGTTGACACTGGGTATTTTGGACTTTGTCTTTTTCTAGCTAGCGTATAGGTATAGAAGCAAACTTGCCATCAGGTATCGTTTGGTCCCTGTATACTCGTATAGTAACTGTATAGTGGTCGCATTTGAAGTCCTTTGCTAACAAATGAAATTCTCTAGCTCAGTTCGGTCCAATTTGTATTCAGGACAGAGGCTTCTAATTGAATTACATAGACGACACGAAAGCAAAATATAGAAAAGAAGATGAAGAAGGAATAGGTAAAAAGATGGCAACAGGAAAGCACAGAGGACTGAATGTTCCTGATGTGTGGGTTGGGTAGGTTAGGTATATATTTATTTATGTATCTTCTGGGCTATACTGAAGGAGAGTATTTTGCCATCTTGAGAATGGAAAAAGGAAATCCACTTTATAAATGGCTTTTGTGAAATCGTATACAGGATCTCGTCTTCGTCTTCTTCTTCTTCTTCTTCATCATCTTGTTCTTGTTCTTCTGCCCATTCTATTTTATAGGTCTTGAGCCGCCTGAACACAATGAATGGATGTTGATGTTGACTTTTCCCAAGGATATGGCTCTCTGAATTAGATGAAGAAGTAGCTATAAGGAGAGGCTTTGTGTTGTTTGAGTGTATATGTGTATGTGTGAATTGGGACCGTAAAATATCCGACGATAGGTCATTAGCACACATTTGTAACATATGAGGACATTTTCATTTCAATTCCATAGCACTTTCATCTCATTCTCTCTCTCACTTTCTCAATCTATTCATTTTTGTATATGGTATTGGTATGCCTCCCTCTGTCTCTCTCTCTCTCTCTCTCTCTAGAGCCCGATGACAACAATCATGGATTTTTGTTGCGGCACTGCAAAACAAATGTGATCGTTTATAAAGATTGAAAGAGGATAGGCAATGAATGAGTCCAGGAGGGTTCCAAGATGAATAAGACTAATGGTCTCATCTCATTTTGGGGAAAATAGAAACGAAAATATGTGGAGTTTCTTTTTGTAAGATACAGATATTTATTTTGAGTGAGATAAAATATAATTTGTTAGAGTAATCAGTTAACACTGAGGCTCTGTTGATAAGGTTTAAATTTGAAGGAAATTGATGTTCAATGGTCGTAGTGACTGAAATTTATGTGGCGAAGATAAGAACATACACTTTGAATGGTAAATAATGGGCTTAAATTGTAAGATTCTTTGAAGGTTTTACAACTTTTTTTTGTAGAAAAAAGCTAAAATATCAATTACTTTTTATTAAAATTAATCATTCATAGAAATTTTTATTGAGTATTTGATATTGAAGATGTTTTCAAAATACGAAGTAGATAAGTAATGGTTGTCGGATGTCGGATGAAGAAAATCAAATTACTCTATCATTTTTGTTTGCAGTACTGACTCTGTGACAGCCTGTTTATTGATTTAACATTAAAAAAAAAAATCTAAAACGAAGCCAGATAATGAAATATATCATCATATGACTAAGCTATGGATCCTTTATGTAGTTTAACACACTTTCACTAGCAAGTGGATCCCCATATGACATTAAAATCTAAATCTTTTTGAAGTTACGCTGCAAAATAATACTGATGATCTTAACGTTTCAACCTGATCTGTACACTATAAGATCATCTCCGTGAAATAAAATAATAAATAATGTCTGAAAACAAAAATGAAACAACTTCCATATTGGTGAAATAAGTCCCCAAATCTAAAGATGAATAAACCCAAAAATTCGACTGGGTTGCACGTACTTGCTTCTTGCTATACTTTTTATATGGTTAGGTTAGGTTAGGTTAAAGTGGCTGTCATTAAAGCAATCTGACACACTCAGACCAATAGAGGTCCATTGTGATACCACAAACTATAGGGAACAATACCATATGGAGCTTCTAATGAATACCATATGGAGCTTCGTCTAAACAGCTCCTGCAGAAATCATTTGATAGTACACCGAGCCGTGCCGCGTGTCTACCTATAAAACAGTGTCCCGTTATGACACCTATTACTTAGCTGATTTGAGATCTACTGATGTACTATCTAAATACACTCCACATTTTCACTTTTCGATCCATCCGTATAGAAATGTATTGATTCATTTTTTAACAAGACCCCTTCCTCCCAAGCTGACCTTGTGGGAATGGTGACTTCAAAGTTCAAGGGAATTAGCAACAAATTCAGGAACACGGCAACATATTAGCCACAAATTTCATCATACTTAAATTTTCGAATTTCTGTTATGGCGGTGCTAACTTCCCGAACCTAAAAAAAAAGAATTGAATAGATCACCCAATTAGATTTAAACTCCCATTTCAGGATCGATGTCTGCTCATGTTGGTACGTTAGTTACTCCACAAAGTATTCGGTCAGCAGGTTACATCTGTGTTGCCAGTCTTTTTGCAATAAGTACAATGAATGGTTCGCTACGCGGGTAACATCAACATAAAATAAGCCGAATGAAATAAGTCCTCAATGAATTAAATTCCCATACAAAATTTGAAAAGTTATTTCATTTTTGTTTTGGTGGTTTATTCAACGGAGCCGGTAAGCAATTTACTGAATAAAACTGCCCTTCAGATCGGTGCGCTGGTGTAAATGGTAAATAGAATCGGCATGTTAACAGTTCCCTGCTGACGAAGAGCGGTGGCCAAAATATAAAATTTTAGTCAACAGTCTCTTAGAGCATTTTGGTTATATATTGCAGACCAAAGCGGAGGTAGTGTAAGTCACGTTTAGGCATGTTTTGTATTCGTTTTAATAAAAATTATAATGTTGAGTAAGTCACACATGACATTGCCTATAGATTGTGACCTGTTAATATGTGTTTCTATGGTCAGTATAGCTATCATAATATAGGCTTTTTTAACAGTGTCAAAACCTTTGGTAAATTCGTTATACCAGATAAGAAATCTTCGCAAACACACTCTTGTGTCGAGGTTTTCACAAAATCAGACAAATGATGCAATAAAAGGGAAAAATACAAACAAAAATAAACAAATGGTAATAACTCGACCACAACAAATCTTCGCAAACACACTCGTGTATCGACGTTTTCAAATAATCAGACAAAGGATGCAATAAAAAAAAAAAAACAAACCACAACGCCATCTATCGAGTCTTAATTAACTTAATTTTTTTGTAAATTGCTGAACTCAGAAAACTATAAAATGATTAAAAAATCTCGACTTTGTGACAAATTAAAATATACAAATGATTAAAATTTCCTAAATACTTAAACAAATTCTAATTATTTTTGTTTATTAACTTCATTTCAGAAACTCTTTAAAAACATATTTTCCTGTCACATACAAACTTCAGGTAAGTCCAGTAAGTAAGTCAAAGTCAATATAAAATCATCTTTAATATAATTTCTACTAACAATTGAAATCTAATTTCCACAATCATTTCCTCGTAAATGAAAAATCTCCCTCTCGCACAATGCTGCAAAGAATGCTTGCATAAAACTTCTCATCATTATACACTTAACTTGGTCGTATATAATATGTAGCTCGTAGTCCGAACCTCTGAACATTTTCAATAACATCTAAATGAAATTCGTATTTTCTCTCTCGTTGCAAAGGAGATGTTAGAACTAAGGACATTTTATTACAAAGGAATCCCACAGGAATGGCATTGAATCGCAGTTTTTCTTTTTTTTTTATATTATTTTTCATCTTCTTCTTTGGAAAAACCCACATTTTATGTGAAACCTCAAAAATATTTTCTCTGTATAAATTGAAATTGGAAAAGAATCATGACGACACCAAATCGTTTGGTACATAAATGTTTTACTATTCCTTTTCTTTTTTTTCTGTGTGATTTCCTGTGCATCCCCACAGAGATATTCGACGAGAATAATCGCATATTTTTGTGTCTAAGTTTCCATCTTTTCTCGTGCTCGCTTATGTCCTGGCATACAATTTCCTCCTTTTTTTTCTTTAATAATAAAGTTAGTCATACAGATTCTTTCATGTTGCCAGGAGTAAGAGTAAGACTCTACGGTGCTAAAGGTACATGTGTTTATGGGCTAGGATACCAAAAACACTTCAGGACCAAGGAAAACTTTTATTTTAATCAAAGGTGGTGATGGATCCACCACGAGTTTCAAAAAAAAAAAAAGTAAAACTTTTTCTATCCCTGATGTCCTGGTGGTTGAGGTCTGATATTCTTCAGGGAATATTGTTTTGGGTCTTGGTCATGATGGTTTTCTTCTTCGAATCGTTTTCAACCCCAAACATTACTTTCGAAAGGACTTTTTCTTGTTGATTTTTTTTTTCTTTTGATTTTATTTTATTTGGCTTTTTGTGGTATCCTTTTGGAACCACATTTTCGACCCCAAGGCTGAGGTTTTGGATTGAAATTCTGCTGTATCCAATTTTCATAACTTTTTCTTCATTTCATAGAGGAGGAGAATTGCTGCAGAGTGGGTGCATTCAGGCAGTTATATTTTGTTCTGTTATTCTTCTTTCAATTTGATGAATTTCAAAAGTTTATTGGGCTTCTTCAAATCATTCTACTATAAATGGCTGGCCAAAAGTACTTCAGAAAGGTATGATGGGGCTTGCGGTGGGTGGTGTGGTTTGGTGTCTGTATACACGGTTCGATAGAGAAAAGGAGCAAAACGCTTTGCGGCAATCCTTCGATAAAATTTTGTTAACATAAGATAGACTGGAAGATTTTTTTTTTCTATGAATCATGCTTTAACTTTTTAAAAGTCTAGACGGGATGTCGTACTAAGTATATTTATACAGTTATACACATATAGGTGTGACTGTATCCATCTTTTTGAAAATCGAGGCAGAATTCCGATAGTAGTGAAGACGGAACTTTTATCTACTCTTCATTCGCTTCAGTGAAGGAAGTTTCTTTTCTGCGAGAAGGAAATTGAAAATGAAATATATTCGTGATACGTGTTTCGTTTACAAAATGTAAGTAAGTAAGTTCATCTAGATGAAACATGTTTCAAGCAGAGATAAAAATGTGAAATTGATCTGTAAAGACTTATAAGTGATTCATTCGTATAAAAGTGTCATTTCGGTTTGAGATGGTTGGGTCAATGACATTTTGAATTTAAACAGAAAATCAGGAAGGTTCAATCTTAGATTATAATATGGTATTTTATGAAAAAGCTTTATTGAAAAGCAAGAACAAAGATTATTTTGATTTCTGGCTGAAGAAAGACCTATAACACGATTTTAAGTGTTGCCATTGTACTTTTATAATATTTTTTTTATATTTTAATTCAAATCTTGAGAAAAACACGCAAGTTCAGCATCTATCGGTGATTGTCTGAAAAAATAAAATTAAAAATAAACTGGCACTCGAATTTCGAGTACTGGGTCGGCTAATTATTATAAATAGCTTCAATAGTAGCAGTAGATTTTTTAATTAGCTTACCATCTTTGAAAGATTTGGAGTATGAGGTCGTGACGATAGATAGAGGTTCTGTCAGAATCAATCGTTGTTCGTCAAAACCATTCGTTGTTCGAAATCTTTCAGTGCAGAACCGTTGGCAATTACTGAAGCATACAGAATATTTAAACAAAATGAATATCAGAACCAAAACGTTCCAGCTAAAGGAGCCATAAACTTCGCTGCTAATCATTATATTCTATGTCACTGGCAAAAAAATACTACCAAGCTCTTAAGTTCAGGTCATTACAGTCTGCAGGAAATTTGCCCTCTCCTTACCTTAAGAAAAACACAGCTTTTCAAACGTTCCGCAAAATACTTAACACTACCAGAATTTAATAAAAGCTTTATTTGTTTATATTTTCCTCAGAGAAATCTCAGATCACATCGGTGTGTGTTTCGATTTTGTTTGCAATGGGAATAAAATTATAACTTGAAGCATCTTTTCCCTCAATAATGTTTTCACATGATTTAATTCAAGTACATAATGGCTTTAACTATCGAAAATAAGTTCCTTTTCAGAATTTAGTAATGTAAATCCAATAACAAAAACATACATAATGTAGATATAAACATACCAAAGCCCTTCTAATTGCTTAATGGAAGTCCTTTCAACACTCCTTCGATGATTAATTTGGTTTGTTGGATCAAGTCATTTTCATTTAACCCTCTCCTTACACAATTACTATTTTCTATATGTATGAGCCTATAGTTAAATTACTTCCGAAATCATTTCAAATCCACTTTGGCTAAAAATCGATTATATTTCACTACGTGTCACTCATCCGTCAAAAGAGTCTATATACACTTTAGAGACTCTTCCTTGTCGTTGGTTTCTCATCTTCAATAACAACACTAGATCTCAAAAGCGATTTCCCTAAAAGCATTTCAAAACATGTCTGTAGCTATTTGTAAGCTATTTGTTGCTGCGTGCTTTAGCTATGTCTTCCTTACTCACATATACATACTCCTCTATATCTATAGTACCTATATATCGTCCTCAATTTTATACAAAAACCCTAGCACTTCAAGTTTTGATCTAACAAAACAACATAGTCATATAGTCGTCGTGTATAAATATACAGAAAGAGAGCTCTACAACTTACTGTGTGTTATCTTTGACATTATTTTACCCTTCAAGTCCTGCGAGTCCTTTTCTTTTTGACAAAATGTATACAAATACAATATGCGCTGTCATCATCCGATGATGAAGGAAGGAGGATGTGAAGAAGGATATTTTATGGATTTTACCCAAGCAAGCCATTCATCTGCGAAAATAATGTTTCATCCTTGACCACCAGGAGGGAGGGAAGTGGGTGGGGTAGGAAAAAATAAGAGGGAATTCAATCCATATCGATGATGATCCTTGAATATAACAATAAAGCCAAACGCTTTCAGCTTCCAGTGCTTATTTTTTTTTTATTATTATTTTTAGCTTTTTTTTCGAAATATTGCCTCAGATACGTATAAAGTACTTATACATTGTAGGAGCGTAGGTGATGGCCAACAAGGATACTCTAGTTGGCTGCATCTATAAACATTGGAGGCAAGTGTTTGGCTGAGTAGGTAGAGACAGGGAACTATGTTGTTGCTTCATTTTTACATCTTTTTGCCGTGTGCGGTATATACGTATCCTGGACCTGATGGTTGGTTGGTAAATTGTGTAACAATGTAACATCAAATAATAGCGATGCTGTGGTGCGGTATGGTGTGGTATGTGTGGTAGAACGAATATGGTAGGTATAGAAATGTATAGCAGTTGCTCTTGAACAATTTTTATGAAAGAGATCGATTTCGTGGCAGAATACTAGATATGTATATGCATCAACAATCGATTGCTCATAGCATGGGACTTGTCGTCCTTGTCCAGTACCCTCGACCGAAGATGTTTATTGCAAACGATTTATTTGTTGATATATTCCTTATTTTTTTTTTATATTATATTTGTTCTTTTTGTAATGGATTTTCTCATATTTTAATATCATAGTCAGTTCAGTGGGTCGAATAAATTTCCATATGTATGGAAAGAGTGGAGTACCACAATGGTGAGTTATGACACCCCATTCGGTTACAAGTTTTTATGCAGTTTTGTGACAAAAATTTATGTACAGTGAACAAAAAAAGACGACGAATTTTTAAATAATAGTGTGTTGGCCTACTCTAGAAAGTACATTTGTAAATTTTTGTAGGTTTCTTTTTATGAAATTGAGCTCTAGATCACGAATTGCTATTTGTCATGAAATATCAAGGGAAAACCAAGTGAAGTAAGTTTGGGGAAGTTTAAGAAACGTTCTCAGTAGGTATATGGGAGAAGCGCGAACTGGTATCAAAAAGGTTTTACACTGTGGGAAGAAAGCAATAAGAATTTAGTCCAAAGTCCCTAATGCTAATACCATGTACGTCGGTACATACTTACTTTCTTGAGATGACGCTTATAAATTATAACCTAGGATGGATAACGTGCCTTAGCCAACGAAGTTCTCTAACACCCCTGCCAACACCCCAGTTGATTAGGGTCGTTCACTAAAACCACTTGATAAACAAAGTCTTTTAACTAAGGCGAAATTATTGCCCATCGTGACGTTTTTGTTCCAGTAGCCGGTGTTAAAAAGGCCAATCCAAAGAATCCGTCGCGTCCGTTCAGATCGGCTATACTTTTTCCGTCGGATCCATTTGTATGGGTTGCTTCTCATAAGAACGTGTGCAGATATTTTATCGACCTGTCAGTTAGAAATGTCGACGTAACGCATGTGACGGATTCTATGGGTTCGCACCTTAAGTCTCTCTTCTCGATGAAAGCATATACTTTGTTTTCGTCTCTTGTTTTCAGCTTGAATCTTTCCCCCGATAATGTGAAGGTCATCAGCATAGGTAAAAAGAGTTTAAGGTTGAACAAAATTTTGAAAATTGTGTCTCTGATGTTGAGTTCTGAGTTTCGCACAAGTGCTTCAAGCAATATGTTAAAGAGATGCGCATCACCCTCCATTAAATCTTTGTTGACGCAGCAGCGAAATTCCTCCATTGTCATCTCGCACAAGCGGACAAGTTTGACAGAGATGTATCATGGCTTTGCACAACCCGTCCTAAGAGATAGTGTGCATTGATTTGGTGTTCTTGAGTTCTTTTTTCCAGGATATAACAGAGTTGATGGGTTTTTTGAGAGATTGAGGTGGACGCGGTAGGCAAAAGTTCTCTTATTTCGTTTTCGATTGGATATACAGAAAGTCCGGAAGCATCCAGAAGTCTTCTGAAACTATTTTATTGTGTCATATCTGTCATTTTTGCACCAATAAAACAGCTTCAGAAGACTTCTGCATGCTTCCAGACTCTTCTGGATTTCCAAACGAGAACGATATAAGTCTTTGATGTTGACCCCTTGGAACGTTTGGATATTGCAAATAATAGCTGCTATCATTTTATATGTATATGGTTTAAAAAATCCGATATCGCTATAGCTTTCCAGACTTTTTTTAATAGCTCTGTTCTGCTTTCGTTTCTTAATTTGAAATTTTAATATACTTAAAAATAAAAAATAAATTTAAAAATAAAACAAAGCTTCTTTCAATTCTATGAAAAATTGCATCAGGTATGCCAGTGCCAGTGGAATGGATGGAAAATGCTAAAAAAACAAATACCTAAAGTTATACACATCCCAGAGTAGATTTTCCATTTTAATGAAAGCTGAAAAACTAGTTTTTGACAATAGAACAAACGATGATTCAACAAAAACCTTTTATTGAAACTTATTTCCAAAACTCTCTACCAAAGTAGTTGTAGTTCGTTGGAAAGAAACAAAAAGTTTAAAGAAGGTCCTTATTATAGGACCAAGTTAAAATGAATCAACTTTATTATAACTTTCTGTTGAAGATACACTTTTTTTCTTTGAACATAATTTTAACCCAAGTGTCTAGTAAAACTATCATGCAAAAACAAAAAAAGAAATTACATACTAAATGCATCATAATCACACGAAACCTCATTTCTCTTCTTTGTATCATGCCTAAGTTGGGTATAGTGTCCTTTTTGAATGAATAATTGCATTTTCCTCCGTCATTCTCTCGGTTAATAGCCTTTGGTAAAAAGTTCATTCTACCTTACGCATATAGCTTTCTTGTGGCTTGTGGCCAAGCAAAAGTTTAGATTTTTTTTTTTTGTGTTTTGTCACTGTCCTTTTCTCGTGGCTGTTTTGCATTGTCCTTTCCTACACTTGAAACACTACTTTACTTTTATGTATGGTGAACCATATATAACTACTGTGCAGAAAGTGAGACATAGTATTTTCGTACCTACTATACCTTCTATAGTGTGTTTTGTTGCTTCACTTACATTCCTTAATTATTATACACTTTCCCTCGAGCAATAAAAGTGAGGAAATTCTAAAGACAACGAACTTAAAAATAAAATAAAGTAGGTTGGTACAAAAAAAAATAAGAAAAATTACTTGAGGCCCGCAAGGTACACTAGAGATTTAAGGAAATAAAATAAATTTGCGTTCTAACCAGATTACTTATGGAGGCAACGAGGACGATGACTTTCACAAGAGCATCCAATATAATGGACCGAAAGTAATCTGCAGGTGGTATATGTACTTTCGTTGTCGTCGTTGTTGTTGTCGGAGAGTTTCCCACTTACCCTCGCCATATGATGCCCTCTAGGGGTATTGTGTTTGTATATGAGTCAGTCTATATAAGAATAGGATTTGAGGTAGATGATCTTAAGTATACTTTTAATGGTGAGAAGTTTTTATTTTTTTTTTTGTTACCTCTTAAAGGTGGTTTTTAATTTGCAGGATATTAACAGCATCTAGCTGGAGGCAAATGTGTTTACTTTTTATGGAAATTGATAGACTTTATCATTTTATGAGAACGAGATTGCTTGATAGTTCATTTTGAAGCACATTGAATAGTACATATGAGAAAAAAAATGAGTCGTTTATTTTAAAAGAAAAATTTAATTTCCGGCTCTGTTAACAATTTTAAGATTTTAATCAAATGAATCGTTATAAAGTGGAAATGGTATAAATCACATTTGACATAATTTTCATAAGAAATGAATTTAAGTAAAACAAAAACAACAATAAATGATTTCTTGATAAGAGTAAACGAGGAGAAAACATGTTTTGTAAATTCGACTTTCCTTAAAGAAAAGTTCAGCCAAAAAATTAATAGAATTAGCAAAATTTGAATCCATAAATTACGTACCTACTAGCAAAATTTTGGAAAACAGAAAAATAAAAAGCTGTATTTTGAAAAGCTGAGTTTTGAAGCCAGAATTTTGACCAGCTTTCTTGTTCGAGAAAAATAGCAGGAAATTGAATAAAATAGAATAAAATTAAAAAAAAAAACTTAATCAGTAATAAATTAAACTTAAAATTTAATATACAAAATAAACATTTTTCTTTTTCGAAAAGGATAAATTTTGCTCATATTTCTGAATAAGTTATATATTTTAAGGTTGGCAACGGGCCAACATTTAAAAGCTATCGGTCCACAAGTTGAATATAGCTGCTCTAAGGTGACGAAAAGTTCTAGCCCTTTCAACGTGCTTGGTATCAAATGAAAGGTGGAGTCAAGCTTGTTACATTTCTAAAATATTTGTTACATCGTTCTTTAATTTCATCAAAAAATATAGAGTTCTTAAAAAATTTGTTATAAGAATGGTTGCCACTTTGGTTATTCGTGACTAAATTTGGTCATTTTTGTTTCACGTGGTCGCTTGGTCATTTATTATTACATTTGGTCTTTTTTCATAAGATATGAAAAAAAAAATACATTATGACTAATGTAGGACCACTGAATGTACACCTCTGAACGCATTCATTTCCTCCGTTATACAATTTATTGGCAGATAACTGGTTAACTTAAAATTGTATGTTTAAGCAGATCTCTAACGTTGATTTTATGACGATACTTTGCACCATATTGATTTTACGAACTCGAGATAACAATCAGGCATGATATTACGATTACCTATAGAAAAGCGACAACAATGTATCTCGCAATTCGGTCGGTCTGTATTTTATATTTCAAACTAGGTACTAAAGCGAATTTCTTTAAAATTGGTAAGGTGCTTTCCTAGATGAGAAATTGACGAACATCTTACTGATATAGGAAAATGTATTTTCTCGAAAATGGCTCTAACGATTTTGATTAAAATTTTTGTATGTACCTACTACAGAAAGAAAAATAGTAATTTTTAAATAAAAAAAATAAAAACAAAATTTATTATCGTTTAATAACGGTACCTTCCATAGAAACGATTTTTCTTAGTTCGTTGAAAGGGCGTCAATAAATATCGATCGGTTTCTGTCACACCAAAGTGTTCAAGTAGTTTTATTATAATTTCATAAAAAAGTTTTCAAAAAAATAAATTTGTTTGTTTCGCTATAAAACAAACAATGACGTACAGAAAACTGAAATATAAAAAATTTAAATTATTTTTGTCACTTTTATTTGTGTTTGGTCATTTTAATTCAGACTTTTGGTCACAAACTTTATTTTCATGTGTTGGCAACGGTGATTATAACCAAAACATTCGTATGTCAACTAATAATAATTATTATGTCCTTAGACCAAGTAATACTACAGATTCTAGGGTGAAAAAGTTGTAGATTTTCGTACATTATAATTAATGGAACTAAATCCAATATGATACAATTAACCAAACAAAAGAAAAAGTCTTCTTACTACTGTTAATAATAATTTGTATTATGTCAAAATCTAATGTAATTGATCATTTTGGTGCTATTAAATAATTTTCCAAGCATATTCTTTTATAAACATTTTGTCGATTCCTTTTGCATAGTTAGTGTTGTTGGTATGTTAGCCTTAGCGGCTAACAGAATAAATCAACTTGCCCAAGTAAATACACAACCGTCAAGCATTTCCATGATATATTATACGACTTGTGTCATTCACAGTGAGTTTATTTTTAAACTTTAGTGTTTACTTCCACCACATTGATCCACGTTTCTCCTTTTCCAAGTATTGAACATAAATTTTGCACTTTCAATCAACCCAATAAGTTCGACTTGTTGTTGTGTGTTGCTAGAGCTTCAGTATTATTGCTGTTGCATCATCCAACATAATAAACTAACCGATCGATGCAATGGTGTCCATGTTACGTGTTAGTTGTGTTAACATAGTGTCCAACATTTTTTTTACTACGTATTTTCTTTTTTTATTTTAACATAAAATAAAAAAAAATCTACTTCAATATTTATGGCATCCAAAATGCATCTCATTTGTGTCAACAACTTGTTTATATTATATAGGTCTTCGTGCGATGTTAAAAGCAGCATGGGTTCAATGATGTTTTTTAATTATTAGCTTTTGTTAAAATACAAACCTTACCAACCTACATTAAATTGTCTGATGATTTTATGTTATATGGCTACGAGTAAAAGCAATGACAATGTTCTTTATCGCTATTTGATTTAATTTGAATATTGATTTTGATGCAATATATATGTACCTATCCATACTCACAACAATAAAAACAATTAAGGAGTGGAAAGGCAATCCTATATTGTTTATAGAATAATAGGGAAATTGTTTTGGTTTTGTTTACTTTAAAGTCGTATTATATGGATTAATATTGTGCATTTTGATTATGTCTATGAGGGCTGAATTTAAATTAATTTTAAATCCAGACGAGTGCAATCGAGTGGACAACATGATTATTAAATTATGTTTAACAATTATTATTATTTTTTTTTTTTTTTGTTTGTGAGATAGATTTAAAGCAGAGTTATTGATCTGAAATAAAAATAGTAATTTAATTAAAATTATTAGAAAAACATAAAAGAAATTTCGACAAAAACAATTTTACTTTACAAATTTCCTCCGAAACTCACAACAAGCGCAAATTAGTGTAACCCCCTTGTATAATATAATAAAAGTTCTGTGGCTAATATGGGGGTCTAAAATATGTATATATTTTATCGCAGATAGTGCAAAGAGTAATTTAATTAAATTTATCAAGCTGAAATAATAGCCATTGCCAATATGTATATATGCAAATATTTGAACATTAAATTAGATAAGCCGTGTGTTCATCCATGTATTAAAATGTTCTTTGTTAGCTAAAATTCCGAACAAACTCAGCTGTGAATTTAAAATCTTTTCCCTCTTATTATTTCATCTTTTTTTTCTTGTTAAAACAAATTGACGAAGCGAGAGTTTAACAGTGGTGTATCTTTTTCTACTTCAATAATTTGCCTGAATGCAGACAAATTCATGTTTTAGAACTAACTTATTAATATTTGTAAAGTATTTACACTTCATGTGTGTCTACACATTTCTATCTCTCTAAAATGGCCTAATGTTACATTGCGACCGTATCCTTTGGAATACCAATATAATATTTCCATCAGACTGTAGGTTAACCTCACCCTACTAACAACAAAAAAAAAATTGTTTCAATTTTTTTTTTCATATATGATTTTATCAGATAGAGACAGATATGTACATTGTTCATACGAGTATCTTTCTGGAAATGGGAAAACGGAACTACGGGTTTATCTTTTTCTTTTTTTTTGAACAACTACCAAACCTAACAGATTTTTTTTATTTAGGACATAAAATAAAATAGAAAATTGTTGATACCTCTTTGCGACAGGAAATATAAATGCAGGTAAACCTATTTGATGAATTTTTTTGGGGAAATATAATGGAATAGATTTACACTTAGCAGGTATATTTGTTTATTGTATTTGCATATTTTATTTGATGAATTATTGAGATACCCTATGTTTTGGTGTTGTGTTTCATTTTAAAAATTGATATTTTGCGAACGGAATACTATTTAAGTGTAATTCTGGCCAGTTGAAAGTTGATTTTTTTAGGCATAAAGTAGAGCTTAACAATACGAAATGGACATCACTTCACAACAAAAATCACTCCTTCGGGAATGAGGTCTTTTCTGCTTCTTGGACTTGGGCTTTAAGACTTTTTGGTCTGTATAGTCACAGTATATTTGCTCTAAATTCATCAAACATTACAAACTCTTAATAAGTAAATCCCTGAACATTGACACTACAGCTTGTCTTTAATACGATGATAACCGGACCATAGATCGTATGTAGACGTAGAGGTACTTCCTTTAGAATACGTCAAGAAAACTCACATCCGCCTAAGAGATAGTTCATACATGATGCATCATTCACCTGGACTGGATGTCAGCGTCGTCACTTTGGTACTTTGGTGTCTGAAAAAATAGTAAGTACGTCCCGCAGGGTAGTCATTTAGGACCAATTTTATTTCAATGAATAAATGCTGATGACGTTAAGCTCTTACTTTTGCAAGAATGCTTATTAATATTGAAAAAATGGTGCAGTAAAAAAGTCTTCATTTAAATTTTGGAAAGTGTGAAACCATGAGTTTAATACGTACAAAAATTTCGTTTACTTATTTATTTCTTTTAAATTAAGTTTCAGAGTTGTTTGAATTATGAGTTATTCATAATCATTAAAAGATCATTTGAATAACATAGTTATTGAATGCTTGCATCCTCAAGGCTATGGTGCAAGTCTTACTCCTAGTATTGACTAACGTTTTCATGATCCCGATATTATGGTAAGGCCCCACGGAATATTAAACGATATATGCAGGTATTATCTAAATGCTCATCTTTATATCATCAGACATAATATTTCCTAGATTTTTTTTCAAATGAGCCAAATGTTTCTTTCCATGATTCTGTATTCCATCCATTCCTGGTATTAAATGTCCCCATTTACTTGCGATATAGGTACTATATATCAAGTTATACATTGGCACAAAAAAAAAAAGTTGAAGTAACACTCCAACATGACATTACGATGATAGAGAATGAGAAAAAAGTGGGTCCGACAATTCTGTCTGTCCTTCCGTCTGTCTGTCTGTCTGTATGTATTAGAAGACACAGCCTAAACGGATGGGTCGATTTACTTCAAACTTGGTATGTGGCGTTATTTTGGAGACTATCCCCAGACATTTCTTGAGTTATTTTTTTTTTTTTTTTTTTTTTACCAAAATCCTTATTATTTTTTTAGAAAAAACTCAATTTTCTCAAAAATGGTTCCTAGGATTTTGATTTAAAAAATCATGCTCATGTTTTTGGATTCTTTATATGAAAATCATTTTTTTTCAAAAACCGGTATAAACAGTACCTGTAAATTCTGATTTACTCCTTCATGACTCAATCAATTTCAACCATTTTTTTTCATGAAAGCTTTTCTGTTGCCTTAATAATGTTTAGTAATAAAAATTTCGAACATAATTTTTTGAATTTAAAAAAAAAATTGAATCTTTTTATTTTTGAAAAATCGTTTTTTCGAAAACTCCTAAATATTTTTTTTTCAAAATTTAGTTTTTAGATATATTTTTAGATATATTTTTTTATTAAAGTCCTTGCATAATTTTATATAGAAAAAATAGTTTTTTTTTTTTAAATGGCTTTAACGATTTTCAAAATCTTTTTTCTAAAAATGTATGATTGTAGAAGAAATCAAATTGCATACTTCGTTTTGAGGTTAAATTCATTTAAAAAGCTGTTTTAGTCATTTGAAAATCGAAGTTTATCCTTTTTTAATTTTTTTTCTAAAACTGCATTTCAAATTTTTAATTAAAAGAGCTTAGCAAATATAGTAACTTTATCTGTAAGAGCAAGTACGTGCGATATCCAGTCGTACAGTTTATTAAAATTTTCATCTGAATCACTTTATTTGATTTCCTGAAATAGTGACAAATATTAAAATTACCAACAGAAGTTCAAAAATACAATCAAAAGAATAAACGGGGCAGTGTTGGAAACATTTTAAATTCTGATAATTGATGCAAACTTACCCAAAAAAAACTACTAAAGCAGATATTTCTTCTTAATTCATTAAGAATTAAGTTACGAATAATACAACCGTTAAATAAGAAACCCCTTGACACCAAACCCGGAAGAAAACCCCTTAAATTTAAGCCACGCTTTTGTTTTTTTTTTTTTTTTTTTGTTCAGCATTTTTTAGTGCAAGCTTTTAATGATGATGTTGGAAAGAAGAAACCTTTATCATTATTCTCACTTCCCTATTTTTTTTTTTTAACTTTATCAATAAGAAAATAAAATATTTCCCTGTTTTCTTCCAAGTTTTCGCAACGAGTCCACCATTGTTTGTTTATCTTTGTCATAAAAATCCCCAGCTAAAATATCTTTTTGAAAATCCTTTGTCTACTGTTACACCTGGAAGATAGTTCTTCTGGAAACTTTTTTATCCTTCAAACAAAAAAGTGCCCTTAACCAAAAACGTTAACAAAAAAAAATTTAATAGAGACCAGGATTTCAACACAATAGTGTGCATCCCCCGCAAACACAGTTAGAGCATAAAAGAAAAAAAAATAATCAAATAAAAACTTTTAACTCAGTTATATATATATTCTCTCATCCTCTTTTCATTTCCTTAACATTATCTGTCATTTGCAGCTGGAACAGGATTCACATTTTAATTACACGAAAAATTGTGTCTCTAGTTTTTTTTTTTTTTTTTTCTTAACTGTCCTCCTACCACACCACCTCCGTGTCCTTATTCTTAAATAAAAATTCAATTGCAAATATCCAAGGACATTTCTGTTCTGTAGCTTTTTGTGTGCGTTAAAAAAAAAAAAAAAAACTTTGTTCATTCTTTTGTTGATTCTTTTCTATGTACTTTTTCCTTTGCAGATAGTTTTACACCCAATTTAACTGTAACTTTTTTTCCAACAGCACCCGCCTACCACCGATATCTTATTCTTTTAAATGCTTCTCGATGTTCATTGAATTTTAATTAAAAACTTTGAAATAATTCATTTTGCTAGAGGAAGAAGGAAAAGAGAGAGAGAAAGATGAAGTGCTTCTTCAAGTAAAGTTCTACAACAATAATTTCTACAATGGCATATCCTATTTGGAGGAGCTTGTTTGGTACATTTTCTGAATTTTTGCCCGTGTCGGTTCGGTACTCGGTACCAGTGTAGTCATTCTCATGCTTTTGAATGCAGAAACTAAATGGAGCCCAAATTAATGTGGCTTTGGGATGTAATTTACATTGTAAATGCTCCAAGTGACTATGATTTAGTAATGCGGTAAAATATGATATAGCAATGATGACGATGGTGTAGAACTGAAGGTCTTTTGGGGAAAACGTATGTTAATTATAAACTCGCACACACCTACGCACTGAAAACTTTTTTTTTTATTAAAGGCTATACTTACAACTTACTATAGGTACTCATTGCGAAATTTGTATGAATCTACGGGGTAGTTGATGAGGATGTGGTGTTCTGTACATCATTTATTCATCCTCTTTTGTTCGTATTAATTATTATTTGTTTTAATAACTTAATGTTGTTTTAATTATAATCAACCACAAAAATTAATGTGATGACGTGAAAACAACTCGCTGCGGTGCGGTGGTGGTAGTGTGATGGTTTGATGGTTACGCCACTGCTAATCTGACATGGAAATGCGTATACAAGATAATGAGTATTTTTATATCCTGGGTCAGGTACAATATTGTGGAACATTTAAATAGCTGAGTAAAATTAGATTAAATGGCTCAGGCAAGTTAAGTCAGTTAATATTTTTTTTTTATTTTAATTTTAATCGTAAATGAGTCAATTAATTAAAAAAAAAAAATCTGGTAAATATTTAAATTAATTAAGAAATTTATGAAACAATCAAATTTAAATTTAACGAAAGCTATAGATTATAATGCAGCAGGTCCTTCATTTATTCAATATGTTTGCTGTATAGTTTTGTGTTTTAATACATTTTAATTAGGTTAATCTATTTCACAGTATAAGTTATTTAAATTAAATTTCAAGAGCATGGACTGCACAATAGCATCAAAGCTCAAAAATTGAATTCAGTTGGTCAAAAACGACATCTTCAATATTTATTTCTACTTTAGGTGCCCCAAACGTCTTCCTTTAAGGTGAATTTTATATTTTCAGTTGAATATGGAAGTTGAGGATCCTCAAAGGATAAAAGATTCCAACTGATTGCTAATCAAAGATCAGATTGGACGATATTGAACTTTTTACAGTTGAAGGTGTTGCAGTATGAAAATTATCTTCAATAACTTATCTTATTTCGAGAATGCCTTTGTTATAAGTAATTCAATTCAAATTTCATAAATGTTCTATTACTTTTGGTTTTTCAAAACCCTTCACAAGAGTTTACTTTGGCACAAAAATTAGAATTTGTCGACAAATGATATTGCTTTCATGAACAAGTGGAACTGTTCCAGGTTGTTCTAGTTTGCTGTCTAATGACGTTGTATAGAACAGTTTAGAACAGGAGTTTCTGTACTTACTTTTGACTCAAAACAGATCAGAACAGATTCGTCAGAACTGTCAAATGTGTTTGTTGTTGTTTTCTGTTCTGACGTTTCTCTCGAAACTGTTCTGATCTGTCCTGTTCTGTGATCTAACTATTTCCTCGTTGAACACAGCTATTCTCTATAATCTTAATGTCATGTTTGACTGATAATATAGAGACAAAGATATTTTTTCGAATCCTTAACTTTCCCTGTAGTACCTGGAATATCCCAAGTTAAAAGTGAGAAAAGGGTAAAAATGATTATAGAACCTATCAGTGAAAACTTTCTGATAAAATATAAATTTAATTTATGGTATTTACATACAAGAACAACAGACAAGTTGCAATGGTAAATCGTCAGTTAAATAGAAAATCTGCTACTTAACTTAGTCCACTTTTGGACAAAATTTAATTTTTTTTTTTGTAATCTGCTTAAAAAATTCTGCGAATTCTTTAAAGGACTTCATCGATTTATAGCAAAATCAACATTTGAAATTCGTTAGAATTCAAAAACATATCAAAATGACATGACACACAATGCATGTCAACCATCACAAATCACATTTGATTGTACATCATGATTGTTAAACATTCAGAGCATTCCCTTTGCATACCAAATTAAATTTCCGTATGAAGTTATACTATTGTTTAATGTGGGAACTTATGGTAGTGTCAAAAGTATTATTTAAACCAGATTGACACTTCAAATAATTAACATAAATAAGAATCTTGTTTTAACAATAGATTTCATTTAATATACTATACACTTTTTTAAAATAAAATAGAAAAAATAAATAAATTGCTGAATGTGTAGTTTTCTATCAATATCAATATCTTTGAAACCTGCTTGTAGTACATTTATGTTGGCTTCACATAGAAAACAGTACAGCAAAAGAATGCCTTAGGCTTTTATTATTATTTAACATTTATAATTGATTGATGGACGTCTTACGTTTATGTATGCATTCCTTATAAAGACACATTTATTTAACAGTTCTGACACTCAATCAAAGCCGTTTTGTTACACCCTTTGTTTTGTTTGTCACTTGCCTGATTGCAGATAATGAATACTGTCTAATGTTAAGATATTTTGCTATGAATTATACAGGATATGTATAGTTTCTGGAACCTACTATACTTTCAACAATTCAAAAGAAATTGATTTAAATCTGGTTTCGATTTGTTTTTGCAAAAGTTTTGAAATGACAGTGAGTTATTGTTTAAAAAATCTTGTTTGTTGGATACACAAACAAATCTATGTATGTTTCATGGATGGCTTTTTGTAATAGTTTTAATAAATTGATAGATGATTAAGAATAGAAGCAAAATAGGGAAAAAGCTGAAAATAAATTTTGAAGGCGTCTTAGTTTCAGTGTTGATTGTCAGTGGAAATACTTGAATTTTGCTGCCGATGCCACACTAATCTAATAGTTTGTGTTAAAATAATTAAGGTTAAACACACAAATATTTAGAGAATTTATAAGCTATCACAAAACATTAACAAAAATTGTGTGCTGAAAAAATACCTTCAACAATCATAAAACACTGTTTTCCCAAGAAATTTCATTTCTTGAAAGATTGTGAGTTAAAATTTTGTTGACAAACACACAAAATTCATGTAGCAACAACTTATTCTTCATTTTTATTCATTTATGCCTGTTCCTTCTAGCAAGTTCAAGGAAGTGCAAGAATAAATTTCATCGAAATCGGATCGTACCGTTATACAGGAGTTGAACCAAAGATATTCTAAACGGCCGAAACTGGACGATTTTATACTTATACGTCAAAGCAGCATATAATTATAGAAACCAAATTATAAACGAAGCATTTTAAAACATAGGTTTGAAACCAAATTATTTAGTTAAAGATTTTCTAGCGAACCTACAAATATTATACTTATTCAATTGAAACTTATGTAATTTATCTAAATAATACTCTTTTTTTTCTGGCTGACAGCAAAAGCCAATGCTATATTTTGTGTTTATGTATGCATAATGTAACTCAATGTTTTGTTTGAAAATAAAATCACACTTCTACTACTACTACAGGAGTTGATTATATGGTGATGCATTTAACCGGTATTTTCTGTAACATTTTGTTAGCCGAATGAACGATATAAAAGTTCATGACTTAATTATGCACATAGTTATGCACTTAACTGGGTTTTACTGCAATTATTTTATGCCTATAACCTTCGCGGAAGTGCAAACAATAGGTTGACAAAGTGTTCTCGCAATCAGATGAACTGTACGAAAGTGCATGATAATGCTGTGATGCATTTAACAGGGTTTTACTGTAATATATGAGTATTATCAGAACTGTTTAATAATTTGTTCCTCATATAGTGTCAATATTACTAACTTAAATTTGTATATCTTAACCTGCCGATATTATGCCATCTGAAAATATTCCATTCTCAAAGCACTAGACACACTATGTTCTGAATATCAAATCTTCTGTTTCGTGCCTTTACTTGCTTTTCAATTTATCTCGTGCCATAGATTTTTTGACTAAGATAAACTAAAACTAAGTACGTTGACACACAATCAAAGTTACCACTTTTTGTTCATCATGAGATTAGGCATATCGCATAAAACCCGCATAAGACTCTAAATATCCCACAAGGTCTCATCTTATAATGGATTGCAAATATTTTATAGGCTTCCGATTCCAAAGAAATGAAATATGTGACAGTAGACAAAAAAAAAAGGTCAACAAAATTATAGAAGTGCTCATTACCTAGTTCAAACAAATGATATGGCTCAATATCAAAACCCATATGAGAATAGAATCTTTATGTACTACCTACTTAGTACTTACCTCATTTTTAATGGCTCAAACACAACACAACACAAATAATGAATCTCAGATTTTTAAAAGCCTGTTTGATGATGTTCGTTTGTACGTTGGGGTTTTAATGCGTGAAAGCAATTACAAAGTTATGTGGCTTCATCTTTCGACTATAAAACCGAGTGTCATCAACATCAAGATATTTAGTTCATTCCCAGACCTTGGAATACACGCACCACATCATGTTCAAGTTGGTAAGATACCTATACCTATTCCCATCATCATAAAGAAGTCTTCTATTTCTTCCATTCGAGCTCTCAAATTACACACACAGTCTTTTTTGTTCTTTTCTGTTTTTATTTTGTTGTGCTGTTTTTTTTTTTTTTAGGTTTTCCTGTTTGTGGTTTTGACGGTAGTTGTCGTTACAGCAAATCCACATCCCAGACAGAATCACTCTAAAAAGGTTTCTGCCTCAACAAAGCATCATTCGGCGGTGGCCCATGATGGCCTAGAATCACATCATGGAAAGCCATCAGGCAAACGGGTAGCTCGTAGTCATGGTGGTGGATCTCATGCCCCAGTTCATCATCCCCAGGGCAAAGCCACTCACCATGCGAAAAAGTTTGCTGGTAAACGCATTGCTCGCGGTATCCATGGAGGAAGTCACGAACACGGACACGGGCACGGGCACGGACATAGTAGTGACAACAAGGCTGGCTTAGTTCGTCCTGTAAAGAAGAATCGAGGTCATCGCAAATAGTTTTTGTAATTTTTTTGCTTTTTCATTTTTATTATTTTTTTTTTTTTTTGTTCCTCATAAACAAAGAACTTCTTTGAATAAACAAACGAACACGTAAAGTGTTTCACTGCTTTACAAACGTACATCAGTTTTTATTTTTTTTTTATTTTGTAGAAACTTTGTCTGTGTTGGTCTTGGCGATATAAATTTTCTACCCAAACGGCAAACAATATTTTTAATTGATGTGTTCCAGAGTACCAGAGTACACCTTTAAAAGCAAAAAGCTTTTAAGAACACCACAGCACCGTTTGTTTTTGGTCGGACTGTTTCGTTTGCTGGAGGAATATTTACAAAAGTTAGACGAATATTTTTCTTGCTGTTGTTTTTTTTTTTAATATTTTTCCTAGAATAGGCTGTTTGGCTTGGTTATTGTTGTGGTTGCCTTATTTTTCAGCTTCAAGGCTTATGCAAATGATAATGTTGATTTTTTTTTTAAGGACCAATTTCGAGTATGATACCTATGATGGAGGTACCTAAGTTACGTTATTAAGAGGAACTTTGGAAATTTAGCTTGAAACAGATGTTTTATTGTGCATAAGTTTGTTGAGCCATTAACATAATGGATCTGTTCAAGTTGAACTTTTGATTTTTTAGCTTGAGTAAAATTTTATTTGGAATTCTTTGAACTGGAATTTTGAATTAACATTTCCACGTTAAAATGCGTACCTACTTTGGAAAAGTCGTGAAAGATTTTCAATTTAAAATTGAGTTTAAATTCCTCTCTCCCTACTACTGTTTTTGCTTTCAAAATAAATCAGAAATTAGGAAATCATTTGTTTTTAACCATTTTTGTGGAACGGAACAAATTTACATCAGTTTAAAATAATATTCGTTGCCAAAAAGAACGAAAGAGTATATTCTTTATATTCTAACTTATGTGGTCTTTATTAGCTATTTATTTCCTCGTACAAAACCAAATTCCTACTGGATTTGTAATATTTCTATAACTGAAAGCTAATTTATTGCGTACGTTTTTGTTCTTTACTCCTCAAAATATCACCATTCATTATTTATACCATTCATACTGCATATCGTAGCCATTAATAAATTGTAAATGCAGCGTACACACCTCAGAGTTTGCATTAACATTAAGCATGTTTTTGCATACATAAGCGTTTTACCTTATTTATTGTTATTAAAATTATCACGTTATTTTTGCAAAAGATTTAATTTTTTTTTATTATATAAATGATATTCCTGAATAAGGTTTTCGTTTTTTCAATAAACAATTTATTGTAAATGAGTGTATTACTTATGATGACATTCATCTTTTTTAACATTTTAAAAATCTTGCAATAATCTGAAAATCAATAAGCTTTTTCCAATTGAAAGACTTTCCCGCTGTACGATCAATTTCACATTTTTACATTTCTGTAAAATTCAATTTTTATTGTTTTATTTTCAGCTCAGGGCAAATAAATTTATTATTAATTTTTAATAAACAGTTAATTTCAATTATAATAAGGAAACCAAATGGGAAAATGTGATAAAAACGTAAAAATTCAAATCCACGACTAGGTCGCATGTACTTGCTCTGAGCTTCAAAGTTGCTGTTTACGTTAAAGCTTCTTATAAATATAATTTTTTTAAATAAATAACAAAATATCTTTCAAAAAAGTGAAGGAAAAAGTAAGAAAGAATAAAATCCATTACATACCAAAATGACATAAATTTCATCTTAAATTGTTTTGAGCTCCAAACTAAGTATGCCATTTGATTTCATTGGGAAAGATAACTTTTTAGAAAAAAAAATTAAAAATCGTTGGAGGTGTTATTAGAAAAATTAATTTTTTTATATGTACAAAATAAAAATTCTCAAACCTTGTTTGAACAAAAAGTTGGGTTTGCCATTTTCAAGGCACATTTAAAACCAATATTTTCAGAAATCCTGTTTTCGAAAAATTAATTTTTAAATTTTTTTTGAAATTTTTGGTTTGATAGCTATAACTCTAGCCATTTTGGTGGTTGTACCTTCAAGTTGTTGTAGTTGTTGTTCAAAGATTAAAAGAAACTGATGGTAGACTGCAGCCTAACTGCAAGTAAAAAAGAAATCAAAATCAGTTGAGTTGTTCAAGAACTCAAAAATGAAAAAAACGGTAGGTACCGTTAAAAACATTTCCAAAAATATTTCTATCATTTCAAAAGTACGGTCAAACAGAACTTTGATTGTTCTTTCCCGCGGCCCTTCAATTATTTATAAAATTATGAGTGCAGTCATTGCCAAAATCCAAGGTTTTATGGTATTATTTGAGTTAGTGAAACTATCCTGAATTTGGAATACGTATAAATAATACTTAAAATTAACAAATTATTTGTAATCCAATAAATCTGTTTTTAAAACTAATTTTTACAAAACTTTAGAAAAACTTAAACATCATAAAATTTAGTAAATATAATTAAGTAAAAGGGTTCTATAGCGTTCTAAAAGAGATTTAAAAATAAAAATATAGATAATTAGAGCTAAGCCATAAAACTGCACTTGATTTTTTTTCATCGAAATCGTAGAAGCAAATATTTGTTTGACTTAAATAAAGGCAGGTACTGTTAATTTTGGTAAAAAAAAATAGTTCCAAAACATCTCCGGAAAGTTTTCGAAGAACCTAAAGTACATACCAAGTTTGAAGTTGCTTGAGGCTGTATTTCATGTCTTCATACAGACACGAAGACTTACACTGGATTGGACAGATAAATAAAATTGTGGGACCAACTTTTTTCGCATTCTCTATAATCTTAATGTCATGTTTGATTGTTTACTCGATTTTTGTTCGAATTCATAATTTCCCGCATAGCAAATAAACATTTCATTTGAAAGTGAAGGTAGTATAAGTAAGCATATTGGAAGTAAAAATAATAACTGTCAAAAAAGAACATCACTGCTTCTGTATAGTGCAGAAATTATGAGTCTTCTTAAACGAAACATCATAATTATAGATGAAGTTCATTATCAAATTGATAACGTGTTAATATCCTCTTAAACACAAACTTAAATTTTTCAACAAGTCTATTTCTAAATATTTAATTCCTATCAAATTCTGTAAAATAGGTAGTAGCAGGAAATTAAATTAAACTACACTTCCAATAAGCTTACTGCAATGAAAATAACATATTCATGTCCTTAAATTTCATCTTTGAAGCTAAACTTTTTCAATTCAAACACCCATTTATCGTTTACCATGTTTATTCGTAACCCTTAGGAATTTCGAAGAAAAAAAAACGTAATATAAGAGGTTTTATTTTTAAATTAGTCTATATACCCAAACCCTTTCCTTTTATAGTATATGCATACTTATAAACCCGCATTTACACGTTCCAGGAAAATCACCAAAAACCCATTCTGAACAATTTTTTTTATAAAGGTAGCGCACAGAAATACCATACTAAACCGTCCAACCAACCGACCTTTACATAAAAAGGACTCTTCCTTTCATCTATACTTTGCTTTTATAAACACCCACCATCGCATGAATACCAATCAGACTTTCCTGCCGATATGAACATCATATTAATTCCGATGGAAAGCACTTCAAAGCCGTTCCAAAAGTGTCCGTTTAAACTGGAGTGCAAAAAGGGGTGGATGGTGGCATCGCCGTCGTCGTGTGGGTCGTTAAAAACAAGGCAATCCTTATAAAATTGTTCTCTCCTTATCTTTCTATATGATTTTATTTTTTTATTTTTTACCACAAGGACATATGAAACAGAAAAAAACAACAATATAAGTTTCATTCAACATAACAAAAAAATAAGTCGCCATTTAATCTGCTTGCCTCCTGGGTCCTGTCCAACTTATTCCTTGTTGTATGAAAGCGGGTTGAGATTGTGTAGCTGCTGTGAAGTTTATTTCACAGCCTCAGCCTTTTATGTCTCGTTCGCTATTAAATGGACACAATGCTAACAAATTATACGAGTACATACACATTCAAATATATATGTTTTACAGTAGTAGAACAGATTTTGAAAAGGACCCTCTCTGCTGTGGTCCTTTTTAATTAACATCTTCTCATCGTTCACTTTTGCTTCTTTCATTACAGAATGAATCTCATCGCAGCTGTTAGCATTTTACTGGTCACCATTCTGACGTTCCAGACGACATTGATAAATGGAGCCAAAAGCTTGGTCGAACACAAACAACACTCGTCATCGTCCAAAGACCATTTGGCATTTGAATCATCACCAGCAGCAGCCTCAAATGGTGACAGTCTAGTTCGCAAAGGTCGTGGAGCGAAATCCTCCAATCAAGGAACTGAGACCGGCAGCGGTGGAGTTGGTAAGCGGGGCAAAAATAGTAAAAAACTTAACAAAAGCACGCACTTAGAAAATTCTAACGCACCAGCTACATCTGCACAAAGCATGTCCTCAGATACAATCAGTGAAGAACGAACAAAACCACCGCAGCATGAACAAAAATCTACCTCATCATCCTCATCTTCGGGACATCAGCATAATAACAAGCCTAAACAAAGGCAAATGCTAAAGGCTCAACAACATCAGACACATGTCAAACGTGGAGGAGGTAATGCCAAGTCGGTGGGCGAAAAGAAGTCTGAGGAACAAAAACGTAAGTACACATACCTACCTGCTCCATCATCAGCATCTATGCAGAGGCTTTCAAAACTGGGTGGTCGGGACGGGAATCGCTCCGAATTGTGAGAAGGTTTTTGTTGATATCAAGGACTAAAAGGTTTTTGATGTTTCCAACACGTAAATTCGTTCTCCCTTAGGAGATTATTATCCAACATAACGTAATACACCGAGTATAAAGAATGTTTTGACTTTTACTTGATTGTGTTGCTGCTGAATTGGATTTTAAATTACTCTTGCACCACTTTGATGTTCCATATTATGATGGTAGAAAAGTTAATGTAGATTTTAAAGACTTTTTATAGATTCATTTGCGTTGGCGTTTGCATAAAGCCTATATCCATTAGCATGTCATTACACATTTGGCACATCAAAACATTGAAAATCATGTTATTTGAATAAAACTGAATTATGTATCCTTTTTTGCAGTGCCTATACTGAATGTTTGTTAGTTTGTTTATAAAATTTAATTTCTTGCTTCGGTTGGGTTTATAATTTTGTTGATGGAATATTCCAGAGGAATAACTCCTAACGCACTGCGATAACATATACAAAGCTAATTTTATTATGGAGCTGATAAAGCACAAACCAAATAAGGAAACGCAAACATAATTTAAGCGTGATGGTATTCGTATAGAGTTGCGTTGCGTGGAAGCCAATTTCGGTTATATAGTAGCATAAATGAGTAGTGTATCCGGGATTTATGTATTTATAATGAATTTTCGAATGCAAAACTTTGATAAACATAGAGGGTATTTGTGTTTTTCTTCCAACTCACCTGGTCTAACATCTAACTATTTCAGGGTATGTCCTTGTCCGTGATCAATTGCGTTATAGTTTTGAGTCGATCCCA
The DNA here is from genome assembly GCA_948107695.1 of Meliscaeva auricollis. Lineage (NCBI taxonomy): Eukaryota > Metazoa > Arthropoda > Insecta > Diptera > Syrphidae > Meliscaeva > Meliscaeva auricollis. The sequence goes on from OX403617.1 coordinate 77,499,239, forward strand.
CCTTCTTTGACCTCAAGAATTAAGGCTCACCTTAAAGTGTGCGATAAAGGGTTAACAATTAAAGCGGAGTACTCATCGCTTACTAAATGAAAAATTAAGTGTCAAATAAGGCCCAATTAGATCAAATTTAAAATGTTGTTCTATTTCGTTTCAAAACAAAATTGGAAATATCGTCTAATCGGCTTAATTTCTATTTCTTTGACAAAACCACGTCATATACTTTTCTTCAAAAAATCACATGCATGTGGCGTTTATTGGATCTGATTTTTCAAAATTCACAAAAATCGACATTTTCGACATGATATGATATTCACTTTTGAAAATTTAAAACAAAATCAAGTATAGTTAAAATATTCGTAGGAAAATTGCGAGATTTTCTGACGATAATTTTTAAGAATTTTAAAATTTTCAGTTACCGATTTTCCCACAAAAATATTGCAAAATACCTACAATTATTATCGACACTAGTGCATCAATTTTTATGTATAGGTATAGTCAAGTCCGTATCTCGTGGGGGAGAAAGTGTTATGGGGCTTCTTTGCCAAAAAGAGAGCGCAATTTATAAATTTTTTTTATAGTCAATAACTTAAAAACGTTGATAAAATCAAGTGGTCAGTAAGGTGAAATGCAATCGATGCCTCAGTACCCTTTGAAATTAGTTTGTGAATTGTGGCGTTTTATTTGAATTTTAGTTTTTGAGCTGCAATATACATATATATCCGTTGGGAAGAAGTTACAAAACGATAGTCCGTTTCGATCGGAACTTACATTTCGTTCGAGGTATCCACTTCGGAGCAAAAATAAAAATCAAGCACTAGACACAACTACTATCAAAATTTGTTTGCTGAGTTGCAATGCGTTGATCAGCTTCACATTTCAATATGTCAATCGGACATATTTCCCCCAACCGATAACTCTATAGAACTGAATATTTAACAATATGTTATGTATATAATTGTAGTTTCTCTTCGATATTCCGTAATAGTTTCTTGTGTGTTTTGAACTGAATGCGCTCATATAAAAGGTGTAGAAATCAAAATATTTACAACAACCTAATTAATTATACAGGTTTCCTCTGCTACATTCCTCACTTTAAGTGAAATAAGCTTTTAAGTTTTCTCAGATCCCAAGAATATTAGCTATTTAATTTTCAACTCTTAATTACAGAATTTGTTTTTTTAAAGTGTCTCCTCAAGTCACAAGCTCGCAAGTAGGTATCAGAACTCATAATTCAAATTTATCCTCTGCAATATGACATTTTCCTTTCACTTTTTAAGAGCATTTGCTATAATCTTCAATACGATTGCCAATCTTTTTCAATGCTATATTTTATTAATGAATTTATTACAAAAATATATATCATCATGTTTACCTGCTCCTTTTACTTTTTGTCATGCCCGTTTGTGTACAAAATACTTAAACTATAGAGTAAAACAACCCTGGCCTGGATACAATAGCATAAATTCAACCCTTCAATTACAATAACACAACCTGCTACGCAGAAATTTTCGCTGAACATATAATATACCCACCAGGGAAATAAACGAAACCGAACATCTGCTCTCCATCCCACGACTTATCCCAGAGTTCTATAATAATAAGTTGATGTTGATACCTATATTCTACATATACGATGTTTATAGGAACTTCAGCTTCCAAAATTCAGCCTCTGTCACAATGGAATTGACTGAAATTTATGGCAGGGATGGGGGTGTCCTCACATCTCACACATCCCGAATATACACCATATTCATACATAAACAAGGATGAAAAGCCTTTAACTGACAAAAATAGAGTTTGTAGCGGCTTTAAAATTATATAGGCACATGAGAGGATGAAAGCAACAACAACAACAACAATAAAATAAAATATGGTACAAGTCGTGTCACATAGGCAAAAACACCTCAGAGAAAAACTTCGAAATATTTTCGAATCACTGACGCTTAATTAAGCGACGACAGGAACAGACATTGGCGTATAGCTATAAAACCAGGACAGGCTTTATTAACTGTTAGGGCATACAGCCCATAAAATTGTTGAAAAAAAAAAAACTTTGACGGACGGACGGACATACGCTACAATAGCGTATACTGCATACTTTCTTTATTATTAAATAACATTTTGTGTATTATTATGTGTCCAGGGCATGTTTGGGTATTTTTGGTTGAACTCAAAATGAAAAAAAAAAAAACAGACAAAAGGACAACTCATCAGAAATGCCAACGTAAAGGCTCATGATGGAGCCAGAATCGTCAGTTGGATGTGAATTTGTTCTTTTTGGACTTTTGAATTGTCGGGTTTAATTTGATATTTTTATTTTGTTATTTTTTTTTTTGTGATAAATAAATTTTAAATGAAATGCATTTTTGAGTAGAGAATCAGACATTGGGACAAGTAAATCACCCAGAGGGCCACAGGAGTTGTCGTTTTTTTTTTTCATTTAAAATGAGAAATGTCAATCATGGTCAGAGTACTCAAACCAACTTTGATAAATGGGATGAGTTTACATGGACTTATAGAACGCGACAAGTTGACACATTTTTCGAAACGAAATAATCAGTACCTACCTGGCATTTTATTTGAGGTTTTGTAATCAATTTTTTATTTGTTGCTCTGCATTATTCAAGTTTCAGATGGACGGTTATACGAAATATAGAAGAAGTTTGAAATTAACTTCATTTATATTCCGATGAAACTATATTTTGTTGTAAAAATCTCTTTTCATCAAGGCTTAGACTAATCAGAGGCGTACAAACCCAGAAAAGCCAAAATCCCGAAAACCCAAAATCCCGAAAACCCATAATCCCGAAAATATAGAATCCTGAATTACGACCTCAACCCTTTTATTACAAGTACATGTGAATTTCTCGGGGGGATCATGATCCCGTGACAATTTCCACCAATTTTAAGTCTGTTGAATATTTTTTCCACTGAATTTTTAGCACTTAATTAAATTAAATTGAGTGGTTTTTAAGTGTAAACTTTTTTTCCAGACTGTATCTTGATTCCTGTTAGACTTTGAAAAAACAAAAGTATGCAAAAAAGTTGCCCAATTTTATATTTCAGAATAGTTACCTTAATTTTTTTTTCTTAAACTGAACTTAAACCTGCATTCATGAAGTCGAGTCGAGTCGAGGGTCTTCAAGTTATACTCAGCATTTTCGAGTCCATCACCCTTTTTTCATCTAGAAACCATTAAAATGTTTTGTATATACAAAAAAATGAGTTTCTGGAACAAAAAAAAAATATTTTTCCCCAGACTTCCTATACAAAATCTGGTTTTAAAATGATATTATAAATTTGACAAGAAATTGAAGAATAAATTCTGTTTCATATTCTTTTCTAATGAAAAGTTTATGATTCTCATGTTTTTTTTTTCTTTTTCTAAAAATAATAAATATTGGTCTTAATCGAACTCTTTTCTTTGGTTGATTTTTAAATGCATTCGCAAATTTAAAAAAAATCAGAAAAACAAGAATAAAAGCTCATTCCATTTCTGAAATTCTATGATTTGCAAAAACCAAACAAAGCATTCAATTCTGATGATATGATGAAATTGCCTATGAAATTTTTCGAAGGTTTTCCAAAAATTCCAGAATGCTTCCGATAAAGCAAGAATTGTTTTTACAATAGATTGGAAAATTCTGTTGCAAAATCTATGTACTATTCTTGTTGGATAACAACGAATTCTCAATAAAAATTCAATTATCTTTTGCTAATTTTACAAAATGTGTAAATATTTTGCATTATACTTACCAATTCAAACAATCATTTATGAATGAAATACTTGAAAAGCTCTTCTCAAAACAACATCAACTATCAAAAAGATTACAAAAGTAAAAACAACCAAATCCGCCCTCTATAGTTGAACACCATTTTAATTTTAGGCAATACAAAAGTAAAACCATTCGACCGACCCTAAGACTAAAAGCAAATTCAAATAACTCAGCTACCATCCAGCTATATCCCCATTTTGACCATGTATAGCTAGAAAAGAAAATATTGAGAAATACTCTGAATGAGAGGGCCACTTACCAGAAAAGTGTATTCCACCACCATCCACTATTACTATATAACCGGAGGCATGATTTTCCTATACTATGCTACAAAATGTATTTATAGTCAGAACTATTGAGATATTGCGTTTGTAAAAAGCCTCTCATATGTCAGAGGTCTAGTGTACAATTTGACTGGCATGTTGTTGGTACAAGAGGAGATATAAGTACTCTTACTACTCTACTGTGGGGCTTCCAAGGTTGATGTTTTATTAATAAGGATTTTTCGATGATAGTCCTCCCTGAGGGAGAGAGTAAACTCAGGCCTATACACAAAACACTCAAAATGAAATTCGGGAATGAGAATGTTGGTATGCGTGTATCTTCAAAGGTTTTTGTATTTTTGTTCTTGTTGTGTTTTATATGAGTTCTTCTTCTATGCTGGAAAATTGGATTTTGTTCATTTCTTCAATTTCTCGAGGGCGCGAGCTTATAGGTTAGGGTTAAACCGGGTTAAATGTTACCATACATTTTGGCAAGAGAGAGTTTTTGAATGAACACAAAATTGGGAAGCACTTGAGCAATAAATTTGCTGCAATATGTCGCCTACAACCAAGTTTTCAAAGAAAAACAACTGTAAAAACTCATACAAATTTGGTTGCAAGCAACAATATTTTGCATCAATTTTAGTGCCCGTTTGTACCTACCTTTAACCGTTCGCTTAGCAATTTGTTGCAGCAACATTTTAATAGTCCTTATTGAAGTACTTTGTGTTTGGAAACGATTTTAAAGTATTTTTGGCAAGTTTATGTTGCTGAAAGATTTCAGTAACTTTTTTTTGTATAAAAACACGAAGCAACTTATTGCAGCGAGCCGTTTTGATAGTTTATGTTGCCACATCAACACTTATCAACACATTTTTTGTTTCAAAATAAAGAATTAATAAATATTATGAAAGTAGAGTGTTACTCTTTGCCCCGTCTTACCCTACTTTTCCATACAACATGTGTATGAATTTGAAGGAGTGGATACCATAGATATGAGAGTTCGTCCTTCTGTCCAATGGGTTCCATTTATTTCACATTTGTTGTAATGGTCTGTGTGATTTTGATTTTTTGTTTTTTTTTTTTTTATTCATCTCATCTTAACTTGATACACTTTTATAACATCAAATGAGAATGACCAGAATTTTCTGTCCGAGAGAGAAAGAAAAAAAAAAGTGTCTCAATAAAAGAGCCATAAAAACGATGCAGAATGGCCTTTTGTGAATTGGGAATGAAATTAATATGGCGTGAGTTGTTCATTTTATTATTTTTTTTTGTTTGAATATTGTTTTCGTGAACTTGGGGTCTTTTTTTTGGCCTTTGGACTATTGGATCGAATACGACGTAGTAGACATTTTCTTTAAGTCATGCATACGAAAATATTATAGCCAGAAGCATGTTTTCTATTACGGTATCTTAAATGTATATTAAAACCTATGTAGTATGAACATTTGTTAAAGATAAGAAAATTAAATTTTCACATTTTGTTCTTTAATTTGCTACTCAAGTAAATATTTAATTTTTTGTTCTTATTTTTTTATGCTTAATAGAAACTTCGTGTCGTTATTCAAAAAGTGCTTGGACTGAATGTGATACTAAAACTAATTCACGATCAAGAACGCTAACACTGAAGAAAGGTGAATCCAGCTGCCAGCAGACGAGGACTATTCAGAAGAAATGCAAAAAAGGTTTGTAAATTTTTAAAATTAATTAAATTTACTTATACTGTTAGAGTAAAATAGAAAAACAGCTGCCAGAACAAAATCTTTATTTCTTACAAAATATATACCTCTTAATATATTCGCGAACACATTGGCATTAAGTGTTATTCACTAATTTAAAACGACAGTGTTACTGCAATCTTGTGAGCGATGAGAAATTGGATAGCATTTGAAGAATAAGTCCTACATAAATAGTTCTTTAAATTTACTGTACTATATACTAGAGTAGATACGTATTAGGACCCTTTTAAGGGATCAGTTCCGCTCACACTACCCAGAGTATTTTTAGTTTAAAAGACCCTTAGCGGAGCAACGAAGTTGTGTGAGGCTACCTTCAGTACTGTTGATTTAAAGAGCTGTTGACAAAACAAAAGAACCCAAGCCCATGAACGAAAATGATTCGGAAAATGATTCATTTAAATTTGTGGAAATATTTGAAGCCTTTTGAAGATTTATTTCATCTTAAAATTTTTGAGCTTGTTTCACGTGAAATTATTGTCTGAATTGAGAAGTTATTGCATTTTAGTTTGAGGAGGTTATTTTTCATTCGGGAGTTATTTCACGGAGCCGAGTCGAGTATAGTAAATCACCAAAACCAGGTAATTATTCAATCATTTTTAAAGAAATTATTCACACAAAAATATTGTGTGACCCTTAACAAAGTAATTTTAAAAACACAAACAAAATATCCAGTTCTAATGTCAGCTCTTTTGTTTAATAGAAATTATTTTACAAATATTGCTTTATCTACAAAAAAAATTAGTATCTGAACATTAAAGTTTTTAATTAAGTATCCCAAAATTGCATTTATAATTCTTGTACACTCAATAAAGTTATCCAAGTGTTTGAACACCTTTAATTAACACAAATAAAAACTATTACCAAAAAATTTGGAACTCCTCGTTTAAAACAACCAAGAGACCATTATATGAACCATAAATATTTATCCAACCACTATGTTGAGGCCAAAGTATTTACACTTGAAGGACTTTATATATATAATAATAACCACAAAAGGCTTCAACAAAGTTCCTCCTCAAAATTCAGCCTCCTCTCAAAAACTTTTCTCATAATATTATCCGTCAAGTCAAAGTTTAGTTAAAACTTCCGGGTTGTGAATTGTTTGTTCCTATAAACAAGTCATCCTACCTTAATACACACACTCTCTTGTGTGACACGTGGTAGAAAGTATAAAAAAAGACAAAAACTCTATTTTTTTATATATATGCAACACACTTGTGTGCAAAAAAAATTGACCTTCCAAAAAAATAATAATAAAATTCAACGGAAACTACTCAGAGAAATTGCGTCTAAAACCAAGGACTTTATGTCATTGGGTTACGATATGACGACGACGAAAACGAGAATAACGCCTTGAAGCTAGTGCAAACTTAAATGGCGCCCAACAAAACTTATGTGTTCTTCGGGTTTTCACTTTTAATCTTGTGTTTTTTTTTTTTTTTATTCTTTGAAAAAAGCCTACCATAGGTGGAGTTACTACTACCATTGCAAGTTTAAGCCTCTAAAATCCTATTTACGTAACGCGTTCATCCGCATGAAAGAACTGCAAAAGTAAGACTTTTATTTTTCACAACAAAAATTCAAAAAAAAAAAATAATAACCTCCAGAAAAAAAAGGAAAAGAGCTTAAAAAAAAATAAATATGTGACAGGAAGTGTGCTATTTTTGTAGGAAATAACCACACGTAAGCACCCGTCAGCCACCATAACCCAGCCGAGTCAGTTCAGTTCAGCCCAGCCAACACCAGAATCATGCAGATCTGCAAGGGCTTAAACACAAAAAGAAAGGAAAACGAAATTGAACCAAATGCGCTCAGCAGGATGTGAAAATGAAAACGTGAAAAGTGAAAGAGAAAAAATGCATTTCCAGAGGATTTTTTCTACTGCTTCAGTAAGTCAGGAGCCAACAGAAATTACCCCCAGAGGATATGCGGCCACGTATATAGACCGTAGCACCATAGTTTCACTTCCTGCAGCATGATGATGCTAACAAAAATAAACGTGAAAGTTCCTTATGCGACTTCTCGGCAAGGCATTTGCACATTTCTAAGGTAACTAATGGTAGCATGTGGATCTAGAGCTGTTGCCTCCTCCATATGGCATCAGCTTCATCGTAAAGCGAAGCGAAGTGAAAACGATGCCAAGAGATGTCGGAACAATAGCTGGTGCATGTGTTTGGGTTCCTTGCTAACGCCAATGCAAATGTTGGCAACCGGTGTGTGTGTACTTATGATGATTCTCTTTGCACTGATAATGAGGATATTTTGTGCCAGAACCAGGAGTTATAAGAATGAAGATTATGTTCTCCTCTCTCTCTCTCTCACTAAATTTGTCATTTGGTGTACGTAAAACGAACAAACTAAACCCGCATTTGTACGTCTCCACACTCTATATCCTTACCGTGTACTATGTGCGTTCTTTTGTTCGAGCAACTATATGGCAAAGGATCTACTTTGACTCAGGCTTAATTAGAAACGATTTGCACATGAAATTTAATTGCACTCTACTTTTTGGTATCGTATATTGCTCGTAGATATATTTTCTACCACAAATATGGTGGAAGCCAAAGTACTATTTGCTAAATTCCAAGAGAAAACTGATGATGGCACTGGGAATCTTCGCATCTTTAGCAAACTCATATACTCGTATATAGCTTTTGTTTCTTTAATTGGGCGTTGATTATCTTGAGTGCACAAATTGGGAGACAGACTTTTGAACATTGCATGATGGTGCATTTGGTTAAATGTTTTGTTCATTAGGTATTAGGAAAAATGTATATGAATGAGTTGAAATTAGTTTAAAGTTTAATTTCAAATGTTTTTGTTTTTGAACAGTTGTGGAAAAGTTTTTCCAAGTAATTGCTTTTAACTTTTAGGTCCTTAGGTGTTGGCATTAAAATATAAGAAATAGTTTTAAAAAAGACAGAGTTTTAAATGTACACATATACTTTTTCACCTGATATGCGTGGGCTGACCTGACATGTAGAATAAAGAAAAAAACTCTTAATTTTACATATTTCATATGGTTCATATGGTTTTGTGCATATTTATTTCAAAAACTTACATATTTTTACATAAATGTTGGTGTTTACACAAATTGTGTGATATAAGCTTAAGTATGCTATTTAATTTGATTAGGAAAGTTTTTTTTTAGAAGAAAAAAAAATTGAAAGTTGTTGGAGACGTTTAAAAAAAAAATATTCTGTTTTATATAAAAATTCTTAAAGTTTGTTTAAAAAAAAGTTGGTATGTCATTTTCAATATAAAAGCACATCTAAAACCAAAATATCAGAAAAATACAGTCACCCTGTTTTCGAAAAATTAATTTTTAAAAAAATTAAAATTTTAATCCAAAAAAATTATTTTTTTGAAATTTTTGATATAAAATTTAAGGTTGTTAAGAACCTTCCGTATAAAAAATTTCATCAAAATCGGTTAAGTCGTTTAAGAGAAACACATAAAATGAAAAAATGGTTCCATGGTAGGTACCGTTATTAAATTTCTAAAAAATTTTCTTTCATTTTAAAAATACGTCCTTACTAACATTAGCGTTAGCGCCATTTTTAAGGATATTCAACTTTTCCATATTCATTATATGGCAGTTTCCTACTGTTAATTATTTTGGACCTAAAAATACCTCAACTACCAAAAAAAAAATATTTATTTAGCCATAATTATTTAGGTAGGTAGACAGACAGTGGGCGAGACCCACTTTTTTTGCATCTCGAGTTGGATTTTTTTACAAATCCTAAACTTGCACTATAGTTGGTACCTATATCGCAAGTAAAAAATTATTTATATTGCAGCTTCATAAACCTTCATGTTCCCCCTACTCCCCCTTTTTATAAATTTTTTGAGGGACCTTGGATCTCCCATAAAGGTGACATTCTACGTTTATTTCAATCATACAAATTTATGAGTTAATTTGTTTGACCATCACAGACTACAATTTTCGAAACATCAGCCTTAAAATTTTAATTTCCTTAAGGACATTCTGCAGGCATATGAACCAACCAAATTAAAGGGATATTTTCATGCACTTTTCTCTCCTATCGTCCACCTAAAAAACTTATAAGCAATAGTTACTCAAAAAACAGAACTTACATTGTATTGTATTATTGTTACCAATTTTGTTTGTATTTTGTATTAATGTATATATTTTTTGTTTTAATTTCAGCTTGCCGTTATGAGAAAGGTGCCTGGACTGAATGCACATCCGGCCAAATGACACGACAGGATAAACTTAAAACTACTAGTGATGCTACCTGTGAGCAAGTTCGTGCCATCAACAAGAAATGCAATCCCGGCGGTGGTAAGTCCAAGGATAAAGGCAACAAAGAACGTAAAAATAAGGACAAAAGTACGTATAAAATGCTATAAAGTTTCTTTACAAAATTACAAAATTATCTCTTGGAGCTGCTGCATCATAGTTTAGCTCTCTCTCTCTTTTCTACACAAAATTTCACTAAATAACTGTTCTCTACAACTCTCAACACGCATAAGTTCAACCTCATTAAGTGCAGTATCTTATATGTTTGTATGAATGTGTGTATATACCTACGTTAATTTTAGAGAATCTTTCTTTTTTGTAAAGTGAAATTTAAATGTACTTTGCAACAAATGGCGAAGCTCAGCCAAGCATAATACTCTCCATACACCAACCTATTGTTATGCTGTATGTGCGGCCCAGCTAGAACATTATAGAACCCAATGCGCAGCAGTTATGTGGTCCTGAATGGTTTAAGAGTAAATTTTCGCCCACCGACATTTCTCTCTAATAATTAAATTGAATTCGCACACTGTTTTAGAATTCGTTGGCACAGATCCCAATGCCACACTCCAGACACTCCACCAGAGCAACCACAACACCAGTTCACTGGTGCAGCAGTCACCTCGACACAACTTGCCAGGTGTAAGTAAAATGCGGGATATGCGTGGAGCCACAGTATACATAGCAAACCTTGTATCGCAAGAGATTTTGGTCTAGTGCCAAGACACAAAAAGCGAATTATAACATGCTACAGCCATGCATCCTCATTTGCAATATAATCCAAAGCATATCCCACAGCCCCAGTCCACCAACTACCCGTTGGCGTCATACTGTGTTATCCCCACTCCGTTATTTTGTATTAGAAGTGATTCTCTAGTTATACAACTCTACGAACTGTCAAAAAATGTAATCCTGCACTTTATTTACAGGATGAATAGGATCATACTTACATATGTTGTGGGTATATGAAAAATAAGTAGCAATTGTGGAATCTCTTTAAAAAAAAAAAAAAAAAAAAAAAATGTCCAACTCTCGACAGTTTGCCAAAATCCATTCAATTTTTAACCCAACAAGAATGCAAACGTAAAATTGGGCGAGCCCCCTATTTTACCACTTTTACTCCTTTCATAAATGTATGTTGAAAATTGTGTTACTTATGCTGTCTTGGTATATTTTGAAAAGTTTTTCAAGAGTTCTTCTACTGCGTTTTGTGTCTACAAAAACATTCACGGGAAAGAAGTTCAAAAAAATCTTCTTTTTTGCTTATTGTCTTCTTGGTCTTTCTTTATTATTGAACGACAGATTTAGCAGAATTGTTGAAACTTTCTTTTACTTGTGAAATTCATAAGAAGAGGTTTTGGAATTTTATAAGACATTCTGTGGAAAAGCCAAGTACAAGAATTGTTATTTTTGGTATAGACAAAAATTTATAATTCATGGACTCTTCTGAAGTTTTTTGTTTTTAAATTTATTTAACAAAAAGGACATGATCCAATTGGATTTTGAAAGTCAAAAGCTAAAAAGGAAAAACAATTATAGTCAGTGATAGACATTCTTTTAATATAATTCGAAGTTGAATAATGTTAACTGGTTCACTGTGGCGTATGTGTAACTTTTTTTTCATTGAAACTTTTCAGTCAAAGACAAGATTTATTTTCGCCGACACTGTATCAATACTTGCAAGCTCATAACTGATAACTCGTTTTGATCTCCCGAGTTATTCCAAGTAAAAAGCTTTTCGTCAAAATCTTAATACCTCTAAACTAAATGCATCGCTTTCATATTATTTAATTCATTACCAAATTTATTATTTATTAAACTATAATTATTTAAATATATTAAAATTATATTTGTCTATTCCAGGTTCCCGCAAGGCAGCAGCTGCTTAAATTCATAAGATCCTGAGAATCAATCATCATAGTATTCTCTTAAGAAAATCAAATCAAGAAATCTTTATAATATAAAAAAAATTTTAGCTTAAGAATATAATATAACAACAACAACAAGAAAAATAATTATTCTTCTATACAATGAAAATGATTTCAAATAAAAATTTTAAATCAAACAAAAAAAATATTAGTAAACTTAATTATTTTTTTAAAACCAGTATACTGTCTTCATGTTTTATGAAAAAAAAAAAGAAATATGTAATAAAATTTATTTAAAAATTATAATTTTGCTTGTTTGTAAGTTGAAACATTTATAATAAATAATTAATTATTTGTATATTGTCACAAAACAAAAAATAAATAAATTTAATAACATCGACTGTATTCAACGAAAACGATTATAAATTTTGAAAATAAAATTTGTCCACTAATATAGATATACCACACATTCAGAAAAAAAAAATAAATTGATATCAGTAATTAATTAATTCTTAAATAAAATTATTCAGTAAATTTTCAAACGGTTATTTTATTATATGTATCTTATAATTAGGATATATTTGTAAGTATTAAATGCATTTTCAGGCTATTTTTACAAAATCGACACACAATTAAATTAATTAATTTGTTCCTTTCGCTGGCTTTCTCCGAAGTTTAATGTTTGGCTAAAAAAATAATTTTGTGTGGGGAGTTTTCCACGATCTTTTCTTCAATTGAAATATGCACAAATAGAAACAGTTTTAGTATCCACGTTCGCTGTATTGTCAAATTCAGATTCGTCAGGACTCGTCTCATTCCGATATCCCTTAGAATCAGAAGTTATAATGCCAAATTTATAATTCAAAATGTGTTTTAAACTAAGTCACAAAATTGTAAATGAATTTATATCTCAACTCCAGACTATTGTTAGTTGTTTAGTATGCACAGCTGTGCACACAAAATAATGTCAATATGGTTAAATGACAGTTTGGCATCAAACAAGAATCCCAAGTCATTAATCGAATCAATTAAGACAGTTTACGTTTCTGAGATCTCTGAGCGCTCAGTAATCCCAGCAAACTGAATAGGTTTTCTCAGTAAATTACCTGTCAAAAACTGGGCAGAACAAAATATTGGATTCGTTTATCAGTTTCGATTCTTCTTGAGTATGTCATCACTTTGCATTTCTTTTGATTGATGTCCATTCAAAATGCAAAATCAGCGAAGATAAACATTTTTGACAACAAGATATCCATGCCAATTTAATTTATTAATATGTAATAAAAATAGAAGCAGTCCAATATCACTTCCTTAAGGAGCTCCAGAGTACATTAATAAATTACTTAAGACGCATAATTCTTAAAATGTACATACTGCGTGCGGCTTTTCTAATAAGATTTGGTCCAAGAAAGTCTCCATACCTAAAATCCATATCTATCGAATTCCAACAAGAGAAAAGAGCAGCTTATCGAATTGTCCCTTGAATTTAGAACTAGACACCTCGATTTTAAAACCTACTATTTCAATTCTTATATAATCAAAATTTAGGTTATTTGTGAAACATAAAGTATTAAGTATTATCTTTTGTCTTGCTTCATTATATGAAGCATGAATTCATTCATATTACATAATATTACTTTTTTTCATTCTGAGGCAACCAGGTACCTCAAGACATTGGTAACTCTAAAATATAAAAAGGGCAGTTATCTAGTTCTTGAATTCAAAAGGCGATTTATAAGATTAGTAAACTCAAGCAGATTAGATCACACCATCACCTCTATTAAGATTTTTGTTCTTACTAAAACGCCAATAAAATGACAGCGTCTAGTAGCGACAATTGGCGTTGATTAAATTCTGACTTTGGAGTTCTCTCCGCTCTTCACATTTCTCCTCATTCCAATTTTGGTTGATTTACTAAAACGTAAACTGTCGAGTCTAGAGCGATTCGTTTTTTGGTGTTTTAGTTAAATCGACAATCTAAATGGGGGTGCATCATCTACATTGACATATTTTGAGCCAGCCTTCAGGTTGTATCAATCATTATGCCGCAGACTCAAATTTTTAACTCATCTTCCTGGATTGGCTACTGCAATAACAAAAAGTAAAAAAAACAAAATCTCATCAAAAACAACCTCACAAAATCATATTATGTTGTTTTTCATTAATTTCTTTATTTGAATCATAACTTAGATTTTAGATGGAAAACATGAAACACAGTTCACATTGCGGAAGTTTTTAATAATCATTTTGATTCATTTAAAAAATTAAAATACATATTGGGAGGAATATAAACTTATTCAAAATTGAAAATAATTATTATTTTTGGATCATTTCGGGCCTTAGCACGAATATTATTTATGAGAGAAATTGGGAGAAAAAAAAATAATAGTATTTTGTATTTATTTAATGATACTAGTTTCTTGAGGGAAAGTCTCTCCGCGATCCTCCAAATCCTCCATTATTGCCACCACCACCACCGCTGCCGCCGCCATTGAATCGACCATTCATGTTACCACCGTTTTGTCCGCCATTGAAACCTCGATTCATTCCTCCACCGCCGCCATTTCCAAAACCACCTCCACCACCTCCACCCCCGAATCTATTTCCGCCACCATTTTCGTTTCTCTGTCCACCACCACCAAATCTTGGTCCGCCACCGCCACCGCCACCACCGAAGCCCCTTCCGCCTCCACCACCGCCACCGCCTCCACCGTTACCTCGGCCACCTCCACCGAAACCTCCATCTTGTCTAAATCTTTTCCTGTCTCCACCAAATCCTCCGCCGCCACCAGACCTGGCCAACTGTTCAAGTTGAGGATTGATATCTTGGTTTGCTTCTCGCAACACATCAATTAATCCTCGGGCGTTCTTGACATTTTTCTTAGTAAAGAAGGCGTACGATGTACCGCTGGAATGTTTCCGGCCCGTTCGTCCAATACGATGGATGTAATCTTCCGACGATTGTGGATAATCAAAATTGATGACAAACTTAATTCCTTCGACGTCTAGACCACGCGCAGCAACATCTGTAGCAACTAATATATTTGTTCTTCCATGTCTAAACTCACCGAGCACGTTATCTCGTTCCGATTGTGATTTATCGCCATGTATGGCCCCACATCGCACTCCAAAGCCTCCAATGTATCTAAAAAGCTCGTCAACCTTCTTTTTTGTTGCCACAAAGATTATTATCTTTCCAGGATCACTTGGAGCATCGTAGATATTCGATAGAAGTTGCTTCAGCTTGGTACCCTTTTCCGATTCTTGACAAATCTCAACGTGTTGCCGAATATTATGGTTCGCAGAAAGCTCCAGGGAGCCAATATTGATTTGAATATAATCGCACAGGAAATCTTCCGCCAATTGGCGCACCTCACGCGGCCAAGTTGCACTCCACATGAGAATCTGTCGATCCGGTCGAATTTGACTCATGATTTTTCTTATTTGTGGCTCGAAGCCCATGTCAAGCATGCGATCGGCTTCATCCAAAACCAGATACGTGCAACGACGTAAATTAGTTGTTCCAGTGAGAAGGAAATCAATAAGACGCCCAGGAGTTGCAATGACAATTTCCACACCCCGTTCGAGATCGTAGGCTTGTTTTTGTTTAGGAGCACCGCCAAATATGCAGGTATTCCTGACATAGGCAGAAGAGCCGAACTCATTGGCCACCGATTGTATTTGCTGCGCAAGTTCTCGAGTCGGGGCAAGTACAAGAGCAATTGGACCATCTCCGCGTTGGAGGGGCGGCTGAGCGTTGATATGAACAATTGCCGGCAGAATAAACGCAAGTGTTTTGCCAGAGCCTGTTTTTGCAATACCAACCATATTAAATCCACTCATAGCTATGGGCCAGCCTTGGGCTTGGATAGGCGTTGGGGCTGTGTAATCGCTTCGTCGTATTTGGTTCATACAATAATCGGGGAAACAAGCTTCGTCGAAGAATTGAATTGGATTGGGAGCGGGTCCTTTGAGAGTGATTTCGTGTTCAGCTCGGTATTTTTCAACTTCATGAACAGGCCGATTTTTGGTTTTGGGGTGTTCTTTGTAGAGATCTTTTTGAAAAGGCGGCAAATCCACTGCTGTCCAATCAATTGGATCGAAATCTAAAAGTAAAAATATTGTTTTATGACTATAGGTTTTACACTTTAGTTTTTTAAGAAAATTTATAGTTGAATAACCCACTATATTAGCTGTGTTTTATTTTCCCCCAGATCTTACCCGGATTAGATTTTGGTTTCATTAAAAGAATGAAAATATAACAAAAACAACACACAAAACTAGATCTTGTTTTGTTTTTGTTATACTTGTTATTTGGAAAGAAAATCCAATCCGGATAATTGGAAGAAAATAATTTTAATTTGGGAAAAAATACAATACAGGATTTAGATACAATTTTAACTAATACGGCAAAAAAAGAACAATCCGAGTAAAAAGTAACAGGCAAATAAATAAAGAGTGTGTGCACCACTAGATAGTGCCCGTTTGCCTTGGACCAGAGACCAGACCAGAGGCTAACTTACAAATTACAATTTACAAGCACAAAAAATTAAAATGAATAATTCCATTGCACCAATTTTATAAATGCATAACAAGAATTACAAAATTTGTTAAATAAAATATAACTACAAAATTGTGATTGTAATTTGTAGTTTGGTGCAATAGGCTACAGACCCCACGCTTTATTGCCCATTATCATATACAGATTTAGCTTTGTGCTCAAATAAATAGTTTGGTAGAAGATTGGCTCTAGTTTAAAGATTTAATTAGTAAATTTAAGACCTGATAGTACATGGACGTTTACAGATTATGCTTTAATTTGAATAAACAAAAGACCAAGGTGATTCCATTTGAAATCGTCTCTATTCCGCTTTACAATTCTATCAAAACTTTTGGTTCATGTGAATGATACATTCGGTTTGCTTGTAAGACGTAAATAGCTCTACAAATTATTTCTTTTGAGTAAAAATCATTACTACTGTTTAATTTTTTGAAATTCCCAAGACTCCAGACCCCAATTTCTACCAGCAAGGTTGAAAATTTTGTGACAGTAGCGATTTTAAAATCTCTGATGTAATTCGTTGCAACACAAATTGTCGATAGACAGTCTCCAAAAAAAGTTCATATAACTAGTTCGAAGTAAAACGACCCAACCGTTTGGGATGTGACTTCTGATACATTAAAACATACTGACAAAATTGTAGCAACAACTTGGTTCGCATAAAGTACCTAACTGCAGTTTTGGACAAAGAAATTGCAAATATTAGTACATATATCGACTTCAAGTAAACGAGATTTTGGTTTGCATTATGTTTTCGGAGAATAATTAAATGAAGAATATTCAATTTAACGATAAAGAACTTGAATATAAAAATAAATAAGAATTTAACAATATACAAACAAAATATGTACATTAGGGTGGTCGTTATTTAACAAAAATTGGAATTGGTATGCCCTCAGAGGCTAAAAATTTGTAAAAAAAAAATCCAAAAATAGCTGTAAACATAAGGTTAAAGTCTACCAAGTTT
This sequence comes from Meliscaeva auricollis, assembly GCA_948107695.1. Classification (NCBI taxonomy): domain Eukaryota; kingdom Metazoa; phylum Arthropoda; class Insecta; order Diptera; family Syrphidae; genus Meliscaeva; species Meliscaeva auricollis. Next base: position 77,516,683 of record OX403617.1, read on the forward strand.
CCGAATTTTAGGACTAATAGTTCAACTCAAATTAAATAATGACTGTTCAAAAAGCAAAACCAAATTCTATTTCAACTTCAACTGATTGGAGGAACGGATTAGAATTAAGTGAGCGACCTGAAACTTGGAGAACACTTTTTTGTTTATTTATTTCCAACCATATAAGCCTCTGGGAGAAAATCAGCCTCGAAAAAAAAAACTTACAGCGCTATTGCGATTGTCAACTATTAATTGATAAATTGATAAAAAAAAAATTAAAACCAATTGATTAAATGTTTGATAACTGAGAATGATTCTAACTGTTGCCAATTGAAATAAAATTGATAAATATCATTGAAAAGATAGTCCACTTTTCAATCAATTAGGTATTACAGTACCAAATTTCAATATTTATCATTTGTCAATATTGATAGTTAAACAACAACCTATGTGTGTTACCGACAAGTTCATAGGCTATTTCACAAATAATTCGAAAATACATTGACTTGGCACCCCTAAAAGGAAAAGAATCTGATAATCAGGTGTGGCAGCCTGGGAAATAGCTATAATTCCATCATATGAATTTGGTGGTAACACACACTGGTGGCTGTTGCATTTAAAGCTTTAATATTAATTTACGAAATAGGCAGCCGATAGATATACAATCGCAATAGGACTGTTAATATTTTTTTACACTATAGACCAAATAATTTGTCGTGTACACAAATTTGTAACCTTCTTCCATCAGGATTTTTCATCAATGAACAAGAATGATGTTCTAGCCTCCTCTAATTGCAAGTTCTGCTAAATTATTCAATTTCCTTAATCCAAACTGATATACTGCTTCGGTCCTTGCATTTTCTATGCAATTCACATTGAATTCTGTGCATGCCAATTGAATCTTGCGATCACTAATATTAATCATCATGCATTATTATCAACGATACTGGCAAATTATCATCCATAAAGGACTCCATATGGCTTTCTAGGATGCCCCTTTACTGATGCTGATATATTTGATACTCTAGATTTACTATAGGCCAAGACTGTGATACAGAAACGCAGCCTAAACCATTATGCACCCATCACTATGTTTCACAGATTTAATTGTGAAAAGTGGACTAGTTTGGTGGACGCATGAAGCTATCCATCAGCTTCCAATAGGTTAGACTAGACTAATCACAAACAAAAACATTGAATATGATAACATTAATTCTTTCAAGTATTAATCTGACTTGAAGCCTTTTTTTTTGTTTGAGACCAAGGACTTATGCCATTTTACCAATCAAAGTCTTTGCATTTGCGTTTTGCGTTTTGTGTCTTTACTAGCTATTTTCCATGGTCTTGAATCAATGGATTCTGTTAAAAACAGACTTGTCTAATCATAAATATCGCATATTATAAAAATTAATTGTAACACATCGATAAGTCCGTCCCGTGTCTCACCCTCAGAATGCGCCAGAATAACGATACCATTATGTAAAACATTTTAAAAGTTATCTCTTAGTTTCAATGGCATACAATTTTGACAGGATCATTAAAATGGTGGTACTTTCATATGATCATAATGGTTTTGTAATTATGGCACATTCTGGGGGGTGAGACCCGGGAATTATCAGCCGAGGTGTTACGCTAACTTTCTTAATTGCTCTAATCATTCTTTATTTCCTTATTGGATCATATCAGATCTAGACTAAGAGTGTAAGTGATAGCATAAAATGATTGGTATTTTTGAAAAGGTCTTTGGTTTGTGTGTACGAGATGTCGAGTCCTTGCAGCCGGTAGCTGGAGCGTTTTTTTTAAAAATTATATTACAGCCAACAAAAAATATAGTCAATAAGATGGATGTTATCATAAAGTTTTTTTCAAGTCCGTTTAAATTTTTCAATCTGCCCGTAAGATGCACTCAAAATCTTTCTGTGCATATTTCGAACAGATGGAAACAAGTAAACTGTCTTGAAAGAAACTTTTTAGTAACATACAAGGAAGATTTAACTGAGTGGATTTGAATGAAAAATGTATCTGCATCCGGAAGACAGAAGGGAATCTACATCATTTGAAGTCAATATGGTTAGGTAGTTTTAGACTGGAAGTGAGCTGCTAGTTCGACAACGGCATGACCACACTATCGGCTGGTTCTAGAGATATTGGAGAAGAAGCAGAGGTAAGTATACACTTTTTAAATACAATTTAAAGACTTATGGTTTGACTAGCGCCGAACCTTTGAGACGTAAACGGTAAACGAAAAAACCGGCAAATGTACAAATATGCAAATTCATCAAAATGAAAATATTTGCAACTGTGTGCTGGTATAAATTACCCCTATCCAGGAAATGGTTGGGGCTAATTAGATAAACTTTGTTTTAACCTTAAAAAAAAACGTTCAATTTTTCTGAATGGATTTCATATTTTGAGTTGAAAATACGATGCACAATTAGAAAAATTAAACAAAATTGATTTAATGGGATACTCACCATTTTGGCGGCTTGATTTTCGTTCGCCACGAGCTCCTCCAAACTTTTCGACACGTCCAGTTCGAACACCACGTCTGTCGCCACCAAATCCTCCGCCACCACCACTGCCACCGCTTCTATTGAAGCCTCGATTTCCGCCACGGTTTCCTCCGCGATCATCGCCGCGATTACGGAAGCCTCCTCCGTTACCGCCACCTCCACCAAAGCCACCACCGCCACCACCTCCTCCTCCGCCACCGCCTCCTCCTCCTCCACCACCACCACGTCCACCGCCACCACCAAAGTCACCATTTCTTCCACCGCCATCGCGTCCACCGCCAAATCCGCCTCTAGGGCCATTACCAGAACCACCACCTCGACTCATGTTCCTCTGAGGAGGCATAAATGTTATAAATTTTGTGTGGCTTTTATAAGACCGACAGTATGATTAATTTCTTTAAAACCCGAAATCTATGTGAATCTGAAAATAAAAAATTACTTTTTCTTATAAAGAAAATACTGCTTCATATATTTACACCAATCTTATTAATTTTGATGAGATATTTCCAATAGAAATTTAGATTTTCTTCTCAAGATTTTTGCTGATTGTAGAATTTCCTATATAAAAACAGAAACAGAAAAAGAAATAGCCATTTTGGCATTTTTTGGGGAATGTTCAGAAAAGAAAGGGCAAGAACTGCCAGCATCGTTATATATTTTGATAATAAATAATTTCCCTTAAATTTTCAGAGCACTGGACATAAGTAATTTCCCTTAATGTTAAAGGGCAAACTGGCTGAATATTGACATAAAGGCTTGCCCAAACCAAAATGCGACAATGCGACACGGCAGTGTGGCAAAATTTAATTACACAGAGTCATATAAGAGTACACACACCAAGTGGGAAAAAGCGCAAAGCGTATTTCATACAAAAGTTTTTGTCGCACTGTCGCATTTTGGTTTGGGCATGTATTTAACTGGTAAATTTTCATAGTAGTTACTACTTTTCATGTGCAAAAAAGACAAAAGGGGTATTCATGCAACCTGGTAAACTCTTGGTAAACGTTGAATCTGGTAAACTTACTGTCATTTCCATACAAATTATGACAGGTTTACAACATTTACCAGAGGTTCCAGAACGTAACTTGAAATGATCGAGTTGAGAGTCGATACAATCGAGCATTAGCCATCTAATTTGATTCAATCGAGTTTATTTCATGCAAAAGAGTCGATTGATCCAAGTTACATGCTGCCAATTCTCGATTGTTTCGACTGAACTCGATTGTTTCAAGTTATGTACTGGACCCCCAGGTTAACAACGTTGAAAATGCTGCTAGTATCTATTTACCTCAGTTTTTATGCTTATGCCCCATGATTTGAACCGAGAGTCTTGGTTCAGATGACAGCTATCTGTTTCGACTAGAGCCCATTATTTCTAATTATCTAGCTAATTTAATAAAAAGTGTTTCGACAAAAGCCCAAATGAGATAATTTAGCAAATCTACTGATAAATCTCTTTGCATCTGTGATGCTGTTTGTTTCCTTCTCTCCACGGAACAAATTTTTGGGGTGTGTTCATAAATATTTTGATTAACTTCCGAGCTAACCTTTCAAGCCAGAAAACGGACTCAGTTTACTCAGTGCCAAAATGTGCTAAGGTGGAAATGTCAAACTATGAGCAACACTCACACATTTACAAACTTTTGTGTATGGACACAATAAAGGAAATATTTTTGTTTTACCCATGGTGAAAAAGTCTGAAAAGGACAGATATCTGACATATTATAATGTATAGGAAATTATCTCATTTGGAAGCTCATTTGGCAAATTTGATCGAAATCATCTCATTTGCCCTAGTAGATAACTTGTAATGAAAACACTTTTCTATCAGGAATCTCTGAATCTTACCAATGGAACGCAGTTTTATCAGTTCATTTAGATTTGTTTAATTCCTGAACGCTCTCAAACGAGTCTCGTTGCACTATGGCCAACTTAACAATAAAAAATAAAAAAAAGTAAAATCTGTCACATCGTTAATTTTGACATTTATAAAATTCGGCTGTCATTCGACCATAGAAGAAAAATTCCATTTCACAATTAGTGCAAATCTTTTTTCATCAAACAAAAAACTCAAAAATACAAAGTTGTCTCATCCTAATTATATCATTAAAATCAACAAAATTTAATCCAAAAATAGGCCATCATCAAACGCATTAAGCTCAAATGCAAATTACACTGTGAAAACAATAAATAAAAACCAACAATCACAAAAGGAGGTAGAAAATTTTCCATTAGCTAAAGACTTTTTTTTTATTTTATTGAAAAAGAAATTGATTGTTTGAAAATTCGAGTGGTCTAGAGAATTTCATAACATCATGGCTCATCGAATGTTGCAGTCAGCCAAAGTAATGGAGCGCTGCCTGCGTAGTTCCTATCAAACAGGCAACATCAGTGCACACGAGGTACGTTATTCGATTAAAATCGGTCGGTTTCCATTCAAATCGATGATGCAACAACTATTTAGTTATATTTTGTAAATACTATTTTTCGTTTGATTTGCAGCTGAGGAAATTTTCGCGTGCGTCTAGTATTCTCGTGGACAATCCACTTTTTCAAAGAATTTTATCAGCTGTCCGGCAATTCAGTGAAAAGCCTCCCAAGGGCTTTGAAAAATATTTCAAGCCCGGTGGGGCTTCGGCTGCTGCTGGTAAAGAGGCAGAGGCGGGAAAGAAAACATCAGATAAACCCGTCAGCCGGACACCGAGCAGTGGAATGGACAAAAATCCCAGCAACGATTGGAACTTTGGAATGTTCTCGAATACAAAGAGCTCTGGGGGCAACAAAGGAGGTCCCGGAGGCTCTGGTCGACCAATTGGCGGTGAAGGTGGCGACAAAGAGAAGTGGATTTTTGGTGGGGCAATAGGAGCTGTGGCTTTTATCGCGCTCCTTGCATTCATGGAAATGGGCTATAAGGAAGTAGCTTGGAAGGAATTTGTCAATAGGTTGACTTACCTCGAAAAATCTTTATTTTCAAGCATTTTTATCTTATTTTTCTTATATTCTTTAGTTACCTGAATCGAGGAATCGTTGAAAAACTCGAAGTAGTCAACAAGAAGTGGGTTCGAGTGCGATTGATGCCGGGAAGCTCTCAAGATTCGAGCGGAGTCCTTTGGTTCAACATCGGAAGTGTTGATTCATTCGAGAGAAACCTCGAGAATGCACAAGTTGAACAAGGCGTAGAGCCAGTCAATTTTGTTCCTGTGATCTATCGGACTGAGGTTGAAGCTTCCAGTTTGACTGGATTGCTGCCAACTTTGTTGATTATTGGATTCCTTGTATTTATGATGAGACGATCGGCGGAAATGATGGGAGGACGAGGTGGCCGCAAGGGGGGTGGTCTCTTTGGAGGAGTTATGCAGTCAACAGCTAAGTTGATCAATTCCAACGAAATTGGAGTACGATTCAAGTGAGTACAATTTTCGGTTGTAATTGTAAGTAATGTCAATACAAACTCGAATCAGTAGAAAATATTGTTGCAGAAAGCTCCCTTTCATAATTTTTTACCAGCTAAGTTTCTTGAAATATTTTTATTAAAAAAACTGCTTAAATTATTCGTCATTTGGTTCTGTTTCTTAAAATATTAGTTTTGAGCTTATCCAACCTCTTAGGTCTTCTGCCATGGGCAGTAGAAGCATGTGTGGTTGATTCATGTGTATTTTCAGTTTTGCAGACTGGGTGAAGGAGCTGAAGAGGTTATCCTTTTCTGCTGCCTGGTATCTTTTTCTATATGATGCACCTGCGGCCCAGCAGTTCTTGAATTATAAGTGGTGTGACTAGCGGAACGGAAAAAAATACAATTCTTTTAGGGAAATGTAAATTTATCAAACAAAAATCGCAGTATTGTTATCCAATTTGATTTATAGTTAAACATTGAAAACAAATCCCGAACGCACTTTAATCTAAAATAGCTTAAATTAAATGTCATGTTAAGGTCACCCATTAACGTCCTCGCACCCTTTGGCATGTCAGGCCATTCCCTTATACACATCAGTTTGTTCCTGGTCTGATAGTAAACAAAAAGCAAATTAGGATGGCCTTAATAAGTTCTCCGTTCTTTTATCTGGTCTATTTGTTTTCTTGACAGGCAGTTTTATGCGTTTTTTGATATAGTACCCAACATTATTTTAATTGATTTGAATCTTTTATTCCTCATAAAACAAAGAACATGATAACCAAAGAAAATTCTTGGTAGAACTCTAGGCTATTAAACTTCAAGAATCGTTGTTCCGGTTGTATTTCACCAACCATTCCGAGGAAAACAGATAGAAATTGAAAGAAATGCCTGTTATGCTCTGATTAAAAGAACCAAAATCATACACGAATGATAAAGTAGAAACAAATTATTCCTACAGACATCCACTCAAGTATATTGCTATCGACACGGCACCCTCAGTGCTTCGTAACTGTCAACCACATCTTGTAGAATTACATATTGGATATTGCTAAAAAGGCAACAAAATGTTAGTTTCTTCAAGCGATGTAAAAACTTTTTATTCCCTCCAGCCTGGCTACAATTTACCAAGCGTACATGCGTCTAAAGCTAGAGTACAACTATCATATCTAATGTACAGCGCGTAAGACTTCACTTCGCTAGAAAGAGTCCAGAGCGGAGCTTTAAAGCTAATAAATCAATCTCGGAAACATTCCTCTCATTGTTTTACCGCTATTTTTCAGTGCGCCAGTTAAATAGCCAGAAGCATTCCTGCCCTAAACAATTTTCTGAATATACCCGCTCTGTGAGGCATATCGATCTTTATACCCTTGAACCAAACTTCGGATTCACCGTCAAAATTTGAATCAAAAATAACAAGATTTTCACGAACAGTTTTATGGAAGGCATCACTGCTTTAACTAAACCAATGTTTCTATGTTACAAGGACTGAATTAATCTTGAATCAAAAAGAAAGTACAGAATTAAATTTTCATTAAATAATATTCTTTTTTTTTTTTGTTCTTCCAGGGACGTAGCTGGTTGCGAAGAGGCCAAAATCGAAATTATGGAATTTGTGAATTTCCTAAAAAATCCACAACAATACATCGACTTGGGAGCAAAAATCCCAAAAGGCGCCATGCTTACTGGACCACCTGGAACCGGTAAAACTCTACTCGCAAAGGCAACTGCAGGAGAAGCAAATGTTCCATTCATCACAGTATCCGGTTCGGAGTTTTTGGAAATGTTTGTTGGTGTTGGACCGTCTCGAGTGCGTGATATGTTCGCTATGGCACGTAAACAGGCTCCATGTATCCTATTCATCGATGAAATCGATGCTGTTGGACGAAAACGTGGTGGCAAGAGTTTCGGAGGACACTCTGAACAAGAAAACACACTGAATCAGTTGTTGGTGGAAATGGATGGTTTTAATACCACGACAAATGTTGTTGTATTAGCCGCTACCAATCGTGTTGATATTCTCGATAAAGCTCTATTGCGTCCTGGACGCTTTGATCGACAAATTTTCGTTCCTGCTCCAGACATCAAGGGTAGAGCAAGTATTTTCAAAGTGCACTTGGGACCACTTAAGAGTAATTTAGACAAAAATGATTTGGCCAGGAAAATGGCTGCCCTCACACCTGGTTTCACTGGTGCCGATATTGCTAATGTATGCAATGAGGCAGCTTTGATTGCTGCTCGTGACTCAAACGAATCGATTATTCAAAAACACTTCGAACAGGCCATTGAACGTGTAATCGCTGGTATGGAAAAAAAGACAAATGTTCTGGCGCCTGAGGAGAAGAAAACAGTTGCCCACCATGAAGCGGGGCATGCAGTTGCCGGATGGTTCCTGGAACACGCTGATCCTCTTCTTAAAGTTTCCATTATCCCTCGTGGAAAAGGTCTTGGCTATGCTCAGTACCTTCCTAAGGACCAGTATTTACTCACAAAAGAACAGCTGTTCGATCGCATGTGCATGACACTAGGTGGACGTGTAGCCGAAGAGCTCTTTTTCCAAAGAATTACCACAGGTGCTCAAGATGATCTCAAAAAAGTCACCGACAGTGCATACGCCCAGATCGTTCGCTATGGTATGAACGAGAAAGTGGGTAACGTATGTTTTGACACCAATCAGCCTGGAGATCCCGTCTTTACAAAGCCTTATTCCGAAGAAACAGCACAAATGATTGATTCTGAAGTGCGTGCCCTCATCAAGAGTGCCCACGTTCGTACCACCGAATTGCTAACAAAACACAAGACAAATGTAGCGAAGGTAGCCGAACGCCTGCTGAAGAACGAAGTACTCAGTCGTGATGATATGATTGAATTACTCGGCGCCAGACCATTCAAAGAAAAGTCAACCTACGAAGAGTTCGTCGAGGGCACAGGCTCATTTGAAGAAGACACAAGTTTGCCTGAGGGCCTTAAAGACTGGAATAAAGAAAAGGGTTCACCAACTCCACCACCAAGCGGTGAGACGCCATCAAAACCAGTTGCTGCGTAAAAATGGATGGACATTTTTGGTTCCGTCCTCGATAGGATACGCTTCAAGCTTTTTTTGTAAAAATAAAATTGTGTGGCGCCTTGCAAAAAAAAAAAAAAATAATTAAGCTTGCAAGGTTGCATTGTTGTTGTTTTTTTTTTTTTTTAATATTTAATTTTGCCACATAAAAACGAAAGAAAGATAAAAACTTGTTATCAAGTAGAAAGAAAGAATAAATTGTTGATTGATCCGATAAATGAGTTACAAAAAATAAACAAGAACAAAAAAATAGTAAAAATTGTAAAATGATAAAAAAAATTAAATTAAATTAATTTACACAAAATAATTTTTACTAGTTGTATTTAATTTTTCTATTGTTTGATTGCTTTTTCTTTCGAAGCATAAATATTTGTTGAGAATTTCGCTTCAAAGCCTATGGAGTAAAATGTTTAAAATGTCAAGCTACATATTTTTTTTCACAAACTTTTTCTCTCTGGCGAATAGTAATTGTAATCGTCGATTTGAAAGATTAAAGGAGTTGAAAGGCTGGGGACACCATTTTTGTTTTTTTATCTTTAAGGGATCAAGAAACAATAAAATGCAAGAAACAATAAAATTTCAATACAAGGTTGATTGGATGAAAGTTTCTTTTGCGTTTAATAATTCTGGGTTTAAAGAAACTTTAAAAAAATTATTATACTATTCTTGATCAAAGTTCAATTATTATTACTCAAATAAAACCACACAAACAAAAATCAATTTAATTATAAATAACACTTTTCCTTTAAGAAATAATAAGAACAACGAATTCTAAGAAAACAAAAATTATATAAAACCTCAATGTTTTAACATTTTTTTAAATGTTTTTTTTTTTCAAATTTTGAGTTTGAACCTGTTTTTTTTTCAAAAACTATGCATAGATTTCACTTCACTGTAAATGACTAATAGAACAGAGTATTGGCTTCAAAACAAAGATATACTTAATATTGTAGGTTTCACCGTTATTTTAATGTTTTTTTTTTCATTTTAGTACTTTTTTTCATGAAATTTCCTAACCTTATTTAGATGAGTTCAATCGTAAAAAATCTTACAAACATTAAAGCTTAAACGCAAACACAAGACGCCTATACTTTGGTATAATTGCACTAAATGAAAAAAAAAAAATTTAATTCCCTCTACCCACAAGCAAAAAACTATCAACCCTCTTAATTGCGGAACATAGCACAATGACCAGGAACCGGTAGAATGGCAAAATGTATCGCCTTAAGTAGGGTCTAGCAGCATTCGAAAACAATTCCTTCTTCCTGCGTATCCTGTTCTCCTTCTTAAAACTTCGATACTATCCTTTTGTTATGTCCTGGTAAAAAAGATTTTTTTTTTAAGAAAAAAAAAAAAAAAAAAACATGCAAGCAGCACCGTGCAAGATTTCAGCTTCGCTTTGTTTCTCACTTTTGTTCGCACACAAAATGTGTCACTTAGACAGGTTTCGAGTGGATCGCCCATTCTTATAATACGAAGCGTGTTTTTAAGGAGAGCCCGCAGCAATCCTTTTGGGGAGTGATGGACGAGATGCAACACACAATAGGAATGTCCTTGGTGCGGATGTTTAGTGTGAAGGAGGTTGGATTTGGGGTGAGATGTATGTATAAATGGAGTGGTGGTAGTTAGTTTTGTCAAGCATGCATGCCAAGATGATGTTGTTGCATCTCTCTATTCTCAAGAAACATAGGCCTCGTTTTTTTTTTGTTCATGTAGCCCATATATTATGCTTGTACATATAGACAGCCCCTCAAACCGAAACACATAGTATTGTTGTTGGGGCACTTCTAAGACACATTGTTCTGTTGAGTTTCATCTTTTCTTATAGGCCGGCTTGGGCTTTTCCACATTTCATCTGTTGTCATGTTTGTCACCCTCGTCTTCATACTGTCGTTGTCGTAGCAGTCGTTGTCATCTTCTTGTGATACTGCTGCCTCTTGAGTCAGAGCTCAATTGAAATGAAAGAAAATTGCACATGTTGCACTTTTGCGTACTAGAAATCCAAGAGTGTTGCACTAAATTTCTTTTTTTATTTCTCACTGTTTTTCTTTTTTGTATTATTTTTTTTTGTTGTTGTCATGAATAGAACTGGGGTACAATTCATCAGCTTTGGAGCATTTCAAACGAAACTATAAGAAACAAAAAAAAAAAAACAAGATGCACTTGGCTTTCGTTTTCTTGGAGGGCATTTTGTTGCGCGAAAGATAAAAAAGAAGCAACAAAGCAACAAAAAAAAAAAATTGAAACAAAAAATCAACTAAAAATCGGGGACTTCCCATGCAACACAGACAACACTTTGACACGAATTTTTATTTCGAGTGCACAGCTTGTAGCTTTTCTTTGCGGATAGCATATTGTGAACGCAGCACTATCAGAAGGAGCTACCAGACGAAGTAAGTGCCCTGGGGACAGGCTTAAATCTAAAAGAAAAACAAAAATATAAAAACTTTTTATTTTTGTTTTTAACTAATTGGGGACACAGGTCAGATGTTACTCTGTTTCGAAATTCTAGATGTATAGTGGCCCTGAGATGAATTCATGTTTTTTTTAAGCTGTTGCAATAACTGCTACTTGAAATCTTGAAAATCGTTAGTACGAATGCATGTAGTATATATATTTTCAACAGTTGCATAATTTTTCTAAGGTACACCAGGGCGTATGCGCACTATTTTTGTAATAAAGGTTTTATTACAAAATGAGGAATTCTTAAGGATGCTGTTATGATACTTGTGGGTTAATTTAATTGGCAAACATCTTAGCATACTGCTGGTGGGAGGTCTTAGTTTGTATGTTGTGGATTTATTTGATTTTCATTGAAAAGCTGATTTAGGGATTCAAAACAGAAAGCAATGTATTTATACACAAGAGTTTTTGGTTGCTAGAAGACGTTGAGCATAGGGATATGAAGGCACTCGCACGGTGAACCCAAAAAACTGTTGTCACTAAAATAAATCTTCTTCTCTGTTCTTCTATGTTCTGTTCTTTGGATTCCTCAATTATTTTGAAAATTAAAATAAATCATGATTGAAATATTTAAAATATTTAAATGCAAATTTACGATACCTCATGCGAAAAAGTAGATTTTGGAAAGTTCTAATAAAAAAAATTTGGAAATTTGTAAGCACTATAACTTTTTCTTGCAAAAACAAAATAAAGTGCACGATTTATTTATAAAATCAATTTTGGACGTGCATTCCAGGCACGTACAATTTTCAGATTATTGTTATAATTACTCAGCAAGATACAATATCTTTTAATTTAGAGTAAATATCAGTACGCAGTACTTTCTATAAAATATAAAATATTTATATATGTTGCATAAATTGACAATTCATTTCATTTTAATAAATACAAAATTAGTTCATTAATTAATCACCACTTTTGATTTAAAATTCTGAAAATCTCATAAGAAACAAATTATTTTATTTTAAAAATGACTTAAAAGCTTTTTAAATAAAATTAACCTCCAGACGTAGTAGGTATACATATGTGCCATTTGTTTACTTCTATCAAAATTAATTTTTTGACAAATTCTTCTAAAAATTGTTAGATCCGTTTATGAAAAAAAATAACAATTTTAAATATAAAATTGTTAAAAAATTAATAAAAAATTGGAATGCCATTTTTTTTTTTAAATTCAAATAAACGATTTTTGGAAAATGGTTTTTAAGAAAAGCTTTTTTTCCTAAAAACGGCTCCTAGGATTTTGATAAAAAACACATGGTTGCTTGGTGGGAATGTATACAATGTTTTTATGAAAACCATTTTTTTTCAAAAATTCCTACTAACGGTACCTGCCATAGAACGGTTTTTTTCTAATTTCTGATTTTTTTCGAAATGATTCACTCGATTTTAATGAGTTTTTATATAAGTTGCCTTAATAAAGTTTAGTAATCCAAAATACTTTTTCTTGGTTTCTAAAAACATTTTTTTTTTAAACGGGTCAATGTGTTTTCAACATCTTAAAAATGACATGCGAAATCTGTTTGTCCTTTTTTTGTACTTGCAAACTTTTAAGTGGTACTAAATAAACTCACTTTAACATTTTACTTTTAGATTTCTTATAAAACCTTTATTCCTGCATGCCTTTAAATAAAATGACGTTTATGTTTCGTCCCATAAAGCTTCAAAAGGAATAAATTGTTACAATTAATAAAAATGTAAAACTCTAAAAATCCTTATCAAAACAATCGACTTCAAAATCTCTCCTTAAAGAAAACTACTAAGATTCCCAATTTGCAAAATTTCGTTTATGTACATTATAATCAAGCTTAATCTTTGATCTGTTAAGAAGATTAAATCTACCGCAAGCAATTCTCAAAGAAAAAAAAAAGTACCCATTCAAAAATCCAACCAAACCGAAAAAAAAATTAACATATCCTTTACATTTGCATCGAATTACCATTCCTCCTTCAATTAAAAAATTGTTGCATTTTTTCCAAAGTTCCTAATAGAAAATTTAAATTCCATACCAGCACCTATAACAATTTCGTCCTTAACTACACCTATACACACTAATTGGATTCTCAAGTGACCATAACATAAAAAAAAATTAATTTCCCTACAACCGTCGTCGTCGTTGCCACCGCCACCGCGTCCGTTTCACCTAACTATGATGGCGTAGCTATATCAGAATCAAGCAATTTTCACTAAAAAAGGTACAACCGACATCTTATAAGTTGAGTATATGGATATAGAGATTCAGATTTGATTCTTAATTTCATGCAGATTGCACCATTCATAAAAGCTATATATAATGCCCCATGTATTGCATAAGTATAGGTGACTATGTCCAATATAATGCGTTCTGTGTTAATTACTCTGGAAAACGATAAAAGGATCTGTTCGGGATAATCATATCATCATTATCAATACCAGGACCATTCTTATTCAGGTTTCTATAGGTGTTCGTTGTCCCGCATGTTCGTTGTCCATCGTGTGTGTGTGTGTGTGTGTGTGTCTTAATCGCACTCGAATTGCTAGTGAATGAGTATATGCAAATGCAAAGTCGTATCGTTGGGCGAAACATCACAAAATTGTGTCCACTACTTGTAATTGGTTTCATTAAACTCAGCCGGGAAATGTCCAATTATCGACTTAACGACAATCCCAATGCTTCGAACCGTCCAACCGACAACAACACGACTGCGACGATGACGATGACGATGACAACGACAAGCAGTTTGGCACACTACTGGGTTTTTCAGGAATTTTCTCGGAAAATTACCTTTTCCTGATCCTCCTGATGTCCTCCGCAACAAAGCATCCAGGGAAACACAGGTGCCCTCTCTTCGAAAAGATGAATAAAAAAATATCCAAACCTAAAAGAAGGACTTGGCCATCAGCAACCAATTTTTATGGCAACCATAGGAACTTCTCCCTGTGTACCTGTATATAATATTGTCACTGGTCCCACCGACTTCTCCATTTTGTTTGCAATTCAGATTGAGTCCGCTCTATTACTGGAGAACCCAAAATTGCCAATTAACTCGCGTTTATTATAATAAAATGTAATAATTTTATTAAAAAAAATCCTTTGGGTCATTAAAAATTTACACAAACCCTCGGACGGTAGTTAATTAATGTAACCTTATTCTACCGTTTTACCAATTTACTGGGTTTTCCATTATACCTTGTATGATGCTGTGTAAATGCAACCCGCCCCCAATCAAACAAAACCAGAGGAGGAAGAGTAGGAAATTCAAAGAAAGAAGATGACAAAACGGCCAACGGCCATGTTGGTTTTTGCATTGTATAAATTACTCGACAATTTCATATTTAAAATTTATTGAATTTGGTGGTAATCATGTATCTGGAAGATTAATTGTTATTCTATAGGACATAAGTCATCATGGCATGTAATTTTGGTCTCAATACTCTCACTTTAAAGCAAAAACTTCTTGTGCAGCAGAGTTATATTAAAATAAAGAGAGAGAAGGTCCTTGCAGGAGAGAAGTCACGTATTCGACACCCAGTATAGCAGTGCGGTATCGGTATGGTGTCACTTTTGGTCGTATGTAATTATTCATCGAAAGGTGATTCCGTTTCAATGAACACTGTTATAAAGGACTTGCATTGTACGAAAAACGAAATGTTATATTATTTGCTGTATACACAAACACAAGTAGACAAAGTTTGCCTTTTATTTTTTTTTTATTACTTCAATGATGGTCAGTGGACATAAGGAACACACAGGAAGAAAGTTCAAAGCGTTCAATTGGAAAAATAGATGTGAAAGAATGAAGACATTACGTGAAAAGATTCTTTAAGTACTTATAGGTTTATAACACCACACACAGCAAGGATGAGATGATGACCAAGAGAGAATGAGACATTGTATATGGAATCATAATAATTTATACTCGATGATGATGACTATGATCCTGTGAAGGATAAAATATGTACGTTGGTGGTTTTTCAAAATTTCGTCTGGTCATTGTGAAGTGGACTATACGAAATGGATCTGCTTAGGTTATTAAGAGAGAGAGAGAGAGAGAGCTCTCATTCGATATGGAGTATCATCTCCAACATAAATTGACTTTTCATACTCGCATCTATTTGAAAGGCTAAAATAGCAGCCCTAAGCTAAGTTGTAATAATTTGGTTTTTGCGTCATTGAATAGGTTATAGCTATTACCAGGGAGGGATTTTAGTTTAAGGTTTCATTTATATACTCTCTTGACTTTGACTAAACTTGGTGTTAAGCTAAAGTATCACACGATTTGTGTAAATACCAAAATTTGTGAGAAAATTTGTGTATTTTTGACATAAATCTTCACAAAACCATCTGAAACATAAATGTGATGATAGAAAATGACATTATAAACACGATTTGTATATCATTTAGTGCAATTCTAATTATGGTTCAGATGATATTGTGTATTTCTATTCCAAAAATACACAAATGTTTGTGTATACACAAGTTGTTTGATCTAAGCTTAATAATTTGTTTTGAGTTAGGTCTATCTTTTTATGGAAACTATTTTTGCGGATACCTGCCATAGAACCATTTTTTTTTTTAATTTTGATTTTCTTCTTTATTTTTGTTGCCTTAATACAGTTCAGCAACAAAATTTAAAAAAAATGAATTTTTGGATTAAGAAAAATAATTTTTTTTTTGCAAAATCGTTTTTTCGAAAACTACTTAATATTTTTTTCATAATTTAGTTTTTAGATGTTGATAAATAATATCTTACAAACGGCCTATCAATTAATTTTTTAAAAAGTCCTTGCATAGTTTTATATAGAAGAAATAGTTTTTTTTTTTGAACGTGTATTTAATTTTATTTTTATTTTTCTAAAAATGTATCATTGTAGATGAATTTAAATTGCGTATACTTCGTTTTCAGGTCAAATTCATTTAAAAAGCTATTTTAGTCATTTGAATATCGAATTTTATGCTTTTTTTATTTTTTGCGCTTAAATTTTTTTAACAAAAATGCTTAGTATATTTAGTAATTTTATCTACAAGAGCAAGTACGTGTGAACCAGTCATGCAATTTATTTTTGTTTTGTTTTTGAATTTCTATCTCCAAGAACAGAAACCTCCGATATAAAGGTTTTGAGTTATTGGATTTCTTAGAAAAAAAAATTGCTTTTACGATTTTGTTTAAAATTTGTGTGTATTGTGTTAAGTGATTGATACAAAACTGCACTTTTATTTTTTCAAAAGAAATACCAATAACGCAGAAACATCATTGCCGTTTTTTGCAAAAATGTTTTTTTTTTTGTGATTATCTCGTAAACGGTTTAAGATTGATTTAAACTTGTGCACAAATATTTTATACAATCTTAGACAATTTTATTTAATTCTCAAAAATTAAATATTCATTAATAAAAAAAAAAAATTAGTTATTCTTGAGACATGTTTCCATTTTTCTTGAAAAAGGATATATAACTTAACCAAAATCATAATTTTTTTTAAATTTCTAACATAATTGTTTAACTTTTACAAACTTTATATAAGAGGCTTTAACTTCTACGGCAACTTTGATCCAAACAGCAAGTTTGCGTGACCCAGTTGGAAGTTTTTCAAATCTATTTAAGAAAAAAATGTTATAATTTACCACCGTATAGTAGGGAGGTCATATTTTTTTTCAAATATAAGCCCAGTATGCTGCTGAAATGAAACGAAAAATCCTAAAATCACACAACGAAATCATAAACGAAAAATTTTGTTTTTGCTTTTCTTGGTGGAGACCAACGAACAATTTCGTTTCGCTTCAGCAGCCTACTGGGCTTTACTAAAAACAGTTTTTGAACACAACGGATACACCTTTATAACAGTCAAATTAAGATTTGACATCAGGAAAACTAAATAAAATTTTAAAAATGGGGTATTTCCAGCGGTTTCCCTCACTAATTGTCTTTTATTTTTTAACGGCTTGATTTTTTTGAAAAAAGCAAAAATGCAGTATTCTTACCTAAACACAGACCCAATAACACTCTTGATCGTTATATTGGAGGTATTTGTACTACAAATCCCGCTTTTAACACTATTTTGATCGATGACTCCGATGCTCCACCGCCATTTTAATATCATAACCCGCGTGACCTTTCGGTTGTTGAATGGGTTTAGTAGTAAAACACAAAATAAGCAGTTAAAAGTTTTCTGCGTCGGTGTTATGATTAAATATAATGGTACCGAGACACTTACTATACGTTATCTCGTAGAACACAGAAATTCAACAACATTTTACAGGTGTTACATAATGTTTAAAATATAACTCATTAGGTACCACTTTCTTTGAACTTAACTATGGTACTAGCTAAGAGACAAAGCTGTTTCATAATTTTATACATACCCTGTCAAAAAATTAACAAAAATGTAAGTTCAATTGTGTTTAAAATATTTAACCAATATTGTGAAAGTTCCAAAACTAAGCAGGAAAGGTGTGTTTTGACTAGAGTTTCACCTATTTCAAAGAATTTCTGGCTGCCATAATCAAATGCCCTAATTTCATATATATCTTCAATCTTATCCTTTTTTTCCTATAAATCCAATGATTCACTTTCGCCTTTCTTAACACAAACACCTACTGTCCAGCCCTGAAGACAGGTATGAGTTTAAGGTCTTAAATCCTTTTTTTCTTTTTTTTTTCGACTTGGACACAGATGATTTTATCCCTTATACTCGTTCTCCTGTATACCTCCTATAGCCGTTATCATAATTTCTGGTATTATTTCAGGATATCATATCCTTACCACATACGTCATTCATCTCTTAGCCCTGGTTTATTCAAAAGAAGGAGATAATCCCCGACTTAAAAAAATAGAATAGAATAGAAAAAATTCACAAAAAGGGTTGAAATTTCATAGTATATATAGTTCCTATGTTCTCAATTTACAATTGAGGTACATATACACTCACTCTAACCCCGCGAGGACAATTCCATATAATATGATGGAAGGATATGATATGAAGGTTTAGTTTCTGTATGCACAAGTATATGTATGGCATTGGCGGTTCATTGCAATATAAAACAAAAGGAAGCCAACAAGTTACGCTAACTGTTGAAAAGTTTAATCCTGCAACAGAAACGAAATTAAATTACCTCTCTTCCGTCATCTACGTGGCCGATGGTATGTTTACATCACTACTATATATTCTTTTGCTACTGCTGCTGGCTACCAGGGCGGCCACCCACACTCACTCTGACACGAAGTAACTTGCTTTAAAATGTAAATTTTTCGAACTGCAAAACTCGTCCTTTTTGTACTTCTTCTTTGCTTCAATGAACGAGGTCCTTTTCCTTCAATTACATCCAATATTTTGCAACGTCCTTTTGTGCACGCGTGTTTGTCGAAATTTGAAACTATTTATATCAAATAAAAAAAAAAATAAAATACTAAATCAGCAATTTAAAAGTACAAAACTATAAAAAGGAAGAACCAGCAGCGTTCGATGTTAATAGGATGTCCTTTTACATTATCAAACAAAAAAATCACCGAATATGAATAGAGTGATGTCGGTGGGTGGTTCGTACAGTCGAGTTGTTGGGGTGAAGAAGATGGTGGACCTGCACAGATCCTTTTTACTTCTCCATTCTCCACTAACGTAAAAGCATTTTATATTAAGTGGATGGCTGCTCTATAAAAGGATCTTTTCTTGTAGTTTTTCTCCCTTTTGTGTTGTGCTTTTTTTCTATTTTTTCTTCATCTTTTTCAGTGGAATTCTATGCAAGGCAGGATGAAAGGAGTTTTTTGTTGTTGTTGTTGTGAGCTTCTTCATCTTGTTGTTCTTCTTGTTGTAGGTACATTTCGATGGCGATTAAGAAATTCTGTTTGGACTTTTACTTGTTACATGGGGGAGCCATGGGTATCCTTTTTGTTCTTTATACATTATTGTGGTTGAAAGTTATAGACGATAGATATTTCCATATAATATAACCTTTGATGTGAGGTAAAAGAACGCATTGGTGATGGCAAGCGGTGGAAAAAGACGTACGGTAAGCTGATAGCAACTCTCGTAACTCAATAACTGTTAATAAAAATGTTAATAAATAGACTTGAAGGACATAAGTGAGTTTATTGAATTGTTGCAGACATTCCTAGACAAACGATGGGATGGTAAACATTTTTATAATATTTAAAGCGTGAAAGATTGTGATAACATCATTATAGGAGGGAAATTTCTTTGGGTTTATTAGGAAAAAGGTTGAACACAAAATAGAACAAATTCAGAAATTTCATATCTAATTTTGAGAACATGTTTCTTTTTCTTGTCACAAACATGCTTTATTCGAGGCAAATACACAAATGAACGAATTTAAATTCAATGCTCTTGGAAATTCTGCGAATTGTAAATAAGAGTTACTAGTTCTGTTTTAGATCTATGCCAAAACCATAACCATTCGGCATTGAAAAAAAACATGTACAATATCAGTTTTGGATACGTTTTGTTGTTGCAGCTGTTTTTAATGTATACCTCAGCCTTAGAGATCCAATGAGAGTTTTCAATTAAATCAAATGACGTAAAGGTAACTATGGCGTATACGTAACATTTTTTTTTTATTTGTATAGTTGACCTACATATTTCACCATTTGATCATTTTATGGGCTCTCAAATGATGTTAATAAATGTTTATTCAAGATTTTAAAATTAGGTAAGGTGTACAAATCACTATCGGCGCTGAAACATTATTGGAAGAAAATTTTAATAACTCTTGCATTTTTTTTTATAAAAAAGAAATTAAGGGTGAAATTCATTCAAGTCAAGATTTTTCACAATTACCGTAAGTTGAGAAAAATCTTAAGCAAATGCTCAAGTGAAATCCGCATTCACAAAAAAATTAAATTCTCTCACTTGAGTGGAGAAAAATCTTGACTTGCGAAAAATTATTTCTCAATCAAGCTGACAACGAAATAATTTGAGATAATTGTCATCCAAAAATTAATAATTTTTTCTTTTAAATTTGTAATTTGTCTAAAAAATTTGAGGTTTTAATCAAAACCAACATTACGATGATGGAGAAGTCCGAAAAAGTGGTTTTCGTCATGCCGTCCGTCGGTCTGTGCGTCTGTGCGTCTGTGTGTCCATCTGTACACTTCTCCACTGCCCAAACGCATGGACGAATTTTCTTCAAATTTGGTACAGAATTCAAAAGTTGGTACGTAATTTCAAAAGTTTGTTTTTTCTTTTGTTTTTGAATATCTCATCTAGAACGAGTACCTCCCATACAACATTTTTAAGTTATTCGTATTTTATCAAAAACTGCTCTAACGATTTTGATTAAACTTTTGATATGATTTCTTCAATAACGATAAATTTTTTGAATTTTTTTCAAAAAAATCTATCGAGCCGTTTCAAAAAAAAAAAATATTTTTTTTATTAAAACATTTGGTATGCCATTTTGAAGATGGCTAATATTTATCAACATCTAAAAATAAAATTTTGAAAAAACACAATTCATTGACCCAATATGGAAAAAAAAATCCAAAAAGTGTTCCCGTTTTAAAAAAAATATTTATTTTTGCTTATTTGTGCATTTCTCAAAACACCTACACCATACACATCAGATGACCAAAAGCTAAAATTTTCAAGCTGAGTTAATACATAAAATAGCTTTGCACTACATGAGCAAGTTCGTGTGATCCAGTCGTGCATTTTATTTTAATAAGTTTTCAAAATTTTTTTCTGGAAATACTTTAATCAGAAATCAAGTGGAATAAATCGCTTTGTGCTCAAAACCTGTCTTAATTATCTTAAAAAACTAATTTTATAGCTTATGTTTGAATTTATTATTGATTTTTTGTAAAGATTCGACATTTTGAACGTGATTAAATAAAACCACATTAAAAGTCAGTATTTTTTGTAAAACAATGTCCCACACATTAATCTTTCTAAAATGTATATAAAATTCAAATCACCTAGACTCAAAGACATATAAATATAGAATTCAAAATCACATCAGTGAAAAATCCATAAATCTCAACTCGTTGCATGTAGTACCTATATGTATGGCATGTGAATAGGTGGAGCAACCATAGTCATATTAATTTATATTATATGTAAACGTGTCAAGAGCAATTAGTCGCACGCTCATACTAAACTATTCTTCTACAAGTGGCTGAAAATCTTGTCTAACATAGAAACTCGAGGATACAGCACATAAATGTATGGTATAGTTGTGACCTCTTTTCCTGTGTGCCATGTGTACCTATCCAAGCCAACTATATCATACATATACGGATGGCCAAATCCCTTGGGGGTACAATTAGAAAATTTGCCACTTAACCTGTCCACGAATCGCTCAACAAAGTTTTTACTCCTCCATGCCTGACCTTATCACGGAACCTGTTGTGTCCACACACTCTTTTCTCTTAAGCAGCAGTATGTTGGCTCATCAACAGGATGAGATTTTCTTTTCTATTTTTTTTTTTTTTTTTTTTTACTGTCGTCCTGAGGTTGCCCTGATGTGTCTCATAGTCGCATGCACGTCCATCAAAACAAGGAAAGTTAAGCATAGATGTTGACCCCCTTTTTTTTCCATATATACGAGAAGAGGTACAAAAGGCCTCAGGTATTTGTTGGGATGGGTCTTCCACTTTGAGTATGAAACAACTTTAAAATTAGCTTATGATTCAATTATTATGGTTAATTTCTGTGTGTGTCGAACATAGTAACATTAAAAAAAAAAAAACAGAAAATACAAAAAGGGAAAAATAAAGAAAACTCTGAATAAGCTCGGCAGCATGAATGTTACAAAATTTTAATGAACTTTTCCTCCCCCACCGACGCGACGGTCCCAAAAAAAAAAAAAAAAGACACATTTGTTGATTTGCATACTAATTGCGCGCGGGAGATAGTTAAAGTTTTATGAACACCCGTAACTTCTAATCCCCTTCTATATACCTGAAAATCAGCAACGGATAATTGCATTTCGGCTTGCTACGGAGGGTGATGGTTTTCAGTTTCCTCATCATCGTGCGTCGCGTGCGTCGTTGTCGTCGGTCGCACTCATTTCAAAGCTGGATCTCACGTATTTTGCGATTAATTGGAACTGATAAAGGCAAAGAAAAACATTCAAATCACAATTGAATATCATATCACTCCTCCAGCGCTGTCGGGTTCTTGTTTTCGTATGCGGATCGTCTTCCTGGCCCTCCTTCTTATTTAATCCAAAACCTGCTCGAGCGTAACTTTTAATTTGTTTCTGCTTAAAAAACAAAAACACAGCACAAGTGCTTCTCTATACTGCGTTTGAGGGGTTTTGGCTTTGGTGTGTAGACATTTGAGTTTCAAATCAACTTCGCACCCTTCCTTCCTTTGTTTAAGACCGCCACTCTTCACCTATCCCAAAACGTTTTACTTCGGAGAACGATACTGATATGATGTCTGTTGCATACGCTGAGGGGATATCATTTTCATATGCATACATAATATGGTATGGAGGTAGGTGAGGTGCTGTTGCATATCATTACGCGAAATGAAATCGAAACCTGGATTTAGCGACAGCAGATTGATAGCCCATGTAAGGAAAACTGTGTTTCAACTGTGCATAAGCAAGAACATACAAATTAGATAAGCAATTCTTTGGGATATTATAAGTTTTTAAAAAACGCAAATATTTGAATAAATATAAAGAATAGTACGAACTTGTAAAATGTAGGTACTGAGCCTTGAAGCTAGCTAGGAGATCTGCATGAATAACTCGCATGAATTCAAATTTTTGATTCTTAAATGAATTACTAACGTGGTGGTGTAATGTGGGGATTGGAGGGAGAATTATCTCAAAAGTTTACTTATAGTTAATACAGTAAATAGTTTAAGAAAAAAATGATTGTGTGACCAAACAACCATTATAATGACTGAAAACGATAAGGAATTTTAAGTCGACTTTAAAACCAAATAATAGAGCTTACAAAAGAATGATCCAGCACCTTAGTGGGAATTCGATGAAAAGCGGTCCTAGAAAACTGATCGAACACCTTACTGGAAACTTAATGAAAACGGTCTTAAAAAGCACTTGATATTTCGGTATGGCAGAAAAAATTAGTCTGTACTGGTCTATAATCGCTAATCTGCTCTTTGACCCTTACAGCTCAAGGTGTTAGACGATGAGCAGAATGAGTGCTACTCGTTCATGTTCGTGAGGAGCTTGAGTACCTTTACCAAGATGATGATGTTGATATAGTCCAAAGCATAAAGAAACATGCTTGGATCCATTAAATTCAGCTAATTTACACCAACAATCTAGTCTTCGATCGTTTTGTTGCGTAGAAGAGTGGATGCTGCTAGAGATCGTGAGTGATGAAAAGCCATTTTTCATGTGTCTTAAAATTATAAGGCTGATATTTTGACAATATTTTTCTATCGTACAGAGGTTTTTTTTTACATTTCAAACCTTTATGTCTATACACAACTTTACATTAACTGTCCCCTCTGAAAAGAACAATCTTCTTTTCATGTTTTTTTCCACAACCCAAACATCACCATCTTCAGTTTAAAATTAATAAACTCCTACTTCGTATAAAGAAGAATTCTTAAATCTGTTCCAACTTAAACATCTTCACTTTGTTCTGTTTCAAACGCTTCAAGTCTTCAAACAACAACAACAACAGAAAAAAAACACGAAATTCATTAGTATTCAACACGCCAAGACAAACATTCAATTGCTCTAATAACTACTTTGAGATTCCTCTAGTTTTGTTGCACATAGCATAAACCCAAAGGAGAGAAATAAGACAGAAAAAAACGGCTAAGAGAGAGCTGAATGAAGGCAGCAAAGTAAAACCAACCCAGCTAGCATTTCGTCAGCCGTTCGCCTTCAAAGTCTATTGATTCAAAACGAACAAGAATAAAGGAGTTTGTTTGGATTCAGGATTATCCTCACGCGATTGAAGGAAAGAAACTTTGTTGCCCTACCCATGTTCCATAGAGCATATAGAAGAGTCGTGTCGTTTACAAGCAATATTATGGCCTCCCACATCTTTCTCTTTTCAAGAATATCATTCTCATTCCGCCAAAAATCAAACCAAAAAAAAAAAAAAAAAAAATAATAATAATAACTCGACATGAAATGAAAAACGTGAACGATTCTGTGATTTAAGGACTTTTCGTTTAAAACATTCTTGATGATAATGATGACATTCCCGTTTGGCATAAATTAAAGACTCACAAGGCCCATTATATATAAAGATTCCAAAGGAAGGAAGGTGAGCTTAAAGGTATCAAGTCCCTGGTGGGACAAATGGTCGGTAAGAAATGAATTTTTGGGTATGCCATCATCATCATCATAGAACAACACTAAGGACAGCATTTCCTAGTATCAATGTTTCTTTTTCCACAAAGAAAGAAGATCCTAGACATACAAGGGGTGACTTGACTTATTCCACAAAAAAGCCCTCCAAGGGAATTGCTGGTGTAGTCTCAAGTATTTTCCATTGCAAAAATAACATTCAAACACACAAAAAACATCAACTCGATTGTCAATAGCATCGTCCTGGGTTTGTCTCGGCATCATCCTTATTTCTTATTCCTCATCGTGTATGCAAATATTTTGTTGAGAGCGACGACACGGACGCGCCGACATAGATCGACAATAATTATCCTTTGTAACATTTATTGTTTTCCGTATTTGTTTTCCTTTTTGCTTTATATTCCAGTGAATGTCTCGTTTTTCTTTTAATTTAAATTTGCATTTTTGGGAGATCCCCTGAATCCTGAATCCTGAGTCCTAACGCGTCTTGTCAGTTGTCGGTTAAGTCGTCGAGAGAAATATTACAGTTTTGATTTATTTTTGTGATTTGGTAATCTGTTGAATGAAGTTCTTAGTTTTCAAAACGAACACACATAAATACATAATACTTATCTTCTCAAAAAGGGGTTGAAGATGAGAATCATATATATATATTGCATTTTAAAAGCACAACAAAAACTATATACTGGGGAGGAAGAAGTAAAATTGATAAAAAGAGGGTGTGTTTTGGATGAGAGAGATGAGTTAGAGATTACAAATCAAAAGACAAAAATTCATGGATAACAATTTTAATCCTTGTGTTTGATTAATTTTCAGTCCTATCAGCAAACATGCAGAGAAATAGATGGAAAAATGTTTTTGAATCTTATAAGCGCTTGTTATACTTTGGGCAAACTAAAAATATCCTTTTTTTTTTGGTTATTCTGTTTTACATTATACAGCAACAGCTGTAATGCATCAATGCCATTTGTTTGTTTCATCTGCAGAAATTTTCAATTCATTAAAAAATCAACTTAGAAAAGTTTTTTATTAATTCTGATGGTAATTATAATTATAATTTATGAATATGGATACTTTTTGTGCAGATTAACATTCATAACTTCCTTTTTACTCAAGGTACCAACAAAAATTTTGTAACCGGGAAAAACACAAGCTTTAACTTTAATATTTTCCAAAATTTCTATTCAATTTATTGTAAAATTGAACAGAAAATTGACAACACCAAAATTGGAAATCAATGAAAAACAATCATCATCGAAAAAATTCAATTGAAATCCTTAAACGTTTAATTCGAGGAATCAATTTATAGCTGGCAATTAACTTACAGTTGTCCAATCATGATGCCCTTCAATTTACTAAATCGATCACACCCAAGGGATCTGACATCGGAGAGAAGCAAAAAAAAAAAAAAATACAATTATCAACAGCAAAAAAATCCATAGTATAACATTTACATGCACTGGAAAATAAATAAAAGGAAATCGAAAATCTTACAGCATTTAGAAAATCTCCCCCTTGACTGTCTCATCAAATGAATTCATGAAAATATCTATCCTAAGGGAGCCGATGAAAGCCATCATCAATATTACTATTGCAGTGCATCAGTGAGTGTATTCGATATGAAGGCAAAGCCAACCGACCGACACGACGACGACAACGACAAAAAAAAGCGACTAAAATGACGATGACATTACAACAACGCCATAACGAAAAGGAAAACGACAACGACAACGGTCACAAAGGATTTCTCCGGCTGATATGACTTACCAATGCAATTTTTCCTATTAACCTCACAGTGTCCTGAATCATTTTTGCTCCACTGATTCGGACAAGGATGATTAGGAATGCAAATTTCTGAGCTGTTTGCAATGTCATTTACCATGAATTCACAGTGCGTGCAACGAAAAGAAAAATTCAGAAATTATTTGTACTGAAATTGAGTACAAAAAAAAATGTTTTCATTTTTTTGTATTGTGGCTTGTAAAATTATAGCTTATAGGTGGAGAATGTATCTTCTACATAAAACATTTTTGTTTTAATGCAACATTGCAACATGTAGATTGTAGAGTTGGACTTTGAAACAAACAAAAAGCATTAGTCGATACTTATAATACAAGGACATGGGTCGTAATTGCTAAAAACCTTCAAATTTGGTTAAAAACTGAAATAATTTTTCGTTGGAAGACAACCTTTTTTTATCTATAGAAATGAAAGTCTACGGTCTGTGTGAAGGCATGCTTTGGTAATTTTATTCTGCATAAATTGTTTTAGAGAAAACTGATTACGTTTTCAACTATTCGCCAAAAACATCGAAGGTTTTGAAGGTTTTTGATGATTTCTCATGTTTCCCGTGATAAAATTGTATGGACAAATTCAAATTCATGCTCAGCACCCCAAAAAAAGATTTAGAAAATTGTTGAAAATTATTTCTTCAGATCTTTAAATAAACTTTGACTGGACTACAGAGAATATTTCGGACAAGTAATAAATTTCACTTTGCAATAACTTTGCGTGGAAAACGAATTTTCAAAAGATTTAAAATTAATTAAAAAGATTAAATGCAGTGCTTTCACATCTCATCAACAGTTTTGTAGCGAATTATTATTTACCAGTGAAGAAATTCGACGTTAAATGTACCAAAAAAACGGGGGTTTGACATGTTTATACAACCATATATCTCAAAAACGTGTTGTGCTATAGCAGTTTTGGCTTCAAATTTGTACTCAGAGTGTCAAAATAATTTAGAAAAGAATATTTTGATTTGAAGACGATTTTCGTTGCAGGCCAGTGTATTTTACTATAAATTTTTTTCTTTAATTTTATATTTTAAAATTTTCAAGATGACAGCCAAAAAAATAATTTTGAGCCATAAATTCTTTTTTCTAGATATTAAGTAGGTATGTGAAATAGATACCAACAATGAAAAAAGAAAAAACAAAACTTCGACTGTGCCTGCTGTTTTATATGCATATTCAAGAAGTTATAAGATAAAATCTAAAAAAAATTACGAAAATTTCGGGGTTTTGGGTGCACCAAGCACCATAGCTGCAAACTTGGTTTTACACTACTCGTATCTATTCTAATAACATCCCAAAAAATTTGTTTTATGTTCCATTATTTGCGACCTAATGCGAATTTTTTGTCTAATATTACTGGCCTTCTAATCAAAATCATAGATTTTAAGAAGATATTCTTAATCAAAAATTTCTATTTCACAAATAACAAAAAAAATAAATAATGAGTTTTCTAAACGCGTTGCTTTATTTTTAACTCAAAAAATAAAAAGAACTTACATCAAACGATAACAAAATCATTTAAAAACTGAAATTCAAAATGATTGAACAATAAAATCCAGTTCCCCAAAGTAAAAAAAAAAAAAAAACTAACAATTCGCTTAAACTGTAGGCACTTGCATACAAAAAATAATCGTCATCATCCAAATTGGTCAATTTAGACAGATCACTTGTAATACTTGTTGTAATTTCATCTGAAATCTTCTATACTGCCAGCAACCAACACAGGCTGTTGGTTCTCTTGCAATTTATTTAATGCGACTTTGCTGCCATAGTCGTAAGTGAGTTCTACTATCGGTATAACCATGGCCCACCATAAGGTTCTATAATAATCAAAGATTTATTTTTTGTTGCTCTTCTTTCAGCCACCATAATACACACAACACTCAAAATCATAATTATCTATCGTTAGCAATAAATTAGTATCGAAATGAAAGGCATTACACTGGACAGTCATTGGGAACAAGAAATTCAAGAGTATCTACCACTATATGTAGAACATAGCAAAAAAAAAAAAAAAAACTTTTCCCTCACACTTCCTTATGAAATGGAGTGAGAACCGCACGCGTATATATGTCTGTACATAGTAGTAAGAGTACGAGTAACTATAGACCAGCCATCATCTAATAATTTCTCTTTTATTGCGAAACAAAATCTTCTTTAGGTCCACAACACTAATTGCCAGCAATTCAGGGATGTTCCTTCTTCTTTCGTTTGCTCGTTTGTTTTGGTCTTTCCCTATTATAACATTGGGAGCGACCCCAATGGAGCTATACCGATTTAATTGGAGCAATTTGTTAAAGGCGTAATTATTACTTAAACCAATACTTCTTCGAGATTCTAACAAGGGCTATATGATGTGAGTAATGGGGGTAGACCCTTGGCCTGCTATTAAATTGCAAGGGTTTTTTTTTTTTTTTTAAAGGATAGACCATTAGTTGGTATTGGGGGGGGGGGGGGAGGTGAAGAAGCTTGATGATGATGATGATGCACCAAAGTTGTAGAACATACTGAGATACCTATGGTACCCATATAAAAACGAAATACGAGCATAGCAGAGTCAAAGGATAAAACTTCGAATGCCAAATCAATGCATCATGTATCATGATGCCCCCAACTCTATGCTCCTATAATATTGAACCGACAACAAAAGGATAAAAGATTTCTATCTAATAGCATCCCATTGAACTTCGTCTTCATCACTATGAAAAGTCCGCACCGCATATCTACTCTTTTTCCTGAATCTGTTGCCGCCACATACCGCTATACTTTCTGACTGAATAAAATGATGAATAACCTTTTCTCTGTGGGGAGTCCTGGTGCTGTGTGTATTAGATGGATCTAAGGTCGGACTATCGTCACCGTTGTCGTCCTCATCTCCTACTTTTTTTTTCGGTTTTTCCTTTTTTTTTTATATCTATTTTTTATTTTGGTTAGTCCTGCCTCTGGTGCGGCAACAGAAAAAAGCGAACGAATGCGGAATGCGGTCTTATCTCTTATAAGCCAAAAAGCTAGTTTAAAAGCAAACCCGCATCAATTGAATTCTGATCACGTTTAAAAGTTTCTCTTTGATATGACGGAATTTTATCCTCACTAACATTCACCATTGTGTCCTGACTGAGTTCGTTCTATTGAAGATTTATTTACCTCCTTCCTTGTCTAGCTAAAAGATAGTGGAATGGAACAACAACAAAAAAAAAAAAAGGAAAAAAAAACAAAAATAACAAACGCAGCAGTATGGCAACAGGGTGCAAACCCCATATTTCCAATACTTCACGAAAGAGAGGTCCTCCTCAAAGTCGATGCAATAAAATTCAATAGCTGAAGAGTAGCGGTTTCTTTTTGAAAAATAACTGCTTCTTCATGTTGCTCGTCTTCTTCACTATTTTCAAACCGCTGCTGTCAAGTGGGCTAAAATGGAAGAAAGGATATTTTTTTTCTTTTCTCCTCCTGATAGGTTGCAAGAAAAAAAATAATAATAAAACAAAAATATAACAAAAAAAAAAAAAAAAAAACAATAATAGACAAAGAAGAGGAGGAATAAAAATAACCGACCAAAGAACTTTCTGAACTTTTGCACTACAAAAGAAGGATCTTCTTTGCAAGGATATGGAGGATATACCGCAGCCATATACATACCTGCATAATCATTTTTGTATGTGTGCATGTGTTTACAAAAAGGATAAAAACTATACTTATAATAACAACGCTTATCAGCAACAGGATAAACCAGGATAGAAGACTGAATGGCAAAAGACTTATTTCGCATCAAAAAGATGAAACAAACACAAAAAAAAAAAACAAAAACGAAAAAAAACACATCAACTTTATTTTTAAGAAGAAGAAATATAAAATAGACCGAGAGAGCATTTTCTAGTCTATGGGATCCATTTAAAGAAAACAAAACGGAAGAGATGGGGAATAGGTACTTGCAATCTATCTGGGCTTGATTTAGCTATGAGCTCAATTGGGCGACTCATTTTGGGCCCCATTTAAGTCGATCAAGTATCTTCAACACTGAGACCCAAAATTTATGAGACGGGCATGGTGTTATGTATTTATATGTTTTTTCTTGTACTTATCCCGACTTACAAGAAACTAGTTTATTTCCATAATAACTGATTAAAATATTTTTGAACAACAAACCCTTTTCTTCATTTTTAACGTTTTCAATTTTTTGAATTTTTGAGCTGCTCCGGGCCTATGATGACGTAGAAGGTACCTATAGTGCAAAATTCACAAATGCACATATACTAAAAAAAATTCTTATTTGAGAATTTTTGAAAGCAAATGTAATCACATGGACAAACAATCGTACCACACTATGTTACTGTTAAATAGCCAACCCGTTCCGTCAGTGAATCCGTTGTCGAAGTTAAGAGTTCGGCTACTTTTTCCGTCGCGTCCGTTCTTATGGGTCGCTTCTCATAAGAGCGTGTGTATTTTATCGAGCTGTCAGTTGAAAACGTCGACACAACGCACGCGACGTATTCTATGGATTGGCGAATTAAGGTGTTGTATTAAACCGAGAGCCGGGAGAAGATTTTTGCGTAAGAGAGAGCTTGTCCCGGTCATGATGAAGACGAATACTGAAGTGTGCCTGCATGAATTGGAGAAGTTGGCAAGAAAAACTGCATCATAAGTACCATTTTTCTGAAAATTGATTTATTGAGGTTAACCCTGTTTGAATAACCTACGCCCCAAGTCACTAATAATAAATAGGTACAGATATGACATACATTTTATGTGATGCCAAACCCCCGGGACACGATCTTGAACGTATGTGTTTTTTTTTTTAGTTTATTTTTCGGGTTACCACTTAAAATTAGTAGCATTCTGACGCCCCCGACTCTCTGATAACAAATAAATTCAAAAACGACAGGCAACTTAATGGGGCCAGACCCCTATCCCATTACTTCTTAGGCATTAGGATTACCATCTGTAACGTCCTATAAGGTTGCATCCTGTAGCCCTTGGTTCCTTGATTACAAAAATACGCATGGCAGACATTTTTAACGAGGCCAGGCCCGTGGCAGACGGGCCCAAGTGCACTTTTGACTTCGGGGTAACCTGTTTCCTTGTTTCCCTGATTACAAAAATATCCATGACATTTTGAACTGATATTTGATGAAAAATAAGCTGTTAACAGTCGCCTGGAAGATATTGTCAAATTCAGTGGCAGCCCAATCCTACAATAATGATACTCTTTCTTACATAATTTTTTCTTAGGTGTTTTTTTTAATAAGCTTAGGAATAAATTTGACTTCCTTCAGAATTAAAATGTTTTTATATAGTTACACTATACTTGGTCACTGGTTTGCATCTTGTAAATTTCTAAAGAGAGTCGTTGGATTAATTCTTTCGATTCAGTGAGTTCGCAAATCATAACTGAAGCTTTCATTGCTTAGGAACAACATTCCACATTTTTTTTTGAAGTTTCAAAAGCCAGGCTTTTAGTGGAAATTTTTACCTTCAAGGGTGGGTGTGTAACTATTTTGAGGATGGGATATTGTATTTTTCAAAAGAAAATATAAGTATACCAATTTCTTCCAATTTACTTTGCAGCATTTATTACCAAATTTGAATTCGATGTTCTCTTTTTTACTTACTCTTTGTCTTTTTGTCACAGTAAAAAAGCCGTGCAATATTTCTGTTCGTTTTAAATTTTTTGCAATACTCTTCAAAAAGGCTACATCCAATTGGAAAACATAATTAAAGTTGCTGTGAAAAATCTTTCGAAAAAAATTTAAAAGTATACTGCAAACGTCTTTTTCCAAACAAAAGTATACTACCCCCCTTTGTGTAGAAGATCCCTTGCTCTTTGTAACCAAGGCTTCTATAACAGATTTATATATTCAAAACCATGCATCAGGCAGGATATATTATAAAGGTACCAGACGCCGGGACACCCAACAACAACAAAAATGGTCACTATAAGTCGAATATATGTAAAACCTCCTTCGCCAGGGAGGAAATTACACCCACATGTTCCACACCATAATTCACTTATAATTAATATCCCATTCACGAAATGAGGTGAGACATTCATTAAAGCAACCCTCAAGAAAAGGACCAACTTACTTATATACACATAGAATAGCTGTACAATCGCTCGTAGACAACTGTTGCCTTTAGCATATTCTGGCATGACCGGTCGTTGGTTGTGGCGATGGGTGAGTTTCTAAACGCATGCTGTACGTATATGGAAGTAGAAAGGTACACACCGATTAAAACCAAATATGGTTGAACTTTCGGAAGCGACTGACTCCCCACACCGAATAAAACAACAAAAACACCGAGTAGCTAGACTCATTACGGGAGAAAACGGTCAAAGTCAGACAGAACAACAATACGAAAAACAGCAGAAGATGTATAGAAGACCAGGACCACACACATTTTGGACTTTTCCCGAAGAAAACTAATTGTACGTGTGACAGAAACCCTAATATCTTCACACCGCAGCAGCAGAGTCCCTTAAATGTGATACCTATACAAATACACTTAGGAAGCCTCCCCAAAAAGTCCTTTCAACAAATAGAGAATTGGAGAGCAAGAGACACCCGACGCACGAAGTGAAGCAGCACGAAGGAACGAAAAGGAAGATGCTTTTGGTGATGTGTAGAATATAGAAAGCATCAAGTCTTTGGAATCGGTCCTGGTTGAGGTGTAGTATATACTTAGAGCTTTGCAAAAGTGTTTCATTGCTGTTAATTTACGACAATTACAGTTCATGACAAGTTGATCCGGTTTTATGACAATTTCTCTAATTTGGTCTTTTTATGGTCCTTTATCGGTGCGGGGTGACTCTCTTCATTTCTTTCTTCTGATGGGCTATGAGTAGGGATGATGGCAAAGCAGGAGAGTTATGGAGAGGGAAGAAATATCTCTTTGTCGATGTTATGGTCGTTGGTAGGTACTTGTTACATAGAATAATGGTATAGGTACAAAAACGACGACGCAGGTGGGTTAAATGAATTAAAGTTCTTACCTTCTGCTGGGCTATGGGTGTAAATATTTTATAAGTAAGCTAATCTAAATCTGACGGCAGCGAGGATAAACGTGCGGTTTTCTGCGGCAAAATGAATTATGGCCATTTTATTTTTCGTAGGTAGGTATTATGTAGGTCTTCTAGTCGACAATGATCCCCCAGTTACCGCTATACTTTCACACCAACCAGGTAGCTGGCCCTTAAAATAATTCCCCGTATCCTCAACATATGGGTGAAGTGGTCGATGGCACAATGTGACCATAGTCAGAAGCAAGCAGAAGGTAAAGTTTTAGCCATCTTCGAGGAGAGTCGCCCTTAAAGAACTTGGTCCGATGAGCATTGCCACCGAAGTACCGAGTTTTCAAACTGGCATATACATAGAACCACTTTAAATAGCCACTTCTAATTCCAAGGACATCGACCCGTTCGTCGTACTCCTGCCTCGCCGCCATACCAAAAATGCGTCACACCAGACAGGACTATATATAGGGGAGCGACAGAGTGAGATTATGTATTTTCTATGAGAAAATATCTGGTGAAAGTTAAATTAGATATAAAAGCAATAAATTGTGGTTAAAATTTTGGGTGTCTAATCGTCGTCGTTAGCTTTTCTCGATTTGGTTTCTATGAAAATGTATACGCTTCCTGAAACTATAAGGGTGTACGTCACGTCGTCGTTTTCGTGTTCTGACGTTTCAAAGCACTTAAAATTGCGTCCAAATTTTAGCAATTATCATAGAGTTTTAAATTCTAAATTGCCCATACACAGCTTAATAAGTTTAACAACACAGTACGAGTACCGCAAACATTTTTGAAGGGATGACAATGATGATACCTTATCGTCGTTGTTGCTCAAGAGGGGGTTTTGTGTTGTGTTGTGAGAATTTATGGACTCATCCCTTGAGTTGAATTTTGTGAGAAAATACTTCATTAGAGAGATTTGTGTCATTCCCCTCATTTCAGCCCCCCCCTGATTCTTTCATTGGAGAAAAAGAAAAGTTTTAATGTTCATCACATTTATGGAATTTAAATGGAAAATATAAATTAGTAATTTTGGTAAGATGGTGGTTAGACAAAAGAAAGAAGGAAGTCGGAAGAAAAATTTGCTCGTTTATCACTTTTTAATTGTATCAAGGTTATTGGGTAGATAACTGTTGCACTGTAAGAGTCATTTTCAAAAATTCCTTGAAAATTAATTGAATTTCTTCTCTTTTTTTTGCAAGAAGTTGAAATTAGGGTATTGGTGGGTTGAAACTTTACTATTCCATCACGTCTAGTTTCTCCTTTTATATTTAAGGAAACTTAAGTTAAACAAAAGAAATCGGGCTCTTAAGGGGGAGCATTACTCAGTGCATGAGAGACATAACAAACGTACATATATCGATAAATATCGTACGAACTAAACTTTGAATGGATAATATAGGCTGCAGCCAGTAGTTTTCTAGTAGAAATTCTAATAAAGTTTAAAATTCGGAAAATTAAAGTTGTACATGCTGACTGACTAAGGAAACTATTGACAGTGGTCAGTGCTTGCTGCAAAAAAAGTTGTAATGGCAAGAATTTTATTCATTTTTGTTTTGTTTACTTTAAATATCGTAACTGACGAAATTTACGTAGCCGTCTTTACAGTAAAGTTTTTGGTGTAGTTTTTTTTAAAGATTTTAAGAGCTCTATAAAATTGTTGTACGTAATTTTTTCGTAGTTCGATAATTTGCCAACTTTGGGGGAAAGTATTCCAAAAATTTGAGGCAGAGCACGAATTGGACTGACTTAAGTGTCAGTAACAACCTAAAAAAAAACTTTTGAGCTCGGTGCTTTGAGACCTTTTCTGCTCAACACAATTCTGCTCAACACCCTCTTCCAATTAGCTGAATCTCAATTGCACACTGTCTTCAGCTTTGTGTTTGACATCGTCCTGTGTATCTCTTTACGGACTGGAACCAGGCGTTCCAAACGTTTAATACATAATTTCTTGTTTAGTAACACGTTGTTGATTATCTAGTTTAGTTTGTCGACGTGTCTTTGACAAACCAGACCAAAAATCGCACGAAGGATCTTCCTTTCGAATATTCTAAAGAAATTATCATGAAATTCATAAAGGGTCTATGTTTCTACAGTTCATTGTTTTAGGAAATTCTAAAAATTTGATACCATTGTGCATAAAGAAAAAAAAAATATTTTGCATTTTTCACCCCATAAATCATTTGTTTTCAATTTGTTTTCAAGACCCAAAACTTTAAAATCTGACTTATAGAACAAAAGTTATGAATTCTTAAAGCCAATCATCTCAAAACCGTTTTTAAGATTATTAGTTTTCCAAAGTTTTTGACTATACCTGTAAGCTTAAGACAGTAAAAACAATACCCTCTTTCTATAAACTTATGTCTTTACCTCAAGGTAGAGATGATATTTTCTTCTGTTTTTTGTAGAAGATTTTACGGACTTGAACGTTTATTTTCATCAGCTCTGCTCTTATCCCAGTCCCAGTCATTCCAACCGTGTAATAACTGATTTCTAGATTATTAATAACACATCGCCGCCATCCTGTTATTGAACATTTATTGTAGTACGTTTTTGTAAACATCGTACGTATTATACAGGACCCTTCTTTCCACCATGCCTTTGGATTTTTTATCAAATTTAATGAGATAGTCCATGCATCTGCACTATGCTGAAGGACAGGTATGATGAGTGTTTATAGGTATACTAGCTATAACGTTTTATGGAAATCAATTATCGTTCTATTAACTTTTTTTTTGTGGTTTTCATTAAACATTAACTAGAATTTTTAT
Source organism: Meliscaeva auricollis (assembly GCA_948107695.1). Lineage (NCBI taxonomy): Eukaryota > Metazoa > Arthropoda > Insecta > Diptera > Syrphidae > Meliscaeva > Meliscaeva auricollis. The sequence continues at coordinate 77,552,904 of OX403617.1, forward strand.
AAAAAGAAACTTATAGGTACTTGCCCCAAAAAGCAAACAAAACTAAAGTTTATAAGACAGACGAACGTTCTCATAGGTACTACCTACCTACCAACATCTTCAAATGTATGTCTGTACTCAAACCCCCTTCCTTCCATTTCAAGCAAATAGCCAACAATCGTCCGCAACAAAAAAAAAAAAACACTCAAAAGACCAAACAAACGATAACCTCATGACTATATAAATAAAGTTTAAAAATAAATTTCTCAACATTGAAATGACCTTCAATACCCTTAATCCCTGACAACATACAACAAAACCAAAAAAAAAAAAATAACAAAAGAAAAAATAGGACAAAAGGTGAAATGAAAAGGATATAAAACGAAGAAGAAACAAAAAAAAACACACAAACTAAGCAAACTCGATTAAATGAAGGAATTGAATTTACAAGAGTCTCTCTATACCTACATCATCATCGGCCAGATTATTCGTGAACATAAAAGCCAACCTAACCGACAACTTCGAACTATACGATAGGGTATTCCAGATTCCCGTGCCATTGGTGCTTTTTCGTGCCTCCGCAACAAGCAATTCCATAAGCAAACATCGCGTGTGGCACAACCTTACCGCAGCTAGTCGGCATTGGCATCGGCATTACCGTGACTGCGACAAATGCAACCGTATTTACTTTTCTTCATCGATTACCAGAACTAATAACCGATTGGATTCCCTCGGACCCCTCAAACTCAATCAAAAGGTCCTCATTGTTTTACAAGCCCCCGAAAGGAGCTATTCATTGAAAATTCTAAAATTGCGATGGGCGATCTACGAATATGGGTGGTAGAAGGAAGAAGGGAGGCGTGTAAATAATGGGCGGAACGGCTGGTGCGACGTGATGGTTATTCGCAGCAGTTATATGTATATAGTCATTTAAGCCAAGTCTATTGTTTTAACCGTGACACAGGTGGATTGCCCAAGTGTTGACTTTTCTAGTAGCAAACCAAATCGAAAGCAAAACATGAGGTGTAGGAATATTCGTATCCGGCCATCAGAAAACTTCCATAACTTTACTCCACCACTCGCCTCACACCTTTGCATTGCCATCACATTCTCATTTTCTCATTCAGCAAAAGCAATTGTCTTTGGTATTTCAGTTGATTTCGAACGTAATTTCAATTTTAATTGAAAATTCAATTATGCACCAATATCATCGAAGTCCCTGGATGGTCCCATTCCAGAGGGGAATGGGAAAATATAGGGAGATTGGTAAATTAATTTTTTCTGTTGCTTGGCGTGTGTGTGTGTGTAACTGAAAAGTACAGTTGTACAATTGTTTCTTCTTTCTTTACTACTCCATTATCTCATCAAGCACTTTTTGGCAATAAAACCGTTAAGCAACTCCATCACCCACCCCTGAAAAATAACCGAAATAAGAAACAACCGCGCTTAAGGCCGTATTTTCGACCTCTACAAAAGCAGAAAGAGTGTAAGTATATAAGAGAAAAGTGAAACATCAGCATTATGGTTGAAGAGGGAGTATATGGGCTTTTTTTGGATGACGACGAAGACGATGTTGTTGATGATAATGATGATGATGGCGCTGATGCGGGTATTGGTGGGACGAAAAGGATAAAAATAATTTTTATAGCCTTGTTGTTGATGGTTTTTATCTTTAACCAAAAGATACAAGTGCCTCGGTGACTAGGCCCATCATCTATCCAAGTCTGTCAGCTGAAGGGAAAAGGTGAATTTCTGAGTGGTGACAAATGAGGTATACATAAATCAGCAACCGAGTTCGAAAAGATCCCATGATGTTTATCAGTACTGGCAACTTTGCAGTGCAGCTGAGCTACATCGCTACATGTCACCCTGCTGAATGTATGTCCAGCTTCATGCCTCAAGAACTTGTCCCACATCTTCATGTTCCTTATTTAAATATTTTAAAAGTACATGTTCCCTAGCTTCTTCAAACATGTTCCCTAGCTGCATGTACTCGATCCACCACTGTGTCTACTAGCAACATGTTCCCTTAACACATGTCACCTAGTTACTTCTTCCCTGGCTGCATGTGCTCTAGCTTTATATCCCATAGCTATATTTCCCTAAACTGAATTCTTCTAACTACATAAATCCTTTTGGTATACATTGCGCCTGTCTCCATAAAACTGAATAACCTAGGTGTCGTCACTATTAGAATTTTCAAGTATGTTATCTTTTACTTGAACCTTGATAGCGAGAAGCTATTACCTTTAATATTGGAGTTAATTTTCTTGATGAGTTGCTTTGGTTCTTAGAACTTCGGTTGCTGTTCCTAGACACTAGTTCTTGGGTTTTCTTTAAATTACAATTTTTTGTATTGAAAACAAGTGGGCACTGATTGCATACGCCAGCATTTGAACATCAAAAAACTAATGTTTTTGTAGCACTTATCAATTTTGCGGAAGCAGTTATAGTTTATAAGATAGTACTTGGTACCGTACAACAACTTTAATTTCTGCACTCTAATGGTTACTGAATAAGCATTGAACTTCTTCAATTGAAGCTTCTTGCAGGGCTTAAGCTAAAAAAATCGTATTCAAAACATTCATCACAGCGTTTTTAACCCAAAATTTAAAGCTTCAATCTAGCAAGGAGCTTCAATTGAAGAAGTTCAAAGAAAAATCAGAAACTATCAGCTGGCAGAAATTGAAGCTTTTGGTGAAATATTTCTTTAGTGTTGCAAAGCAACAGATATAAACGAAATTTCGAAATAACGATGTCAAAAATTCCAGAGAAATGAGGATTTGGGTAGAAAAAAGAAGCGAAAGCCTTTTTCTCGTTACCCTTTTATTGCGGCAACAACCCAAAATTACAACAACAACCTCAACTCAATTTCAAACATCATATATCGACCCGTGCAACTATCATCATCAACCAGCATCAATTCAGCTCATCATTATCATCATCACCATCGTCATTATCAACAACAACATGATAGTCGTCCTTCGATCTTTGCGCTATATACTAGAAGGATTCAACAATTTTTCTGATGTACATATTCTGCTATTATAGACTAGGTACTGGTACACATACCAATACCATGCACAGTTCACTCCTTCTTCTTTTATCATATCCTAGTTTTTGGTCTTTGTACTTTAGGCTGTGTACTCGTGTAGTAGTCGTCGTTATATCGTAAAATCGAGAAATAGAAAAAGCAAAAAAAAAAAAAAAAAATTAGACAAGGGCGGGGTAGAAACAACAGTACAATTGAACCTCCTTTGTGTTATTAAGGGAATAGGAGACGTGGCATAAAAACCCAATCTGGCAAACTGCCTAAAAGGATTCCGTTCTCTCTAGTGCTTTTTTTTCTTTCCATTTATGTTTTTTTTTTTCGTTTTTTTGTTGGTCTTTTGGAGAGGGGGTTATCTGGAAAAATGTTCACAGGACTAAAAAAATCATTGGATGTTATGGTTACTAACGAGAGTGAGCTTTAAGAGTCTGTTAGCCAAACATTCGGATGTCTCCGATATCTAAAACGAGTCTGAACTGTTTTTTTCTCGTTTTTTTGTTTGTTTTACATTTTGCTTAGATTGACAGAAGCATCACAATCTCAATGATGATTTTTAATCTCCTTAGAGCTGAATTAAAAAAACCTTGTAGAGCATTTAAGACAACCTTGTAACAAAGACTTAAGTGGAGACGAGAAGGGTATTATGAAAACTTGATAAATAGCTTAAATTAAATTTAAAAAGAGCTTCTAAGGATAGAAACTTAACGTGATTGAAAAGAAGAAGAACAATAATTGTTGGTTCTGGTACATTGAATACCGTCACTAGAATTTATTTTATTGGTGAATCTCTTACAGTAATATCAGCAATCTTAAAAGAAGTTTTCAGTTGAATTGTCACGACTGTAATGCCGGCCTTACACGACACAATATTATTGCGCAATACTCAGTACTGCGCAATAATATTGACTGTGTAAGGGCTGTATTGCACAATATTTTAGGTTTGCACAATATATTGAGTGATATTAAAAAAAGTTTAATATTTTTTGAAATTTTACTCAATATTTTTCGTTTTCAAACGAGACAGATGCAGAATAAGCAAAGAGACATAGAAATATTGCGCAGTAATATTGAGTCGTATATGGAAGACCCTTTTTCGCACAATATTGTAAGGCCCGCATAAGAATAGTCCTATTAATAATAAAAGCTTATTTGGAGATCGAATTCCTAGAAAACAAGACTTATTTCTGTTTACAATCGAATTTAATGTTTTATTTCGAAAAACTAATAGTCCAGTACCCTTGTAGTTTCGTAGGAAGGAGACTTTGCTTCAAATTCGGTAGTTCTGATTTTTTTGCTGAGTTGTTTATGATTTAAAGAGAACAGAATCATCTTGAAATTTAGCTTAAAATATATTCAAAATTATCATTCTTTTTAGTAAATTTTGTAATTTTAATGCATTCATAAAAAAAAGTTCACTTAACGACCCCTTTGGCAATATTTAATAAAGTAACTGCCCAATATTTTTATGCAGAACATTTCTTCTGATAGAATCTGTTCAATATATTAAAATCCTGCAACTAAAACTAAATTTACAGATTTTAATATCCAATAAAATCAACCTTTTATTTGTTTTTTTTTTTTTTTTAATTTTCTCTCTAAGATCTGTAAATATGCATTAATATGTTACAAATGTTTATTGCCTTTTAAGGACACGTATACCATTTTGTAAAAAGAATAAGAAAACAAAAATTGATTTTGCCTTCCATTACGTTTTTCTCATTATTAAAAAAAAAATACATTTTGCTGTAGCCTGATATTTCAGCTAAATTTAAAACCCCAATCTTTAAAATCCGACAGTAAACAAAAAAGTTAATAAATTAACAATCAAACCATCTCGAATCCATTTGTGAGCCAACAGTACCGTTCTCCTCTGGTGGCTGGTCGAGTTCGACGACCAAGCAGACAATTTTGTTCAATTTACTTTCAAATTTGTGAATTTTGTACGAAAACGTATTTACCCAATATCTAATGGCTTTGTAAATTTCAAGTTTGAAAATGTAAAAATGAAAAACTTAAAAATAAAATTCCATTGGAAACAGTCAAAAAACTTGGATTAAAAAATCTTGTTTTTACTGTTATTCATTGAAAAAAAATATTTTAAAAATCTAATTTCTTAACACATGTATAACCAACACATAAATATAAAAAGCATTTTGACTAAATATTTTTTATCTATTATTGTGCATTATTAGTTTTTCAATAAGACATAAATTTTACCCACACCAAAATCATTTTAAAAGGCCTAAAAAAATATTTGATTTTGGAAAATTATTTTTTTATTTGAAAAATAGATTTTTTAGAATTTTGTTTCAACGTTTAAATAGAATTTATTTTATAATTCTTATCCTTATACTTTTCGAGACATACAAAAAGATTTTTTCTCTTTTACCCCATTTTACCCTAACTTAGCGGTGAAATTTCAAAAATCCCGTTTTACCATAATCTTCAATTATATCACTTATGTTTTTGTAGAAAATGAATCAGTCAGATTATCAATAACTATGGCCAAAAATGTAAAAGTGTTGTTACTGTTGACCTGCTTATAGTGTTTGTGTGAAAAAACAGTAATAATGCGCCAAACATGCCTAGGTGTTATTACTGGTTATATATTTTTTATAAACGCCGATAAAGAAGTATAACTTCAAAAATATTGTTATTTTTTTGGTTTAAACTATTTTTTTTTAAAAATCAGGTTCGCCTTTTGTTTTAAATTTTAAATGTTCCTATTAATACAAAAAACCAGATGCGAAAAATTCTTTAAGTTTGCTAGGAAACTGAAAATAACCATGTCTAGATCAGAAAAAATGTACATCAGTTTTTTCATTTCTACTAAATTGATCAATAAACATAAGATTTGTATGGCAATAATGTTGTTTCTTCGATTTTCTCATGAATTGTCAACCTTTTGTTTTTGATATGAAATTTAATTTCTAGAAAATAATTTCTCCTTTTTTAAATATTTAGGAAAAAAAAAAGATTTTTGGGTGAGGTAAGGTCTTTGATGATGTTATATTTGGGGGGTGACATTTATTTTCTTTTATAATTTTAAAATTAAATTGAATAGATTAATAATGCAAGCTTGACAAGTTGACAACTAAAAAAATGTTTATAAAAATCCTATTTCTTATAATTATTCTGCTTATACAAATTTTGCAGAATTTTTATCAAAATTTAGTTTTACAACATTCTCCAAAAGAAATGAAATGTAGAAAAAGCCGCATACCATAGTATAATGAATGTCGTAAATGCACCCGATTTAATTAATTGATCCCTAATGAATTCCAAAAATGCAATCTATTCAAATTCCAACAAATAAAAATTGTCATCTATATTCCCAAGTAGGTACTCGTTCAAGTATGTGTATACGAGTATTTATATTTCTTGATAATAAATTTAAATTTCCTTATTGAAAAACTTTTTTACCAACTTTTGCAATTCGATTCCCCGATGACAGTCCATAAAAAAAATTAAAATGACAAAAATAAAAAAAAAAAAATGCTTAGACATGTTTTGAAATTAGTTCAACTTATTTTGATTTCTTTGCTTGAAACGGATGTCGCTTAATTTATTTCAAAAGAAAACCAAACGATTGTTGAATATAAGAATTTTATTTAATTTTTTTTTTTTTATTATTTTGGGGTGAAGTTCACAATGTCACCACTCAGCAGATTATTAACAAAACAAAAAGAAAAAATAAGAGAAATAAAAACATTTCTCCCAGCATTAAATTTCTTAAATCCAAGGATATACAAAAATATTCACCCACTGAACCTCTGAAGTGGCATAAGGACGACAATTCTCTTTTTGTTGTTGTTGCTTAGCTAAAGAATAGGGTGAGTCAATGCTGTGTGCTGTGTTGTGCTTCTACTGCTGAATGCTGATCCTGTGATGCGATTTATAAGAAAAGAAATTAATTCTAACAGCAACATTATTTAATGCTTGAATTGGAAAGGAAAGCAAAAGAATTCCTGTGTGCTGTTGTGTCTCGGTTTGGGTCTTGGTTTTTTTTTTTTTTTATTTTTATAAAGAGATGAAAAAAAAGACAAACAAAAAAAAAATATAATTTCACTTCCACTTTAAAAATTTTATTTCGTAGACCCAACAATTTAATTTTTAAATTGTTCGCCTCCCCTTCGTCCTTCGTGGTGCATGTAATGAAGGATCTCAGTTTTATTTTACATTTTTTTTTGTATACGGGAAATTTAATCAATTAACAGCGAGTAAGCAGAAAATAAGGGAGTTTTTTCTTGCAGCAGATGTTGGATATCAAAAAGAAAAATATGTAAACACACAGTCGACCTCGTTTAACTGAAATTGAATTTTGCAACGCTTTTTGTTTTGAATGTCACTCAGGCGATGCATTTAGTCTGTCAAATACTATTATGTCTCTTATTAAATCTTAAAGATTTCTACAAAAAGAAGATCTATCAGAATTATTAGAATCTTCAGTCTAGATTAATAAATAAGGGTGGTTTGAATAAATGGTTTTTGAACTGATATTTTCCTATGCGACTAAATTTTTGTGTGACAGACAGAGGTTGCATAAGGGTAGTTAGCCTAACTCAGTAATTGAATGTATGGCATGAAATGCATTCTTCAGTAATTTTCTTAGTTGATTGTTAATTGGGTTTTACTGTTTATTTAACAAAATGTTTAATAGTTTTGAGTAAATACTGCATAATAATTTGATGGCTTCAATTAACTGATTTTTATCAATAAAGCCATTTCTTTGTGTCAATCAAGTGGATTCGACTGTAAAATATGAAAGACCTTTTAATTCGCTTGGTGAAAATTAATTTTTATTTATTAATATTATTATCTTCTACAAAAACTACCACTGATCTGCAATTGCTTCCTCAGGAATATCAATTTTCTCATCTTTAATTGAGTCCTTATTAAAATCTTTAGCCTTAAAGGCTTCAACTGTCAATACATCAGATGCTTTCTCTGGTGATGGTTTTTCGACTTTTTCAGTCTTCGGACTATCGACAGCTGTTTGTTGTGGCTTCTTGTCGGCTTCAGGTTTTGATTCTTCAGCAGCATCTTCTCCTAAACCAAGTTTATCTAACATCTCTGTTTCGAAAACACTAACCAATTCTTTGATAGCTTCTTTGGCTGCTTCGACAACATTCATGTTGGGTTCTTTTAATTCTTCAATCTTTTTATTGGTATCATCAGCAGAAGAAGAGTTTTCAATAATTGGCTCTGCTGGAACTTCTGGAACAATTTGTTCTTCATCATTTGATTTGGAAGAATTCAATTCATCGGATATTGATTCTGAGTTGCTGTCATCGGAGGACTAAATGTGGGAAAATACAAGAAAATTTATTAATAGTGAATAAGAAAGTTATTGAAGACAAATTTTAATTTTTTTCTTACCAAGCTTTTGTGTTCTACTTCATGGAAAGCTTCTGCAAGTCTTGGATGAATTTCACTTAATGAAGTTTCACCTTCACGAATGTAGACAGGAACATATCCAGCTCTAGGTATTAATTCTTGGTAGGGGGCAGCATCTAGAAAAGAAAATAAGTTTTTAGAACACAAAGTGATATTTAAAATCAGAAAACTTAAAGAAGCAAACAATTGGTGGAAATGTTCCAGCACCATGCTGCCACAGATATCCAACAAATATCAAGAATTTGATAATTGAGACCGCCATTTTCAATTTGTTTGGCTATATCTTAGGAACTAGCTATAAATAAGGTCATTAAATCTAGACGGAAGTGGTTTTATCAATATTGTTCCAAAAGTTTGTGTACTTTCTCAATATCAGAAACTGAATTGAATTTAATAATTTAACCAAATAGTTTGTTACATGTTTCGCAATAGGGGGTGTTTTTTACAATTGCCATAAGAAGTATTGAAGATATTAATTGCTGAGAAACTGTGGAAATATCTAAAATGTTTTTATTGAAGATTGAAGAAGATATAATTGCGAAACTTAAAAGCTTAAATACGTCGACTATAAGCATGATTAAATGGTAGACATTAATTAGCATTGAATTAAATTCTATGTTCAAATGAAGTCCAATGTTCAAACTAACGTATGCGTTTCAAAATACTTATACATATTTCGAAAACAAGACAATTTTGAAGATCTTATCGTTTTAAAGACTCAGACTTGGAGAAATTTGAAATATACACAATTTATTGCATCATCCTTAATTTATTTTTGGTTAATTAGAGGGACCATCATGTTTTACAAAATTGCCTTGACTTTTTGTTTAAAAATCTTATGCTCAGTAAAGAATCTATAGAGATGATTAACAAGTAGACAAAGAAATATTCGGTCTAGGTTTAATGATTGCTTTTGAAGCTATGGCAGGTCTTAAAATCATCATAACATTTCCCCTTGTCTCGCTGCTAAAAGATTCTTAACTGTTATACAAAAGAGAACAATGTGTTATAAATGTGTCTCCGCTAACAAAATCAACTAGATTTTGTAAGAGATTTCGTCGCAATCTAGATTACAAACAAGATTTTGAAAACTGAAAATGTATGGGAAATCTAGTAGATTTTGTTCAGATTTCGTACTTTCGGTGTGAAAGCCATATTAGACCCAATTTATTTTTTAGTACGAAACCAATACATGCCATATTGAGCAAGTTAAAAACAATTAAGGAAATACCTTTCAGAAATCCAGCATATTTTGATTTAACAATCAATTAAACTTTGACTTAAGAAAAATATTAAACGCACAGAATAAAAAAAATATAATTGTTATCAGTTTGTACCATTTACTAATTATTATTTTTACTCGAGAGAAGTATAAAATATACATACATCTGTATGTCACTTGAGATATTATATAAAGTAAAAAAAGAAATTTAAACTGTGACATTAGAGCTGAACAGATGTTTGTGTAGTTTCGCATCTTCCTGCTCTTGAAGCAAAAATAAAAAAAAATATGTACAAAAAAATGTATGACAAATCTGTAAGTAGTATATCGGAAGAAACGAAGTGTATTTATATACAAATAAAGAACGCTATTGGAAATTTTACTATTTGACTGTATAAAAGTAGAATCAAATTTTGGCTACAATTATGATCAAAGAAGTTATAATGATATAAAGGTAAATGAGTAGTAAAAAAGTTATTGTATTTGAAGTGAAGATAATGTTTAAACGCATACTCATACGATCAAGTCTAGCATCTTATATTTTGTTACTTTTAAATGAACAATGACAATGCTTATTGTCAATGAGATTAGCTATTCCAATCTGATTGCACTATGCACTTTAATTATTTATTATTGTTGACAAAAATTATAATATTATTGTTATTCATACAATATTTGAAGGTCTAATTACTACTAGTCAAAATTTGACCGCAGAATCACGGATAACGTTAACACATATATAGCACCTAACAAAAATTAAATTGAATTGTTTGTACACCTTATTAAAATCCATTGCCGTTAAGTTACTCAAAAATGGAGAAATAAAAATCGTGTCTACGTATTAATATAATTAAAAGACATAGGTTAGACATCCGTGTTTTTGTCAATACTAATTAGAGATTAGACTATGCTCAGCATTGGTTAACTGAAAAGGGTTTCTTCACAAAACCAGCACCGCACTTTTTGAGTGAAAGAGTGATATACTTTTAGTACCACTTCTTGAAAATACTTGGAAGAAAGGTCAAAGTGAAAAACTCTATTGCATAAACCCAATTTAGTATGAAAAACTAAATAAATGATCCAAAATAATCCTTACGTTTATGCCTTGCAAACATAAATGTTAATATAGTTTAATTTTGATAGCAAATTCATCAGATACTTCATTCACAGAACGAGCAAATGCATCGAAAAAAAAACAAATACTTGCCAGCGAATGTAAAAAAAATTTATTAAATTCACAAAAGATACTCGATTCGTTAAAATAAAATGACACCATTGTCATCAACCTAATGAATTTAATATGGAAAATTGTTCTAACTCCATTATGGATTTACAACGGACTAAGAACAATTTTTGCTTTCCGTCGTACCTTATATTTCATAATTCAATTAGAAAAAGGATATTTCTTGATTGGTGTTGGTCTTGTATTCCAATGAAGAAGAAAATATTTTTGAAATAGAAGTCTTCTGGCTTTGATAAATAACCTCATTTACAGTTTTTTTTAGTACCTACTTTTATGACAATTACTAATTTAGTTAATCTTCCACTGAAAAACTACTTTAAGGGCCAGTTTCACAGCGAACACTTAATTAAAAGGATCGTACGGCAGTTTACATTTTGTATGCATAGTGTCAGTTAATTTTTCAGTATTGGTCATTGGGGTGCCATTTAATCGTTTGTGAACTGACCCTAAGATTTAACAGCAGTAAATAATGCATTTGCAGAATTAATAACTTTTTCTGATAGTTTTCTCAGAGTTCCCCATTAAACTATTTTTTAATATGCTAAATTTAATGAAAATGTTTTTGCATTCATTTTCCTAGTTGGCTCCAAAGTTGAACTCAAAGCAAATTTTCTTCGTAAGACGATCCTACAAAGGAACTGTCAATTTCATCACTTATAGGCGTTTAAAAGGGACTGTTTTGTCAACATTATGAAAATTTACAGAAAGGAAAGTAGAATTTGGACATCAATTATAACTCTGAAATATGTCCTCACTTTAATTGATAGTGAGTAATTTTTTGTAAGGCAAGGCTATATTATTAGTTTTTAATAAAATTATGTTATATTTTGTACTGTACCTTCAAGTTTTAGTGCATAATCTTTAAGATAATGGTTAGACCTTTCAGTGTCTATTTTTTTTTTAAGAAATTTTATAAATGCCAACAAAAAATCAATCGAAACGGATCTTCTGAAAAAAAATTCAAATTTGAGATACGTTTTTGTGGCTCTAGGGCGACGAATTGCAAGGCCTTCTAATTCAGTGCTCGGTACAAGTATCTCATTTTTTGTACCAAATGAGTCAGAGTAAAGTTAGGTTTTTAATCATAATCTCAACAAATGGACTTTATTGATAAATTGTATTTCTATTAACTCAATAACATATATGTATTGTATTTACATGAATGTGTAGGTATAATCATAAACATTTGTCTATTTAGTTAAGCTAATCAAAGCTAACTATTTAAACGAAAGAAGAAAAACAAAATGCAGTGTAATTAATTGTTATGCTAGAAGCGACTACAATAATTCTTCATTGCAATTTTTAAATTATTCAGTTTTTTTTTCTAGTATAAGCAACAAACACATTTAGCTGAAATAAACACTCGCAAAGTATTTTAAGCTTCATTAATAGCACAATTATTATAAAGACTCAGTAAGAACGTGCAAAAATTTCATTCTTTCCCTAATTAGTTTTTTTTTTTTTTTCATTCGCTTGAACTGCCTCAATTATTTCAATTAAACAAAAAAAAAAAAAAGTGAAAGTACAAACACATGTTTAATGCCAGTTTTCCCTCATGAATTCTTGAAAGATCAAAATCATGATTTAAAGACGCATAGATAAAAAACTAAATGCATTTCTAAATAATATCAAATTTTTGTGGTTACCTCTATTTTATTTCACAAATTAGTAGTTTTTTCGAATGCACTTAGAAATTGGTGCAAAGCAATTCGTTAATGATTTTCTGATTTGATGGAAAAGAGCTTGTAAGTTGATTTTAGTTAATAGGAGCAATAGACCCCATATATTCAACAAAAAAGTAAACACAAAGTTCTAATAAAATACATATTAAGAAAAATATAAAATTCGATTTTAAAATGAATTAAGAATTATCTAAATGGAATTTGAGCTTTAAGCAAAATATGGAGCTCGATTTCTTTCTTAAAGATGAAGAAGTATACGACAAAAAAATTTGTTAGAGAGGTTTTTTTTTTGAATATATGTTAAAAATGTTTAACGTTTAAATGATTTTTCAAAAAAAAAAAAAAAAACTTGGTAGAAGAGAATTTCGAAAAATTTCACTGACTTGTTTTTGAAAAATTGATTTAAGAATCTAAAATTTTGAATGTTTTAAGAATAAAAATAAAAAAAAAATATTTTTAACATTTTTTTAATAATACATTTTATGACGGTTCCTGATTTTTCAGTATGAAAAAAGTCCCTGAAATCAGGTAGGTAGAAGGTAAGCAGAATTAAAAAAAAAATTTAATGGCAAGGGCTAGTAATACGAACGTAATATTTTCTTATTAAAATCGCAGGAGAAATTCCCGTTTTAACAGATGGCAAAGTTTACCAGGTTTAATTTATTAGTAACAACAAATTTAATAACAAAAAAAAAAAAAAAACAAATTAAGTTAACTGCAATTGATCTTGATCAAACATAAGGCAATTAACAAACAATTATATTGTTAGTTGTGGCCATCATTTATTACTAGCATACATAAACATTAAATGGTATTGAAGGGTGTTTGTTGTTGTTTGCATTGAAAAAACAATCTATGAGAAATGGTTTTTGTCAGATAATAGGAATGATAAATTGGCAACTTTTCATTTTTAATTTATAAATTTAAAAAAATCAATGTTGCAAATTCAGTTTCATTATTTTTTAATTGCAAACAACAACAAACACTCTGTAATCAAGTTAAATGTTAATGTATGCACGCACACAGTCAAACTGAATCCAAAACTAATTGAATTATGTTTAAATAATTGTTTATCAATTGATCACAAGATAATTGTTGTTGGTTAATAGCTTTAAATTTTGTTCATGATCCCAGATCATTTAAAGTTTCTATTGCAATAGTATGTTAGAAACTCGTACCTTCAGTAGAAAGTTTAAGAGTCTAAAACCTGGTTGTAATAGAAAAACTAATTTTTAACATACGAATCACCCAATTACCCATTGTCTAACAGTATTTCCGCATTAGAACAAGTTTCTCCTATTCCCATAGACAAAATATTCTGCTTCTGACTAAGAACCTTTTCCCAGGTATTAAATCATTCGATATCCTATGGCGCAGATGGTAAATAGGTAATTATTTTTATTTCTAAAACTAAGACCAAAAGCCGCAAAAACCTGACATCACTCGCTTGTAGGTACCCAAATGAAAACATAATATTCAATCATCATGGAATCGTGATTATAATTTGAATTTGACCCCATCGCCAGTACTTTTAAGCCAGGGAATGACTAATATTGGCGCGATTATTTCGAATTTAGCTAATAAAATATTGTTTATTGTTGGCATGAAATGTAAAGGTAGGTTAACACTGGGACGGGCGGCGCGGCGCATGATGTCATGACCCTCTTTTCAGAAAAGATGATACTTTCTTTTTGTATCTTTTTTTTGTGTTTAAACAAAATTCTTATGTTTACCAACCACTTTAAACAAACTGGGCAACACGTAGCGGCTTATTGGCGGCGCGACAACTTGGCACTTTGATGTGGATCAACAGTCAATCAAGTTGATAAACATTTCATCAGCCTCATTTTAGAGACTAACTATATAGACTAAAAGGTAACTATACCGAAAGCTTCTCCATCATCATCATCATCATCATAATCATCATTGTTTGTCACTCACCTAAGATACCCACAGCAAGGAGCAGACATAGAACCGTAGCTAACATAGATAATCCCATTGACATGTTTCTGCGAAGATTTTTGGATAAAGGGATTATTATATTGTAAGCGAGGAAACAATAAAGGCACACTGACACAGAAAAGCACCGAATTTCTTTTTATTTTATTTTTCTAAGATACAAGATACACGACTCTTTAAAACACGTCAGACACCGAACGAACTATTATTTTGCTGGTTTTTCTTTAATTTGGCACAAACGCGAATCCGCAACTCAAAAGCACAACTGAAACCTTAGCCATGGGAGAGTATCTTTTATAATAGACGCAGCAGCTGTCTAGAAATAATATGACAACAACAAGAAATTAAAACAAAACAAAATAAAAAAAAAAGAAAATATTAAAAGAAAAAATAATAATATAAAAAAAAAGATACTCGTTCCGTATCTTCTATAGAAGTAGGTAATATTGTCGTAGTCGGCATCTTGCCGCCAACATCACATACAGTGATGTGCAAAATAAATTCTCTTAGAGAAAAAAAATTGGTTGATCTTATCCGAAACTTTTAAGTTGCCAGGTTCATCTTGTAGTTTTTTATACCAAATCTGGTTAATCTAATAGTTGAAAATGGTAACTCAAAATTGAACAAGGGAAATCTTTATGCAGCAATAAAGTGCTTCAAAAAATTTGCAGGGTGAAAAGACTTTTCACTTTTCAATTTTCTCGCTTCATACACTGAGGACTGTGGCAAACGAAAAAAATTAGCAAACAATTTTTTCGTTTGCTTGACAATTTTTCGGATTCGTTTGCAGCAAATTAGGAAATTCGTTTGTGTTATACACGAACGATAAGAAAAAGTTTAGAGTAACTCCTGTGATTGAACCGGTGAACTCTATCTTACGAGGCAAGGATCTTGTCATTTTGCCACGAACTGTTTAATTTATGATTGGCGTAGAATGCATATCAGCAAAATGAGAGAAGGAATCGTTTGCATTAAACGACTTTTAGTTTGTTAGATAGTAATTTTTCGATTTCAACTTCGTTTGCAGCAAACACTTACATTCGTTTCGGTGAATCAATTTATGCTAACGAAGAAATAAAAAAAAAGTGATTGAACTTGTGACCTCTTGATTTCGAACAAAGGCTGTAACATTGCTATAGCGCCACGAGCTATACAACTTTAGTGGAGCATAAAATGCATATGAACACCACAAACATAGACTCAATTATTAAGAAAATTTGTTTCCTGCATTTATTTGTAACCTTTCAATATTGTAATCCGTCTCAAAAACCCTTTTCCCATTTAAAAAGTAATTGCAAATATATTGAATCAAAACTACTATCGCAAAACGTAAGAAATAAAAAAAAAAGAAAAAAGTTCATATCAAGAATTGAACCTATAATTCCTCGCTTATGAAGGGAGGCACTTATTTTTTTTTTTTGGTTGGATAGAATGTACATGAACACCCTTTATCCCGAATTCTTTTGCCTCATGTTAAATATGTTCAATATCTTTAAATAATTGTAGTTTATTGCCAATGACAAGACAATAAAATTCTATGGTTGTTTTTTGGTTAAAAAACTCTCTTCCTCCGATATTAATGTTAACTCTTATCTTCACTATTCTTTCGCTACTACATACTATTTACTAAAAAAAAAGTCTTCATCACTTTTCTTTATTGATATGATTTTTCGACATCTATTCTCAACAAACGCTTGTTTGCAAACAAAAAATTCACTTTGCATATTATTGAAAAGCAATTTGCAAATTTTATTTACTTGGTGAAACAAAAATTTCAAATACTTTGCAAGCTAACAAAACTTTTCACTTTGCAGAAAAGAACTTTCAACTTTGCAAATTTGCGTTCGATGAAACTTATTTTGCAGTCTTCTCAACTCTTCATTTCAATAAATTGCTTCTTTCAAAATAATTGGCGTTTGTTGAAATTAAATGTACAAAGTAAAAGTGAAAAGTAGCAAAGTGATAAGTGAAAAGTTTTTTGTAAAACATGTCCCTTTCTACTAGCTGAAACTGGTTGGCTGTAGAAAAATTGCTTAGATCTAAGCAGATCTAAGTTTCCCATCTTCGGAGCTAAAATAAAAACAGATTTCAATATATTTTGCTCTTTTTTTTCTAACATTATTATTACTATTTAATAACCTCTTTATTCTCTATTTTAAATTTAAAAAAAAAATGTAACAAAAAATTCTCACAGCACTGTACAAAAAGAATCGGTGAGTTCTAAGCTGACGAAGTTTAAGGTCATCACACAATGAGAAGATAGATCTTGTGCTGTGTGGATTGAAGCTTATAAAAGATGCTGGATGTACCTATATATTGATGTTAGTGTTTTTGTTGTTTCTCGCAAAATAGCATCATCATCATCTTGAACTTGTAGTTGTAGTTCTTCTAAATTCTTTACCTTTCTGTTCTTTAATTTTGTTTTTTATAGATGAGTATAGCGATGCATTGTAACGGATGGGGGAACGGGATTTAATGATGATTGCAAAATTTATAATTAATAGGCGAGCACCTGTTGTTAACTTATAAGTTGACTATCACTATCACGATGTTTCTATCCATGTATGGGATAGCTTCTATTTCTAAAACATACAACAACCGGTCAGTACTTTGATTGAGGGCTTTAACCTCTCTTTTTCTATCTCTAACCAAAGTTGCTTATGAATTAGTTTATTTATTTTGATTTTAATTTAATACAAAGAAAATATAGTGCTTTTAGATGTTGTAGGTATTGAGGACAAGATGTTGTTATGTTTATTTAGCCTCCTAGGTATTCGCACTATTCTTATGTTGATGTATCATAAAATGCGTTGAATAATTGACAGGCCCAGCAATATTGTTGAAGGTGTGGTTTTTCTCGAGTGCTTGGATCTACGTTAAGTTATAAATCATTGTGGTACCTAGTTCGGAAATAGATTCGACTGAGAAAGTTTTATTTATATTTTACGAAATAAGGAATGGGGGTGTTTGAAAGCACATTTCCTTATGCCAGTAATTTCTTAGATGAAACTGACAATTATTGTTTCGAGAAGTTCAAGGTTCAAATAGATATGTGTTGTGTACCTATCAATCTTATTTTTGTTTTATTTAACAAAAGTTGACTACTGTGAATGTGGTACACTATTTTTTATGACAAATCGTAAGTCTAAGACTGTATACAATCAATTATTAAGATTGGTATATGACAAGACTTTGGAGCTTGACAGACTGCTTTTTAATGAACGTTTCTTCCATGATTTACATAATTTTGTGTTGGTTAGTTATTGATTATTAAAAAAAAACAAATATTTGTGACTATTTGGCGGTATAACTTTCTCAATTTTATTTTTGTTTCATGCTTAAATCTTAGAAATTCATTTAAATTACTAGAAATGAATGCATACATTTTGTATTGAGATTTTCATACGAAATGCAAAATTCAGATACCTAAAAATAGTAAGAATATCTATGGCGTTTGCGCCAAATTAAAACAAAATTTCATTTAAAGACAGTTAGTGTCATTTTTTTTTGTCTCTGTTTTCATTATATTAGTGTGATTTGCAAATGATGTGACAAAACATTGAACCAAAACCAAAAAAACAAAAATTGTTTAAGAAGGAGTCTATTTCCTGACTTTTTGGCGAATGTATATAAACATTGTCTTTTATTTAAGTTAAATTTCTGTTTAATTTTATCATTTGCTGCATTTTTTATAACACAAAATTAAAAATTTACAAACGTACAAACATGCAAAAATACATACAAAGTAACATACAACCATAGAAACAAAGAAAAATACAAACATAGAAACATAGAAACATAGAAACATAGACACATAGAAATATAGAAACCTAGAAACATAGAAACATGGAAACATAGAAACATAGAATTATAGAAACAAAGAAACATAGAACATAGGAACATATCAACACAGAAACATAGAAACATAGAAACACAGAAACATAGAAACATAGAAACAGAAATATAAAACATAGAAACAAAAAAAAAAAATACAAACACACAAAAATACAAACATATAAACCTATTTCCTATCTTAAATCATTTATGATGGTTGTTTTCTATTTAAACTGGTTTAAGCAACTGTTTACTTATTTTCACTTGACATAAAGCAAAATCATACTCGAGTTATCAATTCATTGAGCCATGATATCAAATGTAATCCTCATCTTTAAATTGAAATGCAGCCACCTCAAGTTAAACAATCTTCAACCTACACGATGATGGTAAAAGCTCATTAAATAACTCAAATACTCGTACTGACTGTTAGTTAGTATAGATACTCGTACATCAATTTTCAAATAATAACTGAGTATACTAATACATGTTCATTCTTAATTGTTGAATCCTTGCTTAAACATTCGTTAACTACAAACCGAATAAATGTTTGAATTACACATTGAATGATTTTGTAGTTATATATTTTTTTTGTATTCTTGTTGCCTTCTTAAAGCTTTATTTGTTCACTATCTTTCTCTTTCTCTCTTATTGAATAAATACAAAAAAAAAAAAAAAAAACTAAATGAAAAGAGTCTCATATTTCTTGGAAAACCTTTAGTACTAGAAAAAGTAGATCGAGAGGGCCGCATGTCATCCTTTTCATATATTATATCCTTGTCATGTATATCGTCCTTGATCTACATAACCAAACAAAACACACAGATAAACGAACAAAAAAAAAAAAGTTACTCACTCTGAAATATGCAGGCTTTTGTTCGAAATTGTATCCACATTTGTATTCCGCATGTACAAATTGTACGTACCTACTTCTTTATGCCCCCTTCATGCATGCCGTTGCTGTTACCATCGCCGTCGTCGCAGCTTATACCCCACCGCCACCGCCGCCGCCGCGCCGTGCCGCTCACCCTGTGTCATACCGCATGATGTTGTAAATTGTGCACAATGCAATGAAAATTTATTATCCTTTCTTTGCAGGAGCTCCTTGCAATTTACTTGGGGTTTAGTTTACTCAAGAATGTCATCGTTGTCGTTGCAGTCATCGTCAGTTCAGTACAGCTAGCGCGGCGCAATATCATCATTATCGTCGACATCGACATTGGGTCCTCGCCGCTCCACTTTCCTCCACCAGCACAATTCATTTGTCGTTCATCAGAAGCAACAGAGTGTATAGGGTTGCATTGTAGTACAAGGATTGGCTGGGAACCGTTTTCCGTTTGATTGCCTCCACGTTGCCGACATGCATCGTTATCATTCCTCTGAAGTCTCACATATATTTATAATTTTAAAATCCTCCTTCTCGTCTGAAGCCATATCGATCGTCGAAAGTGTGGAATACACGTGTAGTGTGCCCTCTGGAACATCTAGGTTGCCACCTAGAGTTTTACTGTCACATCCTTGCAACTTGACTTGGACCGGCACAGCAGCGCTCCGAGGATGACAGAATTCAGGGAGAGAAATCTAAAATACAAACAACGTATTCCGGTCATGATTTTGCTACAGCAACGACGAGACGCGACGATGAGGATATTACGACAATGCCATACCAGCACACGGGCGGAGGCAGTAGTTGTAGTATAACATAGTCAGCTTCAGGAATTTTGTGCCTCAACTCCATCACTCCATATAAAGTTCATCTTTTCAAATGGCGTGTCGGAAGGTGTATTGCGATACCAAACGATGTTTGTCCATGACACACACACACACATGCTCCTGCTCCTCCGTCGTCGTCCCAACGTCCTGAGCTGAGTTCCATCTCAATGATGATGAAGCTATACGTGTATGATTCCATAAATCGTTCCGCTTCAATTTCCCGACCTCGAAGCTCAGCTCTGTGAGTATTTACTTTATAAGAATTCAATTTTCCAATCAATCCGCCACTATTAACCGGCACAGTCCCTGCTGACTCAGAATCCAGTTTGCGGATAAACTCCAACATGCCAATA
Source organism: Meliscaeva auricollis (assembly GCA_948107695.1). NCBI lineage: Eukaryota > Metazoa > Arthropoda > Insecta > Diptera > Syrphidae > Meliscaeva > Meliscaeva auricollis. The sequence goes on from OX403617.1 coordinate 77,573,335, forward strand.
TTATCCCCCCCCCCCAACCACCCCCATCTCTCTAACAAAACAACCCCCAATTCATAACCCCACAATCAGTGCATGCAACACAGCTAGAAGGCAAGTAGGTAGTCTTTTCATATAATACGGTTCTGATTTAAGGCATAAGCTGCTCCTTGAGAAAACAATAGTAAATAAATAAAAAAAAATATAGAAGTGGATTTGGAAACCCCTCATGCAGCAGTGTACCAGTTCAGTTGTATAGAAAGCAGCAACAACAGCAAAATCAGAATCAAAATCAGGACTCTTGTATCCAGATATTGTAATCCATGGAGTATACCTGAGGTTTGTTGTTCCTGAGAATTGAGCTTCTACTTTCTCATTGGTAATTGTGTGTGCTATATTGTTTATTGGGAAGCAACAGGAGTAGAAAATCCAGAAAACATAAACCTATTGATGTCCTTCAACGTATAATTTGGTATAGTTATTAAAATCTGCTTTTTTAAAGTCCTACTGTTATAAATATTTAGTTTTCTACAGAAAATATATTCAGTTTCTTCAGGTAGGTAAAAATGAAGAATCAATATATGCACGAAATACCTACGTATGGAACTTCAGACACGTTTTAATGATCTTTCATATACTATTAGGGTCCTAAGATTTTCTAAGCTACTATTAAACCTCTTCCATCAAAGCAAATAAAAATTTATAGGCCGATAAACTCGACAGGCAAGGTCCTGCCTTTCATGTATTCACGGCGGAAAGAGTCCACATTCTCCTAGAAGCCGTGAAGTGCAAAATTTATGGTGGAGACACGACAAAAGCACACACTGAAAGAACAAATCGATTACGGCAAACCAAAAAATTACCCAAACGACTTTTTCGTTTGCTGGATAATTTTTGGAAATAGTAAATTCGTTTGGCTTGAACACCTTTTGCGAAATATTAAAAAAACAAAAAGTTGAGCTTAAGACCTGTGACTGAACCGGCGACCTCTCACTTACGAAGAGAGTATTTTGTCATTCCGCCACAGACTGTATAATTTATGATTGGCGTAGAGTGTGTATAAGCAAAATGAGAGAACGAATCGTTTGCCTCAAACGACTTTTCGTTTGTTGGACTTACTTAGTTTGCAGCAAACTCATTAAAACAAACAGTTTATCAAAACGACTAAATAATTGAATATGGAAACTACATATTTGTTTCCTGCAGTCATTTTTTTGTAAATGAAATGTATATTTACATCAAAAGTGAAGTTCTTTGCAACAAACTATTTTCTGGCGAAGTTCTTTACAAGCTTTTCATTTATTTGCTGCAAACGATAGAATTTTCTATTAAACGAAATGAGATGTGGTAATCATTTTCGTTTGCCGCTATCAACTCTTGAAAATGAGCTTCAAACGAATGGCTTATTTTGGATTATGTTTGCTGTAATAGTATTACAGTTTGGGTCAAATGTAATACATTTTCTACGAATGAGTGTGGATTGTATTATCTTTCCAGCAAATGTTTTTCATTTAATTCAAAGGATATTCATTAGCCACAAACGAAAAAAAACATATTATATTTCCGAGTCTATCTACCTAAGGAATCACCACTTAGATCCAGGCTTGATGTTAATAAGGTAAAAGCTAAATTCACAGGGCAGTGAGTAATAGGTGAGCATGCAGCAATACTCGGCTTACCTTAAAAAAGCCCACTGGCTACATAAAGTTGGCACCAATAATGCAAAATTTGTGGTTCGATTACCCAACTTAAGCGCAACCTTATTTTTAAAGTTATAGCTAAAGAAAAATATTTTATTCACCAATAAAATAAGATTCTACATTAAGGTTCGTTCGTGGGACGGAACCTGTTTTTATTCACCTGAAAATAAAATGAAGCATGATTTTTATTTTTCAGTGCACAAATTATTAGTTTCGATAACCAACCCACCGCTAAGAAGTTAAACCAAAAAAAGTTTGTCCAGGCCTCCAAAATCATGTTATTTTTAAGGTGATTTCAGCATAATGCACATGATTAACTGAAACTTTTTTGCAATTCTTAGGGATTTAGAGGGAGCTCAGATTTTTTTTTTCTGGATACAGCCCAAAAGTTTTTTGGGCTAATTTTACACGAAAATGCAACCTTATCTCGAAAACAGCAGCCCAAAATCTTGTAATTTCTCGATTGCTTAATGTTATTTTTCTTAAGTCCACCTTTATTTCCGAAGTTACGTTTGTTTTCAGTTTATCGCTTTTATTTCCTGTTCTGGCAGCCATATTCAGGCCGCCATTTTGTTTTTAAAAAAGTTGGCAGACTTTTTGTATTCTCCATAATAAAATCATTAACGGCTTATTTCTTGACAAAGTTCTAAAAGCAGTTTAAAACTATTATTTTTAGCTCTTAGTTTTTCTTAAGAAAAAAAATAAAAATGAAACAATTTGAGTTTTAATTTTTCTTAAACCGAGTTTTAAGAGCTAGAACTTTGTCAAGAAATTAGCCTTAAGTGTACGAAATTTTATTAAATCGAATTTTGTCGCTGAAACTCATAGAAACCCATTTAAGGGAGACTGCTCGCCCATTCAACTTTGGTAATGAAGACCAATAACTAAAGTCTAACTAAGCATCTGGAGCTGACTGCCTTGCTGACTAGCTATTCAAAGCAATAGGTGTTAGGAGTACACACAAACTCATTTGCAAAACATGGGAGAAATAAATCATACCGTTATCCGTGATTCTGCGGTCAAATTTTGAGCACTCGGCGGTATTATTTTACATAATCGGACGAAAACTAGCGTGTTGTCAGTTACGATTCTGAGAATTTAAATCGAAGTAGCTGAAATGGGGTAAATGTGCAATGGTGGCAAGACCAATCAAGGCAAGGACACCCAACACCATCGTCTTAGAAGAAACGTCATCGTGGATGTCATGACTTTGAGGTAGTTATACCTGCAGACTTTTTCTACCTAATTTCTGGTAACGACGGGATCCGGAAAATGTTCTACTCCACTACGGCGCAGTAGTAAAAGACTGCAAATATGGTGACGCACTCAAGCAGAAGAAGACCTTAACCAACTTGGTACTTGCAGAATCTTAAGGCTCAATTCTACAATAAATTATAATGCACTCCTCACCTTCTTTTTATGTTTTGATGCCTTCGAAAAGCACAGACTCTACTTCGGAGAATTAAACTTCAATAGTTATAATTCTAACAATCTGCAAAACCATCGTAATAAAATGTCTCAAATGTCGCTTCCTTACAAGTTCTAAGTTGTTTTTTGTTAAAAATTTAACACTGGCCATAATGTCTCATCAGACTTGTAACCATATCTTCCCTAGATTTTAGTTGTTGGTACCTCCCGAGTATCGACTAACGTTAACAATAATATTGATTTCACTTCACCAAACCATAATGCTCTCACCGTTACACAAATTTTAATCTTAAAATATAATTTTGTTGTTGTTGTTGTTGTATTTCCAGTATATATTCATCAATCCCATTAATTTGTTTATGCTTACACAACTGAGCAAGGATAATATCAACGTCGAGTACTTAATAAGCTTAAATTAAGGAATTAAACTTAATAAAATTGAAATGATCCGGTTTAATCAAAATCCATTATACCCCATTACTCCTCCCCTTTTCCATCAGCCAGACCGAAAAGAACCAACACTTTACATATACCTACATATCGATTTCGCCCAAAGGACCATAATTCATTAAGAGCCATTATATTCTTCCAATTTGCAGTAATAAGGATACTTATAGCTTTTACCAGGAAACAAAATGTCCAACAATCATATATAACTCACTCTTTCACGTATATACAACGACGACGCGACGCACGGTGAGTGAATGGCGTGGCGGTGGCAGAAAAAAAAAAAACTGATACTCAATATGAAAACATCCTCATCCAATAATTGCAAGAAAATATCGCAATTTATTTTAGTTATCGCCGTTGCGCGCAAATAGCACGCATCAATTCAACCGGTCTGGGTAGATGGATAGGGTTGGAAATGGAATGCCAAATGATGGGCTGGACTCGTTTGGGTCGCTTTACAGGTAAGTACAGTACTACTACTGGTAGGTACTCCCCTTCCCCACTACTCACCACACTTCCATTTGAACTTTTGGCTGAATAGTTCAATTTCGTCGCCATCGATGCCGCTTATAAAATAAACATTACGACAAATTGGAAAAATCTCGCTGTGTGTTACCCCATAAAACACCTCAACCCGGCTATTAACATGCAATCTCACCTATAAACTTTGTTGCCAGATCGGTGTGCGGCACCAGCAGTCGGGGCAGCGGAGAGAATTTCCCAATGATTTTTCAATATTTTCCCAATAAATATTCGGTAATAACGATTTATATACAAATACACACACACACACAGAATCTCACTTTACTTTAACACAACAAATACCAATAAGAGAGCAAAGGATGAAAAAATAAAAACAGATAAACAGGAGCAATCATAAAAAAAAAAAAAAAACGAAGAAAAAACAAAATTGTATGGAAAAATATATCGAAATTGCACTTTCGACAGGCAAGGGACGAACAAGACTCAAGGGCTGTCTGTGTGAAAGGTGTGTACAGTAGACAACAAAATCATGATAAATTATCACTAACAAGGACAACACTTTAAACATTTATTCAAATATTATGCAAACGTTACATGTTGATGGAAATAAAAAATTGCACAGCAATAAAAAATCGAGAAGAAAAAAAAAAAATAAACGAAAATCGAAAATCAAGGGTTGATTTGGGCATAACAAAATTGGAATGGGGAGCCTGTATATGGATCCAGGATCCAGCAATGATTCCTGGGTACGGGTTGGCATTGGCATTGGCACACACGTTATCTGGAAGAACATTTGTACATATATGAGAAAGCTCAAGCAACAGATTTACTTGGAAGAGAATTTTTCATCTTTTTCTTGTTGCTGTAGTTCGTGTGTTATTTTTTTTGTTGTTGCTGCTTTGTTGAAGATACAAAATGTTGTTCACTTTTGAGAGGGATTTATTGGTGAAATACCGAATAAATATCAAATTGCTTATTGAATGTCTTCTGCCCAATTGTGAATCCATAACGGAAATCGAGAAAGAATATAAACCTTTTTTTTGCCTTTATGTTCGTAGAGTGGGGGGATTTTTATGACATGTACAAATATAGGTAGGTATATCATAATATTGGATACGTTGGGGTTAAAAAGTCAAGATATTGGTTAAGTTAATAAGTAGAAGAGTCGTATTTTTTGAAAAGAAAAAAAAAAAAAAAAACGAAAATACCTACATAAAATTGGAATAACTTTGTTTGAAAAGGGGTTTTTGTTTTCGTTGGGTGCGGGATCTGGGAAAAGCTACACATTTGAATCCTGGATTAAGCAGGGTATTTATTTCGCTATCAATAGAGTTGAGTTATGATAACTTTGAAGATGTTTTTTTTTTTTGTTCAGGGAAGTTTATGTGGAGCAAAGAAAATAAAGTTTTATTGAATGTCAAGTATGATATTGATAAGATTTAATTATGAAATGTTAAAGTAAAGTTCTGAGAAGATGCTATTCAAATAAATCCTTTCTTTCATGATTAAATAGTTCATTTCACATCCCTTTACTCATATAAATGTTTATGTCGCACAGCACGGTGCACACCTCATCATGCTTATGTTGTTCAACCATTGGTATTCCATCAAACTAACAAAATTGAAAGTTACCTACTTACAATTAATATATTATTTATGATAACATATCTTAAAACTAATGGGATTTTCGTTAATTAAAAAAAATCAATTTATTTTGTATTTGGATCTGTCAAAGCCTTCGATTGGGCAGACAAATTAATTTATTTTTTGATTTAAAAATCAAAATTGCTAATCTGGATTTATCGGCAGATCTACTAACACCATTTACTGCACCATAATTATCAGCCTTCAATTTGACAAGTTTTTGTTTAGTAATTCATTTGCGGTATAAAAGTTTAAAAATATTTTTGAGTTCCAATGGAAGCACTTTTAAGTGAAATTAAAAATTCGCCCGGATTATATTTGTAATCTACTAAATTTATTTTTTCGTTCATTTTAAAACAAAAAATAAAATCCAAAAAACTTAAAATTAAAAATATTCGATTCAATTGGACAACTCATACGGCTAGCTGTTTCACAGACACAAATATACCTACACGAATACACTAAATTCGCCATGAAAAAACCAAACGAAAACACCATAAATTAAAAAAATAAAATGCACCACTGGGTCGCATGTCACATTTGCTGTGGGTGTTAAAGCTTCTTATACTAAATTTTTATAAATAAATGAAAAAATATAAAAATATAAACAATAACTTCTTGAATTGTTTTGAGGTCCAAACAAAGTATGTTTTAATTTGATTAAGACAGGTAAATTTTTAGAAAAAAATATTGAAAATTGTTAGAGCCGTTTTTAAAATAATTAATTTTTTATATTATACATATATATTTTTGTATATATATAAAGTTGGTATGCCATTTTTAAAATAATACTATGCACATCTAAAATCAAAATTTCAAAAAAAAAATACAGTGACCCGTTTTCAAAAAATTGATTTTTCAAAAAAAAAAATTTAAAGATTTTTTAAAAATCCAAAAATTAAGTTTTAGAAAATTTTGATAACAAATATTTTTGAAATTGTTTAGGAGCTTCATCAAAATTGGTCAAGTCGCTTAAGAGAACGTCAAAAATGAAAAAAACGGTTCTATAGGAAGTATCGTAAGTAGAATTTTTACAAACATTTATTTTATTGTAGAAGTATGGGCCTACTATCAAAATTAGACACAAAAATTTTAATCAAAATCGTTAGAGGTGTTTTTGAAAAAAGTTAACTTTTCCTTAATTGTTATATGACAGGTACCGTTAGTTTTGGTCCTAAAAATTTCCTCTCTAGCGAATCACAAAATATCCTTAACCACCAAGTTTCAAGAAAATCGGTTAAGAGGCTTAGGCTGAACCTCGAGGTATACACAGACAGACAAAAAAACAGACAGACAGACGGATATACAGAATTGTGAGACCCACTTTTTTTGCATTCTCTATCATCGTAATAGCATGCCTGATTGTTATCTCGATATAGTACCTATGTTTATCGCAAGTTCAAAAGAGATTTTATGAAATTCATCCATTTGTAGTCGTGGTATTCAAAAATTCAAAGGAAGTACAATAAAAATTCACTGGATAAAAAAAAAATTTATTTTTTTGAGAACCCTTTGAGATAGCGCCTTTTTTTCATATTTCAGAGCAGTCATAAAGTAGGCTTTACGCTGTTTCAGGATTATCAAATGTTTACAGGATACTCTGCATATTAATGAGTAAACACGATTGCTATTTATCCCATTTTAACTAACTTACAACGGATTTTAATAATTTGGGTCATATTTGAAAGTTACATGCAGCCTTTCTCCTACAATTAAATTTTTATATTATGATTTTGTGGTAAATTTTTTAGCGCTTGGCGATACTAGTACAATTAAATATGTATGTATTTAATTTTACACTCCGTATAATTTTGTTCGTTATCAAAAAAAATATATGTTCCACATACGCCACAGTGACCCTTCAAGTTTTAACTTTATTAACAGGTGGATTATGCTTTAATTATAATATTAACCATTGAAAAATAATGGTAAAACGTAAAACATCAATAACAATGGATTACAATAATAAAGATCAAACAATTTTATCATTTGAAAATTGGAAATAATTCAAATTTGTTATCAATTTTTTTTCAAGTTTAATTTTTAAAAAAGTAGTTTTCTATCATTTTGTTAGTGTGCCGTCTTAACAATTATATCATTTTAATGGCTTATTTTTTACTGAAAAGATCATCATTTTTATATTGTGCTAAATAAATAAACCTTCAGCCTATTTCTTAATTACGTCATGTCATCTTACGCTGACTGTACTTTAATAGCCAATAACTTATTATATAATTTAAAGAACTGTAAATGGTCAACAATGGTCAACTAGTTTCATAATTTAGTCAATGATAGACCATTTCTTAACAATTTTTTAAAAGTTTAAACATTAACGGTCACCGTGGCGTATGTGGAACATGTTTTTGCAAATAAATAATAAAGTATTTAACAGTGATGAAAATAATGCAAATTAAAATTTATTGAGGTAATATAATAATTGCATTGTAATTTCGGTGACGCTTAATAAAGTCAAGGTGTAAATCTTCGATGCACATTCATGACAATTTTGCATCAACAATGTATGCAGAATTCCATACTATGCGTTAAAAATTACTGAAATACAAAGTTAGTTAGGAAATCCAAAATGAAGTAAGTACATTTTCCAATTTCTGCTAGTTTCATAACTTTTGAACTCAACTGTTCATACCCTTGAAGCCACCAACCACTTTTCCATTCAGTAATACACAAATTGATTCAAAAACAAACAAAATAAAACTGATTTTTTGAGCCACGACGAATATAACAGGATATAATAGTATACAACCCAAACCCACAGAAAAAAATATCAAAAAAAAAAAAAAAACTATCAATCGCCACTTGCATGGCAAAGAATTGAATATCACTTGGCTGGCAGTTATACTCGTACAAGTAACTTTCATGAATGTTTTCAAAATGGTCCTTGTTGTTGCAGACGACAACGAAGGTTTCTCATTCTCAGTTATGCATGCATTCAGGAAATTGACATCGCCTAGCATATCACACATCGCAGAAATACCAACATATCGTCATTGCATCTCACCATATGATGTTTTCCTCAACGAAGGACTCGTTCCAGGATGTAGCAAAGAAAAAAGCAATATTCGCCTTTTTTTCAAAGCATATCATAGTTTTTTTTTATATTTTTTTGTTATTTTACCATCCCGTGTGTTTTGTCAAGTGTGCCTGTGCTAGGGCATACATAGAGCAGTATAGTGTTGGTGGTGGCTTGAGAGCCAAGAGCCAGTTTTGCAAGGACACAAAATCCATTCAAGCATAAGGAGGACGAAATTTATTCAATTTTGATATTTTATTCCCATGTGATTCTTTTGGTAATTTCATATATTGTGAGCCAAATCAAATGGAATTGTGGATGGGACATTATTTGAAATTTGTGTGTTGGTAGTTTTACATTTTAACTCTTATACTCACGAGTTTGTCTGCATAATACTTTTGGGTGATTTCGTCCTTTATTTTGACTTTTCTTTTGGCTCCTTTAGGTTGGTGTGGTGGTATGGTCTATTGCAACAGCATTTTCTCTCTCTCAATATAGACCGTCTATTATAAACCGAATGAAGGTTGTTGAATTTATGTGCAATGAGATGGTAGAATAAATATTACAAATTATTTTTCTATGGAATTGTGATTGAAAATAATACCTTGTGCGTTTGAAATAATGTATGCTCCGTGCAAGGCCAAAATACATTGACAAACGACTTCAATAGGGGAGTGGATTTTTTTTTTGTTTTTAAATAGAAATGTTTGTTGATGTGTCAAAAGCAGTGGTTTAGTTTGTAATTCAATTTTGAACGGAATTGAAATTATTGAATTTGATTTCTTTTAGTTTGTTTGTTTTTTTGATAACACTACTTGTAATAGAATATTTGATTTGTTCGGGATATTAATACCTTTTTGCATTTTTAGAGGGAGTCTTTTTTGAATGTGTTATCAACAGTCAAAAATGATCGTATTGAGACAAATCAAAAAGAACTTGAAACCTCAAACGTTCTTGTTTTCAGATTTTTAACTGAACTATTTTTAAAAACTACCGTTATCACGTAGTCATAATGAATAGCGTGAATAGATAGAATTTTTGAGCTGAATCTTTATAAAGTCTGGAAAGCCTATGTATTCAGCTTCAATTTCTTATTTTTAGAATTTTGATACGATTTTTTTTGAATCCATTTATTGGTCTTTGAGTAGAAAATAACGTTTCTGTTTTCAAACATCAATTTCTCTGCAACCAATAACTGTAAATCAAATTTAAAGACAGTTTTGAAAACCGAAACAAATTTCCTATAAGATATTTTTATAACTTTAACGTACTTTTATTTTTGCCTCTGACACTAATTTGAAAAAAAACATCAAAAAAAGGGATATTTATGAACTTTTAATCAAATAACGGTTAAATTACAGCTATCCATAAAATGACCAATGTTGACTGTGACTTTTATAGCTAAATACACTGACAAAATTCCTGCAAAGTTTCAAGTCGATCTAACGAACGGTTTCTTTGTTAAAGCAATCAAACTTTTGAAACAAAATTAAAGGGTTTTATGATTTGCTGTCATGATCATGACTAAAATAAAAAAATGAAATTGGAATGATTACTACTTTTCGCGTTTTTATCGCTTTTCTGAATTTTGTTTTTTTTTTGAAAATTTAATACAATTAGTTTGAACATTAAGCTTGCTCTAAGCTGACTATATCAAAGAAACTGAAGTGTAAGAACATTAAATCAAAATCATTAGAGCTGTTTTCGAGGAATTCAAATAGCTCAAAAATGCTATATGGGAGGTACTTCTTTTAGACAAGATTAAAAAAAAAAACAACAAGATTTGAAATTTTGTAAAAACCATCTGTCCAGATTTAAAGGAAATCCTTTAATGCGTCTGAGCAGTGGAAATGTGTGCAGTTGGAAGGCATGACATTACCCACTTTTTTGGGGTTCTGCATCATGTTAATGTTGGTATTGATTAGTACCTCGAAATAATGGAAACGAAACCAAAACCTGCCCTAAAATACCTTACCTAAAAGGGTCAGCTGAATTTTTTTTGGGACCATGACGATGTATCGAATGACAAAAATCTCGAATTTCAGTACTATTCATTATAATTATTAATTTATTATTTGCACTCACGTTGACATGAGACGATTCCAAACAACACTAAATTCAGGCACCTTCTTGTACAATTACATGGGCAGTATAATAGTCCAAAGCCTAGGATTATTATATTATACTAATTTTTAAGACAATAATATGCTACATAGTCAATCATCATCATCATCATCATCATCGGCTCGACAATCGGGGTCCGGTCCTGGCCTCTTTCAACAAGTCTTTCCACCTATCCCGGTCTCGAGCCGACGCCATCTAGTTGCGCACCCCAAGGCTTCGGGCGTCCTGGTCTACGCCATCTCTCCAGCGCAAGCATGATGGTCTACCACGCTGCCGTCTACCATAGAATGTACCACAAAAGACTTTCCGAGCAGGTTCCTCTTCGCTCATACGAGCTAGGTGCCCTGCCCACCCGAGTCTACCGAACTTAATTTTTGTCACTATGTCTGCTTCAAGGTAAATTGCGTACAACTCATGATTGTACCGTCTCCGGAATCGTCTTTCCTCACATATGGGGCCAACAATTCTCCGTAAGACTTTTCTCTCGAACGCGGCTAAGAGGTCACAGTGCCTTTTGCTAAGCACCCAAGTCTCGGATCCATACATGAGTACTGGCAGGACCATGGTCCTGTACAGCAGCAGTTTTGAAGTTATGGTTAGATTTCTGGATTTGAATAGCTTTGACAGACTGTATTAGGCTCTGTTGGATTTGAGAAGCTGCCCGCGTATTTCCGCGGATTGCACCACTTCAAATTCGTGCTCCGCTACCTTGATTGTTTGACCAACTGTTTTTCTAGCATTCGACGCCACCATGTACTTTGTTTTACCTTCACTAATGTGCGGCCCCAGATTTTGTGCCGCCTGCTCGATCTGGATGAAGGTATCGTGTACAGCTTGTTCGGTTCTTCCGATGATGTCGATGTCGTTTGCGTAAGCCAGCATCTGGCTGGACCTGTTGACGATGGTCCCTCTTGTTGCCGTGCCAGAGTCACGGATTGCTTTCTCCAACGCCAGGTTGAAGAGGATGCAGGCCAAACCATCCCCTTGTCGGAGTCCATTAAAGATGTTGATTGGTCTGGATAGCAATCCGGCTATTTTAACTTGGCTTGTTACGTTGGTCATGGTCAACCTACATAGTCGTGTCAATTTATTTGGGATGCCGAACTGTAAAGTTCTACCCTGGCTATGCTATCATAGGCGGCTATAAAGTCTATAAACAGATGGTATGTTGGGATGTTAAATTCTAGACATTTTTCCATCGCCTGCCTAAGGGTAAAAATCTGATCAGTTGTTGATTTGCTAGTCAATAACCTAGAAAAATTGGTGAGCGCGAGAATTATAACCATTGTCTGAAAAATTAATATATTTTTTCTAGATTTTTGTATTTCTAATTTTTTTTTTCAAAATTTTTGTACTTTTAGTATTTTGTTTTCATAATTTTTAATTTCGATTTTTTTGCTCTCTAGATATTGTGGTAAACCCACTTTTTTTTGGATAAAAGGGTGTTTTTTTTAAAGATAAATAGTGGTGTGAAATAAGTGCCAAAACGCCCTGTTAAAATAGAGGTAGATTTAAATGGTAAAAATAATTCAATGTTCATTAGAATCAAGATTACAAATGACCACATGCGTATTATAAGTTAAAGGGTGTTTTTTTTTAATTAAATTAATCTTATATTTGATAATCATTTGACTCTAGACCCTCTTTCTCGAATTCTAGAGTTCTGGCTTTTAAAATTTTGGGGTTTTATTTTCAGAGGTCTTTTTAAGTGGAGACTTTCTTTTATACTCACCCAGTTTTCTGTTGGTATGCAACTTTCATATTAAAAAAAAAACAATCGTAAAAATAAAAACATCAATTGAATTTGTTTTCCTCTTTATTGCTTGAAGGCTCTAAAAATAGTTTTACAATCATCACCTAAAATGTTTTTTTTTTTTTTTTTAATTTTTTTTTTTTTTTTTTGTTAGTATATAGTATTATAGTGTTTTAATGCCTTACATACAATAAACATGTAATCCATTACATTCCATTTACATCAAAGAATTATACACTTGAGTGAGTATAGAGTTTTTATTTTTTTTGTTTTCTTTCAATATAATTATCATTTAAATGAATTAAAAAAAAAAAAAATATCATTTTCATTTTCATTTCCACAACTCATCATATTTTTTGTTTTTTTTTTTTACTATTTTGAGTACGTACGTATATATTTTTACTTTCTTCACTTTTATTTTTTGCTATTTAAGAAGGAAATGGAATTTTTTGTTTCAATATATTTTTAAATTGAAATAAGATGAAAGAAGAAAAAAAAGATATAAAAAATCTCGTACTTACAAGCATACCTACTATTGTTTTAAAAAAAGAAAGTTGTTTTTTTTTCTTGTTGAAAAAATTACTCCTCTAGATAATGAGGAACAAATTTAAATTTTAAATATTTTTGTATATTTTATTCGTTTTTTTTATTTTATCTTCAGTATTTGTTGTTTTTTAAAGAAAAGTATATTTTTCCAAGTACCATTTTTTTTAATTATTAATTAAATTTTAAAATAATTAAATTTATTTTCATTTTTCATATTTTTTTCTTCTATTTTTTTTTTTTTCATAATATTTGATTGAGTGTTAGAGCTGCTAGAGAAAAGGTATAGAGAGAAGGAGAGCATTATTTTGTTTATTTAGGTATGTTTAGGAGAAAAGATTTATTTTACTTTCAATTCTTATTTGAATTTAATATTTTTTATGTATATATGGTATGATTTTTTTTTTTTTTTGGTTTGCTTTTTTTTTTTGCTTAAGTGGTACATTTTTCTTATTTATCAATATTTTTTTCAAGTCTTTGCAATCTTTTTTTTATTTATTTAATTTTGTATAATTAAAAATTGGTTTTTGGTGTCCTTTATGTAATAAATTGTAATAAATTAATATATTTTTTTTTTATTAAAAAATTGGTTTCTCCCATTTTAAAATATTTCACGAAAAAAAACTCTTTCTGCGTTAATCTTTTTTTTTTGTTGTTGTTTTTGGATATCTACAAAAAACAGCCGATTTTTGTTTTGAGATTATATGAAAGCTTTGAATAACTGAAAGCTTATTTTTAATTTTATTTTGTTTTTTGTTCTTTAAATTAAATAAATTAAGTAAATTGATGTAATAAAATGTATGTATATTTTGTATAGTTTCACATTATAAATGTTGACTAGATACTGGAATACACAGTGTTTATATTTTTTGTTTATTAAATATGTTATGTGTGTATATTGTATATATAATATTTTATACAACTTAATTAATTTTTGTTGGTTGTTAAATATATGGTGAATATATATTTTATATAATTGAAATTGTATTTTGTTTTGATTTTAATTTTAATATATTATTTGTAAAAATTGTATTTACATAATAATTTTTTATTTAATAATATATATAAATATTATTGGTCTGTTTCTAATTTATAAATTATGCTTAATTTTTATGTATATATTTATATATGTATATAAATATTATGTATATACTTAATTTTTGTTTTAAGTGTCTACATCCTTACATCATGTAATATAATAATTTTTTTTTTTTTCAAAAGTCATTTGCAAGTGTTAATATAATAATCAAATTTGTTTATAGTTAAAAAATAAAAATAATTAAATGTATTGCTTGAATTTAGTTTTTTTTTTTAACCATTTGTTGTAATTATTTTTTTCCTCATACGTATATAAAATACACAATTTAGCACGTCCCAAAGGACCAAAAAAATCACTTTTCCCAAAAAATGTATGTAAATAAATATTTTTTTTTTTTCAAATTTTTATTTAATTATTTTTCTTGTATAAAAAATATAATGCAAAATAAAAAAATCTACATTTTGCTTACCTTGTTCAAACAACATGCAATATATTTTTGTTTTGTTTTATTCATTTGTATGCCCAGTCCTTGGTGTCCTTTTGTGACGTGCAAATTTTTATTCTTACAATATAAATTTTATTTTTTTTTTTAGCTTTTTTTGTTAATATTTTATTCTTTATATTTTTTTTTTTCTTAAATCACAAAATTTTCTATCAGAATAAACTTTTAATTATGTTTTTATTTTAATTAAATTTGTTATTATGTCATATAAATTGTATTTTTTTTTTTGTTTTTGTCTATGTTTATAATTTTTGTTTTGTTTTGAAAATTTTCAAATCGTTGTATGTTTTAAGTTCGAAAGTTACTAATTTGCAGTTTTGTTTGCTTTTTTGTTTGTATTTATGTATTTATTGCAATTTTATATATATATTCTTTTAATTTTTTATATATTTTTATTTTTAAAAGATTTGTTAATTCTTACGCATGGAATCTGTTCTATTGGGACAGTATATTGATTTTATTTATATATATATTTATATATGTATGTATATATAGAATTTTATTTCGATTTCCAAACTCATATATTTCCAAAATTAATTGACCGTAATTTCTAATTAATTAATATAATTTTTCATAATTTCTTTTTTTTTTTTTAATTTTTTTTGTTCAAGATTTTATAAATAATAAACTAATATATAATATATCATATATATGTTGTTTTTTTTTTATATGGCTGTTGAGCTTCTACTACCATGAACAAATCTTTGTAAATATTTAATTTTTTTTTTGTGTAATTGCAATTGCTTTTGGTTTGTCTTCATTTTTTTTTATTTTGTCTTTTCCTTCTTATTAAATAAAGTTAAATTTAAATTTATATATAATATTTTTATCTTTCTAATTGAGATAATTTTTTTTTTGTTTTATTTTCTTATTTATATATATAAAAATATTTATTTAAAAATTGTAAAATAATATCATTTTTTTTTCATAATTATTTCTTTTTAATTTAATTTAATAAATTAAAATTAAAAGAGATTTTTATTTAATATTTTTTTTATTTATTATTATTAATTCAATTTTTTTAATTTTTTTTATGTTGTCTATAATTAAAATTTTTAATATTAATTTTAAGTATTGTCATTGTGATATGTTTCTAATATTTTATTTTTCACTTTATATTAAAAAAAAATATGTAAATAAAAAAAAAAATAGAAATTGTTTGTTTATTTTATTAGTTTTGTTTTCTAGAATTTTGAAATTTTATTTTTTTATTATAGAAAAATTGTTTTGTTAAGACTGATAATTTTAATAAGTACTAAGGTGATCAAACTTTTGTAGAAAATTTCCTGAATCTAAGACAATTAAAAAAAAAAATAATTTTCTGGCGGTAAAATGAATAAACTCAAAAAGAGGAGGGACATGACACCAAGAGGTTTTGTGCTGCTGATGGCTCGCTCCCTCGCACAGTGCCTTTAGGCTACCAACTGCCATTTTTTGTCTTTTTGGAAATTAAAGACCCTTTCGGGTGTCTTAGATTTCTGTCAGCATGGCACCATTTCTGACTTATTTTCTAAATTCAGTTTTGGTATTTGTGTTTACTGTTGAGGAAAGTGAATTGCTTGGATTTTACTGTATACAAACGTTTATTAAAACTAAAATTATTTTTGATGATAGGAACCGCAGGTAGCGTCTACACAACAATTTTTTTTCTTACATTCTCACACTAATGTTTCGGACATCAAATAAATTCAAAATAAAATGCACGACTGGGCCGACTTATTCGTACAGCTTAAAAATTAGGAGCTTAAAAAGATGAGTAACATTGTTTTAAAGAAATTTTGTATTATTTTGGATCATTTTTTGAAGGCATTTAAAAAAATTGAACAGTGTATAAAAAAGTTTAATCAAAATCTCTCTAGTCGTTTTGGCGAAATTTTGATAAATTCAAACTATAACTTAAGCTGTTCTTATACACTTCTTCCTGTATTTCGATCCATAAAATTGGCATTTTCTAACTTTCCTTCTTGTACTTTTTATTATGAACTAAATCTTTCACAAAAATCCACCAAGCAATTGCTTTCAATTAAAAACAAAACAAAAAAAAAAAACAATTCTCAATTGTTACAAGTTGCAACTAACAGTAATAAATAATTTATGATCGAAAAAAACAGCCACAAAGTAAAAAAAAAAAAAAAATATAATATTCTTTGCTTACAAATAGCTTTTGCTGCATTAAAATTCAGTCGTTTTCATAAAAATCATCCAAACTCTGGTAATCTTATCGTACAAAGAAGCAGCAATCCTCTATAAACCCTATACATCAACCCTGCGCTATCCCGCATGCACCCACCTGTATTGAGTAACTTCCTTTGGTTTTCCTCTTCCGTCACCGTGCATCGTCGTCTCTCGTCTTAGTTATGTAGTCATCTTGTCGTCCCTGGTCTTTCTAGTAAGAGTCCTTGTGTCGTTGTCGAAAACAATATATGAAAAGGAAAATATTGTTGTTGTTGTTGTTGTTGGAAGAAGAAGAAGTAATGCGACTGGGCTGAGCTGAGCCATTAACATATACACCGCGAAGGAGCTGTTTCCTTCTCATTCAGTGCCACTTCTTCATTTCGTGTGCAACACTTTTTTTTTTTTGTTTTTGTTTGTTCACAAGGATAAAATAAGTCTTCTCCCTCAATCCCCCTTTTATAAGCAAGAGAATAAATTTTCTTTTCACATTTCACTACGCAATGAGAAAAGACACAAATGCAACATTTCAATGCGATACACAGTAATAATCAGGAATACCATGTTTTTATTAAGACAACATCGTAGTTGTATAGTCGTCCTCGTCGTCGTTCTCATACTCATAGTCGTCGTCGCCGTCGTCGTCGTCATAGTCGAGGAGGTACAATGGAACCTTTACCACGTGAAAAGTCTTACAATAATCTGCCAAAGCCTCACCCTATCCTTTTTGGGGGCTGTACTTAGTGTGTATATGTGGTGTGGAAAATATCAACAGCCAGCGACTACGACGACGACAACGACAACATGAAACAAAAGCGTAACAGCATAATGGCAAAAGTTGTGAATGCTGCTGTTGCTGGAGCTCCTCGCCATATACAAGAACCAAGGAGCGGAGGCGGAGGAGGTGTGGAGCACGCAGTCTTCATCTTATCCTTCGCTTCATTATTAAAAGCTTGTTGCAGCATCAGCATTAAATCTCATTCAAGCATCCACCAGCTCTTGCCTCCTCCTCAAGCTAAAAGATCTGAATGGCAGTGTGCTCCCCTTATACTCGTCCCAACTAAACCAACCAAAACCAACCCATCTTTTACTCTGTGTATACCGTCGTCGGTCGTCGGTCGTCGTCGTCGTCGTTGTCGTTGGTTGAGGCAGTGTAGCCTGTCATTGTAGTGTCTATCTTTCAAAGTGTAGTTTAAGGATGAAATTACATCTGTAGGTTTACAAGTGCATTTAGAGATTTTTATTTTGTTTTTCTTTTTTTTTTTTCCTTTTTGTATTTTTTACACAAACTCAAGTGATGTATATGCGATGCTTGTGTTTGTAGAGCTATCTACTCGTATATGTGGTTCTGTAATCTAAAAAGCTTCAGTTTGCTTAGATATTTTATAAAATGAAATATGCATGTGTGTGTGTGCATTGTGCATTGATGTTATTCCTTCATGCACCAAGAGCATCATGGTTATAGTTCTTGATTTAGTGTTTGGTTAGGGATTCCATCAGAGTGTCATTAGTGCCTTCTGTGTACACAGTAAAGCTGCGCTATACACAGCGCTGCTGGCTGTCAGAGAAGGATCTATATGGTAGATGAAAATTTTGAGTTATATTCTTTAAAAATTGACATTAAGGAGGTGATATCCTGAGAAATGTATAAGGATAGAGATTAAGAAACTATGGATGGTGTCGATGGAAAAAGCGAGTTTATTGATTGTCTAAGGGCCTAAGGCGGACTACAGGGAAACATTCAAGACGAGTAATGTTCTAAGACTCTGTCATACATTCAAGTGCATAGGTATGCTACTTTTTTCAAATCATCCTTTTGGTGTAAAGTAAACTCGCATTACGTTACGTAATGAATGATTGATTTTTATTATCATAAAATTTCTTACTGTAGGTATTTATAAAAAACAATCAAAAATAAAGCATGGCTTTTTGCCGTCTGCCTGATTGACAATTTTTCAATAAATATACGTTAAGTCACAGTTGATTAGTAAAACAATTTGTTCACAATTCGACTTCATTACTTTAGTGCTATTTTGCAAAACTTGAAAAGCTTAGATACGTCCATTTCATTGAGAAGGTCTAACGTTTCTTCATCTGTTAAATAGTCGTTACCAAAAAACTATCTTCTTGTTTCCCTTCCAACGAAGTGCAAACTTTTCTCTTGTCTGCCAGATACGTTGCACAATGTTGGTAAATCGTTTCAAAGTGGTATAAAATTTAAATTAAGAAGTTCACCTCTCATATGAAATTTGTTCGGTGGTACAATCATCCCGAAAGTAATTTCGTTGGTTAAGATTGTAATTCAATTTGCTGTATAGCATTCGGTTCAATGAATTTTCTGCTTGTTCCGCCTGCATCACTCCTGAGTTTTTGTCCAAACGAGCTATTAGACCTTATGAAGTGGGTTTCCATGAACTAGAGGCTTACTTTAGTTTAATTCGACATGCGTCTGCTGAGCTACTTCCATCCAATCTTTAAACCAACCGGTCTTGCGTTGTATCAATTGCAGAGCTGCTTTCTTTCTAAGACGATCATCTGACATATTTAAGACTTTAAGGACCTTAAGTATGAAGTCAACTTGTAGTATAAATGTTTTGACGTGCAGTGGAAATAAGCCTGTTTCAGTAGCATTATCATATAATTTGGGGGTGCTGTTAGGAAAGTGAAAAATTCGCTTTATTAAAACCCTGAGAAGTTTTTGCACTGGCTCATATTTCTTTTCTCCCCATACTTCAGCTGCATAAAAGAGAACCGATTGGAACACTGCCTACAAACACCTTAAATTTGCTGCTATGTGAAATATCTTTGTTGCTAAAACATTATTTCCATACTACATTAACAGCGGTTTTTGCCTTCAAAAGCTTTTCGGTTCGCTCTAGATCTGCCACCACCATTCCTAAATACCATCACTTCGGACTTATTTAAATTCATTACCAGATTTGACAGCGTACAGTAACCACCCAGTCTATTTATCATAAGCTGGAGTGCCTTTGGTGCGTAAGCAAGCAACACAATGTGCAAAAAGTAGTTCTTTGATGGTAGTACCTGCATACTCTACACCTCCTGGTAATGCCTCAATTACATCTTCGATGATGAGCGCAAACAAGCTTGGACTAAGAGCACAACCCTCCATCACTCCTGTATTTGTCAAAACCACTCGGATATGTTTTCGCCATTTCAAACCGCTGATCCATGTACATATACAAATTTTGCAGAACTCTTCCGAACTTGAGCGACATTGCATTTCGGTCTACTGTGTCAAACGCTGATTAAAAATCAAAAAAAAATGTAAACAGTTTCTTTTTTCTCGAAAGAAACGAATCGGCAATGCTACGGAGGACAAAAATGTGGTCTATAGTAGAGAATCCTGCTGGGAACTCGGTAACCCGGTTAAGCGTATTGCATCATGCATGCGTTTTTAGTGACTGGGTTCAACAACTGATCGAAGTGTCTTTGCATTATATTGGTGTCAAGTCCACGACTGATAATATATCTTTTTCTTTTTTAAACCGTCAGTATTCATTAAGCCACGCGTAAGATAGGTTTTTCGCCTGCATACACTCTTTATCATACCAAGGCTCACTATATTCTTTATGTTTTTGTCTATTATGGTACAATATCTTGATATGCCTCTATAATACAGCTTCAAAATCTGTTATCAAACCGCTCCAATCCCCCCTTTTAAGACAATAATCGATCTCAGAACTTCCTTGCTTGCCTACAAATGTATATTTTCAGGCTGTATCTCTTTTTCTCGTTCCATTTTGGATTCAATGCCTTTATTTTGTATGAAACTCCATAAACCATATTTATTGAGTGCAACTATACTTAGAGTTTAGTTTAGTCATGTGGGAAACGTGATTACATATTTGTGAGAAATAACACCTGCAGAAATTAAGATTAATAAATATACTCATACCGATTTCAGAAATCCTATGTCTCAAAAAAGTAAGAACGAGCTCTTAGCAATTCATCATTTAATTTGTAAAGATAACTGAATTATCAACAAAGAGTTTACCCGGGTTTATTGTTTATTCAGTGACATCTACACAAATTTTATCAATTTAAAAAAAATTATATTTGAATGGCCACTGTGGCGTATGAGTAACATTTTATTCGAAAATTTTTCAAAACTTACACCACGATGATGGAGAGGGTTAAAATGTTTGCAAAAACGATATTTAAGTCTTGTAAAAATTCAACACACTTACTCGTACATATTCTCAATAAAAAAATTGTTTTATGGTATATCTAACCGTCAGTCTGTAACAGGGACCTAAGTCATCAAACAACAAGACTTGTTAGACCAGCAGTTTTCAACACAAGTAAATCAAATGTTCGTATAGAGTAACTTGTTGGAAACTGTTGAGTCAACAAGTATTCATGTTGTGTGAGGCAGTTGCTCTGAGTTCTCCTATATTGTCATTCATTACACAATATCAGAAGTATTTTTTCAAAATTCTGAAAAGTCTTTTAAAGTCATCAAATAATGAACACGCAATTTTAATCCTTCAGGCAACCAGAAAGAGGAGACGGAAATGATAAATTACAACACCATAAACATAATTCATTAATTTCCCACCTCTTCTACACCCTCCACCACGGCCGTTGTCGTCGTCATCCCGACATCATTCACCAACACTTAAATCTTAATTGTGTTTCAGAGAGGAAAATTATTTCCAAATACAAAAAAAAAAAAAAGGAAAAAATGCACATCTCTCATATGAAGACACGCATGATAATTAATTTAACGCAGCAAACGACATTATACATTCACTAAAGAGTCATAAAACATGTTTTGAAGAAGTAAGAAAAAACAAAATCCTTCGAAGGACACACATACGACAGCTTGAAGCGCTTGAGAAATTCTTTTAATTTTTCACGTTTGAAAAGCACAAAAGCAGTGAAAGCTGTGAACAAAAAAAAAACTGCAAATTTTAAGTAGGCACAGCCCTATTTTCAAAAAAAAAAAACGCCCTTCGTGTGTTTTATAATTTCCCACTTTTTCACTTCGCCATTCAGCATTCACATTCACTTATTCCCGCATCGTATTCCCGAGCTTTACATTTTGTGTCACCGCAATAATAAAGGGAAAGGACGAAGAAAATTGCATCGTCACCCGTCACCAAGTTTTTCAGTCAGCAACAAGCGCGCGCAAATCAAAAGAAAAATTAAAAAAAAAAAAAAGTAAGAAAAAAAACAAAAAAAGAACAGTAAATACACGCGCTGAGCAAATACGAAAAGAGGATGTCATCAGGACGACATCTTGTTTCCTTCAATGGAAAACACACACAGGATATGACGGTGTATAAACGAAAACAACGTATAACACACTATACGTTCCTTTCGTTCGCTCTAAGTATATAGATGTGTCAACTTTGTTTTTTTTTTTTCAACGAAACGATGGAGTATATTTCTCATCGTCGTCGTCGTCGGCGACGCCAAGTGGCACTTGAATTACTTTTCATGTATGTCAGCACATTCCGCTTCGCTTGTTGAAGATTATGACCTCCTTTTAGGTCTTCAACGCGTATACGTGTCTTATAACTAGGGTAACCCTGGGCTTTATAATATTTTTGTAAGAGTATATTCTGTTCTATTGCCAAAGATGGTGGCAGAAAGATATGAAGGATTTATTCTGCGTGACATATTTGGTTATGCCTTATCAATGCCATTGCAGGTTTGCAGGAATGCAGATTGCATATGCATGTGGTTGTAAATCTGAGAAGAAGAAAACTATTTTACTTTGATTGTTAGATTTTAAACCTTCAAATACACTATCTGTCAATTTCTTGACAAAGTTCTAAAATCAGTTTAAAACTATTATTTGTAGCCCTCGGTTTTTCTTATAAGAAAAAAAATAAAAAATATAAATTCTATAACTTTAACAATACAGAATATCGATTTCGAAGTTAACAAAATTTATTTTGATTTTGTATATTAAATTGTTATTAATTTCCGCTTCTTAAACCCTTTCAGCAGAAGTTTGAGTCGTTAAAGAAGTGACACCTGGAAGAAAACGCTATTTAAAATTTTGAAGAAAGACCTGATTACTTTAATAAATTAGGTAATTCCTGACCTAACAAAGTACCGTTTTGTACTGTTGTAAAAAAAATCTAGCAAAAAGTTAAACTTTTAACGATTTCTTCTTGAAAAGAATACAAATATTGATTTATGCAAACACTTTTGAGAACTAAGTGTTCCGGTCTTTGGATACTTCCAATATTTTGAAAATCATTATCATTACTATTTTTCATTGGAACATTGAAATACAAATTTGTGCTACCTCCTTCTCATACAGAATTAACATTTTTGGGGAGTTTTTCAATGAAAAGCATATGAATTTCGGCTGCATTATGATCTTAATCTTACTTAAGCTAATCCTTCGTTTACAGATTCCAATTACACTGTGTCATAAAAAATTGGTAAACAAACATGCGCGGGCAGACACCTATCATGTTGTGTAGATCTGGTTGCACTGATTACAAAACAGTATGTAAAAATTCCTAAAAACCAGCAAAATCTGGATTTTAGGGCAAGAACCTTTGCAAAAAATCTATTTCCGTTAAATTTTTACCCATTTTAGATTTTCTTTCAATTTTAGAAAGTTGACCTTTTCAAAAATGTAAAAAAAAACATGTAATTTGGTTAAGGCTGTATTAGCTGAATAACTTCAAAAATTGTATTTTCTTGTTATTGACCCAATTTCGAGATCAATTTGAAGCATAATATGTTTTCAAAACAACATGCTGTTTTAAAAATCACAACAAAAACACAAGTGTTAAAAGAAAGCCAAGTTCTCCTATAAAAGCAACTGTATCCGTTAAGTCTTCCACAAAAAGGAGTAAGATATAAAAGCATACCAAGTTCGTAGTTCCCTTAAAATTCATTTATTTTGTTTGTCAATTCGTCCATACACCTAGCACCTTTACATATGCAAAGTTGTTTGGAAAGTTGCCAAGCAAAATAAATAAAATTTAAGGAATCTACGAACTTGGTATCCTTTTATATCTCACTCCTTTTTGTGGAAGACTTAATTTTTTTCCCTATATGCACCGCCAAGGCTACCATTGTGCAAAATTTCAAGACTCTACCTCAACATTGAAAATTTGAAATTCCTGGTCGTATTTGTTTAAAAGTTAGAGGGGTTGTCGAAAATGGCCTGAGTGTGTTCCTGTAAATAAGTGTGTTGTGCCAAAGTTGCTAGAACTTGGCTGGGCACTACCGTGCTGAAATAGTGTTTATTTCCAAACCAATCGAGATACTTTTTTATAAAAATCGGTTGAAAATTGGTTCAGAAAACGATTCCAACCGAGATACGGAAACTCGAACGTTTAAGTAAAAAAATGTCATTTGATGGAGCGCTAGATTTTTTGCAATGGACGAAGGTAAAAAAAATTATGACAATCGCTATACTTTCTTTATACACTTTGCACTACGTGTTCAGAAATGTAATAAATGCTGGTGTTCCAGAAGGAAGAATTTTTGGACCACTATTGTTAATTTCTTGTTGAAAGTTATAACGGGATGTTAAAGTTTTATGCAATTAAGTAATTTGAAAAATTAAACTTGTGAAATATCTCAAGTCAATGATGGTTGCTATTTTTAATCAAAGAAATGCTCATATTTTGAAAAATATTATCTACCTCAAATCTCTTGGTAGCAACTAGAAAACTTTTGGTATTTGCTTAATTAAATTATTCACCTAATAAGAGTTGCGAGGACCATGAGTTAATTAGTTTTTGTTGAAGAAAATAACAATAATATTCCAAGGCTACCGAGATATAAACCTTAAAACTGATTTCAATAACTTTGGCGGTTCTTGCAAAACATCTAATCTAATATGTTGTCGCAATCGCTCCATATTTATAATAGTGTTCCAGGTACATACTGGTTCTTGTAAAAATTTGCTTCGAGTTCTGATTCACCTTAGTACTTTAAAGATCTATTAATTTTATGCTACTTATTTAATTTAAACTCTCGGCTGTCACTAATTTTTTTTTCATTTTAAAAAAATCAAAAGAAAACTTTTTTATTGAACAAAAAAAAAATAGAGAAAATAAATTTTTGTTACATTTTCCTTTATATATTTTTTCTTTATGTTTTCTATTTAATCTTTCTCGGCAATAATTATATTTTTATTTTTTTTTTTTCATAAAATTTTGTATTTTTTTTCTGTTTTGTATTTTAAATTTCTACTTTTATGTTCCATAAATATTCGTTGCATGAGATTCATCTTAAATTTAATATTTTTTTTTTGTTGTTTATATTTGAAAAATTAAAAAATTAAATTTACAAAATAAAAAAAAAAAATATGTAAAAATAATAATTTTCCTCTATCATTCATTGCGGACTACTTTAATATAATATAAGACTTCCTAAGCTACACGCTAATTTTTAGCATTTGTTTTTGTTGAATTTTTAAAAACTGTTTTTATTTTTCTGAAAAATATTTTTTTTTTTTGTTTTATAATTTAAATATGTAAATATTTTTTTTTTAAATTTTTTAATAATTTTTTGTATATAGTCTAAATATTTTAATTTTTTTTTTCTTATAATTTCCAAAACGAAACATAGGGTTTTTGCTGTAGTAGTAGGTGTTTGTGTTGGTGTAAGTGTAATTGTATTTTTTGTTTCTTTCACTTTAATTTACTCGGTGTGTGTGCCCTAATATTTACAGTGATTAACCGCAGTTTGCCGGATTTTATTGCTTTGACATTTTTTCTTTGAACCAATCCAGTTTAATGGGATTCGAAACTTACCTATACTTACCTGCGTGCCACTGTTGGGATTACGCGACAATGATGTCGTCATCGTTGTCCTCACAACTATTCTCACTTCCACTTTGATCCTTTTGGCATGCTGACTCCAGGTGCTTATTCAGATAGGATTTGAGGGCGAAGGTCTTGTTGCAACGCTCACACTTGAAATTCTTGCAACCCGAGTGGGTCTGCATGTGTGCCCTAAGGTTTGATCTATCGGCGAAGGCCTTGCCACAATCGGCACAGCCGTACGGTTTCTCGCCAGTGTGCGAACGCAAATGACCCTGTAAAAGCCAGGGTCTTGAGAATAACTTACCACAAATTTCACAGCTGTGCGACAACTTATGGGTGAGGAGATGCATGGCTAGGGCCGGCATTGATACATACGCCTTGCCACATGTATTGCACTTTTTGGCCGACTGAGAATCCAGACTACGGTGGGTCTGTCTGTGACGGGACAAATTGCTCGAAGTGGCATACTGCCTGTTGCAGTCATTACACTTGTATATGCCACGTTTCCTCTTGGTGTAGATTTCGATATTCATGGGCTTGCGACCTTTGGAGCGTCCATCAGTCATCGACGAAATCATCGGTTTTTCCTTCTTGACTTTGAGCAACTCTGTGGCCCAGAGACTTTGTGCTCCTCCACGATTAGATGATTCCGATGACGATGTCAATGCCGAACAGGTGGATGATGATGAGGACATATCAATGTCGACATCTGAGGAATGGTCGGAATTTGGCGGCGTTAGCGGTGAGCAGTTTTCGGTATTGTTGCTCTCATAAGAACTACTGATGTAGCGGATTTTGGATGATGTTGCAATTGACTTGGTAGTGCCACTACTGGCGGAATGATGATGACTCTGGTGATGATGATGGTGACGATAGTCACTGTTGGAAGAATTCGAGATCTCTTGCATGACTGGAGCATGTGTGACGACATAATTAGGGATTCCGTTGTCCTGTTGCAAAATTGTGACCACACACGGGGCTGGCAACGGAGGCAGACTCTGAGACAGTGACAGCAAGTCGTGAGCAGCTTCGGTTTCTTCGATACTTCTTTCACGGTATATCGATTGTGGTTCATTTTTTATAATCACAACAGGAGACTCCTCCTCCAGCAGCTGGGGAGTAGATTTTTGTGCGGGAGGAGCATAGAAAATCACTTGCCCTCCTGATGAACTTGCTCCATCAATTCTCGATGGAAACACCCGGTTATTGTTGTTGTTGTTATTGTTGGTGGTAGTGATTGTGGTGGTGGAGGTTGTGCTCTTAATGGCACTAACCGCGATCAGTTTGGGATTCGTTGGACCGTCTCCGGTGATAGGAGGAATTGCGCTTCGTTTCATCAACTCCGGCAAGTCATGGGTTGATGCTGCTGTTATTATCGTCTCTTTTAATGATGATGCTTCTCCAGCCCGTTGTTGCTTTGGCACGACGACTTCTGTTACCGACAAGGATTTCGAGGACAATGAGGATGAGTTGGAGGAATTGGAATAAATTCTGGATAACTTTTCTTTGTTGACAGCGGTAAGCATGGCGCCACCGTAACCACCCTTCAAACGTTGTGGTGAATCTTCTGCAAAAAAAAAATACATGAAAAGAGAACAAAAAAATCAACAACAAGATAAGAGGATTTTCCGGTGAAAATTAAAATAGCAGAAAAGTGATAAAAACCTAAATAGGGAAAACAAAGTAAAACAAAAAAAAAATAAACTTCTACTACCACCACCGTGCTACACAGCGGAAACGAGGATAATTACAGTTATTTTTTTGTTCCCTATTCTGTTCATTCTCTGTGTTTTGTGTTAAATAAACTGTTTCATCCTGCCCCAGAGTTGAAAGATTTCCCAAACATAGAAAGGAGGGCAAAATATTATATACATAAAAAAAATGAGGAAATCCAGTAGTGAACTCTTTTTCACCCGCTCTATATCTAAAAAAAAGA
Source organism: Meliscaeva auricollis (assembly GCA_948107695.1). Taxonomy (NCBI): domain Eukaryota; kingdom Metazoa; phylum Arthropoda; class Insecta; order Diptera; family Syrphidae; genus Meliscaeva; species Meliscaeva auricollis. The sequence continues at coordinate 77,600,890 of OX403617.1, forward strand.
ACAAAAAAAAAAAATTTAATAAATACAAAAAATTTGGCACAAGATACAAAAAATTATAAGCACACAAAAGAGCGACGACAAACATCATGGATGGATTACTTAGAAAAATGCCGGGCGGAAGGATATGGCGTCGACGATGGCGGGCATCGGTCGGGGGCGGATAGCGATGGTTGATGGCTGGAAATATGTTCGCTAGCATTATCATCCACTTTCTGGATTCAATGTGGTGAAATCCTTGTGTCGCAACTAGTTTTTTGGCAAACAAAATGCAGTAAAACAACGGGAATAATAATCATCCATGTTACCATTTTACATCCGTCGAAGTAGTTTCTATTCGAAATATTATACTCGAGTCGTGAAAAAACTACCAAACTATACTAACCTTTTGATAATAAAGGGTTTTCCAATAAGAGGTGTTATTTTGAATAGCCCGCTATTTCGGTAGCTGTCACTTTTGAAGCTGTCATTTTTTGACATTTGACAAGTAGAAACTACGTTATTAATAAAAATGGAACGATACACGCTTCAACAACGCATTGAAATTATTAAAATTCACTATAAAAATGGTGAACATTTGGCAGAGACGGTTCGTAAAACTAAAACATTTTTGGGTCGTCGTGAAGCACCTTGTCGGACCGCAATACAGAAATTGGTGGACAAATTCGAGCTGTTGGGACAAGTTAGTGATGTGAAGAATAAAACCCGTGCACGTCGCTCAAGAACAACTGAGAATATTGCTGTTGTAGCCCAAAGTGTTGAAGAAAACCCAGGTTTGTCCATTCCTCGTCGTTCTTTGGAATTAGGCATTCCACAAACGTCATTACACCGTATTTTGCATAAAGACTTGGGTCTTAAGGCTTATAAAGTTCAGTTAACACAAGAACTCAAGCCGGCTGATCATCAACAACGTCGTGTCTTTGCTGATTGGGTCCTTGAAATGCATGAAAATGAACCGGAATTTCATCGAAAAATCATCTTGACTGATGAGGCACATTTCCACCTCGGAGGCTACGTCAACAAGCAAAACTGTCGCATCTGGGGCTCGGAAAACCCAAGAGTTATTGTTGAAAAGCCTCTCCATCCTCAACGCGTGACTGTTTGGTGCGGTTTATGGTCCCGCGGGGTAATTGGACCTTACTTTTTCGAAAATGAGGCTGGAGCAACAGTTACGATCAATGGATTGCGCTATCGAGAGATGATTAATGATTTTTTATGGCCTGAATTGGATGGTATTGATCTGGACAACGTTTACTTTCAACAAGACGGCGCTACGTGCCACACAAGCAATGAAACCATCGATCTTTTACTGGAAAAGTTTCCGGACCGTGTTATCTCTCGAAGAGGTGATCACAATTGGCCACCGAGATCTTGTGATTTAACACCTTGCGACTTCTTCCTTTGGGACCACGTGAAAGATAAGGTCTACGCCAACAGCCCAGCGTCGATTCAAGACCTCAAAGATGAAATTCGTGAGGGTATCGAGGACATAGGGCAGCCACTTTGCGATTTGGTTATGGAAAATTTCATGAAAAGGATATGGTCCTGTAAGCGTGGTTTTGGCGGCTATTTGTCTGATGTTGTGTTTCATTATTAACAACATACCTTCTTCTGTATACTGAAATAAACATTCGATCATTTATCTCCAAAAATGCTATTTTTCTTTGAATATCAAAATAACACCTCTTATTGGAAAACCCTTTATTTGTTTTTTTTTTGTTGCAGTGAATACGATTTTTTTTTTTAATTTTGTAGGGTCTTGTCCATACTTGGTCTCAAATTATGACGAGTTTTTGTAGAAAGTTTCAACAGTTGTTGGGCATTGTACTAAATTGTACTTCATCGCCAGACCTGACATTTATTTTATGGGTTTGAGGTACTTTTTTAAGCTTCTTATTGTTTGTCAGCTGAAAACAAACCAGACAGAACTTAGTTCTCGGGACGTTAAGTGTTACAAATATGATTTTTTAAGGTAAAATCCAGAAACACAGTCAAGTTTCTTTCAGTTTTTTAAGCTGAAAGCAAGCAAAAAATAAATGGGCAGTTAAATTTGCAACCAAGTATAAAACAAATGACTCTGAACTAAAAACAACAAAAAACAAAACAGAAAAAAAAAACAGAAACAAAACAAAAACAAGTTCAAGCAGAAAGTAATCACAAATAGTTTTCTGTTATATTTTCTATATATGCATTATAAATGTCCTTGTGCAGGAGAAAAGCCAAATAGGTAACATAGAATTGTTATTTTTCTATGTTTTTTTTTTTTATGAACAATGAAGTAATCAGAAAAATGTATTGAAAATTCAATTGTGATATTGGGCGGATGAGAAAAGAAGACTTATTATGGTATTGAAATTTGGCAGAGTTTATTATTTTTTAGATCATTGAGGTTTTTGTTTGTATTTGTATGTATATGGCATAAGGGTTGCCTTGACTGAAGGACATAATATGGATTAGACAGGCATTGATTGACATAGTTAAGGATTGTTTGCATATTTTTTTTTTTTTTTTTTTGGTTATGATTAGTTTTGAGAAAGACATTTTTTTTTCTCGTTCAGCATAGTCAAAAAGAGGGAAACGTTCTCCATAAAAAGTTTAAATTGAATTTATTGCTGGAGGTGTTTCATTTATAATGTGGTAGGGGAGAATGGGCACTTTTGTAATTGTTGCGTGGCAAGTGTTATTATTCATTCTTATTAGTTACCTGTTGTGTCAGAAAAAAATAGTTTTTTTTTGTGTTGAAATAAGTTTGTATTTTGTGAAAGAAAATTGTGATATAAATAGATGCAAAAAAATGCATTTCACTAAAATAATTTAAGATAAGAAAAAAATTATTCAGCCTCTCCAAGGATTTTAATGGAAATTAAAAATCACTTTCGGACAAATCCATATGCATTTTGATAGGATTGGTGTTTAAGTTTATCTTATGTGACGAATACCACTATGTAAAAAGTTTCATATTTAGTAGTATTATAAGCTTCCCTGATTGGCATGTTATGGTTTCATTTTAATGAAAAGTAAATGCGATCTTGACTTGTATACCAAAATAGGTGAGTTGCTATTAAATTATTGGAATATATCAAAATCAAAGACATTATTTTTTGAGTTTTGTTCACTAAAAAAAAAATTTCTTACTAACACTACAGAGGAAAAAGTGAATTACACTACCGTCACTTTGAATTGCAAAATTGTTTTATTTTTATATGAAACAAAACTTGAATTATCCTTCTAGTTTTATATTTGAGAAAAATTATGCAAAAAGTTATTCCACTCAAGAGTCAGGCTCAATTTATGAAAAATAAAATGCAAGACAGGGTCGCACGAACTTGCTCTTATATATAAAGTTACTATTTATGCTAAGCTTTTTTAATTAAAAATTTGTAAATGCAGTTTTGGAAAAAATTCGATTTTCAAATGACTAAAACAGCTTTTTAAATAAATTCAACCTGAAAACGAAGTATGCAATTTGATTTCTTTTATGATGCATTTTAGAAAAAAAATTTTAAAATCGTTAGAGCCGTTTTTTTAACAAAACTATTTTTTCCATATAAAATTTTGCAAGGACTTTTATAAGAAAAAATTGGTACGCTTTTCTTAAATATTATTAATCAACATCTAAAAATTAAATTTAAAAAAAAAAATATTGAGTAGTTTTTGAAAAAATGATTTTTCAAAAAATTGAAATTGATTGAGTCATGAAGGAGATAATCAGAATTTTAAAAAACGGTTCTATGGCAGGTACCGTTAATAACGGTTTCTGAAAAAAATGGTTTTCATTTAAAGATAGACCTTATCTAAAAAAATTACCATGATTTTTTTAATAAAAATCGTAGGCACCGTTTTTGAGAAAAATGAGTTTTTCTTAAACCGGGTATATGACAGGTACCGTTGTTTGGGGTAAAAAAAAAAACAAAAAAACGTCTGGGGATATTCTCCAAAAAACGCCACATACTAAGTTTGAACTTAATCAACCCATCCGTTTAGGCTGTGGTCTCTGATACATACAGACAGACAGACAGCCAGACAGACAGACAGACAGAATTGTCGGACCCACTTTTTTCTCATTCTCTATCATCGTAATGTCATGTTTGATTGTTAATTGTACGAATGCATAACTTGATATATGGTACCCATATCGCAAGTAAAAATTAATTTTAAAAAATAGACAAACAAAGCAGTGGAATTAGAGAAAGATACTAAAATTCAATTAATTTATCTTAAAGATTTTTAGAAAAAAACTTTGTTGTGTGAAAGTTGGGTGCCTTGCCTATCTGTACTGTACTAGATCTTGTTAATTTCTGTTTTCTTGAAAACCAAAAGATATTTTTGGATCTTGATTTCAGCATTTGACAACAAATTTATAGGAACATTAAAAACTCAAAACTAAAAAGGGTAAGTAATGCGATTATGTATAAATAAACTTGAAAGGAGACCCGGTAGAATTAATTGGTCGTTTTGAACTGAACAAGATAGCATCATTAAAATTGTCCTATTATACCCTCAAAATCTCATTTTAGGGCTTACAAATTGTTATTTTGTGAATTTTGAATATTCAGGTCAAAAACTCTGCCATTTCTTAACCGATTTATTTTAAAACTTCTGTAAGAAGACGAGAACTATACCTTTTCAACCATATACTGCAGGCCCTTTCAAGAAAGAAAATCATGCTCTTTCAGTCGAAAGAATTTCGCAATTCAAATGTTTGTTTCTCGTTTCATCATTTTCAACAACATTTTAATATCTTATACAATTTTAAATTTTGAAATTGTTTCTATTTTTCTGAAAGGCTATCCTATTTTACGTCAAATAAAATTAGTTTAAAGAAAAAATATTTAAATATGACCGAGTTATTCAAATTTCAAATCCATTATTAAAAAATTCTATGAGCAACTAAAGTTAATCCTATTTTGGGGAGAGTGAAGTGTTAATTCCAATTTTGGGAGAGTGAAAGTCGTGGATTTGCTATGCGTACCTCAATCATTTTAGTCTCGATTTATTGGGAGCGACAGATACTCTCAAACGGTATTTGAAATATTCTCGGGCTATCGAAAATGATAATTTACGTTGTTTTATTTTTGTCTGAAAATTACTTTTATTCAATTGACATTCTCTTCACCACTCGCCACAAAATCTACATACTAAAATCCACTTCAAAATTGTATTAATAAACTTACTTTAAAATTCTTATAATCTTTAAACCCGACTGAAATGAAATGAACGATTTTACTCAAAAAAGGCTTTATGCTTTCATGATTAAACATAGTTTTGATAAATTTTCTGTAAAATAAAAAAATAAAGATTAAATGATAATGTTAAACCGTTATTAAAGTATTAAAAATGTAAAACAAAATTAAAAATTACTTTATTTTGGGATTTAATTTTGCCATTTGTTGAAATTTCTTGTATACCATTGCACTCAGTTTTACAAAATATGAAAGGTCTCGGGACCAGTATATTTTTTTTTTGTGTAACACAGTCTAATAGTTCAAACCGAACAAAAAACTAATATTATTTGCAAAATGTCGACTTTGCAAATAAGTGGTTCAGAAACTTTCGCCTAAAATAAAATTTAAGAATAGATTTTTGGCTTCAAGATAAGCAGAACGATTTTTTTCTAGGTGTGAACTTTGTCTTTAAATATAGTTATTTTTACATATGAAGCAATTTTTTTTTTAAATTACCCCTCCTGTCTGAATGAGGGGATAGAGACACCCCATCCTTTACAACTGATTTCTGTTTTTGACCTAATCAACACGATCTACTAGTTTGATTAATGTTATGGGAAACATTCATAATCTATTGGAAAATTTTTAATTTCTACTACTTGCTGTTATACATTTTTTATTGCTATATTTTGAAAAGCCATATCTTGGAAACTGTTCAATATGCAGTAATGGTATAAAGCTCCATCTGTCCACACCCATGATCCCCAGTTTTAAATAAGCAACTTCAAATCCCCAATTAAATCTTTTTCTAACCCCATCGGAGCCCGCAAGTTATAAAAAAAATCACGAAAAATCACAATTCTTTATTTTTTTTTGTGACATAATAATATTCTTCTTATTCTATTGCAATGCTATTCGATTTAAATTTATTTGAAATTTTGTTTGAAAGCTCCGACTAAAAAAAATTTATGTAGACTTTAATGTTAAATATTCTATTTTATTTTCTTCAAAAACCCCAAGACCACAAACACCACCCCCTCCCCCCCCCCCCCCCCAATAACTGTAATTTATTTTGAAAATTATAATTCACCACCTAGACTGTTATTCAATTAGCACTTGTTCCAGATTATAAACGTGTAAACACTAATTATTTTCTAATTCCCCATAAATCCCCTTAATAGAAAACCTCAAACCAGAATTTTGTATTCGAAAACCGCTTATAAATGGTTTATTGAAAGTTTTTGTTTTTATTTTTTTTTTGTGTTTTTTACAGTCCATTGTTTTTCCCACCCACACCACAATGCGAAATAAATAACTTTGCGTTTGGTCAGGACGGACAAGAGTGTATTGGCAAAAAAAAAAAAAACAGAGAAAACAGAATATAAAACAAAAACAAAAAAAAAGAACATTGGTGCAATGCAAATGGCATTTAACCAAAGCCACCACTACTGCACCTGCAACTGCTGCTGTTGCTGCACACTGAAATTAAATTAATTGGCTACGTGCAATATAAACACCCACGTCGGCATAAAAACGAAAGTTATGGCTGCGTGTTCTTTTTTTTTGTTGTTGTTGTTGTTTTTGTTTCCTGTATTGAATTGGTGTTGACTGCATACACGAAAAACATCCCTTCACGGTTGGGGTTTTATTTTTTTTTTGGCCAACAAAGCCCTTTTTCTGTTAAAAAGAGTGTGTAGGCCATATTTTTATTTGCCAATAATTTCGGTAACGACCAAAAGAAGAAATTCAGTCTGAAGCACATGAACAGCTCAGTTAAAACAATATTCATAAAAAAAAAAGAAAATCATAAAAATTCTCAAAAAAAAAAAATCTATATAAAATATCCAACTGTGTCGCACCAACTTGCTCTTAAAACTAAAAGAATGTTTGAAACTTTAAACCCAAAAATGTTTGTATTAAATTAATAATAAACTACTCAAATAATATTGCTCATTCTACGAAAGGACCTCGTAAAGAGAAAATATTTAGTTTTTTGACTGAAAAATCAGACCCAGATTGTTGCATTTTTGGTTAAATATGTTTGTTCGAGAATTTAAAAAAGTACCCGAAACATACTCCTAGTTGCAGATTTTGTTTTTGATTTATTCTGCAAAAAAATCTATCGAACATTTTTACGAGGTCCTTCCATACAACAAGCCATATTGTACAAATTTTATTGTATGGACTTTGTATAGGTGACGTTTTTAAGAAAAAATAAGTTAGTTGGAAAACGGTCCGGATGCCGATATTTTTGGCCTAACAAAAAAAATTTAATATCTCTCTAGAGCAGCAGATATTCCAGAAAATGCTTGGCTAGACTTTAGCAACTAGAGCATCCTAACTGACAGATAGATTGACAGACAGATGGAATGAACTGTGGATTTCCGCATTTCCTATCATCGCAATGTCAATCATTTAATTTTACGAAAGCATAACTTGATACGTAGCTCCCTTTATAGCAAGTATAAAAAAACGGACTCATTTGTGGTCAGAAAATATTTACACATGCATATCCTGGTGAATTATTGCAAGTGCCTGTTGTGCAGCACGGCATGACGCCCAACTACTGTACTGGAATGCTCGTTGTTGGTTCTATTAATTACACGAATGCAGATATTTTTTTTTGTGCCTATAGAGAGGCGAGGTGTTTCGAAAATTGAATGCATCATTGTTGGAAAAAAAAGAGTCCTATCTACGATGTTGGAAGCAAAGAACAATGATGCTGTTGGATGGAGGATTTTAACAAAGTTAGGTCTTTAAAATTCATTTAATTTATTTTACACTATATGCCAATCGACCGACCCACAAGGTATGGACGATCAGGCCGGGCGTTGTCGATGCACGAAAATGGGCAGAAAATATTAATTTCAGTTTTATTGTTGTGTATAAAATAACATGCAGTTTTATTGAAGAATTCAATTATATTCAATAATTTATTATGCGCCGTACAACACATAGATTATAAGAATGACTACTGAATGGTTTGTACAATTTGAATTTTTGTATTTATTTTGTTTATTCCAACTTAAAACAAAGCTCAGTATTTATTTGAATTACTATAAAGAAAACTTTTTTAGATGGATACTGCCTGGTTTTGTTTTGAAGGGATAGAAAAATAGGTACTAACGTACCACTGTTATAAGCTATACTTCTATTCTATTGATACCAAATAAGGAATTCCATAGGAAAAACTAAGGGAGAGGGACAGAATCCCGAAATCTAAAATCCAGAAAGCCCAAAATCCATAAAACCCAAAATCTCGAACACCCGAAAATGCAAAATCCCAAACCCAATATCCCGAAAACCCATAAACCCGAAAGCCTGAAAACCCAAAATCCCGAAAACCCAGAATCCTGAAAATCCAGAATAACGAAAACGCAAGTTCAGAAAGCCCGAAATTTCCTAATTTCGGGATATTCCAATATCCCGAAAACCCATAATCCCGAAAGCCTGAAAACCCAAAATCCCGAAAACCCAGAATACCGAAAACTAAAAATTCAGAAAGCCCGAAATTCCGTAATTAAATTTGAAAAAGTTTGCCAAAATATGTTAATGCTCACATCAACTTTTATTAAAAAATAACAAAAAATCATTTAACAAATAAAAATAAAAAAAAACTTCGTTAGAATATTTATTTTAGAATGTTGTTCCTGTTCCGAGACAATTTTTTTGATCCGTTTTTCTTTGACTGCGTATCGTTTTTTCAAAGAATGGGAATACCTGGAGATAGTTTTTTTTCGCTCTTATTAATGTTATTTTTAATTCAGAGTTGCTCAACATTGATTCAATGATTTTCAACTTTAAGCCAAATTATATTGATTTCACTTTAACTCAAAGTTTTTTTAATTTACGTTATCATTTTTTATTTATCAAATTGTTTGCTTGTTCACATCATATAAATTTGCGTTAATTTTTCATTTTATAGAATTTTCCGGGACCTCGATTTCGGGATTTTGGGTTTTCGGGTTTTCGGGATTTTGGGTTTTCTGGATTTTAGGTTTTCGGGATTTTGGGTTTTCGGGATATTGGGTTTTCAGAATTTTGAGTTTCGGGGATTTTGGGTTTCCGGATTTTCCTTTTAGACATTTAAAAAATTAAATTTTTGGTTTAGCCAAATTTCTCATGGATATCGTGTTAAGTACACTCAAAATTTTTCTTTGTATTGCACTGTTAAGTTATAAGATTTTTTATTAAATCGTATGTCCAATGTTTTACTCGGACATTTGGAGCTAATTTTCATGGGTGTCTTACTTCAACTCCTATCCCATTTTACTAAATGCTAGCAAACGCGTAGTAACATTCCTAATTTTTTTTTTTTGTTGATAAATTGATTAATAATAATTAAAGTTGTTATAATTTTTATCAAAACAAGCTTAAAGCATTAATAATACAAATGTATAACTGAGTAATGTGTAACAAATATCCTTTGGCATTTTGGTATGAGAGTTGGAGAGTGTTACAAGCTCTAGAAATCCCCTTGAGGCAACAAAGCCAACATTTGACTCGGACATTTGATGGACAAAAAAAAAAAAAAACACAAAACTTCGAACAAAATCAATATTGAAGGGAAAAACGATTGATTGGTCAGCTAAATGTCCTCGTAATAAGGTTAATTGGAGTGCGTGTCAGTGATGAAGCTGACTCTATACAGCCACTGCCGCGCGTCCACTATTGGAATTCTCGTGTCCTTTTTGTAAAGGATTCATGTCAATCAGCGCACAAGTAATTTGATTTGCATTTCCTTCATTTACAATTCAAATGACAGATGATGGTGATAATGTCATCCCGGACAATATACCACTTAAAGCAGTCGCTTCCATCGCACCCTCCTCGGGTTCACGATGCCCAGGTTCGCAAAGAGTGTTGTTCCTGTTCATGATGAATTTTTCAACCTGCATCAGGACTGCAATGGTTTTCCTCTTCTCTCTCTCTCTCTCTTTCTGATTTCAAATTAAATCACACCACACTTTTCATCATCAACACCAACTAACTTACCCCCGTTTTGTATCCATGTGTCCAATTTGAAATTATCGAGAGCCAATATTGGCATCCAAAGATATGATGGTGCTATGTAGTACAACAGGCCTGCTCCACCTGCTAATGGCATCCTTAGAGCGTTGTCTGCAAAGTTTACGCTTCACGAATTATCCTTGAGCATTACTAATAAATCCGTTCGTCCTTATATTATGCATCTCTCCTTTATAGCCTGATGGGCTTGGGTACACTTAAGGGGGTATTTTACTGATTTTGCTATAAGTTTATTGGTGTGAAGGGAGAAGGATGATTGTCTGCGCGTGTTTTGAATATTTACGCATCCTGTTGCACTGTGTATATGCTAGCTAGCTGTGGGGTGAATTTTAAATTTTAGCTCTACAATTTGCTCCATTAAAATATGTCTATATCTATCCTTCTATCTATTAGATAGCCTTAGTGTGTGCAAAGGATTCACAAAGTTTGTGATATTAGAGTTATAGACAAAGGCCAGTAGCAGTCAAATTTGAAAGCGCTACTAGTGGAGGAAAATAAAAACTCGCTTTTTTGTCGAAAAAAAAAATTAAAAGAAAGAGCATTTTGTAAATCCGCTAAAAAGCATCTATTAAAGTGTAATTTATGTTCTCAACTTTGCACATGGGAAACGTAAAAAGTTGAAAAAATACGATACACGCGCAGATAAACCAAAACTCGTTTTTTTCGAAAAATAATGGGAATATTTTTTTTTTTTTTGTGAAGCCAATAAGTCTAGTTAAGTAAAATTATTTTCCAAACCGTTATTACACATAGAAATTTTTTTCCACAGTTTTTTAGTTTTCAGAATTCTGCATAAGTATTATCTTTCAAAATAAACGATATTTAACTAACGGGAACCTACTTCTAATCTATCACAAAAAATGAAATTTCTTTTTTTTTAATCCTTAAAATGATGTTTTATAAAAGAAATTGTTTTCGCAAATTCAATCTATGAAAAAGTTGCTGCTTAAAAAAAGCAATATTCATCAATTAGCGAAAACTCGCTTTTTTTATCGTAAACAAAATCAAAAATTCATATTTTATACCTAATACAAAAAACAAAAAAAAAACGATCTTTTCTAAATTTATACATTTTGTCATAAATAAAAAGAAATTAACAAATTAAATGTTAGTAGCTAAGCTAAAACTCGCTTTTATCAATCAAAAATGAAATAACGTTTTTTTCCAAGCCTTAACAACGGTGTTTCGTTAAACCAGTTAAAAAATATCAATATATAGGATCGTTAATCATTCATCAAAAAGTGAAATAGAAATCATCCATCAAACAATGAAATATCGTTTTTTTTAATCCTTTTCATAAACTCAATTTTTTTCTCGAATTCAAAAAAAGAATAATTTAAAACTTAAAAAAAAAACAAACATTTTCTTTAATAAACGGCAACTCGTTTTTATCAATAAAAATAGAAAAATATTTTTTTTTATTGCAGAACAAATATTTAAAACTCGTTTTTTAAGTTAAAACTCTTTTATTCTTGAGTAAACAAAGTCCTTCTGAAGAATTTAAGTTCACTCATATAATTTTAGAGTCATTTTCGTATAATATTAATATTTACTGCTATTCGGGATTTGACTGTAATTTTATAAGTGATGTCGAGTTGGTATTCTCCTCACTATAATTCCGAGTAGTTAGTGTATCTCTCTGTCTCTCTGTCTATCCTATATTGGACACAGTTGCTACATAGAGGGTCATCATCATCATAAATTCAAAACGCATTCGGCTTTGGAAACCATAAGACCGTGAAAATAGAATACTCAATCGAATTAATCGATCTTTTTTTTTATACTGCATACTTTTGGGGAAATTTTAAATGAATTTCATCTGATGCGGAGTGTTCAATTTTAAAGCTCTTTTTTTTATAGCAATAAAATATAAATCAATATTGAATTGATAGTTAAAACATAAAAAGAATCCAGTTCAGCTTAACGATGTTAGGTATGAGGTAAACAAAAGGATTAAAATCATTAAGTAGATTTATTTATCTCAAATATACTGCTAAATGCATTTAATGTAGTTTTGCGCTTAGTTGAATTTTTACCATTGAATAGATTAATCCCCACGGATACTTGTTTTTTGTACTTTGTATCGCGGTATTTGTTTCAATAATAAATTGTTATTAAGACTACAATCAGCAGGTAAAAAATTAGATAAATCCATACAAAAAAAAAACATAAAACTGCCCTGCTTTATAAAGTCAGAACCGTTTTTTTTTATAATGTAATGATATTTCAAAAATGTTTTCGCCATAATTTTTGCAAATCTTAGAACTATGATTTTGCTTTCAAACTTAACTATCTCACGCCAACATAACTGTAGCTTAGAGCTGTAAATGACTGCAGTCAATTCAGACGGAGTTTATTGACTTTAATTTTAATTGCAAGTTAGTACTGCTTCTAAGTACTTTAACTGCAAGATAAGAATTTAGCAGTAAGAATAAAAATACTGACTGTATAGTTAAAAAAAAGCAGTTAATTAACTCCAGTAACTATAGTCAGTAGAAAGTTATTTGTATATTTCTCTTTTGTATTTTTTTTTAACTAATAGTTATGTACTTTCAAAACTCTATACAAGAAAGTATCATAGAAGTGTGGCAGAACGCCTGAATAAAATTTTAAACAACAATAAAAAAGTATTCTACTGACTAGAAGTCTAAAACCAGTCAAAAAGTACTGCAGTTTATTAGTCAATTAACTTCTTTCATAAACTGTGCAGTTAGTATTTTATTACTGATGACTCCTGACAGTAGTTTTACAGTCAAAGTAGGTACTTTTGTAAGTAAAAAGACTTGAGAAATTTAGTCTTTTTAGTCAATCAACTGCAGTACTGAAAAGACTGCAGTTTTTACGACTCTACCTTACATATAAAAATTCCTGCAAAACAAATAATTTGATTTTGAGACGAAGCATAGCAAATGATCGATTCTCAATCAGGGCGGCTGGACTCCGACAATCTTTTAAAGGATCATGCAATTGCTTGCTTATGCTGACAATATTGACAGGTGGAAACTGGAGGCAGATGACTAGTGGTGCAGCTGGTTTTAGAAGCTTGTCGGTTGAGCCCCAAATCGAAAGCCAACCCAAGTTTATCAAAAAATATGTCACATCTAAATTACATCGAAATCGGATAATTCGGCCAGTGAAATTGTTTTTCTTTTAGTTTGTTTCTTTTAATTTATCTATCGATTAAAATAAGCAATAAAGTTCATAAGAGGTATGTTGCTAATGGGTTTTCTTTTTTTGAATAATTATTAATCCTTTTTTACCTTTTTGGTATAAAATCACTCAAAGAATATACAAATTTAGAGCTTAAAAACAGAATAACAAATTTCAAACATTTTGCCAATTTAATTTTTCTTAATCCTTTCCCTGTGCACATCCTCTTACATCCAAAACAAAGTCATTTCGTTTATTTTTCTAAGAGATAATTCGGATTGCTGAAAAATTTCTATTTCCAAAAAAAAAAAAAAAAAAAAACCATCCTACAAGCTACAATGAAACCCATCACCTTGGCCTCGTCTTCAAATGGTTGCTGCTTCTGTTTTCCTACTTAAAACCAAGACAGAAAAAAAAAGAACAAATGACAGAAATCCAAGAAAAAATATAAGAACTTTCCAAGAATAGTATACGAGTAGTAGTATTAGCGAAAAGAAAAGCAAAGAATGGATAAGAAAAAAAGAAAAACAAGAAAAAAAAAAAAATAAAATAAAATAAACGGATCGCATAATACCCGGGTACCTTCGTAATTTTTGCTCGAAGGCAAACCGCAATCGCTGGTGATTGTAGTAGAAGTCGGTCTTGGTTATAGTGTAGCATTACAAATAGCTGCAGGGGGTGGCCAATTGCGTTTGATGGGGGGATGCTTGCTTAGCTTGGCACGACTGACGTCCATTCTGCTTTGCTATGGTGGCTGGAACAGGGTATACTGGTATTGGGGAGGGGGAAGGTTGTTAACGTATAATACACACAAATCGGTTATTACAGTAATAAGCTTTTCACCCCCCAAGGCCTGTATGTGAATAATTATTTGTGTTTTGTTGGCTGGCTGTTGTAGTTGTTGTTGTTAGGAAATATTATGCTTAGCTAAGGTGAATTTGTGAATTTGCTCAATTGTCCAGGATTTTTGGTAAATTCGACAACGACATCGATAAATTTATTTATTTATTTTTTTTTTTTTGCTTCGGTCCATGTTTTTTTTTTTTGTTATTTTGATTGTTTTCATAAATTTGTTTTTGTGTCCTCGGCAGCCTTTTTACAAGTGAGTCAGGGAGAAGGAAGAGAAAAAAAGGAGTTTATGCGTGCAGGGAGTGTGGTCAATGGTTTGCCTATGATCAGAATTTCAGAATTCGATATGTGATTCGATGTAATGGTTAATCAGGACATTACAGCTTCGATTCTTCGTCAGATGGATGAATGACTAAGACTATGGATGGACTGCTGAGTAAATATTTTCTTTACTCTCTCTTTCATTTTGGATTTGCTAATCAATAAGAGTCCGAAAATGTTCATGAGGCAATTTGGCATATTGGGTTCGTTTGAGAATCGTTTATGCGGCAACATCTAATTGCAGAGTGTTTTTGTTTTTTTCATCGAAGGAAAACAAAATCAAGAGCTATACCTAGAGGAAGATGAAATTTGTTTCATTATAATATTTGCTCGCTCGCAAATTATTCTAATTCAATGCAAACGACCGTAGGCAAAATTTTTTTATTTTTTATTTTCTTCAAATATGATTTCGCCTGATTAGGATGTGTTCAAAATATAAAAGGGGTAATGAATGTTGTTGATCTTTGTTGGAAAAAACTGCATCTTTAAGTTAGAATTCTTAGAATAATTTAGTAGCACATATTGCCTCAGTTACATTTTTTTTTTACAAATTAATTTTTGAGCTACAATTATGTCGAAACAACAAGAAATACAGAAGAACTAATTTACATTTTTATTTTTTGTGTCAAAAAAACATAAAAAATATAGTTTGCTTAAATAATTTAGTATAATTATTTTTGTTTATTTTTCTTTATGATTTTTTTGTCAGATATCCGTCTTCAAATAAAAAATCATACTTTTGTCTTTACGTCCGCCTGGTAGCTCAGTAACCATTCGTTGCACACAAAAATTAAAGCCCATATTCAAAAAATTCAGTTAATTTTCCACAAACTTGAGTAGTGAACTTTGATGCACAAAATTTACTTTAAAATTTTATTATAATATTTAATAAAAGATACAAAAATAGGTATTTTAACAGTTTTTCAGAAAGCTTACCGCTATTTGAATTAGAACACTTATGCGAGTCTCAAATTATAGTAGTATATCATAATTTTACAAGTTGAGCCATCGAACCGTTTTGCTGTTATGAATGGTCAAACTTTGGAGGCGAAATCAACTTACATTCTATTGCTTCTGAACTAATGTATTTTGTAATCACTAGAAAACGTGAAAAAAGGAATTATTGAGAAATTTTTTTGAAGTTTCGCAAAAAAGAAGCAAAAGAATTTAAAATTCTCAAAAATTTCTTGTTCTAAAAAATAACACTGGTCTGCAAAAATAATGTTTTTTTTCTGTCCTTCATATAATTTCATATAAAATTGGCCAAGACATACATTTGGTAATTTTGTCTACATTTGTTTTACATAAACGATCTTATCGAAAAATGTTCATAAATTGGATTATGCATGCACGAAAAACAATAAAAATACATTTTTTGGTAAGTTTTTCAATGATTTCTCCGGGATAAATTTTATTTGATAAATTCAGATTCGTGCTCAGCACCCCAAAAAACATAAAATTAGCCATTGAAAATTATTACTTTAGAACTTTTCACCTCTAAAAATGCTTTAATAAGACTAAAGAGAGTATTTTGGATAAATCATAAATTTCTTTGCTCCGAAATCGAATTTTTTAAAGATTTGAAATGATTTAGTCATATGAAATGCACTTCATTCCCATCCCATTAGTAGTTTTTGTAATAAAGTATTTAACAGTAAAAAAAAATCAATGTTTAATGTACCAAAAAAACGGGTTTTTGGCATGTTCATATTAGCATATATGGAAAACGTGGCGTGCTAGGGTAGTATTGACTTCATACTCCAAAAGCTCGCCGTTTCTCTTTGTCAACAAAAAATGTTCATTAAAAATAAATTTTACAAAATTAAAACCACACAGACATAATATAAATTTAAAAAAAAAAAAACCTCTCTTAAGAAATAAAAATAACATTTTCAACTTAACTTTACCAAGAAAAACAAAAGACAAACAAAACAAACCTCAATCGTAATAACACACAGACTCCTTATACTAGATTTTCAAGTCCCTGAGTTCTCATTCAACAAAATAAACAACAAAAAAATAAAAAAAAAAATAAAAAACAATTCACAAAAAAATAAAAAAACAATAAGAACCACCAAACGATTAAAAGCCATATTCAAATGTGGGTTTTTGCATGGCAAAGTAATGGATATTCTAATGCTGTTTATCCCTTAAAGCCTTCTTTAAGCTGTTTACAGTACAATTTTGAACAGTGAAAACCCGATTTTGTGTGTCTCTCCCCCTGGCTCCCGCTCCCGCTTCAGTCCCCAATACACTCCGTCTCTAGTTTCCTTCTTCGACAAAAAAAAGGGAAAATTATACACTCTTCTTTTTGCTTCTGTGATGTGAATCGCTTGATGCTCGTTCATGTTTTCCTTTTGCCATAACACACATATCACCTTAAGTTGTAAGAGGAGACCCACACCTGCATACCACCATCCGCACCACCTTTTTAAAGACTCCCGTCACCATCATTCGTTTAATTTAAGAGAAGTTCCCTCAAAATTATAGGTGTACGTATGGTTGGTATATTTTCTGTCGAGGAGTATTAATGGAATCCTAAATGAAAATAACATACTCCGGGTAGGTTTTGCACAGGTATACGGAGTTGGGCTTTCCGCCCCCCCAAATGGGAGGACCTCAAACCCTCTTGTTCCTTTAGGCACATTATAAAGATGACTCTCTCTCTTCTTAAAATACCCGCGTGCGGTGCTATATACGCACAACAGCGAAAACGAAAACGAAAACACTTAAGATATCGCATAAACAGGATTTTTGTCATGTCCTTAGCTTGTTCCTTCATTTTCCCTCACCATTACCATCCAGGCAGCACACACACGCCAAACGGAAATTGGAACATTTGCAGTACAAACTGGATGTTGAAATTGCCAGTAAAGCTTATAGGTAAGGGTTGGGGTAGCGAATGGAGTATATAAGTGTGAGTACTGTGAGTTGATATGTCGGTCGGTGGATATTAGAAGCGATGCTATTGTGTTATCTCACACGCATGATAAATACGAATCGTAACGATTGCGAAATGAGTGTGTGAATTCACACCGTTTCCCTTAAAAGAGTCCCAACATTGCCGTTGCCGCGCGCAGTTAACCGTCATAAAACGCACATTTCACATAAAACGTTTCGTCGAAATCACTTACCTTCCTCTGTGCGTCGTCGTCCATTTCTCCCATGTTTTTCTTGCAAGAAGTTGTAAGTACAGTTGATGACGGTTTTTTAAGCATAGGCTTTTTGGGTGGTGATGGCCGTTTGGTATAGATGTGTGGGGTAAAGGTGCTGGTGTTATTGAGTAAATGAGAAATTATTCCCTAATCTCGAATCTCGCACCGGAAACTTAAAATTCGAAAATAATTATTCCCTTATTCCGCGTTTTCAAGTTAGAAAGACCACCAAACCCCATGCAGTCGGGAAAGTTTTGCTAATTTGGTTTTTCCAACAGTGATGTGCGGTTCAAAAAACTAAACGTAATCGTTAAATTTTCGATTTTTAGATTATTAAGCTGTCTTGACATTTTTTTGGAGATTTTCCAGATGTTACATAACTCTATATTCACTTAAAGCTTGTTTACTCAATTTTTCAAAAGGCTTTTGACAGTCAAGGTAAAGCCTTTTGCATTTTTTAATGGCTTGTAGAACTTCTAAACCGTCATCGAAACGCACTTTTTCGATCCAAATAACAGTTCAATTTTTTAAAGTTGAACAGTATAATTGCATTTGGATCGACATCAGTAAACAAGTTTATAGCTTCCGAACGCCCATAAGAAGTTGTATTCACTGAATAATCTAATTTAGAATGACGGATGCCAAAAAAAGTTGCATATCTGCAGGCGTTGAAATACACTCCTCGTCAACTGAATACGCACAAAATTTTTAGAAGATACTTTGTCCATTTGTTCGAAACATTGATGGCTACTGTGCCATCTTAATTCTTTCTTCCAAAAGAATTTATCAAAAATTAACACCGGGTTTTTCTTGCACCCATATGCAAAGTGTTTCATATGCAAAGTAGGAATTATGTTGACGTAACGGAATAGGTTCAACACCATTTTCTTCGTGATTTATGAATGTTCTGTACAATTTCAATCAATAATTTTAGTGTTTTCAGTTAAGTTCAATTCTATACTTAAAATTTAAAGAAAAAAACGGGTAGATCTTTATGCCTTAACAGTGTTGAAAAAGCTTAAATTGATTTGCTTAGATACCAAGGCCTAACCGGACCTGCAATAGCTTATTAAAATGACCAAAGTATTATTGTAGCTTAATTGAAAAATAAAGATTCGTACGGAAAAAAACATGATGGGAGGTAAGAAAAAGGCAGCAATTCCAACTGAGATACGAGGAATTGTAAGGTGTGCATGAAATTCTTCTGATTCTGTGGAAAAAATAAAACAAAAATTCGGCGTAAACGCAAGTCACTCAACAGTTTTAAGAGTAATCAACAATTTAAGCCATCTTAAACGAATGAAACTTAAAAAACCACAACTTGAGGAAGAAAAAAAAGTTATGCCATCAGAGTTTTCAAGACTTCATTTGAGTTTTTAAAAATGGTGTCAGTGTTGAAAGCCCTGGAGAAGAAAAAGGTTTTTTAAGCGCAATTATACTTTTGAAGGAGGTGTTATGATATGAATAGCAGTTGGTTATTTTAGAACAGTTGAGCTTGGGGTCAAAAATGACTGCAGCTGGGTATAAGAGAGTTTTGGAAATATCTTCGGACCCATAAACTGCCGGATCGAATTTACGAAGTACATAATTAAAAATAAAGGTGGAAGTATCCACTACTAAACAATACCAATTTTCATTTTTGTACCTATTAAGCTGACTCAAAGAAAAATTGAATCTTTCCTAGCAGCAAGCTTTGCAAGTGGTCGAAAAAAAACTGGTGTTTGTTTTTGGAAAACTATTATCTAATTATTTTCTTACCATCTTAAGGGATTTTTTATCATCAGAAGGTGGCACAATTACCATCAGTTTTTGGAAAAAATGGAAAAAAGCATATTGAAAAATGTTTATGCGTTTTCAGTTGACGAGGAGTGTATGCGTTTGTTTTTCAATGACAACTGAATTTCATACCTTTTTGTAGTTTATCATTTCATTTAATAATTCACACCTGTAACTTTCAAAAATATGCTATCTAGGTACGTGTACAATTTTATATCGAAATTAAAGCCCAACTGAAGCGAAACAAAAATTTTCTGTAGTCTCCACAGCGAAATGCTAACAAAAACATAAATGAAAAATATTTATAGAGTATTCTATCAAAATTGAAAAAAGAAATAATGAGAAACAAGAAATAATGGGAAAATCTTCTAAAAATAAATTAAAAATGGTAAATAAAAACGAATAAATATCCTTTTCGGTCGAAAATAAGGTGTGTCCAATGAGAGTTCTCCAAATAGTTCAATTTCATTTGTCGAGCTGTGTACTGCTAAACTAAAAGCAGTACAAATTTTTTGTTAAGGATTTCGCTGTGTGATTTTTGTAGAGGATTTTTCGTTTCGATTCAGCAGTATTTGAAGAATCCAAATAAATAACTGGAATACAAACTCTTTAAAACAACAATGGGAACCTTTTCAAACAGATTAGCAAATCATCCATTGAACCATTCATCACATTGATGCAAATCTTGGAAAGACCAAACAATTTCAAGTCGAGAATCTTCACTTTCTCGTAAAATGTCAACAACTCCATCTCCCCTTTGAAATTGAACAAACCGTATTTGCTTAAATCCTCTTAATTTTTAGTTTTATTTTTTTTAATTTTACCTGCTGCATTTGAAGTAGCAACTTAACTTCGGTTTTTGAAAATTTTTCAGATCCATTTTTTAGTTTTAGATATTTATTTTGCACCCTACTGTAGAATGTAGCAAGCTATGACCCAAGACTTTACTTTTGTATAGAATCACTCTCAAAGTAAGTGTTGTGGAACAACTCAAAACTCCCTTCCTTGTGGTCGCACCACCACGCTGCCACTCGTTGAAGACGAAATTGAGTTCGAAGAAATTGCTTGCAACTCCACACGATATAAGGCTTATCCTCTCCCATAATAGCCTGTTGCGTGAGATATTTATGGCATTAGGATACAACGTATACCTTTGAAAATAATTAAAGCTCATTTTTTGTTCATATTCCCCCCAAACCCCCTCGGTGTGTGTTTCCCCATTGGAATTTGTTTGTGCGTGGGTCTCAGAAACAATCTTTTATGTTGGAGAGGGCCCACTTAGTGCCGGAAGGTTTGCAGTACTACTCGACTCGTGTTTCGACTCATGCAAAAAGACAAATGGGCAAAAACACGAACACAAGGACATTTTATTTTCTTGTTAAATGTTTGTACCTATACATTTGTGTCTGTGTGTTTTTGATGTAAAGTATAAACTTATAGGCGCGATTTTGTCACAAAATATTTTTTCTCAAAAGAAAAACAAGGAAGAGAAACGTAATGAAGAAAAATATTAAAATTTATTTGTTATTTGACTTTACCAGTTACCACTGTGCGTCACCTGCTTCATCGTCGCCGTCGCTTCGTCGTCGTCATCATTGTCACAAAATCAAGAAGAAGAATTCGACTATCTGAGAATCATTTTATGTCGGATTAATTGTCATGCTCATAACATTAATGATTATGAGTATTTTGAAAAATTTACGGGCTTCTTTTTCGGAGGCTTAATGCGTGGTAATAATAATTAGATACAAAAACGAAAAACACGATTTTGTCATTAAAGCTCTGTTAGGCTGTGCCACTGTGGCTCCAATGACAAACACACAGCCATATTGCTTCGTTGGAGATGTTTATTTTTGGTTGTCGACCCAAGTAAAAATTGACTCCTTTTACCTCCAAAGAGGCGTGCACACCGCCACACACAGATATAACCTAGAGACGAAAAGTAACAAAAGTTTCCTATGCCTATGCCAATATAATTATGGTTTTATTTTTTGTCGCTTTTGATTAAATTGTTGTCAAAGCTTTAGAGAGAGAGGCTTAAGAGGTTGATAAAGTCGTTTTGGGAATGGTAGACTATTGTTCAAAGTTGTCCAAATAGACATCGAGGGACAATAATTCACGCCATGACATTGTCCAAAGAAAAAATATCGGCCCCGAACAGGCAGGCGTGGTATTGTGTGGCATAGTATTGTTCGACTTTTTAGACAATGCAGAGCATTGCGTGCTTGAGGGTGACTTGTGGGGAAATATTTTATAAATGTACAAAAAATGTCTATACACCTACCTTCATACATATTCAACGGTGTTAGTTTTATGGTTATGATCTGTTGCTGATGGCTTCAGAACATGTCAATTACATGTTTGGGAAATATTTTTCATAACAAAAGATGTTTCATGTCACTTAACATTTAATCGAAAGAATTTCAAAATAAAAAAAAGTAAAAATACATTTTGTATATTTCAGATACTATGTATAACAGTCATAGTAGTAGAAACAAAAAGTGTGAAACAAGTTAAAGGAATAGCCCTGTTCTACAAGACAAAAAAAAATCGAGTTAGTCGCAAAAAACTATACTGTACTGATATTTTGAGATATTTTTATAGAAACATAGGTACCAGTAGTGTAAAACAAAGCTTGCTTGTAAAAATTGTTCTTCCTGTTTTGGAATTATCACCCTTTTTTTAGTTTTTCTACCTTATAAGTTCTTAAAGTTCACCATCCGTGACTCTGGCACGGCAACAAGAGGGACCATCGTCAACAGGTCCAGCCAGATACTGGCTTACGCAGACGACATCGACATCATCGCAAGAACCGAACAAGCTGTACACGATTCCTTCATCCAGATCGAGCAGGCGGCACAAAATCTGGGGCTGCACATTAGTGAAGGTAAAACAAAGTACATGGTGGCGTCGAATGCGAGAAGAACAGTTGGTCAAACAATCAAGGTAGCGGAGCACGAATTTAAAGTGGTGCAATCCTTTAAATACCTTGGGTCAACAGTAGCAGCCGATAACAACATAGAAGAAGAAATATGCTGGCGGCTTCTCAAATCCAACAGAGCCTACTACAGTCTGTCAAAGCTATTCAAATCCAGAAATCTAACCATATCTTCAAAACTGCTGCTGTACAGGACCATGGTTCTGCCATTACTCATGTATGGATCCGAGACTTGGGTACTAAGCAAAAGGCACTGTGACCTATAGGCCGCGTTCGAGAGAAAAGTCTTACTGATAATTGTTGGCCCCATATGTGAGGAAGGACGATTCCGGAGACGGTACAATCATGAGTTGAACGCAATCTACCTTGAAGCAGACATAGTGACAAAAATTAAACTCGGTAGACTCCGGTGGACAGGGCACCTAGCTCGTATGAGCGAAGAGGAACCTGCTCGGAAAGTCTTTTGTGGTACATTCTATGGTAGACGGCAGCGTGGTAGACCATGCTTGCGCTCGAGAGATGGCGTAGACCAGGACGCCCGAAGCCTTGGGGTGCGCAACTGGATGGCGTCGGCTCGAGGCCGGGATAGGTGGAGAGACTTGTTGAAAGAGGCCAGGACCGGACCCCGGTTGTCAAGCCGATGATGATGATGATGAAAGTTCACCATGAGTGTAAGTGCAAACACAGATGTTTGAGTCCAATGTGGCTTGAAGTACAGCATTTTAATTATTAAGATTTTTTTCCAAAGATTTTGAAATTTATTTTTTAACTTAATTTTAGTCAACAAGTATACTGATACCTACTGTTTTTGGGGCTAAAAAGGGACCAAGTTTTAATCCTTGCGAAATCACTAACAGAACGTTTGGGAACTGTCATCTGAGATAATCCTAAAAGCCCAAAGCTGTAGAAATGTTTGGAAAATTGGGAATAAATTTGGGTTTGTGCCTCAAATTAAAAAAAAAAAATATTAAACGTTTTTTAAAAATCCAAAACTTTTTGTTTGAATTTTGAATGACAAATGCAAAAATTTCTAAAAACTTTTTGACTAAATATTGTCATTGAAATCTGTTAAGACGCTTACGCTCTTTGGGTTGAAGTTGCTATAGACGTTAAAGCCTCTTATATAAAGTTTATTAAAATAAATAATTATGTTAGAAATTAAAAAAAATATAGGTTTTGCTCAAGTTATATATTTTTTTACAAGAAAAGTGGAACATGTGTAAAAACAATAAAACTAATTTTAACTTTTTATTTTTTTGTAGTTTTTAATTAATACATATTTTATTTGAAAACTTAATAAGATTGTTTAAGGTTAGGTATATGAAATATTTGTGCTAAAGTTTTAGTCAAAGTCGCTCGTATATGGCATACGAGATATTTACAAAAAAACAAAATAAAAAAAATGTTTGCAAAAATACGGCAACGCTGTGTTTCTGTTGATCGATTTTTTTGAGAAAAATAAAAAATGCAGTTTTGGTGCAATCACTGATAACAATACATACACAAATTTTAAACAAGATCGTTAGAGCTATTTTCGAGAAAAATCCAATAACTCAAAACCGTTACATAGGAGGTATTAGTTCTCGACAAGAAAATTCTATTGTTTGCAGCAAACGAATAGATAGTTTGTGAAGAATCTCTCCAGAAAGTAGTTTGTGGCAAATAACTTCACTTTTGGTGTAAATATACAATTCACTTAAGAGAAATGACTGAAATTTTTTTTTAATAATTGACTCTGACTCTATGTTTGTGGTGTTTATATGCATTCTATGGTACACAAAAGTTTTTTACTTCGAGGCGCAATGCCAACAGCCTTGGTTTGAAATCGAGAGGTCATAAGTTCAATCACCGGTGTTCCACTGAACTTTGTCTTTTTTATTTAAAGTTCGCATTGATCGTTGAAACGAATCTACATAAGAGTTTGCTTCAAACGAAGTTGAAGTTGAAAAATTACTGTCCAACAAACGAAAATTAGTTTGACGCAAACGATTCGTTCTCACATTTTGGTTATATGCGTTCTACATAGTTAATAAATAGTTGGCAAAAAGTGTTTAATACAAACGAATTTAACAATTCTCTGCAAAAAATTGTCCAGCAAACGAAAAAGTCGTTTGGGCAATTTTTTCGTTTGCCGCAATCGATTTGTTCTCTCAGTGTACTTTTACCAGCACGTTCTTTTGTTCAACTCTCGGGATTTGATCATAAAATTTTCTTCAGGGCTTATGGCAAAATAAGAATAGAGATTTAACAGTTAATACGTTGTTTTATCACTTTAATCTCATAACTTATCTTTCAATTCTCTTAAAATAAAAAAAAATCACCTGAAAATAATGACGTTCTCTACGGACTTATCCATATTGCCTATGATTTTTAGAACTTGTCGTACTTTAATCTAAATTCTGTACAGAATATTTTTTTTCTGCCATTATAATTATTATTCAATAGCTTCCGGTCAAAACAACTTTTGCCAATGGCTATGGCAACTTAAATTTTAAATTCGATTTAAAAATTCATTAAATTTTATCGTAATTTAATATTCGAGGAAAAACTATTTCTAATCTAATCCAACGAACAGAAAACTCATTTGAAATTTAATATCAGGTAAAAGGCACCCTGCGCACGATTTAACTTTCACCAAATCATAATATTGTGCCTGATGGTGCTTTGCTATGGTAATAAGCAATGCAATCCAAATGTGTCCGTGTGTTCGTGTGCAGCCCATCATTTGCATCCGTAAATCATGACCATCGCTATATAGTACAATCCGATAAGCTATTTTAACCTTCCAAATACGCTAGACAAATGGGACAGCCGGCCATGGCCTCTCTCCTACTATATACGCTCGTACGGTTTCAAATTAAGATTATATATTCCTAGACCCGTTTGATACGATGACACTGGCTCACAACCACTATCGCCACCATATTGCCACCATCACTGACATCAACCCAAAAACTAAGCACCATCACTTGGTGCTTCAAACTGAACCCACATCAACCCACCCCGAACCCGCAATGGACACATATCGCTCGCGCTAATCGGGAACACATCGTCGCATGCCACTCGAGAGTCGAACGACACCCATGATGCTGAAGTATTGTCGGTCCACAGCGAACAAAATGCGGATACGGATGTTTATATACATACAAATGTGTGTGTTTGTAATAATAACACACTGATGGTTTCAAAATGGCTCCGAAAACTGCAAATGCAGCGCAGAGCTCACTATCGCTTGCCACACCCACCGCGCGCTGCCCGCCCGCCGCCGCCACCGGCTGGAGAAGCGCAACAAATTTATCGCATTTGTGGGACAACATTCGCAGCAAAAGGCCTCTTTAATGTTATTATCCGAACGTTCAGCGATGATTAGTGCGTCATAATGCGTAATTGTTATTTGAATGTTACCATATTTTGAGCTTAAAATACCCGTTGCACTGATGCACACACACGCATCCACTGTTTCTATATTGTCGACCATATCGAGTTCGCAGTTTTAGTCTAATTATTATATAAAAGAGGTTTAGTTTAGTAAAATTCCTGCCCATATAGCGCCCAAGGATCGTCATTAAACGCAAGTGCATGCAATATAGTGGCAAGTTTCAAATAAAAATGCATTTTGTAATCATTGTTTTTTGATAAATATTAAAAGATTATTAAATTTTATGCTGGAAATCTAATCTAAAAAAATGAAAATTTTCTAATTTCTAAAAACACAAAATTAAATAAATGTATAAAAAGTTCAGGAAGTCAAGGTGTGAGTAATAATAGTAGGTTATAGACCCTGAGGCTTGAAAAAAGGTTTTTTGTTCAATAACCTCTACTTTTTTGCTAGAAATTCTCCTAAAGTAGCAAATTGGGAAAAATTATCTACACTGGAATCTGAAAAGCAAACTGGATACTTGCTATTGGCGCTAATTACAAAAGTTAAAGTTGGGTAGGTGAAATGAAATACTTGGAATTTTAAGCTGACTGTTTGTTGTCTTAATATTTTTACTCTTAGACGCCAATACTAAATAAAATAATTAAAAAAAACGGGGTTGATTAAACTGAAGAGGAGGGGTTTAAAAAAAAAATATTCATTTTTTAACATGAAATATTGTACTTAAATTTTACTACTTTTACTTCTTTTTGATACCAAAACTAGAAAAAAAACGGATTTTTTTGAAAAATTTTCGCCATCTATCCTTTAATTACTGTGTATAAAGAATCACACCTATAAATTAAAATTATTAAAATGTCAAGCTGGATAATTGTTTTAATCAATTTTTTTATCTGTGACTTATTCATTTTTTAGTTTTTTTTTTCCGTTAGAGAAGTTATGGCTTCAAGAGTCAGAATTGCAGTAAATAAGTGTCGTCTAAAATTAAAGGATTCCTCCACTGTCGTAAAATTAATATTCTGACTCTTTTGGACATAAGATTGTTATAACGGTAAATAAAAAGAAAAACTAAAAAATGGAGTATATTATCATTCATTGAGAGAAAGCGATTACCGTCTTCTTTTGAAAATCAGTCTAGTTTTACAGCAGTGGCAGAGTGCCAAAATTTCACATGACACTTTTTTAGAGTACCTCTGACTCTTTTGGTCATAACTTCGTTATAAAATTAAATAAAAACAAGCATTTATTATGATAATAAGATTGCTGTACGTTTTTTACAAATTGGTTCAGTTTTATCGATGGTGGCAGATATTCAAAGACTAGCAGTTAAATAATTTATACGAGTTTCATAAATTAAATAAAACAGTTAAATTGTCTGAAAAGTTCAGTCAAAGTCATTTCTGTGGTATAAATAACACTGGTTTGAAACGAAAATCGCCTTGAAACCAAACTATACTTTTCTAAGGGATTTTGGTTGAACCAGAATTAAAACTACCTTAGCACGTCACTTTTTTGACATTATGCTATTATAAACATGTCAAAAACCCCGTTTTTTGGGTTCATTTAACGTGGAATTTCTCTACTGGTAATTATTTGATTGCAAAACTATTAATGAGATGTGAATGAAGTGCATTCCATCTGATGGATAAATCATTTTAAATTATTGAAAAAAATCGCTTGCGGCCCAAAGATATTGCAAAGTGAAATTTATGATTTGCCCAAAATACTCTCTTTAGTCCAATTAAAGCTTTTTGAATGGTGGAAAGTTCTGAAATACTAATTTTAAATGGCTTACTGTATGTTTTTTTGGGATGCTTAGCATGAATCTGAAGTTATGTAATAAAATTTATCACGGGAATTGTGGAAAATCACTGAAAAACTTAGAATCTCAACTTTACCTTTAGAATGAACGTTCGTGTAGACTCTGTAGGCACTAGAAATCCCTATCCAAATTCAAATGCAAATTCATGAATAAAAATACTGATTTTTCTTTTCTAGCATAAAAAATAAAACTTTTAAAATTTTTGAATCTAAAAAGGATATGCCAGCATCTTCCTAAGGATCCCACTTTTGTGACCAAGGCCAAATGCATTTTAGGATTGACGTCACTTGAATTTTAAAATTTAATTTAGATTTAAAAAAAAATGTGTTTAATAATTCTGCCACTTAAAAGTTGCAAGCCATCTAACATCTAGACGGAAACACCCCCTTTCAACAGAACTAATATATAAATTATTATAAGCTCGTTAAAATACTGCAGACAAATTAAAAAAAAAATATTCAAATGAGCAACAGCTCCAAACAATGCCACAACAATTAATTCTTTTCAACTACTGGTTGCTAGCTAGCGAGTCAGCAATTGAAAAAAAAAAAAAAATACGAAAAAAGAAAGAAAAAAAAAAAATTAAACAATGAAAAAAAGAAAGAAAAAAAAATGGCCGTAGCTGCGTTGTTGATGCCATGGTTCAAAGTTACACCGGATGCACCCCAACGGGATTACAACACGAAATTCAATTTGTACGCAAAACTATGGCGGAGTCAAAAGTCGACGAGTGTTTGATTTATTCTTTATGGCAGATGCATTGGCCTGTGAAACGCACCAACTCTTGCGAAAATCACAGTAGACTGGACTTTGGGGGCTTTGAAACATGGACAATATACAAGGGCCGCTGCCGGAAGGGTGTACCAGTGTACACATACCGCCATTCAGTGGGAGTTGTTATTCCTTCTATTTAGCTTTTGTTATTTTGTTGTTGTTGTTGTAAATGGGTGCAGCCTTTAAATGCATACAACAAACAATAATAAATCAAGGAGTAAAGGGCGGAAAAAAAGGTATTAAAATACACAAAACAAGTCGACGCTCATTTTATTCGCTTACTCGCAGTTTAACCACCACCAGTCATCATCTCTCTGGTAGCGAAGTTGTTGCTAAGGACAAAGGGAAGCGTCTCTCATATTGCTCTCCTTGCAAAGCTCCCCCTTAGTGCCACCACTATTTCTGCCCCCTTGACATCAACCGTCAAAGAATATAACGATTAATTGCCTCTCCAGTAACTGATGCAAAAACTGCCTTGTATAAGCATAAGGTACGCACAAATTCACATAGACGCAGAGAAACATTGAAGAACAGGGGCGGGGCAGAAGGGAAACAAGAGTGTACAGTACCTACAGTACAGGGCGAATATGGAAAACAATAAATGAAAATAATTAAAAACGATGAATCGAATACTTACGCTTTGAACGGACAAAGTTAGGAAAGTTTTCTCCGGCCAATTCAACGATGACGACGACTACTACGACTACGACGATGACGCTAAGTGGCTTCTAAAGTATCGTTGATTTTTTTGCTTTTTTTTTTTTATTAATATTTTGTTGTTCCAATACTTTGGAGAGAGAGTAAGAGAGCAAAAAAAAACACTTCAAAAGTTAATAAATATTCCCGAACAAGTCAGGGGGAGGTAAGGTATGTAATTTTAATGGATGGGGTGGTTTGGTTTTATACATGTATCTGCATTGATATTGAAAAAAAAAGTTGGTACTTAACAAAAACTTAGAAGTCACCCCTCACTACCCAAAGCGGAATCAAATTAAATGGTCAATTACAAGTGTAAGCTGCCAGTTATGCAAAAGATTTTCAACTTCAATGGTAACATCTGAGATTTCTAAGAACCTTGTTTGAAATTGGATTAAAAATTAAAAAAAAATAATTTTTTCTTATGATTTGCAGGGAGCCTTCAAAAACGAAAAACAATATCGACAACAACAAAGCGTTCCATTTTATTCGTTTGCATTCTCTATAAGTAAAAAGTGGTGAAAATCTGATTGTGATGCTTGTCATCGTAGTTTGGCTAATTTAGGTGTTTTAAACACTCATTTTCAGTGGTGTGGTGTCATTATACAATGTCCAAATTATATTCCATATGAGTTAGAATAGTATTAATAATTTTATTTCCTTAATTTTGATTAAACTCATTTCAGTATTTTTCATTTAATTTTTCATTTCTGATACATAATAGAAGCTGGCTCTATTGCCACTAGATGGCGTTATATGTATTTTTCCTTCCAATTGAATCAGTTGTGAAGTCCTTTCATTGCATACAATTTAGCTAGCTATTAACAAGTGCTCAACAATTTATCAGCATTCTTTTTTAAGTTAACAGCAGTTAATTCATTTGAACAAGACTTAAATGAAAGATCGCGAAATGCCGCAGAAGAAATCATGAAAAAATCGCTTATCATCGCAAGAATAGACGTAAAATACTGCGGAAAAATACAGCGAAAGTCACACAGTGAAGAAAAAAACGGTTAAATTCTCGGGAAATGTGTGAAAAGTCACGGAAAATAATACCGATGACTAAAGCTGTAAAAAGCGTGGAGCACCACGAACAAAAAAAATTATGGAATACTGGTGAAAGATTGCTGAACACCACAGAAAATACCAAGTGCGTTCGTAAGAAAGTGGTAAATACAACTCGAAAAAGCGTATGATACAGTGAAGAAAAGCAAAGAAAGTTACAGTGAAAAAATTTGAAAGTTGTGGAAAAAATCGAGGAAAGCTGCGGAATAAATATGAATTAGTGCGTTAAAAAACGAAATATCGTGAGCAAAGTGCAAAATACTGTTGAACTACACACAACCTATTTTTAACGCATTTAATAATGACCTCATACGTTTCTTTCTGATGCATTCCACTTTTTTTCAGTGAATTTTCACATTTGTTTAAAATTTTTAAACACCTTTTTACGCGAAATAACATGTTTTTTTCTAAATTTATAAAAAAAAAACGGTACAATAGCTTTTTTTTTAATATTAATAAAAATACGAACTTAAAAATTGCTTCCCAATTTTTTTTTAGTTGAATTTTTTTTTTTCATTTTTTTGCAGCCCAAAATTAAAAATCTGACAAAAAGGTTTTCACAATGCTGGTCAAGCTGCAAGCTCTTAAAGAATCAGGACTGTCTAACCGCAAAATTGCAGAAACAGCCATTGCGTTATAAAAATGTTTATGAAGACCGTCTTAGGGTACAGGAAAACATGAAAGGTGGAATCTACCAAGCCACGTCACTAGCCGAACTCACACAATACTGCTGCAAAAATGATGGTAAAATCAGGTGTTACAGCTAGTTTTTC
Source organism: Meliscaeva auricollis (assembly GCA_948107695.1). Lineage (NCBI taxonomy): Eukaryota > Metazoa > Arthropoda > Insecta > Diptera > Syrphidae > Meliscaeva > Meliscaeva auricollis. Next base: position 77,631,778 of record OX403617.1, read on the forward strand.
CAACGTGAAGCGCATTATAAAGAGAGCTGGTCATTTACGAACATGCAAACTGCAAAAAATGTGAGCTTGGAGTTATGGTTTGGGGAGCAATTTCATTTTATGGTTTTCAAATACTTAACGCTGTTTCGTATTTTGGTGCATTGGAAAAGCCTTTCCATGTTTTTTTTTAACTATTTTTCAAGATTTGCCATGGATAAACCAACACAATAACACGCCTTTTCATACCGCTCGAGTAGTGAAAGAATGGAAGAATGGGAAGAAATGGAAGAATGGGGTTTGGAAGACACGCAAGATCTATGACACAGGCAAATAATATTATACCAAGGATGAGCTTATTCATGCTATTAAAAAGCATGCAGTGACATAAGCTTGGATTATTTGGCTAAACTCTATGAATCAATACCGAAAAGATTTTAGTGTGTTACCCTTAGCCAAGGCTGAAGTACTCATTATTAGAAATTTACCAAAATAGCAGTATTCTGTTATTAAAAGTTGCAGAAACAACATATTTAATGTTTTTTTTTATATCAAAGCTACTGGATAAATTCAGAGCTAAAATAAATGAGTGTTTTTTGATAAGGATATACGTTAACGCGTGTTTTTAAAAAGAATGGTTTTTTCTACAGGTCTGGTTTTTCTAAACTAAATACAAAGCTGAATATTATGTCGTAAAAGTGGTATTGATTTGAAACAGATGTTACCACTGTGTCCGAAAAAAAACTCATTTTTAATTTTTCACTGGACGTATTCAAGTAACCGGTAGAGTATATTCAATTGTCTTCTAAGCATGTAGACATTAATTAATTTAGTTCGATTTGATTTATGATTGAATAGGAGCAGTTTTGTTAATCTTAATAAATTTGATTTTAAGTTTTTGTTTAGATAATCTCCAAAACGGAGTATGTATTTTCATATTAAAAATGCTTATACTGCTTTGGGCCAGCAAAATAAGAGCCCAATGTTATCGTTATCTCCCAAATTACAAAAAAAATTAGTTTGCTTAATTTCAGAAAGATACTAAATAAAAAAAACTTCAAATGGCAGCTGATATTTGTACGGTTTATGCATATCGTATATAGCCAAGCCATTGCCTGTAAAACGATCACATTTATTATCCATTTTTATTTTATTATTTTATGCTTTGGATACTGCCATATACCATTTTATTCTTTTTCTATATTGTCCTTCATCATTAAAAAAATTTCTATTCCAGTTTATGATGAATTAAACTTTCGTTAAAGTTAATTTGAGCATTCTGCTTCAAATTGGGATAGTCAATAGCCATTGAGAAAGTACAAATCACTTGTGTTCACTGTGGCGTATACGTACTTTTTCTAGTTTTTCTTGTATGAATTTGTGTATTTAATTAAAGGGCTGTGTTATAAATGCTTCCACGTCCCTCAATAAGGAGTCATAGTCTACAGGAAAAGTCGATTATATGCAAACTTGATGAAAATCATTCTTCGGAGACCCAGGAACTGGGTTTTTGGAAGGAAAATACAAAAAAATCTTACTTTTCCAAACACCAGTGTCTAGGATTACAAAAAACTAGGTAATATCTTGTGTATAATTCTTATCTGAGGGCTCAAAAAAAGTAGTCGAATGAATTGTATGCACTTATATTTATAATTTATGCTATTTTTTTTTTTATTTATTAAAAAGAAATCATTTTTTGTTTATCATAATTTTGATAACCAAATGTTCAATAGAAACTTCCACTCAAAATACTAAGAATCAACAGGAATGAACACTGTAAGTACTTATTTCTTTCTTTTTTTTTTTTTAATTTGTGTACAATTTGAATGAAAACTTAAATAGGAAAATGCAAACCTCATTGAATAAGTCTCTGAACAAATACTCGTTAAAGCAGTTATTACAATTTTATTTAGTTCTATTCAAATAAGTTTTTCTTTTATTTACTTTCAAAAAAAAAAAAAAAAGTATATTTGTGTTAAATAAATAAATGTTAATGCATTTCATTTCTATGCGCCAAGAGCCATGCCCTAAAGCACTTTTCTTTACAATCTATAACTAAGTACTGCACTAACAAAGTCGTTAAACAAATAGAGTCCAGAAAAATTTACAAATTATTTCCTTTTAAGAGTTCACATCTTGTGCGAACAAGTAGGAGGAATATAAAAGAAAGAAAAATAGAGTTGAAGAAAAAGGAAAAATGAAAAAAAAAAAAAAAAAAAACAAAACTGATCCTTCAAAGCAAAAACGACATACACACATACACACATCTTATAGAACACAACACAAAACGGGAGGCGGAAAAGTGGTCATTTTTATAAATGAGTTCACAAATTGCTGGGAAATCATAAGTAATTGCATTGAGTGTGTGAAGTTAGCTCTTAAGCCAACATGATTTATGAAGACACTCACGCAGTCCTTGTGCAAGGGTCAAAGGAACATATCGGACGACGACTACGACGACGACGACGACGATAGAGCAACAGCCTTCGTTTCATTTAGTTTGGTCGTCATTTTCAGAGGTTTTTTTTTTCTCCAATTTTTTTTTGTTATTTTTTTTTTTTGGATCCCAACACATTTCATCAGCAAGCAGACTTTTATTAGCTTTTTTTGGGAAGGGTATTTGAGAAATGGGATGCCATCATCGTCATCCCTTGCTGCTATAAAAAAGGACTGCTATATATTTATACTATATGTGAAGGAAAATAGCTTTCAGTTGTTTTTTTTTATTTTTAATAGAAAAGCCGAGTGTTTTTTTTCTGTACCAGCTTTCTAAACATGTTGTGTGAAATTGGTGGGGGCTTGAATACACTCCTATTTTGTGTTTGCTTTTTAATTCGTACAAATTTTTTTCTTTTTCCACAATATTCATTTATAGATATACGAACATGTGAAAGCTTTTGTTCATTGTCTTGTCTTTCATTTAAGTTCTATTCTCTAGGTAAAATGCAAAATAATGCAACAGTTGTCAAAGCTAAAGAATAGAATAATGTGAATGGCAGCCTTAGAAACTATTGAAAACAAAACCGCACTAAGTATGTTTGAAGGTTGCTTTGACTACCAAAACTATTCCATACCATACATATACAGAGTCCCTTGTTTAATGAACCTTTTTTTCTAGTATTTTATCGGTGTATGTATTTGTACCGTAGAAGTATAAACACCTTCCATTAGAGCCGATTATGATGTTTTCTATTAAATGGTTGGTTCTACTAGATACAACAATTACATGGGGATTCGATTTTGATGTTGATAATAATAGGATTTGTTTGACATTTTAGCCTCATGTGTGTTTTTTTTTTTTTTCTGTGTATGACAGAAAGAGAATGTCATTACCATTGGTCACGCGAGTAAAAACTTATTGATATTAATTATATTGTTGATATTTTAAGGTTATCAATTTTGTGTATTTTGTGTTTGTGATTTTTTCATAAATGATATGATTATTGTTGTTAGCAAGTATATTTTGTTGTGTCGGGAACGGTTTATTTAGTTTCAAGAAATACAAGAAAATAGATATTTTACTATTCTAAATTACAAGCTGCTAGAAAAGATTACCCAAAACGAATTTAATACCAACAACAGCAACTTTCTGGTTGTTTTAAGTGAACTCAATTCCATAAATATCAGTGCAACAGGGGTTATTTTTTAGAAAACTATCTTCAAAATAATGATACAGCTATTGAATTTAACATGTTTCATTTGCCATTACAACAGGAATCAAAGAAATGCACATAGAAATATTTTGGTTGAAAGGGTGTTTTTTTAAGGGACAAGGAACGTTACTCAACAAGTACCAAAACGCTCTAAATTGTGTTGGATTAAAAAATATATCGTTGCAAAATATTGATGTCCATTCATATGTTGGTATTAATTATAACTTGGGACATTGCCATAGATGGTTTTTTAAACATGTGAATTGCCTCTTTTTGACTAAAATATCAAAATGAGGCAATAATTCCTGGTGAATTAAGAATTAAAATACAAGAAGCGCAAAAGGTCGCTGGATGAGACCATTTAGGTTTATAGAACGTCAAGTTTGAAGTTCAGAAAAAGAATGGCCGAGTGGTTTCTTTGAAATTGGTGCAACCAAAGTCTGTAAGAAGGCTGTCGCAATAGTGTATGTTTATGAGAGTTCTGGTTGCTGTTTGAAAATTTTTTAAGGTAGTGTTTTTGTACAACGTCAAAGCATATTAAAATTACTGCTCTTAGTTTAAATCTGCAAATTGCTTAGGGTAATAAAGTCTGAATACTTGTTTTCTAGAGAAAGAGACCGTTGAAGAAATGCAAACTAAACAAGAGTTCTGATGACTCTGTGGAATTCAGTGGAAACCAAACTCTTGAAGATGTTTGTATTTACATATTGGCAAAATATTATGGTCAGTACTTTATTTTTAATTCTAGCGAAATAATCATGGTTTAGAGGGTGACCCTGATTAAGTATGTAAACGGGTTTTAAAGGGAAATTAATAATTACACTTTGATTAGCAAGGACTGGTAAGGCTTTACTTACTTAAACTGAATCCGTTGGTTCAATTCTTAGTTTTTTTTTGTGAGCATTAGCTTTGAAATTTATTTAAAATGGTTCTTTTTCCAAAAACAACCACCAGTTTTTCTTTCGATCACTTGCAAAGCTTTCTACTAGGAAAGATTCAATTTTTTTTGAGTTGAATTTAAATTGGTATTGGAATGGATAAAAACAATTTTTTTTTTAGTTTCGTAGGGGGTACTTCAACCTTTATTTTTAATAACTTCGAAAATTCGATCCGGCGTGGAATCGTACCCTTTTAATGAAGTTAAACGAAATTTCCATCCTAAGCCATTTCACTGATTTTTAGATCAATTGAGTATATGTCGGCCATTGAAGCAACTCAAGCTAAACTGTTCAAATATAACTTACTGCTCCTCATATCATAATACCTCCTTTACGACTATAATGGCGCTTTCAAAACCTTTTTCTCAAACCGTAAAACAAAAGTTAAGCCCATCAGGCCCATCAAAATTAAACTTTTTTCCGTCTGAAAAAAAACCACATGACACCATTCTTTTCTACAACTCATGTGAAGTCTTGAAAACTCTAATCGCATAACTTTTTGTTTCTAGTCAAGTGGTGTTTTTTACTCCAAGTTTCGTTCGATTAAGATGGCTGAAATTGTTGATTACAGTTGAGTGACTTTGCGTTCATGCTGAATTTTTGTTTTATTTTTGACACAAAATCAGAAGAATCTGATGCACACCTCAAAATTTCTCGGCTCTCAGCTGCAATCGCTGCGGTTTTCTTACCTTCCATCATTTTTTTTCCGTACGTACCTTTATTTTTCCAGTAAAAATAAACTATGTACATTTAAACTTTGGTCAATTTTATCAGCAAATCAATTTCAGCTTTTTCAACACTGTTAAGGCATGTAGATCTACCTGTTTTTTCTTAAATTTTAAATCAAGAATTGGATTTCACTGGATTTAAACTGGCAAGCACTTCGAAACACTCATAAACCACGAAGAAAATGGTGTTGAACCTTTTCAGTTGACTCAAAAATCTTTCCTTTTTTGCAATCCTTTTTGGAATTTTTGTCTTAACATTTTGGCGAAACAGTTAGTATCAGCATATGGCAGAATAACCATCAATGTTTCGAAAAAATGGACAAAGTGACTTCTACTCCAAGGACACTAATTTTTTTTCATACAAATTTTACAAAAAAAAAAACATCTAGCAGTTCCTCTCACATAAATACGATTCATTAATATTTTTCTTGCATGCGAATGGAATATCCATAATATGCTTTCAAAAGTTCTCAAACTATTTTCTACATATTTCCACTTTAAAACCTATATTCAATGCCTCCATTTAAATGTGGAAAATGAACAATAACATTTCTCCAAGGCTCTCTTTCAAATAAACTTTTGTCCATAGCTATAATATCAATTTAAACATCAAAGGTTTGTTTTGCTTTTCAAAACTCATTAAAATTCAATGCAATGTCTTCTGTGTGTATATTTTGTAAAATGTATAAGGCTCCGATTTTATATACCAATGCAGTCCAGCCTCATTTGCCTTAACGATGCTTTTAATCCTTTTTTATTGTTATTATAGCATGGACCACAAACTTAAATACAAAAACACGTATTAAAAAGTCCTTTAATGATTAAGTCAAAATGTATATGTACATAATATTCGAAATACATACAAAGAAATACCCTGCCTCCTCCTCTACCCTGCCCTTGTCACAGAGAGGTGAAGGTTATGTTTTTGCACAAAAAGGGAATGTCCTGCTTGTTGTGTATTATCTGCTCCAACATATACATATATTTATGAGTGAATGTGTGCTTGTGCATGTGGATTTGTATTTGAAGCGAAAATTTACAACTCTTCTAACCGGATACAACTTTATAACAGTGTTTATGTATTATGTTTGGATTTTTATGGCCATTTATTTTGTTACCAGGATCAACAACAACAACGAAAAAAAATTGAATGGTCCTGAATTTATTTTGCCTATACACAAACAAAAAAAAACATTTATGGTGCAGTGTGTGTATATTTATTTTTCCGATTCACTCATGTTTGGCAATTTAGTCGTTACCGTTATCCCCATACATATATATTCTCCACTCTAACTCTAAAAAGCCACTTTTTTTGTATTATTTGCCAGAGCAAAAGCACACACATTTTTTTTTTGAATCTGTGGTGGCAATGGAGGGCGGGTGTTTGGAGAGCCCTAAAATATATGGCATAGAAATACGAACCAGAATTAACAAAATAAAGGAAAAAAAAACGGTTGTTGCATGTGGCGACGGATATGGCATGAGGAACCACTCGCATACGAATTACTATATTAACCAAATGTTATACCAATTCTAATCAACTTTAGGGTGTAAGAGGTTATATATTTTACCAGCCTGGAGTACTGCGCAGCGCTCAATAGTTAAGGATAGAACTAGATGGCGGTAGTGTAACTACAGCCGCTTGGGGCTACAACCATTACTAAAAACAAAACCCGAGGGATGAGGAATTTATAGAAACAAAAAAAACTAAACATGGTTGCAGAATTCTACACACAGAAAAATATATAAATTCTCTAATTGAATCAAATAGATGCCAGTTTAATTTTTGCATGTTCAAATGTACAATCATTTTTTGAACAAAGAATAGGTATGTTTGAAACCAGTTTAGGTACAAATTGATCAGAGTGAATAATGTTTTTAATGTACAAATTTTAATGTTTGTGAATACAATGAAACGCGAATTTAAATAATTTGTTTTGACTGTTCTAAAACTTTTTCACCCGATTTCTTCAAAGAGTCAAAACGCTAAGACCAATACTAGTCCTAAAAATGGTTGTCTATTTGAGCGCCAATATTATGCGAACACCCGGACAGCCCTTTTCAAAAATCAATTAACTCACAGGAAGCTTGATGGCTGTCGCTTCGGAAGAATAAACTCTTGAATGGACACATTTGAATCCTTATGACCTAATCGCGTTAGAGCCGGTGAAAAAATTGATTGTAGTCATCTGCCTACTAATATGTTTTTTTTTCAGTAGGAAGTTGGATGTAGATTGAGTATACGCGTGACTGATTCCCATGAACCTTCTAGATTACCTCGTACTGGCATATTGTGGATCCGTAATTCCAATCAGAATTACAACTTTTTGAGCAAGACAGTTTCTAGAAATACTAGCTTGTTGGCTTTATTCTGGTTAAGTCAATCTTGGTTTGCCCTATCCAAAATAGATGGTGGTTTATTTGAGCTGTCAACTACCACTAGTAGCACTTAAAAGAGTATTAAATTTGAAATTTTGTTATAAAAGAGAATCACAATATTCTGAAGAAGTCTCCAAAAGAATGCTATGATACAACTTCTCTATTTCAAGACAAAATTATACCATCCAAGCCTTATTAGCTCCACTGTCCCCAAACTTCTACACAATGAGATGGATTACACAATCGAGGATGACTAAAGAAAAGGTCTACAAGTTCCTAGCAAAAAGTCATGAGAAGATTCATTATTTTTATTTAAATAAATGTTGTCCGAAGAAATAATATATCTGACTGCAGTGAAAGTGACAAAATATCAATTTCTTATTCATTTAACGTTCATTTGACGTTCCAGACTTTCATGGAATTGATTTATTTATATTTTCTGTTCGAATAAATTAAATTAAAGTGGTAACTGAAGTTCAATTTAATATATAAGGAGCGCACATCAATTTAGCGTTATTCCGGGAACGCCTGTTTTGGGTTGAATAAAGATTAAAATTATAATTTTGTGTCAATATTATGATGTAAGATCAAAACCAATACAACAAAACCACAAAGTTTGATTGTGTAAGAAAGAAAATAAACGATAATAATGATCAAAACGCCATTTCCGGGAACGCTTTTAGGCTACGAACGAGTTATACAGTAGTCTCGATATAAATCTGAATATTTTTTATTATTTTATGTGAGAATCTAATGCAAAAATGGCTTGAATATGTTGTCAAAAGGTGGTTCGCAATACCAGTACACGCAGAACTTTCTTCCAAGTACCTATCTACAAAACTTAGGCTTGGTCAGAACGTGAAATTAAATATGTAATTGATTTTTTTTTTTTTTTAAATAGGAAAGGAGTTTGTTTACCTAAACATCGCTGTAAAATCAAACGTAGAAGGACTTTTGTTAATTGCTGTTTCTTTGGGCTATGAAAGAAATTAAAAAAATACTAAGCCCTTTCAAGAAGAACCAAGGTAATTCTGTTCGAAAAAAGTGGCTACGTCATGGAATAGACCGCATGAACACAAAAGGTGCAGTTCAAGTTTTTTAAAACCGATACCACATTTCGAACGTGCGACCAGGATCTTCTTGGTATACGAAATTTGTTCATTGACATAAACTGAGGCCCGCATACACGTCCTCCAATATTGTTTTAAGAAAGATTTCTTTTAAATATACAAGAGGTAATTTTTTTTATAAAACATATTTTTTTTTATTTATTTATAAGAAGAATTGATAACTCTTTGATTGGGATTGGCGTCAAAACACCCAAAACAGAAATCTTGAAAACACCATTATTCCAAGAACTTTCAATTAAAACAAAATAAAACCCCGAAACACCTTAAAATACCGAAATACAAATACTAATACCGAAAAATTATAAAAGAAGACAAACTTGAATTTCTACATATTTTTGAAACATCAAAACTATCTAAAACGGTCTGACGCATTAAATCTAAAATACTGTCATTTAAATTCGCAATTCGGTTTCGGATTGTGGCCTCCGCAAATCATCCACCAGTTAGTTTTTGAACATAAATTTTATAGCATGTGCAGGCTAACCTCGCTTCCGGAAGTCCTTCAATTTCAGTTAAAATTGAGTTCAGTGAATTTTTCGGTAGAAGAAACTTAAATATTACCATCAACGACGACGACAATGTCGTCATTGAGCAAAGCATGTGCTAGGGCCATATGTCTGGACGTCGGACATTAACCATATCTCTCCTCTTCGCTCTTGAAAAGTTGAAATGTGAAATCACATTATGGCGGTATAGTGAGCTACTTCATAGAGAATGAAAAAAAGAGATGATACCCAGGATGTTCTATATAGGATATAGTACGTGTAGCATGAAGCATCCACAAGGGTATAAAAGCGCGGCGGTTCTGATGCACACTCAGTCAGACGCCCAAGTCGCATGTGTGTGCCAACAAACGGAACTGGGTAGCAAATGATTTGTTTCTCCTGAAATCGCTCTTCCCTCTCCTCCGCTCCTCAACCTGTCTCCTGTGTAATAAATATCAAGATGGAGATTGGTTTATAAATGCCATGCATTCATTCCATCGCGTGGACTGTCGGCAGCAGAGTATACCCAGTTGCTAGTAGCAAAGCTTTGCCCTGACCCCAAAAATGCTCACATTCGGATTGAATAAATGGTCCGAAGCCATTATGTTGAGAGATTCCACCATTTTCATCCTCTTATATTCGTTTCCTAGTGTTGGATGGTATGTGGTTCCATCATTTGGGACCGAAGTGGAGTTGGATCCACTTTATAAATGGGGAGGGCAATATTTTCGGACATTTCGTAAAGGATGCCATTTTTATTAATTCTCTAACATTTATACTCTCTCTCTCTCTCTTTCGGCCTCACCTCGGTCCAAGCACAGCTTCAAAATGGAGTTGGAGTTTCAAGTATGTAGTTGGGTTGGCCGTATCGTCCTCGCATCCTCATCACTATCGTCATGAAGTTCGTGAACTTGTGCACAATTGCTTTACCTCTATTCACAGTTTCCAGAGCCTGACTCGATGGACGAACGACGACGACGACGATGACGACTACAAACGACCACGACAACGACCATAACGACGAACGAGGACAACGACTCAAGCGTCCCATCTTTGTCGCCATCACCATCAGCATCATCGTTGAACAGAGTGGAGTGCTTTTAAAACGTCATTTGTATGGATTTGAGTACGAAATGAAATGTTTCCTCCGTTTAATGGGATTATTATAGTTGCAAATTGTATTTTATTTTGTATAAAATATTTTCAGTGCAATAAATGGAAAGGCGAGGGAAATAGAATGAAGTATAAAAGAAGACACAACCGTTTCGAGTCGAGGCAGAAGTGGATTAGAGGAAAATTGTTTTCAGCATGAAATATGCTCGGGAGAATTTATCCTTTTGTGAGATGTGTTTGGATTTAATCTCACCTAGGTAATCCTGCTTGTGAATTAAAAATTTTAATAGTTTATTTCTTGTTTTTTTTTTCTACTTTTCTTTTTATTTAATTTAATTTTACCGGAATAGTACAAAATGCTAAAGTGGATATTTCAATTTATTTTTGTTTGAAGAATGATGATGAGCATATAGATGGAGACATGTGGCATATATTTTCTACACGGTTAAAAGTGTTGGAGTATTTTTACCTTCTCTATGGACTCTTGGGCCAAATGGGCAATTTTGATTTCTGTAAATAAAAATTGTAGGTTTTAATCAAAACCAAAATAATGTCAAAGGAAATGTTGAAAACGTGGTTTTTGGTCGTTCAGTTTATGATCCGATGTGTCGCCTTAGATCGTCTGAACATATACAGCCGCACAGTGTGATGAAATAGGATTCTAGCTCGCTTAAATTCAACTTTAAAAAAAGTGACGAAAATGCTTGGTATTTTTAGGAAAAAATTTCTAAACATAACCCATAAAAAATCAGTTATTGTTTTTTTTGTAAAACTCTACTCACTTTTCTGTTACTGCTTCTTAAATTTATTGAAATTTTTTACTTGCTTTATAGCAAGTGTTGGTTTCATGTCAAAAGAAAAATTAAAGATTTAAATCAAAACTAACATTACGATGATGGATTGAAGTCCAAAAAAGTGGTCTGTCTGTGCGTCCATCTGTACACAGAGCACAGTGTAAAAGGGTTGACGGATTTGCTTGAAATTTGGTACAGATTCCTTTTTTGTAATTTCCAAGGTTGATTTGCTATTGTTTTGGAATATCTCGATTAGAAGAAATACCTCCCATAAAACGGTTTGAAGTTATTAAACTTTTTTCGAAAACAACTCGAACGATTTCGATAAAACTTGGTGTATGTTATGTAAATTCAATTATCCCACGCTCTTTTCAACCTCCCTCCCCCACGATATTAGGTTTTGTGCATTAAAGGATGATGGACAAATTTGTTTGAAAAATGGGTGTAGGTCCAACAGCTTAGTCCAACAGCTAATTACTAGTACTTAATTTCTAATAGGGGGACAAGACCCAAAAACGCCGGAGACAAGAGATAGAGCCCATTGAATGCACGAATATTTTTTCACTCAGTAAACCATTGTTTTAAGTAAAACAATGTATAGCTTGAAACTAGTTCTTGATCTATGTTTGTAGTTTCCAAAAAGGTATAAAACTTTTATGGGTATTTGAATTCATAAAGACTGGAGAAAAACCAAATTAAATACAAACGATTTAAAACAAACGACAGAATTTATTTAAATTTTATTTGTTTATTGAATTTTAACCAAATCGTTTTACAAAGTTTTATTTGTTCTTATCCTATCTGTATCAGTTCAAATGGTAATATCTTATGAAATTAAGCACAGCCTTGGAAAGTCTTATACCTTTTTGGAAACTGCAAACATTGAAAGTTTATAAAAACATTGTTTTATCAAGTGGAGACATATTGGTGCATTTCAATGGGCTCTATTTCTGTTCTCCGGCTATTTTGGAACCTATCCTTATATTAAGAAATCAAGTACAAGTAAAAAGCTTTCATTTGAAAACATTTAAATTATTTGTTGGATCAAGAAAATTATTTTGAAAAATAAATAAAATTAAACAAAAAATGATTTTCTTTGTTTTTTTTTTTCAATAATACAAATTTTTCAATGCCTACAAAATATGTTTTTACTATGAACTCTAAGAGCAATCTCATGCAATCCAGTTGTGCTTTTTAATTATTAAATGAAAAAAAATGAGTTCAAATATTTTCATTATTTTTATAAGAAGTGTATGTTGTAATAACAGTGATCAACAATTTCATTTTATTTGATAATTTTTTTTTTGTTGAAATGTTGCCAAAAACCTGCAATCTCACGCAACATATTCTGCTAACAATTTTTAATTCATGGTCCACTGATTTAAAATTACCCTAAAATATTTCGCTTTCCGAGGAAAAAGACAGTTTAGTATTTTTAAATATTTTCCTCGATTTTATCAATTAATCAAATTAAATTCATCTCAAACGAGGTATTGGAGCGCTAGATTTACATTTTGTCCCACTGTGAGCCGCAGCTAAAACGGCTCTGCGGATTTGCTAAAAAATATTGAAGAAGGTACTATTTTTTTTTTAATATTTAAGTAATAATTATTTTTCTGTTTATATGAATATCTTGATAAACCTACGGTTTAACTAGAGTTTTTTTTTTGAAAACGGGTCTTAAGATTTCGATTTAACTTGGGATATGTAGTTCTTAGCGTGCTTATAAAAATATTGCAATTTTGAGTTTTTTTTTTTTAATTATTTCAAATATAGTGAGGATAGTTTTTCAAAAAATTCATGCAAAATTTGTCAACCAGGTCCTTTATTACATTTTTATTATACGACAAATAGACGTTACATATATCACAATAATTTATTATTAAAAGGTTTTTCTTTGCATTTTGTTGTTCCTGATAGTCTGAAGCACTAAAATTCAAATTGGCGTATTCCCCTTCCCAAAACTGCCCCTCTATCTTACCCCCTTAAATTTTAAAATTGATGTGTATCAATTCTTATTGGTCATAGAGAAAATGTTTGTGCGAATAAGAGTTGGCTTGACATTTTGAACATTTCATGTTGGCCCTTTTAATTAAATGCCATAAAAAATAGAGGATAGAAAATTCCTCGAAAAATATTGTATCCAAATAAGAAAACAAAATTGACTTACTTTGATCTGAAGGGATTTAATATTTTTTAATATTATAATTTTAAGATTGCGTAAAAATGATCAAAATAATAAAGTGGGCAATTAACTAAACTTACTATGCAGACAAAAAAAAAAGGTACGTATACGCCCCAGTGAACAATCAATTTTTTGGTTGTTATATAGATTTTTCGTCGACGTCTAGATTTTTTTTTTGAAGGTCATAACCAAAAACCACCAACATTTAAATAATAACAATGTGGCTTTTGCCAAACTGTTCACTTATGGGAAGAATTTTTTTTGTTAAATAAAGTATCAGGCTTATTTAAGATTTAAATAAAATAAAATAAATAGAATAAAATAAAAAAGAATACACTTAAATTAAAAACATAATTAAAGGACACAAAAAGTATTATTTTTTATTTTAATTTACTCGCTTAGAGTAATTTATTTGAATTAAAATAAAATGTAAATGATATTCTTTGGGTGCTTGTTTGAAATATGGATTTTGGGCTCAATATTTTCTATGGATTTCTTTTTTTTTCAGCCGATTTATAAATTTAATTGACTTGCAAAATTGTAACATAAGAACAAAATTAAATTTATTTTTATAAACCCACGCTTATAACATTTTGATTGGATCGAAAAAAAAAAACAGAAAATAATTCGACCACATTTCATAACGACTATTGAGAAAGTAATAATTACTAAGCTCAACGCCCACACTTCCCATCACACACATATTCAATGCCAACAGTAGCATTGCGGATATTAACTTAATGCTTTTTCTGTTTTTTTTTTATTTTTTTATTTTTTTTTGTTGTTGTTTGATGCTGTCAACATTGCACGAGAGCATAAATTGAATAGAAAATCATTCCGCAATGCCAAGCCGATCCGCACATATATGTGTGTAGGTGTAGGTGGGCTTTGGAAGTAAATTGCCTTCATTTCCAAATACCAGGATGACGCACAAAATACTATACTCGAGGCATTTATTTCTTTATACATTTTTTTTGTTTCTTTTTCGTTTGCTCCTTTAAGTATATTATTTGCCATCATGCACCATATTTTTATGATTTTTTCCGTTTATTTGGAAAATGAAAAAAAAAAACCTTGGAAGGGGGCATGTGGAAGTATGTATGAGTGTGTGTGTGTATAAGTACATAATAAGACCAGGAATAGGTACACTCATTTACAAATGCTCATTTCCCAGCTAGCAAGGACGACAATAAACTCCGAAACGTAACAACTAAAATCTAATAAAGGCGCACAAAATTTTGCCAACAAAAACGTTGCAAATCTTCTCCTTCTCTACCTTATGGCTTCATATAGTTCCATAGTCCCTATGCCACCACCACTACCAATATAGCTTCGCTGTCAAAGTAAGAAGGAGGCATATTATCATTTTTCTTATTAAGAATTCTAAATGGGATTGCAGAAAAGCATATATACAGATCCGGCTTCGGTTTTGGCTCCATTTCCAACTCCTAGAGCGCCCTACCCCATCTCATTACCTGTTAACGGTGAACGGTTTTGGTGGTGGTATAGAATGAGTGTGGAGTGACGTCGTCGTCGTCATCATTGTAGTCGGCGGCGGGCGGCTTTTAGTCTCAGAGCCTATACATATACAATACATATAGGAGGTAGGTAGGTACCTGTTATTTCTTCTTCTTCCACTATACCTACATTTTGCACGCCAGCTGCTCATCAATTCTGATTGTTAATCTATTTAAGTTGGGGCCCCAATTTTATTCATGGCTTTTTGGGTCGTTTCGTTTGTTGCTTTGTTGATTCGTCCTGTGGATATTTCCATGATATGGGTTGCCATCGAACAGACAAGTTGAATTTTCGGAATCAAAATGAAAAAAAAATTTAGGTGAGGTTGATTCAAAGATATATGGATAGGGGAAGAGGTGCGGGTATAATATTGGGAGGTCTGTTGCGAGGTTGCTTTTAATCTTGGTACGAACAGGTACGAAAAACATTTCGCCATGAACATTAATATGGCATTTTCCATGTTCCGATTGTTATAATGTTGTACAGGACTAGTTAATTTTTTTTTCTTTTTTTTTTCTCTTTCGTCCTGTAATTTTGGGTTTAAGGATTTCCTAGGGATTCACAAAATAATGGTTAATAGGATCTGTGAACTGCAGTCACATGGTTAAATCATTTTTTTCAGAAATGTAATTTCTAGCAAGCAAAATTCCAATGAAAGACGAGGCCACCAAATTTAATAACAAAAAGATGCATTTTCCCTGCCCCTCCCTCCTCTTTTTCACAGCGATTTTGTGTTGTATTGACCCAAAAACCATGCCTAACTATTGAAATCAAAGAAGATATCCCAAGATCAAAGAGTTAAAGAGACCTCCTGACCCCAATGAGTTTTTTTTGTCTTAGATCAATTACTGCTCCCAAACATTCAAACTATAGAAGTTATCTCAAGAAGATTGCTGAGCACTCAAGGTCAATGCCAAGAAGGCTGCATAAGACTGAAGATCAATACAAGGAAAGTGTGTGGTTTTACTTTTAATAGAACAAACAAGTTGATTGTAGTCTCTTGAACGTATTTTATTCTCTTAAATGAGTTTTCTTAGTCCTGACCCAAAAGAAAGTTAACGATTCAAACCAAAGAAGAGAACTAAAAATGTAATCAAGGATATCTCATTTTCTAATTGGTTTTGTTTTACCTAAAGATAGCATTCACATGTCCACATAAAAGAGGTCTCAAACTAGTTTCCAGACCCTAAAATCGAAATATAGAAATTGATGAAGAGAGCCAGATATTGTAACATCAGCAAAATCTAGACCCACTCTTTTTTTCTGAATAACAAATCAAAATCCAAGAAGAGGTCCAATAAGAAGAGGTTCCCAAGATCAACAAAATCTAGAGAAACTCTGATTGTATGAATTTTTTTTTTATCTTGGCTAAACAATCACTTCAAAATATTCAAATGAAAGTGGAGGTCCCACCAAGAGATCAGCCGGATGCACTAATGGCAGGGGAAAAATACAGAAGAAAACCCAAAAGGTCCCAAAAGATGACAAAAATCAACAAAAGGCAGAAAGACTCTCCTCTTTAATTTGTTTTTTATCTTGAGTCGAGAAACTCACCAAAATATTAAAAATAAAGAGGAGGTCCTTACAAAACAAAAAAAAAAAATCAGGATTACCTAAAAGCAGAGACGCGCAGCTCACCCAAATGATTTTTTTTCGAATTTTGTGCCAAGAAAAATGACAAAATATTGAATACAATGTAGAGGTCCAATCAAGTGCTTTGCAAGGCCAACTAAAACTAGAGGCGCACTTCTCAATTGAACGATTATTAAATATTAAAAACAAAAAGGAGATCCCTACGATAGATGACGTGGTTGAATTAAAAGTAGAGTCTCATTTCTCAAGAGATTTTTCTTATGTTGACCCAACTAACACGAAACACGACAAAATATTGAATATAAAAAGGAGGTCCTAAATAAGATCCCCCGGATCACCTCAGAACAGAGACGTTTTGATCTTCATGATCAACTAATAATAACCTGAATGATTTTTTTTTCTTTTCTTATTCAAACACAAATGACAAAATATTATATAAAAGGAAGAGGTCCCACCAAATGATATGCTGGTTCAACTAAAAGTAGAGGTACACTTCACGATTAAACGATTTTGTCTAAACTTGACCCAAGAAACGCTAAAATATTTTAATCAAAGAGGAGGTCCCTACGATTGATCACCCGGATAAATTAAAGGTAGAGGTCCATTTCTTATGAGTTATTTCTTAGCTTGACACAAGAAACACGACAAAAAATCGAACATAAAAAGGAGGTCCCAGAAACAGATTACGAATACCAGCTAAAAGTAAACGAATTAAATTTTTTTCAAAATAAAAGTATTTGGACCCCGGCCAAGCACATCTAGCAGTTCACTGGCATTTTGAAGGACCCCACACAACTTTTCGCATATTCAGTGGGATTGCAAACGCAATTTGAGTATTGATTAAAATATTTGGCAACTATAGGTACAGATTAAGATTTTTCATGACGGTCTAAAGAGTTTTAAGGCACATCCAAGGGTCTCCCGCATAAATAAGTCAAAAAAGAAAAACTAATACAAACAATATACACTCAACAAACATGAGCATTTTCCTACAACACAACTGGAGCATTACCCAAGTGCCATGATATGGCCATATATTGGTAATCCAAATAGAAACCGATCTAAGCTGAAAAAGAGTCATGCCAAGCAACATGGTGTTAGCGTTACCTGTTACCAAAACTTAAACCAAATAACATCAAAATGCAAGTCCTTGAATGCTTTTTTCGGATAAGGAATCACAATATTTCAGTTTGATATCGATTGGCTGAGATCTGAGTCCTATTTTTTTTTTGTGATGTGATTTCCATTTCGTCCAAAAGAAAAAAAAACTTACCAAAAAGATTCCTTTTAACTCCCGACAAACAACAATAACACGTAGCTAAGCTATTGAAGGGGGAAATAAGGATAAGAGAGGGAACAAAAAACTTTTTAAGATGATACCCTTGAGAGGTATCGTTGTTCGAAAAATTCACCCCACTTTACCCACATCCCGCACCCGCAACACCTGCAACAGGTAGGTGCTTCACGATTCAATTTTTTGGGGATGTTTTGAATGAGTGTGTGTATGTGTGTCTAGGAAGGCAGGCAGGGAGTGTGTATTGGGGATACACTAAACAGGAATAAAATGTGAACAGGAGCTGTTTTTTTTTTTTTTTTTTTGTCCACATAAAGAAGTATAATACCATCAACAGGTGAATAATAGATTTGCCAAGGATTTCCAATTTCATCGCGCGTCTCTTTTTCTCGGGGACCAGGACAAGGACGTAGAACGACGAAAACGAAAAGTCGTCTTCGGTTGTAATCATTCTGCACAAGTTTTCATATTTTTTTTTTTTTTTGGAATATTCTAGTGACTGACACTGGTGTGTCTGCTAAGATTTCTCTTCTCATGTCTCTCTCTCTGTGAGGCAAAAAAAAAAAAAAGAAGAAGAATATGAAATAAAGAAAATATACCAGAATATTTAAATTTAATCTTATTTGGTTTTATGATTTCTTCGTCTAAGGCACTTTTCGACTTAGAAAAAGAAAGAGCTATACAAATACCGCACACTGCTCTGTCTCTTCTATTTCAAATGCCATAACACCGAAAACAGGTGGCAGGACTATATAAAAGCACGGGACTGGGAATATCTCGCAGATTAAGGGGGAGCATAAATGGGAAATTTGATTTTTGTTGATCGTTGTGTAGGAATGAGGAAAAAATATGTACCCGCTTTACCCACCTATACCAAACCTACAAAAAGTCCTTAAATGAAAATGGAGGATGATTTTCTTAAAGGAAAATTTAATTATATATCCAAGGTGGTGTTGAAATGGGTTTCCGTCTTTGGTTTGAGAAACGTGCCTCAATTGAAATGAAGGAGAATAAATTCAGCCGTTTTTTTTTTATAATTTTTGTTGATTGTTGTTGTTGTTGAAGTTATTTTTGTATACAATGTTTGGCTTCTTTCTTCTTTGTTGATAGGGAAGACCTGTTACGCAGTTAAGTTTGTTGGATAAGTAAGTTAAGGTTTATGCAGCAGAAGTACGGTACACGTTTATAGTAAAATTAAAGTTTAAATTAATTTGGAAAGCATGAGGGTTGTTTTGTTTTATTCTACGCAAAGAAGTTTGTTTTTAGACAAAATAAAAACATCAGGGTAAGGGTTTGAGGAATTAAATGCTTTTGTTTAAGGTAATTTCTTTGATCTTCTAGAGCTTTGATTGATATTATAATCGAAATTTAAATTAAAGTCCTGATATAAAAGATGGGGTGTGTGTTGGAAGAACAATGAGATGCGTCTATTTATAAATTTTGATTGGAAAAGATTTATGGACTCAAAAAGATCATATGACTGACATTTGGTACTATGATGATTTTCTAAGAAAATTTGGGATCAAAAAAAGAAAAAAAAAAACAAAAAACAAAGTAAAGTAAAGGGAAGGGCAGGTTAAGTCTTTTAATAGATTTTCTTACAGCCGTTTTATTTTGTAAATATACAATATATGTATATTTTTTTAAGTACTTTACGTCTTTGATTAAAATTGAATTCTGCAATGTAATAGACAGTAAAGAAAACGATTTTTTAAGAAAAGTTGTCAACAGTCAATTTTAATTCAGTCTACAAATAAGAAAATTGAAAGCTGGAAAAAGTACTTACTACCGAAAATTATAGTCATTTCAGAATTGTAGTGACATTTCAAAATTTTTGAGTTAAAATTGTGGTCTTTAAAAGACAAACACAAGATCTTTCTATTAGTGTAATCAGATTTGTCCTATCTCTATTATTTTACAAAAAGTAACGGTCCTTTTAAAAATTTCATCTCTTTGAATTTTGTATGAATATACGCACCCAAAAAGTGCAAACTGATTCCCAATTTAAATGCTTCATACGTTGTTTGAGAATGCCTCTCATACCATACAAATTCTGACTTTTTTAGAAAAATAATATGAAAAACTTGCCCTAAATGCAAATTTTTTTTTATCAATTAAAGTGTAGTATCAAAAATAAAAGTTTAAGTAGAACTTAATAGCCACTATTTTATGAATATTTTTTTAATACTGTACGACTGAAGGTTTTTAAATGTATTTTTCTCGAAAATAGGCTTATTGTCGTTTAGATCACTCCATTACTGAAATCACGAACCTATGCTGACCTATTTTCACACAGACAAGACGGATTTTGTAGCACTTTTGTTTTATTTCTATTATACAGTTATCACAGGGAAAACCCGAAAATGAGTTATTATTGCCGTTATATGTTCAGCATACTCAAATCTATTTTGTAGTTTTTTTTTTCTTTTAGTTTTGGTTTCTTAATATTATAGCCATCACAACAAGATATACAAGACGTAAAAGGTAGTGTACTTAGATTTTCGTCATCCTATGTCCTTCTTTTTTGTGACGTCATCTGAGTCCAATGACACAGAAAATGAATGTGCGCAGATTTCTACAAAAGTCTTATTTTATACTTTATACGGTTTTTCCATGTCAGTGGTTTAATATTCAAAAATCTATTCTTGAGTTTAGTTTTTATTCCGAAATCAGAATAAAATGCACGACTGGGTCGCACGTACTTGCTCTTATAGTTAAAGTTACTATATATGCTAAGCTTTTTTAATTAAAAAATTCTAAATGCAGTTTAAAAAAAAAAAATTAAAAAAAACATAAAATTCGATTTTCAAATGACTAAAACAGCTTCTTTAATGAATGTTAACTCAAAACGAAGTATGCAATCTGATTTCTTCTACAATGATACATTTTTAGAAAACAAAAATTGAAAATCGTTAGAGCCTTTTTTAAAAAAAAAACTATTTTGGCAAGGACTTTTATAAAAAAAAAATTGGTACCTACGCCATTTTTAAGATATTATTTATGAACATGTAAGAACTAAATTTTGAAAAAAAATATTGAGTAGTTTTCGAAAAAATGATTTTTCAAAAAAAAATTCAAACTTTTTTTAAAAATCCAAAAAAATAATTTTCGATTTTTTTTTTACTAAATATTATTACGGCATTCATGTTAAAAAAATGGTTGAAATTGATTGAGTCATGAAGGAGAAAATCAGAATTTAAAAAAACGGTTCTATGGCAAGTACCGTAAATAACGGTTTTTTTTAAAAAATCATACATCAAAACTGACTATGATTTTTTTAATCAAAATCGTAGGCACCGTTTTTGATGAGTTTTGAGTTTTTCTAAGACCGGTATATCACAGGTACCGTTATTTGGGATCCAAAAAAAAAATTCAAAAAAACGTCTGGGATATTCTCCAAAAAACGCCACACACCGAGTTTGAAGTAAATCGATCCATCCGTTTAGGCTATGGTCTCTGATATATACAGACAGACAGACAGAATTGTCGGACCCACTTTTTTCTCATTCTCTATCATCGTAATGCCATGTTTGATTGTAATCTCAACTTTTTTTTTGTACGAATGCATAACTTGATATGTGGTAGCCATATCGCAAGTAAAAATAAAAACATTATCTTTCCAAATTAACTTTAATAGTTTTCCAAAATAATGATTTAGCAGCGATTTCAAGGCAATTTTTTTGTTCAAATCATATTCCTTTCAAAGAAAATTTCTGCAAATAGGCACATAGATTTTTTTTAATCTCTCTTTTTATAAAGATTTACAGAAATATGATTTTTGGTTTTGTTGATTTATTCAATTTAATAATAATGTGGTAATAAATTGCCATACAAATTCACCACACAAATTTGCAATGTTACCGTATTGAAGCAACAACACTATTTTAGTGAAAACTAATCACTTTAAACAGATAGGTAAGTCATTAAACTAGGTCATTAATATGAATTGATTCAACTATAATTTTATTTTTACTTACATACATGATCACCTTGGCCCTCTCCCTGGCGACAAGCTAAAGAGACTAATCGCTGATGCAGAAAGGCAAAAGATCTGCCTCATTATTGGTTGCAATTCTAACGCCCATCACACAGTCTGGGTTAGTACTGACATAATTGATAGAGGTGAGTCTCTTTTTGATTTTATTCTCAGTACTAACCTTATTGTAAGTAATATCGGTAACGAGCCAACTTTCATAACCAGTAACCGACAAGAAGTATTAGAGATTGCACTTGTCTCCGACTCGATTCATCAAAGGATTTCGGATTTGAAAGTATCTGAAGAGCATTCTTTCTCCGATCACAGGTACATACAATTCAATCTAATTGATGAAACTAAAGTTCAGACAGTTTTCCGAAATCATCGGAAAACTAACTGGCTAAAATATAGGGATACTCTCAAGAGGTTGATTAAACCCGATCTTCTAAGGATCCCATTAAATAAAACCGATCTTGATAACCAAGTCAATGATCTCACCGTAGCCCTCAACACATCAATGAAAGAATCTTGTCCCCTTATTCAAATAAAAGGCAAAAAGAAACTTCATTGGTGGAGTTCTGAGCTAGAACCGCTCAGAAAAAAATGTAGAAAACTTTTTAATAGAGCTAAATATACCAAAGAATCATCTGACTGGGACTCTTACAAAGAATCCCTTAAAATCTATAAAAACAACTTGAGGAAAAACAAAAGATCATCCTGGAGAAACTTCTGTGACAAAATAGAAGTCTCCTCAGAAGCGTCAAGACTGAGAAGAATCCTCTCAACAAACCCCATAATGCCCAGTGCCCTCAAAAATACAAATGGTACCTGGACAAATTCTTGCGAGGAATCGCTCAACTTGCTACTAGATACACACTTCCCAGGTAGCTCAAAAAATATAAGTTGTCTCGACCCAACGGGAGAAAACAACAAAACTATAAATAGCCTATGTCTTATCACAAGAGAGATTTATAACTAAACTGAATAACTAAAAAGGGCAGCAAGACAAGGTTTTATTTTTTCTTACAATACATTTTAAATCTCTAATTTTAAATCTCTTTCGAAGTATTGAAACCTATGATAATTTTGAAAACTAAATTCTTATCTTTTGTTTGTTTTCGTGATTATTAAATAAAAATGATTTTAGTTATTTTTTATCACAGTCGTATTTCTTGGCCGCATTTAGAGATTAGAGCGTGAAAGTCATTGGGAGCAGTACAAAATTGTTAAGAAAAATTAAGGTTCGATATAAAGTGGTAGTAGATAGTAGAGCGAAATGCTGAGCTTATTGTTTTTTAGTGATTTGAAGGACGAAAAATAAAAACAAGAAATCAAAAATGAGTTCACAGGACAGTCGCACGTCTACTTGTAAACAAAATTTTATTAATAGTGAACACAAAAAATTTTGCTTAGTGCGAACAAAGTACGACTGGAATCAGGTCAGAAATCAAGTGTTTTTACTAATTAAATCTGATTGCTCTGACATAATCTGCTCAGAGCTCTGCTCTAATCGCTCAGCCTCTGCTCAGAGAGTTTCTCATAGAGCCAAAAAAAAAATATGTTTGAGTATCTAAGATCCCTTTAAGATTTATGAAAAAGTTTCAGCTAATCAGGAACATTATAATGAAATTACTTAAATATTAACATGATTTTGGAGGCTTTTGGGGGGCTTAAGCTCCCGCTTAATACGCCACTGGGTATGTACAAGTAAAGACTAACCTCAACAACTCGGGGTGTGTAAGCTGATGCATCTAGATAGTGGTCACGCTGGAAGCGTGAGATTGAGAGATCTGAGATCCATCACTCTGTATTGTAAGCCATATTTGAAGCATATTAGCAAGAGTTATTCCAAAAAAAGGACAAATTCATTATATTTATCATTTACTGTACATTTTTTCACTAACCCTTTGACTGGTAAACCATTTTTACATTTTTGGTTACTTCAGGCCAATCGATAGTCTCACATAAAAACGTGTGCCGTGGCTCCTATGGAACTATGAGCTGATGCATGTAAACGTAGGACATATGATGACAGTCAAAGCTTTAAAGACACTTTTGACTGTTCTACCTGGACTCAAATCTTTCAGACCCACAATGTCATTATAATGAAAATACAAAATCAAAATAACCTTTTTACTGTCATAACCAATTTCATTACCTCATAATATGCATCACGTGTGTGTATGCCAAAGTTAATATCGATTCTCACAAGACTCGTCATGGAGCGTAGGCACAGGATCATATACAACAATCATTAGGTACTCGAACCAAAATCAATGACTAACAAACATACCACGTGTTTGAATTTTTTTTTTTTTTTTATAGATTTCCTGGAGAAAATTTAACAAAACTGGCATTGTTGCTGGGCCAAAAAAAAATAATAATAATAAATATATTCTCGCTCCCGAAAGTCGTATAAATGAGCCTTCAAACAAAAACACGCGCACCATTAAGTTGGAGCCTTTAAGTATTATAGAGGTTCCATATGGGCTAAGAGGGAAATGTGCAAATGGCGTTTAGATACTTTCCCGAGAGACAACATCAGAGTGAAGAGAGTGACAGAGGCAAACAAACTAAAACCCCAAAATACTTATAAATGTTAAAGAGCACACACACGAGCACTAAAAGGCAAATGAACATGATGCCCAGGATATGGGATATCCTATCTTTACTGTATGTCGTGTGTACTGAATGTTTTCAACATCATCATGCAAACTCACTAGAGAAACTCAGACCTCACATAGCCAGTCATCAGCTTGGTATGTCGGTTTCGGCAGAGAAATATTGGAAACAACAGGTTGCGGTGGTTGTGCCCTTCGCTATATCGAGGACTTAGACGGGGATTTAAAGCTGAAAACTCCATCCAAATTGATTTGTTAACTATCTCTCTGATGCTGTGTACTGCGTGTGTGTAAGTGTATATGGATGGCGAACGTCATCTGCGTTAGCTACACATCTTCGTAGTTCGTCTTTTGGTCCTTTTACGATTTGCATGAATTTTTGATTATTATCCAAGTAAAGGATGTTGAGGGGGGGGGGGGGTAGAGGTGTGGATTTCGACCCAAACTCTTGCCAGCTCGACCGACCTTCAGATTTGAAAGGTTTATCCCATCGAAAAGGATCCATCCCAATGGTCATGCAACAAATGAGGGGACAAACCATATCCCACCGACCGACCGACCGACAGTGCCAATATGGTAGTGCGGTTGTGTATGTATATGTAATTTATGATAATAGCTTTGAAGGTATCCCCTTTAGTGTTGTCAGTTACGCATAGCAATCAGGACATGAGCACCGATCAATTTTTGATACATTCAAGTGTTATCCTTCAAGTTAGGCAGGCAAAACTTGGCCTGAGAAACATACAAATGAGGGTGTTCGTGTTATTGGGCCTCAAGTTGAGTTAAGTTGCGAGTGAATGAATGTGTATATGTTTGGCTGCCATGAGGATATAAGTAGCATATCCTTTTCATGGAATAAATAAATTAATACATAATGTTTCGATGTCAAAATCCTGCTCAGGTTTTTTTTTATTATTTTTTTTTGCTGTTGCTTTCCTTATACGTATATGTAAGTAGGTATCCGGTGTTTTTTTTTTTTTATTCTTTATTTATATTTTGGAAGCTGCCTGCTGTTGCTTTATCACATCGGGTATCCCTCATGGGTTTCGAAGGGATTTACTCCTAAAATATGTAATAAATTGCGGGGATTGTGTGTAAGCTTGCAAAGTGTCGTTTTGAATCGTTAAATGGGATTTGTTATTAGAAATTATTTTTCCATTAAATAATAAATAGGAGCAATCATTATAGAGTTTTGAGAGGGTGATTTAAAAATAATTTGATTTACAGTGGTTTTAATGTCAATAGGTACTATATGAGTTCGTATACCATTAAGTAAAATTATCTTTCAGAAAGGGTGTTCTGATTTGATGCAAGGGGTAGGTATATGGATAGATGCGTTAGTAGAAGTTTTACTATGACCCCAATAGACTTGACGACACCCCTTTCGAAATAAAATATTAGCCCCCAAAATTATTATTAAGTACCTATTCGCCCTCAGTGGTTTTTTTTCCAAATTTTGATAACTCAGCAGCATTTTATACAATTTCAAGTAAAATACTTTTAATGAAATGATCTACAAAAGTGTTTATTGCGACTTAGTATTAAATTACACCAGTGAGACAATACAAGCCACTTAAGTCACTTTTGTATGATTTAGTTGTTGTTATTTTTAATTGTAAAGGTAATACGCACCTACTGTCACTGGGTTACTCAGGGTTACCTTTTAGTGTCACTTTGACACCTTTTCAGTTGCTTGGACACCAAGACACCTCTTTTTAAAATAATCACTTTTGGACACGTTTTAGAAATTTGGATACTTTTTGGACACTTTTCAAAATAAACAGACAATTTGTTCAAAAAAAAAAAACTAAACGAACCTTGTTTTGAAGATATTTTTAAAATAAAAAGTACAGTTATGATTGAAAGAACGAAACTCAATTTTATATGAATTTGTTAGTTAAACATTGACTTTGGCGTAAGTGCGTAAGCTGAAAAACTATTTTTCAAACTTAAGGCTTAACTACAATGGCCACTTTTTGCAAAAGTGTAAAAGTAAAATAATTTTTTTTCTTTATAGGTCCATTTGTTTGCGGAAATATGTAAGTACTCCACTTGTTTGATAATCTAAAATCTAAGGTTTTTGACACATTTTTGAAATTTTT
This sequence comes from Meliscaeva auricollis, assembly GCA_948107695.1. Taxonomy (NCBI): domain Eukaryota; kingdom Metazoa; phylum Arthropoda; class Insecta; order Diptera; family Syrphidae; genus Meliscaeva; species Meliscaeva auricollis. Next base: position 77,658,263 of record OX403617.1, read on the forward strand.
CTGAAGTTAAATAGTCAGAAAAATGAGTTTCAAATTTTTACTTTTGCATTTTTTGGCAAAAATTGGCCGTTGTAGTTAGGCCTTTTCTCTAATAGATGTCAAGCTGACGAAATGTACAACTAAAACGGCCACTTTTTGCAAAAAACTGCAAAAAGTGCAAACGTTTTTTCTTAATAGCGCCGTTTGTTTGAAGTGAAAAGTACAAAAATTGTTTTTGAAAGCAAGATCTAAGCTCTTTTGAACAATTTTTGTACTTTTCACTTCAAACAAACAGCACTGGTAAGAAAAATGTTTTCACTTTTTGCATTTTTTTTTAAAAAATGTCGTTACGTTTTTATTAGAACTTGCATGGGAAATTTTTTTTCCTCTCGGACACTTTTCGAAAATTTTCAGAGGTAACCCTGGGATTACTTACTTAAAAGATTTGGAGATCAAAAAGCATTAATTCGATCTCGCGTGAAAAATTGTTCTGGAAATTTTATTTTCAATTCGATCTCGATAAAATATGTGTTTGCGAACGAATTAAATTTTTTGGGATCTGAAAAATTAAATTCTTTCACGAATTTATTGTTCAATATTCATAAAAATATCCATTCAATAACCATTATTTTGTTGGATAACAATGCACGACCGGATCGCTTTTGTAGTTCGAGGTAATAATACATTTGTTGTCATATACCGGTTTTAGAAAAACGCATTTTTCGCAAAAACGGTACCTACGATTTTGATTAAAAAAATCATGGTAATTTTTTTGAATAAGGTCTATCTTTCAACCAAAATCATTTTTTTTTTAAACCGTTATTAACGGTACCTGCCATAGAAAGGTTTTTATAAAATTCAGATTTTCTCCTTCATGACTCAATTAATTTCAACCATTTTTTTAAATGAAAGCGGCCTAAGCCAACATACCTTTCCAGCTTTCTCACTATAGTTGGTTAATCGTGCTCCACCTGTCAAGGGGAAATCTGAATAAAGGTTTGCTCCCTAGTACCTTCAAACGTATTATTTAGTGAAGCAAATTTTAAGGCAATTGTCTAGCTGTTTGGAACAGGATTATGCCTCAATGTAATTATGGAATTCTTACTGGACAGAGATAACAAGAACAATTTAAATCTACGATGCCTGGGCTGAAACACTAAACTTCTATGTTTAATCTTTCAATAAATTGATCTACCACACTGAGACAACAAATCGATTGCCGCAAACAAAATAATTGCCCAAACGACTTTTTCGTTCGTTCGTTTGAAGCAAATTGACAAATAATTGAACTGAAGTGATGACCTTTCGCTTACGAAGCGAGTATCTTGTCATTCGGTCTGTATTATTTATGACTGCCGTAGACTGCATATGAACAAAATGGATGAAAGAATCGTTTGCATCAAACGACTTATCGTTTGTTGAATAGTAATTTTTTGACTTCAGTTTCTTTGCAGCAAATTCTTGAATTCGTTTTGGTGAAACACTTTAGGCGAACAAGAAAATACAAAAAAATTACTTCAGCGTAACGCCGGGGATTGAACCTGTGACCTCTCGATTTTGGACACAGCTGTTGCTATTGCATAACGAACTAGAAAACTTTCGTGTAGCATAGAATGCATATAAACACCACAAACATAGAGTCAATTATTAAGAAAATTTGTTTCCTGCAGCCATTTGATGTAAATGAATTGTATATTTATACCGAAATTGAAGTTCTTTGCAACAAACTACTTTATGGAAGGTTCTTCGCAAACTATTCATTTGTTTGCTGCAAACAACAGAATATTCTAGTAAACGAAAAGGTGTTAAAATGTGGAAAGCATTTTCGTTTGCCGCAAAAAAACTTAAAAAATGAGCCCCAAACGAATGGGTGGTTTTATGCATTATGTTTGCTGTAATGGAATAACGATTTTGGTCAAATGTAATCTAGTTGCTCCGAATGAAAAACTTTTGTATTAACTTTCCAGCAAATTCCAGCAAATAATGTTGCTTTAACTCCTTCCTAATAAACGAAGAATTACGGCTATATAGCACTAATCCATCAGTAAAATTTGAGGAAAAGTTATCAACCAGACAAGTTTTTTATCCGTATTCAACCAACAAGAGTGTTAAAGATGAATAAGTTATTCATTTAATTTTTAGGGTCGTTAGTGTATAAAAAAACAACTTTTTTTTTTTATAAAAGCCACTTATTCTTGACATTTGCAATGCAAAATATAAGGCTTTTTTCAAAAATTACCTATGTACCTTGTGAAAAATTAAAAAAAAAAAAACAAAATTACACTGTCTGTGCAGTAAAAAATTGATAGCTTAAAACTACCCGAAATGCTTCCGCTCTTAAAGTCCTTTCCAAACCATATACCAGTACCTACTTCCATGTCTGATACACATCACATGCATATAAAACATTCACATACCTAAATTTAGAACATGTAAGATTATTTTTCACCCAAAGGACCCTCTTTCATACCAAAACTTAAACAGACAAAAGCTCCTGACTATAGGATCGAATGGATAAAGCATCCCGAAAATAGAAAAACAAAGATACAAAAAGGTTTTAAATATCTTGCCGCACTTACCGAAAGCAGAAGGCTCCCTGTGTTGTTGTTGCTGTTGTTGCTTCTGTTGTTGTTGTTGCTGATGTTGTTTTTGGTCCCTCGATATTGTTGGCTGAATGGATGCAGCAGTTGATATTGGTGTTGGTGCAACAGTTGTTGCTGCCACTACTACTGTTGCCATATTATTATTATCCTTGCCATTCAATTCGACCAGTGATTGAGCTGCAGTCCATTCGAGACGCCCGCAGAGCATACCATTTCCACTGGCCGTTTCAGTGCCGGTATCGCTATTGCCACAATGGCTTCTAATGCGGTTGTTGCCAGCAGCAGGATCTACCACTACCACTGCTGATGCTGATGCTCTTTCAACATCCTTGCCATTGAAATTGCTCCGGTTAGTGCTTTTAAATTTGTTGTTTTCTATTGATTCTGCTACTACTGCACGTTGTCCTGATGATGCCGCTGAATGGGGGTTAGTATCCTGCTGTTGATGGTGATTCTGATTTTGATGCTGGTGCTGATGCTGATGTTGTGGAGTCCGTCGCTCGGCTTCGCTGTTGTGCTTCCTGTCGTTGGTTTTTTTGTTGTTGCCATACGAGATGCTGGAGGAGCTTTGTGCTGCAACGGAAGTCGAAAATTGATGATTGGGTGACTTTAGCAGCTCCACACGGTCACAATCGAGTGTAAGGGCTGTCTGGTAATGTTGTTGCTGTTGTTGGTGATGCTGATGCTGATGCTGATGCTGATGGTGGTGGTGATGGTGGTGAGTTCCGTTGCTGGCCGGTTTCTTTACAATAAAAATTGTTGCTTGCTGATTAAGGACTTCATGGCTACGACTATGCTGCTGCTGTTGCTGCTGCTGCTGTTGTTGGTGGTAATGATTTTCCTCATCCTCAAATGCCCGCAAATACACCTCAGCTTGTTCGTAATCTCCACCTGATGACGATGTTGATGATGCTCCTGTTGCTACTGTACCTGCCGTTGTTTTCGATCTGCCTCCGAAGATAAAAGTTGTGTTCTTAGAATTAACATAGTCCAGTGGCATTTTTTTGACTAAAATTTCAAGTTTTTAGATAATTTTTTTTTTGTTAAATATATTTTTTGAAGAATTTTTTGAAAGTTTTTTTTTTTTTTTTAAATAAAAAATATTTTCATAATTTTTGTTTAAATTGTTTTTTTTTTTATAAATAATTTTTTAAACTTTATTAAATTTTAAATTTGATTGTTAAAAATTTTGTCCTTAAGATCGAAAATTGCTTTTAAAGTTGATTTTTTGTTTTTTTTTTTTTTTTAATTTTGAATTTTGGAATAATTTATGTAATTTTTTTTTTGTTATTAATTATTTTCACAGTTAGGTATATATTGCTTTCGTTGTTTCGAGTTTTTATTTTTTGTAATTTTTTATATATATTTTATTTTTTTATATTTTAATTTGATTTATAGTTGTTAATGCAGGCTGAAAAAAGAAAATAACGAAAAAGTTGTTGCATTTTATAAAATATAAATTCGAAGCAAAATGTTGCGCGTATCCTTGCCAACCGTCGCGTCGCTATTCTAGTCATGGAAGGTTTTGGAGTGAGACGAGTATATTATTATGGTGTATAGGAATGGCAAGATGGGGTGAGCGCAGCGTATTGCTTTTCAGCACTTAATTAAATTTCCTCATTTGGTTTGAGGTATCATCATTAAAAATTAACGCAATTCGAGAGGAGAGTCATTATCATCGTGTGCGTGAGTGTGCAGTGGTGTGAGTGTATTTTGCGTTGGCTTTAACAACAAAAAAAAGGACTAGAGGGTGGATTTTTAAAGCTTTATGTGTACAGATAGCGCAGCGTTCTGAAGTTGGTGATTTTGTGGGTCAGGGGTAGTTGGATGGGGGGTTAGATTGGAGATACAATAACGTGATTCATATCATTCACAGAAATAAAACGCAACTAAAATGTTAGTTTGCTATTCGTTAAAAATTCAATTAAAATTTGTCCATGGTGATGAGTCGTCCTCTGGTTTGTTCTCATATATAAGGTTTGGGTCTGGTATATTGACTATTGGGGAGTTTTTTTTTTTTATTTTTGTTGCTTTGTTTTGTTTTATGAGTTAGACATTAGAGTGCTTTTTATTGTTTGGAGGTATAGCAGCAAGGATAATACACATACACATGTATTATTGTTGGCGGAATGTTAACAATGTTATTTTAAAAAGGACTTTTTTTATTTTTAAATTAGATTTGAAAATCAATTTTACGGCCTAAACAAATTTTGTATATAGATTACAAAAATACAGATAAAAATGCAAGACCTAGGACTTGACAGCTTAACAGCTCTTTTTTTGCCTCAAATTCTTATATAAAAAAGAATAATCAGTGTATTTATCCTCCCAATACGAGAAGGATCTCCAAATATTTTTCCAATTCCAAGAGTAACTTGTTAAATTAGTAATAAAATCAGAAAGTAAAAAATTGTTCACAAGAAAATATCCACTTCATTATGGCTTTTCGGGATTCTGGGCTTTCGGGATTTTGGGATTTCGGGATTTTGGGTTTTCGGGATCTGGTCGGGTGGTGGAAAAAGAATAATTATCTATAATTTATGATACAGACTTCGAAGAACCATTAAATGTAAAGAAACCTCAATTTATGCTTTGTTAAATGCCAAACCGTTTTGATTGAACTATTCGCATACAAAAAACACTTTTCTAAATCGTAACTAGGTAACTCTACCAAAGAAATTGACTCTGATTTGATTAAATATTGTTTTAATCGTACCCAGTCGTTATTGAAGTGGTACCATGATAGTACCATTGTACTTGAAATATCGTCTAGAGTACTCATAGTCTATTCAAAATAGACATTCAACCCAGACAAGATTAGAATAGAGTTGAAAAATTGTTAACGATGGAAACAAAAACAAATGTTACGTTTTGCAGAAAAGAAAGTTGTCAGATGAATTTGAAGTCTATTGTGGTGTCAGGCAGGGTTACATACTATCTCCAATACTATTCTTTTTAGTAATAAGTGATGTGCTGCGTTTAGCCCTGTTGAACAGAAATAGAGAAATTCAATGTGTTCTGGCATTTCAACTAAAACATCTGGACTACGCGGACGACGCATGCTTATACTCTCTCATAGGATCATGTGTCTTCATCAACTGACAACAAGGAAGGTCTGAGGATCTTAGTAAGTATGATAGTATAATTTATATTGCATCTTAAATCGTTTCTGATGTCAAATGGAACAATTCTTAAAAACAATGCTTCTTTGGATGACTTGGAGAAAACTTTCAAAACCATACGGTTAAACTGTCTCAATCTAAACCTTACTGGTATAAGCATAGGCAAAACATTTTATCGTGTGCTTTATGACAAGATCAGTGATAAGACGTATATTTTTGATATTAAAAATTGCCTTCAACAGCAGCGTTATATGCCATGATCTAATACAGTACAAATACAAACTAGCTCCAATGGTTGAGGAGCTCAGAATTCTCTTGCAACGTAACTTCGACAAGATTCAGCGATATTAGTAAGAAGTTTTTGCTCTAAAACGAATGTTTTATACTAGTCAGCTTGATAGTCTAATGAAGATGATTTTCTACGAGAATCTGATGGTTCTCTTGGGTTTAAATGCGCGAAACCAATTTAATATTCGCTTAAAAATGATATCGGCCAAAAAACTTGATCTTCGGGGCTTACCACCGTTACAATTAAAATCTTCCGTGGTTTCATCTAGATCTAGTACGAAATAATATTTGCAGTACAGCCACTGATGTTACTCGTGCGAAGAAGAATCGCTGCATAAAACAGAACAGATCATCTTTGGCTTAGAAGGACTGTTGTCCAAACGGTTCTAAAGAGGCTGCGAAGGCAAGAGAACCTGTTTTGGTGGTTATATATAATTGGCTTTTTTTTTATTGATATATGACAATTGGCGAGTTTCCTTACGTCTTTTCTTGGTTGAATTAAATAATTTATATGAAGGTACGTGGTACCTCAAAATTATAGGAGTAAGGCAAATGTGTTGCTGTTAAAAAAATTATTATGGGACGGGAGTCCAACAGGTGTTCCAAGGATTTCAAATGTATTCTTTTTGATAAAATATTTTCAATATTGTTTCTTTGGAGTGCTATTTAATAATACCCTATATAGGGGGAGATGTAACCCCCTTCCCGACTTAACAATACTTATTTATTTTTTCTCAAAACACTATATCCGTGACGGAATGAGAAATAGAAAGATTTTATTTCTCTAAAACTAACTCTAAGATTACAAAACTTACAATACCCCTTCTCGCCCCCCCCCCTCCAAAATCCCTCCCACATTCATCCTTCTATATTATTCATTTCCCGCTTTGGTTCATTAGAGCATGTACGTTTTTATTATTCCTCTTAATGGAGACATGGATTCCTTAACAAGCTAGCTAGCTAGAAAATTCACTGTTACACTTGAGATAGTTTAAGACATTCTTTGAATACATACATCTAGTTGTATGTTTGTGTGTGTGTGTGCTTGTGTTGATGCTATTTTTCTGCCATCCGGAGCAACGAGGTTAATATGAAATTTTACTTTGTCGACTCTGAATACCACCCTTGTGTATAAAGCATTGGCCGTCTTTTCCTGTTCGTCCTGTTGCTATATATTTTCTCTTCACTCCACAACACAGCACATCACGTTCTATATCCATCCCGTCAACCGTCAGTCAGACAAAGAGATCAAGTTCCTTAAAGGTTATGTAGGTAGGTGTATAGGCAAGTTGGTAGTTTCCATGCAAATTAAGGATGAATGTTGGAAAAATTACAACAGAACAGACTACCTTTCTTCTAACTACTGTACACGGAGAAGGATAGACGCATGGCGCACGCAAAAGGAACACAGCATACCATCACACACGCATTCTGACAAAGGTAGCTCCTTTAGCCTCCTCCATATCTTTTCTGTAGCATCCTTGGCACGCGGTAAGCATGAACATGAATAAATGAATGAATTGTTTTTTTTTTAGCTTTTTTTCTTAATCCCACAATCCCACCCTCGCCCTCAAATATAATGACTGCAAAAAAATCTTAAAAATAGATCCTTAACTGTGTATTAGTGTGTGACTGGAAGAACAAAAAAAAAAACACACAAAAAACAAGCAAAAGCAAAAGCTATCGCCAAAACAGTAAGCAAGTTAAGGAACCATGTTGGTAGGTCAACGATTCATAAAATCTTCAGGTGGTTTTTTCATTCGCAAGAATAAATTTTTTCGTCCTTTTTTTCCATGTTCGCTTTGTTTGTTTTGTTCGAAGAACCGAAAATAAAGTAAGCAACTATACCCCCCACCCACACTCTTCGACCCTTCAATTCTCGGTATAGGTTATACAAATTCAACTCTAACTTGCCGCTTCATAAACTTTGAATCTCTGAAACTATCTTCATTTAATTCACACAGAAGGTTCATGGAGTAAAGGTATTCTTATTTTCTTATACAAAATGATCCTTGAAGACAGGATTAGCCATTAGTTTCCAGTGGAAGAGGCCAGAAAGCTATTTTGCCCACTTTTTTTCTTCTGAACGAAAAATAGACAAAAAAAAAAGAATTTATTGGCGCGGCAGCCATGCTTTTTGTGTCTGACATTATTATCATAGAAACACACTCACTTATACCATCACAGATGCACTAAAGACACCCATACACCAACACAAGCAGTGTAAACAAATAAAGGACATTCACGTTGTGGTGTGTTGTGTTGTATCAAACAAGTGTTTTCTCCCATCATTATTTTTTAAATTCATCCAAGAGTGTATTTGTGTGTGTGATCGAAGTGGGTGGTTGAGTTGCGCCCATGTTTTGCAAGTATTAGTTTGTGTATGTGTCCTGTATCCCTTTGGGAGAAAAACTCTTAGAAAAATCTTACAATTTTTTTTTTTTTTTCAAAAAAGAAGACAAGGGCTCTTTTTTGTTGTTTTAGAAGAACAAAAATATTCTTCGATCATTACACCACCACCACGATGACACACTCAACTAAAACACAAAAAAAAAATTGGTCCACCAACTTAGGTATATCCTCATTGTTTTGGCTTTTATAATGTGCGAAGGTCTCTGCCGCTACCGCTGCTGATGAATTTTCCACTGCCTCACTCACGTAATCCGATATTTTTTTTTTTTTTTAATTTTCCACTAAATTCTCTCTCCTCTCGAAAATCGGTTAAATAACACTTGAAAACTCGTTTTTGACCTATTTAACGGTTCGAAAATGCTCAAAAACACTGATTTTAGGCTAGAAAAATCGTTTTTCAAAATGGAGGCAGCAATTTCTATACAAATGCCAACACGAAACGAATGAAAAAACACAAAATTAAATAGGTAAAAAGGACACTCACTGCAGCAGTTATAACACATAGAATATAATTCACAACTCTCGAGATTTGTTCCGCGCGGTCTATTGGAATTTATTTTCTTTTGACGTTTTGTCGTTTAATTTTTAATTGTCGGTCGGTTGAGTAGCAAGTATATTTTTTTTATTTGGAAACAAACAAGCAGAGTTATAGTTTTAGTTGACAGGATATTATAATTGCACAGGATAATCGAATAGAACTTTATTATAAACTTTTTTTTTTTTTACATATATATTGCAGCAGTGGTTATTATTATTTTTTTTTTTTTTTTTTGTGTAAATATAAATAAAAAAAATTGGAAAAAATGTCGTCTGCAGTTTTGTCCTGGATGTGCGTCAGTTTTTGACGTACCACTCCCTTCTACTGATATTAGCGATGCCCGCTATGTTATGTTGTTACCCCTTGGTTATGTGATGGCTCTATGCACGCACACTTGTTAGAGCTTCGTTTCGTGTCGGCGTATCGGTGTTTGGTTTCAGCTTTTCTCATCTCTATGGCACGGATAGAAACTATACACTTTGTTGTTTCTTTTTTGTTTGAATTTTATTTTTTTTTTCTCTTATTTTTGGTTTGGTTTGTGCTAAGGGTTGCTGCTGTTGCTCGCTGATATGGTCTTGTTGCTCATCGTTGCTGTTGCTCGAATATTGAGTCATCACAACCACCAGTTAGCCAGTTTTGGGGGTGCGCATGTCAGAACCCAGCATACTTGTGCATGCTTTTGAGAGCTTGGATGTATTGGTGTGCGGAAAGTTGCTTTTGGGGTTTTCAGGGTGGTTGGGTGGTGCGGATATGGGGTGGGAATGATGTGGTGGGTGTATATTGAATGCATCCCTTGGTACTTGTGGTTCTTCTTCTCATATCTGCAGAATCTCGCTCTCGTAGTTTCTAAAGTTTTTATTCACCTAATCGAAGTTTTAATTCTAGATTGTTGTTGTTGTTTTTTTCGTTTATTCTTGAATTGAACCTACCTTCCCCCCCACCCCCTTTTACTCATACCAATAGATGTACTGTCACCGAAAGCTGATTGAGGGGGTTAAGCCACCCTTTTTTTATGAACAGCTTTATAGCTTTCACCAGAATCGTGGTGATTTGTGTGATTTTTTTTTGTTTTTTTCTTTAAATTTGTTGAAATGGAATGCACACACAATTTTTAGAGGGGAAAAGTTGCAGATATGGCATGCAGCTGTAGCTCAGTCTTCCCGTTCTACCTGTCTTTCGGGAAATGGGTGATGTTTCTCTAGGAAGAGAGGGGAGTAAAAGGTGAAGTCTGCTTATGACAGTCTGTTGCATATGAATATTGCACAGGTGGTATGTAGTTGTTGCGTCTAATTTTACGAACTTCTTTCTCTGTTGTGCGTTTTTTGTTTGTTTGTAACTGAATTCGGTTTAATACCTTAATTATTGTATCCAAGATAAGAAAGATAAGAGACGCTGATTTATTAAATTATTTAAAATCAACGAGTTGAAATTTTTCATCAATGAATTAAAATTTCAATTTAAAACAACAAAATTCACTGACTTTGCACTTTATTTGTGATACACTGAGAGAACAAATCATTTGCAGCAAACTGTAATTACCAAAAACGAATTTTTCCTTTGCTGGACTATATTTCAACTTCGTTTGCTGAAAATTCGTAATTTCGTTTATCATTTTGGTTAAACACTTTTTGCAAAACAATTAATAAATAGTTCAGCGTAACTAACATGGAGTAAATTATTAAAAAAAAATTTGCAATCTGCAATCATTTGTAAATTGTTTATCTAAATTGTTTATCTAAACCAAAAGTAAAATTCTTTGCAACAAAGAACTTTTTGGAAAAATTCTTCGCAAACTATTAATTCGTTTGCTGCAAACAATAGAATTTCCGAGTAAACGAAAATGTGTCATTTCCAGGAAATGGTTTTCATTTAATTAAAAAGCCACAAACAAATAAAATGTATAATTTCCCTGAGTGCATGTGTACGGATTCTGGCCTTTTGTGAGCCAAGAAAGCAATATAAGAGGGATACTCAGTTATAATGTAGTAACTCTACTGATTTGCTCTCAAATCGAACAGAATACACTGTGTATGGTTGGCAGCCCTAGAGCACGGTTCACATGAGAGCGATCAACGAATGAGCGAATTAACGAACAAATGAAATTTAATATATTTCTAAAGCTATTTTTTTTGTTAACTTAAGTTATATTGAATCGTAAGAAAATAACTTAGATCAATGTTAAGGCACTAAAATTTTAATTTTGATTGTTTTATTAAGAAATATTTGAAAAAAAACAATCTTTACGTAGTGACTTGATTTAATTCGTAACGACCAATTTGTTTTTTTCAAATATTTCTTATTTACACCATTTAAAATGAAGAGTTTAGTGTCTTAACGTTAAACCGTTTAGTATAATTTTTGTAAAAAAAAAAAATTGCTTTAGAAATATGTATGTCAAATTTCGTTTATTCGTTCATTCGCTCATTCGTTGGTCGCTCTCTTGTGCACAGTGCTTAAATTCGATTTTTTGGTTCACTTTTTCAAGGTTTTACTTCAGATACTACTAAACTACTAAAATTGTGATTTTTATTTTTTCAGTGAGAAAATGATTTCTTTTGTATAATGCGATTTTTTTTTATTTGTCCAATGTAAGTCCAGAATATTCCTCTTTTTTTCGTTCGAAAAATTTATTAGAAAAGAACCTTTTAAAAATCAAAACTTTTTCTTTCAGTGTAAAAATCGTCCTTTTATGCTTGAGAAACGAGATTGGGCGCTTTCTACACTGAGAAAAAAAAACAACAACATTTTTTTTATTTTCAGGAGGGTATTACAATATTTTTTTGAATTTAACTTGTTTACCTGTCATAGAACCGTTTTTTTTTTTTATTTTTTATTTTCTCTTAAACGATTGAACCAATTTTGATAGTTTTTTATTTGGACGCTCCTTAACAAATTTAAAATTATTTGATACAAAAATTTTCCGAATTTTTTGGAGTTTTAAATAATTATTTTTTTTTTGTGAAAAATCAATTTTTCAAATACGGGTTACTGAATTTTTTGAAATTTTGGTTGTAGATGATTTGGCATACCAACTTTTTTTTAAGAATTTTTATATGTAAAAAATTAATTTTCAAAATATATTTTTCTAAAAATTTATCAATCTTAACCAAATTAAATGGCGTACTAGTTTGGAGCTCAAAACAAGTTAAGAAATTGCTTATGCCATTTTAGTAATGAATTTTATTTATTTTACATTTTTTTATAAAATAACTTATTTTAAAAACTTTATATAAGAAGCAACTTTGATTCTAAGAGCAAGTACGTGCAACCCATTCTTTGTGCATTTTCTTTTTATTTTGCACACACAATAAATTTATGTTATTACAGAAGTCAATGGTTAATGATAATCGGACTGATTCATTTTCTACACTATAAGTGATAGGAAAAAAAATAAATACACCAAAATGTAGGTGGTATAGTATAATGTTCCACCAAAACAGGATTTTTTTTAAATCCACCTATAAGTTAGGGTAAAGTGGGGTAGTGTCCAAAACGTTTTCAAACGTTTAGTTGAGTATTATTACCAAACTTAGCTGACTGCATTTGCGTTGTAGTAAAAATGATAAGGTAGTTTGAGGTCGCTAGATAATAAGCTCATGTGATTCACTTCAGTTAATAACATTCAGTTTTTCACTAAATTTCCTACAAAGAATTATTATACTTTAAAATTGTCGAACAATAATCTTAACCCTCAAATTCATAAGCCATCATTATATGCAATACGCAGAAACCATAATTTAATAAAGTAAATGCCTCCTCAAACTGTGTCAACATCCTAAGAATATGCAACATATGAATCGATTAGAAAACCCCCTATATTCCACACTCCTGCCTAATCAGACAAAAAAAAACTTTGTTCCAAATTCAAAGAAAAAATTATAACATATTCGCTCAATTTGTGGGCACAGACCCAGCCCTAAACAGAATCGCAACTCTCATTTAAAGTCATTAACTTCTTAAGGAAAGTTTATTGCCACCCCGCACAGTGGGAGGATTGAACTGCTCCTAAAGACTCTTAGTGGTTTGCTCTTGTAGTCACTGTTCATTGCAAGTCGTCGTCGTCGTTGTCGTTACTGATTACTTCCTAATGCAGAACAACAATGTATGTGTATGTGTTGCATGCCACAAATTGTTGCTGCATTAGCAGTATACTGTTATACCTATGGTACCACCTTCGCCGATGTCCCGCACCACCATTCGACAGACTAATAACAGACATAAACCAATACGTGGAATAAATTTGCCTTTTACAAGGACTTGTTGCTGTCCCGCAACAGAGAGTGCATTTTCGACACCAGCCATCCACCGTTGTTGCCAGTTGTGGCAGTGCCACATGGGGCTTGATGGGTTGAGGCTAGGCATGATGTGTGACAAGGACTTTCTATTCCAACTAATGCACTGGTCGGTAATGGTGAATGCAACGGCAACGGCAGAGTTTAATGAGTTCCTTTGTCGCTTGTCGCAGTGACACATGCGAAAAACACCTCCCCTGCCCCCGAAGCTTCGAAGCTTGTCGTACAGAGTTCTCGGATGTGTGAGACATGTAAGCATGTTCGCATGCTTTGGGGGCCAGAACCGAACCAGAACTACACTCTGTGTTGTAACAGGTGATTAATAACTTGTTTACCGTTATATTTCATCATTCCCTTCAAGTGGGCGGAAGATGGTTGGGATAGGTACCTATATTTGCCCTATCAGCAATTGTTTTTCGTGTCAGCCCTTTTTTGTAGCCTTCGGGGGTAGCGACGACGACGACGACGATGATGTTGTGTTGTCGTATTCGTATACGAGTATGCTTTTGCGAAGAAGTACGACACGCACCTGCTGTGTGATTTCGAAGCTACCCGAAATCGGCCGAAATCCCCCATGGAGCGTGTACTCCCTAGTCCCCTACCCCCACTCGAACTAACTGTCAGCTTTGTGACAGTATCTATGACTGTGGGGCAATAATTCCTTAACCATTTCCGTGACATACAAATAAAAGTCACCGGATGTGGCTGGGTTTGCTGTGCTCGTTGTTTATAAGAGAATATACGATTTTTGCTTTTTCGTTTTGTTGTTTTTTTTTTTTTTTTTTTTGTTGGGTGACAGGAGACAGATAAGTACATTGGATGGAAATATTCTTTTTTATTTCGATTCGTTTGTTTCGTAGTACTCAGGTCACCCTTATTAATGACACCGAAATAAATAATTCACTTAAATTGATATTTACCCCCTGCTGCCTTCTGCCTGGTGGATGCCTTGCCTACTGCGACTGCCTTCTGCCTTGGTGTTGCTGATGTAGTTTCCAGGGATGAAACGTGAGTGACGTTTTGTTTGAGGATTTTATCTTGTTCCATTTTCTCCTTGGAGAGAGACACAAAGTCCTTGTCGAATGAATTTTGTCATCCTCTGCCAGCTGATAAGTGTATTTATTCATGGACGTGAAATCATTTCGAAATTGTCTTCGCGCAAAATATTGTATATAGATAATGCATCTTTTTTTTCCGATTTGTGAATAAGATAAATTGATTATGCGAATGTGTAAATGCGAATGAGAATGTCCTTGATATATTGTGTGGAAGTGAATGGTATAATTGGGTATTTTTTCTTGCGCTGAGATTTGGACATTTGTCACCTTTTTTTTTCTTCTTGTTTTTGAGAGGGGAGTTCTTTCAATATTAACATTTTGCTAGAAGTTTTTGGGTTGTTTGATTGTATAATTTTCGAACGAAGAATTAAGTATCCGATATATGGAGGGGAATGCCACATTTTTGTTTAATTTTATTTATTAGCAATTGAGATTAGAAAAGATCGTGTGAACGGGACGAAGGATCATAATTTTTGAAACTAATTGAGCATCCTTCTTAAGAAAATTAAATACATACCTACAAAAATCGGACAAAACATGGGTATCATGGGTTACTCTATTGGCTATCAACGGTTGCTACGGTTGGTATCAAGGATTGCTTCAGTTAGTATCGGTAATTGCTCTGGTAAGTATTACGAGCTGCTTCGCAAGTAAGGCGTTTTGCTTCAGTAAGTATCACCAGTTTGTATCATGTTCAGTGCTGGTCAGTATCACTGGACCCACCCGTTAATATTATGGATTTCCCTCGTAAGTATCAGTCCACCCCCATTAGCATCACGGGTTTCTGCAGTATAGAAACTTGCTCTGTTAGTTTGGTAAGTAAAAAGTATTATTTTAGTAAGTATCATATACTACAACGGTTTGTATCATGACATGACCTGATCACTGATCAGTATCATTGGATTCATTAGTTAATATCGTGGGCTACCACGGTCTGGCCCAATTCATTTTTTGCAGATTTTGCTACAAGTATTTGTGGATGACTCCGGTAAATTGTGGTCGGAATGAATAAAATCCATTAATACTGGTGGTTGGGAAGTCTTAAGTAACATATTGATTTTCTTTTGACGAAGATTACACATCCTAATGGTTAATAATATCAAGCGAACTGTGTGTTTTAACCTCTGCATCACTGATAGCGACGATGTGTAACTGAACGTGTTTTTGATTAGCTTTCTCTTATGCTACTTTCTTGCTCAGCTACCGGAGTCATCAGCTATACTTAAGAATGAGCTGTATGTACGCAGAGTGTTGTTGTCTTTCAATGGAGCAGAGATGATTTTCTACCAAATTATGTATGAGGTGTCCATTGACTTTATATTAGACGGATTTTCTTGGTAGGATGACAGTGGCGTCTATCAGGGGTTGGTGACTAGGTTTTTTAATCCTTAATTACACTACCAAGAAGAATTATAGTAGCAATAAGGAAACCATATAAATGATACACACGTTTGTAGGGAGTTCATCTTTGTTTCCCAGATATTTTTAAGTTTGCGGTAGCGTTTAATTGGGCCATAAGAAAGCTAGTTACTACACTGAAGGAAAAAAACGATGAAGAATAAAAAAATAAACAAATATTTTATATGAAAGTTAAACTGAAACAATTTGGTACCAAACAAGGAAATTTTAAGATAAAATACGTTCCACTTTGAAAACAATTTATAATTATTTATAGAAAATTGGCACTTTCATCTAGACGGGGAGGAATAGATTCCCCTTTCCAAAGTAAAAATTCCTTTTACTAGACCTCTTTTAAGACATCTATTATAATTTTTTGCCACCTAAGTTGTAGTACTCGTGCTGTTATACCAGAAGTAACTACGTTGTCTTTGGGTACTATTATTAAAAATTCAACAATCCCGGTAAAATGTTCCTTAAAAAAAAAACTTAACCACTGAAAAAGTAACGCATTTTAACAGTTTTGCGATTTTTTATTGAATCTTGTTGGTCTCTTGATTCTGATATCTGGTAAAGAAAAAAAGTTATTTTTACTTATTCTATAGGGCAAGTGTTTGTTACGTGTCAAAAAAAAATTGAGGTTTTAGTAAAAACCAACATTAAAATGATGGACAAGACCATCAAGTCATACCGGCGTCTGCTTCGTCTGTGCGTCCATCTGTTCAGAGAGCCACCGCCTACAGCTACGGGAAGAAGGATTTGCATGAAATTTGGTACACAATATTTTTTTGTAATTTCCATGGTTGTTTTTGAATATCTCGATTAGAACGAATATCTCCCATAAAACGGTTTCGAGTTATTCTAAAGATTTGTTTAAACTTAGTTTTTATTATGTGATGTGAGTTTGTGACAATCCTGTGTTTTTCTTCTAAAAAAAATCGAATAACAGAAATATTATGAACACGATTTTCGAGAATTTTTTCATTATTTTTAGTTATTTACTTTTATATCATAACTGGGTCAACCGATTTCGTTCAAAACTTGTCACTAGGTTCCCTTCATTTCAAAAAGTATTGTGTACATATTTAGTTTAAAAAAAAAGTTTACCAAAAACTGAATTATTCAACGCAGAAAAAATATATTACTACTCTGACCTAAATGTCGTTCTGCATCAAAAAACAAATTGCTGGTTTCAGTTAAGTAAACAAAATTGTTTTTGTTTGTTTTTTTTTTTTGTTAAATTTCCTTCTTTAAATTAATTCTTTTCTTTTAACTATTAATTATGGTAAAAAGTTAAACTTATCAAATTCAATTCTACTAGTGTGAACATTTTCTAAAAAATGCATAGAGGAATTTAGTGAAATCCTAAGTAAGCTGTTGTATCTACACAAATTAAAAACTTCGAACATTATTGTTCTATCTTACCCTCATATTCAAGTACGTATATTTGAAAATATCTTCTATAAATATCACAGATTGTAAGGTAAAAACATTCAGTCCTTTAGATGCGCTTTTTCACACTTAATTGGTCTAAATTTCATCCAATTAATGTCCACCATTGATATCTTTGTTCCTTCATTCTCCAAAAAAAAAAAAAAATGACCGTCGACAATGTGCTCATTCCAACGTTGTACATATATTGTGTCTTTATAAATAAAACATTTGCACAACGCTTATTCCTTTAATTTATTCAACATGCAATTTTAGTGCATTATAAAGCCATCTCTATCGCTCTTCCTGTCGGTATAGTACATTCACTTCCATTGTCTATTCACTATTCAGATGATGAAAATCTCCAAAAACACTGCTTGCATTCTTATTTATTTATAACGGAGCCATAAATAATTCTCACCAAACATAATGGAAACAACGCGAAATCCAGTTTTCACAATTTGTGAAGTATGTGTAGGCACTTCAATAATAAATAAGCCCACATATGTTTGTTTGTGTCAAATCAGGACATCATACCCTTTCTCAATCATATATAGTATGTATATGTATGTATATACATGCACAAAGCACACATGCATGCATATACCTACCTACATGTGTATAATGTCCTGTCCATAAACTCAACCCTCTACTGTATATATACCTCTATGCCTCTTCTATACTTATAATATGTATTAACACAGTCCAGTCCATTTATCATTAGGTACTTTGGATTGGCAAACACAAACAGGACATTTTGGCCTGCTGCTCCTGCTGGGTTCTATGGTTAAATTGGCCATCATTAAGTTTAATTTTGAGAATTATTTTCGCTACTTTTGTTTTTGTCACATTTTGTATTTATTTATTATTTAATATAATTAATTACATTAATATATATGGCAGAGTGGAGCAACAAAATCCGCACCTAATCCGGGACAGCCGGAAAAGTGGCCCAAAACCAAAAATATAAGTGCCTTCATCTGCTTTGCCACTTCACTAAATAGAACACAAGTGTTGAGGTAAATTTCACCAGATTTTGTAAAAATGCTGAAATAGAAATTTCTTTTTTATCAGAAAAAAAAATTGGGTAGATGCGTTTACAACCTTCAGTGGTCTTTCTTATTTTATTGTTGAATGTTAGTTTAGGAGAAGCAGAACTTTTTAGGTTGATGTAAAGTCTTAGCAATCCGGAGACACCTTCCAGTGAGCCATTGATTTAGCCACGCCAAAAAATCACGCGCTCAGAAACCCGAACTCGCCTCGTTTTCAATAAATGTTTTATAAGTACAATTCTGAGGTTACAGACATGAGTTTGAAGACTATGAAATAAACTTTCTGGTTGTATCAACAACTTATATATGAAATTGACCGTTCTTCGTGCTTAGAATGGTTTGATCATGAAATTCAATGCCAAGGATTGTGATTGTGGTATCCAGCAAATCGATGAAGTTTTTCGATGGTTTGATAATCCATTCTGAAGGTTCATAGAACGATTATGCCACTCGGTACGTTTTATTGGGTTCATAGAACGATTATGCCACTCGGTACGTTTTATTGGGTCAACTGTACTGTTGCGTATGAAGGTTAAGATTATGTTACCCCACATTTCCAAAAAGTAAAGATTGCCTGATGATGTTTTAGTTTTTTAAGCCTAAGGAGGAGAAGATTGACAAGACCACATTAAAGAATATAAAATTCATGTGGTTACCAACATTGCTGAGCTACCAATGTTTTTTTAGTTTTATTCAGAAAATAAGAAATAGAAAGGAAGCCCACTTGGTGTGTTTTAAAAATTTGAACTCTTTTTTTAAGGTCAGTTCCGGTAACGCTTTTTCATTGCTTCGTTAAGGAAATGTTCAGTTGTTATTAATAAAGTTATGAAATTAATACACAGAAGCTACTGTATGTGGCACGCGTATTGGGTTCTAAGGAATTAAGTTCCCAGCTTCGGAGGGTCATTTGGAAGTCCCATTCGGGAGCGGGTCAAAATTTTGGTTTTAAAATTCAGCTTTTCATAATTCTGCGTCTTTGAAATATAATCTGCTATTTCAAATTCTGCTTATTTTTATTACTTACTGTCAAAATTCTGCATTTCGAAATTCTGTTTTTCAAAATTCTGTAAATTTATAATTAAGAAAGAAAATTCTGCTAATTTTGGTTTTCTAAAAAAAAAAACATTATGTACAATGTTAAATAATAATTATTTTACATTGTAGGCAATGTTTTTTTTTTGTGAATTGTACAAGTGGCAATTTAGTTAGACAAAGAAGCAACAGCGTGGCAGAAGTTAACTATTGCTACGAGTATATGGCTATCATTAAGACATTTTTCTGAAAACAATTCTGACAATTCTTCTTCAAGAACAAACAAATTATAAATTAGTTGTATATTAAAAAATTGGGCCGATTTCACCAAACACTTTTCACTTTTCACTTTGCATCTTTGCAAATAAATAATTTCCTGCAAAGTTAAATTGCCAAGTGAAAAGACTTTGCACTTTTCAATTTTTCAAACTATTTGTGAAAAGTGAAAAGTAAAAGCGTTTCCCAATTAAAAATAGAACTTTGCATTTGAATTCGTATTTTGCAAAGTGGCAAAGTAAAGTATTTGGCCATTAAAAAATCCTGGAAATCGTAGAGTATTCGACTATCATACTAGAGGTTCGGGGTTATCCAAGTGAAAATGTTCTTTGAAGCAAGGTAGGTAGGTAGAGATGGCGGTCAAGCAAACCTTGTTTGTTTGACCCAATTAGCGCAGGATACGCCGTTTTGATACCAAAACTTATGAAACCTATGGGTGATAATTGGATTTATTTGAAATACATTTTTGATTGGTTTTAAAAAGGGAAAAACAAGTGTTAGGCAGTCCTAAATCCACTTTGTTGCATTTAGGAACGAGATCAGGTCTTTGATCTTTGATCCTGAGATGTTATCTATGACATTAAAGAATTCACTTCCCAAAGAGAGTGCTCTATTCCTAGCAAGGGCGGGACATTGACATAGGAAATGGAAGACCGTTTCTTTTTCTTGCTGGTCCAAGCAGCTGCGACAATAAGTATTGTGCGGCATACCCAACTTTGCTGCATGTTCCCCTATCGGCCAATGTCCTGTGCACACCGCAACGATTCTGCTAATGTCTTTTCTGGGTCTAGAGATTAGGTCATATGTTTTGGATTTATTATAGGTGGGCCAGATTTTTCTGGATATGACGCAGCTAGTCAAGTTGTGCCACCTATTGTTAGCTTTTGTTAGGTAATTTAAGAAGATATCGCCCTTCATGACTCCTATGGGAATGTTAACTATTTCTGCTAGTGACTCATGAAGGGCCGATCCTTGCCTGGCCAGTTCATCCGCCTTTTCATTGCCTTCAAAACCACTGTGACCTGGGATCCAGATGAGAGTGATTGTGAGGCTTCCACTCAGCAATGAGAGTTCCTCTCTGCACTGCTGAACCAATTTGGAGGATGTCGTGACCGAAGCAATTGCTTTTATAGCTGCCTGACTATCTGTTAGTATAGCTATATTTTGGTTTTGATTTGAATTTACTCTAAGTAATTTGCAAGCTTCTTTAATTGCCAGCAATTCCGCTTGGAATACACTGGCAAAGTTTGGTAGTCGAAAGGATTTTGAGATATTGAGGGATTCATAGTAGACACCCGAACCGACCCCACAATCCATTTTTGAGCCATCAGTGAAAATGCAGGTGTCGAAGTCTTTCGTCACAATGTCCTCTTCCCAGTCTGATCTCGACGGGAAGCTGACCCTGCAATTCATTACAGTGTTCAAAATAGGGGTGCAGTAGTCCGTGGGTGTCAGAAGCATATTCGATGGTATTAAATTTGTTGTGTCACTGTGACCAAAAGGTTTTGCCTTCCAACTACCTGTTTCTTTTAGCCTTAAAACGCTACAAGAGACCTGGTATTTAATGTGAAGGTCTATGGGTAAGAGGTGCAAGAGAACGTTTAGAGCCTCAGTGGGGCACGACCGGAGGGCTCCAGTCGTCCCTACGCTTGCTGTTCTCTGGATTTTCTTAAGTTTGTTGATGTTATAAGCTTTACTAAGTGCAGGCCACCAAACAATGGCGCCGTAGGTAAGAATGGGTCGTACAACCGCTGTGTAAGTCCATAGAATCATTTTTGATTTAAGACCCCATTTTTTCCCAAAGGTTTTACTGCAGGCATAGAAAGCAATGCTCGCTTTTCTAACCCGCTCTTCTATATTTAGCTTCCAGCTCAGTTTAGTGTCCAAAATTACACCTAAATATTTGGCGCTGGAAGAAAGTGATAAGATTTGGCCGTTGAGCTGAGGTAGAGGGAAGACAGGGATTTTGGTTTTAGTTGTAAAAAGCATCAGTTCCGTTTTACTTTGATTAACTCCTAGGCCACAGCTCGTAGCCCAGTTGCTAACTTTTCTCAAAGCCGTGTCAGTCATTTCACTGATCACAGGTAAAAACTTTCCTGATACAAGTACAACCAGATCATCCGCATATGCCACTGCTTTCACTCCACTTCTCTCAAGCTTCACGAGGATATTGTTCATGACAAGGAGCCATAAAAGGGGAGAAAGAACGCCACCCTGAGGCGTACCCCTATTAACGCATTTAAAACAGTTTGAATTTCCTAAACTTGCTTGAATTCTTCTCTCTTTTAGCATTGAAATAATCCAACTTCTGATGTAGTCTTCTACTTCAAAAGTCACTAGGGCTTCGAGAATAGATTCGGTTAGGACATTGTTAAAAGCTCCCTCTACATCCAAGAAGGTAGCTAGGGTATATTCTTTAAAGTGTATCGAGTTCTCAATTGTTCGGACGACTTCATGGAGGGCTGTTTCCGTAGATTTGCCCCTCATATAAGCGTGCTGCGAACTAGCTAGAGGACATCTTTTAAAAATGTCTCTAATATGAGTTTCTAAGATTCGTTCTAAGGATTTAAGTAAGAAAGATGTTAAACTTATTGGCCGGAAATCCTTCGCAGATTCATGTCCTCTTTTGCCCACTTTGGGTATGAAAACCACTTTAACTTGTCTCCAAGACTTGGGCACATGATTAAGAAGAAGGCAGCCTTTAAAGATTTTTTCAAGCCATGGAACTGCTATCTCTTGCTGATTTTGCAGCATAATGGGCAGAATACCATCAGGGCCTGGGGATTTGTACGGAGAGAAGGTGTTAATAGCCCAAGCTATATTTTCTCTTGTTATCAAGGGGTTTACTTGCTCAGTCGTAACTGATAGCAAAGTGGGATTAATGTTCACTTCAGAGGTTCTATCAACGCACCCCGGAAAATGAGTAGTCATTAGTAATTCCAAGGATTCAGCTGGAGATATTGTCCAAGATCCGTCAGACTTTTTAAGAAACGAGGGATTTGAGTGTTCCCTCGATAAAACCTTGCTAAGCCTGGCAGAATCCTTAATATCTTCTATGGAGTGACAGTATTCCTCCCAGCTTTCCTTTTTGGCTGATGATATGCTACGCTTGTAGACTCTTAAGCAATCTTTATAGGGTTCATAGAATTTGTGTTTATGGCAGATGTTGAAGATTGTTCTAGTCATTTTCCTCAGATTAGACAAGTCTTCGTTCCACCAAGGGGGAAATCTTTTGCTACTATGTCTCACCGGACAAGAGACTTTAAAGGCGGTGATCATTGCTCGTTCAAAGGTCATTACCTTTGATTCAAGATCATCAACTGAATCTGTATTTATATTGGGTATATTGCGTAACTTTGCACTAAAAACTTGACCGAAATTCTTCCAGTCAGTTCTTTTGGGATTTCTATAAGGGGATGGGATTTTGGTTTCAAACTTAAGTTGGAACAGAATCCAACTATGGTCTGAAAAAGATTTTAAAGGGGATACTCTCCAATTTTCAACCTGCAAATTGGAGTTGCTATTTGCAATAGTGATGTCTAGTACATCCTCCCATCCTTCATAGTTTCTTGAACTAGGAAACGTGAAGGTTGGAGTAGTACCTCTATTGCAAAGAGTAAGGTTATTTTCAATGATATAATCAAATAAAGACTCACCTCGTTCATTGATCTCAGAACTACCCCAAAGAGTATGACGTGCATTTGCGTCACACCCGATGAGTAGGCTTGTCTTCATAGTACTGGCTTGAGTTGTCAGCCTGCGTACTTCCTCCGGCGGTGACTGCTGGTCATGTGCCATGTACGCAGATGCCAAAAGTAGTCCTTCAGTATTTGACAACGGTCAAATCAGAGGTGCTAAGATTGGGACACAAAAAAGCTTTTAAGTGTTTTTTAGCTAAAATACATGTTCTTGGCTTACCTTGGCTCAAACTGACGGGCTTGTAAAAAAGGTCATATTGGCTGTCTTGGAGGCCTCTCACTCGGAGGCCATTGATCCAGGGCTCTTGTATGATGCCCACATCAAAGTTTTCCTCCCTTAGGAAAACTCTCAGGTTATCTGACGCACATTTAGAATGCTTCAGATTAACCTGAACGACGTGCAGCATGTTTTTAATTTGTATTGGATTCTGCATCGTCAGTTACCAGCCTCTCGCCGGAGAACCCTGCCTCTTTGGGGGTATCGCCATCCTCGACGATATCCTCAACTAGGTTAGGGTCCGCTTCCTGACTTTGCAGAATCTTTATTTTGGCATTCCTAATGCCAAAACGGAGCTTAAAATCGGCTTTTTCGAGGGGCCCACGACTAACCTCGCAGATCCTCAGAAGGTAAGACGCACTGTTCTTTTGCGGTTCTTCAGTCTTAATGACTGCCCAGTCATGCATTGGAATCAGCGGGTTTAACCTCTGGAGACTGCGGATCAGCTCCGTTCCGCTTGGCTTGATGCTCATGAGGGGCAGCCAAATGCGAGCCAGTGGTTGTCTAGGAATCTCCTTAGCTGGGATAAGCTTGAGCTTCAAACCATCCCATTTAGAGCTGATCTCATCAACGCTTTTACTAAGGAAATCCCTAGAAAACCCATCCTCGCATTTAATTACCCTGTATCCCCTGAGCATCTCACCAGAGTCGAAACTAGGGTAGGGACCCTCATTCGCAGATAGGGTGTAGAGGAAGACCATCTCAGAGAGTTTGGCCTCGATGGAGTTCCACACTGACATCAGACCTTTGCTGTCAGAGGAGAGCTCATCTACAATCGCCACTTGAAGATCGTCCCTGACGATCTCACTTAAAGTGCGCGATTGCGCCGCTCCCTGAGGTGGCCCTTTCTTTTTGGTGCCGCCGGTTTTAGATTTCTTTTGAGGAGGGTTACCCTCCTCAAGAGATCTATTTCTTTTGGCGGTCTTTTCGGGCTGAATAGAAAAATTGTTGTACTCTTCAACAATCTTTTCGTACTTGATCTTATCAGCGGCATCGTTTGAGTGTGGAGTTCCAGCTTCCTCATTTTTAGCGATCTTGCTAAGAAAGAAGGTAGCCCTCTTAAAGTCCACTCTACGATGCAAACACGCTGTTTTTAGGTTTGTGCGGGTAGCACTGCTACCCGACGGGTTTGTTTGGGATTTATAGGGTCGAGGCACAGAGGTACTACTTGTACCAGCTGTGCTTCCGGGGTGTGGAGGTTGCTTAGGAGCGCTAGCACTTCTAGCAGTCTCTAAACTATCCACGATTGTCTCTTGGCTTGAGGCCAAGAGTTTATCCTCCAATTCGGAAGATGTTACGTCCGTCATGTCATTGTCCATTTTAAAAGAGATTTGAAAAAATTAAGGTCCCACGAGTAGGTCGGAAAGGAAAGGTCAACCCCGGCAGAGCCGATTACCGGGGCAAGGCAGAAATTATGACGGATCCTGCCAAGGCATCCGAAAATGTTCTTCCAAGTGAAAATGTTCTTTGAAGCAAACAATTGATTTTTTTGAAGCATGTTTCAAAAGCGCGGGTTTTTAAAAATTTTCCAAACGATGTTCTTAAATAATTTTCAGAATTTTGTAAAACAGAATTATGAAAATCAGAATTTTGAAAAACTGAATTTTGTTAGCAGAATTCTGAAAACAGAATTTTGAAAGCAGAATTTTGAAAACAGAAATAATAATGTACCGTAACGTTTATTCCCAAAACCGCCAAAACAACACAGGTATAAATATGTTTTCGGTGAAATTCACCAAAAAAAAAAAAAAAAAACATGCTGCTGATAGGCTGAGTGTCACAAACACCTCAACCCCCATGGCAATAAAGAAGAGCAAATCTCGAGAAGAACAAGCAAAAAAAAAAAAAATTGTGTTTTTTTCGACCTTCGGGTTATTTATAGCCAACCCATCGTTAATCCGTGTAGGTATTTGCTCTTGGGATATATTACAATGGAATATGCTTGGGGTGGGTTTGGGGAAAAAGTCGAAGTAGCCATGGTCACAATAAAGTGGACAAGCTCCGATCCATAAATACTCCTGATGCAGTGCTTATGGCATATACATATGAGGAGTAGCGCTGGTGGTCCATCCATGCACATGTGAGAGACACTTGTTGGCCCCTGAGCCACATGTTAAGTCATGCCATTGTAATGTTGGACTTTATTTGTTTTTTCCTAAAGCGCTTCCAAGAAAATTCACAGGCATGGGATGACTGCTGGGACACAAAAGGATGACTATACCCGATGATGACACTAGGAAAAAGAGGAGCAGGACGAGGACGAGGACGAGGACGACAACACAACACCAGAACCAATTTACCTGCCTCATGATTTTGGGTCACTCACAACCGAACCGACCATGATCGACACATTTGCACAGCAGCAACAGCAAACCAGCAACAGCAGTAACAAGAACTGATGTCGGGCCAGCCATCAGGGTTGAGAGTATATGGAGACCTTTGGGAGTTATACGAACGCACTGTGGGCCAAACGTGATGGTGTCTGTTGGTGTAAGGATTTGGAGGAGGACGATGAGCAAAGGACGAGCTGTGAAAAAGGTGAAAAGTCAAAAATTCTTCTTCTTCTTGTTCTTCTGTTACTTATTTGTTGTTGGGTGTTGGGCTGTGGACGGACATTGCTTGTATGAACAGCTTCAGCCGAAGAGATGATATTCTATAGAAGACAGAGAACATTTAGTCGAGTGTGAAAAGTAAATTTTGGGATCGGATCGGTTTAAGGAACCATCATACCCAAAAAAAGGGACAAGAGAAATGGAGAGTTGAAAGTGAGAAGCAGACCAACACCACATCGCATCGCTACTAGAGGATGGGGGTTGGACGATATGGTATGCCCAAGTGACAGGACAAAATTAATTTTGTTTGCGTTTTTGCTTTTGGGAGAGCTGCTTTAGGGATTTATTTCAACAATTTACCTGGCCACGTACGACAGCGACAAGGACGACTATACGACGACGGTTTTTCCCTTAAATGGACAGAATTTATTCAAGCAGCAAATTATCTATAGTCAAGGCCAACTTTCAAATTGTCTTTGTATTCTTAAAAAAAATAAAATAAATAAACTTACAATGAAATTTTGAACGTAAGTATACTGGGTACAAAGTGCTTCAAGGATTAAGTACATAAATCCTTTAAAAGTCCGCTCGTATCATTTCTGGGTTATGAATATTGAAAAGATTTGGTGAATTAATATTAATCTGCAAATAGAACTGCACTTGGATGCAATTTTTCAATAAACCTTAATAATTCAAAAGCCATCTATATAGACATTATAAGCAGGAGCCTACTGAAAATTAGGGAAATTATTGAGTTGTTCTCAATAATTTCCATAATTTTCTGTAGGCTCCTGCTTTAAATCGTAAACCTTACCTATCGTCAATACAGAAAGTACCTACCTAAAAGCGTTTCTATGTCAACAACGTCTGACATTGCTTTGGACAGTTTGTTGTCTGCAGAATTCACAAACAAATTTAATATTGCTTTTAATGGACCGTAATTTTTTTTTAAATTAATTTTTAAAAAACGTGATTATTTTGTAGAAAATAGCTCTCTTAGTTGCGGTTGACTTGGTATACTCGTTTATTCAAAACTATTGAGCTGATTCGTCTGATATTTGGAGGACTTATTCCACATAGCATAAGGAAAGACCTAATGCTAGATATGTTTATATTAATCAATAGTCACATTTTAAACCATTATTTTAACAAAAGCATTTCAAAATTCCGTAGTTTTTGGGATGTACACTGCAAATTAACTTCTAATTAAGAGGATAATATGGAATTTTTCTTGATACTGGCCATGTTAATTATGGTGTAAAAAACAGTCATCAGAAAAGAACCAATAAAAAATCATATTTTGTGGACTGATTTTTATGGATTTTTTAACATTTCAAAAATTAATCAAAACATAAATTTGGTAATTTTGTCTACATTTGTTCTAGTTAAATGGTTTAAGCCAAAAATTTTCATATATTGGATTAAAACCAAAAACAATAAAAAAACAATTTTTTCTAAGTTTTTCAATGATTTGTCATTTTGACCGGAATAAATTTTATTGGATAACCTCAAATTCGACCTCAGCATTTCTGAAAACATAAAACTAGTCATTGAAAACTATTACTTCAGAACTTTTCACCCCTAACGTTTAAATCATAAAAAAATTTCAATTTACAATATCTTTGAGCCGAAAGCGATTTTTTAAAAAAATCAACTTTTCAAGTTAAAAATTATTTTCGAACATCAAATAATTTTTAGACCTTTGAAAATGATGTTTGTTACCTTTGAAAGTTGATGTTTCATTAAAAAAATAAATATGCTCATTGATAGAATAATAAACAAAAAAAAAATATAGGCGTTTTATACGGATTTTTTTAAAGAGTTTCTTTTTTGTGGTTTGAAAATTACATACGTTTTTAAACGTTTACTCGAGTTTTTTTTTTTTTATTTTAAAAATCGAGGAATAACGGGACAATTACCTACTTTGTCAAAACTACTTTTAGATTTTAGAGTTGTCAACACAAGTGTGAAGAAATTGGATTTTTAAATTATTTTTTCTATGCGAGTAGCAGTGAAAACAAGATATTTTGGTCAAGGTTTTTTGAGCGTTTCATACGGCTTTCTATTTTTAGCTTTTTTTTATTATTCATTTTTGGAACTTGAAATTTATACAGCAATTAGAGATTGAATAAATACATTTTTGTACAAGATTTCAGAATTTTGGTAGACTGTGAGCGGAGATAACGGTAAATAGAGTTTTTTTTAGACGGCGCGTCATTACTTTTAACCCAAGCTAATACAATTTTAATATTTATAATTATGTATAACATAAAGGGTTTTGCAATAAGAGGTGTTATTTTGAATAGCCCGCTATTTCAGTAGCTGTCACTTTTGAAGCTGTAATTTTTTGATATTTGACAAGTAGAAACTACGCTATTAATAAAAATGGAACGATACACGCTTCAACAACGC
Organism: Meliscaeva auricollis; assembly: GCA_948107695.1. Classification (NCBI taxonomy): domain Eukaryota; kingdom Metazoa; phylum Arthropoda; class Insecta; order Diptera; family Syrphidae; genus Meliscaeva; species Meliscaeva auricollis. The sequence goes on from OX403617.1 coordinate 77,686,683, forward strand.
ATTGAAATTATTAAAATTCACTATAAAAATGGTGAAAATTTGGCAGAGACGGTTCGTAAAACTAAAACATTTTTGGGTCGTCGTGAAGCACCTTGTCGGACCGCAATACAGAAATTGGTGGAAAAATTCGAGCTGTTGGGACAAGTTAGTGATGTGAAGAATAAAACCCGTGCACGTCGCTCAAGAACAACTGAGAATATTGCTGTTGTAGCCCAAAGTGTTGAAGAAAACCCAGGTTTGTCCATTCCTCGTCGTTCTTTGGAATTAGGCATTCCACAAACGTCATTACACCGTATTTTGCATAAAGACTTGGGTCTTAAGGCTTATAAAGTTCAGTTAACACAAGAACTCAAGCCGGCTGATCATCAACAACGTCGTGTCTTTGCTGATTGGGTCCTTCAAATGCATGAAAATGAACCGGAATTTCATCGAAAAATCATCTTGACTGATGAGGCCCATTTCCACCTCGGAGGCTACGTCAACAAGCAAAACTGTCGCATCTGGGGCTCGGAAAACCCAAGAGTTATTGTTGAAAAGCCTCTCCATCCTCAACGCGTGACTGTTTGGTGCGGTTTATGGTCCCGCGGGGTCATTGGACCTTACTTTTTCGAAAATGAGGCTGGAGCAGCAGTTACGGTCAATGGATTGCGCTATCGAGAGATGATTAATGATTTTTTATGGCCTGAATTGGATGGTATTGATCTGGACAACGTTTACTTTCAACAAGACGGCGCTACGTGCCACACAAGCAATGAAACCATCGATCTTTTACGGGAAAAGTTTCTGGACCGTGTTATCTCTCGAAGAGGTGATCACAATTGGCCACCGAGATCTTGTGATTTAACACCTTGCGACTTCTTCCTTTGGGGCCACGTGAAAGATAAGGTCTACGCCAACAGCCCAGCGTCGATTCAAGACCTCAAAGATGAAATTCGTGAGGCTATCGAGGACATAGGGCAGCCACTTTGCGATTTGGTTATGGAAAATTTCATGAAAAGGATATGGTCCTGTAAGCGTGTTCTTGGCGGCCATTTGGCTGATGTTGTGTTCCATTATTAACGGCATACCTTCTTCTTTATAATGAAATAAACATCCGATCATTTATCTCCAAAAATGCTATTTTTCTTTGAATATCAAAATAACACCTCTTATTGGAAAACCCTTTACATAACAGTTCATGCTAGTATAAGAGTTTCACAATCTGAATTTAAGTTTCATCAAAATCTAGCAAGAATGTCTGCTTTGGTCTATCGAATTCGAACAGCCACCTGTAGAGGAAGAGGTACCGTTATCCCAAAGTAGGTTCCATGTTAAAAACTCTGATTAATAAAATTTCATATTTTCAGAAAAATAGGATTTTTATATGCTTCTTTGGAAAATTTTCCCTTCTAAAGCTTTTGACTATGTTTTCAAAATTATTTTAAAACATACACCAAAAGTGTCAACAATTTGATAATATTTAATTTATTGCTGTATGACTCTCACAAGCTTCGCAATATCATTCACCGAATGCAAAATTTAGCAAAATAATAGGGATTTGGTCGATAAAATTGAATTTTATTATTTGTCCTAATCCACTTGAATTACTATCTTTTGTATTTTTGTTTTATTTTATAAATTGACATCGACATTACCTAATTTTTAAATCACTTCATTCCCATAGGTATGACTTTAGTAACATTTTTAACGGATAAACATTTACAAATCGCTTACTATATTATACCTATCCAAACGAGCAGCTCGACTATAATCGTAAAATGCAGCAAATCTTTTCAAACACTCCTAAACGCTCGCTCTCTCGCTCGTATCCTTAATCGCACTGATATGAGATGCAAAATGCACTCAATCACCTCCCATAAAAAAAATGACTCACATTTAAATTCCAAGGAAGCTATAAACGTGATGCAGCTTTATCCCATGTATGCAGTGCCATTAATACACCATCATCCTGGAAATAAAAAAAAACGAAGCAAAAAAAAAAAATTGAACAGGAAGAAGAAGAACCACAGAAACCCTTTAGAATATCACATAATAATTTTAAACTTAACGCAGTGCTGAAAAGCTGCATACCTGGCAGTTTCACCAGGATATACTTTATGAGTCTCTCAATGGTTATTTATGTCAGTCATATAATTCAGTCTGGGTTGTCGGTTGTGGGGTGCGATGCGTTGCATTTGGATGGTTTGGGTGTTGGGGCTCATGGCTCATGCATCGCCATGCGGTTCGGTGAGGCAGAGCTAGAGATAGAGTAAAAAAAGAGATGGCAAGCAAGGTCATGAAAATGCACTTAAGAGGGTTTTCGCACAACCGAATGTTAATGCGCCATCTTGTGCTAGAGCTCTCTTGTGCAACGAAATGGCATTCAAATTTGGTTCCCCAATTCAGCTGCTGGGTTTGGGTATTCACCATCATCCACTGGTAGGGACAACACTCAACCACCTTTATGGCCTTTTAAGCGATTTCTCCTTCTCTCTCTTCCCCCCCTTGAGCTGTGGCAGTTTTTCGTTCTTTATTCCTTTTTTTCAAGTTATTTTTTATTTTTGTGAATTCAAGGTGTAAAAAGGAGCTATCGATGGTGTATATTGGAAATATCCTTTTTATTCCTCAACAGATTGCACTTGATGTAGTGGTTCCACCGAAATGATCGATGAAGTGTCGATACATGCAAATGCAATTTCAGACAAAAAAAAAAAAAAAATAGAAGAAAAGCACAATCCTCAAATCCTCAAGTGAATTGCTTGAGAATGGGACCGAAAGTGGACTATGATATAAGTGGGTTTTATTGAAAATCCTTTAGAAGGGACATTATTTATATCGATGTGAAGTGCCTGCAGTGAAAAAGGGTTTCATATTTGGTATAATAGTTGGAGCTTAGCTCTTGTTCGATGAAATACTTTTGATTTATACGTCTGCTTTATCAAGAGGCAAATATTGCCAACAACTCTTAAATGACAAAAAAATATTAAGGTCTAAGTGTACTGTTTAAGGATAATTCGATTCACTAGTGCTCACTAAGACCTGATAAATCGAATATTATGTATAAGGTCGGTTTACTGAGTGTACCTACAAATCGATTGCAGCAAACGATTTTTCGGCTTCGTTTGCAGCAAATTGATATTTCGTTTGGGTTAAACACTTTCTGCGAAGGATAAAAGTTTAGCATAACACCTGTGATTATTAACCGGCGATCTCTCGTTAACGAAGCGAGTATCTCGTCATTCCACGACGGACTCTATAATTTATAATTGGCGTAGAATGCAAATAAAAAAATGAGGGAACGAATCGTTTGCGTCAAATGACTTTTCGTTTGTTGGATAGTAATTTTTCGACTTCAACTTTGTTTGCAGCAAATTCTTAAATGGTTTTCGGTGAAACAATTTATGAGAACGAATAAATAAAAAAAAAATTCAGCGCAACACAGGTGATTGAACCTGTGACTTCTCGATTTCGAACAAAAGCTGTTGCACCAACCGACCGGTTATTGTTATAAAATACTAATCGGAACAGATTAGTTACTTCCGAAGCTTTTCATTTTTGATTTTGTTATGGTTATTTTCAGTCCCTCGATTAATGCTTCCAGCTCCACCCTAGTTGTCATTTGATGAATAGAAATGATACTTTGAGAGAGTAGTCCAGTTGTTTTAGTTAGCATATCAGACTCCATTGATTTCCATCTTTTTCGTTCAATATGGCTGCGAGCAGCACATAACTTAACACTAACAGAGCTACTATTGGCGGTAGTATGCAACCATGCCTGAGTCCGCAATGGACTGCTTTATTGATAGCAGTTACTTTTCTGAAATGGCTCTTCTGCGTAATGCGTTCTCCATTGACGATATCAAATGCTTTGAATCAATGAAAGCAGGTGAAAAGTAATGATTCGGAAGATGTTAATTTGATCAACACAGTGTTATCCAGCACAGAAACCTTCTTGCTCGGCGTCGAATGTTATTCTAGGTGTTCTTTAATTCGCTATTAAACTATTTTTGCTGTAATCTTGGAAAGTCCAGGCACAACGAAAATATCTTTTAAGTTTTCACACTGAATCAAATGTTTTTTTCTTAGCAGTTTGTCGATCATTGCCTTTTTACACTTCTCGGGGAAGCACTCAGAGTTCCAAGTTCTCTCTATGAGTGGATGCCGTAGCTCGTTCGATGTCGTTGGCACTGATTGTATGATCTCTGTGGAAATACCGTCATGACCCACCTTGTTGTTTTGCAGTATTTTAATTGTGGGTATGACCGTTGTTCTTTACTAAAAGGTACGATGAGTATGCGGGCATTACTTCAGTCGATTCATCAGGTATAAGGTGCACATTTCTGCCGAAGGAAAAGATTACAATCAAAGGGAAGTGTTCCGAATGAAGTAGAGAACCGTCGAAATCTCTTTTATCGGATGTTGTTTTGGCTTTTTACACATGTAAGCTATTAAGTGATCCTAAATAGTTCTTCCGTACGAATCTGTGCCCTCTTCTGCTTCTCCAGCTTATGCATTTGGGATTGTGTGATTATTAGATAGATACTTATAATGACAAACGCTGCTCCAGTAGTTGCGATGCAAGCCTTAAGTTGTTTTCTTTCTATGATTATCTTTCCCAAGTTTCTTCGGTCAGCAAAGTACTGTTTCTTCTCTATACCAGATCCACTACTTCCTTAGCAAATGTTATGAAATTTTTTTACAGCACACCATTGGTTTTCTACAGAGGAAGGTGCCAGTGCTGCTGAATGTTCGCAGTCCTTGAGATAGCTGGTCCTCTTCTTATCGGCACACTGTCGGTATTAAACCAACGTATTTGGGTGTTTGCTTGGGATCCCGAACTTCACCTGTGTGTAGTATTGTATTACGGTAGCTACCATCTGATGGTGGTCCCTTAGAGAGACAACCTTATATCTGCTTCCTGTTGTTCCTGGAGATTCTTAAGCATCGTTGGTTCATCGCGAAGTTGTTGGGGGTTTCTTGTCTATCTGTGGACAGCTCACTTTGTGTCACGTCTTGTGTTCACACATGGTATCACCAATTACAGGGCGGTTAGTATTGCAGAAATCCGTTATTATGTAAAACTGTATAATGGTGGCAAGATGCGACGTATACTAATCCGAAGCCTTGCCTGTCTTCTAGAGGCTCCTCCTTAATCCAGCTATTAAGTGCAGTTTCGGTAATTAGCAGCCCACAACCTAGTTCTTGGTATCTTCCAGGTTCTTTTCCGGAGTAGAGAAGTACAGTATTACGGGTTGGGAATTTATATTTCATACGAGCCCAACCATCAAACTTTTTTAATTCTAAGATATCCACATTGTTTCGCATGAATTCACATTCAGGTTTAAGAAATCTGAAATTTTTGGGGCTCTTCGGAGAATGTTAACCTCCGTAACTTATCCTCAAAAGCTAGAAGCTTTTTTCCCCTTAAAAACCACAAAGAAATTAAACAAAAATTATCCATTAACTTCCATAATCAACAATAATAACTTGTGATTATTTTTATACCTTCGGATAAAAACCAACCATTAGAGCTGTCAATCTTCATTATAAGCCGTTGACACAGTAATATAAATATCAACTGCAATTGCAATGAACTGAATTCACCTCCTCCATCAGCCATGAGCATGCAAATTGATAATAAAGCCATTCCGGGCAGGTTGGTAGTAGTTAGTATAGTTGGATCGGTGCAGTCTACTCTATACAGAGGCCTATTCGGTACCAACTTGAACGAACCAAAAAAACCAAAAAAACACACTAAATGAACTTCCAACTGCATATAAGTTCAGTTGCTGTTTTTGTTTTGTTTTGTAGCTTTTTTTTGTCTGTCCATAAAATGCTTTCATATATTTCGTTTTTTTGTTGTTGTCATTTACAACCGAATCGAAGAAATTAGCAATAAAATTTCATGCAACATGCGAAAAATGATTGCATTCGTTGTGGAACGGTTGCATTGCTGATGTTGGTGTTCTTTTGTTTTTTTTTTTTTTTTTGGTTTTGTTTTGCTCAACTTCAAGGACCAACGCTGTTAGTTGAAAATTTTAAACTAACAAAAAAAAAAAACTAACAATGCAAGCAAACCCGATGCAGTACTGCATGCAGTGGAGAAAGGGATTAGGGAATAAAAACCGAAAATCGCTTCGACTGGCAGCGTCACTTCTTCAGTTTTTTTTTACTGCCGATGCCGTCCGCCACCATTGTGCCGACAGTTTTTAGCAACAATTGAGCTATGGCGTGCGGCACACAGCTGGTACGTACCCGTAATAAAGTTTTGCTATTCGTTATCATTATACGGCCAAATTATGCTCATTACACGTGTAGTGGAGTGGCAGTTACGAGTTACGACCGTGGTCGTCGTCGGCAATAGTGCGGTAGCGGAGGAGGTCCTAGTTCCTCACAGCAGTGCAATGCTGCAATGAAGGCGTTGCACCGACGAACTCACCCCCACGCTGCACTGCTTTCATTTAGGGTATAATACCGCTGCTGGCCAAGAATTTGCGCAGCAAAAAACAAACATTCAATATTAGTCGGCAAGGACTTTTGTAACTTTTGATACTCTCTTCCCGTTGCAAGCTTCCGCGCTTCCGCGAGCTTCCGCGCTCCTGTCTGCCATTTTCTATAATTTATTTGAAAATGATAATAATTACGATGCGATGATATTTGCACCATCCGCCGCCACCACCTCCACCACCGTTGCCATATCGCGCACCACCCGTCACGGTAAAGGTTTAGCTTTATAGTGTTACTGCTTCAACTATATAGTTACTAACTGCTATATTGCCGCTATTGTTGCAACACCCTTCCCGAAGCCGCAATATGCAAATCCGCGAAAGGAACTGAAACAATGGTTCGTTGCATTTTGGCGGCCGCACATAAAATCCTTTTTCGCATTTGCATTTTTAACTGCTTTACTATGCTGCGCTCACTAGCTGGCTGGGTGCTGGGTGCTACTGCTGCTGCTGCTGTTCTTCTGTGATATAAACTGCTTTACTGCTCTGCCTCTCTGATGTTTCGTTTGTTTTTGTTTCTTTTAAATTGTTTTCGCGTCCTTTTTTGTGTGCAACGCCAAGCAGCCCAGTTGTGGCTTTTGTTAGATATCCATTGCAGTGGCCAGAGCCGTCAGCCACCCTTAGCGCTTCGTAGATTACCCTAGGATCAAAATTTGGGCTGTATTCACAGTGATTAGAGCCTTGCGACTTTTAAAGATGTTCAAACGTTGCAAAACAATCTTACATTACGTTACGTAACACAAGTGAAATTCATCTGTTAAGCACGAAAGCAAAACTACTTACTTATTCATTTGTTTCCAAGAATATTATCAATTAAACGTAACGTAAATGTTCCGTAACTTAACGTAGCGTACCTAAACGTTACGTAAAATATTTGAGAGGATCACTATATAAGAAGACGTTTGGATACGTCACAGATAATGTTGGAAACTTTAACACAAGTGACAACGTAACGCAAAGAATTTGGAAACGTAACGTAATGAAACTTATCATTTTCAGACAGTACAGGAAATACTCATTTACCCACCTTTGACCTTATTCACTAAAGAAATCAGTTCTCCCAAAGATAAAATCCTTACGCTTCACGCAACGTAACGTTATCGAGAAAAAGTATCATTTAAAGATTGGGTAAACGAAACTATGTATCAATTGCAGCCCTGGACACAGACAATTTTGTAATTTTGTTGTGTTAGACGTATATCCCCATTCCGCTAACACCACCAACGCCCAACAGTGTAGCGGCGTATTTTAAACACTTAGCCTGCGGGAGGTCCTGGCAAATGATGATGCACTCTACTCCAAGCAGGGGCCAGTTGCCTTTGTAATGTAGTTTTTTTTTTGTGTGCTTCTTCGTAACTTTTATTTTGGTTCGTTTTTTTTTTGGTGGTCATTTATGTTGCTGCAACTTTGTGTGGAAATTGTAATGAGTCCATGTTTTTTGTGTTGAATATCAGCGTTTGTGCAATGTAATAAAGGGGGTGTCCTTTATTCGAAAAAAGAAACAACAAAAATACACACAAAAATGGAATGGGTTGCCGCTTTATTTCGCAAAAATTATTGCGACAACTTGTTACGGTTGGCGAGATGCATTGTGCCATGGATTGTTGCTGCAATGTTTTATTTGCTAACTGAATTATATCTTACAGAGAGTCTTTCTGTGTTGGACAGTCGAGTCGGGCGGGGAGAGAGGATGGAAACATGACAGTGGTAACAATTTAAGTTGGCATTTAGAATTGGTGGCGGTAGCTGTGAAGTGCATGGGTGGTTGGGGGACATAGTATAGCGGAATAACAGCGAAACAAAGTAGAGGAGACACTTTTTAATGGCACACAACTGGGAAGTGCTTGTGGTCAAAAGGAATTTGAAATTAACTTCTGGCTAGGCCAAAACGGAACAGAGAGAAAGCTTAGCTAGAGGAATTGGAATATTTTAGTTCAGCTGGATGGTACTTATCCTATTTATTTTGTTGGTGGAGCTTTATCCACATAAACGAAAATACATAAATAAAGACGTTGAATTGCTTATAATAATAAAATTATAATTCAGATTCAACATCACATTTGTAATGAAATATCAGTTTTTTTTTTTGGTAGGAATTTTCAAAGCATTTTAATCTTTTGTTTAGCTCATAGTTTTTTTCAAAATTGCAGGTCTTTTTTTTTAAACAATTAGTTTCACGTCAGAAACTTCGGTAATAGAACAATATAAAATAAATCAAACTTATTTCACAAAAACAATTACTTTTTGGGGTTCATTTTCGTACCAATATGAAATGATTTCATTTAGGTTGAAAAGGAAAAAGGTATATAATCAGTTGCCTTCGAGTTTTGGAGAAATTTAGAAAAATACAAAAAAGAATACTATTTTTTTCCAATTATCACTTTTGTTCTTTTATTGGTCAATCAATGGAGTTCTTAATTTTATAACTACAATGCGTGATTTAAAATTTTATAATTAACAATATTTTCTACAGTAACTACAACATGGTTTGAAACTCAAAGTGAGGGTGTACAAAATGATATTAAGTGCTTAGACCCAGAGTAAGCCTAAGGGTTCAGAAGGAACCAGAACAGCGTTACAAATGAAAATTTGGAAAAGGTAGCTTTAAAAAAACGCTTTCAGAAAAATAAGTAGCAAAACTAAATAACTGAAATAAAGTTGCATTTTTGTCAAAAAATATAGCTATTTTGGGAAAAAAAAATCGCACAACTTCATTGATGTATTTCTTACGGAAAAAACACTCAACTTATCTTCAAAATAGGTTTTTATTGACAACAATAAAATAATAGGATCATGGCAAACTATTAAAAATACAATACATATTCATTTGACTAAGAGCTGCTGAACGCTTTCAAAACGTCATCCTAACAAGTAAAATTTCAATAGGTTAACTAAAAATCTCACTGAGAAATGAATTCGAACATTAAAGAAATCATTGCAAAATTCATGAAACTTACAGCTGAGATTGTTTTTCAAACTTAAAAAAATTCGGAGCTCTCGGATGCACGTAATAAATTTTGTTAAACTTGATCAGAAGTGGTTTCAAAAAGATTAAATATAATTTTTCGATATCTCTCTTCGTTAAAGAGACACACCACACATGCAATTAAATGCATTTTAAAGTTGAGGGGAATGTTTGATACAAAATTAACTGAGCAACACTAGTATCTATACTAAATTCCATTTGAAGGACTGAAAAGGCCAACCCATAGAATGTGTCACGTGCGTTACGTCGACGTTTTCAACTGACAGCTCGATAAAATACACACGTTCTTATGAAAAACGACCCATAAGAACGGACGCGACGGAAAAGTAGCCGAACTTTTAACTTCATCGACAACGGATTCGTTGACGTTGACGGAACGGAAGCGACGGATTCTATGGGTTGGCCCCTTGAGTTTGGAAAATTTTGTATTGAATTTTGATTGATGAAAAAGTCGCTGTTATGAAAACGTCGATCTTTTTTAATAATCGTGGCTTGTCCGTCTCAAAAATGGTCCCGAAAAGCGACTAAAGTCGCTCAGCGGTAACGCTGACCAGAACAACAATACTATTGTCAAAAGCGGAATTCTACTTAATATAGAAATAAAACGTAAGCTCAGAAAGAGTATTCAAGAACAAAAGATTTAGGACCTGAAAGACCCAACACATCAACAGTAGTTTGTACTAAAAACCCGTAGTCACTAGTGCAAAGGAGTCATACTAAAATATCACGACAATTAGATTAACAAGCTTAGCCTCGAATAATTAAAAAAAATTCCTTTCAGTTATACATATAAAAAATATTGTTACACAAACCAAATGTGAATTATATAAAATGAAAGTGTAAAACCAAAAGATGATATAATGATGGTTGGCTGTGATGGTGGAATAGTGTGTTGTTGTGGTGGCGGCTTATAGTCTGGGAGATGTTGTTGTTGTTGACTTTTTCATAGTCTGGGACGTGAGGTTGTCGAATGAATAATAAACGGTTGGTTGGTATTAAAGTCTGATGCCTAGTGCGGTTGTATCTTTTTTAGGTAGTCAGTGGGAAGTGAAGTGTGACGCCTCGTTACAACTCTATCCCCTACATTGTATTTAAATTTTTGTTGTTCTAAATATTGTTTATGTGGAAACATGAAAAAATATTTGGTGGAAACTATGGGGTATATTTTTAGTTCAGGGGGGACAAAACTTTTCAAACCTCAAATCGAGATCGAAAAAAGTTTTTTTTTTTCAAAGCTAAAAGCTTTTAACAAAAGTAGTCATTTTTCTTCCAGAGAACATCACTTCACTGCATCAATAAAAACCATTTTTTCAAAGTAATATTTTCTTGAACAAGATTATCTTAATAATTCGTCTATTAAAAATTTCGAAAAACTTATGCAATGACGAAAAAATTTTTAATTGTAAAATTTCAATTTTTCCATATGCTTATACTCATTAACACGAGTTAGAAAATGTTTTTGTAAAGAAAAAATATTGATTTAAATAAAAAATAAATTACGGATGTCTAATAAAAAGGGATATATTTGGACTTTCATCCACTGTAAAAACTCTAGCTTCGCCAAATTTGTGCCCATTTAAAATTTTTTGCTATTTTTGAAAGTAGACATTTAGATATTTTAAACAATGTAAAAACATGTCGTTTGGTAGAACCACCTAGACTGCATGATGATTCATGCATAAGCTGAACGATTTTAAAAATTCCATTTTTTTCGTCATTTACCCAACTTCGACATCAATTTAAAGTATATGTTTTCAAACTAATATGCTGTTTTAAAAATATATTCTAAAATAATATTTATTTCTTAACCAAACGAGGCATTTTTTATAAAAATCGGTTTAAAATTGGCTAAGAAAAAAAATGTAAATTATTTCAACCCAGATACCGGAAAAATTTGGGTTAAACCAAACCTCATGTTTTTTACATTGTTGAAAAGGTCTAATTGTCTACTTTCCAAAACTGTAAAAAAATCCAAATTTGGTGAAAATTTGACGAAGCTAGATTTTTTTGCAATGAATAAAAGTCCAAAATATGGGTTTTTGGTCCTAACTCCTAATATTGGTTTATAACGTAAAGACCAAAGACTCTATTTTAAATCGAAGATCATTGCAAAATTTTGTTAAATTTCTTTTAAATGGAAACATCTTCACACTCTTTTTACCCATTGAAAGTCAAAAGCTCTTCTACGATGCTTAAATCTCTCTAAGATATGTTTTACAGTGACATCCTGTTTCCACCTGAACATAAATTATTATCTCTCATACTTTTGTTCTTATATATTCACCCATTTCATTTTGAGTTCTTAAAATTTACACAGACACAAGGATTATTAATAAACATGATATTACTTATCCAATCAAAAATGAATAAGAACCCTTCCTGATTTATGTCCTTTTCATGTCTGCTTAAAAATTCATTGAAGCTTTATGTTTATAATATATATTTTTTTAGGCTTGTTAAGAGTGTGAACAAAAATGTCATCAACATTTTTGAACAAACGTCATCATTGCCATCGCTTCGCTATACTCTGTTACAAAAAAAAAAAAATAACAACAACCTCTTTAACCACCCACATCTCGTATATTACACTTAACTATAAATCTTCACTGAATATAAACAAAAAAAAATAAAAAAAAAAATAAAAAATAAAATAAAAACCCCCAACAGGTCTTAATCTTGTGTTTACCCTTGAAGAGGGTGTTAGAGGTTTTAGGTACAAAAATAAAATATATCCATTTGCGAAACAAAGAAATTTAAAACATTTGCCTATTGTTTGTTATCAAAATGAGAGTGAGGCAAAAATAAAAATAAAAAAAATAAAAAAAAACAAAAAAAAAACAAAAGACAAAGACGAAGGATTTACGTGATGCAGATTATAATATCCTTTCAAAAATTAGGTTATACCGTCGACGTTGTAGTCGTCGTTGTCGTCGTTGGGCGTTATTCGTATAACAAGCCATCACCCTTATATTTTATGTAACACACCACTAACACCGCCTATTCACGAATTTATGATCGGATGGTTTGTTTCGTTTCATATGCAAGACCGTCTCGAATCCTTATTTTTATCCATTATATCGCAAATCATATATATTTCTTCTTTTTTTCATTTTTTTTTTTTTTTATTTTTGTTGTTCTTCATCGTGTGGTATGTGTGCAAAAGGCACACGCTTGCCACTGTTGTTGCCGCGCCGCCACTGAAAGGTGCCACAATAAATAACGTCATTTTAATATTATATATGACCCAAACATATATTATGACCGCATTATAGCCTTGTAACACTAAATTATTCAAAAAATGTGAAATAACAACAACAACAACAGCAATGACGAAACGAAAAACAAGGGGTTGCCTGCGCCTTGTTGTCTGTAACATCAGGAAGGTATACACAGGGGCGGCAAACGGTGGGCCAAAAACCCCAAAATTTCTGGGATGGGTGAGAAAATTCGCATGCAAATCTGAAGAGAGTGTGAGAGAGAGAGAGAAAGTTAAAAAAAGGTTAAATTTTACTCCGACAAACGTCACAGTAAATGTGGCGGAAAAAAATAACAAAAGCTGTTCTAGGAATGTCAGTTCCCCCCCTCCCCCCTCCAATCCAATTTTTTTTTTTGTTTACACCTCCTATATAGTGACATTTGGTATATGACGTTTTAATGCTTTAGTGTGAATTTGATGCGGTGTGGCAGGATAATAACATTTTTATAGCCATTTAAGCGGTTGCAGACTCCATCACACGTATATAGACGAAATCCAGTCTCTTCATGACGAATGTAACTGTCGAATTGAAGGCATTGTGATTGATTTCCTTTGGATATGGTGTCTGTGTCATATGCCCCCCCCCCCATGTTCTTCATTCGATAAACGACAAGCGAAAAAGAATTAAATAAGTTGTTTTATTTCTTTTTATAAATTCCAAAGGAGTTCGTCCTTTTTTTTACGATAATAATAGAATACTCTTGGTCCTGGATGTTGTTGATGATGATGATGATGATGATGATGATAATGATGATGATGATAATCCAAACGAAGAAGAAAATCTTGGTATTTTCTTTTCTTCCTCGGGTGCGTTAGGTTGTTAAGTTTAACGGCACTCCGGGGGACGCAAGTAAATTACTACTTTGTATATTAACTTGTACAATTTTTGGTTTGTTGTTGTTCTACTTGTAGTATAGGTATATTCCTACGGTAAATATCCTTCGGGATGAGGAAGGATAAATTTTGTACCATAGCAAAGGGGTTGGGTTAATCAAAGCAGCCTCATTCGATTTGGGAGTCAGCACCATCAGCATCATATTATACGAGCATATAACATCAAACCTATGAGTGGCAAGGACCTTCAACTTTCGTGCAATAAATTGCTTGATTGTAAACCACCCCCTTGGGGGGAGGGTGTATGTGTATATCTGTTTGTATAAGTATATGTCTTTCTAGCTGCTGTTCCTTCCTCGAGGACTCGATGTTAAACTAAAATCAACATCGCATCGTACACAAAAAGAATTGGTATTCCATGAAAGTCCTGCAGCTCAGATAGAATTATGACTCATGAGCGATTGTACGTGTGGCAAATAAATGTTGCAGTTTGGAGAAGGAAGAAAAACTGCATTTCATCAGAGGTAGGTAGGTCGGTAGTAGTAGTAGTATAATAGTTGTCTCTTCTATCCACAGGACATGCTGATAAAACTGTTTGCCCAACCAAAAATTGCCACTGGGCCATAATCATTTATATTGGGAGGGGAAAAAAGTGAGCAGTAAAGTATTTTTTTTTTTTGTTTTTTAAGGTTTACGACTAATTTTCTGGGGTTAAGATTTTTATGCCATCAAGCAACGACTTGTTCCTTGATGGCTTTTTCTGTGATGTGATGTGCTTTTGTTTGTGAAACAGAGAGGCATGATGGTGAATTTGCATTTATTCGAATGTCACACTAAATCTGAGAACGGGTTGTCGTTAAAATGTTTTAAGTTTATTTGTTACGTTCCATCAGAATATCAGAAAAGGTGGTATCTATAAACTCTTACTTCTTACAAGGAGATTTATTTGCAGTAAGGCTTCAACAGTGTTGCAAGAAGCAATATTACAATTCCTTCCTATACTCTGAAAAACTGATCAATTGGATAATTTTGATTTTTTGCAAAAAAAAAAAACCAAGTGAGTGGGTACTTAAAATTGGTAGACAATTTTTTGTCTTTGTTTGCCACTACAAGTATGAAATTTTATGTTTGGTGTTTTTGCAGACAGATTTAGTGCAAGGATATAAAAAGGCAACAAATTTTGTCGTATAGTTTCTTGAGAAGTTTACTTCATGTGAAATTGCTGAAACAGATTCTTCTTTTATATGAGTCAGTTTCAGTATTTGAAATATTTGTGCAGCAATCAAATCGAATACAATTTTATCTAAAAAGTTCAAGTGTTTATTGTAAAATTAAATGGTCATTAGGTCAAGAGTCAAGAGAAATTACTGTTTTTGGTACTGCAAATATAAACAGTTTCTTCAATGAAATTTCTCCACTTAAGTTCACAGGGATAAGCGTTCTTAATTGTGATTGATTAAGCTACTACGTGAATGATTCGCCTGAGGTGAAAAACCAGCCCATGTTCCTTACTCATGCAGTTCACATTTAGCACCGCGAGTTGATAGAGATATGGACCAAAGTACACGCTTGCCAAAGTACAGAATAAGGCGGTTTTCGAATTATTAGCCTCTCAGGCTCCTCTAGCTTTTGGAAGAACTCAATTTACCCACCCCTTTCGCAACTCATAAGGTACAGGACACCTACAAAATTTTCAATTTCTGCTATAGCGGAAAAAGCCCTCTTTACGTCTAGGAAACGGCTTCGGTAAGATTTAAGCTGCTTCTTCTACTCCGATTGAATGTTAAGATATCGAAAACATCGGCAAAGATTTTATGTAGGGCCCGTGATGGTGCTTAGAAACAGCAGGTGGCAGCTTTGGTAGATCAACAGGTGCTATTAAGGCCCCTGGTGGCACTTCAGAACAGCTGGCAAGAGCTCTGGTAGATCCGCAGTTACTTGTGAGGCCCTTGTTGGCCCTTAGTAACAGAAGGCAACAGCTATGGTAGCTCAGCAGCTATAAGTGTGGCCCCTGATGGCACTTCAAAACAGCAGAAAAGAATTCTGTAACATTGGCAGGTTCTAGTTTGACCCCTGGTGGACTAAGAAACAGCAGGCAACATCTCTGGTACATCAGAAGTACTAGTGAGGTAGATCAATAGGTACTAGTGAAGCATTTGGTGGTCGTTAGAAACAGCAAGAAACATGTCTGGTAGCTCAGCAGGTATTAGTGAGGCCTCTGGTGGCACTTCGGAACAGCAGGAAGTAGTTTTGGTAGATCAATAGGTACTAGTGAAGCTTTTGGTGGTTGTTAAAAATAGCAAGCAACATGTCTGGTAGCTCAGCAGGTATTAGTGAGGCCCCTGGAGGCACTTGGAAGCAGCATGCAACAGCTCTGGTAGCTCAGCAGCTATTAGTGAAGCCCATGTTGGCACTTCTATACAGCAGGAAGCAGTTCTGATAGATCAGCAAGTAAGGCCCTCTGGTGGCAATTAGAAACAACAGGCCCTGGAAAATCAGCTGGTACTATTAAGACCGGTGGTGGCACTAAAAGACCTAGTTTGCTTCGATCTACTTATCTTACCACTGGTGTGGGAAAGTCAGTAGCAATAAATTATCGGTCCCAACCTAATATCTATGTTTTTATTTTCTTACTGAAACCCCATTACCACTGGTTGGGCGAAACTTGAGCCAACATAATTCTAACCACTCCCGACGATGATCAGTCAGGTCAGGACTGACTTCATTATTTAATAAAATAAATAGTGTCCTTGCATATTATTTTTTTACTAAAATCCCAATGCCATATAATATTTTTTTTGTAACTACTGAATGTGAATCATGTGAGAAAAAAAATAAGACATGAAAATTTTTCGTTGATTTGTTATTCGGTTCAATAGTTGTTTGCTTTTATCTTGGCCAACGTAGTCAGCCCGCAAAGCAGTTTTATTAGACACTTTTTTGCCTCATCGACTACCAATTTTACCTTAATTGTCAACAAAAATTTACGGTAAGTTGCAAATATGGCAGTTAGCCTAAAAAAGATAAAAAAAAACCATAATTGCATCAACAAAATTGGTCATTTTATTGTAATTCACAGATTGCTATAACATGCCTAAACCTAATATAAATATTTTCATTTTCATATATCCTTTTTATATGAACAAAAAAATTACAACAACAATATCGTTCAGTAGATTACGAGTAGGTACCTATACAAGCTACAACATAAAAACAGTCATTAAAAAAGCATGAGAACACAATTTAAATTCCATTGAGAGTAAAAGATTCTTTCACGAAAAAGGAATTCACATTAAAAACACACAACAAACTTGTTGACGTGTGCTTTTTCCTTATATACAAAACCCACACATACTATACTTCTTACCTGCACTATTACCTTAAAGGTAAAAAGGATTTCTTATTCTTAAAAAAACAGAAAACAGAAAATAAAAAAAAAACTCAGAAGCGGCACTCTTAAGAACATAAACCCGATTTTATACACACGAGCCATAAACTTAGTTGTTTCTTCTATACCATCAGGACGCGACCAATAACACTTCCTTCTTAGCGTTTCGCGTGGAAAAATCAACTTTGTGCTAACAACGCATCAGGAATTGTGAATGGTTTCCTTGATTATCATGTCACCATTTTTGTGCAAACACCCCCTCGCCAGAACCCTTTGACTCACCGATGATGTGTGGGTGTGTGTGTTGTGTGTTAACGGTACGATATACCTATACAAACTATAAAGTAAATTTTCGTGCAATTCGCGCTAACTGCTGCCATCACATGCATGCAAATGTAATTAAGGGCCGTAAAGCTTTGCTTTAGTAGATCGAGGGGCGAGATGTGGGATTTAAGAAGAAAATAATGCTAACACAGAGAGAGAAGGAGAGAGAGAGAGAGAGAGAGAGGGATAGGTCCTTGTGAGTAAATTTCAGCAGTGCACTAAAGCAGCACAGGTTGCATTTAAATTCTCAGCGAATATAGTACAAAAAACAGGACCAAAGGTACCTCCATAAAGGTTCATGACAGAAAAAAAAAAGAAAAACAAAAATTTAACTTTTGGTGGCTTGGGTATTGCCGAATCCTCGGATGGAAAGTTTGAATCTTGTGTACCTCTCTAACGTCAAGTTTGTACCTTACTTTAGAGGTAGTGTTGACAAAGTCATTTTTGTCGTTGTAGTTTCTTGACGCCGCGCCGCGCCGCGCCGCACAGCCATGCGACTCACTCTCTCACTCTCTCGCTCTCTCTCAAATGCACTTAATGTTTGTGCACTTTCTTAGCCTAACGACTTTTGAGAATTTCCCGGGGCGTTAGCGGAATCACTTTGCGTTGCGGCTACGACGACGACAACGACAACGTGTAACGAACGTTTACGTCTCCAAGCTCCCTCTGTTGCCAAACGACTTTAAGCAATGAAATATTTTTGAAACCGAC
Source organism: Meliscaeva auricollis (assembly GCA_948107695.1). Lineage (NCBI taxonomy): Eukaryota > Metazoa > Arthropoda > Insecta > Diptera > Syrphidae > Meliscaeva > Meliscaeva auricollis. The sequence continues at coordinate 77,704,667 of OX403617.1, forward strand.
ATTATCGTCGTCCTCAGCGTCGTCATCGTCATCGTCATAACGGAAGAACATGCAGAACAAAAAAGAAAAAATAACGGAACTGGAAAATACCTTGGGAATATTTGTTCCTGAAGTCACATAGTCTTTCAACAGTCTTCGTAAAGGTTCCTTGCTAACATCACATAGCAAAAAGGTACCTATAGACGAATGAAGTTCCAGTTGTTGCCATTTTGCGCCAATCCTTGTGGAATTGCTAGAAATTACACAGGTGCGGTACGAAAATGCCACAGAATCAAATTAAGTGCGAGCGAGAACATTTTGGCCTGCAAGTAGTAACATTTTTTTCTTTTTTTTTTGAAACACGAGAGAAGATTGTTTAATCAATATAAAGTTGCCTTAGCCAAAGAGAACCTACTACTCGTAGTGCACCATATGAGCTCAAGTGGGTGGCTTTGGAGCTTTTTTTTTCTGAAACAAAATTTGAAAGTGGAAATTAATTTCACCCTCTTGCGCCCACAACGCTGATGACGACATCAGGCGCAGAACTTATCGGCGGCGGGCGCAACAAAAACCGTCTTCCTCAACACAATTAACATAATGGCCAAAAGACAAAGTCGCACTTGTAACCTCGCGCCCTTTAGGGGTGTTGAAAGTTTGTCCAAATGAATGCACACAGACAGAAAATTGTGTCTCGGATATGGCATTGCATGTGCAGGATGAGACGAAAGGGCTTCTATTGTAATGGCCGCTAAGATGTTTTCCGCATATTTTAATTTTTACGAGAAACAAAAAATAAAAGACAAAAAAAAGAAATGAGAATGTTTTGCATTAATGAGTTGGCCGTTATTTTGCTTTTGGCCGTCTTTTTGGTCTTCCGGGCAATTCCACTCAGCTCATTAAGAAAACAATTTCCATCGGCTTACCGATTCCAATGAAAGGCCGCAATCATTTTTTGTTAGTCCGAATTTTCCTCTTTTTTTTTTTTGTTTTCTCTGCCAGTGGCCAAGTCCTTAATTAACAAGTGGCAATGGTAGTTAGGGGAGGAGTTGGGGTCCTCACAGGGGACTAACTAAAAAAAAGTCTCTTATGTTAATTTTTGAATTTGCGTGGCAATTGTAAAATCTAAAAATGGGAAGGTCTCTGAGAGGAGGCTACGCATACGAAATCAAACGGTTTTTGATATTTCAATTGGCTGGAAAGTGTTTGAAGAAGGATATTTGTAGATTTTTTTCCAAGAATAATATGGAATCTAGTACAGAACTAACTGATGGGGAAAGATAGAAGTAGAAGTAGAAGAAGAATGAAATTTATAAGATTGTTTTGTCAATCGTAGAAGAAAAGTAGAAGAAATTCTTTTAATAGCTCTCTTCTTTGCTCACTTGGAATTGGAATGTTGCCAAAAGGATTTCTAGAAAAGGGTTTCAATTTATTTGATGACAAAGTTTAGAAACCGTAGGAAGGTATACATAGAAGATGTTTAAAAGATGCATTTGTAAAGATAGGAGGATTTCTTTTTTTGTAGAAATAAGAAATGGGAAGAAGGGTAATTAAAGTGACTACCAAAAGACTAAAATACAAGTTTATTTTAAGCCATTACCTAATTGCGTGTGTGTATGTACCTTCTCGTAAATATTCAAAGTCTGTTACGAATAGAGTGATTAGTTAATGGTTAGCCTCTCTTTAAAAATGAGCATCAATAATAAGAATAGGATAAGAAAATAGCCCACCTCTATTAATGAAGAAGGAATTCTGCCGCACAACTAAAAGACTTTGGCGGATGCACCACATCACTAACTTTAGGAGTGTCCTAAACTTGAAAGCCATTTCGACTTTTTGCTTCTTTTTTCGCAGTGAACTGTTCTACCTTTGCATCGGCAACTTTAAGTGCTTCCTGAATTTGTTGTTGTAGAACAATTGGAACTATTTCTGTTTAGCTTCTTGAACAGCATCAGCACAATGAGCAAATTCAGCAGCAGCACCTTCTATAGTATCCGAAACTCGAGGTATATCTTGGAAAGGAATAGCCGGAGCTTTAATAGGTTCTATCAAATTTGGGTGTAGAAACTTGGAAACCCCCAGCATCAGCAACATAGTTAATCTGTAGAATATTGTTTAGGCCAATGTAGCTGTTGACCTATCTAATAATTTAGCTTCGTGCTTTGTGAACAAATGATCATTGTATCACTAAGCGAATTGGCCAATTCCAATTTGAGAGTGATACTGACTGGAAACATTTGGTGCAAGGAGACGATCTGATGCCAAATACAGGGGACTGGCAGAATCAAGTTGATTGCATCCATTCGGTTACTATAAAAAAAGACCCAAATTCTCATTTTAAATTAAACATTTTTTAAGACACAACGAATAACCGGACAATCTGCCAACAGGTATAAGTTATCAAATTGGTTTTAACAAAAACAACAACGAACGCAAACAAAAAAAAAAAAGAAAGAAACCTATTCAAACTTTCCAACTTCCTCCGAATTAATATGCCAAAAACTCAGTCCCATAGTTGGAAACAGATCACCCGAAATGGATTCCCATATCCGAATCAGTGGTCCCATTGCTGGACCACAACCCATCAAGTTCACTTCGCTTCTCACTATTTTTGTTTCTTCGTATCCTTACAACTATACTACTACCTATGGTCCTGGCACCACCACCGGGACGATATATGTTATATATTCAAATTCCGTTGAATAAAATTCCCATAAAGTTCAGACATACGGTTCACCATTGTCACATCAATTAAAATGTGCACTGGAATGTGAACTTCTGTGGAGTAAAAAAAAAAAAAAAAAATAACAAAAAAAATTGGAAAACAAGGAACCCAGTACAGAAAAAAAAAGGATTTCGTTTCCTTTTCCGATCGAAAAATTCATTCTTTTCTCTTCTGCGGTTGCACACACAAAGGACATCTGTGTGTCGGAAGCGGGAAAAAATTGCTAAAAAAAAAATAAAAACACAGAATAGGAATTAAGTCAGTTACAGTAACGATAGTTGTAGTAGTGGTGTACTCTCGTTGTCGCGGACTCTAATTATCATCAAGATATCAGTTCGAATTTCACTTCCGTTTTTTTTTTTTTATTTTTGTCTGAGTGCACATTCACTCGTATGTCCTTGTTGCTTTGTAGAATGGTTTCTCATTTAGGTGAGATATGTTAATACTTTATGTGGTAACAGATTACTTCTTTTATTTTTTTTTTCTCTCATGCATGACCAAGTATAGGTTATGTTGATATCACGATACACTCGCTCACTCGCATATGTACGTACTTGTATGTTTGTATAAAAAGATACTATTTTGTATCTCATCAGGATATGGATAGTTCGTTTGGTTATTGAGAACGTTATTAAGGTGAGATTGCAATCACAAATTGGATTTTCCCATAGAGATACAAAAAAAAAATACTGTAAATGACTTGATATGAAAGGTACCAATCAAAATTCTACAGTACAAATACAAAAGAAAGAAATGAAAAAAAAAAAAAAACTTGAAAAAGATTTTGGAATACCTCTTCCTTCTTATAAATACGAATTTATCGACAAAAGCATCAGGGTTACCTTTGGAACACTTTAGTGTCAATTTGACACCTTTTCAGTCACTCGGATACTTCTTTTTAAAAATAACCAGTTTTTTGACACCTTTTAGAAATTTCGACTGGAGTGTCCAGACAACAGACGATTTGTTCGAAACCACGGCTTTTTTTTCAAGAGTACAGCCAGAAATTGCAAGAAATTGTGAAAATCTCAACTGGTAGTTCGGTATCGGTAGAAAATTTAAAGTCACCTTTCCGGAAATGGTTGAGAGAGTCAGTCACTTGGCCTTGGTTCTATGTGAGCAAGTCGTGCCACAAAATGTATTTATTTTTACAACACTCAAAGAAATAATATTTTTATTTCGTTTTCGGCCAGTGAATATCCTTTGAATTAAATGAAAATTATTTGGTGGAAAGTTAATACAATCCCTACGAAAGTTTTTCATTCGCAGCAACTGTATTACATTTGAACCAAATTGTAATTCTACAAGAGCCAATATTTTGCAAAACAAGCCATTCGTTTGGAGCTAAACACCTTTTTGTTTACTAGAAAATTCAATTGTTTGCAGCTAATGAATTAATAGTTTGTCAAGAACCTCTCCTCCAGAAAGCAGTTTGTTGCAAAGAACTTCACTTTTGGTGTAAATCTAAAACTCATTTACAACAAATGATTGCAGTAAACAATTTCTTTTTAATAAATGACTTTGCGGTGTGAATATGAATTGAATGCTTCACGCAAGTTATCTAGTTCGTGGCGCAATGGCAACAGCTTTTGTTGGAAATCGAGAGGTCATAGGTTCAATCACCGGTTTTACGCTGGACTTTTTTTTATTTATTCGTTTGCATAAATTGTTTTCAAAGAAACGAAATTATGAGTTTGCTGAAAACGAAGTTGAAGTCGAAAAATTATTATCCAACAACAAACGAAAAGTCGTTTGACGCAAACGATTTGTTTTCTCATCCAATCATAAATTATGTAGTACGTGGCGGAATGACAAGATACTCGCTTCGTTAGCGAGAGGTCGCCACAAGTTCAATCAGAAGTGTTGAGCTTAACTAATTTTTTCGTTCGCAAAAGTGTTTAGACCAAACGAATTTACCAATTTGCTGCAAACGAAGCCGAAAAATTGTCCAGTAAACCAAAAAGTAGTTCAAGCTATTTTTTCGTTTGGTGCAATCGAATTGTTCTCTCGGTAAAGGTTTTCAGTAGGAAATTTCATCTTCTTGTCAGTTTGAACATTGTTTTGACTCGACAGTTGGATTTAAATGTAACGAATACAAGTATATAAAGTCTGGAGAGCTGACAAGTTGCTAAGTAGATCTTGAACCTGGGTAACCTAGTGTTAGTGATGTATCAAGTTAGGTTATCAAACCAAGTAAACTTAAGTTAGACCTAAACGGATATTGGAAGTATACTTTCTGCATTATTAATATTACAAATAGTTATTGTTTCTTTGCAACTAGAAAGTAATTAAGGAATAAAGCTATAATGTATTAAACGAAATGTTTACCGCTGCTTTACGTCAATAGACAGAATAACATCTGTCTAACAAGAAAAATGAAGAACTATACGAGTTGTACAACGACATTTCATTGATGGGGAAGCTTAGCACTAAGTGTTTGGAATTTCTGGAACATACCTGTTGATTGTTAGAATCAATATTGCATCTTCCGTCTGTAAAGTCTTCCACGCAAGAGGTCACTATAAAAAAGGAGAAGACCTCATCTCCGATAATTGAACTGGAAGCGAAAAATTATAAAGACGCTTGGCTGAACATCGAGCTGACTAAAAGATTTGCCATTGAATTCAAGCTTAATGATCCCAGCTCTGTAGAGTCCATACGAAAGAAAGTATTAGTCGTTCGCTCTGGCTTGTAGTTCAGAGGTTTATACATACTCTGTAGACCTTACTAGTTATTTAAAGTAAAAAGTCATGAAAATGTAGGTACACTGTGCAGCTATTTGAAAAGAAGACTTCTGGTTGTTTTATTCTTCACTATGTTCAAGCTTTTTACGATCTCTCTCGAAGAGGTTTTTTTTTTGTTAAGTTCAATCTATCCCCAGCTTACCTAAACTATGGTGGAACAAGTTTTAAAGTTTTCATTATTTTCTCTCAATAAACCAAACAATTTAATATTCATCCAAACACTGTTTTACCTTCAACAAGGACACTTTCTCGTTTGATACAAGTTTTGTTTGTATAATTTTCAAAGTTAACAAAACTGCTGCACTTGAAATGTTAAATGAGTCACAAAGACACGTCATATACACTCAAATTATTCTCCAGCACTTGTATACCAACTTCTAAGAAAAATCCATGCACCCCATGTAGTCTTTTTTAACTATTATCCATTTCCACACCCCCAAAACTCCCATTGCTATATAGTCTCTCATTCTATACCCAAACCACTTTATTGGTTGAAGTAAATCTTTAAAACACAACAAAGTACAACAAATTGGTGCAAATTTATGGCATAAATCATGCTGCCATCTTAGTATCCATACAACCGCACTGCGAGAGCTTAAGAAGAACACGAACAGCAAGCACTTCCCATCAACCAGCAACACAACCCAACAGCCAACATGCCTCCTAAAGTGGGGCAAACTTGTCCGACATAATAACAATACCCAGGGTCGGTCGGTCGCTCGGTGTCGGTTGGTTGATCGTTCCTTCCAAAGAGGGTGGGGGGAAGTAGTGTAGAAGGTAGTAAAACTAAGCAACTCTAAATGTTGGTAGGTATACCTTTGTTTGGTATCATCGCCACTTACTTTGTTTGCGGAAGAAAGTTCACTTCCCCTCCCCCCTCCACCCACTATTTCAGCAAAACCAAAAAAAAAAAAAAAAATAACTTAAAGTGGAAATTTTTATTTTCGCAATTATTCATATTTACCTACTTTTTTCGGAGGTCCTGATTTTTTTTTTTTCGTTTTCGTTTCTTTCCTTTCCCTTTAGCTTTGCAAGGACAATGCGCTACTTATACGGAGGCAAACCCCACCACAATCCGATGCCATTGTTATAAGTTGATTCGCATTTTTCAAAGGATTTGCAATGTGTCCAAAGCAATAATAGGGCATGTCTTGTTATTATTACAAGTGCTTGTGCAAAAAAAAAGGACATTTCACTACGTGCATCTCATTTTAGCCATGTTTTATCTCTGCTGTCGAAAAGCTCGGTTTTTTTGTTCGTATTTTGTCGTGTCGTGATGCCTGGATGATGATGGTATTGCGCCGCGTAAAACGTCAACTATACTTTCTTCGTCTCCTCAAATGAGTGTTGGCGGTAATTTTGAGTGTTGAACATCCATCTTTCACCTGCGATGGAAGTAAAAGGAACACCAACAACAAGAAGAAGAAAATGAAGATGGAACGACTGCGATAAACTGGCGAACGAAAAACGTGCGAGATTATTTTTATACAAAATCCCGGTGTGTAGTCAAGGACGAGGAGGAATTGTATAAGCAGCAGCTAATCTTTCAGATTCATCGTGTGGACGTTCTAGTTGTTGTTGTTGTTGTTTTTGTTGTTATTGTAATCGTACTATGTCATTGCCGTGCGTCGTTGTCGTCGTCATATCGTATAGTCCTGTTCGGCATATCCCAGTGGGGTTGGCATCACTTATTAGTGAAAAGTCTGCCAAACGACATAATTCTCATCACGTCCGAACGATTTTCTTTAGCGCACTTTGTGTTCTACTATTTCTTACATACAAAATATTTCTGTGTGGGTGTTCTAAATATTATGCAAGGATACCAACACCTTCAGTAGAATAAAAAAAGGACTCTGGATAAAATTCAGTTCTCAAGCAACAAAACCATTTTTTTTCTTCAAGCCAAGGAAAAAAAAAAAGATGAGGAATTATTTGCTGTTGCGCTTAAAATGTAATTTAGCGTGAAGAAGCAAAAAGAAAGAGAAATTTAAAAAAAAGAAAAAAAAAAAATAACTCTCAAGATAACAAACATAAGATAAAGCCTTAAATTTAGGACGACACCCAGTAGATAAGTATCTTGGGGCGGTGGTGTAGGCAAACAGGTAACATGGTGATTAGCATGCTGGATTGCTGATATGAACGGTTTTTGCGTGTATAATATTATGATAGGAGCCTCTGGGACAGGGATGCACGTTTTAACAATTTATTTAATGTTTCATTTTTGAAATTACATGCGAGTTGGTATAGATATAACCAATTTGTTCTTTGGTAGGTCGTTTATATGTCGGGACTTCATTTTGACTTTTCTATAAGATGTTTTGTTTGTTCGTTTTTTATTTTTTTTAATTATAATTATTGGAGGTAAACAGCTGTTTTTGTGGAAAGCGATTAATGTTATGGTCTTTAACGCTGTTTTTGAGCCCTTAAGCTGTTTGAGATTCGGATTCAGAGATTTAAATTTTTATAGCTTTTTATAAGTTTCAAATAATTTGCAACTCAAAAACTTGTATTTCAGGAAAAACAAATGTTAACTGAAGGCTTGGAGTTAACCGCTTACTGATATACTGTTTCTGAGGGTAAGTATTGTATTGTTGATATAATTTTTATGATTGTCTAATTAAATTGATTCCGAACTAAATCAGAATTAGTTTTTTTTTTTCGGTGAAAGAAGCAGTGTTCCTTTGAAGAAATCACTTTTTCCTTGAAGACTTACGTAAAATATACTAAAATCGAAGTCCGAAACAATAAAAATCACCATTTTGGTATCGAAAACTCTATTTCGTGGTGAGTTATTGATTCAAAAACGCGGATTCAATTTTATGATTGAATTGAAATAAGCCTTTCGATTGAATTCAAACTACATAAATGCATGCATGTAAGCCAAAATGGATCGAAGAATTGAAGATTCAGTGCACTTTTATTTTTATAGACTGTTTTTTTATTCAGGGCGTTATTGATAGCAAAATAAATGTTGGAGGGGGAATATACCACTTATTTTCAAATAATTTCCAGTAATGTTTTCGCTGAACGAACTTACTTCTGATAAAAACGAAAGCTTTTATAAATTGAAATATTGCTCAACCAATTCCAAAAGAAGAAAAAAAAATTGATTGCATGAAATTTATTTTATACCTATACAGTTTTCAGACTTTACAGACTTTGCACTATGGGGTGTATGAATACCGTAATACGGGCGCATTCACAGCACTTGATGAGTATAAAAATACTTGGGGAGGTAGTGGCACCGAGCTAGAAGTTGACTATTGAATTGTTGATGAAACTAGTGGATCACTTTGAACTAAAGAAATTCCGCTACCAATGTTTGGATACGAATTTCGATGTGTTGCATTATCAATGGCAATCGAATGTTCTGCCTTAGCCTTGACAACTTCGGTAGTGTCCTGGACTGATCTTGGAAGTTCAATTGGAGTTGGAACTGCAAGAAATTGGTAACCTATACGATTTTTGGTTACTTCGATGGCAGAAAAATGTTCTACTTCAGCCATTGCTACTTCAAAAGTATCCCGAACTGGTCGTGGGAGTTCAAGTGGAGCTGGAACTATAAAAATTTGTTAGTTGATCCTCTTTTTTGCGGCTATTCTGGCAGCAAAATGTTCTTCCTTTGCCTTGACAACTTCTAGTGTATTTTGAACATCTTGTAGTATAGCAATTAGAATTCTGTCTTGCATCCCAATAGCTGTTTAGCTTCTTTGACAGCAGTAAGATAAGCAGATTTTGCAGCAGCAACTTCTATAGTATCTGACTATCTACAGTCTTGTTGCCGGTAAATTTGGGGCAAGAATAATTGGATTGAACAGGTTTTAGCAAATTTGTTGCAACAACATGGAAACCACCAGCATCGGCAACATAATTAACAGTTTGTAGAATATTATTTGAGTCAATGTAAGTGTATGATCCTCTAGCTGATCCACCTTATGATTAAGGTTCTTGTTTGATGACAAATGATCATTGTATCCATAAGCGTATTGGCATATTCCATCCTGAGAGTGATATTGACTCGAAACAGCTGATGCAAGGAGACGAGCTGATGCCAAATACAAAGGATATGCAGAAGTACCAGCTGACAAAACCGACAACACAATAAATACTTTCATGTTTGAAAAGAAAAATACAAAAACGCTGCTAGTATTCTGAGAAGTCTAATTTTGAAAGCGAAGAAAATTAGAATTCATTCAAAAACTACCATCAAGCTTATTATTTAGAATCGGGCGGCAAAACCAATCTAACACAAACGTCTGTCAAGAAACTACTTTTCCCTTTTCAACAAACGTACATAAAAGTGCTGATAAAATTCCATGAGCAAGTTATTGAATCCGAATTTCTTTACTGTTAAATACTTTATGACAAAACTATTAATGGGATGTGAATGAAGTGCGTTTCATCTATCTAAATCGTTTTAAATCATTTAAAAAATCGCTTTCGGCGCAAAGATATTACTGAGTAAAATTTATGATTTGTCCAAAATACTCTCTTTAGTCCAATTAAAGCGTTCTAAGAGGTGAAAAAATCTGAAGTAATAATGTCGTTACCAGTTTTTGGGTTCGACTTCTGGATTCTTCATAAGTAAATGTTGAAAACTTCATAAAAATATGTAATTTTGAAAAGACCAAATTTTCCCCTTTTATTGGTTTTCCTCTGATAACTGACTTCTTCACACCATAAATAACTTGACTAGTATCAAGAGTATAGAAATTCCATAATATCTTCCCGTGTACATCCCAAAAACTACAGAATTTTGATCTGGTTTCAGGTCTTAGCTTATGCTATGTGGATAAAGTCCTCCAAATTTCAGCCGAATCGGCTCAATAGGTTAACCTTTTAGATTTCTAAAAGAGCTCTTTTTCAAAAAAAACAATCACAGTTTTTTTTTAATCAATTGGAACAAAATGTACGTTATAGAATTTTTCTGAAACCAGATTTAAATTCAGAAAAGCCAAATTTTACATAATTTCAAAAAATTATATTATTGCAGACCCGTGTTATTGGTTGTTGCTCGAAGTATTCTCACTATCTGCCAGTAATTGCATTATAAAGGATTGATTTCTAGTGAATTTATGCCAATTTTATTGGAAATACAAAAAATAAAAATTTCTTGATCGATACCTTTCAAGCCTCAATAAATGTCAAAGGGTCTTTATTGTCCTTCAAATAAATTCACTTTCGTGTCAATCAATTTCATTGTCTTGCGGTTTGACAAATTATTGCCGAATGCACTTTGAACGTTTAATGAATTTCAGCCCCAGACCAAATACCCGTACCCATCCTCCTTGCATGCCCAAAACATTCATGCCCATATGATGAGAGGCTAAGCGTAAACAAAAATCCAATAATCTAATGATTAATTATTGTGGTGGTTTATTCATTCTTGAGTCTTGTCAATAGCAGAACAATGCTGAGATGGAAAAGAAGACGAGCGGACGGGTAAGCTCTGAAGCCAAACAACCCGGAATATCTATGAGCTATAAATCTCAAAAGTGTCACACTCTCTGTTGAGTTTTTTTCTTTCTTTTCTTTCTAATATGAGTAGTTTCACTTTATATGTGTGTTTGTGTGTGGATATTTTGTCTTCCCTTTCTAACTGAAGACCTAACTATGTATGATATGTCTGTCATAACGAATACAAATGTGAAGATCTATCGAAAACAGCAATCCTGTGCTTCCGATATCGTCCGTCTGTCGTCCATCGTCCTCTTTATGCCGATTTATATGAGGCAAAAAAAAAAAGAAAAACATCGAAATTTTGTTTTCCAAGTGGGATAGCAGCATATTCGAACACATTTGCACGCATAAATGTGGCAATAAATTACAAGAAAACTTTCAATTTTTTTCGACTTATACATCTTTCTTGAGCCTCCGAAAAATAAAAAAAAGAAAATAAGAAGAAAACATCCTGAAAGACAACAACCAACCCATCCAAAGAGGGCCATTTAGTTTTGATCATTTCTCTTTTGGGCTGGTTTTCGCCATAAGATATCCCCATTTCCTTATTACACATTTGTTTGCCTTTTTCCTCTTTTTTTTCCTTCTTTAAAAGTATCTGTTCTTTTTATTTTTGCTTTTTTGCTTCTAGAAATCACGGCGACTGATAGTGCTGACGACGACTACGACTGCTTTAATACGAGTGCCGCCGCCACATAAAGAACCCCCAATTCTAATATTTTTTTTTTCTTTTCCTCCAAGAACTTCAAACGGAGCCGAGACCGAAACCGAGCCCAACTGGAATAATTGTCAGCATATCCTTCTTCAAGTGAAAATTTAAGGATTTAATATAAAATAAAATAAAATACTGCTGATTGCCCTCAAAGACGAGAGAAAAAAACACTGAAATTGGGGATGCGGGGAGGGTTAGGTTGGGTTGGGGGTGCTATGTTACCATTTTTTTTTTTGCTGTGCACAGAAAGGAAAAAAAAAAAACTCGAGAAGAAAAATGATATAAACTTCTGCCAAAGATTCCAATCGATTCCTTATATTCGGTGTATCCCAGAATCTTTCGGAATGATCAATTATTCCCAATAAAGGGAAATTTATTCCCACATCGAGTCCTTACGCTGGCGATGCGGACCAGCGCGCACCGGCTGCCATAAAGGCCCATATGATGGCAATAATAAAAATGAAAATCTATTTAATGGAAGAAGATATTGTGTTGTTGTCCCCAAGAGTGAAAATTAACCCACCCCAATCTCAACCCCCACCCCCCCCCCAACCCCCTTGTTTAACATAAATGCCACTTGTCGCATTCGTCCGGAGTTTTTATTATTGCGTGAGGCCAAGAAGACGCACGCATATTAAAACTAAAAGGAGCAAGGCAATTCTCTGGCACACACACAAACACACATGACACACATGGTAAATTCAAAGACAATAAAAATAAGGGTGAGAGGGTGGTATGCGACAAAACAAATAACCTGGAAGCTTTGATTTTGTTTTTTTTATGCTTCTGTAATTGTTTCAGTGACGCAATGAAAAATCTAAAGTATTGAATGGAATGTGAAAATGAACGTACGAAAAGTATAATATGGGGTTCTTTCTCCTATTAGAAGGACGGGTTTTTTTTTTTGGGGTGGTAAATGGTCAGGTCATCTTTTTTATTCCTTGGAGACCATTTTTCGAATAACGGCTATTGTGTGGAAAGGGGTTGAGATATATGATGAAGTGTCATGAAGAAAGCTGTTAGCAACATGTGGCTCTCACTAAAATGCAATATATGAACAATACGTATGACCCAGCATGTGGGTCTGAAATTGCTGAAATGTAATATCAATGGCAGACATAATTCCTAACATAGTCGTGTACTTTCCTTTCAGTAGATAACCAAAAATCTAAGTTCTGCACCATTTAAAGGGTTAAAGTCTTCTACTGAATTTATAAATATAAAACTTAAACTAGCTTTATTGTTTCATACTTTTATTACCCACTCCAAAAAATAAACTGTTTCAATCTCCTTCTATAATCTCTAGTTTCGTTAAAAAAAATGTTCCAATTTCGGTAAGATTTATTCCGTATCGCTTAAGATGACGATGCAGTTGTTAAAAAATCAATTCTGACGGAGGGAGTTGATATTTATAAAAACAAAATATTCAATAAACTTATTTTTTTGGAATAGCAATTGGGTACTCTACTGCTAATTCAAACAAGACTGGCTTTCATTTTTTTTCGCTTTTTGTTTATTCAAAATGAAACGTTTTTAATTGTAAAATGTTCGTATTTGATCTAAAATTGTTCTTGAAAGTGTTTTTTATTTTTTTTTCTTCTGATTCTATGTCGTTTTTTCCTAAGTATTCGAAAAAACTGGCTAGGCACCATAGAAAAATGAATTGCTTTCATTTAAATGCAAACGCAGATATGTCTTGAAACTTAGCACTTCGAAAATTGACAATTTTTGACAAAAAAATCGAAATTGTACTTTTAGCAGTCCTTCACTTAGAATACTTACTAAAATATTCGTAGTCTTTTAATAAAAAAAATATGGCTTACATTGGTAATTTTAAACTTATCCGCACCATTGCGTTTGTTGTCAGAAATTTTCTACGAGAAAGTGTTAATTTTTGATAATATTAAAATGTTAATTTATGTTAAAATATTAATTTTTACCGGTAAAAAATTAAAATTTTTTAAGTACAAGTGTACAAAGTACTTGTACTTAAGCTGTAATTTAGAACTTACCAAAACACTCTAATGGTGACCGGAATGGTGAATGAAATGGTGAACGACAGTCACGAAATGATCACCTAAATGATAACGCATCAATTACATTAAAAATTGTAATTGGTGGTGCGTGGCGGGAATGTTGACGTGAATGATGTTTAAAGTCAGTAATGAAAATAGTGATCGAAATGGTGACCAGTTGTGAACAAAATGGGGATTAGAATGTGAATGGGCATGTGGCATGTCGTCATGGCTAGTAATTAGTAACTGGCATGGTACCGGAATAATGGCTTTAAAAATGCTTAATTTGAAAATCATTTTTAAGTAAAAAAATGTTTGTTCACAAAAATCTTAGTGCTAAATGAATAATATATAGGCCTATAGTCAGAACATACATTGCAGAAAAGCATGTTCACGGAAAAACTGTCAGAAAAAATAAAGAAGAAAAAATTTCAGTTTCGTGTTTTAAAAAAATTGACGTTGGAAAATAAACAGAGAAAATTCAATTTAAAAAAATATTTTTTCCAACGATTTTTCATTCGAATTAATATAAATTAGCATTCAGATTCTCGAATAATTGTTCTTTATTTTCAAAAAAAACACATCAATAGTTTTAAAATTATTGTGTTTTAAGATTTTCTTAAAAATCGCAATGTAATTTGTTCTGTTATTCCAGTATAGGTATCTCGTTAACGACAAAACCGATCTTATTCAAACATTTTCAACATGTATTTATTGTAATTTCAAGGAATATTGTGCGTGTTCATTTAAATTTTCATCAAAATAATTTGTGGAATAGTCTGTGTTTCTAATTTTAAGGCACCAAAAAAATTTAGGACTATCATCGTACTTTTATTTTAGCTTAAATATTGTCTAAAAAAGTTAGATGAATACCTACCTGCCTCTATGATTCAGTGTATACCAGACAAGAGTATATCAATAAATAGATACCGCTCATTCCACTTAATCTCTAAGTGTAAACTTGGGTTAAAAATATATTTTTTTATTGGATTTGTTTGGACCTTATCATCATTTTATTAAAAAAATACAAATTACACTTCTTATCCAGCCACTTTTTTGCATTGAACATAAAAATCTTTCAACTAAGTATATTCTGCTGCATTGTTGTCCAGACTATCATCAACTTTTGAATGACTTTTAATATCCTTTTGCAAACACTTCATATCGGTTTGTTTTTAATACTTTTTCTCAACCATTTTCTTAACTCCGTTTTCTCAGTTAATCAAATTTGCTTCTTTTGAATTACACTTATTTGGTTGCAAGCAATTAACTGCGTCAAATTGTTATCCTTACCAATAACACAGCTTCACAACAATATACAATAAACACTATATACAACAACAACAACAACAGCAGCAGCTTCTTTTCCCAAAGGGCGATCGTAAAGAAGTTTTTTTTTGTGTTTTTTATGTTTTCGGAAAATCACCAACATTAAAAAAAAAAGAAAAGGAACAGATGAAGTGAATTTTAAGCTGCATTCTTTTCTTCCACTCGAAACCTTTTCATCCTGAGGGAAAACAAAATTAGAGATGAAAAAAAAATGAGAAAAACAATAGCAACACCCAAGTTTTTTTTGTTTTTATCTTTTCTTGGGCAATTAAAAATGCTAACTGTAAGTCAGAGAGTGGCCATTAAGTTAAAACCCCAAAACCTGTGTACATTGTCAGTTTTAAGTGTTTCACCCTTTTTTTTTCTTCTTTTTTTGCTACTTCATCATCGAAAGGAAAGGATTATAAATTTTTTTTTTAGTTCTTTTCCGTCTTTTCAGGACCAATAAATTTCGTTATCAAAAGCCAAAAAAAAAAACAGAAAAGAATTTAGCTTTAAAAGAAATGAAAAAAAAAAAAATATATAAACACAACCTCGTCCTTGCAAAAGGCTAAATAAACACCTTCTTCTGTCACAATCACAACTAAACACAACCAAACCAACGCAGGGAGGACATCGGACAAACCGCCACAAACCCTCTCGAATAATGGGCAAAAACAAATAATAAAATTATTTCAACTTGCAGAGTTTATGGCTGCGTAAAATCCCGGCCAAGAAACAAGAGGTTAAAAGAAATCTATTGTTTTGTGACAATAAAAATCTAAACTCGAAAAGCAACATTCACGGGCGTCCAACATCGTCATTTGAAAATGCCACTACCACTCCTTCTTCGGTCAAGTTTAAGATTCGGAAACGAAATTGGTGTCATCAGTGGTGTCAACTTAAACACGTGTTCTCCTTGCTACTATAGATTTGCTTTGAGTTATCCTTGAAAAAAAAAACTATTAAAATCAAGTTTTAGATAAAAATGATTTTTTTTCTTTTTGAAATTTAATACTTTCTGCTTCGTTTTATTAAATCTCTTTAAACATCGTAAAATTGTTAGAGCGACAGCACTGATTATCATCTTTTGAAAAAATATATTTTTTGGGGGCATCCTTGAAACAACAAAATCCATTTCAAGAAAAATATCTCCTGTGTCCTTTTTTATTTTGTTGGTCAATTCCCAGCCCCACCCCCTGTGAATTCGTCGAGAGGGTGCGGATGATTTGGTTGGCGATGGTGGTGGTTGTGTATTGTATTTTATTGTTTTGCCTTTTGCCGTTTTGTTATTTTTATTATTTTGCATGTAACCAAAAGGACACAAAACGACAACAACAACAAAAAAAATTATAATACGCAACACTCTCTGATATCCTCGTACTCTGAGGACTTTTCCCCCTTTTTTCCTATAATAAGTTTTAACATCATTTAGAATATTGGAGTATTAGAAAGAAAAACTAAGGCCTCTGACATTTGTTTGATATTTTGTTGCTCCCATTTGGTTAAGATTTTTTTCTCATTCAACCCTGTTTTTACTTAGTTTGTGTTTATATTTTTTTTTTTTTGTTAAAAAAAAGTTTTTGTCGGCCAAGTTTTACTGTGCAGAAAAATCCTTTTGTCTCCTTAGCGTTTTTTTTTTTTTTTGTTTTGTGTCGAAGGGCTGAGAACTGAACAGAAAACAATAATAATAAAATGAGAAAGTCCTTAACTAGAAGAGTCCTGCTGACGCCGAAAATGATGATGTCGTTGTTGTCGTAGATGACTGCGACGACGGCCGGCGGGTGGCAAGGCTCTAAATCGCCAAAGTCAACTTTTAGTATTCTTAATTCAGATGTGTGTGTTGAATTTTTGAGGGCTATGTCCAGACCAGTAGGTAGGTAGCATGGAATGTCCTTAATTTTTTTTTTTAATATTTTTTATTGGTTTATGTTTTTTTTTTCTCAATTTTTACTTTGTACTTTGTCTTTGACTCTTTTATCAACCCTCGGAGCGTTTCCAATGTTCATAATTTGATTGATGATTGACCCTTAGTACTGGGAAACTCTTTTAATTTTTATATTTTTAATGACATTTTACCTATTAAATGATATGTTTTGCTAAGTTATACAGCATGACCATATGTTACATAATAAGAATGAGATGTTGATTATTTTTGATGATCTCTTAAATATTTTCCTTGAGGGCCAAAAATCATATAATTCGGTTGTTTTTTAAATATGTTTTTCTACAATTTATACTTCCTACTATACCAAATGATTCAAATAAATATGTTACATACGGAAAGTTTACCGGAAGGGGTGAAAATTGGTAGTTTTATTTATTTCGAAGTACTAGCGCCAAAATAGGTGAAATGGCGCCCGAAAGAAATCCTTTCCTATCAATCAAAAACATCTAAGACACAATTCAAATAAAGAAAATTCTTTTTATTTTATGTTGCCCAAACCAAAAATATTGATTTTTACAAAAAAATCTACAAACAAAATTAAAAAACTCATTCGAATTAGAGGGATTATTGAAAAAAAATCCAGTTAAAGGGTTTGAAAATGGGTCATTAAAAACTGAAGATAATGTTAAAATGTTGGAGTTAGGGGAATGTTCGAGTTAAATGAGAATCTTTTTTTTCAAAAACCGTTATTAACGGTACCTGCCATAGAACCGTTTTTTTTAATTCTGGTTTTCTCCTTCATGACTCAATCAATTTCAACCATTTTTTTTACATGGATGCTTTCTAGTTGCCCTAATAATATTTAGTAAAAAAAATTTCGAATATTATTTTTTTGGATTTTTAAAAAAAGTTTGAAGTTTTTTTTGAAAAATCATTTTTTCGAAAATTATTCAATATTTTTTTTTTTCAAAATTTAGTTTTTAGATATTGATAAATAATATCTTAAAAATCACGTACCAATTCAAAATTTTATATAGAAAAAATATTTTTTTTAGAAAACGGCTCTAACTATTTTCAATTTTTTTTCTATAAATTATCATTATAAAAGAAATCAAATTGCGTACTTTGTTTTGAGGTTAAATTCATTTAAGAAGCTGGTTCAGTCATTTGAAAACCGAATTTTATGCTTTTTTAATTGTTTTTTTTCTAAAACTGCATTTACAAATTTTTAATTAAAAAGGCTTAGCATACATAGTAACTTTATCTTCAGTCGTCCATTTTTTTTTTTGGCAGGAGATTTAAATCTTTAAAAAAACACTTGGCAGTAATGGGCACCAAGTAGTGTGGGATTCTTACCGCACTAAAACCACCTCGAATTCTGGACCAATCTATGAAAGATCGACAACTTTATTTCGCAATGTTTTCATCACTTTGGGGGAAGTTTAAACTTTTAATATTTTCCATGGCTTTTAGACCATTACCTCATGTGGCTTGGTTCGTCTAAGTCTCCGAACATTGCGTCTCGTATTTAATATGGACTCCATTTCAGAGTTAATCACCCTTATTACCGATGTCGTTTGTACTAAAACGACTGGAAAACTAAACGCTCTAGAAGTGACAATTGGTGTTTTAGTACAAATGTAACTTCTGCATTCTCTTTGCTTTTCACTTGTCTTCCCATCTTGCTGTGAAATGTTTTACTAAATCGTCAATTGTGGCCTCAAAATCCAGTCGTTTTCTTGTCGTTTTAGTACAAACGACATTAGTAATATGACTGTGCAGTCGCTGATTATGTGATGCAGCATGTTTTCTTACAACTTCTGTAACCATTTCTATTTGTAGGTCACGATGAAAATCACTATTTCTTATATATGTATATCATGGTGCAGTTACTATTCCACTTGTTCTGAAATTTTTGGATGATTTCGGTATTTGTTTTCTTTGTACAGACCCATAATTGGATTCCATAGGTCCATACAGGCTTTAGTACATGATTATAAAGCATTATTTTGTTTTGCATCCAAATTCATTCAAAATTATTTGGCCGTATTGGCGTAAGGTACAGCTTGATTGTTAATGAATATTGGAACATTGATTAATGTACAACGAAATGTTGGCTTATGAAAGGAGTATTGAGAAAAAGTGAAAGAAACCGAGTAAAACAATAAACCTGTGTTGGCTAGTAAAAATGCAAGTCGGTTCAATACACTTTAATAAACAATAAAACTCGCCCTGAGTTTAGATTTATCATGTGGCATCCTGGCGTAATTCGTAGTGCATGTGCTTTGCAATCGCAAGTTCGATGGTTCCAACCCAGTTCAGGTATCAGTTGTTCGAATAATCCGAACATAAATCGACTTAGCACCACTAATGGAAGGAATCTGATGATCGGGTGTGGCAGCGTGTGAAATAGCTATAATTCCAGCTTATAAACTTGGTGGTAACACACACAGATTGTTGCTGTTTGATTTAAACCGTTAAATTTAATTTTCATTTTATGTCGTAACAGGTTGCAATTATGGCTACCAATTTTATCAAAAAAATTTTTCTTAAGTTATTCCACATATTGCCTAAACCTAAAAAAAAAAATTCTTTCACTCTAAATAAATTATACGGTTATACTACATTTTTGTTAGCGTACCTTCCATTTATAATTGGTTTCTTGAAACTAATCAAAGAGTTTCCGTTTCCTCCCAAAAAAAGCATCCTTTTACCCAATATAATTTGATGGACTCATTAAGTTCTTGATTCTTGATTCTTGATTCCTTTAACCGAACATTTTTACCAACTTTCATCAAATTATCATTTAAACCAAAACTTTTTAAATATTTTAAAACCGTTTTTAGAAAACGGATTTATTAGATCTCTTGTAGCCAATATTGCACTCCAAATCCTTATAATGGTATTTCAGAAATTCTTTCTTCCACACTTACTTAAGCTTGATAC
Organism: Meliscaeva auricollis; assembly: GCA_948107695.1. Lineage (NCBI taxonomy): Eukaryota > Metazoa > Arthropoda > Insecta > Diptera > Syrphidae > Meliscaeva > Meliscaeva auricollis. The sequence goes on from OX403617.1 coordinate 77,724,441, forward strand.
CTATTTTACACTTTAAGTATGAAATAACTTCGGTAAATTTATCAAGAGAATGCATAGAAATACATTTTCAACTATCAACAGACAGAGAGAAGAGAAAAGCATTTCTTCAAACCTCTCTCAAAATTAATAAAATTTGTTTATGTTTACCTTCCTGATTAAGAAACAGACACATACTCTGATGGAAGGCAGACAGACAGCTTATTTTTGATTCAGCAGCAATTGGAGTTGTGGTCAAGAACACTCTTCTAGCTGGTCAGAGCCTAATACAACATATATTTTAGCCCATCACAAGGGCGCACTATTTATCTTTACACAGAGCCATCATTGAAGAACACACATGGGCCCATGATAGTGCCCAAAGGGCTTATATGCATGTATGTACGATGTGATGAGAAAAGCAAGCCCAAGCCAATCTTAACGTCGTGTCGTCGGCGTCGTCATTGCATACAAAAACACAAGGGATACTCCCTGGATGTAGTAGATTGTTGTTATTCCGTTATGTAAATTCTTTATGGCTGACATCAAACATGTTTTCATTTGCGTCTTCTAATCAAAATGCAGCACCCTTCTATGCTCATACATCTTCACTCTTGAATTGAAAGAATGGAAGGGGTGTTGATGTAGGTGGCACTGGCGGTGGTGACGCCTGGGCTAAATATACGGTGGCAAAGGCAATAGAGTTAGTGCATACATACATAGGAGAGAGGGTACATTGAATATTTACATGCGGTGTATAGTATAGCGTTTGGTTCTTTAGTCGAAATCTAACCCATTCCCTTCATTGCTAGCTCTTCCCATTTCTTTACAAAATTTATAAAACCGGGCCAGGCACCATTCAATGGTATTCACCGCACCGCATTCACTAACACACCAACACTTTGCCAAGAATCTCGCAAAACATTGTCATTTACATGCACATTCAAGCATTAAATCATTCTCTTGAAGTACACATCCTTTTCAGTGTCATCCATCGTCATTATGGTATATTCTGGAGAAGCAGCAAGCCCCCCAAGCCCCATTTCAGCTATATTAACCATCAGGGCCCAACAGCAACAACTATAGCGCTGGGATAAGCTTAACATTTTACACATTTATACTTGGAGTTGGAGCAGTGAATGAGATGAAAAGACACATGGACGGACCTGACCTAAAAATAAAAACCAGTTTTAATAGGAGGCCCGTTCCTTCCGAAATCAAAAGAATCTGTTTTTAAGGTCTTGAAGAGTAGGATTCTATGACTCTTCTTTTTAATGCTCACTTATTATGAAGTGAGGGGGTTACCGCCCCCTTTTTTTCGGAAATTCTTTCAAAGTCATCATATCAAGCTATTTCTTTACTTTTCAAAGAATACAACCATTTTTAACCATTCTGAATGACGCCCTTACTCAATACTCCATTACTGTTCCATTTCAGACCTCTTGGGAAACTATTTCGCTCCTGTCCAAGTGGGCGAGAATGGAAAAGCAGAAAGGTTACTATACAATCCAATCTTTTGGTCCGAGAAAATTCCATGTTTATGGGGTGTGTATTCCTGCTCTAGCTCAAGCTCTGGTCTTCTTTGTGCATCATCATCATCATGGTGGAGCCTTCATAAATTCTGATGACACCACTTCCCGACACCTTGTTTCTCTTGTATAGTTATATGCGGTGTTGTGTGTACCATGATGATATAAAAAATTATGTTGTCTTCCATGCTAATCTGAACCCTTTGCAGCATTTGTCATACTTTCGAGGCACTTAACCTGCAAGCGAGAGCACCCTCTCACTTTTTTCCATCACACTCACACTCACCATCACACCACACAGCCCCTGCTGTCATAAATTAATTCATTTAACTATGGCACGCGAAAAATCGAGGATGAAAACCAAAAAAAAAAAATAATAAAAAAAAAAAAAAAAATTATAAAGTTCTGCACATTAAAACCACTAATGGGCGTGTTCCGCCCCCTGGACGTTTATAATTTATATTTTCGACTCGGCTCTCTGTGACTCTACGTCGATTAATAACGTTTTCATCACACGCGGTGAAAAGTTCTCGAAGATTCACTCTTCTGGATCCTGGATGAGGTTTTATCGAGAGGTGGTGGTAATTTTGTTTTGGTTTTTTTTTTATTTTTAAATCACCCAACGCAACGCAGCAACTGGTGCTAGGAGAAAGAGATGACGGATTCTGCAGCAACGCCTGGACAGACTACGCCATGCCGCGATTTGTGTGGTGTATTATGTGTGTATGGCAAAATTACCATAAAATTAAAAAAGTTTACCTTTTTCGCCAAGCTCCTAGCCCACCCGCTCCTTGTCGTAACGTTCTGGCGGTGAGATGGAGATGGATGAGAGGACATGGTTCGCGTATAACATCGCCCAACACCTTTTTTCAAAAAAAAAAAAAATTAACAAGCAGCAGGAGATTTATGCGGGAAATTGTGATTTTTTTTTTTTTTTTTTTTTGAATTCGAGTTCGCCCACAAAAATTGACAACAAACTTTCGAGTTTTTTGATTAAAAGAATTTCTTTGGACTTTTTTTTTGAATTTGTTTTTTTTTTTGTTGATTATTATGAAAGGCGAACATTTGGAAAATAAAAACCAAATTCAACAGGATGTGAAGGTTTTTTATAGGGTGAGCTTAAGAGGGGCAAACGTTTATAATATTGAGTTTAGCTTTATGGTTGTTTATGGTTGCCCTTGGGTTGAGTTTGAGCAACATGTGCATGATTTATTAAGAATGGCTTAATTGGTTTCTATGTTGAGGTGGAGAACTCACTCAGAGAAAATTTTATTGTTACTCATTTTTTTTTTTATTTTCTGTTAAGAAAATTTGAAACAAAACAAAAAGAATATTAATGAAAAATCGGTAGGTATGTCTACAAATAAATTGGCTCAGATTTATAGCCTATAAGGGCTGAATCGATTTTAAAAAAAGCTATTAGTTAGGAGGAATATAAAGAGTTCAGAAAAATAGAAAAACGGCTTCACAGACAGAAAAAATCAGCCTGGGAGAAGAACCTTATCTGTGAAATAGAGAACAGCCGAGAGCGAGGTCCGCACTAGGCGGAAGTTCTACCAATCCGTCCGAAACATGACCCAATACACACCACGCTGCACATACTGCAGGGACGGAGAGGGAAATCTGATCACCGATCCACAAAGCATACTGGAGCGATGGGAATTGGACTTTAATGAATTGCTAAATGGTCAGCTCACAGCAGAAGTGGAGGCTCCACTACTTCAAGATGAACACCCTATGCTACCGCCATGCCACCAAGCATAGAAGACGTTGAGAAGGCTATAGGACGGCTCAAGAAAAACAAAGCCCCGGGAGCCGATGGCATACCAGCCAAATTATTCCACGGTCAAGCAATTCATGATATCATAGTGCACGTATGGGAGCATGAAGAAATGCCAGAAGACTGGCGAAAAGGTATCATATGCCCCATTCATAAGAAGGGAGATGTCACAACGTGCAGCAATTAAAGAGGTATCACGTTGTTGAGTGCCACCTATAAGATACTCTCCTCTATCCTACAAGACCGGATAACCCCATACGCTAAAACCATCATCGGACACTATTAGTGTGGTTTCATTCTAGAATTTAACATCCCAACATACCATCTGTTTATAGACTTTAAAGCCACCTATGATAGCATAGCCAGGGTAGAACTTTACAAAGGCATGAGAGAATTCGGCATCCCAAATAAATTGACACGACTATGTAGGTTGACCATTACCAACGTAACAAGCCAAGTTAAAATAGCCGGATTGCTATCCAGACCAATCAACCTCTTTAATGGACTCCGACAAGGGGATGGAGAAAGCAAGAAGAACCGAACAAGCTGTACACGATTCCTTCATCCAGATCGAGCAGGCGTCACAAAATCTGGGGCTGCACCATTAGTGAAGGTAAAACAAAGTACATGGTGGCGTCGAATGCGAAAAGAACAGTTGGTCAAACAATCAAGGTAGCGGAGCACGAATTTGAAGTGGTGCAATCCTTTAAATACCTTGGGTCAACAGTAGCAGCCGATAACAACATAGAAGAAGAAATACGCGGGCGGCTTCTCAAATCCAACAGAGCCTACTACAGTCTGTCAAAGCTATTCAAATCCAGAAATCTGACCATAACTTCAAAACTGCTGCTGTACAGGACCATGGTCCTGCCAGTACTCATGTATGGATCCGAGACTTGGGTGCTTAGCAACAGGCACTGTGACCTCTTAGCCGCGTTCGAGAGAAAAGTCTTACGGAGAATTGTTGGCCCCATATGTGAGGAAGGACGATTCCGGAGACGGTACAATCATGAGTTGTACGCAATCTACCTTGAAGCAGACTTAGTGACAAAAATTAAGCTCGGTAGACTCCGGTGGGTAGGGCACCTAGCTCGTATGAGCGAAGAGGAACCTGCTTGGAAAGTCTTTTGTGGTAAATTCTATGGTAGACGGCAGCGTGGTAGACCATGCTTGCGCTGCAGAGATGGCGGACGCCCGAAACCTTGTGGTGCACAACTGGATGGCGTCGGCTCGAGACCGGGATAGGTGGAGTGACTTGTTGAAAGAGCCAGGACCGGACCCCGGTTGTCGAGCCGATGATGATGATGTTCATTGTGTTGTTGTCGTTCGACGTGGGGATTGCAATTACTGGTGTTAGGGCGAGGTGCCCAGTCTCCGTTTAATGCTGCTCTTACGAGAAGTAATTGTGTTGTCTTGTTCGTTGATAAAGATCACCAATTTTTAAGCCATTTTGTGGCATTGGTTAATTTTAATATGCTTTTGCTTGAAAGCTCAGAGAGCGTAATACACGCTTAAGACGCACGTAATGCTCGCGTAAAACGCACGTAAAACGAGCGTAATATGCGCGTAATACGCGCGTAAAGCGCACGTAAAACGAACGTAATGCGCACGTAAAACACGCGTAATACGTAATGCGCGAGTTTTACGCGCGTTTTACGTTTTACGCAGCGTTTTTTTCGTCTGACCGCGCAGCCGGCAGCGTTTTACATGCGTTCCCTTCATCCCAAATGAAACCGGAGAAGCTCGGTTTATATTTGAAAGCAAAACGCTAGTACTTGTTTTTTTTTCTATTAAAACTTTTTACTAACCAAAAACAACTTTAGCTAAATTGTATCTTGTCAACTGTCAAGCCGTTTTTTGACTCTATTCCAAACTCTATTGAAAACGTACTTGTTTTCAAAAAGCGATCTTAAGAAAATCGAATTTTTGATATGGCTTAAACATATTCAGCAGATTTAGATACTTAAAAGATTAGAGCGAGTTATTGTTACCTTTTCTTTTTTCTTGCACGTTGCAACTGTGTTCAGTGTCTCTGTCACTATGTTTTAAATAGGCAAAAAAATCTTTAAAAAAGGCTTCAGTTATAAACCTTAAGAACGAAAGATCGACTTTCCTTTCCATGTCCTTTCTGCCACGCTCTGTCTGTCAACCTTTTCATTAATGTGTTTCAAATGAATTGTTTTACCTACCCATTTCAATTGTTAAAAAGTTATTTAAATCCTTTCCTGTTAAATAAGTTTGGCCATTGGGTTTCGCCTTCAGTAGGTACACATATAAAGTTCCAAATCCGCTTTTACCAAAAACTAAAAAAAACAGAAGGACTTAATTCGTTTTTTAACGTCTGCAACTTAAAATATATACAATTAATACCATGAATCCTAACATGTTGCTGAATCTAAAGTAAAATATATAATTGATTCGTCACAAGGACAAATAATACAAAAATATCATAAGCGAAGCCATAAAAGCAAAGCCCAGAGGGAACCCTTTTCGACAAAACAATAAAAAGGACGAAATTAAAGAACACAAATTGCCAAAGCAACAAAACAAGTAAAATACTAAAACCCTCCTCTGTCAAAAATATAATGTTCGTGTACCCTTCACATTTTCATGTGTGTTGGAAAACAGAAGAAATTTATACCCAATTTCAAGGATTCGTATACATATTTGTACCTATTGCGAGTGCAACTGTTGTGCGCAACAAGGCGCAACTAAATTACCACCACGCCAAGACCAATCAGTCATCGGCCAGATGGAATGAATGCACATTCCCAGAGCCGCATAAGCACAACACAACACAACACAAAAGCCTAAGTCCTCACCCCAATATTCAATAACCAAAAGTGGCACTTCACCCAGGACGAGAACAAGAATATACCGACCCCTCCAAGGATATACATATGATGAAAAGCAAGCAATTCAAGGAACACGGACGACTTCATACAATATCATAAAATAAAAGAAGAAACAATGAAACACTAAATGGAATTCTTGCTGCGCGATACTCGAAAGTGTCATATATACTGATGAGACATGGCAGCACAGTATAGCATAGCTGTCAGGAAGGAAACAAAATATCCTCGTGCTGCTTGTGAATGGGCTCGCAGTCAGTTGAATCTAAAACCTCATACGCCATTTCCCCCGGATGTCTCGTATCGATGTAACAATGATACCAACCACCACTGCACCGTATCGGCTAAAAGAAAAGGATCCCAACAAGCGATCGGGCAGGTGGAAGTGCGGGTGACACGACTATGAGCTGCAGGTATGCAACACACAATCGCAATTGCCCATGGAAGGACACTTGAGTTCGTTTCATAGAGTACACTGCTTTGTGTTGCTTTGCTTTCCACCCTTGTCCCTGTCACATTGCAATCTCTTAAGCGAGTAAGTTTCAGCCACTTGGTCACGTTACCGTGTCACCATCATCAAACCCGACCGAACACTTTTCTTGTGTGTCTTGAATGTGTCGCTCTTCAGGCTCACACACACGATTTGCTTTGAGTGACGTGCGCGTTATTAGCACGTAATCAAAACACATCACTCACTCGCATTCCAAACATCGGAGATCAGAAGCCAGTCCGACGGAAATGAAGAAGATTCCAAGCCCCGGACAGAGATAAGAATGTTCAAACGTTTAAGTGGGCAACGGCAACGGCAAGGGGGCTTTGCCGAGCGCATAATGCAACGCGCGTAAAACTTCTACAAGCGGGAAGGCCTTCCGTTTTAATTAATTCTTCCGCAAAGCACACATCACAGTCGTGCACTCAGGCTTCATCAACAAGCACCTGTGGTATTCATGAGGACACTCTTCGCTAAGTTTTTTTCTTTCTCACCCTCTTCGCGCGTCCTCATTGTACCGGGCACGGTGAGACATCTTGTCGCCATGGCTCTTCGCTTTGCTCTTCCACGAAGGGTTCAACAATTGTTCGTCGTATATAGTAGTGGTATCGAATTTTTGAGGCACGAATCAAAGTATCGAATTTCGATTTCCGTTTCGTGTTGCTTCCTTCTCTGGAAGTGAAATTCACATAAAAAAAAATTTAAAAAAAAAAAATTGATGTTGAACGCCCGAGGGGATATGTGGGTAATCGCTGCATTGCTGCTTCTACTAGTATTGATTACACTGTGCGCTGAATACCTTCATAATATTCTCGGTGCTTCCAGCAGCAGGAAGAATAGCGTTAAAGGTGTCGCGATTGATTATCGCTATGGGAAGCACTGACGACTACATCCAGGACGATGACTACTACCTCTATACCTGCTACAACCAATGATGGTGCGTGCTCTTTTACGATTTCCACACGATACAAATAGTCTGAAGTAGCAATTCCATACTGCCACACCGCACCGTTTCTTCTATATAGGAACACTTTTGCAAAAGCGAGCACCGTCATCAAGTTGAAGTTTAACTTCCACTTCCTTATGTCGTCAAACTGCTGCCGCCTGCTGCAATTGATGGTGGAAAATTGCCAACGCGCATATGACTTTGAATGGGGTTATGAGGATATAAGGATACCTGAGCGCTCTGCGAAGCCCCATAAGTCGGGCAGAAGTTTTCAGTTATAATAAATTGTTCTGAAAAAAAAGGGGAATTCAAATTGGTTAGACAGGATAAAAGACAAAAATACAATAATGGTCTTTAAAGTATTGAATGACTTCAAATAGAAATTTTAAAGCCTGGCAGATCTCAAAGTTTTCTTTAATTGTATTCTTCAGCTTGAAGGCCTTAAAAATTTCGTTTCCATTTTCTAAGAGACATGGTGTTTCATTTTGCTGGGTCACTTAAATGTTTGACTTAATAAAATTCGATATACTTTTGGGCCCAACTTTAAATTTTTAAAGGGGAAAACCTATAAGTGCCTTGAGACATGCCTTAATAAGAATGAATATACAAGAGTGAATATAAGGTCGTAGTGTTTTGCAATTCCAAATGCAATTTTCTGTAACTCCTTCAATTCAGGGGCCTTAAAAAATTGTGTTTGACAAACGGCGAAAAAATATAAACAAAAAAAAAAACACTGATATTAAAGGCATACAAAAAGTAGTCTTGCCCCAGGGCCCCATCAGCTCAAAGTACGCCTCTGTTGACAGATGCTGTGAGGTGCAGATATGATAAGGGCTAGTCTTAGGGCTTGAAGCAATGCCAAATTGAAAAATATTATTCTGATCTGTTAGCCCACCCCCCCAACAGATGACAAAGATGAACCAGTTTGGTAGGAAGAAATGTCAGCTTCTTGAGGGCCCTCTATTCAGAGCCCGATTAGAGCTGCTGAGCACAATTTTGGTACCACAACTCTTGTGACCTAAATTGTTGGAACGGTTAAGTGTGGTTATGAGCAAGGAAGACACAAATTGTGATCACTTTTTTAAATGTCTGCAGGAAGAATGCTAAATGTTAACCCTCACCAGGTACAGCAGTCATCTGCGTGAAGACCTATCTCGTAGACTGTTGCTCCCATTTAGAATTGCAGATCTTTAAAACGAATTCGTTTGACAGAAGATCCAATGTGCAAGTCTCTTTTGCTCAAAAGGGATACTACTTTTCTTGATTTAAAAGCTATTGAACTTATACTGACAGAATTGAAAGTGGAAGTGATGCTAAAAACAAACGAAATTATCAGAAAGCGTCTATTTGGCAATTCAGTAAAGCCTGAAACGAGTTCTTCCAGCCGAAGACTCTATTATGCAAGCCACTTGCTCAAAATACTTTACTGCGAATATCACTTGCTTGAAGCCTGATTGCCTTTACTTGATCTTATAGCAATTAAGTCTTCTATTGATAGCATTGAAAAGTAGCGATGTGAAAAGTGAGAAGAACTGTTTTTAGAATGAACTTGAAGAGTTTTCGTTCAGCAGAAGACTAGATATGCATGGCCCTTGCTCAAAGCGCAATTGTGAATTTCGCTCACCTGTGCCCTTACTGACACTACTTGATTTCAGTTTTCAGACATATTGTTGATAGCACTGACATATTGTAGGGATGCTGAATGTTATCTGTTACCTAATATAGCTTCCATCTATTTGACATGCCGCTGGCTTAACCTTCGGCTTCCGTTTAGCAGCTTACGACCCTAAATGAGGTCATTCTAACAGAAGACTCTTGTGCAAGTCTCCTGCTTCACTTGCTTGTAGGCTTATTGGCTTTGCTTTAATAGCGTTTATACGAGGGATGCTGTATTTTAAGTATCGCTCAAGAAAGCAGCTTGTCTAAGTTTTAGACCGCTATTTTAAGCTTATGTTCCCATCCAGCATCTCATATAGCTTTCAGAGAATTCATCCAGCAGAAGACTCGATCAACATACATATCTGGGAACTGATTAAGGCTAGTATTCTGGGTGTCCTAGCTAAAAACCGATCTGCCTGGAGCGGCTCTTTGGTTGAAATTGAGCTCTACCCTGAAATGTAAACGTCATCATTTACTCAAACTAGTAAGTAAGCAGGTGGCCTAGACTGTAAGTTAGAAAAATCATTTGCAGGCACTTTGAAGTAAAAATTCTAATAGAAGTAACATTAGGAATACTGGTTACAGAATCACAAAATCACTTGTGGGAAAAGTAACAAATATAACCATCAAACCACTCCAAGATACAAACAAATCATTTAAATTCTTGATGCAAACGAACTTCTAATGGTTGTGTTGTTTGCATCTACCAGAACCACCATTGGTGACTCTCATAAATATTCCTTAAAATCCGCCATTAATCTAACCTCTGAAGTTGCTATACCTCTTTTATAATCTGAAAAGAAAAGAAAAGCATAAACAGCAGCTCTACTTGCAACAAAAATCCTTGACCTGGTAGTCTGGAGCGTTTTAGAAGAAAAAAGAACTTTACGAAAAAACTCTTGTTTTTGTTTGGATTTCCATTCAATTCGCAAAGAAGCTTCACATAAGAAGAAGCCGTAAACGTAAACACAGCAAAGCAAAACATCCGTTTGGAACTCATTTGCTCATTTGATCAAAAGCAAAAAAAAAAGGACACCATAACAACGAATGGATTTTCCGAAGAAGGAGTCCGCAATATATCTACATAGAGTTACCGCCGCCGCCGTCGCGTGTATAAAGAAAAAAAAAACGAAGAAGTTGAAGATTCAACAAAAAAAAAAAAATCCTCATATAAATTGTTATCAGTCATCCTTGAAAGTTTTGTAGAATTCTTCTGTTGTTTTTTTTTTTTTGGTTTTTTGCTGCTTCAACTCGTGCGCCCTGGTCTATACTATACTTCTTCGGATATTTTTCGTCTTCTTCGGTTACAAATTATCTGCAAACATTGAAAGTTGCGGGAAAAATGGTGGCAGCAAAACTAATTTATCACAAACGGAACCACACACCGCCCCATTGACTATAGTGTTTCGAAACAGTTTTTTTTTTTTTGTTCTGTTGCCGGTTTTAGTGATGGACCACAAGCAAACGCCCTGCCCGCCATAGCAACCATTGCTGCTGCCGCCACTGCCACCATAAGTCATTTATTCAAATCGATTTAGGCAACAGAAAAAATTGTATTCTTCTTCCCCGCCCTTTTGACTGTGCTGTCAAACTTCTTAAACACAAATAGGTATTTCCGCCATGGACTTCTTGTTCTTTTTTGCGTCTTGGTATTTTTCTCTGACAAATTGTCGTAATTTTTTATTAATCCAAATCATCGCGATTCATTATACAGAATGACCAAGCAGGAAATGTCCTTCAAGTTGATTTTTTCTTTGTTGCTGTTGTTGTTGTTGTTCTTGTTGATTTTCGTTTTGTGAAAAGGCAGGATTCTTATATAGAGTGTACGGTGGCTGATGGGTGGGTTCTTATTATTAAGTGTGTTTGGTTATTATAATCGCTTACCATATGCATGCAAATGGTAATATATTCCAGTTTAGTCCTTTAATTACCTCAAACCCAGCACTTAAGCCTTAGAAATTGCTGCAACTGACGCATTATAGCCTTTAATTTGTCAATTAACTGAAACAATTGATGTTGCTGCATTACTCTTACCTCCCACCAACACTCGTCATCATACACAGTAGAAGATGTGTCAAAAATTGCTGAGCCAAATTATTATTCATAAAATTAATCTCATATTTTTGGATTTTAGTTGAAAAAAATTTCAGATTTGTTTTAGGCAAAAAAAGGCGAAAACTTTGTCGGGTGTTTCATTCACATAAGTTTAAAATTTGTCTGAATTTTCGTTTGTTTCGCTGATGAAGTTTTCCAAAATGCCTCTAGTCCGTCTGTGCTTCCATCGGTTCACATTTCCACTGCATAAATTTCCTCTGTGTGAACGAATTTTCTCCCAATTTTGTACAGGTGATTTTTATGTAATTTTTAAGGTTGTTTTTAAATTTGTTTTTTAATATCTCGTTTGGTTATTTGTGTATACATCGTAAACGGTTTAATTGATTTTTATTAAATCAGATATTTTATGTAACCCTAAGAAAAATTAAATGTAAGAAAATTTAAGAAAGTGAAAAGAAAACCGGGAGAAAGTCCATGCACTAGGGTGGTTAAAAGTTTCAAACACGAAATACCACTAGCAATACTGGTGAAAAAAACTTTAAATGTTTTTTACTTCACTTTCCACGCTTTTCTCCGCGATCTTCTTATTCAAATCTGTAGTTGTGGTCCAGTCGTCTCCTCAGTATTGGAGCGATCTAAACGACAAAAGCCTAGTTTCGAGAAAAACACATTTGAAGTTTTGATTTGGAATATTTCAAAAATCTTCATTCGAACAACTTTCAACACTTTAATTTAATTTTTTGATCGGTTGCTTAGTTTTTAATCTTTAATTGAAAAATATTTTTTTACATATGTGGCAGTTTCTTCATTTTGTTTTTCCTAAACAAATGCGAATTTGTTTGGTATGAGGAATTTAAAACCAACCTATGAGACATTTAAATTTAGAATCAAATTGCGCTATTTTTACTTTTTTTTTGGCGCATAGGCAATATATTCATACAAAATCCAAAGATATGGAATTTTTAAAACGACTTTTAATTCTTAAAAAGATGAATTCTTGCAATAATAGAGAAAGGGCATAATTCCGGGATGCACTTGTTTTGTAATTTTGAGATCGATTTTTATCGAATAGAAAGTAAAAATATAAACTTTTTTGGGATTTCTTTTTTTTTAAGAAAAATGATGCATTTTATAAAAAGGCTTAAAAAATCATTATGAGGCATGTTTCAACTGGATAGTCACATCAAGGATGAGTGTGTTGAAAATATACACAATAAACCAAAAATGTCAAAAAATAAGTACTAAAAATGTACTAAAAACAAAATAAATTTACTTTTTCCAGGCATTTTTCTGATTTTTCTGACATTTTTGCTTTGAAACTTGGCAGATCATTATCAATTGTCGTTTTTACTTCAAAATTATTTTGTTTAAATTTATTTTTATAATAAAAGTTCTTATCCACACTTATTTTTCGTGTTTTCTAATTTTTTATTTATTGTTTTTAATTTACTTACATGAAGATGCATTCGTCACTTGTCATAAGACAACAGAGTGTATATTCCATTCTTCAAATCATTTGCACGTGAAAGAAAAACTTAATTAATAATAATATCTTTGAAGTTCTAAAAAAAAAAAAATCTATCGCAAACGTACTGTTATTTATTATTAAATTTATGATTGTATTTATGTAAAATCAGACATGTATGTATGAAGATGAAAAATAAAAACAAAAAATTGAATTGAATTGAAAATTTAATTTTCGGAAAAAAAAATTTGAAAATCGTTAGAGCCGTTTTAAAAAAAAATAATTTTTCTATAAAAAAATTTCGAAGGACTTTAAAAAAAAAATTGGTACGCCATTTGTAAGATATTATTTAGCAGTTTTCGAAAAAATGATTTTTTTAAAACCTAAAAAAAAATAATTTTCAAAAAAAAATGATTTGTTATTTCTTTATAGAACTAATTTTTTTAAAGTCAGCTTATCAATAAAATGCACAACTGGGTCGCACGTACTTGATCTTAGGGTCAAAGTTGCTGTGGTTGGTTCTACATAAAGTTTTAAAAAATAAACATTTTTATAAGAAATTAAAAAAAAAACACAAAATTTATTACTGAAATGACTAAAACTAGTATCAACTTTTTATTTTCTTTTTAGTTTTTTAGTTAATACATATTTTTTTCGTAAACCTAATTAGATTCTCTAAGGTTACGAGATATTCACTAAAAAACAAAATAAAAACAAATTTGCAAAATAAAAAACAACAACGCAATTTCTCCGATGTTCGAGTTTTTTTGAGAGAAACTAATAATGCAGTTTTGTTGTAATCACTGAACATAACACATACAAAATTTAAAAAAAAAATCGTTAGAGCCGTTTTCTAGAAAAATCCAATAACTTAAAACCGTTATATGGGAGGTATTAGTTCTAGAAGAGATATTTAAAAACAAAAAAAAATAACTTTCAAAATTACGTAAAAATCATCTGTACCAAATTTGAAGAAAATCCGTCCACGTGTTTGGGCTGTGGAGAAGTGTACAGATGGGCTCACAGACGCACAGACGCACAGACCGACGCACGGACGGACGGCATGACGAAAACTACTTTTCGGACTTCGGCATCATCGTAATTTTGTTTTTAATTCAAAAAAAATTTTGACCTATAGAGCAAGTAAAAATCATAAAAAATTGGTTGAGTCGTTTACGAGCAAATGCATAAAAACGGTTCTACCGTTAGTAAATTTTTTTTGATACTCCTTTCATATCAAAAGTACGACCTTACCTTCAAAAGTAAATACAAAAATTTGATTTAAAATCGTTAGAGCTGTTTTCAGAAAATGAAAACTTTTTCTTCATGGTTATATAGCAGGACTTAAGTTTTTATCCTAAAAACAAATCGCTTTAGTGGTTTAGGCTATATAGTTCGAAGTATGTACTGTACAGACAATAATGGTGCACACAGAAAAGAGGTATTTCAAAGTGTGTTCTAAAGAAAATTTTAATATTTTTATAAATTTGTCTTTTTATAAAACCATTCTAATTCCACTGTTGTGCTAACGTAAGCAAATTTGTTTGAATTGCCGGCAAAATGCTAAACCCCATTACCTTGCAATGAAAGCTGAACTTTGGTTAGAAAACAATTTGGTACCTATAATCACTATTCGCTTGGCAAAGTGTATCCGTAAGCTATATTCGAGCCGATACGATGCTATGCTGCTGTTTTGCTTGCTTCATTTCTATCATCATGGTGACCGACCATGATTATAATAGCGATTGTGACGACAACAACTTGGATGACTATGCCAATGATTACGAATGCTGTTTAGACAGTTCCGATGCGGTTGCCATTCCGATTTACCAGCTAACTTGGAATTAAATTTTGATCTATTATGCAAATGAGCCATAAATATTTATCCACCTGTCAGGGCAGGATCAAAAGAGGTGCTCATCAAACAGAAGCATTTAAAGTTCTATTGTATATATGGTAAGTTGTAAGTTCTTGTTTGTATATGTGTGTGTGGTGTATATGTGAAACACCATTTGCTTTGCATTTGTATGGATTTTGTTGACCAGTTCAGTAATCTTTAATCTACCTTTGTATGGAGGACTTTGCGAGTATATGGAGATGTGAGAAGGACGCCATTACTCACTGCCAGTAATCAAATCGCTGAACTGAAACTGACATCAAAACACTGTGCAGTGCACCGGATTCCATCACATATAGTTGTTTTGCTCGCCTATAGAATCATTGTGATGCTTTGTGTATAAGGATATGGACGATGACGATGCGATGGTAGCCAGCAACGTGGCTTATACGTTATACCTGATAATTGAATTGAATTTTGAGCATTCGATTGGTGATTGGTATTGCGGCTGAATTATTGATCCTTTGCCAGGTAGAATATTGTGATGTTCTTGTTAATCCCGAACCTTTGCCATGTGATATGGTGTAAATGACACAGAGGATTAAGTGTTGTTTTTTTAAGTTTCTTCAAGTGTGAAATGGAGGATGATTTTGATTTTTTTAAAGAGAGAATAAACGATAATTTCAAACTAATAATTAAATCCTATTAAATTGTTAACAAAATTTTATTTGCCTCTGCCTTTTTCTTCATCTTTTTCCCGTTATAAAACCGCATTCGTAAATTACTTTAACCTCTACTGTTAAATGCATGTGCCATGCCATAGCAGTAAACACATTAGAGAAAATTGGTTAAATGTCATATACGAAGAGATAATTCAATATCAAGTTCTTTTAATCCTTCTACGAAAATTCCGCATGTAAATTCAAACTTTTCACATTTTACCCAACATCATCATCATCGTCATGTTTTCGTGTGTGTGTGTGTGTGTGTGTGTGTATGCGCATCAGGTGCATTCCATGATACCCATAGTCAGTACCCAAACAGAATACACACATATCCATGTACTCATAACTAACTCAGTGTCACTTAAATCGCTCGAATACAAACAAAAGCATTAATTAACGTGTCACTAGGAATTAAAAAGAAAAGAAAAAAGTTGTATGCGCAAACACATTTATTATCCTGACATCACCCATTCTCTTCAATTCAATTTTTCACACTTTACCTTCTAAAAGGGTTTTTTTTTTACAATTTTGCAGTCGAGTCGGGTGAACAGTCAAAAACTAATATTCATAATTTGTAATGTTTTTTTATTTCTTTTGGAAATAATAAAGATATCCTACAGCAAAATCCAGATAATATTCCCACATTGTAAGGAAATTCACAGCCATGGCTTAAAAATTTTCATATTGTTGTAATTAGTTGTAATACAAAAATAGTAGTTAGTAGTAGAAAATAGTAGTATAAGTAATGTTTAACATAAGTAAGGAGTAGCAACAATTCAAAAGGTAGTAGTATTTAGTATTTAGTATTAAGTGATAGTAGTAAAAAACGTCGCAGTCAAGGAGTTTAATAGTAAGTCGAAGTAAAAGAAGTACTAATAATAGCACTTAGTAAAAGTAGTAAGAATTAGAAATAAGTTAGTATTAAACTACTAAAGTAGTAAAAACATTCGGATTTAGTTCACGCAACAAAACATCTACGAGATTTTAACTGTGCATAACTTCATACCTATATGAAATATCCTTGAAAAATATTGTAGCTGATGGTGTTGCCCTATTCATGGCTTTTGTGCACATCATAGCTGTTGAAAGTTCAGTCAAGGTGGCAGTGCAGGCAGAGGCACACTGACTGTGATTCCTACATACATTATGTAAGTTGCAGTTTTGTAGTGTGTGACCGGCTTTTAATTAATTAAAATTGAAATTGCTTTGATTGTGATCGTATACACACACACACACACACACAATCAAGGAGAAAAAAATATGAAAATCTTTTTCTCGCTGCCAGGGATGTGGTAGAATACACGTTTATGTATGTGCACACAGTTTCCTGTCATCCTCTTGCATTGATGGTTATGGTGTGGTATGATGTGCTCCTTACAAGAAGAAGCGCAACAAGAGCGTGACTAAGAGGTTATTTGTTAATAAGTCCATAAGTGCACGTACCCACACCCATATCCGTTTTCTGTGGCATCACCAAGGTTTCCACTTTCCACTATATATACCGCACTCTGTACCCTGCACTGCAACATATCATAGTGCAGCTCAAAGGATGCAGTAATTTCTTTACATCGAAATGCGTCTACATGTGCCATATACCGCTTTCTGCACTGCACCTACTTTTTCTTCAAGTACCACTACCACCCGAATCTCCCCAACACTCATTCCATCTCAAGGAGAAAAAGGTAATCGAGAGAGAGAAAAAAAAACATAACGGTATGTTCTTTTTTAACCGAAGGAACGTGTTTTGTTTGCAACGCTGCTGAGCTGTATTCGTGCTACAAGGATTAAAGTTTGTGTGCATTGTAAGGATGTGATTTAGAGGATTCGAAGGAATTTTGATTTTGCAGAATTGCTGCCTTCGTTTTGGAGCAATTAAAATTTTTGAATCGAGCCTTCATGGATAGCAAAGGCAGGCGGTATAGCAGCTGCAATGATAAATGCAATTCAGAACGGCAATGGCGTCGAAAAACGATCCTTGTATTCCTTACACAATGTCCTGCTTCTGCAGGCTATGCAGGATTTGAAGAATGCCGATGGCATTGGCAGCAACAGTCCTAGACGACGACGATGACGACGAAACCATTCGTGCATTCGAAATTTGTTTTCGTGTTTTTCTGAATGGGTGTGATGGGGGAGGGGGTGGTGTATTTATATGGGGTGGAATTTATGAAAATCGAATTTACAAAGCGAAGAGAGAGACTAACTCATGACCCTAGAACAAACTGCTTAGAAACAACTGCAGGAGCAGCATAGTACATATAGACCAAGAACAAGCCAACCAAAACTACTATTTCAAGGGGAGTGAGTTGAGAGAAAGAACACCCGACATGGGCCACCGAACCAAAGAAACAGACGGACGACTGTCGGTGTGTCGGTCGGGCGGACAACCAGATGTATACATTTGGAACATAAACGACCAAACAAATTTCCAAATGTGCCGATGCAGGTGCAGTTGCATGGGGTATAAGTTTTCCAAGCACGACGAAACTACTATACATCTAAAAATGCAAGGATACCTGGTGCTCCGCTGCATAACGCTGGATACGGTACTCTGTGTGTTACTCTGCGACGGGGACGATATCGGTAGTGCGGTATAGCAGAGATTAAATTTATTTTCAGGTGTTTACGGAATGTGTTTTATTTGTCGTGTGCCTCATGCATTCACAGGCTACACGTTTATCTGTAAAAAAAAAATAAAAAAAAATAAAACAGAAGGATCTACCTTGCACCGAAAGTATTGTGCTTTCGGTGGCAACAGTGGGCAAGAAAAGTGTCTACTATATTTTTAAAAAAGTTTCTTAAGTCATGTAGTGGCGAGAAACTTTAAAAGTTTGTTTGTTTAACCAGGAAAACCATATTAATTCTAAACTAAGTTCGGACGTCAACTCTTTTGTTTTATTTGATTTCTTCGGATTGGGGATTTTTTGCCTATAAGTAGATATGCTTCAAAACAGATAACAAAAAGTAGCATATCTCATTGTGACTGAATACAGGCTTTAATTCTATTTAGGTACATCTTGCAGGCTTTAAGGTGTTAAAAAGTTGGTTGTTTTTCACACCTGAAATTGGTAAATATGAGATCAAATAAGTAAATCACAGCGCCAAACTGGAAAATCACAGTCGAAAATGATATATCACTGCCAGGTTATATGTTGGCAAACAGCAGCAATTACTTTAAATGGCTGCTGAAACTATTATGTCATGGCTAACACTAGTAAATTACCGCCAAAACTGCTAAAACATAGCCAATACTGAGAATTATCAGACAAAACAGATAATTATCAGACAAAATTGGAAAGTTGCAGCTCAAACTGATAAACCACATTCAAATCTTGCAATTTGAACACAGAACTAGTGAGTAATTGCAGCAGAAATATAAATCATACCAAAAATTTTCAAATAATCGGAATATTCGGAGGAGATTGGTAAATCAAAACCGAATCTAGTAAATTGCAGCAGATGCTGAAAATCACAGACGGAACTGGTAAGATCACAGTCAAAGCTGGTAGATAGTACAGATGAAACTGGGTAATATTAGAGGAAACCGAAAAATCACAGCCAGAAATGAGAGATTGCAGTCGAAGCTGGTAAATCACAGCGAAAACTGGTAAGCTACTGACGAAACTGGTAAATTACATCTGAAACTTGGTAAACCACAGTCGAAACTATAGCAAATCATAGCCAAAACCGGTAAATGGTAGCTGAAACTAGTACGTCACAGCCAAAACAAGTAACATATCTTCACATCTGGTAAATCACAGAAAAAACTGGTTAACAATTACACCCGAAACTGGAAAATCACAGCCGAAGCTGGTAAACAGAGCTATACATCATTTTTTATTACTTTTTGACTATCCAGAGAGTAGAGCCTACTTCCTTAGACCAAATCTACAATTATTTTTAAAAGCATAAAAGCTTTTTGCATTGACTGTAGAGATACCCATTTGGTGCATATGCTATTGCCAAAGCCAGCTATGCCACTTTACATTACCAAGGATATTGCCACAAACAATACTGCTCTCTACTGTCTTACCCACAATTGTTACACCTGGATGCAATAGCAACCAACGAACGATTCTATGGAAAACATTCAACACCGCAATGCAATATTCTTGTTTCGCATTAAAACGAGTATACATGGGGGTCTGGGGGATGCAACAGTGCACTGTTTCCGATGTAGCTGGGTACCTCGACTCCACACTAAAATGCTCAAAAACAACAACAAAAATAAAACCTTTAAAGTTGAAATCTAAGTATAGCTTTCACGGTGCCAGTTCCAGGTCAATAAACTTTCAAAAAAAAAAAAAAAAAACTTAAGTTAAAGCAATCACCTTATGTCCATATAGTTCACATAGTAATTTTGGGATAGATTCCATTTCCCAAGAGTATAGATTCTCACGCACAAAAGCACCAATCCATTGCAAAGTGAGTAAATATAAATTTCTTCGAATTGTTCGTCCATCGGGCATCTGGTGTCAATCAAGTGTAACCCACGAAGCTGCATGTTGGAACGTTATTGATTACAGTCTGCTAAGTATCATTGAAGGAATTTTGTTGCACGCAATACAAAAAGACCGTTGGTCAGCCATCACATATACTTTTATCAAACTATACGGTAACACAACGAACAAATACTACTTAGCTCTCTAAGCCCCGGAAACTGGTAAAATAAATTCTCACGGTGCCGGAAATGTCATCCATCCCCCGACCGACCAAAGAGAGCGAAGTGCATTTTATCGGAAACGCTTCAAATTTCGATTCAGAGTTATCGGGTTCTTCGGTTGTGCTTCGGCTTTGACTTGAACCTCTCTCTCTCACTGGAAATTGAACTCAATACCAAGTTCCCCTTTGAGTTTGTTGGTTGTGATGGGAAGGTGTGCGTAGGAAGGCAAAGGCTACCCACATTAAGTTCTCACGTTAATTGGGATTCTGTAAACAATCCGCACACCGATATCCTTCGAAAAAGCAATTCACCGTTGTTTTGTTTACACTTCGCATGGCCCTCTCTGTGTATGCTGTCGATTGGATTGCTCGTCTCGCGTTGTTTCGTCATCGAAGCAATCAAACGATGATGGGCACTCCACTCAGTGCGCGACATCGACATGTGGTTGATGGGATTCGAGGTGACATTTGGTTTAGTTCTTGTTTACCAACAAGGAATTTCCTTTTAATCGTGTAGAGCACACCATTGTTACGTGCATAAACATATACTTTGCCGTAGAAATAAGGGACTCTATTTTCAAGGATTACTGTGGGGAAAGAATAATAATTTTAAGTTCAATCAAGTTGTTGGTTGTTTGAAGCTGTCGCTATTGATTTCGTGTGATTTCATGATTTGAATTTTTGAATAATTTATGAATTTATGTCTCTTTTAGATAAGAAAAATTATTCCTAAAATATGAGCTGTGACGTGAGAAACTGTTTTGTTTTAAGTCAAAAAACAATGGGAATGATCAAATTTTCTTGTGGTCTGTCATAATTTTCGATATTCGAAACGATTTTGAGTATAGAAGTTGAAGAAATTGTCGGTAAATAGTAAATAGCCAAAAAAGTTTACTTCAACTTTAATAAAATATTGTGAAACAGTACGAATCTTTTTAAAAGAATTTGATTTAAAATTTTATGAAAGTAAAACTAAAAGAGGAACATTTTTCTTATAACTTTACTTGAAATTGAAATACAAAATAAAGCACAAAGGCAACACTAATAAAAATACTATTTAACTTTTTTTTTTAAATTTGGATAACCATTATCTATATTTTTTTTTTATTTCAAGAATAAACAGTTCTCCATCAGCACTAAATTATATCAGAAAAACTGTCAGGAGCATGCGTACAGCCGTTTTTCGACGAAAAAAAAAAAAAATTGAAAAAAGTAATCATCAAAATCAGAGCTTCCTACTTTAAAAGATAGAAATTTTGCATATTCCTATTATTTTTGACTCGACTCGTATCTTCTTGATATAAAATGTACTACTGAGCAACACGTAGTTGCTTTCTTCTGGTCAAAGTTGCTCTGAACTTAAAGTCTTTTACATGACATTAAAAAAAAAAAGAATAATTTTATAAGAAATGTAAAAAAAAAACATAAAATTAATTTCTTAATTGGTTTTGATCTCTTAACTAAGTATGCCATTTGATTTCACGGGCTAGGTCATCAAATCTATTGCAAAAAATTGTGAACTTTACCCACAAATTTGATTCAAAAATTTACAAAAAAAATGGCTAATTTTTAAAATGAAGTGGGTAACAACTCCACATTTAATTTACATTTACATTACTGTTTACTTAAAAACTCACAATTTAAACCCTCAAATATTTACTTCCCAAGTAAGATGGTCTAGGAGTTTGAGAGGAAGATTTAAGAGAGAATATATAAAAATTCACTTGATTAAAATTTTTTTTTGCCGTAGGTATCCTCCAGAACCTAAAATCTACCCCCTAAATATTTTGGATCAAAGTGAGACAGCTCTGGATTTTGATACTTTACAGCACTTTTTTATTGTACAGAAATTCTTGGAAGTGATAGTTTAAAAGCGAGTTTTGACGTGAAAATTTTAAAGCAAAAAAAACGAAAAAAAATGTAATATGCATAAACAAAACTTACTGCTTTTTAGCGAATTTGAAAACTATTTATTCGATTCCTTTATTCACTGAACAAAATCCGGCCCTCAGGGGTAATTTTTTCCTAAAACCTCCTTCTAATAATGGTATAGCTATAAAATTTGACATGAGCGTTTCAATTGCAATGAGAACCAAAAACCATTTTTTTTTAATTTTTTAAGTTATACTTCTTGACCGAGGTTGTGAAAAAAATCAAACCAGTAATAACATATAGACATTTTCAACCCTTTCTTACCCTTTTTCAACCCTTTTATACTGTCACACACACACTATAAGTAGTAAACAGAAACTACACACTTGTTTTCTTTTTCTTTTATTTTGCACACACAACTATTTTTTTCAATTTAAGAAGTCAGCCATTGTTATTGATAAATCTGACTAATTCATTTTCTACACTATAAGCGATAGAAACAAACTAAATACACCATCAAAACATAGATGTTATAGTGTAAGGTTCCGATAAAATGGTATTTTTCGAAATTCCACTGGGAAATTAGTGTAAAGTGGGGTAATGTCGAAAAAAAATTTGTGCACACCTCGAAAAGTAAAAGGGATAGTTTTTATAGATTTAAATGATGAAAATTTTTTCGCGAAAGGAATTCTAAAAGATCACGTTTTTTGAGAAACTATTTTTTTTCGAAAATCAATTTTTTGGTTTATTTTTCAAAACGATTTAATTGTGGTTATAATACATTTTTTATTAAGAAAGCTAATTAAAACAATCGATAGATAATAAAAAAAAACAAAATTAGGGGTTTAATACGGATTTTTTTTTTTAAATCTCCTCAATATTTTTGGGTTTGAGTTTTAAAAATAACATACGTTTTTGAAAATTAACTTGAGTGGTTCTTATTATTTTAAATCGATGAGTTGCGGGAAAATTGCTCTTAAATAATCGTATTTTTAATACAATATGTGTGTGCAAAAATTTGATTTTATGATATTTTTTTCAACGAGTTTCGCTAAAAAACAATTTTATCGGTTTTAGCGTTTCTAAACATTTTTTATTTTTAGTTTTTTAATATTTTTCATTTTGGAATGTACAGGAACATTAGATATAAGACAATAGAAATAAGTTAAGAAATTTCTAGAAACTACCATTGATGATTTTTACTAAGAAGGTACAAAAAAATAAAGGTACTAAGGAGTTTCTATTCAAGTTAACTTTGAATTATGGAAACAGCATGATGAAACGCACAATCTTGATTCTTGGAATGATTTAATTATATACATAACACAAAACAGTTCCAACTTTTTAATATTCAAAATGATTATTCCAGTTAAAATTCTAGCTAAATTGATGCATAGTAGTCATAGATGTACCCATTCCCTAAATATCGAATTTATTAGAAACAGGTCCTGTTTGGCCCAGTTCAACAAAATGATAAATAATAATTTTATTGCATCAAAACTTCATTTTTGCAAAGGCTTTTGGTGTGCTGAATTTGAGCTTTAAGTCAGAAGTATTATCTATCAAGTCAAATTTTGGAAATTATCCAATACAAGGAGTCATTTTCATTTGAAATTATCTAAACATTCTAGGCAATGTATGTGTGCAATATGTGCGAATATGTGCATATTTTATACAGCTTACATAAATATTGGTCTTCAAGAAACTATCCGTAAATCCTTCAAAAATTAAAAACAATTATTCATCCTAGATTGAATTTTTCATGATTTTTTTTTTCAATTTATCAACAGACATACTGCATAAGTCTAACAAATTTAAATATGCGTTACTGAATTAATTCAGCACATCATTTAACGCATGCAAAACTAAACAAAAAGAAAAGTAGCATCATGCTGCATGCATCATCACTTGGATTGCTTTGATCATTTTTTTTTTTTATATTTACTTTTGCCGCAGGCTCTTCTTGTTATCCCTTTTCATCTGAACGAGCATTTCCCTTCTTTTTTTTTTTTACTTATGTTTAAAATTTAATCGATTCAAACGTCTGTTGCTTTTTCCCAAATTTTCCTCCATTGCAGTTATTGTACATATTTGTGTTTTTTTTTTTTTTTGATTCAGGAGGAATGAAAGAAGAAAATAAAAAAAAAATCATTCAATGTATCCGTATGGTGAGGGGGAAAAAACAGGACCAATCACACCTGGTGCATGCATATGCGCCAGTCAATGCGGCACACACTAGGTCATGTTAGCTAGTGTATACAAATAAAAAAAGAAAGGCGCACACACAGGCACAAGCTAAAAAGTCCCAAATGGCACTAGGAATCTATTAAAGTCTTTGATTTCGCAAAGAAAATAAACGATGAGGGGTTGTTGTGCTGAAATATGAATACAATACATTTCGATAGATTTATTGAGTTTTTTTTTGTTGGCAATCTTGAAAATTTATTCCACATGTGGTTGACTTTATAAAAAAAAATGTGTCTTCGGGGAATAGATAAATGATTTTATTTTCTACCAAGGCTCAATTAAAGGACCTTGATTTGCTTTTTTTTCTTTGTAAAAATTTAACATTTAGTCATATGGTTGGTTCTGCATTCAAATTTTTGATCTATGTAGCAGCTTGTTGAGTTATTTAGAGGTTTAAGCTGCTAATTGTTTTAAATAATGTTAGAGATTTCTATAAGATCAAGAAAATAATGCTAAACTAAGCCATTAGTACTTGGTTCTCGTCTATCAAGATTATAAACAAAAGAGCTGATCTCCGAACTTTGCCAATCAAAACAATTCAAATTTAATTTAATATACTAAGATAAGGCTATGCGAGTGGATGTCATTCATTATATTTGATAAATTCGTTTAGGAAAAAATTATGTATCGTCATTTTAACCGCAGTATTAACGAGATTTTTTGTCAAAAACTCCAAAAATCAACATTTCTAAACATTACTCCAAAATAAAGTGCATTCAATGAATGTTTTCAATTCTGATCACGAAAAATACCATCAATTTAACATTAATCAAATTATGTCTGCTGGATGCATTATTATAATATTTCTACATGATTTTTCGCTCGCGTTTATCTTGCTTCAATTAACACAACAGAGAGAGCACCCATAAAACCTGACAGCGTATATAGGAAAATACTAAAATTTTCTGTAGGTATATAAAAGCAACCATTGCCATAATTGATTTTCGTTGCAAATTTAGCACGGACAATTTAAAATGATGTCACAAATAATGTCCAACAATTCTCGTTTGCAAATATAATATAATATGGAAAATGCTTCTGCAACAAACATTCTATAGGACGCAACGTAAACGGCCATACCTCTAACTACCATTGACCAAAACCAAACGCAATATTGACCCCCATCGAAAGCAACAAAAATGATATAAACACACTCTAATGGAATGATGTCAATAATTCATTCACCAAATTAAATGAATAATAGCGTCCCTAATGTCCTTGTGTGTTACATTGCAAAAAGCTGACTATGTCGTCCTTCCCCGCCTCTCTGTCTCCTGCAAAAAACGATTTATGAACGCAACATGTCATCTGCAAATATGTTAATTTCGAATGAGCCAATATCATTCCGGCCGATGCTCATGGGATATGGGAGGTAGACTTTCTCCCAGTTTTATGTGCAATTTTTGTCGTCCTTTTTTTATGGCAAGGAATCTATTGTGTGTGCATTTAATCGACAACCAAGAGTAGCTAAGGAAATATTTTTATTGCATTTTGCATAGCACCCCTTCCGTATATTAAATGCCAAGAAATCCTTCAGGTTGTAAATTTTCCCTAAAAAACGAAACGAAGTATAATAGAATGAAGGACCTTTTACTTTTCGTTCATCTGCATGACCATGCAAAATAAATGCCCACACAGTATATGGAAATAGGGTAACGTAACATTTTCCAGCATCGCCCTTAATTTGCATCCAAATGAGGCCCAGTACAGCGGACCAAGCATCACAAAAAAAAAAAAAAGTAAATAAATTTGTGAAAGGGATTCGACTCTAGCCTGTCTCTTGAGCAACAAAAGCAACAAGGACATCTCCCGATCGCTGTGTGTTGTAGGTATTTGGTATTGTATGAAGTGAGAGTAGCTCTGAGCTCATTTTTTATGCGAGTCCTTTGTTCTTGTTCCTGCGTTTGCTGATAGTAATGAATTGTGATATATATTTTGTGTTGTTTCATCGTTGTTGCACCCTCTTAGTCCTGCGAGTGCGATTGTGAGTTCTGGGCACAGAAGTGTTTCTTTTTTTTGTTCGTTTGCTGCTGTGTTAATGTTCCTGTCCGAAACAATACTGTTATGTTGTCACGGGATAATTTCCTGAAAAACATGTTTTCCATTCGTTTTGTTGGGATTGGAAGAGAGAGAAACAAAAAAAAAAAAAAAAGAATTTCGTGCCACTTCCTTGTTCGTCCTGTGTTTTGCTTTATATGCACTCTGGAGCTGCTGCATGATGGGGTGATATATGCTGCTGCTACTTCAATAGGGTGAATGCACCCTTAGCCAAAAGTACACCCAACGTAGAAATATAGGAACAGCAAACGCTTTTCTTAACGTGTGTGTGTGTGTGTCTATATTGCAACCGGTGCTGCTATTACTTCCTTCCTGGCTGAGTGGTATAAAGTAGTCAGCGCAGCGCGACCAGGTTCTACCTCAACAAATTGTTGGCGGGACTTTAGGGATCTAGACGGGACACAAAGACCGCAACAAACAATCCAACAACAACAACTACAAAAAAGGAAGAAGAAAACAAAAATTTAATGCGAGGTCTTTATTGAGTCAATCTATTGTAAGAGAGGGGTTCGCGTGGATTCGTGAAACACAACAACAACATCAACAGAAAATTAGAAGAAAAAAAAAATAACTTTTCGAGAAGGATAATAATTCACTGAAAAGGTAACGTATTGTTTTTGATCCTTTGTGGCTGGCCCTGCCATATACCATACCTATACGACTATTTTCTCCTTCGCTTGAACTGTTAGAGTCTTAATGAACATATCCGTAGGCAAAATTTTTTGATATAGGTGAATCGCTTGGCCAGATTCCTGTTGGTTGCTATACCAAGAAGGGTGACACAGACACAGAAGAGAGGGAAGTACTGTAGAATTTGGGCGGAATGCAGCTGCTTGCAATTTTTATTAGAAACCCAAAATTCATTTTCGAATCCGTAATTTGTTTTAGGCTCGTATTTAGTCGTCATCGTTTGTCAGAAAGAAGAAGAGACGATCTTAAAATGTTAAAACTATGTGTAAAGTCTGTCTGGGATGGTATGGTATTGCATGAAACATGCTATAGAAGGGCGAAAAAGGAAATTGTTCTTTCGTTAATGATGTGTGCATCCTCTGGACACTTTCTCATGATAATGCTTCTAAACATATGGATAATTGGACTAAACTTATGGGAAAATTGTCAGTTGGAAGAGTAATAGTTTTAGAATTTGAAAGGTCTTCGTGCGATGCTTTTCCCCTAAAGCAGTTGTGAAAACTTAGAAAAACTTTATGTTTTTCTTCGATGAATACTGTATTGACGATGATTTGTTGTTTTTACCAAATCTATAAAATGTTTATTGAACATTTTGGTCACTCTCACTATTGTCCAAGATATTGGCCACTTGAACTAATCAAGGACCTTAGGAAAACAATTGGTTAGGAATAAATTCATAAAAGATCTTATTTTTTCTTTCTTTTTTTTTTTTAAATAAAAACGAATGGAATGAAGGCAGGTTAAAGATGTCTTTCTATACGAAATTGGGTCTTTCCAACGTCTTAATACTTTTGCTTACTAACTTCAGACATCGGTGTACAGCTTCTAACAAAAATACTTTGTTTCCTATGCATTTGAAACAAAAGAGCTGATCTCCGAACTCTAGATTTGATTTGAATATTATAAGAAAATTAATTCGAACTGTCATGTCATCCTGTAATGTGAACAGAGATTAACTTTGGATATGTAAGGTAGTTGTGCGTGTGCAAAAAGTTCTGTTCTTTGCGGGGTCAAAGTTGGCAGAATATGGTATATTTATTCTTTAAACAACTTCAAATCTAGTAGCTTTGGTTATTTACTGATGGCTGCTTTCAATTTATTTGGTTGTTCGGAATAAATTAATTCTTCCGGATAATTTTATATTCACAAATGGAATAGGGTCACTGAAATTTGTCTGTGCAGGGATAACTTATTTTCGAAGTGCTGAGTGTTCGGGGTGGGCCTGACACAAAAATCCATCTCATTTAAGCTGGTTAAAGAGTTTCAGCATGCTAAAGTTTGAAATGCCGGAAGGTACTTCAAATGCTACCAATGATTTCATTTAAAAAATCAGAAGTAAGTTGTCCAGGCTTAGTGCTTTGTTTTTAATTAACATTATTTAAAGTTGGATTCTGTGAAATCTCATAGAGCTCTCGTGGTGCTCGGAGTAATGTGTAATTCTTTATATCTGCTCCGTTCCTTGAGGTCAATTAGTTTTCTTGTTCAAGACGTTGCTGAATTTCTAACTCTTGAAAATGTTTCCATTGAAAACTTCGTCCTATCGAAAGTTTTGGGAAGCCGCAAGCATGATAGTTTCCTGATCTAGGATCAGGGAGAATTAGAAGACTTCTTTGTCATTGGTTACCTTTTCTTATCAGGCTCCTTGCTACCATACGAACCAAGAATTTAAATGTTTTGGGCTGCTTAATGTACTTCATTTCAGTTGATTCGAATGGTTTTCTACATAATAAAGATATCTTTTGCCAGATCAGAAGAATTATCTATGAATTTGTAAAAGTTTTGTTTCTTTAAAGAGTCTGTTTATATTGTTGATGAGGTATTTTATTACAAGCCAGTGCAGATTCACAAGATATTTATTTGACGATTATAGTATTACGCAAGTCAGATATTGATTGGATGGATGAACCCGTTTCTTTTTCAACTAAATTGTATGAATACAGTTTTAAAGTCCAATTTTTTTTTTTTCTTTCGAACAACTACCTACTGCGAGAGGTTGATCTAATGCAACATTACCGATTCAGGAAGTTCTAGTACCGGAGACATAAACTTATCGAACGTTTCACAGAACCCAGCAGTTTGGATCCAGAGCAGAGAAGAGAAATCGGCTTATATGCAATTGTCATGTCAGTTGTTATCCTTTGCAAAAATAAAAAATTTTGCTAGTTGATGGTGACTTTAAGGGATAGCTTCTGCGAACGATTTTCTGGTCTTTTTCAGGAGTGGTGAAATTCTTGCCATCAGTGGATTAACCTACAAGATATTTTTGTTGTTTGATCGTACATGTTCTTTAAACGACTATTCCTTTCGTAGTTTTACGATATCTTCGAGTCTAATTTGGGTTGTGAATGGTTCTTGTCATGCATATTTTGTGAATAAAAGTATCAATTACTTCGGATTTCTGCTATTTGCTCAATTCCACGTCCAATGGAACCCTTAAATAAAAGTCAAATTCCCTTATTTAATTTAATTTTTTTTTGTACATAATCAAATGATTTTCTCGCAAGTCTTCGTTATTTTAGCAGCAATATACATTCATTAATTTTACCTGCTTACTTCCTACGCAATAAGTCACCCTTCAGTGTATAAAACGGATATTTTTCCTCTTCATTTAATTCATACCACCAACGATGGCAAACAAAAACTTCAAAAAAAACGACGATCTAATGAACGAATTCAAATGAATACCCACCAGCCTTTATGATGCATTAGCAATCAACAGACAGACATCAATAAAATGCTACAGCTTTTTGCACTTAAATTTCAAAAATAAAAAAAGTTGCAGGCTTCAAAATAATTTATAAAAGGGTTCAACCATACACAAGTTTGCAAAAAAAAATTTTAACATGCATCATAATACATCATTTATAGCATTACCCCTGTTTTTTCATTAAATTAGGAAAAAATTCAATATTTCACTCAGGCACAGCCAGAGCCAGAGCTTATAAGACCTCTCGTCCTGCTCGTAAGCAAAACGGAAACGCACATAGCATGTGTCATAAGCATAATACACACCACACCCGCCTACGCGAGTATTCTGTTAAATGTGTCTATGTCCATGGTAACTCTTGCATATTCTTCAAAGGATCTACTTGTATAATCACATTTTCCCGTTTCAAAATAAACCAAAAAAAAAAACCTTTTAATGAAAAGCAAATATTTCAAAATTACGTTCTAACAAAATGAATGAAACAAAAAAAAAGAAAAGAAACAACAACGAAATTTTTCCCCATATGATCCTTTGCAGTCTACCTCTCCCATCTCTCTACTATACCTATTTTCTGATGAAACAATACAATTAAGCCGCCACGACCACGTCATCAATCCATCATATCTCTGGACAGAGATCAAAAGGAAACCAGATGTAACCAGCAATCAGAGAAAGAGAGAACCAACTCCACACGCACGATGCCAACGACTACACGCACGTATAAATTGTATTTATCCTGAAAATTGCGAATTCGTCCTGTGGCTGGTACAGCCACCATCACCGTTGATCCACCGTCATTCCATAGTCCACGACAATGGCAATATAGCAACAGCAAACTCCTTGATGCTGCTGTATCAATTGTAAATGCACCCCTATCTACATCCTGGTACTCTCAGTGTGCTCTCGTTTAATTTCTTAGCTGAATCCTGCGGGTATAAAACATAATTACAGCCAACCCGACGCCCGCTGCTGCCCACACCGAACTCCAGACACTACACCCAGACTCATGGCTGATGGCTGGCCCTAGTTCTCCTAGACAAGTCCTTGTTCTCTCGCCTGCCTAACGAAAGGATTCAATTTCACAAGAATAACAGGTTATCCTGCAGACAGGACTCCCTGAGTGTGGGTTCGCAGTATTTTGTGGAACGGGACTGGAATAGGGGGAGGGAGGAATGTTTGTCTGTTTACTCAGTCCTGTGTTTCTGCATTATCAGTCAAAGGACGACAGGGACAACGTAGACCTAGACGACTATACGAGCTACGAGCTATACAACGACGACGAAGTAGACGAAACGACGATGGTGATGTTAGGCTGCAGCATTTTAAATCCCCCGCACTCGCAAAAACAACGGAACGTACAAATAAAACGAATAGAATTCAGCGAGGCAGTTTATATCGGAATCGGAAAAAGCAAGAGGCAAGGAGACGAATCATCAGGATTTGTCAGATGAGAAGAGGACTCTCTGGTTTGGTTTGGTTTGGTTTCGTTTCGTTTTGGCGTTCGTTGTTGTTGTGCGATTTGAATAATTCAACTGAAGTGCCCATCGACTCCTTTGCGAATCTGGCAAAACTTGTTGCTATGAGGACGACGCTACTCTCTGCTGTCGTTGTATTTAATACCCTCTCTGTCTCATTAAGACAGGGCTGCACATAATTGATGCAAAAATCAGGAGAAAGGAAGGTGTGTGTGTGAGGGGGGGGTTGACGATTTTCCTGACTATATGGATGTCGAACCCTTACGAAATTTTGTCTGGTTTCTGATGATGATGATGATAATGATGATGAATGCTTCATCCTCTTTGGCAAAATCCTCTGACAAATCCTACGGGAATGTCAGGGTCCTTATGCTTTGAGAATAGGTAGAGGTATACTGAATTTGGAATGGCTGTTCAATCGAGGTGATGTGTTATAATTGCGTCATCTGCTCCATCATATCGTCGTCATCGCCATTGTCGGTATTAGCGCAGGACAAATTAAAAACAACTCGCACTTCTTGCTCTTAAGTTGCAAAATGCTCGAATAGCAACTCAAGGATACCACTTGAGACCGTTGCTATAATACTTCTGTACCCAGCAATCGGTGAATGCGGTCTGCGTATGTTTTGCTTGTGTCGATTTATCGACGACACGACGACGACGACGCAACGGCTGTTGTTGTCCTAGGGCCATAATGTCTGTTGCTTGTTGGGCTGCTGCTGTGGCTTGGTATTAAACGCGTTACCTTGGCAAGTTCTCCCCTATATGATTGTGATAGCACAGATGAGGAGTTAGAATGATGAAGAGTGCAACTGGTAAATGATTTGTGTGTGGTATGTTCTTGTTGCTAGGAAACAGGGTGCCATGGAAATTTTATAACAAGTTTGCATGATGAGTACTGAGAATGAAGGGCTGAAAAAAAGATGGCTTTAAACAATGGAAGCGCGACCAGTTAGGGTATTGGAAGATTTTTTGGTTTTAATTGGCATCCAAATAACAGTTAATCTTCACGAGTACTTATAGAAGACGAAATAAATTTTTGAGAGTCTCACTTTTAGAAAAAATGATGTATCGTCCGTGTGGCAGAACTCTCCAATATTCTTAGATATATGTACGCTTTAAAATACGCATTTAAACTCTCAAGACAATCCACAGCAAAATAAGGCCGGAAATATGCGTACAAGAACTTGTGGAAGTACGGATAGAATAACACCTTAAAATAAGTATACTCAGAAACAAGCATGTACCAGCGGATATACATGGTAGATTTATGCTCAGAAATACTGGTGCAACTGTGAGCGGAAATTCGCAAGAAAAAAAACAAAACAGACAAGATTCGTGTGGCCAAAAATACCCGACATAAAAGTTAAATGACACACTGAGTTGCGGGTAAAAATACACACATAAATAAGTAAAAGCCCTAATGTACATTTTGGTGTACAGTTGAGGTTTTCTCCAAGATTTTTCTGAAAAATCCGCTAAATTCCAAATTTTTATTTTGACGAATACGACCATTTTTTTGTAAATTAACACGTGTTCATGCATTTGCCATTCATGACAGACATCACGCTGTTATTAAGTGGATATAGAAAAAGATCCAGTTATGCATTTTATTTGTTTATTTGCCGGAATAAAGTATTCACTTTATTTTGGAGGATTTACCAGACAAAGAAATTTCATGTAGGAAATGCAGTTCCAAGTCGCCCACTTGGATTTTCCATCGATGAATTCGGTCGAATTGAAACAGTCCATCCGAATAATGACGATTGTTTCTATTAGATACTTTTCTAAGAATTAGAGAATGGTAGGTACCAACCAGTGGCGTATCCAGAAAAAATTGGGGGGAGCATTTACGAAAAAATTCAGTTAATCAAGGACATTATTATGAAATGTCCTAAATAATAACATGATCTTTGAGGCTTGGGGGTACTTGATCCCCCTGGGTCCCTCTCCCCACAATACGGCACTGGGTGCCAAGTGAGATAACATGGATGATGTAATATTGTCTAATGGGCATTAGTTCGACTGGTATTACTGCAAGAAAGCGACAAATAAATATGCGAGCGTTTAATCAAGAATATAAACTTTAAGAAAAATATGATTCGATGCATTGCAAAAACTTAGGTATTCCGCTGTTGAATTGGCACAAAAATATGATTTATCGATTTGACATCCTAATGAAAGTTTGAGTTTTATTTTTGAGCTCTCCCGGTAGGACATAGAAAACCTATTAGAAAAATTGATATCCCAAAATTTTTGTGAAAAAGTCCTAAATTTTTTAGGGTTTTGGATCTTGTATTTGAGAAGAGAACGAAATGTTGAGGAATTCGAGTTGACAATAAACGTTTGAAAAATAAAAAAAATAAAAATTTTTGTTTGTAATTATTTTTGTGAAGTCTTAAGTAAAAAAAATATTTTATTTATTAAAAAATTCTATTTAATTGTATATGAAAAAATATAAGGCTACCTACATTTGGAACTTGAGAGGAATCGCTTTTAACATAAGATTTTATTTTTATACTGTTTAATATATTGTTTGTCTTACTTGAAAAAAAGTAAACATTTTCACAGTATTAAGGTACTCTTAAAAATAATTACATACAGAATGTTAAAAAATCAAGAAAACATCTGTGGGAGGTACCTATCGTTGTTAACCGATGAAAAAATATTTTTTTTTTGTATTTCAAAAGTACGACCTTTTCAGTTGTTGTACACACAACAATTTTTTTTTTTTGAGAAAATTATATTTTTTCCATATTGGTTTTATGGCAGGTACCGTTAATTTTGGTCCGAAAAAAAAATTCAATTTCACAAACTATCCAGTTTCAAGATAATTGCTCAAGTATTTTAGACTGTAGCTCAAGATAGATTTTGTTTACGAATCCTAAACATGCCCTGTAGTATCTACATTGCAAGGAAAAATAGCGCTACATTTAAGAATGTTAAAAAAATATCTCAAATGATGCAATTTTAACCAAAACATTATTGAAATGAAAATGTACGATGATTTTTTTCAGTTTTTTTTATAAAATAATGCATAAATACAGATCAGAAAACTTGTTAATCAGTGAAATTCGGTTTTGTATTTAAGACCAAATTCTGAACAAATTTTTATATTTATAATAATTTATTAAGAAGATCACTCAAAAATATGTTTGAAGTTTTTTTCGTAAATGATCTTAAACATCGAGGTAATGTTTATTAATTAATCATTGAGAATTATTGTTTTTGTTTTATTTGTAGAAATTAAAAGTTTCAGCAGAAATTAGAAAAAAAATGTCTGAATTACTTAATTTCTAAAAGAATTACATGCCGAACAAATGAAGATAATTTGAAAATTTTAACAAAATTTGTTCACACACTCTCGCTAAATTAATCAGTCATACCATAATTTTTTAAATGCAGTTTTATCATACTAAGTTAAATATAAAATTTTATTTAAATCATTCTAGCAGTTGAAAAGAAAATTAAGAAATAAAGAAAAAATTCTTAACTGTTGGGTTCTGTTTTATCTAAAAATTACTTTAAATACATCTACCTATTCTTTAAGCATCAAACAAACCCTAACAACTATTAATGGAAGCTTCTACCTCTATAGATGAATAATGGTATGATAAAGGACTTCTTCGTAATCTTTTGTTTCTAGTTTTGACTGATGTTTGAGTTTGACAGAAAGCGAAAACCCTATAGACAAATAGCAAGTACAACTTTTAGTTACTACTTCCACTGTCATTTTTTGTGGCTCTCCAATCTTGTTTCAAGATCACAACAAAAACTTTACCTACAACAATTAAAAACAATATGTTCTAGGCAATAGAAGAAGGTACCTTCCAATTATTCGTGCAGATGAAAAGTAGGTTCTCAGATAAAATTAATATTTTCAGCGCAAATTTCTTACAAGACACAATATTTATGCAAATACCTGCTTAATTCCTTTAGCTGGAAATTGTCTTGGTAAATACATATACCTAACCTATATAAGTACATTATGTATAAAAAACACAGCTTGCAGGATTCTTCGCATAAAAAAACTTGTCTGATGGAAACGATCCATATCTATGAATATTTTTTAAAATGCATTTTTGCGTATCACCCTGTTGAATGCACCAACAAAACCAACAACCCATAATGCCATAGCACCACAAATATACTAATCGCCCAGGGGAAAACCATCATCCAATAAGCAACAACAAAAACAACGACTGCATCTGTCGTTATTTGTTGATCATTGCATCACACACACACAGGACAACCCGACACCAGGCATAAAAAGAGGTCTTTGAACTCTGTGGCATTCCCACTTTTTTTTTCTAACCTTTACTCTTTTCGGATAGCCGATATACCTTCCTGTTCGACTCCTAGAGGCTGTGAATATATTTTGTGTGTTTAGATGCTTTTTACCGTTTTCTAATTTTTTTTTTTGCCGTCGGTCGTTTGAAATTTTTTACCTGAACTCTCCTTTTTTTTTGTTTGTTTGTTTGATATAGTTACCTCTCTGTGTCCCTAAAGGAGGGCCCTGTTATACATTTTTTTTTTTAAGTGTTGTCGTGTCCTATTATAAGAACTTTTTTTAAACAAAAAAAAAAAGGTGATACCTTTGCCAGAGGCAGCCTGGTGTGCTCTTAATAATGACGTCTGTATAGGGAAACTATGCAAAACCATTTCATTAAAAGGCATTTGTATTTGTTGTTGTTGTTGTTGTTGCCGTCATCGTCATCTTCGTCAATTTTATTTGCTTTATTTCTACTTTTAAGCAGCACATTTTGTCATCAAATCCTTTTCGTTGGTATTTTTTTCCAACTCTCTGTTAATTTCTTTACTTTGTCCTTCGATTTAGAAAAAAATAAAACAAAAAAATACAAATAAAACGAAAAATCAAATCAAATAGAAAAAAAAATGAGGAAATAAAATCAAATATCCGTTCCATTTGTAAAACAAAGAAAAATGAGGAAACAGCTAAAAACAAAAAAAAAAAACAAGTCCTTTTGTTACCATATAAAAGATAGAGAAGAACCATGAATGAATACCAAATTCATTAGATCCTTCGAAATTGGTGTATTGGTTGGACAAGAAGAACAAGAACTCAAGGCCCCCGCATTGTAAATTACAAATTGATTGATTCGTAATGGTTACAGTTTTTTTTTTCCTTTCTTCTTTGTTTTCTTTCCTTTTTGTTTCAAAAAAAACCTCACAAAGGACTAATTAGCGTACAGATATAGTGGTTAAAGGCGCTGTTAAGCAAACGAATGGAGGAAGAAAAAAGGGTGCGAAATCAACCCTTTTCGCGATAATAAAAAATACACATTCATACATACTCTTATAGATTTATAACATTCAATGGATTCGAACAAGGGACTTGCGAATTTGTTTGTTAGAATTTAAAAAAAAAGAAGAAAAAAAAGGAAGAAATGGGATATGAATTGGCCTTTGGCTTTATAATTTGAATTTGGTTGATTGGGTTCGAGGTGTGAATTAAAAACCAAATACTTTTTTACTTCGAACGTTTTAAAAGGTATATTAAAAAAATGAGCGGATTGTTTGTTAATTTATTGATTTTGAAGGACATTATTCCTAACTTAGGAATATACGTCGGGGTTCATTGAATTAACAAAAACTTCTAAAGTAAATGGATTAAAAATTGTACGAGTCCCAACAAAAGCAAATCTGCTTTAAACGAACTTTAAAACTAGGCAAACACAAAAACTACAGTCGAAATTAAGAACAAACCGCCAAAAGAAAAGAGTAAAAGCCATTAAAACAAATCATACCTCAAGATTATTAAAAATATCCGAAAAAATTTAGAAACTTAAAAAAAAAGGAGTGCTGCAAATCAATCTTAAAAAAATCCTAGCACGACTGGGGTGGTAAGATCATCATTTTTGATGTGAAATTGGTAACAAATTAAATGTTAAAAAACCTAAGTTTAAAAATCTGATGTCTTCCACGTCAAATCTGAATAGTGGTTCTATTCATTCAAGATTATACAAACAATGAACCCGAGTTTGAAAAAAAATGTTTCTGTGCCAAAATTACATAACACTAAGTAGAATTTTGAAGGTCTCAGAAATTGAAAAAGTTTGCAAAGTCGTATTTTAGAAACTATTATAGTGTTGCGTTACGAAATTTTGTTCGAAAACCGCAGTTTCAGATTCAGAATACCAAAAAACATAAATTATAGAAGAAACTAAAACTCATCCAAAAATTTACTAAAAACAACAAAACTTTTTTGATAAAAACACAATTCGATTGAAATAAATAGGAGTCAAACTGAAATAAAAAATGAGAGAATTGATAAATTAGCCAATTCAGGTTTTCTGAGATCTCAGAGATTTTTCTTGACAGCAAATGAAAAACAAATCCAAAATTTTGTTTGCTCCGTTTTTTAACAGGCAATTTACTGGGGGAAACTGTTCAGGTTGCTGAGATTACTGAGGAGCCCTCAGCGATCTCAGAAACGTGAACTAGCTGAATACAAAAAAAATCTAAAAAAAAATTCAGAATATGTATAGACGATCGAACTGCAAAAAATGATTCACTGATCTCTCGAAAAATGACGAAAGTTACAACAACTGCCCTAAAAATCTGAAGACGGGAAGTGGATCGGAAATCCGATAGAAAATGAAAAAAATCGTAAAACAAAACGACTCTCCAAATGGGTGCACGCCAAACTTTGCTTTGCTCCTCAAACGTACACTCAGAGAAAAAACGACGTAAGTTCAAAGAAAATCATGCAAAATTTTCAAATCTTAAAAATCAAACTAGTTTTTTATGGTATTTTGATGAAATAATGACCATTGATTTATTTTTATTAAAAAAAACTTGATATTTATCGTATGGATTTCAAAATTGATGCAATGGTGGTTAAATTGATTAGTCACAATTTTTGTGAAAAAGTGCTTTCAAATTTTGTAATGATTCTGATTTCAGACAAATAACACTGTCTGCAAAAAAGTTTTTTTGTACTTCATATAGTTTTTTTGAAATAATGTAAAATTGGACTTTTCTCAATCTTAATCTGATTTAAAAAAAAATTCTATCACGTAGGTAAATTTTTTTTTTTTATGGATTATTGTTTTGTAGAAAAGAGCTCTCTTAGATTCGGTGGATTTGGTAAATATTCAAAACTATTGAGCCAGTTCGTCTGAAATTTGGAAGACTTATTGAATTGACTATGAACCGAAACCAGATTTGTTTTTATTCATCAATGTATAGTCACATTTTAAACCGTTTTTTTTTTTAATTACTGAAAAAAACTCCAATTCAGAGGATAGTAATGAATTTCTATACTCTTGATACTGGGCAAGTTAATGATTGTGTAAAGAAGGCAGTAATCAGAGGAAAAAAAAGTATATTCTGTGATTTTCAAAAGGACTGATTTTTATGGATTTTTCAACATTTTTTTGTAAAGAATTCAGAAGTTGTACAAGAAATTGGTCACGACATAAAATTGGTAATTTTGTCTACATTTAACGGTTTTATCGAATTTTTTTCACATTTTGGATTATGTACCAAAAACAATAAAAAAAAACTAAGTAATTTTGTAAGATTTTCAATAATTTGTCATATTTCCCGTTATAAATTTTATTGGTTAGTTTCATACATGCATACATTTCAGATACATGTCCAGCATCCTAAAAAAACATGAAATTAGCCAATTAAAAAATTATTACTTCAGAACTTTCCACCTCTTAAAACGCTTTAATTGGACTAAAGAAAGTATTTTGGACAAATCATAAATTTCACTTAGCAATATCTTTGCGCCGAAAGCGAATTTTTAAATTATTTAAAATAATTTAGACAGATGAAATGCTCTTTATTAGCATACCATTAAAAGTTTTCTGATAAAGTATTTACCAGTAAGGAAATTCGACGTCAAATGTACCAAAAAACGGGTTTTGGACTTATTCATATTAGCATTGCTCGAAAACGTGGTGTGCTAGGGTTTAGTTTTGACTTCACATTCGGTTTCAGCGTGCCAAAATCCTTTAAAAATGTATAGTTTGGTTTCAAAGCGATTTTCGTTGCAGCATTGAGCGAAAAGAATATCTCCGGGTATTCCCATTCTTTTAAAAAACATTACGTAGTCAGAAAACTGGATCAAAAAATAGTCTCTGAACGGAAAGCTCATTCGAAAATAAATTTTCTACCGATGCGATTTCACACAATCTATAAATTTATATTAGATATTGGCACTTTGTTTATGTTTTTCGACTTTTTTTTTTTAATTCTTAAATGATTTTTGTTGTTATTATTTTTAAATGGGATCAATGACATATTTTGGTAAAAATTTTCAAATTAAATTACGGGATTTTGGGCTTTCAGGACTTTGGGTTTTCGAGATTCTGGGTTTGCTGGATTGTTGGTTTTTGGGATTCTAGGATTTCGGTATTTTGGGTTTTCGCCATTTTGAGCTTTCTAGATTTTGGATTTCGGGATTCTGTCCGTCTCCCACCAAAAACTCTTAAGTTGGATTTGAAAAAAATATCAAAAATGGCAATTCAAGCCAAAAATTTAGAATGAAAATATTATATTAATATTTTCAAACCCTTTTATAAAACTCAATGCCTAATTGCCCTCGAAGGATTGGTTGTTATATGAGAGTGCTTTCACGTGTCCAATTAATATTAAACTTGCATTAGGCTGAATACATATTCCATACACGAACCAAACTCAAAGACCCATCATAACCTTAGCAACCCCACTGCATATAGATTGAGCAAAGCTGTGATATTTTATATCTTATCTCTCGTAACTATGCACGACACAACGACCGACGCACGAACACACACACCAATCGACTCATTTGCTCGGCTTAGTTGCTATCTTAAAAATACAAATGGAAATGGTAATGCAAATGCAAAATTCCTAACTGCATTCACCCTTGACGAATATAAAATAACCATCATTTATATAATACGACGATATCACAATCACAACAGGCGCAACCCTTTTACCAGTGATTCCAAGGCAACTCTCTTTTTATTATTTCTATCAATCTATCTATTTTTTTTTTTTTTTTTTTAATCCAGTTAACAGTCTAAATAGAATGGAAATGCATGTAACACTCCCTCTGCTGCCTCACTGTGATAGGTATAAAGGCTATAGAATTGTAGAGATACTTTTAGAAAGCAGCCCTCGCTAGGTTTGAAAATAAAAAAAAAGAAACTCTTTCGTAATTTCAATTTGATACGCGGGGATTATTTTCTAACACGAAAATCAAATCAATGCATGCGTTACGTAACATATCATAGATAGGTACAGCTAGAGCCGACTTGTGTGTTTATATTGGTGGAGCAACAGAAATAAGGACTTTTCACCTCACCAACTACCATCACATCACCCGCCACCGCACTACCCTCGCTGAACATAAAAACAGAGCATCATTGCGCAAAGTAAACTATATGCCAACATTTATCCCTGAGGAAGAAAGTCCTTGCAGCATTGAATGTTTTTTTTTTTTTTTTATTTAAAGGACGAACATTTAAAAACAAAAAAAGCCCTCTTCTCAGGATGTGATATACACATACGTAGATAGTCATTTATTTGCGCGAGCACGGGAAGCCAATTTCGATGCAATCTATACCCTTCCGGCCACCTCTTGCCTATAAGCTTGTACCCTGCCACACTGCGTTTGCCTGGCTGATTTGATTAGATACTGTTAGCGGTGTTCGCACCGCACTATCAGCATCCTCAATTCAATGCGAATCCTTTCACACAAATACACTTATACACACACATACGAGTGTACCTTTATATTGTGTGCGACAGTCATCAGCATCAGCATCTGCAGTCAAGCCAGCATGCGATGTATCAAAAGATGAACAGGAACGAAAAAAAAAAAAAAAAAACACTAATAAAGGAGAATCCTGTTTGATTCAACTTCAACTGAATGACAGTTAGTTGACTTTCTCTCTATGCACAGAGGTGGATTGGGTGCATTGCATGCA
The DNA here is from genome assembly GCA_948107695.1 of Meliscaeva auricollis. Classification (NCBI taxonomy): domain Eukaryota; kingdom Metazoa; phylum Arthropoda; class Insecta; order Diptera; family Syrphidae; genus Meliscaeva; species Meliscaeva auricollis. The sequence continues at coordinate 77,765,413 of OX403617.1, forward strand.
TCCTTTTTAGATTTTGCTGCAACAGATTGACATTCGAATCGAAATTGGAAAATTTATAAAAAGAATAAAATAGATAGAAAAAAAACAACAACAACAACAATCAGTATTTCAAGTGCAGTGTGAATTTCACCAATCATGATGCTTCAAAAATCGAATTAAAAGATAATAATTGTGATCAGAGCTGTAAAAGACTGCAGTCAATTTGTAATGCAGTCAACTGCAAGTTAATACTGCTAATAAAGTACTTCAACAGCAAAATAAGCAGTTAGCAGTAAGAACTAATATTCTGACTGTACAGTTGATGAAGCAGTTATTTGACTTGAAGTTAATTAACTGCAGTACTTTTTGACTGGTTTTAGTCTCCTAGTCAGTTGAAAGTGCTTTGTACTGTTCTTTTTTTTTTTTGTATTCTTTTATATTCTATTTTTATTTTCAGAGCTCTACCTTCCTAAAAGAAAGTGTCATGGAAGTGTGGCAGTACGCCTGAATAAAATTTTAAAGATAAAAGTACAAAAACTTTCCACTGACTAGAAGACTAAAACGAGTCAAAAATTACTGCCTATAATAAACTTTTAATAGTCAATAAACTGCTTTCATTAACTGTTCGGTCAGTATTCAGTACTGACTTCTGACTGATATTCTACCATTAAAATACTTTTCTAAGTTAAAAGACTTAAGAAATTTAGTGTTTTTTTTAAGTCAATTAACTGCACCACCAAAAGGACTGCAGTTTTTACAACTCTGATTGTGTTAAACTCAAAATACTCGTTTCGTTAATAAATGCGCAATAACCTCGACATTATCGCAAATTTACTTTTTTCGTGCAAATACGATCTTATAAGGCGATTACTAAAAGTTTGTCTTTATCATGTATGTACTGGGATGGGAATGGGACAGTTTCTACAGTTTCTTTGGATCTGCTACTCATTATTTGCCTTCTTATCTCAAAGAAGCAGCAATTCGAAAGAGTTATTCTTGGTCTAATATTAATATTGTTATCGTTTTCCTAGTCCAAGGTCGACAAATTTCTAAACTGCTGTTCTAAGTGTCATTTTCTCAGTGGCGTCTTCGGTATCGGGTGTTCTTTGGACCGTTTAGCCACATCAATGCTAACAAAAGCACCCCTCACTTCACACCTTGCTATTATCATTTATTTCAAAATATCATCGACTTATGCTAGCAATAGAAATAGAACAAAAAATCGCTAGCTTCACTCGGGGGAAACGGAATTCTTGGTCTACATTGTCTATATTCAATGGTGTGTTCTGTTTGGTAGCGTAGTTTGTTTCGTTATTGCTGTTATACAGATTGAATTACCTACCCTTTTGGGGTGATGGTAGGTGCAATTTTCTATCATGCTGGAGGCTGGGTTCCATTCCTAGGCATGAAACAAAAACCTACAAGAGTACTGCTTTACACGATAAGTGCATTTTAACTAGCCGCTGGGATCCGACAGAATAGTAAGTCCCCTCCATTTCGTAGAGCACACAGGAAATGGTTGAATTGAGAGTGTCAGTAACAAAACCATTGGTTCTTAGTGAGCTACTATCGTGCGTTTACCGAAATACGGTCGATCTGGCTGATAGTTGATTGATCCAAGGATCTACAAACCTCTTGTGTATTTTTAAAGAAGACTATCCTACTCAGCATAGGGTTTAAATTGCAGAGTGCTAAAAACCTTGTAGAAACTATCTTTGGTTACATCGTCTTACTCTTTTGTGGGGGCATGTTAGATGCAGATTGTACACCTAGTGGAGCATTCAATCACGTAGTTGGAACTCAACGTATTGATACTTAATTTGAATTCCAACGACGTATCCACACCGACAGCCAGAACAGCAGCTCCCATTGAAAGTAGGAGTCCTCGTCTCAGAAATCATAATTTTGTAATGCTCTTACTTCATGTGCAGTACAGAGTTTGTCATTAGCAGACCTCACCGGGTGCATCTTTTCAGAATTTCCTCATTCGCCTGGCCGTTACACCTATTGGCCTATTGCAATAGCCCCCAAACCTTGAGGATGCAGGGTCAAAATGCCAAACCACTCATCATTGGCCTAAGTTCTGATTTTGTCGAATAAGCCTAATGCTATCAATTTGCTTTGAGAACTTACTAATGGATTCAAATACGCAACGCTGAATATTACCCTTCATGCGTTAGTGGCCTTAGAAGCAAAGTAAGCATGACGCAGTATTTAAAAATGTTGGAAAGTGAGTTTTAAAACTGGCATTTAATCTCTGTGTGATACTTCTTCACTGGTAAAATTAACCTTGAATTCAGCAGGCAGAATGTATTTTTCTACTGATAGATCCCATCAAATTGTGATTCTATACGTTAGCCTTGTAGATTTGTAATCCCAGAGTTCTTTAATAATTCCAATAGGCGAACTTGCAAATTTATAGTAGAAATTTATAGTTTTTCATTCAGCAGATGTTTTATTACACACCGATACGAACTAGAAACTGAAACCATTGTTCTTATAATATTGATGTGGTGTGCTTGCTTTTTAAAGTGTGACTATCGCGTGGCAAACACCTCTGTTGCTGTTCCTGTTTGAATGTACGCGTGCGCATATATGCATTAGAAGAAAATAACGACCCTCTCTACCTTCTTTTGATCCTGCTGGCTATATTGTAACAAAAGAAATTTTGGACGAACGAAAAAAAACTAAACTGATCAAATTTCCACTCGGGATAACAGGTATATGTTTCTTGTTTCTTGTGCCTCTAACGAAGATCGAATGAATTTTATGAATAAAATAAGAAAGGAACCCTTTTTGCAACCCACTGGAGCGAGAGATTTATTCGTTGCTCGGGGTGTGGTCGTAAGGATCTCTTATGAGACATAAACCATATTCTCGGGCACGCTTCTTGTGTTCACGTGTCAACTATTAGTTCACGTAAACGAGCAACATGCTGGGTGAATTTTTTGTTTAGTATATTTTAATTTGCTCACTCTCTCGCCTTGGTCTTCCATCAGCTCAGGATCCAGCTGACTGCTGTTTGGAATTTCGAATTTCCGTGTGTGTACACATTTATGGGATATATGTGACATTTGTGAGTTCTTATAGAAACAACTAATAGAAAAAGAAAAGAAATAACGAATCTGAATGAATTAACGTGCGTGTCCTAGTCCTTGGTGGTTGTCCTTTTGCTCATTACCTTCTATATCTTACCTACCTCTACCTTCCTCTGCCAAGCTAACGAATTATTCTAATTCATAAAATGAACTGGTTTCATATGCAAATTCAATCATTGGTTCATTTACATAAATATACCTCAAAGTTTTCTGAATTTAAATGTGTACAATGTACATACCTCACCGAAGGACTTAAAGGACCCCTTTGACAAAAAAAAGAAACAAAAAAATATGTATTAGGTTATTTTACTACTTTTAGATGTTAAACTGGTTATTTCTTTTTTTTCGTTGTTGTTGTTATTATTATGATTGGGTTTTTATCAACAGTTGGAGAGGTGTAGCAGGATAATATCAGGGGTGGACAGGACACTTCTAGGTACAAAACAATATGTACTAGATTCTCTAAAAGTGTATTTGTTTAATTTTGTTGAAATTCAAGTGACAAAAAAAGGGTTTTAAACAAGTTTTTTAAGTGCCATGGGTCAAACAAACCAGTTTGATGTTGTCACATTGATGCGATGGAAGAATTCTGATAAGATTTGTTTTAATGCATTTTGTCTACTAATGTTTTCTTTTTTTTTTAATTTGAGAATGAGGATATCATTTGGAGATATGCAGTTTTAAAAAGGAATTTTTTTAACAGTTGTGAGGTTTTTTTTATCATTAATGTAGTCAATTTTTAAATAGTTAGAAAGGGCTGAGCACTCTCAGTAGAGTATTTTATAACTTTGATAAGATCAAAATTGAAAATGGTCACACTAGACTCGTTTAATTATAATCTATGTTTCAGAAAAAATTAAAGGCTTGAAAAGTTATCAACAAAATTATGTTAAAATATTTGTAATATTCGAGTGATGTTGACCAACTGTAGTTTTTGTGTTTCCAGCTATTATTAGAGTATTGAAGTGATCTAAATTACCAGAAACTAGTTTCGAGAAAAACACGATTGAAGTTTTGCTTTGGAATACTTAAAAAACCCTCAAATCGAACAACTTTTAAAAAAATTCATATAACAGTCGCTATTGAATTTTACTAAGTTTTTAATTTTTGTTTTGTTGGTTAATTTTTAAACTTGAATTGAAAAAGAAATTGCACATGAGTCTTGTTTTGCTATGTTTTTTTCTATTTGTATGATATAAGGCATTTTCAACCAAACTATGAGGTATTTTAATTTGGAATCATATGGCGCTTTTTTGGTGCGTAAAGATCGAATTTGTATACAAAAGTCAAAAAGATGGAATCTTAGAAAAGACCGTTATACTTCTTATAACGCTGATAAACTGTTGCAATAATAGAGATATGACGGTACTGATTACACTAATAGACAATATTGAAAGTGTCGTTTAGTTCACTCCAATATTGAGGTGACGATGTGCTCTCAGTGGGTTAAGTCTTAAGCATAAACTTTTATAATATGATTTTTTTGACAACGCTGTATTGAAATGTTTGCAACAGAAAAACTACATAACGGAATATCTAGTTTATAGTCTTTAAATGACCCCAATTAAATATTGAAAAATGGTTTTTAATCTTGTTTTACATATTAATAAAAATAGAGGAGTTAGAGCATTGGAATGAATTCGTCGTTCAATTAGAAATAAAAGAGAAACTGCTCCAAATGCTTTTGGTTAAGATCAGATCTCAAAAGTACAGCATATGTTTTTAATTTTATGGAATGATAATGTTGTTTTGTTATTGATAATAATTAAGTATTTGTAGACAAAAATTATACAAAATTACGAAAATATACAAAACAAAAACAATAAAACCCGTCAAACTACCTATGGTTTTCCACTTTGAGTGTTCTTAGGGTTTCAACCCTTGATTTGTCTCAAGTATATGCATATACCAAAGGTGTTAGAGAAGCCTGGTCATCAGGGCTTTATCAAAACTAATTTTTTTTCAGTTTTTTTTTTGGATAAACAGTTTTGTAGGTGTTGTTCAGGGCTCAAATCACGTAAAATTAATTAATTAATTTTACAATCCTTCGATCGATCGTTTCCCTATTTTCTCTCTATCAAATCAATAGAAAAGTAGGTATACAGAGCAACAGACCTGTAAAATAATGCAGTCAGTTGGTAATGCAGTCAATTCAGTCGCAGTTAATTTACTATAGTTTTAACTACAAGTTAATACTGCCAGTTAATGAAAGCAGTTAGTTGACTAAAAGTCAATTAACTGCAGTATTTTTTGACTGGTTTTAGTCTTCTAGCCAGTAGAAAGTTTGTTGTACAAAAAAATGGATGTTTCTTTTTTTTGGCTTTTGTTTATGTAACTTTTAATAAGACTAATATTAAAGTACTTTCAAAAAAAATTATGTAAGACCTCACCGCTTCGGCAAAGCTTCTCTTAAGCTGCCTTTGTCTATGTGGATGTCGAGATGGGAAAATCAAGTACTGTCCTGCTTAACACTCTTCTACGAATTCAATAACTTTGTTTTCAGAAATGATGTAAAGGAAAGGATCTGTTTATCAGCAGTTTTACCAAGAAGGTCTTCTTTTCCAATCTTAACATTGAAATTTTCTGCAACTATCATATTAGTTGTTATTAAGGCAGTGATCATGCAAAAGTCTCATAATGTTTTGTTGAGGAACTCGTTAAATAATTATTTGAATATTTCAGAAAACCTTTCCAAGTTCATAAACACTGCTTTTTACTATAGTGTACTACTTTACACAAATTTCTGATAGAAAGCAACAAATTTCTTGACAAAACCAATTTCCTTAAAAACGGGAACCAATGACAGAACCCACCATCAGTGGCGTATTGAGGGCGGGCTCAAGGGGCTCAAGCCCCCCTCCCCTAAGCTTCCAAAATCATGATTTTATTTATGTAATTTCATGATTAACCTACTAAAGCCCCCTCCCCCCAAAAAAAAAAAAATTTGAGCCCCCCCGCCAAATTTTTTTCTCGCTACGCCACTGCTCATGCCCACCATACAAAAATTGATTCTGCCCGAGATGAGTCTTCTTTGTAAACTGGATTTTCTTCGCCATAAGCCGACTAAATGAAGCTCCGCGCCGGGAGCCATTACATAAAAATTACTATGAATTCCACGAAAGGTCCTTATGAATATGCAGGAATCAATAAACGCTACCATAGAAATTATTTACATTTAATGGCATTAGGCTAATGAAAAGTCAGTCCATCATTTAAATAGAAGTAAAAAGTCTTGAAATGTCAATACGAAATCAATTTAAATATAAATATGTTTGTATTCCTTTCAATTGATATCCTTTCCGAAACCAAAGTTACCTCTACCCATACGTAGGTACTCACAAAATCCTTTTAAATCATTTATTGAGTCGGTTTTCTTAATTGTACCACGCCACCGATCGCCGCCCACCCCCAATTGGCCCCACACCCAAAGTGCAATTTACCATTGATTGTTCTTCTATACTTAACCACCACCTTGGCGTTGATTGATTCCCAGAACCTCCAACGACCACACACCACCACACACCAACAACAACAATAATTGATTGCAAAAGAGACAAAAGAAAAAGCCTTCAGGCTTGAGGCCCATATGAATGTCCTTGTGCGGCCTTCCATACCCTCATCCCCTCCACCTTTTTCATTCACTCACTTTATATAATGCATGCCGAATGAATCCAACTTTAACGAGTCCTGTGTGTCGATGCATATACATATACGCCCGCTTTAGTAGCAACGTGCGAGTATAGTTTTCGTTTGCGTAGCTCAACAAAACAAAAAACAAAAAAAAGAAGCGAAAACTTGTCCTGTCGCTGCTGTTGCTGCAATCAACTATACGAGTAGGTATAGTTGATTGCGCACTCGAATCCTTCCTCAGTCGTAGGTATAGTGAAAAGCGAAGCAATCCTCAAGTCTCATGCAATTTCAAGGCAGCCACATGCATTATTGAAAAAGTAAACAGAATTAAATGGAAGCCGTGATTTTATTTTATTGATGAATTGAAAATCAGTAAACGCACACTCCTCCATATATACAAACTTACACACACACACAAAGCCACATACAAACATTCCTATTTACTTAAAGTTTTCTCTGCAACAAGGGTTGCAGAGAACAAAGTTTTTTTTGTAGGTATGTTAATCCAAAAACGATTCGCCAAGTCCAACTTATTTAATTCAATCAAACTGAATCTCTATTTGCTGTGATTAAAGTGTTGGAATAGAGTGGACACAAGTGAACCAACGAACAACTACACTTTGACGCAATCACATTCAATTAGAATAATCATCAGACGATTTTGGGACATGAATAAATAAGCGATTGTAAAGGAAATATCGAAAAAGAAGCTCAAAAACAGGGACACACGCTATCCTTTGAATTAGACACAACATATAAAATAATCAGAAGCAACAATATAAGTTGGGTATAAAAGTTCAAAGACCGAAAAATTTTGATTGAGGTTAATCAATGTCCTTTTAGGAGGACACGTGACATAATACATTTGTCATTTTGTGTTCGTAGGGAATTTTTCTTTTGTATGTGTCTAATAGCCCGGTCAATCTCTAGTCAATTGACATTTTTATTGCAACAAGAGTGAGGGTAAGTCCAAACTCTGATTTGAATTGGTGTTACTGTAATAGTTAGAGGAACGCTAACCACTTTTTTTCCAAACGAAAAGGTTAAAGAAAGTGGCAACAATTAAAGGTAGGTACTGTTAAACTAAATTGTAATGTTATTGCACATTATATGGTCAAATTTCCTTACTATTCATTGCTGCTTTCAAGTAAGTGAAAACCAATGAATTTAAGTCATAAACAATTACACCCGAAATCATACAATTAAAGAATACACCTAGCAATAAGCACAAGTATTAAAAACGCATTAGACTAAAGTGTGCTACATTGATAAACCAGTATCGATTACAGAACCACAACTGCCTATTTTATGGGTTCCGTAATTATACCTACAAGAAATGTGATGAATACTAAGATCAAAGAACAACATTTCTACTATTGAAAAGTAGTTTTTCGAAAGTTTCTTTTTCGAGGTAAGTTTGGTAGAAGTCATTTCCGAATAAAATTCAATTAAAAATTTTGGTATAAATGTCACTTCCCAAAACATTCAAAATCAGACATCTCAAAAGCGAGTACTAGTTCGTATCGTACTAGCAGCGTTTTTCTGATTTTCACCATCAAGTAAACAAAATAGTTAAATTCAAATTGTATCACTATGAATATATTCGTTGCATTCTCCGCTTTGATAGCAGTTGCTTCTGCCAGTCCCGCCTTGTATTTGGCTCCAGGTAATCTAATTGTACCAGCTGCTTCCAGTCAATATCACTCTCAGGATGGAATTGGCCAGTACGCCTACGGATACAATGATCATTTGTCAAATAAGCATGAAGTAAAATCGCTAGATGGAACTACCAGAGGAGCATATAGCTATATTGATTCAAACAATATTCTACAAACTGTTAATTATGTATCCGATGCTGGTGGTTTCCGAGTTTCTGCAACCAATCTGCCAAAGCCTGTTGAAGCTCCAGTTGTTCCTGCTCACGATTTACCTCAACAAGTTCCAGATACTTTAGAAGTTGCTGCTGCAAAATCAGCTCATTTTGCTGCTTTCGAAGAAGCCAAACAGCGATTGGGTGTCCACCAAATTGTAACAGTTGCAGCTAATGGTCTACCACAACAAGTTCAGGATACTGCCGAAGTTGCCAAAGCTAAGGCAGAACATTTCGCAGCAATAGCAGCAAGAAAAATCAACTAGGTTACCAGGTTCTTGCTCTTCCAGCTCCAATTGAACTTCCACGACCAGTTCAGGACACACCTGAAGTTGCCAAGGCTAAGGCAGAACATTTGATTGCTATTGAGAATGCAAAGCTAAGAAACTCCTGGCCATACAATGGAAGTGGAGTTTCGCTAGTCCAAAGTGCTCCGCTGGTTGCATCACCAATTCAATTGTCGGCTTCTAGTTCGCAGCCATTACCTCCCCATGGATTCTCATACTCGTCAAGTGTTGTGAATGCCCCCGTTTTGCGGTATGCATTTGCACCATATTATCAAGTTTAAAGTTTGTGAACCCGAAGCACTTATTGGAAGAAGTTGCTATTTTCAGAAATTTTTTATTGAAATGCTAAATGAAATTCGAAGTTTCTATAATCTGACTCAAGTTTTTGATTTTACAAAATAAAATTCATGCAAGCAACTTATTGGTTTTTCCTTCTTAATTTGGTCTTAAGGTGTTAGAAAGGCGGAATTCGATGTTGTCACTCACGTTGAGATTTCTCTTAAGTTTACGCTTGAGGAGATTTTTTAACTATTCATAATGACTTTGTGAGGAAAGGAAACCTCAGTAGCGTTAATTTTGTCTTTGAATACGTTGTTCGATTTTTTGTACTGTTTTGGGAAGAAGACATTTGACCTTTTCAACAATGTTAAAAAAAACATTTAGTTTGGTTAGCCTTATTTTTGTTTGGTTCCACAACGTTCGAATTTTTTTTATCTAGGTTGGAATCGTTAAGTTTTATGTTTCTTAGCGATTTTCATAAAAAATGCCTGTTCTTACATAAGTGCAAGTTTATGAGTCGTTAAAAAAATTGAACTCGAGATAACAATCAGACATGTCATTACTATGATAGTGAGTGTAAATAGTGGGTCCGGTAATTCTGTGCGACTGTCTGTCTGTCTGTCTCTATCTCAAGCTGCAGCCAAAGTCGCTGAAGTGATATTCTTCAAAGTTGATAGTTTATGGTGATTCCTTAGAGAGGCAATTGAAATTTTTTTTTAGGATCATAATTAACGGTACGGGTACCTGCCATATGACTGAAACGAAAAAAAACTTATTTTTTTCAAAAACGACTCTAACGATTTTGATTAAGATTTTTATTTGTACTACAACCATAAATGTCGTACTTTGAAATAAAAGAAATAGACCCGTTTTGTGTTTTTCTGATTTTCTCGTAAACGACTGAATGATTTACGATGACAATTTTTGCACAAAAGGTTCTTAGCAGTTCTAAAATTATTTTGTGTCAAAGTTTTCCAAACAAAAAAATTTTGGAACATATTGTTTGTTTCCGATTCTATATTATTTATTTTGAGTTCCTTTAAGGGCTTAATTCATAGTCGTAACTCAAGTCGAGATTTTTCTCAATTCCCTTAAAATGAGAAAAATCTTCAGGATTTTTCCAGCCAACGTACCTATAATGAATGCTACTGAGCTAATCCTCAAGTAAATGCTTAAGAATTCCCTCACAAGCTCATTATGAATAGTTCAGAAATCTCCTTAAACATATAATTGAGAAAAATGTCAACTTTAGTGACGACTTTGAATTCCGCAATTCTAACCTTAGACTATAAGACGAAAATAAGAAAGGAAAACCCATAAGTTGCTTGCATGAATTTTATTTTGTAAAATCAAAAACTTGAAACAGATTATAAAAACTTCCTATTTTGTGCTGCTCAGGGTTCATTTGTTTAACTGTCCTGAGTTCATTTGTTTTAACTGAATTAAAAAAAAAATATAAAGAAATAGTTTGCTTGCATAAAATTTATTTTTTAACAATTTTAATCGTTTCTAAAAACTGTAAATTCTTTCAAATTTTTACAATTTTTGAACAATGCGGTAGTATGATGATGGTGCGTAAGCATAGTGTGAAATTGGGGCATTCACAACACTTGAGGAGTATGAGAATCCTTGATGGGAAGGCAATGGGACCAAACTAGAAGTCGACAGTTGAATTGGTGATGCAACGAGTGGAGCACTTTGGACCAGCGATATTCCACCAGCGTTGTAAGGCGAGTCGTTCCTCAGCTTTGCCTGTTCAATGGCAAACAAATGTTCTGCCTTGGCCTTGGCAACTTCGGGAGTGTCTTGGACTTGTTGTGGGAGTGCAATTGGGGCTGGATATGCAAGGACCTGGTAGCCAATTTGTTTCTTTGCTGCTTCTATGGCTGCGAAATGTTCTGCCTTAGCTTTGGCAACTTCGGCAGTATCCTGAACTTGTTGTGGTAGACCATCAGCTGCAACTGTTACGATTTGTTGTACACCCAATCGCTGTTTCGCTTCTTCGACAGCAGCAAAATGAGCTGATTTTGCAGCAGCAACTTCTAAAGTATCTGGAACTTGTTGGGGTAAATCGTGAGCAGGAACAACTTGTGCTTCAACAGGCTTTGGCAGATTGGTTGCAGAAACTCGGAAACCACCAGCATCGGATACATAATTAACAGTTTGTAGAATATTGTTTGAATCAATATAGCTATATGCTCCTCTGGTAGTTCCATCCAGCGATTTTACTTCATGCTTATTTGACAAATGATCATTGTATCCGTAGGCGTACTGGCCAATTCCATCCTGAGAATGATATTGATTGGAAGCAGCTGGTACAATTAGATTACCTGGAGCCAAATACAAAGCGGGACTGGCAGAAGAAACTGCTAGCAAAGCGGAGAATGCAATGAATATATTCATAGTGATGCAATTTGAATTTAACTATTTTATTTACTTGATGGTGAAAATCAGAAAAACGCTGCTAGTACGATATTAACTAGTACTCGTTTTTGAGATGTCTGATTTTGAATGTTTTGGGAAGTGACATTTATACTAAAATGTTCATTGAATTTGAATTAATATTGAATTGAATGGTGACTTTGAAGAATCTTCTTTCGAAAAACTGCTTTTCAATCAAAGACTTGTTTTCAAATGACCTTTTTTATGAATGTTTATGTAAAAGTCATATTTCTTGGACTCATGAACATGATAGACAGTCGTGGTTCTATAATTAATACTGGTTTATTCAATTAGGTAGAACATTGTACAGCTTAATGCGTTTTAAATATTATCTGTGCTTACCTTTTTGTTTCGTTAAAGAATGTAGGTTTTCTATGATGTTATTTTACCGATTTTTTTTTTTTTGGTTACATGGAGGTAGAAATTTGTTGATTCAGTCTAATGTATTATCTTGCAGATCATTGTTTTTTTCTGTTACTTTAATAATCAAATGCAGCATATTTTGAGCTTTTTTTGAATCCCTCCGAACTCCCAGCAAATTTCCTGAAGAGCATCCTGAAAATTTACTTTCAGGTACAAGGAATGCATTCACCCATTCTACACAATAAAAAAAAAAACAATGGCTTTTAAAGAAAGTGTTTCAAAATATTTGTCAATTTGAGTCAATATTTTTGTAATTTCCCACTCTGACAAAAAAATGGAAGCAGAAAGGTGCTATTTTAATTTAAAATTAAAAAAAAAATGAACAATAAGTTCCTACCACCCAAATCTCTTACATGGCGCGATCATAGAATCCATCGAATATGTTGACGTAAGCCTGACGTCACTCAAACTTTTAAATGTTTCGACTGATTGACTGAAATAATTGAGTTCGTCTCATGCTGAAATAATTTTTGTAAATAAGCGAATGAGGAGATGCTGGTATTCTTGAAGAAATAGCGATTCCATAAAAAAACTATTTTGATGCAGTTTTCCACACATCGATATCAATAAAAAAGATGTACAGAAAATCATTTCTTAGTCTCAGGAGATACCTGGTTAAAGTCAGAATTTGACATTTCTAGAAAAATGTCATTAAAATGAATCAAATTTTCAGCCTTTATTTCTTCTTATTGATTTTCTGTACCTACTGTTTCCATTTTCTCAACAATCCTATCTTCAAACCTTTTTTTAATGTTAGACAATTAAAGGGTTTTCCAATAAGAGGTGTTATTTTGAATAGCCCGCTATTTCGGTAGCTGTCACTTTTGAAGCTATCATTTTTTGACATTTGACAAGTAGAAACTACGTTATTAATAAAAATGGAACGATACACTCTTCAACAACGCATTGAAATTATTAAAATTCACTATAAAAATGGTGAAAATTTGGCAGAGACGGTTCGTAAAACTAAAACATTTTTGGGTCGTTGTGAAGCACCTTGTCGGACCGCAATACAGAAATTGGTGGACAAATTCGAGCTGTTGGGACAAGTTAGTGATGTGAAGAATAAAACCCGTGCACGTCGCTCAAGAACAACTGAGAATATTGCTGTTGTAGCCCAAAGTGTTAAAGAAAACCCAGGTTTGTCCAATCCTCGTCGTTCTTTGGAATTAGGCATTCCACAAACGTCATTACACCGTATTTTGCATAAAGACTTGGGTCTTAAGGCTTATAAAGTTCAGTTAACACAAGAACTCAAGCCGGCTGATCATCAACAACGTCGTGTCTTTGCTGATTGGGTCCTTGAAATGCATAAAAATGAACCGGAATTTCATCGAAAAATCATCTTGACTGATGAGGCCCATTTCCACCTAGGAGGCTACGTCAACAAGCAAAACTGTCGCATCTGGGGCTCGGAAAACCCAAGAGTTATTGTTGAAAAGCCTCTCCATCCTCAACGCGTGACTGTTTGGTGCGGTTTATGGTCCCGCGGGGTCATTGGACCTTACTTTTTCGAAAATGAGGCTGGAGCAACAGTTACGGTCAATGGATTGCGCTATCGAGAGATGATTAATGATTTTTTATGGCCTGAATTGGATGGTATTCATCTGGACAACGTTTACTTTCAACAAGACGGCGCTACGTGCCACACAAGCAATGAAACCATCGATCTTTTACGGGAAAAGTTTCCGGACCGTGTTATCTCTCGAAGAGGTGATCACAATTGGCCACCGAGATCTTGTGATTTAACACCTTGCGACTTCTTCCTTTGGGGCCACGTGAAAGATAAGGTCTACGCCAACAGCCCAGCGTCAATTCAAGACCTCAAAGATGAAATTCGTGAGGCTATCGAGGACATAGGGCAGCCACTTTGCGATTTGGTTATGGAAAATTTCATGAAAAGGATATGGTCCTGTAAGCGTGGTCTTGGCGGCCATTTGGCTAATGTTGTGTTCCATTATTAACGGCATATCTTTCTCTTTATAATGAAATAAACATCCGATCATTTATCTCCAAAAATGCCATTTTTCTTTGAATATCAAAATAACACCTCTTTATTTCCTGAAATATGCAGTCTAAGGCACACACCCTATGAAAAAAAAATATATTCAAAAAAGGTACCAGACATTGACCTATTTTCTCCATGTCAACTTTATAAATGGATTTTGTTTTATTTTAACTTCCCACGAATCAATTTCCCATGCAAATCCTTTGTATTGTCTATTGACCCAAAAGAATCGCTTTTGTCACACGTCCTTTTGATATTGTAAACAATTATTTCCTCCATATCCGATCGACGTATGTGTCATCGGCAAGATTTATAAGGAAAACAATAGTTTTCTTTTTTTTTTTATTTTAATCTCGTTGGAATAAACCATTTACAACCAAGATTTACCATTAAGTTCTATATTATAATCTGTGGCGTGCATTTGACGTACCCTAGCGGTGGCAGTGGTGGCAATAATAAGGACGGAAGACGCTTCGCTTGGGCTGGAAGAGTGTGTGCTGTGTGCTTTAGCATGCCAACAATAGATTATAAATGATCTCATAACCCAAACAAACTAGCCAAGCGAAGAAGGTTGAGTTTCTAATAAGCCATCCAGGAACAAAGAAAAACACAACAGCAAAACCTTAAAAGAAGGCAAAAATGGAACAAGGAATGAAAAAAAAAAAAAAAAAAAAAAAAAAAACATTGAAAGGATTCTTCCCACAGGCATTAGACAATGATAGCAATGTTTGCAGGATTATTAGGGATTTGGGCATGTTCCACCCCTCATGATGGCGGCACGTTACCGTTACACCCATGTGTGTGTTGCTTTTGCTTGTGCCTGCGGTCGTCCTCATTCTTTTTTTAAGAAAATACAAACTTATTCAGCCCTCCAGAAACGATGATGGTGTTTGGGGTGGCATATTAATTTCCACCCCATTTAGCCAGCGAGATATACCAAATTCGACAAAATCGAACCTCCTCTCTATCGGAAATCGTTTACTTAGCGAAAATTGCGGATATACACAAGCGACCAACTCCCAACGAAGAATTCAACTGAACGAATGGCATGGAACGCGCCGCGCCTAATCCTGCACGAGAATCATTTATCTATCGTTTCGATGATGATGACTCGCTGATATGTCCTTAACGAGCCTTTTGCCAGAACCCATAGCTAACGTTGGATTCTATTCTTTTTGCTGGTAGCACAGTTTTCTGTGTAGGTATACTGCCTCGCATGTGACAAGGGTCATTAACACACGTTAAAAGCCACTGTTGCTGATGTTGGCGATGATTGCAAGTTTAAGAGAGAGATTCGCCTTCCATTTTTTTTTTTTTTTTGTGAAGCCTACGATTCCCGTTGACTTTGGAGATCAGCCACATGAACAAAATAAAAACCCAGTAACTCCCCCATTTTGCCATTTTGTTGGAAGAGCACAAAAACACCCATGATGATGATGATGGGGTGGGTGCAAGCGATGTTTACGTTTAGCCGCAGACGTTCGTCCTTTGCGTCTTAAGCTCTCTATATTTTTGTGTTTTTATCGCTGTGGCCATAAATCTTTGGTGTGTTCAAATCTTGGCGTACGTATAGTATTGTTTTGTTGGTGGGGGTGGTTGGAAGTTAAAAATGGAATTTAACATGTTGACGATAGAAAACGCGTCAAAGTTCGGCAATAAATAAGAATGAGGGTTGGTCGTGCCCGTTTTGTTGCGGATAGAGTAGAGAGAGAGTTGGTGGTCTTTTTGGGTTCTTTTTGAAGTTGGTATTTTTTTTTCTTCTGTTGTTGCCTTCGAAGTTTTGTTATGTGCTAAAACTTCAAGTCGCCATGGTACTTTTTTTTTCTTCTTTGTAAATTAAGGTGTACTTGGGGATAAGTATTGGAGTCTTTAAAATATTGCGAAGGCTCAAGAAATTTCAAAGAAAACTGCAAAAAAAACTTCTTATACACCTCAGATAAGTTATTTAGAAGACACATTCTTCCCCATTCAACACTTCCCGGCCTAGGTACTAAAAATTTAAATCATCCGGCTTTTCTTTCTTAGTAAAGGCATTAACCCTGAATACTGTCGGTGATTACTTCTATAAGGTTTCTTTAAGAACTTTTGGAAGAAATTGTAAGTTTTAAAATCGATCTTTGGATTACAAGACCAAACTGTACAGACATGAACAGGTTGATGAATTGAGGCCTTAGGAATTTTATTGGATCCTTATCCAACAAAAATTCAGGTTCCTTATGAGATTGGGATGACTGCTTTGTGTCAGATCCAAAGAATTGTGAGAAATATCCAACAAATAGATTTTAAACAGTGAGTAAATGTTTAATAGCGTATAATTTAGACGCTGGAAAACAGGGCATGGATTTGCGCTTAGGCGTTTTAAGAAGCAAAGGTCACATAGAAGCATAGCTGTTGATTGGGATCTTGTTATCTTGTATGCTTCAAGTCAATGAAGGCTTGGATCTTCCATAAGACCAAGAAGTATAGAGGCATATCCTTGGGCTTTCCATTAACACACGCAAACAAAAGCGTTCCGAACCGTTCTTCAATACTGTAGAATACCACAGTGCAGGAGGTCCATATTATTCAAAGAAGATACTCTTTTTCTGTTTTTCACACCCTATACCGTAGCAGTATGTCGCTCATTAGCTAATGAGAACTGTTCAATCAACGATATGCTGATAGCAGTAGATATTTTATCAGTGTCTTCATAGAGTCATTGCTTGATTGCTTGTGAAGCAAAAGGTCAACTCAAAGTCCAGTGTAGATCTTCAGAATTTTTATTGAGACAGTAGTTGTATAAGGCATCAAAAGTTGAAGTATAAAGTAGGTACTGAAAAATTTTACATCAGGAGTTAGCGTACCAAGTTCCTGCAGTCCAATGATGATTGAATGCCATCGCCTCCGGATCTGTGAGTTCATATCAACCAGCTGGTAGCACTGCTGCAGCTTGCTTATGTGTCTTCAATCATCTTGACAGTTATCAGTGTTATCGAGCAATAGACTGTTAAATAATTTTTCGATTCCCACAATGTATCCGGTGTCGGATTTTTTCCCGAAAACTAAGCAGCAACTTTTGAAGAGGCATAGTTTAAACTGTTGAAGATCAACATAAACCTTACAACTTTTACTTTATAAGCTGCTGTAGTAAGACTTCTTCCAAGACTTGAAGAATTTTGTTGAGGAAGGCCAGTAGCTTGATATCAAGTTTGTAAGGTTTCTTATCGTTTGCCATTTTTGGAAAAAGTAGTCACTGTTGTTAAAGAAAGTTTATCTTGTCCAGCTGACTATTTTTTTCCTAAATAGGAAGATTTTTTTGTACCAGTATTTTATGTTTCAACATCTTCTGGAACTTAATGTTGTTGAGGTCTCAAATAAAATTTCGGAACATGGTGATGGTGATGACCCATAGGGGTTAACTCCATATTGTATGCTTATCGTTTTTGTCAGTGGTTTGAAGAAAATTGATTCTTATTAGTTTATTTATTTGATCATATATTATACGTTATATTTATTGATGTTTGGGCTTAAATGATCAGTTTTGTGGATGCAATTAATCAAATAAAAAAATTAATTCATATTTTTCCCAACGTTTCGCTAGTATTTTCCAGCTTCTTCAGGGGTTAATATTTATTATCTTTAAAAACAAATTATAAAAGTTGTGGTTTTAGTACTATGTCTATTGTTATACAATCAATTGAAAAAAAAATTTTATATTTTAAATATTTAAATTATTAATTATTTGGTCTATTGCCAAACTTTCGGCATGCCTATGGGAAACCCATTATCCCCTACGATTGCCGACATTGTACTTGACCACCTACTAGACGAAACAATAGATAAATTGAAAAAATCAAACATAAAAATAAAATTCATAGCTAAATATGTTGACGATATGGTTGCAATCATCAAAAAGAAAGACAACGAAATAATAATGGAAACCCTAAACCAATACCATACGAAATTAAACTTCACCATAGAAACAGAGATGAACAACCAGCTTCCGTTCCTTGAGATGAAACTCATAAGAAAAAACAACAACATCTTCTTTGACTGGTATACCAAGCCAATCTCATCAGGAAGAATGATTAACTACATGTCGTACCAACCAATAAAATACAAAATAAATACAGCAACCAATTTCATCAATAAAGTGTTAGATATAAGTGACAACATCTACCATAAAGAAAACATAATAAAAATAAAAACAATTTTACAAATGAACAATTTCCCAAACACAATAATCAATGAACTAATTAACACAAAACTTCACCTAATACAAAACAAAAATAAACATATAATAACACAAAAAGTAAAATCTGGCAACCCTAGATATTACTCTTTAACATACATTCCACGTTTAACTGATAACAGCTCTCTTAACAAAACAATACCAATTGATAGAGAAAAATGCAGTTTCGCACACAGAGCTAACTACACGCTAAATTCAATATTTACAAAAACAAAACCACCCACACAAAAAACAGATCAGCATAATGTAGTGTATCAAATACCATGCAAAGGCAACAACAACAACATGTGCAACATGATATATATAGGTACAACAAAACGTAAGCTTGCAATAAGACTATCAGAACATGAAGCTGACATAAGAAAGAAGAGATCAGCTACAGCACTCTCGCAGCATATGGTAGATAATGATCATCTCGCAGACTTTGATAATGTAACAATATTAGATAAAGAGAGCCGCACCACCACCCGCTATACATTGGAAAGTCTGCGAATACAACAAAAATCAACAACAACAATGAATCATAAAGAAGACCTAGACAATATCAGCTCTATATATAGTGTTGCCATAAGTAACAACAATTGATCTGTGATAAGAAGTGATATTAGGCTTAAGTTTTGTTGTCCAATAAGTGTTAATTTATTAATGTGTTGTTTATTAAATGTTAATTTATTTAAAATAATGTAAATTTCAAAATCCATTCAAGAAAGTAAGTGCAATAGACCAAATAATTAATAATTTAAATATTTAAAATATAAAATTTTTTTTTCAATTGATTGTATAACAATAGACATAGTACTAAAACCACAACTTTTATAATTTGTTTTTAAAGATAATAAATATTAACCCCTGAAGAAGCTGGAAAATACTAGCGAAACGTTGGGAAAAATATGAAAATTGATTCTGTAGACTTCAAAGTCTCTGTTTTCCAATGACCAATGATTATCCCAAAATAAATGTTAACTATAAAAAAAAACAAAACTTAAATTTTCATATAATATTAAGTTTAAATTAAGTTTTTATTTCCCTCATGCGTTAGAAATGGTATTTTTGAAATATTTACACCACGATTATTCAAGGGTCCGTAAATGGATGACACTAAATCGGTAACTATGGCTGCGAGGTCGGGGACTGTTAACAAGTTCACAACTGATTTCGATTAGGAATCGCACTCCGAAATCAATGGTCTTCAACTTATTTTTGTTGCTTCCTACTCCTACTCCTTCCGTACATCCTTGAACTTAGAGGACATTGTTATTTAAGCAACATCCCAAGACCTCGTTTTCCGTTTTATTCTATTTCGTTTTGAATGTTAACTTTTGATTTCGATTATGTGATTTGGGTTTTTTTATATCGTCATCGTCCTCGAGGCCTTGTTGTTGGTCGGTTTGGGTTTTACATGTTGATTTTCCAACTTCACTACTTGCTCGTGAGGAGTTATTTGAAGATATTGATTGATAAATCACATACTTGTTGCCCCCAAATGGAATTTGGCCATAAACTATGACGTCAAGTCGCCTTTAAGATTTATTACACTGAGGCGAGGGGTGTTTACTTACACATAGAAACCTTACCACCATATCGTCCCATCGCTAGGTATAGCCATCAACATTAGAAGAAATAAAAAAAACACAAGATCTACAATGAGGTGTGGCGCTTCAGAATCGACCATCCAAAGCGCAATTGGAGCGCCAATTACACATAAACCGTCCTGCAAAAGCTACAAAGGCGCACAATTGCTGTGCGATTGTTTGCTCGGCTTGTTTGGGTGATGGTCTGGTATAGAAGCTCTGAACGATTGAAGAGCCAATTTCTTGGTGGGTTGGTATAAACTATACAGAAAACCAAAACCAACAACACTTTGAATCAGGAGGATTCCAGGAGTAAAACCCCGTCTGATTCACACTAACAGCAATTAGCTTCATGCGAGTCACGTGCCCATTGTTTGCGATTTTGATTGCAGAAAATTTTAATGGACGACGTTCTGCGGTCTGCACTTGGTACTCAAATTCAAAATACAACAACATTTATGATGCCTTCCCTTCTCTTTCATCGCCTCACATTGCCCATCGCCTTTTAGTTATTTTTTTTTTTGGGAGCACCATCAGGCCTCTATTGCATTTATAATAGAGAGTCCACCAAGCCTATGCCAAACCAATCTACAAGGGTTGAAGTTGAAGTTTGGCCACCATCACACTGCCTATATCGTGTCGTTGGCGTCGTAGTGTTGTAGTCATCGTCATTGGTGCTCTGATGATGGTGAATGAGTTGAGTCAACTCATGAAATGATGGAATAAATCCGGTACGAGCGATGGTTGTGCTCTGAATTCGATAAAAGGACTCGGACTCAAACTGACGACTACCCGATGAAGGAAGGTGGTGTTGCTGCAAGACTGCGGAAGGAGACTTTCGACAAAGCCAAAGCCAGACCCCAGCCCAGACCAGAGGCCAACCAACCCAAGCGAATCTCTAAATGGATCAAAGCTATTAGCTACAGGCTATTCAACACCATGGAAAAATAATCGCATGGGAAATAATTTCAACTGCTGCCGCACGCTACGAATACGTGATGGACTATGTTTGTTCTCTCGCCTATATGTGACTTGAGCTCATTAAAAATGTCAACGTGCAATGTTGCTGCAACAAATTTTATAATGGCCCAAAACGACGACGCTGATGTTTGTCCGGGTCTGAATGGGGTTAAAAGGGGTGGGATTTTTTTTTTTTTTTTTTTTTTTATAAATGTACACATATAGAAGTTCATATTTATAAATGAGTGTGTTTCTGTGTGTGTATACACACACAGCCTCTATTTGCCTTTAGAGAGTTGTCGAAATTTTCAATGCGGCATTGAATTGATGCAATAATAGAATTATTCCAAACGTGCCGCTGTCAGATTTTGGGATTTCCTGGCGTTGCGTTGGTTTTGAATTTTAAATTATTGCCATCAAACTGACAACCGGCAGAGAGAGAGACACACAAAGGCGTCCATAGAATAGTTGTTGTTGTATTAGTTCTGCCCGCAGTCAGTCAGTCATAGGTAATAATTTGCTTATACAAAAAAAGTAAATGTGCGACTGTCATGCGAATAGGTAGTTTTTTTTTGTTCGTCTTTTTAATCACGAATTGAGTTTTTTTCATCCGCCGTCGCCGCTGCTGCTGCTGCCGGAAAATACAGTGTGACATTTACATGTATGATTGCGGTTCTCATGATGAACTAAAATTTAAAAAAAAAAAAATATCAACTAACTAGTAGCATGCAATGGCATAGAGTGAAATCCTTCCTGGAAGGATTTCCAATTTGATTTTGAAGTATGAAATTGATTAACGCAGGACACCGGAAGTACCTGAAAATGGAAATTTTTCAAAGACATTTTTTTTGCTTAAATAAATATAAATGAACAAACGATATAGAAGTTGAATTTTGAATGTGAAATTGACGTTTCGCGGAATAGCTTAAAAAAACGGTTAGAACAAATACATCAATGTCATATAAAATAAAGGACTCTCTGGTATTAACAGAAAATTAAAATTAGAATTGTGTATTTTGTCCTCTATAAATTACAAGTCTTCTATACTCCGCCGAACAAGGAGCAACGTGTTCAGAGTTCGGGTAGCTGTCTAATACTTGACGCATAGAAGTTTTATTATTGGATTAGATGACGAACTAATCAAGGATCTGCCATGTTGAATGCACAAAGCAAACACTTAGAACGAAAAATTTGTGGAGAGCCTGGGTGGGTATGGTAACAGAAAGCTGATATTTCAGCCAAATAATGGAGGAAATATACTCATGGTGATAAGATCTATTAATCTACTATGGTGAGTGCAAGGAGCACATCCAACAGCTGTTTATACGTGGATTTTTGATAAGACAAAGACAGGGGACATCTGAAACAGAACTTTAAAAATATTAACCTGATCTGTCTGATATTTTGCCAAGATAGTAGGTAATCTTGAACTTTTCATCATGACAAGAAATATGATTTTTACACCCCGGGAAAAAACTCAACAATCAGATCTAACTGAATTCAACTATGTTTATTTTGAAGTATAAGTTGGTTCAAATATAAGTTATTTCCAATATTGAGTGTCTATAGCTTATAGAAAGCACAATGGTTAAGACTGTCTGATGGTTTTAAGGCCGAAAAACCCAAGTATTAAGATCATGGCTTAATTTAAAATCCTCGTATAGGGCCAGTAAGTTAGATAAAGGGTTTTCCAATAAGAGGTGTTATTTTGAATAGCCCACTATTTCGGTAGCTGTCACTTTTGAAGCTGTCATTTTTTGACATTTGACAAGTAGAAACTACGCTTTTAATAAAAATGGAACGATACACGCTTCAACAACGCATTGAAATTATTAAAATTCACTATAAAAATGGTGAAAATTTGGCAGAGACGGTTCGTAAAACTAAAACATTTTTGGGTCGTTGTGAAGCACCTTGTCGGACCGCAATACAGAAATTGGTGGACAAATTCGAGCTGTTGGGACAAGTTAGTGATGTGAAGAATAAAACCCGTGCACGTCGCTCAAGAACAACTGAGAATATTGCTGTTGTAGACCAAAGTGTTGAAGAAAACCCAGGTTTGTCCATTCCTCGTCGTTCTTTGGAATTAGGCATTCCACAAACGTCATTACACCGTATTTTGCATAAAGACTTGGGTCTTAAGGCTTATAAAGTTCAGTTAACACAAGAACTCAAGCCGGCTGATCATCAACAACGTCGTGTCTTTGCTGATTGGGTCCTTGAAATGCATGAAAATGAACCGGAATTTCATCGAAAAATCATCTTGACTGATGAGGCCCATTTCCACCTCGGAGGCTACGTCAACAAGCAAAACTGTCGCATCTGGGGCTCGGAAAACCCATGAGTTATTGTTGAAAAGCCTCTCCATCCTCAAGGCGTGACTGTTTGGTGCGGTTTATGGTCCCGCGGGGTCATTGGACCTTACTTTTTGGAAAATGAGGCTGGAGCAACAGTTACGGTCAATGGATTGCGCTATCGAGAGATGATTAATGATTTTTTATGGCCTGAATTGGATGGTATTGATCTGGATAACTTTTACTTTCAACAAGACGGCGCTACGTGCCACACAAGCAATGAAACCATCGATCTTTCACGGGAAAAGTTTCCGGACCGTGTTATCTCTCGAAGAGGTGATCACAATTGGCCACCGAGATCTTGTGATTTAACACCTTGCGACTTCTTCCTTTGGGGCCACGTGAAAGATAAGGTCTACGCCAACAGCCCAGCGTCGATTCAAGACCTCAAAGATGAAATTCGTGAGGCTATCGAGGACATAGCCACTTTGCGATTTGGTTATGGAAAATTTCATGAAAAGGATATGGTCCTGTAAGCGTGGTCTTGGTGGCCATTTATCTGATGTTGTGTTCCATTATTAACGGCATACCTTCCTCTTTCATCCGATCATTTATCTCCAAAAATGCCATTTTTCTTTGAATATCAAAATAACACCTCTTATTGGAAAAGAGGTAACTTTATAAGTTACAGATAAGTAAGGTAGTTTTTCCGAATTTTTTTCTAGTTGTTACTTAGTAAAACTAAGATTGAATTAAAACAAAACAACAACAAAAAAATTGTCGACTGGTAACTCAAGCAGCGCAGGTTAGTGTACTGATAAATGCCGTCATTTTTGTCTTGTTTTCTTGTACTTTCGCGTATTATACGTGGAAACACTTTTGATTTTAAAATTTCCGTGTTTGGTCGCAACTTGTTAACGTTTTCCTTTGATTTCAGGTGGTTTATTTTTGTTTCTACGTCGTTTTTTTCCACCCTTTGGCGAATTTATTCTTTAACACCAAGATTGAAAAACCTTAAGAAACACCATGCACGGAAATGCCTTATGAAACGAACATTCTAACTTGCATTTTTTTTTGTTTCTTCGGCAAATCTGAAAACAAGTAGAGGCTGATGAAGAGTAGGAATATGTGAAAGAGACAATTCAAAAAAAAAGAAGAAGGTTAGGTGGATGGCAACTGGGTAGCAGAAGCCGCAATTTTTGCTGTGGGTAAAAAAAAACCTAATATAAAAAAATATATATAAAAATACTACGGCAACACCTAACATTTATAGTTAACCTTTTCTGAAAGCCAGAATTCCATTCTCTACATAAATTTGAAATTTGTTGTTTAAGCAAGTAATTTTTTGAAAATTAATTTTTTTTTATTTTTGATTTTTACATATAAAACTAACTTTTTTTTTAAACAAATTACCGTTTTAAGTATTACTTATGGTATTTAAAAGTGTGCCCCAATTAATTTCTAGTCAAGCACTGAAAACAAGAGGTAAAATAACATTTAGTTTTTGATTAAGTAAAGAAAGATACATTTTTAGAAAGAAAATCTTAAAACCGTTGAAGCCGTTTAGAAAAATAAAATGCACGACTGGGTCGCACGTACTTGCTCTTAGGGTCAAAGATGCTGTGCATGCTAAAGCTTCGTATATACCGTTTTTAATTTTATAAGAAATGAAAAAAAATAAACAGAAAATTTATTACTAATATAACTTAAACAACTTCTTAAATTATTTTTGACCTCAAAACTCAAAACTAAGAAAATCGTTAGAGCCGTTTTAAAAAAAATGTACAAAAATTCTAAAAAAAAGTTTAAATGTCAATTTTAAGAAAATATTAATGAACATCTAAAACCAAAATTTAAAAAAAAATCATTCACTCGTTTTCAAACAATTGATTTTTGAAAAAAAAAATTTGAAACTTTTTAAATTTTTTTTTTAAATTTTGATATACAATAACTTGAAAATAGATGAGAACCTCTTGTGCAAAAATTGTCATCGAAAACCGTGGAGTCGCTTACGAGAAAATCAGAAAAGAGCAAAATGGCTCTATGGGAGGTACCGTTTTTAACCGATAAAAAAAATATTTTTTTTTATTTCAGAAGTACGACCTTGCCCTCTAGGGAATCACCAAAAACCCTGAACTACCAAGTTTGAAGATAATCGCTTAAGTACCTTAGGCTCTAGCTCAAGATAGATACAAACAGACTGCAAGACAGACAGACAGAATAGCGAGACACACTTTTTTCGCTTTCTTTATCATCGTTATGTCATGTCTGATTGTTATTTCTAGATCGATTTTTTACGACATTTCATAGACGGTAAAAGAGAATTGTCTATCAAAGGCTAAAACGATCTATCCAAGGATGCTAGCCATAATCAGAAAAATTTTGTGCTGAAAATTTGAAATATACGCAACTGGTACTGGGGATATGAAAAGAACACTGTTTATGTTTAACAGCGAAGAAAGCCATCTATCCGCTGTTTGGCAATCAATCAATACTTTTTGGACGATGAAAATAAAAAAATCCATTCATCTGACCTACAAGATGGTACAAACTTGAAATTCCTGGTGCGAATGGCCAACTAGCCAAACTCATTAAGGCAGCGGGATGTGATTGAGACCATCAGTACTCAGGAGAATATACCCAGAAAATCTTTCCAATTTGGTCGGGAGAAAGTCTCGAACTTGTTGAACTTTTCCTAAAGAAGCTTGTGTGTAGATCTTCAATCTGCACCACCTCTTCGTTTACGTGCCTTTAAATTGAATAAACTCCTGTTCCCTTAAGTCACATGATTAAATTATCTTTTACTCCCTTTAAATCGATTAAATCTTTCATTAGGAAGATCCTTTTGTTCAATCAAATAAAAAACCTCGTCCTATCTCCAACTTCATACATAAACAAAAATAAAAATTACAAAAAAAAAAAAACGTTCAATCTTCGATTAATCACCCATCTACAACCAACTTAACCCTAAATTAATTTTGACAGTTTGCTGAAGCAGCCACATCATTTCGGTAGTATCGTAGGAATATATTCCCATTCGTTTCGTTCAAGGAATGTAAAAGAAAAACGTCAAAAAATAACAAAAGAATTACGTAATGCTTTCACTGACACATCGGATTTACACGGAAACATAATCGCATTCCCTCCCTGATGGCAACGATCATGATAGGTGTCACCCTGCTTCCATCAGTATGAACACCACATATCGGACAAAAAGAGGAAGGAAATTAGATCTTTTCGACTTTGGATTGAATTCGAACAAAAATTAATATCAAAACGGCAGATGGCTAAGGTTTGGGTAAGGCCTTAAAGTTTCTCAGTAAAAAAAAAAAAAAAATTAAAACAAAAAATTAAAATTGATATACGAGACGTGCCGCGGTGCATACATGTCCGACTATGGATTACTCATATTAAAAGGGCATGCGGCCAAGCCAAGTAGAAACATTGTTTGAAGGAAACAAAAAAAAAAAACAGGATCTTCCATATTATGAGGTCCAAAAAGTGAAACCTCTCACTTTACGTTAATTAAATTGGTTCCATCCGCAGCCGCTGTGCCTCTTCGTCGTCGTCGTCGTAGTGTTTCCCTCAAAAAACCAAAAATATTTGTATATACTTCCCAAAATTGACTGACCATGACCACACCCTACCTCTAGGACCAACAACTGTTCCACATTGTCACTCACAATATTTCCCAATGAAAAGGGTTGGATCAGGATTTCGCTGGAAAATGCATTTTGATATTTTTATATGCTCCTTACCTGAAATAAATAAAAGGATTTTCCATTGTCATTTAGATGATTTGAGGTCTTCCTCCATTTCCATTCTATTACTGGTACAGTAGCGCATCAGTAGCAGATGCGATTGCAATTTCGGATTGCAACCAAATCGTCCTCCCTACTTTATAATAACATTTTTAACATACATATAAACTCAATTGATTTAACAGCAGCGATATGCAAAAGAAAAAAGGATGATATTGCACCTGGTTGTGTTCCTCAAGCGTCAAGCCTCAAGAATAAAAGTATGGGCCATGAAATATTAGCGACACTTTTTATTTTTATTGTATGTCCTGTGCCGTGCATGTCGGTCGATCTTTTGATTGTGCTCTTTGCCCCCAAGACTAAAAATAAAATAAATACAAAATCCTTAAACCATTTCATAACTCAGGAGCAACAGGATTTTTTGTTGTTGTTGTTGTTGTCGTCAGCCTCTCAGGACAGCAGGCGAATAAAATGAAAAAAAAAGACAAGAAACCCTGTTCTGCGGAACAGCTGATCGATAAATTTATACCCGAGTACAATGACACCATCAGGATAGGAGAGTATGAACTCGATGCAAATGCACGTAAACGACCTCAGAGCTTAGCTCAATCAAAAAACAAAAAAAAAGGAAAGAAAAGAAAAAAAAGGACGAAGACGAAGACGAGAAATATACTTTTCGCAGATGCGAAATCAAACAACAGAAGAATTGCCAGGATACTATTGAATTGGATGGAATACCTTCTCCGGGGATAGCGAGGATCGCGCCAAACAAAAGGGCATCAAAGTGCAGCTTCCTCAGGTAGACGAAAGACTGTGACTTCGTCATCTCGCACAATGAGTCGCAGTCCACATGCTACGATCGAGATTTGGAATACGGGACAGCAGCAGCAGACACACTAAACACATGCCATATGGAGAATCGAGGAAGGGATAGGATACGGCATCAGACAGTGTACCTGCATCATCAGGGCAACGACAACAACAACGGAACTGGAGATGGAGAGAGTGAGATTGTTTGGAGCAGTTCCGTCGATCCTAGGGGTCAATAACTGTTGCTTTGTGTACCTACCTTTACCTTTGTGTATGCCAATGGCAACCGTCTGTGGCTCTAAATCCGCAGTTGGTCATTCTCAGATGTTAAAGCGATCGATGTGTGGAAAGATCGGGGAGATGGGTCAGAGAGAGAGAGAGAGAGACGAATGAAGATTTAAGATTGAATTGAAAGTGAGGTTAACGATGTTGGTTTTTTTTTGTTGTTGTTTTTTTTCTCATTTTTTCTTGAATTCTTGTTTAAGTATTCTTCTGTCGATCGGTCGTCTTGGCACGAGACCAAGACAAGGTACCTTTATACCAGGTTAACAAGGATTGATGATTAAATGATTTAACCGCACAGACTATACAAAGACGAACGACCGTCTGGTGTGCCCAGTTTTTTTTTCGTTTTTCTGTGTTGTTTTTGTTTTTATATTTCTACTTTTTATTCAATCTTCTTTTTGCGGCTACCGTGTTCCTCTTGTTAATTGAGGTGCGTATCAATGGAGGATTAAGGAAACAGAAGTTCTGATAAGAATTTCAGATTTTTTCGTAATAAGAAATAATGTATCGCTGGTTTGGGCAATGAAGGTATGTATTGGTAATTTAGGATTTGAGCATTTTGTTCATGTTTTCAGCTTGGAGAAAAGGCCTCCAAGCAATCTTTTCAAGAAGTTGTTATGCTGGAGGATATCAAATTATTTAACGGTCTCTTTTTTCAAATACACCTAACACTAATACCAATACTTATTCTAAATTTGCAAGAAGTAATGCAGCGACGGCCCCCTGAACGTTGTTGTTGAAAATAGTAATAAACTACTTGTATGCCTGGGTTATAGGTTGTGCTGATATTGTCCTTCCCGATACAAACTCGTATATTGTGGCTACAGCTGCAAGTTCGGGAGGGGCTACTCTGTCTTTCATTTTATTCGCAAAACAAAAAAAAAAAAAAAAAATGCTCAGTACACCGTTAATATTGATCCTACAAAATATTTTAGTATTTCCTCTGGGGAATCACCTAAAATTCATAATAGGAACTGCAAGGTTTGAAGAAAAACGTTTAAGAGGTTTTAGTCTAAGAGCCATGCAAGGCTGACATTTTGGTCATAGTTGCTTTGGCTTTGGTACTAGTTATGAACAAAAACCCAAGTCTGGCAGGGTTGCCGGTTGCTCGGGAATGTCAATCGATTGTTAAAATCTAACCTTTTTTCTCCAGGCTGAAATTTTGTATAAAGTTTCTTTAATACCTAATAGTTAAGTTAAAAAAAAAACACGTTCCACCAGTTTTAAATTTTATAAGAAAAAAAAAATATGGCAACCCTAGAATCCACCCTAATTTAACCATAAACTCTGATTAAACTGATCATTAAAAGGATATTGGAAATTTGGAAGGATAAGGAATTTTGATAAAAAAAAATGCATGGCAACGTTTGGACGGTTAAAGTGCAGCACCTCGTACTTTTCAAGAAATCACATAAAACAATTCTATGGGGGAAAGTAAATTTGTTTTAACTCCATAGGATTTATACAAGGGCTTTAAAACAATCTTGCATTTTGCCGCTTTACATTGTATATGATTAGGCTCAGGGGCGTAATAAGAAAAAAATTGGGGGGGGGGTGCTCGACAAACATTTTGGGGGTGGGCCTTAGTAACTGAGTCCCCTCTTAGTCTCTAAGATTTAAGAAAATCGTGTAAATTATGATGAAATTACCTAAATAATATCATGATTTTGGAAATTGGGTAGGGGGGGGGGGGCTTGAGACCCTGTCTGTCTGTATGTATCAGAGACCACAGCCTAAACGGATGTGTCGATTTACTTCGAACTTGTAATGTGGTGTTTTTTGGAGACTATCTCCACACGTTTTCTGAAATTTTTTTTTGGACCAAAAATAACCGTACCCATCATATACCGGTTTTAGAAAAACTCATTTTTCTCAAAAATGGTTTCTACAATTTTGAGTTTTTTAGATTAGGTCTATCTTTAAATGAAAACCATTTTTCCTGCCATAGAACCGTTTTTTTTAGATCTGATTTTCTCCTTCATGACTCAATCAATTTTAACTATTTTTTTACATGAATGCTTTAAAGTTGCCGTAATAACATTTAGTAAAAAAAAATTTTAAAATTATTTTTTTGGATTTAAAAAAAAAAAAAGAATTTTTTTCGAAAACTATCCAAAATTTGATACAGTATAGCTTTTTTAACGGCCTTTAGTCCATAAAAAAATTTGGTGTTTCGTGCAAAATATAGTTTTTAGATATTGTTAAATAATATCTTAAAAATGGTTTACCAATTTTTTTTTATAAAAGTCCTTGCAAAATTTTATATAGAAAAAATTGTTTTTTTTTTATAACGGCTCTAACGATTTTCAATTTTTTTTTTTTCTAAAAATGTATCATTATAGAAGAAATCAAACTGCATACTTCGTTTTCAGGTTAAATTCATTTAAGAAGCTGTTTAAGTCATTTGAAAATCGAATTTTATGCTTTTTTATTTTTTTTTCTA
This sequence comes from Meliscaeva auricollis, assembly GCA_948107695.1. Classification (NCBI taxonomy): domain Eukaryota; kingdom Metazoa; phylum Arthropoda; class Insecta; order Diptera; family Syrphidae; genus Meliscaeva; species Meliscaeva auricollis. The sequence continues at coordinate 77,795,784 of OX403617.1, forward strand.
AAACTGCATTTACAAATTTTTAATTAAAAAGGAATAGCATAAATAGTAACTTTATCTATTAGAGCAAGTACGTGCGAACCAGTCGTGCATTTTATTATTTCTTACATTGCAAATTCCTTTTGTGAATCCATTCATCAATTTCAATCTCTTGCAAATTAAATTCAATTCAATAGATTTAGAAATTTTTGATTGAAATGTTTATGATTTTTAGCCTTCGAATCAAAAATTAACAAGAACAAAGAATAATTAAAGAAAAAATAGTACTTATGAAAAAAAAAAATATATAATAAAATCAGTTTGAAATAATTTTTTACCATTTTTTTAATTTTTTTTTTAGTTTGAAAATTAGTATTTATTTCGAAAACTATTTAATAAAACAACATAATTTAAAAAAAATATTATAAAATGAATTTTAAGCTTTCAGAAATGCTACAACATGACATCAAATGAATTACCGTTGTTTTTAAATATTTTTTTTTCTCATTCATGGTATTGTTTTTAGAAAATTGCCCCTCCCACCTAAGTGGGGAAAAAATGCCAATAAGAGTTTTTGCTTGTTTGAATATAACCTTCAAGGTCTATCATTTTGCAGCAATTTTGGCAAATATTTTAAACCAAAGGAGAGTGGAACTAACTGTAATTATCTCGAGAACTTATGCATGGATCTGTATTTAGGACAACTAGACGAGTAAGAATTAGTTGAAAATGTTTATGATACCTTCCACTGTTGCCTAGTGTATTTTGTTTTCATAAATAAAATCTAGCTATGTACAATTTTGAAAAGGTGATTTTCTGATTTGCAAAATGGTAAATTTAATTTGCAAAATAATGAATTTGATTTGCAAAAGGATAAATTTAAATTGAAAAATCTTTAACTTTAAATATTGGAGTGAATGGTTCAAGAATGAAACAGCAATGGGGCATATCCAATGTCGTTTTTAATCTGCAGTTTATCTTAGAACGGGGTTTATGCAATGTTTTTTTGTTAAGGATAAACTCTTGTAAATTATCTTCACTAATTAAATTCAGGAAATTGATGAAAAACTTAAATTTCTAGAATTAATTTCGATTTGAATAAAACATGTTTTTATCAAAATGTCAATTTAAGTTAACACGACAACAGTATGTAGAAATGTAAGTTTAAAAATCAATGGTTCCAATGCTTTTTAAAATAAAACTTTCAACGGATTTTTACATATTTTGTTATTAAAGATTTCTAATTTTTAATTTTTGGAACTTTTCTCCTAATCAAAGTACCTATGTGTCAAATTATAACTTTATGAATCTACATAGATTTCGATTTGAAACGCAAAAAGTATAATAATTCATCATATTATTCATGAGCCTGATGTCTACTTCCCATTAAAAAACATTGTTACGAAGCACCTACCGAAGCAACAATTCCTTATTCTTATCAAAATTCAACAAAAGAACAAACACTCTCCTGCTTTTTGTCGACTTCATGATATATGGAAATTAATTTCAACCGTTTTTGCTGACTAATTATTCCATGGTTGATGGATTTCACATACTCGTACGTATTATAAAACCATCACAGAGCCTACAAAAGAAAAAAAAAAAAAAAACTTGATTGATAGAAAATTTCCTTAAGCAAATTCTGAACAACATCTTTACTTTTTTACTTACAAATCAACTCAAGCAAAACCATCTTAACGTTTTATTTATTAACTTTGTCATTCTGTGGCTTAGACACACACAAATGAAGGACTCTTCTTATAACCTCCCCTAAGGTGTCCCTGAGTTAAGAATTTCAGTTAAACATTATTGTAAGGATAAAGATAGGAGGTATACCTATATTCTTAATAATGCAGTCATAACGACTTGAACAGTTGTTGCGTAGCATATTATGGTGTGGAACTTGATCAAAATTCCATATCCTTCTTGCAGATGTTCCAAAAGAATACACTTCCCCCTCTAAATGCTGCCGCCACTATTAGTGATGTCCCAAAGGAGCTGCTCACAATTTTGTCGGTTAATAAATAATTTGGGTCAACTTCTCTTTTCGTCGCTTCCTATATTATATTGTCGATTGTCTCCGTCCTCGTCATCTACACTAAACGTAATGTGCAACATCGAAAAAATAAAAGAACCAAAAAAAAAAGAAATGAAGAAAAACCATCGATCCTTGTTAGCTTGGCTATTGGGAGCATATGTTGCTGCCACGCGACTATACTCGTGGTAAAAGGCATTATGTTCACCTTCTGCGTTCTGTAAGATATTCCAAGTGAACAAAAAAATTTTCAAGTTCCTGAAGCACCCATAAGGACCTTAGTAATTGGTTTCCCTGCCCTGCCTACAACAACCAGCTGAGTCTCCCGATATAAATATGAAAAAGCGCGTGTGCCACTACACGTACCAGAAGAATTATTGTATAGAGACCTTGTTTTCCAAAAAAGATATTATAATAATGTACCTTGTTCACCATGGGGAAATTTCACGCTTAAAATGCAAATTTTCGAAGGATAACCAACGATAACAAAAAAAAAAAATGTAAAATGCAACGAAAAAGTCGGAATATTTTCGGTTCGGTTTGATGACTTTAGTGTGCCAAGCCCACTTCCTTTCTAGGTTTTCAATATCCTCTGATGGTCCCAGTGTGTTGGGTCCTTGTGCTATGACCAACGCTGATTTGTTCGTTTCTGTTTCTATTATTTCTATTTTTTTTTCTGGTGGATTATGTGTTTCTGGCTGCTGGGCATTTGAATGCCCGAATAGCCAGAAGGGAACACGTGCTGCTAAACAATGAATTACAGACCGCGAACACACAAGGGGGATTAAATGCGGCACTCGAGCCCAGATACGAATCGAATTCGAGATCATTAAGAAATCTCTGGCTTGGAACTAATTTATTCGCTTGGACGTGCGCTCCGGCAATCAACTGGTTTCATTTGAATACACACACACATACCCAGGAGAATTTTTGTTCTTCATCAACAAGCGAATCGAAGAAATGAGAAGAAAAAAACCAACAAGAAACCGCAAAAATGAAGATGAAATAAAAAAAAAAAAAAAATAATAAAACGTTGCAGGATATGTTGCGTCGAAAGCGAATCGGTTTTTGTGTTGGGGCCCGCACATATGTTCCTTTTTGGAGAAAAAAAAGGAACCAAAAAAAAAAATTATCATCATCCGAATTGAAGTAAAAACCAAGAGTTGAAAATCCTTGGGGGAGATAACAAGACCAACACCGGGTGTGGCACGGTACAGCAGCGGCGGCATCGACGACGACGCGCTACGGCAACAGTGGTGGCGGATGCTGAGAGATTCAAGAGGCCGATTATCCATATACCAGAAAGAAAACTGATGACGCCATTCACCGGAACCAAACAAAAGGAACAAACCATTCAACTTCGTGGTTAAGATAAAAGGCGATTTATAGTGAAAGTGTGCTCGAGGATAGCCATTAATCCAACCCGTAACTGGCTAAGTCTTTTGAAAGGTGTTCCTCTCTTTCTATACTTACTTTCTTTTTGGTTTATTTGTTGTTGTTGGTTTTGCTGACTTTTGGTTTTAAGGCCTTTTTGGTGAAACTATGCGAACGTTATGTAGTTAAATTATTATTACAGTTTTTTTTTTGATATTATTTTTGGTGTGTTGGGAATATTTTTATGCCTGCCTAAGGGTGAATTTTGGGGTTGGTTTAATCTTTTAGTGGGAGATAGATAGATTAGTTCAAGAAAAAAAAACACTTCATAAAAAATTTGTTTGCCATGCGTATAAATTGGATGCTGACTGGAGAAATAGTTGGCACCGGTAAATGGAAAATCTTAAAGAAGCTTAGATGTATGGAATACTCGTCCTAAAATAACTACTTCTGATGCCTTCAGCTGGTAAATATTTATCAGCAGCTGGAAAATTTGAAGGCATTCAACTTCTGGTAACAAGCAGAGATTATGAAAGCTCAAGGACTTGAAAACTTATAATTTTTAGTAGCAGACAGCGCCTGCTAATTCAGCGACTGGCACAAGTTTGGTGTGACCCGTTAAACTCATATCTTGCAGAAGTGCCATACATAGTTACTAGTAGTGCGGGCTGAAGTGGTTTTTAACTGTTAATAACCTCGCATAAAAAGGAGTTTTCTCACTACAATGTTTACAGAGTTAGGCCAGTGGTGGATGAATTCTTTTGATGAAATTAACCAGCAGCGCAGCGTCACTAAGTTCAGATAATTCGAAATTCGAACTACTTGGTGAGCACACCTTATTGTGGGCTACTCCAAGGTAAATTTAGAGTATCAGCTTTTTAGGAGAAACAGGGCCCGACTCTTAAGGTTGGAGTATTATGCTGCTAGCAGACATACCCAACTAATATTAGGAGAAATATTATAATCACAAACCAACAACAAGCCTCGGACAACTCCAATACGGTCTTTTGGAGCAACAGAACATACCGAATGTACGCAATACTATTTGGTGTAATCGTTAATAGCGATGGACTATCACGTCAAACTTGTTTTTTGTCAGGAGTTCTGTTTCTTGCGAGGCCCCTAAGCGAAGATAACCTCATTGTGGCGGGGCGGTCTAGTAATTTATCTGTGTGGTTTCACAATACCCGAAGAAACTGCAGCTAATAGGAAGTATCAACTTGTTTTGAGGTGTCGATGTTTGTATATTCGTAAAACCCAAAGTTGAAAGTGAAAGAATTTGATGTAGGGCATCACCGCCGATATTTTAAAGGCACTCGTAACAGCGTTACGGGTTTCGAACAATCACGGTTACTGGGGCTGCAAGGTAGTTGATGTAATGAGTAGATGAATGCAATGTGTAAAAGTCGTTTTTGATGGGTTATTTTGGTTGGCGTACTATGCTCATATAAGCACAGGCTTCTAGTTTTGACTTTATGAAATTTGAATGGTTTCTTCCCCAAATCCTCTCTTAATGGCCTACACAAAAATTTCCTAGTTGTTGGTCAACGATTACATTAAGCCGGTGCCAATTGGAAGATGAAATTCAGAGAGGAGATTTCTTAGATCTCATAGTTGATATATCTCCAACTACTGCCAATGTAAAGTATTGTTTGGGCTTTGCTGATCTTGGAATTTGATGCAATTAATAGAAACTAACTGAATTGGTCGCTGGTTTCTTTCCAGCTTCCCCATTGGTTTTTTTTTACAACAATAACAAACCGATTGACTTTAAATTTAGTGTCATTTTGTTGGTATGCAAAGATAAAGATTATGTTATAATAATTATTACTAAATCTCTTGCAATGGATAAAGGTCCAAAAATCCTTTTTTTTACTAAGCTTAGATTTCCTAGGTGTTACGGAATTTGTACACACCATTTTGGTATCTCTACAAAATGTGATAGGTCTCCATTAAACAGTGTAGTTGAATTAATTCAAAATTAAAAAAAAAAAAAATACAGAATTATGCACCACTTTTAGTAGCATAAATAAAAAAAAAAGATAACGTAACCAGCAGATGAGAAACAAGAAGGTTGTTTTCACAAAAAAAAGGAACAGCTTTAGCAAACAAATTACATTCTACATAAGGACTATAAGGTTTCAATATTAAGGCCTCGTGCTATATGTGTTTTCGTTTCCTTTATCAATTTCTCCCACAGGTGTGTGCATGTCATGAATTAAAATATTTAGTTTGTTACACATGTTGCCCCTGTTCACTGGACCAAAGTAACTATACCTACTATACTCCCTTCAAAACAACACAAAACCCTATTTTTCACAAAATATATTATAGTCGTAGGTATTGCCTTGCCTTGCTGAACTAAAAACAAAACAACAAAAAAAAAATGGTTATTAGTCCTTGTAAAACACCTGGCATAGCATAGCAACCAGTGCAAAGCAATAAAATACATAATTCAATAACACAAAATTTCGATTCTTTTTAAAGCTTTTTTTTTTCTTCTTCGACCGTATTTTGCTGGGCTAAGGGTCTTCTACACCACCCCCCTCCCCCGAATCACTCCTGTGACACCCATGGATGAATATAGAATCAACTTATATCTACTATTCGAACTTGTAGGCCATAAAGAGGCTCATATAAAATAATCAAAAAACTAGCATATGCATGAGTAGAGAGCATAGAGAACTACGACTAAGTCTATACCAATCTACATGTGCAGATGAAAAAACAGGGCACACTCGTATGGAGAAGAATCAAAAAGACGCAGCTAAAAACAACACAAAAAAAAAAAATATTGAGTTTGCTACACAATATGTGGTAGTAGTCAGTGAGGGCTCAGAGTTCAGGGGATAAGGAGATAGAGGATATATGTAGGATCCTTTCTCAAATACTTTTTCACTATATAACATCACACACAATCGAAGAAACTCAATGGGAACACGGTAAATCAGGAAACCCCCCACACTTCGGCTGCCCCATCTGCCTCATCAGTTATGAGAACAAGAACAGGCAGAAGAAAAGCCTGGCACAGTGCCAAATTCGTTATAAGATTAAAGAAACTAGGTAGGCATCTCTCTTCGCCTTTTGTTATTCTAGGAGCCTCCACTTTCAGCGCCCATCACCATCACCGCACCTCACCGTCTCACCAACACTGTACCGTTGCAATAGTTGGATTCAGCTTCAGCATCAGCGCAGCTCCCAAATAGTTCGGTGCTACGGCTGGCTTCTTTATCGATTGCGATGAATTTTGCTGAAATTTCAATTTGGCTTCTGGATCAGAATGACGATGTGAATGACGACGACAACGTCGAGAATGACGGTCGGTGGTGTGTCGGTGTCCTAGAAAACCAGAGGGTAAATCCTCAACTGATGCATTTCTATGGGAACTATAGTAACTAAAAGTAGCTCTTCTAGAGAATGAGCGATGAGGCCGTGAGGGGGTGTGAGAAGTGAGAAGTGAGACGTGTTTTTTTTTTTATTTATTTTCATTTTTTGGACAATTGATTGAATGTTGGTATTTCGGATTGACACTTGGCACCCAGTATATAGTGAGCATCACGACAACGAACGAACGAACGTTTTCGCCTGCAAATGATTGTAGTCATAGTCAGCCGTTTTTAAGTCTTCGCCGCTGTCGTATTTATTTTTCTTCCAATCTGGCTTTTATCCTTGATTGGTGGTGGAACCGGAAGTGGTGGCAATGGTGATGGTGAAAATGGTGAATGGGGCTTTGGCGATGATTCTTTCTGTTGCGCTCCTTTTGGCTGGTGTGTATGTGTGTTTTTTTTTGCTGTTTTATTTGGCTTTCTCTTCATTTTGGTAGTTTGCTTTGTTCGTGCTCGTTTTGTTTTTTTTTTTTTTTCTTCTCAACTTGCCTTTTTAGTTTTTGTATTTTTGTTTTTTGCGTTTTTGTTATCTTGCTATGGCGACAGTGTCCTAATGTCTGAATTTCATTTCCGTTGAAAGCTTTTTGGTTTATTTTATTTTTTATTTTGTTTAAATGTTTTATTTGAAAGAGGCGAGGCTAGGCATCAAGCCTCTTTTTTTATATTCTAGGATTTTGATGAGTGCATTTTTGTGTCTCTGCAAATCTATTTGGAGCTCAATCAGCAGGAAACGAGTGACAGTATGAAGAAAAAAAACAAACAAACGGATAATAAAGTAGAAGAATGAACCAGTACAGAGCACCGACAGGCGGGTATAAGTTATTGTTACATGACTTAGTCGGGTACAATTTTTGTCTGTTTTGTTTAATCTTTTTTTTTTGTTTCGTTTTTGTATTTTTTTTTGTTCTTATATAACTCGATGTTTTGTGTTTCATTTATTTCTATTAATTTAATTGTTTTTTTTTTTTAGTTTGGTTTTTTGTTTGCCTCTTTGTAGCTGGATTTGGCTTAGAATTTGTATTAGTTTGGTATATTTCCATCTATGCGGTGGTGGAACGATGACCGATATTTTTCTAAAAGAAGGACTTTAATTTTCTGATGACTTTTATGGGGCACTTTGTTTTATTTTTTTTTATTATTATAATTTTTTTTTTATAAAATGGGTTTAAGTTGAGACATAAAATGTATATATTTCACTGCCTTAGTTTAAGGAGTCCCGGGATAATCTTCATATGATTTTCGTTAAATAAGATTTGTGGGAATATAAGTAAGCCCAGGCAATATTACATTCAGCTCGAAAACATTCTAACTGAATATTTTTCTATGAAATTTTGTTTGTTTTGGAACAAGGAACACTCACAGAAATATAATTTGATGGATCGTGTCCGCGTCAAAAGCTATTAAAGGTTAAATGTTAGGGTTTTTCATATAATTTTTTTAAAGCAAATCTCAGAACCGAACAAAACCGTTTCGATTTGGATCATTTTTTTTTTCTAATGTTGGTATTCAAAAATACTATAACAGTTACTTGTTTAAAATTGCCGCTCTAATCATGTCTTTTTTTTTTAAACTTCACATTTTTGTGAAGAAATTTTTTTTTTAATAACAAAAATTGTTAAACAATAAATTATGCCAAAAGTTTTCCAGGTCTGTTTAAGGAAAAATAACAAGTTAAATTGTCTACTAAAAGTTTAAATAAAGTTAAGCAAAAAAATGTTTAACAAACTCAGAATTTTGAAAAAAAAAATTTCAGTTAAAATTTTTAGCCGATTTTCTTCAAAATTATACGTTATAAAATGTAAGTTTGTTCTTCCAAAATTCAATGGCCTTATTAAAAGTCAACTGACTCAAGTAGGTTTTTTTTTGTTTTTGAAAAACTGTAATTTAAACTTTAATTTTAGAAAAAAAAAATAATATTTAAAATAAAACCAAACCGATTTTATAACATTAATTACTTTTTGAGTACTTTTTTTAGACCAAAAATTCATAGTTTTATTTTAGTTTAATTGAATACTATTTAAATTTTTTCTTAAAAATTACGTAAATTTTTATTTTTTTTTCTATAAACTATCACATAACATATCACATTTCATTTTTCAGCATTGGTTGCTTAGAAATAAGTTTATTGGATTTTAGAAGAAAAAAAAATTAGTGTAAGATTTTGAAAATAGTCAGTTCAAAATTTTTACTGATTTTTTTTTCAAAATTCTGAGTTTTGAAAATCATTTTTTCTTAAACTATTTGTTGGATTATCTTTATTTAAAGTGTTGATAAAAATATTAGTTTCTGACTATCAAACCACATATAATTTTATCTTGTTTTTAACTTCGTGGTATTTCATTTGCTTTTTTTCTGCTTTAAGTCAACATTTGAAAAAATCCCCCCTCCCAACGCAACGGGTAGAAATAGACCCTTATTTTTATTTGTTATTTCCCTTAAACAAACCTGTAAAATTTTTGGTATATGTAGTTTATTTTATAAAATGTTAACAAAATTTTTTCTTAAAAAATCTATTTTAAACCGGTAACTGTTATAGTATTTTTGAATACCAACATTAAAAAAAAAATCCGAGGTTATGCTAAAAAAAAAATTACTTTAAATCAAGTCAAAACGTCAACAATTTGGGCCTAGACACGGAAATTTTAAAATCAAAGACGTTTCCACTTTAAATACGCAAAAAGTGGATAAAGAAAAAAATATTGGCCACCACCAGTGTGCGAACCGGCGCGCGGTGCTTGAGTTACCAGTTGGCAGTCTTACTTGCTCTATTCTCTGTTGGAAACAACGTGTATTTGAACCTACTTAGACCTTAACGTGAAAATGAGTATTACCAAACAACCTTAAATTTAAAATGAGCTATCTAAATTTTACGTTGCGTTTTTTCATTGAGTGTAGTTACTCCACTATTTTGAGAATTTTGAAATTTTTGACAGTGACAATTTGCATTGTTTTTTCTTTTTATTGTTTCTGGCTGAACAAATACAAATATTGCAAAATGCATGTAAATTAAAATAAATTTTCAAAGTCAAATTGCTTTTAATTTTTAATAGAATTTACATATTACTGCTTGAAATAATAAAATTAATGTGCAGAAATATTGTTGATAAATTTAGAAAAAATCAAACAAAAAGTGAAAAATTTAGTTTTATCTTTTTGAGGACATTTTACTTCAAAACAAAAATACCAGACAACACTTACTTAATTATCGTGCAAAAAGAATCATTTTGATATAATCGTGTTACTGAGAGCAGATTTTCAATAGTTGAGTTGTTGCATTTGACGCCTGAGTTGGAAAACTTCTACCGACATCATTAACAACTCAGCCAAAAGTCAAAACTACTGAATTTGACGCAACCGTCTTTCTCTTTTTAGAGAATCCACAAAAGTTTAATAGGGTAATGTGTATTGAATAAAGTTAAAACTTTGAAAAGGCCAATAAAATTTCGGAAATCGTTTAATTTTTAATGGAATAGTCCTGAATTATGGCACTTTGATAAATTATCTACTTAAAAAAGAATATATGCTTGGTCTTGGAATTTGTTTTACGGTTTTATTCAAAAAATTACGTGAATAAATCAAAGATTCAAACAAAATGAATTTTGGTTTCTCGACTCAGCCTTATTTTCAGATATAGGTATTTATTTTCAGATTTGGAACCCATTTCTTAAAATCGAATTCCAACTACATACCTACATCTACATAAGAATAAACTTTTTTTTCATTTCATATCCAAATAATGCAACGCAAGAAATTTAAGTTACTCTGATTATCCTAGATACCCAACCCACCTATATAAAATAAAAACACTCACAACATCAACACTAACTGCTATGCAATCAACAGTTCAACCGGCAACAGAGTGAACAATATTCAACGCAACAGCCAACAACCCCAACACGAGACCCATCACAGCAACAGAGAAAACAATTCTTAAAAAGTGTTGCATACACTGGTTGCTACAACTAAAACCCATTCCTACTCTTATCCCCCACTTTCGAGCCAATCTAATAACATCCCCAAAACGTAATAGAACTTTGAAATTAAAAAGGAACAAAAAAAAAATATCTACTAAAAAACCGACAACCCCTTTTACGAAACACACAATACTGCCATCCGATTGATCTGAGCGAGTCAACTAGTGAATACTGTTTACAAACGTTGCACAGTCAAAATAAAAGGGGAAATGTTTCTAGCAACATGTTTTTTGATGAACCTTTCAAGTCCCTAGCGCCAACACAACATCCGTTTAACAAGAATTCAATCAACTTGTATCCAAAGAAAACTAAACTAAACAAAAAAAAAAAGGAACAACCATCATCGTCTTCATCATCACCATCATCATCAATGGAAAGCAACAGGAAGAGAGCCGCAACCCAACATCCTTTTCCCCTACTATATGTCACATCAACAACAACACACAATAGCAACCGCACCAGCTGCATGCAAAACTCGAAACTGGAATCGAAACAGGATATTTTCTTCCGTTCTTATTTCGCACTTCCTCCTCTCTTTTTGCACCGCACACTCTTTGCAATGCGCTTGTGCCCCTAAAAAAATGCAACAGTCAGACGGAACATACGGAACGTGCGAATGTTCCGGCCTTTTGTTGATCATCCAACCATGTGCTGTTGCTGTTGATGCTGTTGCTACCAACCACACACACATCCTGCGGCGGCAATAGCAACAGCAACGGGAATGACAACGGTAACTATACCTACAGCGAACATTCCTGAATCGAAACGAATGTATCCGTTTTCCTGGTTTCATTCTTAACACCAAAGAGGGGCAATTTCCTGTGCATAATTCTCCCAGCACATGCCCATATAACATTCCATTTTCTTTAGTGTTCTTGGTATCAACATTTCCAATACAAAAAAGAAACAACCCCTCCATAAGAGCGCGAACGGATGGAAACATTCACCCGAACTTTTTTTTTGTTGTTGTTGTATGGTTGCTCCTTGTCCTTACCAACAATTCGATAGGGGATGAAAAGAGAACACGAATAAAAATTCAAATTGGAATTGGAGAGCTCTCACACAACTACTGGAGAGGAGACACGACACAAAAAACTACCACTGGTTGCGGCCTGGGTTTATAAAAGCCACTGTTCTTTCGGTTTTGGTTTTCAAAGACCTCCAAGGGTTGCTTACGTTCGGTTCGCATTTCTCTTCTCTCTTATATAACATTCTCTTGTACGGATCCTTAAGTTTTTTCCCTACTTTCCTTTTTTGGTGTCATCAGTTATTTATTTATTCTCAACTTCTTTAATTTATCCTGAGTTCAAATTTAAATTTGTTTTTTTTTTTTTGCAATTTGTTGTTGTAAAAAAAGTGTTCAAGTTTATTCTTCCTTCAAACTAAAGAAAAAAAAAATAACATCACAATACACTAAATCCTGCGTTTTGCTATTTTTCAACATTACACACTCTTGCCACAGGACATTTCTACTTTACAAACTTACTTGTGTTTAGTTTTCTGTTGAGTTTAATTTTTTTTTGTTGAAACAAAAAAAAAAAACGAAAACGTTCTCCAAAGGACCCAAAGTTATACGCGGTTATAAAAGAATTAACGGATTTTATTTGTGTCGATTAAGAAAAAAAAAATGTACAACGAAAATTAAATAACAAAAGTGTCGTGAACTTTAATAATACAAAAGAAAAAAAATATTCAAAAGGACTCGAATCCTTGTGTGAAAAATAAATTGAAGCAAAAAAAAAATAGAAAATAAACAAATTTTAAATGCCTGAAGGAATAAGGAACTCAGTCCAAGCTGAAAAACGGGCACAGGAAGTAAAAATGCAAAAAAATCTACAAAAAAAGTAATACTCGGTCGGTATTCGAAAGAAAGCAAAGTAAAGCAAACAAAAAAGCAACAACAACTGCTTCGAAACTAGAACTTAAAATAAAAAAAAAAAAAAACGAAAAAAACTTCTCCCCTTCGATGTTTCAACGAAGATTTTGATCCTGGAGCAGGAGCCAAGAGTACAAGCGAATCCTTCTTTTTTTTATTCGTTTAATCCTCTTACTCCTTCTTGTTGGTTTCGTTGCATTCCCTACAACTATTTGCCTCCATTGCCATCTCCATCATCGTCATTATCATCGCCATCATTATTTGATATAATTTTTGCCAACGTCTTTTGCTTGATTCTTATTTTGAAAATTATAACATGCCACGCTGTTTAATGGCTAAAAAATGGAAGGCATATCCTTGGCCAGACCGAACTGAATCCAAACTCAACAACAGTAACAACAATAATACACAAATATTGGATGACGAGGAGGACGATTCCTCATCCGAGTGCAATTTGCAAATTGTCATTGAAGAAAAAATCACCGCAACAACAACAACAACAACAACAAATAATAATCAACAAAGTGTGATTGTTGATTTACCAATTAGTGTGGATGACGACGAAGAAATTGATGTTGTTGGTGATAATACATCGGCGACATTGATTAACGGTAAACTGCAATTACATCAACATCCACTAGATCAACGCACAACATCATCATCAACGACAACAACAACATCAGCTACAACAGCAGCTGCAGCAGCATCTTCTACAACGCCATCTACCTGTTGGGGTCCATCTTCGCCAACAGCGGGCGCCACGGCACCTAGTCCACCGCCCCATTCACCCGAAGCGGCAACGCGTGGCTCAACAACTTTATATAATGGTAAGTCTCCAAAAATAGAATCAACAAAATCCCTTCCTCGACTTAAGGACTAAATTTTCATTTGTCAAAACTCCTAAAAACCAAATTGATATCTTTATTCTATACGCCAACGACACACTCTTTAGCTATAGCTGTACGAATATTATATACACGAGTCTTTGAGAGTCTTAGCCTTCAAATAAAGACGCCCAAGACTTTGTGCTGCTGTGATATGCCTTTCCACTTTCGTGCCATGATTTATGATTGATATATCACTTGACAAAAACATTAGGGCGCACCAGTATTTCCTTTCGCACCAATCTCTCTCTCTCTCGCTTTCTCTCCACTCCCCCATCGCATCAAAAGTCCCTCTCAAACTCTGGATTTTGTGTAGCATCATCCCTATTGCTCCATCATAAACATCATCTTTATCAAATCTGAAAGGTTTGATTGATGTGTGGCCCTTTCTTACTCTCCCTCCCCATCCCCACCCCTCTCTTTTGCTGTATGCTGTATGTTATTTGTAGGTGGTGACTTGAAGCTCTAGCTTTATAATACTTATATTTTTGTCGTAATAGCTCCAGGATATACTATAAACCTACAAACCAACCAATCTCCCCTTGTCCTTCATTATTAGCGTTTTAAGTACATGGTTCACCTTTTTCACTTAACATCAGACACACACAGCAGCTCTACTACCTATACCATATAGCTTGGAAGGATGGGGTTTAATTATTATGGATAGAGCCAGAGAGAGAAAAAAAAATTAAAAGTCAAGTGGGTTGACATGTTAATTTTAACTTTTTTTTTTTTTTTTTTTTGAATTTTCATGGGACCTTAATTTATCAAAGTTCATATTTAATATGGGAAATTCTTCATTTTATTTTTTTTTTGTTTTTGTCTTTGGTTAGAAATAGAATGATGATGAAAAAGTTCGACTAGGAAAAAGTATATCTATGAATGTTTTAATAGAATAAAAATGGATTGAGGATGTCCACAAGACCTAGGATTGAGTTCCTTGAACAACACACAAAATTGAACTTGAACAGAATGGGTTCTATGAATTTTGACTGGGTTTTTTCAAAGTTCTTAAAACTCCGAATAAGTCACCTTAGATGATTTTTAATTTAGTTTTTTTTTTTTGTCAGAAATTGCAAAAGAAAATCAAAGCTAAATTAAATTAAATCAAACAAAATAATTTTTTACTTAGATTTTCAGTAAATTTATTTTTATATGCAAAATTAATTAAAAACTATAGCAAATGAAAAAAAAAAAAAATAATTTAATTTGTGTTTATCATTTTATTTACAATTTATTTGTATTAACAAAACTTTTTTTTTCTCTTGTGGAATTTAAATGCATTTTTTTTTTTAAACTTTACAAATTTGTTTTTGTGTTAATTTCTGAAATCAAATTTGAAGATTAAATTTACTGCTAAAAACGTGCAAGGAAAAGATGTTAAATTAAAGAAATTAAATCTTTTAAGCAGGTATTTCCTTTTCAAAACTAAAACAAAAATTCAGGAAAAAATTATTAAATTAGGTACAAATAAATTTTTTGAGGAAAATGTTGTAACAGAAAAAATTTCATTATTATTCATTAAAATTTAAAAAAAAAATCAAATTAAGTTATTTTAAAATTTTTGTTTTTTAATTTTTATTATAAAAATACAAAGTTATATTCACTATAAGCAGCTTAGCAATGTTAAGTTGTTATTGTTAAGGCTGAGTATAAGTTTAAGTTTTTTTCAAAAATTTTTGTCGACACCACAAAGAACTAATTTAAACAGTATTTGGGATTTAAAATAATGAAATATAACAGAAAATCATTAAGAAAAAACAATTCAATTTTATTAGTTTTTTCTTAACACAAAATCAAAAAAAGTGATCTCCCGAAATGAAACTTAACTCAATTTTGTTTCTTGGAGAAAAGAAAAATGAAATATATTGTTTTTGGTAAGTTTTGGCATCAATTTTAATGATAGAAAAAACAAAATCTTACAATTATTCTAATTGAAATAATTGCCAAATCTTTTTTAAAACTCATTGAAAGATTTATACAATTCGAATCAAGTCTAAAGTAACTGGTGCCAAATCTGTCGAGTAAAGTGGCCTTCTATTTGCTTATTTCATCCAACTATTTTGTATTACTTATTAATCTGTAAATGAAAATTGAAAGTGCTTTCATCAAATCTGGTGTTTTGTGCAGCCTCACTGCAACGGTTTTAATGCGATCACGAGAAGCTCTTATTTCATTTCTTTTTAGTATTTTTAAACTTGTATTTGTCAATAAAATTGCTAAACCAAACCTTATGCGTAGCTCTTGAGTAATGAACAAAGTCCGAGCGTTCTTAAAAGGCAATCAAAAATAATTTTTTCTTAGTAAGAACAATTAGGAAATCATGTTTTTTGAAAAGAAAATTATTGAAAATTGTAATTTTGTTAAATTGTTTGACTGTTGAAAGGATATTGTTTAACAAATTTATCAAACTCACAGCTTGTAATATATTCTGTGAGAAATCATAAGTTGAAGTTAATGTAATTCTCAATTTATACAAAATTACTTTAACTTATGATTTCTGGGAGAAGAAGGTATCGAAAGAAGAGGCATCGAAATACTTTAAACTGGATACAAAAGATAATAATAATAATTATTTACAATTTTTGTTGTAAAATGTTACCTCACGTTATAACATCGCTTCAAACCCTTTTTTGTGATTTTATAACGGGAATATCTCAAAAATTAAAGATGTAAAAATTTTGCTGACTTCAGATTCGAGTTCAGGACGTCGAAAACCTTAAGAAACGTTTTTCAAAGTTAAAGAAACAAAAACCGTATTGACCAGTGTTGTCTTTAACTCAAATAAAATTTTTAGAAATAAGTCTGCTATTTCGGACTCATGGTAGAAAAAATTGTCAATTTAAAATAGGCAGCTTATTTTAATAATTTAGAAATTTTATCATTTTTTCAGCAATGGCCATTACAGTCATATTTCAACGCTGCAGCAGCGAAATTTTATTAGTAAAGTTGGTTGAGCCAACTTATACTTTTTGTTTTTTTCCTCTTCTATTGTTTCTCATGAGAACTTTCGAAACATTCTGATGTTCGAGAATCTCGTAAAAAGTAATAACATTTGAATTATATTTGAATTATTATCGCAAATAATTGGCGATATAGCGAATTTGGTTAAAATTGTAGTTTTTCGTCAAATTATCGTTATCGTTAAAATTATTCAAAAACTAGTTAACAATATGAACTGAAATAAATTGAAATTATGATAATGATATAAGAAATAAACTTTATATCATCCGGGTACTGACATCGCCGGTGCTGTCACTCATTTAATTTAATAAAAATTGTTTTTCAAGAAAAAGTCCTTACGAATAAAATTAAATTTTGATGTAAACTGTTAAAACATTATGTTATTGATTATACTCTACTATGGAAAAATCTTCATTAAGTCGAAATAAGTTTTTGCTAGAATCTGATGTCGTTTGGAACCTAGTAACCAGTCTTTAGTCTTGTCGCTAAAAAACGTCATCAACTTGAACAGACGAAAAAAATTCAGATTAGTGAATAGCTAGGCAGCGATTAGCCTGCATATATTGAACATAAATGCTTAAGTTTCGTATCAGCAAACAGCTCTTAATGAGCTTTAACTGACTATTGATAATGTAGGACTTACAAATGAATTGAAATATTGAGGATTATTTCATTCAGAAGTTAAAATATTGAATTGATAATAATTCGGTTCTATTAAATAAGTGTTGTATTTTAAAAAGTACACACTTGTGTTGAATGGTTGGTATTTGAAGGATATTTTGATACGCCTTGTAGAATATGAGACAAAAAATGTCGATACAATTTCTTATCCCAATTCTATACCTAATAATGTTCAAGTTTAAATATTGGACTTGAGATCACTTGTACGAAATAGTAAAACGATTGACCAAAACAATAATCTTATATAAAGCCACAGTTATTTAATTGTTCGAACTATTTTCAATATTTTGAAAAGAAGGTATGTATCTATGTAAGTGCTCCAAGAAAAATTACACAAAAAAACATAGCTATCAAATAGTAATCGTCAGTAAAAATCAAATCATATTAATTCTTTCAATTGGTTAATTTATACCTACAAAGGTTCATGTTTTAGTTAATTTCTTAAAAATATATCTTTACCGTTTTTCAGAAATATATTATTATTGTAGTTCATTATCACTTATAAAACTTTGTTCATAGGTAAAATTTCGGTTAGTTGAACTTAAACAAAGTTTAGGTGACCCTGACTTCAGAATGCCTATGGCCCTTCAATAATATTGGGCTAGTAATATTTCCTGGTCTACTAAAATTCACATTTTGTGTCTTATTGATCGAAGGCAGCATTAAACTGATAAACACCTTCAGTAGTACTTAGGTACCTACCTACCTTCAGTTTATTTAACTCTTTAAAGTTTCAACTTATTTGTTTGCACCTTCATCCTTGCACCTTTATCTCTGTTCACAAAATTAAAAACATGTCAAATTCATGTCAAACTATGACAGCCCTAGGTACTAAAAACAAGTTCTTTCCTTCCATTCCCTTAAACATAAATCTTCTACCCATAAAATGACAATCAATTCAACAAAAAAGACAACTTATATGTGCCTAAATGTGACAGAAGTTGTCAAAATTTCAATAAAAAAAAAAAAAAATCGAAAATCAACTTTCACTTCTCACCCCATTCCTCATACATTTTTAACCAATTCCTCACATTACCCGTTTTACTGGTAGGCAAAAGGACCTTTACCAATCTGCTTGATCCTAAACAAGTTTTCTTTTTTTTTATTTCTGTTTTGAGGAAAAAAAAACTATATTTTTTTTAACATATTGGTTAGTTTGCCTCGGTGGATTGTACTTGTTTCCTTTAACAGGTGATTAGCACCCCTTTTTTCGTATATACCATTATTCGACTCGTGTATTACCCATCACGGTAATATTGCTTCGCTATATCAACCATTTACATTGTTAAATCCAAATACTGACGTGTATTTCATTACAAATTCTCTAATTTTTCTTCGTTTTGTTTACCTCTTTCCTCAATTTTTTTGATTTTGTTTTTTTTTTGCTGGTATTTCTCAAATGTTCTGTTTGTAATTTGACACTCATTTCCATTTCGTCATTTTTAACAATTCACGAATCACGAGTCATTTTTAGTGGATTTGTGTTTGCTTCTTATTTCATCTACTCTCTTTTCTGTTTTATACTCGTTTTTCTTTAATGCCTTTTTTTGTACTACTCACTTACTAATTTGAGTTGTTTTATTGAAAATGAATTGGATATTTAATAGAAAAGAAGAGAAGTTGAAAATATTAGCATGTAACCTCTACTCATTCATCCCCCCAACCATACCACACCACGAAGCAACCTAGAAAGACGAATGTAGTAAAAACAAAAAAACAAAAAGAATTACCCTCTTAGAGTCATTAATGACACGGAATGAAATTAAAATCGAAATGAAGAACAATTTTCACGACAAAATAGAAATACCTAATAGAGAATGGAAATGAAAATGGAAGAAAAGTAGGTAGGGTGTGTGAGAAGGAGATTGTTGATGGCAAAAAGATGGGGCGGGGGTGGCGATGAGAATTGTTAAGTTAAACTTGTCTTCTTCATTTCCATAGTTGTTTTTTTCTTCTTCTTCTTCTGTGATCGAAAGTAACAAATACAAAACTGTCACGATATTTAAACTTTCTCCCGTAATCTTATAGGGTGAATCTGAAATGTGTCTGCTTGTTTGATTTATCTGATTTTGATGAAACTTTGTTGTGAAGATACATTTTAGGGTCCGAATACAAATATAGACTGTTTGGAAGATCTTCAAAATATGTGAAGCAACTTGAGCAAGGATCTGCTAATAAAATTGTAAATTTTGTATGAAGAGAACGTAACATATTTATCTCAAAACAGATCAAAGTATAACTGAGTAATCAGGCAAAAATGTACTAATGTTAAACCCCAGTAAGTTCACTTAACTTTTTTGTTTTCTGAGTTTTTTTAAGTTCTCCCTTATGCATTCTTTTCTAAACAAAATACTGCTTCTTCAATTAACTGATGTGAGTTAAAATTTAATTTAACCGGAAGTTTACTCAGCAATGACTTTAACTTTTCGTTCTTCAAGTAGAACCTAACAGTTTCATCCCGAATTAATGACCAGTTTTCACTTATTTCAATCCATGCACGTATATTCCAGTAAATTTTAACTCCCAATTAAAGGCAAAATTAACTCAACCAAAAAATTGGTCAGATATATTGATATTTCTAGCAGATTCCGATACGTGTCCCCAAACATAAACGATAAGCCTATTCTGAAGAACTGCTAAAGATTAACCTACTCCAAGTTTACTCAGCAGAAGAATAGTTAGGAAAATGTAAGATTTCGTTTTATACCACCAAAAATTGAATAAATAAAATTCTTTCCTTCATTGAATGAAACTGATTCACCCTGTTTAGCAACAAACAAAAAAATCATAACAGGGTGTGACGTATGAGTGATGAATAAAAGAAAAAAAAGTCCTCTAAGTTTTATTTTGGTTTTAATTGATGAAAAATTGCTTCCTTTTAACATCAGACATGAATCTAATTCTCTAGAATTTCATACAATAAGCTATTAAAGAAAAAAACTTTTTTCTCGTAAACTTCCAGGTGAGAGACACTTATTGGTAGGTATGGGGTTAATAAACACCCCTCTCTGAAAATCACCAAGGGAATAAAAACAACGAACAAAAAAAAAAAATCGATGTTAATGTCACGCACATAAATCGACAATATGACATTAATTTTCGCGAAATCTAGTTCGCACTCCTTCCATCACTTTACTTATTTTTTTCCACATTTATTTAGTCTTAAGGGAGGTTTCGAAACTTTAATATACTCTTATACTCTCCACCCCCCCTCCCCGTCTATAGAATATTATATTCTCCTTGTTTTTTTTTTTTAGGGAAACGGAAATGCTCAAACATTCAACTCGGGGAATAAAATCAAGTTAAAGAAAGTTTTTATTTTTCTGTTGTTATTCGTTTGTTTTTGTTTTGATGTTTTTTTTTTTTTATATTCCTCGTTTGTCTGCTTTCCTTTGACATTTTCTTCTTCGTCCTTTTAAAGTAAAGATTTTTTCGTACCTAGTCCTTTAATTTATCTTGCCAGGTACTAGGTACTCAATGCCACCTGTTTCCTTACTGTGACGAAGTTTCTCTCCAGTCTCGCAATCTCTTTTCACCACCCACAGATGTTCTTTTTTTTGTCGTCAGCTTTTCTTCTTCGTAAAAAAAAAAGAAAAGAAAAAAAAAATACCCTTACTGATACTTTTTCTTTCGATTCGTTTACCCATATTATTTTCTTTTTTAACTTTTTGATTCAAAATTGGATTTCCCCATTTCGAATGTCCTTAGAATTTAACTTTATTATACCTACCTTTCCGCATGTGTGTCTGTCGGTCTGTCTGTCTGTCTGTTTCTCTGTACTTTTTCATTGTACACAATCACACATGTGCAGTATGGCACAGCAGTGACATTTTTTTAAATGCCCCGTCAGCAACACAAGTGGAAAGAAAAAAGGAAGGTATAGCGTATAAGGGATACCTTTTATAGATCAAAACCAACAAAACAACAACAAACAAAACTACCAACAAAAAACCAAAACACAAAAACACAAAAAAAAAAAGAAAAGAAAAGGAAAGGGTTTTCAAAGAGGATTTTCTTGTCAGTTTTATACGCTGTCTTATATCTTTGTGTATTGTGGTTGGTGCGGTTTTGGATTTCCTTCCGTATCCTCATACCCTATTATGCATCCCCATCTCCCCCCCCCCCCGCCTCCCAATACTGGCCGCATTACATATGAGAGTATATGTTGTGGAGCTGTCTCGTCTTATGTCATTGACAAAACCACTCAATTTCACGGAATAAACACACAAATCTAAGACTTTGCTACTCATCATCCTGTCAGACTTCAGTTATATCCTTTGTGGGAAGGATTCGAGCAGCGCGGGGTGTGGCAGTGCGGTATTAATAGGGTTGAGGTTAAGCCAAAAATATTTTGTAATACAAACAGCGACAGGGGAAGAAATAGCTAGTACCTATATAGATTGAACTTTGCATCGCAAAGCGAAATAGCTAGCAGCGCCTCCTTTGTTGAATCCTTTGCATAAAATCATTCATTCATTTTCATTCATTCCCCCATTCCATTATACTTTCGTAAACCTTCCTTCATCTTCATATCCCGAACCCGATGCAACAACTCTCAAGCAGCTGTTGCTTTTATGTGTTCTTATTGTTGCATCTCTCTTCCAACAACAAGCACATTCTCAAAAAAAAAAAAAAAGAAAAAAACAAAACAACAACAAGGATTCAATAAAATATTTTGCATGTACACAGGAGCTATTTTGTGTATTAAATTCATGATTTCAGAGGAAAATAAAGAAAATAAAAAAAAAACATGAACAAAATGGCAAAATGGCAAAACAGCATCCAAAACTATGCAACAGAGAATGGGAAAGAATTTTCAAAACCTCGCCCTGTTAGTTTTTTTTTTTTTTGTTTTCTTTTTTTGAAAAAGTATCGTCCTTTTGAACCCATCACATCCCGATTCTTCTCACTCACTGATGCTGTTTTTTTTTCTTTTTTTTTATAAAAAGTCAGTTGTTTCTTTTTATAAAACATGGTCTTTTTTTTTTTTGGAAATGTGCGACTGAAAGAATTTTTTTTTTTGGTTTGTGTGCATTTTCCCCGTTTATTTGCCAATTTTTCTAACCAACATGGAACAACCATGCGAAATATAGTAAAAGAAGCTGAAGCAGAAGGAAAAAGAACGAAACGCGAGCTATGGGAAAATGTGCAGACGACACGACACGACGACAAACGAAAGAACGATGTTTGAGCATATGGCATTTAACCTCACCACTCTACCCCCTTTATAGGACTTTTGATGTTTCTTGTTTTTTTTTTGGTTTTTTTTTTTGGAAATAGGAAGAAGATTCTATTTTGGATATATTTTGGTTGTATGAATATGAGAATGAAGAAACCCTTTACTCTATTTTTTACAAATGTATGCACATACATGTAATATGTGTGCGTGTGTGTGTAATTTTTTAAAATTATCATTTAAAATAGAAAAAAAAACTGCATAGGGCATCATATAACATGCATATTGTATAGAATAGAAAGAAAAAGTAGTTTTTTTTTTCTTTTAATTTAAAAAAAATCTGTTGCATATGTGAAGGAGTGCAATGTTGTGGGTTGCGGGATGACATAGTGTTAGCAGATGGAGATTTGCTGATTTTCATGAAATAAAAATAAGTTTTTCATTTTGACAAGATCAAATTGAAAAGTTAACAAGGACAAATATAAAAATTTAGTATGGAAATATGGCATTAGGGTACGTGGGTGTTTGGGGAAGTTGATATGTTTTTTATTTTATTTCATTTTTTTTCAAAAATGTCCAATGTGTCATGGCTAAAAGCTTGTTTTTGACAGCAACAAAAAAACTGTACAAAGGAATTTTTAAATTCTAAAGGATCTAAGGATCTAAAAGAACCGTTTGCTAAAACAAAATCCAAGTATTTATTGATTCAAATTAATAAAAAATTAATAAAAGTATAAAAAACTTTTTTTGATAAAATTGTTTTTTATCACAACATTATATTCAAGACTTTTGACGAAAAATCGAAGAAGGAAATTTTCTTTTCTAATCTTCCAAGGGGACCATTTATAGGGTAAATGGGATGTTTTTTGTTCAAATCTTCCCAGAGAGTCATTCGAGGGCTGCATTCCTGCATTCAATAGTCCAGTGGTGTCATTCAGAGGCATAATGCAATTTTTTTACGAAATTTTAATTTTCTTATCCTTCATGATATGTTAGAGTTAGTGACCAGCAAAATTAACGCTATCGCCAATTAAAATTTACATCTACCATGACTCCCTTAAGATTGGAGGATATGAATCTAAGAGAGTTTTGTTTGTCAAACCACTTAATTAAATAACTCAAGTATGGTACCAAATAATATATCCCTAAAACAAAGTTTACTTCAGCATTTTAGCCACACAAACCTCACAGAAAGTTGTTCCTTTTTCCCAAAAAAAAAAAAAAAACAAAAACAAAAACCCTTAAAAATAATCTAGTCTTGAATTTAATAATTTTAAAATTTTTCTAAAGTTTACTTTTAAAAACAAAAATTTTTCATTTACTTAAATTTATTTTCAAAAAAAGTTTTTTTACTCTTGGCAAATACTTTATCTATTTTTTTTTGTGTCTGTTTTAAGTTTTCAAATTTTCTAATAAAAGTCCCTTTCTGCTAAAATACTGCCCTACATCTCCCTTTCTATCGTTCTTAGTTTATCTACAGTTAGTTGCAAGTTTAAAGTTCATCACATCACAAAATATTCTTAATTAAAGAAGAAACTCACACAAAAACTTCATAAAGAGTTTTGGCATTTTCTGTAGGTTCGTTCATTCTATCGTTGGTAATTCTTCAGTGTTTAGAAGAAAAGATGGTTAGGTATAGTTGGTAGGTATATTGAATGCAGAAGATTGGATGTGCAAAAGACTTCAACCGCACATCAGTAGAACAGAAAAGACGAAAGGCTGTGAAGTGCAAGCGGCGCGGCGGCAGCGGTGTTGGTGTCGGCGACGGCATCACGCTACTGCTGCTCTTCTGATGTTGAACAAAAAAAAAAAAAAACTTCTTTCGAAACCCCGGGAGCAATAAATGAGTAGTGTTCCTATATGTGTATAAGTTGGTACTCGTTCAAAGGTATAAATGTAGAGCCCACCTAGCATAGTAAACACCTCATTTTGGCAGACATTCTGATGTTTCTCAACAAAAATATCTTTCCAACTAAACTGAAACTCAAATTCAGCTCAACTCCTGCCGCAGCCTGTTGTCCTGTGTGTCATCTTCATCGTCATCGTCATCGTCGTTAATATACCTAGTCGGCGCGCACTTGTGATGCTGCTGCAATGCGACAGTCGAAGACACATATCTATTTGTATAGGT
This sequence comes from Meliscaeva auricollis, assembly GCA_948107695.1. NCBI lineage: Eukaryota > Metazoa > Arthropoda > Insecta > Diptera > Syrphidae > Meliscaeva > Meliscaeva auricollis. Next base: position 77,820,241 of record OX403617.1, read on the forward strand.
ACATACTCATGCACCTATACATTCACATGCACATATCCCAACATTGATTATGTCAACTTCAAGGAAGATGACAAGGATATAGAAAAATAAAGGGGATAGGTCGGACGGTTTATACCTACATCACAAAATCCCCTTCCCTGTTTGCCCCCTCTTCAATTCAGCATCAGGTTGTGGATCCTATTGCACATGTAGACAGTTATCTAAGCCACAACGTGTCTATCATAGGCTTATATTATATGACAGGGAATTGCATCCTCCCCCCTTCGAGTATAGACACACTCGAATGGCTGGAAAATAAGAAAAGAAACAAAAAAAAAAAAGAAAGAAAAAAAAAACCTGTAGCTACCCACCTTCTGGGCACATTCAACACGTCTCACAGGATTTCGCATTCACATTCGGGAAGAGCAATCCAGGATTTTATTTCATTCAATTTTTTTTTTTTTTTTTTCGTTTTGTATTTTCTTCGTTTTGTCCATAATGGAGACCAGAAACTCTATATATAGATATAGAAGACATAGTAGGCTTTCTGACGTCTGGGTCCTTCATCCTTATTTTTTTTTTTTTTGCTTTTTTTTCATTTCATTTTGTTTTGTTCGTCCTCTTTCCAGTTTGGTTTTTGTGTCGTGTCGAACTCGATGGCCAACTTCCCGTAGGAGATGATGATGGTGATAGTGAATGGTGATAGCATGTCTGCAGTGTGTAGGCACAAAATACATATTTAATGCGCCCCCAAACACCCTATGCCTTCTCCCAACAGAACCGACGACTACAACGACGCCTTAACAGAAATAAAAAAAAAAAAAAATAAAAGGAACTTCCTTGGCAATGTGCCAATTGTAGAACTTTAGCACAGTGAAAAAAAAAAAAATACGACTGACTGACTATGAGGACTATGAAGATGGAAAAAAAAACATGTCTCCTTTCTTTAAACAAAAATCAATATTCCTTCTTTTATGTAGTTTCCTTCTTTAATTTTGTTTTTTTTTTTTTTTGTAATTTTTCCAGGATATGGTCACGACGTATCGCCGATGCACTTCACTGCGTACCTGCCACGAATGGAGAACGAAGTAACCGTTATCACATCACATCCGCCCCGACCCCCATTGGCGTCACCGACCTCCAATTCCTCTCAATATTCCTATCAGACAACTTCTGCTTCTTCTTCGCCATCCTCGCCATCGAATTCATCGGATCGCTTTAGTCCGCCTATGATTCGCATTAAGACCGAGTACGATAACGATTTACATTTCAATAACAACAACAACAATAACAACAACGTTAATAGAAAATCCCTAGCTATGTGCTTCACAAGCACTGGAGCGGCTCTTTCATTGCCGCCCAAGAAGAAAGACATTTACCGGCCGTATTCGCTGGACGACAGGCCATCAGCAATTGATCGCATCCGAACTTACGAGATGCGGATACCGGCCGAAGAGGATTTGCATGCAGCCCATGCGATTCTAGATCTGAGTGCGTCGACAGCCTTCCATCCACCCACGCAACCGCATCAGTTGCAACAATTGCAGCAACAACAACAACAACAACAACACCAGCCGATAGAACATCATTTGCACCATTTGACGCATGCGATACAGCTGCAGCAGCAGCAGGACGATGACGACGAGCACCCCGATAGCGAAGTATCGTTGCATAACGGGCATGTACCTGAAGTTGACTGCAAAATGGGCCCCATCCAGAATGAAAATAGCAACACGACAAACATTGGGGCGCAACAAATCGGTTCGTGTTCCAGTAGCCCGGGCACTCCACAGCCCGGTGCCAAGACCGTTGCCTACACATACGAAGCATTCTTTGTTAGCGATGGCCGTTCAAAGCGAAAAAACACAACCGATCCGGCTGCGGCAGTCATTGTGCCCGAACACAAAGCAAAGTACACATGCACAGAATGCGGCAAACAGTATGCAACATCGAGCAATCTCTCGCGGCACAAACAAACCCATCGCAGTCTGGACTCTCAATCGGCGAAAAAATGTCACACTTGTGGCAAGGCCTATGTATCCATGCCAGCCCTGGCGATGCACGTTCTCACGCACAAACTCTCACACAGCTGCGGTGTATGCGGCAAGCTCTTCTCCCGACCCTGGCTGCTTCAAGGGCATCTTCGTTCTCATACTGGTGAGAAGCCCTACGGTTGTGCCCATTGCGGCAAAGCCTTTGCGGACCGTTCCAATCTCCGCGCCCACATGCAAACCCATTCGATAGACAAGAACTTCGAGTGCAAACGCTGTCACAAGACCTTTGCCCTCAAATCCTACCTGAACAAACATCTCGAGTCGGCCTGTTTGAAAGATGAAGGCTCATCAGACTACTCTGAACCGATGAGTCCCGAACCACCATCACCAATGATGCTCGATATGATCAAAGGCAGCCCGATTCGGACAACACCAGTGAAAATTGAAGCCTCCTACGGTGGGTAACAATGTGAGGATGCCGTTTCCTCAGACATCAATTCCGATTCCAGTAAAGATTCCTGCATTCACGGTTTTGTTCGAGTAATGCGGTAAGAGAGCTGATTTTTTTTTAAATTTAAACAAACAAAAAATAAAACAAAATATAATGTTAATTTTATTTTTAAATTTAAAACAAAAATTGATAAAAAAAAACAAATTAAATTCTAAACTAAAAAAACATTGCAGATAAATTAAATTTAAACAAAAAAATTTAAAAAAAACAAAACACAGTTAAAAACACTCAAATGACAATATTTCTTGTATAAATGTATTTATTTTATTTTATTTATTTATTTAAAAACAAATATATTTAATTATAATTTTTATTTATTTAAAAAAAAAAATATCAAACAAAACAACAACTGTTTCTGTTTTTGTAACACAAAGATCATAATACGTCCATCCTACAAAATTTGAGCTGCTCCCAAGTCATGTTTGTAAAAGAAATTTTCAAAATGGCGCCCGAGCTCGACTCGAATGTGGGGAATTTTAGTGTGTAGATTCTAGTCACAGTATTTTTTTTCTCTTTTTTTTTTTTTTTTTTGTATTTATTGTATAAATAATTTAGTTAATTTATTTAAATGAGAATAAATTTAAGTATATATTATATTTATTTTTAGTTTTATTAATTTTTGAATTAAGTGTCCCTTTTTTGTACTGAATAACTCTAACTCTTTTGTGGTCTTTTTGTCTGAATTATCCTGCGATGAGGGGTGAAAGTTGGTCAAGTCATTAGGTAATAGAATTGTATTAGGACAAAATTCACGACATACAAAATTTATAAAGTTTAAAAATACATTGAAGTGAATGGTACAAAGTATTGTCTTGTTTTCTTATGAGCTTCTAGGAAACCATGAATTGTTCGTTAAGACTATAAGGTAATTAGATTGCTTTTATTAATATTTTATATTATTCCTCGACTTGTTGAATTTCTGATAATTTAAAAATTTTATGTACATACCAGAAAAAAACATGACATGGTACAATTCATTGTTCCGATCACACATCACTTTTATATTTTCAGAAATCTTAAAATTTTTCAGTGATTTCTTTGAGTTAACTTAATTCCAATAATTCTGTCCCACAGCCGTTTGAAACTGGTGCATTGGCTTGGAATTTCAAAATCGTTAAAAAAAATTCTCTGATTACTCTTTTGAAGTAAATTTTGTTAAGTGAGTGGTACAAATTTTTGTCCCATTGTCAAATTGAGTTTCTTGAAAATGAGTCAAACATTGCCAAGCAAATTGAAGAAATGTGTTTTTTGATAATTCAAAAACTAAATGGTACATAATTTTGTTATTAGGAAAATCAAGTCGAAGTATTTTTTTAATAATCAGCCAATATTCACCAACTTTCACCCTCCCTCCAGAACTCATCTATAAATCTACCTTAAATCTTTCCCCAATTTTTGTATATTTTAAAATTTCATCAAACTCGCAGCAAAAGCAATGAAGAAAAAATGCGTACATTCTAGTCAAACAAAATATTATTCTAGTCAAACTTTTAGATGCTTAAGCATAAAAAAAAAATACAAATCCAAAAACTCTTACACTCTTAAGGCAAACCAAAAAAAAAAAAAAAACAAAAATTTAATTTCTGATTCTATTATTTCTTCTTCAAAAATCTGTCTCTTCATGACAAAAGATTACAAAAAAAAAAAAAAACTCTACGAAAACAAAAAAAAATTATTCAGTAAAGTGATTAAAAATGCAACGAAAAACGCAAAAAAGCAACGTTTCTCAAACAACGAATTAGTCATATAAGGAATCTTATAATAGAAAAAATAAATAAATTAGCTTTGTAAGTATTTAATAAAAATATAAATAATATTATACAAAAATTAACTTAAAAAAATAAATCGATAAGCAATTTCAAGCAACGAAAACAGCAATGTAAGATATTTATACATAAAATTATATACATCATTCATTTTCATACACATTCATTCTGCAGTTAAATACTATATACAGATACACATTCATAGTTATTACAATTCAAAAGCAATATTGTATATAAAATAAAAAATAACAAAACAAAAAAATAATTATTTATAAAGAAAGCAATCCTTTTCGTCAATTAATAGGCATGAAAGTTCGTTCGTTTTTTCGTTGTGTTTTTTTCGTTTTAATTTTTTTTTTTTTTTGTTACTTTTGACTTGTTTTCTTTCCTTCACTTAACCTATTAGTCATTTTTAAGTTATTTCCGCCACCAAAACAGAAGCCCTTTTTGGCAAGGACTCCCTCTCTTTCATTCTGTTCTAAGTTCTCCCCCCACCCCCCAAAAAGAAAAAAAAGAAACGAATTATAAGTATTCAACAAGACCAATTCCTGTCTAAGATGGTTGGCATGTAATATATACTCGTACACATATCCTTCCTCCTCGTCCTTGCCATCGCCACGCCGATTCTAATAAAGGCATGAAAAGCTTTCAAAAAAACATGCGGAGACTCATTTAAAATTAAAAACAAAAAAAAAAAAAATAAAAAAAAAACAGGGATGAAAAAGCAACCCTTCTGATGATGCATGCTTGAAATTAAAAAAAATATATATATTCTCCAAAAAAAAGGACTCTTTTTCCTAGAGCTCCCCCTTGAAAAAATATTATGATTGTACTTGAGTCTTAATCCGTTTTTAAATGAATTACACCACAGCCTGTGTGTGTTGCCAAAAAAAAAACGGAGGAGTGTATTTCAAAAACTCCTTTTCTTTTATTTTTTTTCTTCGTCCTTTTTTTTATTTTTTGGTTTTAACTTTTTTTAATGGCCGAAACAGGTTTTCCTAATTTCCTTCATTTATGTATAACGAGCAATGTTATGCTTGCGCTGTTATGGGCGTCTCTGTATATATGGATGGCGGTGATGGTTGGTTATTTTTTTTTCTCTCTATTTTACTAAACAAACCAAAAATGCAGCAATTTTCTAGTCAATTACCAAATAATATGCATATAAGGTATCTTTCTCTCTCTCTCTATGCTCTTTCTCATCTTTTTTCATATTCTATTATTTATTTTAATTTTAGAATTTTAATTTAAAATCTAGTCAAACCAAAAACTTATTTTAAAAATATGTATATTAAATCTCTATCTCTGTCAAACAGATTGTATAAAATTGTATTTATTATTATTATTATTATTATTATTAAAATTATAAACAAACACAAAAAAGAAAATTCTATTCTATCTTCTTGTACAAATAAATGAAACTTCTTGGAAACAGTCAAATTTTAACTTTAACTCTTAAGGCCCCACTATATTCACAAAAGTATGGTTTATATGTATAAAAAAAAATAACTAAATACAAACAAAAATGAACCCATAACTTCTTTAACAAACATTCCAAATCTATCTAATAAATACAAATTTTATTTCTAAAATTTATTAAAAAAATAAAATTTTGAAAATATTATAATCCTTATTTTTATGAATGTTTGCGTTGGTTAAAAATAAATAATTGTGTAAGTATTTGATTTAAATAAAATTTATTTGATTTTTTTATGAAAATAAAATTTTAATTTTCACATTTGCGGTTTAGTATTCAAAATATATAATAATTCAATGAAAATATTCATTGGAGAGAAAAATTTTGAATCTAAAATGGGATAAGAGTGCAATAAAGAGAAGTGTAGAAAAGAGTTTAAACTTTTTAGAACAAAATTTTCTTTTTTAAATAAAAAATAAATAAAGTAAATTTAATTAAAATTTAAATAAAATAATATTTGGAATATAGTGTAATTTTTTTTAGGATCAAAATTAATTGAATGAATGGAAAAATTATTATTCTTTTTTTTTTTTAATTGATGCAGAAAATTTCAATCAATAATTACAATAATTAAAATAAATGCCAAACAAGGGTATGGATAAGCACTTAGGCAACTGATCTACGATTTTTATTAAAACAACATTGCTCTATATTTCTTTTTGTCACATGAAGATTCAATTGGGAAGCTTTTTTAAGAATAAAAAACTTTTTTACTCAAAAGCTTTGATGAACGAAAATATTATATTTTAAGATTTGTTTCAACAAAATAATTTAAACATTATTAATTCACTAAAACTTAATCTTCCTGTTGAACGTGAATATCCAAACGTTCTGAGCTTTTTCGGAAATGGAAGTTTTTAATTATTAAAAGCTTTTCATTCAGATTTGGTAATTTTTTATTAAAGAAAATAGACGCAATTGAAATCGTTAAGTGCTTGTCAGAAGTCATTTGACCTTGTTTTTCATAATTTTCACTAAAATATTAAAGCTTTTAATTAAATATTCTTCTGAGCTTTTATTTCAGAAAGCTTTTGCCCATTTGATAAATACATAAAAGATCACTTTGTAATAGATTTTCCTAACATTTTTGAGCTTTTTTTGCTGAGATGTTTCAATTTCTACAGCCTTAGCACTTAAAAAAAGCTTAAATTTAAAGAAAGCTCTGCATTATCAAAAATAATTAACGATTTTTCTATCATAATAATATCGAATGCATGAATAAATAAATGAATGAATGAGTGTGAAGCGAGTGAATGTGGAATAATCTAAGTCGCACATTGTGTACAATATTTAAGTCTGTGTAGGGCATTTTTACTCTTCAGTATTTATTTTGTATATTATTTATTTATTAAATTAATTTATTCTGTATATTGTGTATCTTCTATCTTTCTATTTATTTAAAATTTATAATATTTAAATAAAAATCAACTTGTATTTGGATATTAAGCTCTTCAAACAGCATAATTTATCTTCTTTTCCACAATCTTATTACAAGCAAAGCAAACCGAGTGTTCTCTAGTCATTAGAACCTAGCGTATTAAATTAAAATGAAAATAATATTTTTCTTTAATTCCCCGGTCTACATAAACAACAATAATTCTTTAAAAATCTATACAAATTCAAAAAAATATAAAAAAATGGTGCTGTTTCAGATTTATTTAAATATGTTTTTTTTTCTATGTAAATATAGCAATATAAAGAAAACTTCTATTTCAATTTTTTTTATTCAATCCTCTCTCTTTCTCTCTTTTATCATATTTAATTTAATAAAAAAATATATCATTATATTTTTTTTGTTTAAAAATTAAAAACAAGCATAATCAGCTTCAGTTGATGATCTCACAAAAACAATAATATTTATTACATTTTTTCTATTAAAAATAATTAAATTTGCATGTATAAAATAAATTATATTTATATAGCTATATTTATAAAAAAAATGATAATAAGTTTATACTCCCTATTTGGTCTAATTTTTAGCAATAATTAAAAGCACAGAAGAAAAATATTTAAAAACAAAAATATAAAAATTTATATTTTTTTTTGTATAAATTGAAAAGCAATTAAAACGTTAGGTTATAAGTTTATGTATATTTTTTTTTTCTATAAATAATATATTTAATTTTAAGAAATTTAAGCTTAATTTCGTGGTGTGGTGTGTTTTTTTAAATTTTGTTCTTATTATTTTAAAAGCACACCTATCCCTTCATCGGCTAAAGTACCAAAGCAATACTCAAAAAATATTGAAAAAAAACAACACTCAACCTACTATTCAATTATTAAAAAAAAACTTATATATTATATTCTTAAATAAAAAAAAAAAAATATTATATATATCTGCAAATTTTGAAAATAAAGAGAAAAAGTTTTATAATTTGTACATTAAAAAATAAACAAAACGAAATTCTCTTTAAATTTAAAACAATGTAATTTATTATAAAAAAAAATAAAAAAAATTGTAAATACAAAAACGAAAGCAAATAATTCAAAGCAAAACCACTTTGACATCACATTTTTCAAAGCAATATTTAAAAAGTAATATTTTTTGAAATTTTTGTAAAGCAATATTTATCGTAAAAAAGCAACAAAAAAAGACAAAAACAAAAACAAAATTATAAATAAAAAGATTTAAAAAAGTAAAAATAATTCAATAATATATAAATATTTTTTAAATAATTATAAGAATAATAATTAACTTTAAACTTACAAATTTCTAGTTATAAATTTTAATGTACATGTATAAACGAAAATAATAATAATAATATTTAATCATAGATTGTAAATTACATAAAGTAATGTTTCTTTGAAGCACACAAATAAAAATTAATGAAAACAAAAAAAACAAAAAAAACATAAAATGAAACAAAGTATTAAAATTATATTTAAACAAATTCTTTATATAAAAAAAAAAACAAATTATATTATTCAACAATACAACAACATTATATAACACATTTATGCATTGTACATTAACAAAACAAACAAAAACAATTAAACAAAACATTGGTGTATTTATTTAGTTTTAATTACATTTTTATTATAAAGAAAAGATAAAACAAATTATTCATTTTAAATGAAAGAAAAATTATATTTATTAAAAAAAAAAATAAACAAACACAATTTCGTTTTATTTATTTTCTTCAATTGGATTTTAATGGCTTCTTCTATTCGTTTGTTCTTCTTCTTATTTTGATTTTTGCAGCATTTTCTTGATGACATTTTTGCTTGGTTCAACTACTTCGATTTTTTTTGAAAACTATACACTATACAGTGTATTCACAGATTTTTTCTATTTATTTTGTCTATTTTTGCTTTTGGGTAAAGATTAAAAGTGAAATTTTCAGATTTTAATTTTGTGAAATTTTTTACAAATTTTTGCGCATGCGCATTTGCTAGTTAAAGCATTTATTTAATTTTTGTTTTAATATTTTTTCTGTAATTCTTTTTTTTCCACAATACATGTTTTTTTTTCATATAAATTTAAAACTTAGCAATTTTTCTATGTAATTTAAACAAAACAAATAAATTAAATTAAATTTAAGATTAAGACAACGAATATTCAAACATAAAAATAATTTTAATATTGTTAAATCTGAAAAACGATGGATGGATGTCTACAAAAGGGAATAATTCTATTTTGAAACTCTTTAAATTCGTCAACATTGAATCAGTCTCAACGAAAATGTGGTTTAAAGTTTTTTGAAACACGTTAAGTAAAACACTTTGGAGTTTTCACCTGAAACAAATATTGGAACAAATAATAATTCAACGACGATGTTTCCTGGATTCTTTATCGATAAATTTTGGAAGACATTTTACATATGAATCATGGCATGCAAATTGATTGAGCCGTAAACGAAGAAATCGACAACGAAGCCCTAGTTATGCAAAGTGACGTAAAATAGAGATGAGCAAATGCTTAAAATATCGATATTTTTGGATGACATTTAAGAGTCTGTATATTAATAAAGCGAACAAAAATATATATGTTTAAAATGATACTAAAATTGATACTACAAAATCGAAATATGTACACCGAAATTTCGATAAATGAATAAAAACATAATTTGTATTTTGAAATATCGATTCATAACAAGCTTAGACTGTAACAGGGATACCTATCGAAACCGAGCCGATTTTCAATCATGCTCTTTATTACTTCAACCAAATGGTCTTTTTTCCCTACCTAGTAATTCTGCGGTAGAATTTAAGATCGATTTTTTAATTTTAAAAACAGTTAGTCTTTTATTCAAATCGTCAAAACATCACGTAAAATTAAAGATCACAAAAATTGACAGTACATTATTGGACCATTTTTTCCATACAATGAACCCACTATCATTTGACAAGGCAATTAATTTTCGTTTAATTGAATAAATATATTGCATACTTTTAGGCATTTGTATTATTTAAAAATCAATTGATTACGTATTTGAAGAGCGAAGAATAAATACAATGTAGGTACTACTTGAGCATACTTTACTGCAGTTAAAAGCTTAATTAATTGAAAAAAAAAAATATAAAAATGTTTTCTTATTTAATAAAAAATATAAAGCCACTGAAGAAAAAATAGGAAATAAATAGTTTTTGTTGCAAGTTTTCCTTTAAATGTGTTGGTTTTTATGTAATCACCGAAAAGGTTAATTTAAATGCATACCAATATATGGCTTACGAAGCACTAAAAAGAAAACAATTGTGTTCACTGTGGCGTATACGTACTTTTTTTTAATTTTTCATAAATTGAATTAGATTTGTTTAAAGATGGCTTTCAATAAATGGAATGAGGGGGAGGGGAGGGGCACGGCAATTTCGGTAGAGAATTACGATAGCAGTCAAACTCTAAGCAAAATTGCTGTTCTAATAGAAATAAAACATACAATCCGGCAGCTGTTATAACACTGATTTTATCAATCCTCAACTCACACTGATTTCTGAGCGTCAAAACAGTCAAAAATCAATATTCAAACAAAAAAAGAAAGCGAAGAAAGTGTTGTTAATGTTTTTAGAGACATAAAGGAATGAAAATTGATGAATAGCCGTAGCAGTATAATTTTCTGTTTTCATTGTTCGACATGAATTAACAACAATAGTTGTAAGAACTTGATATCATTTAGTTAATTTCTGAAGTACCAAGTATTACTTGCAACTAGAATTCGGGATTAGAGAAGAAATCAGCTTGAAAAAAGTTACTCTTCGAGAATCATGATTATGAAACTATGAAATCTGTTAACTGGATCTACTATTCAATAATCACCATTAGAATTTCGATTGTCTCTTCTATCCAAATTTTTCAAAGTTCAGTTCATTGTTTAATTTTATTTTGTGAAAAAAACTTAAGAGTAAAAGCTTAAGCATTGTTGCATACCTAACAACTACAATGTGCCTTTTTGTCATCATTTCATGCCTTCTTTCAATTCCTGAAACCCTTAAAACTCTCCAATTTCACTCAATATAATTTTGCCGAAACTGCATTTTGCTAAAAGAAAGGAATCTGCATTTAGGTGTAAGCGAATCCTCTATTCACTGCACTGTCAAAATCATCTAAGGTACCACTTAAAACATTACCGTTTCTATTTTATCAGGTGAATTTGCTGAGCCTAACTGAGTTGAGTAGTGTATCACCTCAAAATCTATTCAATTCGAATAGAAAACCGATGCCAACTCACTTTATCGTCACCCATTTCAGTCGCCACACCACACCGCACCGCCATCGCCACCGCCGACACCATCACTCACCCTACGAGTATCATCGAAACCATTCAAAAATGTTCAAGAGAAACTGCTGCATTTACGAAAATGTCCTTAAAATGCCAACGATAAAGGATTTTACAAAACCAGCCTGCTGTTATACTCTAAAATACATGATTCTTATATACACTACACTTGTACACCATATAAACACATCACTAGGCGTAGGTACAAAAGTTTGTATACATTTGAGCCATCTGACATTTGCATCTTCAATTTCTCTCTCTCTCTTTTGGGTTCTTCTACCAAACAAAAATTACTATGCATGTGTAGAGATGTGCACCGCAAAAGGATGTCGATGTCGATATAGTTTCTGCTGTGAGTGTCAAAAGCAATCCGAAATGATTTTCGGTAAATGCATAGGCAGAGAGGGTAAACCGCATTTAGCTGCACATTTTCTATTGAATGGGTATTCAATTTTAGAACACTTTACCCTTCACCACCCTCCCTGCATCACTTTGCTTCACTATACCATCGAAAACTACAACTGCAACTCCTTTCAATAGGCAAAGAGTTTTTCATCATATTCATGCAAGCAAGCAGTCAGCACAGCAAGTAGTAGTGTAAATGTGAATTGTGAAGAAGCAACAACTACGGGGGGCGAACATATTTCTGCTGAATGGTGGGTTGGTTTGGTTAGTTTGGTTTGGTTCTTGGTTGCTTGTAAAAATCCAACAACCACTGCTATATTACCAGACCGAACTCCAAATGAAGCAGCAGTAGCCCTTTTCCAACAACTCATTGAAAATTCTCAAATGTCAGCAGAAATACCCGCACGAACGCATATTTTCCTTTCCATCCAAGAATCGGATCACATAATGAAAACCCAGTAATGAATTGCCAGCATTCAACTTTGGGGCCGATTACCCCCTTTGTGTTGCTGATAGTGTTGTATGAGTGTGTGTGTAACTTGACTTCCTTCTATACTCTCGCTCGGTCTCGGGTTATCCTTAATATTCAACCATGTGACTTGGCCTGCTTTGTACTAGCAGCAGTAGTGATGGGTGGTATGATGGCAGAGGATATTGTGAAAAGTCTGGTCTTTAAAATCGATGTTCCTTGTTGTCGTTTATCTTCGTCCTTTCGTCATCATCAATGTCGTTAACGTTCACCTTACTCATCATTCTTTTGTGTGGCATCATGATGACTGACGATGAACCCAAACCTTAGAGAAATGATTATGATGGTGAGGCTCACTGTTAGTGTACCTGGGCTTGCAGCTCATCTAATTCATGTGAGTGATAAGGCTGATTTTTGCATTAAAGTTGATGCAGCGGTGTAGAACTACAATTTTTCTGAAATTTAAAGTTCTGTCTAAGCGATTAAAGGAAGTTATTTATGAAATCATGCATATCATCGTGCTAGACAGTGTGTAACCAATTAATGGAAACTTAAATAGCTGAGAAAGCTTAGAAAATAGCGTACCGTAGAGCATATTGAAATTTCGGCCTTTAAGAGGGTGAGCGAAACATCAGCTTTAAAATTCTATGTGTGAGAGATTTTAAGATATAACCTATTATCCGAAAATCAGTACTAAAATTAAGGTAATTTAGTGTTCCGATGAAAATCAATCGAGATAGAGTTCTTATAAAATGGAAAAAAAAACGCAGACACGTTCTTGTCAGAATTTTTTTACTTAATTATGGTGTCTTAATCAATACAGAATTTTTTTTTAATCACAAAATACTTATTTTACCGGACAACGACTTGACTTTATAAGTCTGCTTTTAAAATTCAATGACTCTAGGTTCAAAAAAAAAACTTGTAAAAAGATAAAAAAAAATGTCAATTTATAATGAAAAACTTACAAAAAATAAAAGCGGTGCTCAAAATAATAAATATTAGATTTAAATAATTATATTAAACTGTAAATAATAACCAAATTATTTGCATTTAAAAATTAACATCTGGTCTATCATACTTCCTTATAAGTTCATGTTATCTAACTTTTTTAATTAAATTTTACAAATTATTTCTTCTCTAAACCACCATTTTTTTAATTACGTATAACTCCAAGAAAAAAAGTATTCATTTTTAAATATGTACAACGAATCATAAAATTTGTAATAAACACAAGCAATTATAAAATTAAGAAATTATAATTAATTAATTAATAAATTAATAAAGTAATTAATTGTAAATATGTACAACGAATCATAAAATATGTAATAAACACAAGCAATTATAAAATTAAGAAAAAACAAAATTATCTAAATTATAAATAAACAATTTTATTAAGTACAACGAATTTTATTTTTTTGTTTAAACTTTATAAGTTATTGTATATATAAAAGCAATTATTATTATAGTATAAACATTTAATAAGCAATTTTAGGATTAATTAATTCTTGTTGGGCAATAAAAGCTGGGGTTAGTTGAGAATTATTGTGCTGAGTAGAATTATATGGAAATTATAATAGTCTTTTTTTTTTTTATAAGACAAAAAATAAACAACCCCCAAAATTTGTAATTGTGATACCAATATTTTATTCAGATTTTTTTTGTAATTAAAAAAAATAATATCATCGAAAAAGCAATACAATTAGATCAATAAAATATATGAAAACAACGAAATGAATCAATAAACTTAAATATAAGAAGAATATTTTCTTTTTTTTATAGGTATAATTTTTAATTTTCTGTGTTGTGAAAATTTACTAACGAAAAAAAATTCAGAAAGCTACTCGACAAAAAAAAAATAAAACTGGATCGTGATATAAATTTTTTTCACAAATTTACTCCCTTTCAAAATTTATACAAACAAAAATCAAATTATAGGATTTTCATTAATCCTGCTCAACGAATAATAAAAATTATACTCAACGATTCCATGTGAAAAAAATTCGCCGAGTATCGAAAGCAATAAAACGTAAATTATAAGGAAACAAAATTATAAAATTATACATAAAATATATAAATATATAGTTATTTAATTATTAATTAATACATAAAATAAATATTAATACAATTTGTTTTAATACAGCAATAATCTTTACATAGCTTTTTCATATTAAATTATAAATTTTAATTCAAATTAAATTATTTTTTTTTTGTAAAAAAAATTCATAAAGCAATTTGTAAATAAAAAACAACGAATATATAAATTAGCTAAGCAATTATACATAATGTAGTTAAACAAAATGGTTAATCATTTGAAATTTATTATTTTTTAATAAAAAAAAACAAGCTGAGGATAGTGAATGAAAAGTCTTAAAATCTTAGATTTATCTTACTCGCAGCTATATGAAACCCCACAAAAGGCTTTCTTATTCTAAATAGATTTTAATGAATACCAACATTTTGAAACATCAATTCCCTGCAATATTCAAAAGAATATTTTATATCAATCCACGTACCTTTAGTTGAAAATATAAAATATAATATTACCCCAAAACTTTAAGGCCTTATAAGTTAAGTATTTTCACATATTTTTTTGTTTGTAAGCTAAAGTTTAAGTTTAATTTTTATTTTTTTTTTATTATGTGAAACATTTTTTTAGTTTTATTTAATTAAAATTATTTATAATTTAACATTTATAAACAATAACTATCGTCATTTGAGTGTTTTACCTGGAATCTACAAAAAAAATAAATTGGAGAACGAATATTTTCTTTGTTTTTAATTATTAATGAACCAATTTTTAAAAAAAAGTTATTTATTTTTTAATTTTAAAAATTGAAAAAAAAACGTAAAGAAAGTAAATAAAAAGGAAATAAAATAAATCTACAAAAAAAAGCATACTATTACCTACACATTTGAATAATAAAAAAAAAATAACAAGTTTACAACTGAAACTTCTAAGATTCTATAGTTTAAGATATTTTTAATATTGTTGATTGTTAGAACATAGATTTTAGAAAAGAAAGAAAAATAATTTTTAATTTTTCTCATTTTTATGTTACAATTTTTTCTTCAAACTTTATTATAATTTATAATGATTTTGCAGTAAATTAGTAAAACTAATAAACAAAAATCATCGAAGCAATTAACTAACAACGAATAATGTTATACAACTTTTTTTAATACTAATAAACAAAACACAAGAAAAAAAAAATGTTGAAACAGTTTTTACTTTTAATTTGTAAATAATGTTTGAATGTAAAGTAAATGTCAAGCCATAATTAAAAAAAAAATAAAAAATAAAAATATTATGGGATGTGAAAATAAAAGAACTTCCTACAAAACTTTGCTATCGAATCTTTAATTAAATATTAATTTTTTTTTCTTTAATTTTTTATATAAAAATATTAACTCTTTATAAATTAATCTTCTTTCTATAAATATAAATGCTGAATTTTATTGTTCATTCATTCTGATATATTGTATTCAAATAATTGATTTTTACTTATTTTTTAAATAAACTGAAAGAAGATAACAATTTCATAATTTGAAAACAAAATAAAAATAATTTCAATTAAAATAAAAAAAAAATATTTAACAATTACAAAACCCAGAAGCAATTATACTTACTGTAAATTAAAACAAAATAAAAAGAAATGAGATTACAAAACCTATTATCAATTAATTCTGTACCTATATACATATATTTCTGAGTATATATTTAGCTATTATGAATTAATTATTATTATCTCTTCAAAATACATTATACATACATTTATTATTATTATTACAAACAAAACAAAAATACAATTATAATGAAATACATAACACGTTTTACATTCAAAGCCATTTAATTATATTAAATTTAAACAACAAACAAAAATTAAAACAAAAACCAAATATTTATATACAGAAAAATAACTTAAAAAAATAAAAAATAAAATAAATAAACTTGTGCAACTGAATTTTTAAATTATATAAATTTATTAAAATAATAATATATTTTCTTGATAAATACAAAACAAACACAATAGAAGTCTTAACTAATTTTTTTTTTCGTTTTATGTAATTTTAATTGTAATTTTATGTATGTAAAATTTTAAAATATTTTCTATTATTTAAAAATTAACTTAAATATGTTATGTACACTAAAATTTCCTTTATTTATTTACTTCTTAAAGAAAAAAAAGAAAAACAATTTTGTTAACTTTTAATAATTTGATAAATATATATAAAAAACAATTTTGAAAGAAGACAGTGAATAGCGAGTTTTGTATATTATATTTTCATAATAAATAGTGTAGAAAAAAAGAGAAGAATTAAATTTGTTGTTTTATTTGCGAATGAGAACATTATTTTTGAAAGCTTTAGAATGTAAAAGCACTTTACTTATTATAGAGGTGAAGATCAATTAAAAGGTAAGTCATTTACGTACTACAAAAATTTTAGTAAAACTTACGATAGAATTGAAAATGTTTGTTAAATGTTTTGTAAAGAAGGCATTTAAACCTTTTTAACAATGTAAAAAAATTAGTGGTGTGGTTAAACTACTTAGACTGTAATAGCTGAACAACTTCAAAAATTCTATTTTTTTCGTCATTTACTCCTCTTCGGTATCAATTTAAAGCATATGTTCTCAAGACAACATGCTTTTTCAAAAATATGTTCCAAAATAATGTTTATTTTCAAACCAAACGAGATATTTTTTTAAGAAAATCGGTTGAAAATTGACTAAGAAAACAAATTTTACCGCTTTCAAACCAGATACAGAAATTTGATACAAAATTGATGAAAATTTGACGAAGCTAGATTTGTTGCACCAACAGATTTTGGGGGTGTTTGGAATTTTTACATACCGTTTTGTAATCAGTCCATTAAGGTCTACAAAATTCAATTCAATTGGGGAGGTAATCGAAACTAACAGTTCTTTTTTGGTAATTTAACGCTCGAAATTCTGTGACTGGGTTAAAATCGAATTAAGCCAATTTTCAACCAATTTTCAAAAAAATTTCCTAGTTTGGTTAAAAAATAAATATTATTTTAGAATATATTTTTAAAATAGCATGCTGTTTCAAAAACAAATGCATTAAATTGATGTCCAAGTTGAGTAAATGACGCAAAATATGGAATTTTTGAAGATGTTTAGCTTATAACGTCTTGGTAGTTTAACCACACCACACATTTTTACATTGTTAAAATGGTCTAAATGCCTACAAAACATTAAATTAAAAAATCTAAAATGAGTAAAAATTTGACGAAGCTAGATTTTTTTCAATGAATGAAAGTCGAAAAAACCTATCTTCAGATTTTGGGGGTATTATGAAATTTTTACATACCGTTTTTTAATCAATGCAACAAGCTCTACAAAACATGATGGGTCTCCGCCCGCGTATATTTTGAGTGTCACACAGTGTAATTATTATTCATTTTTATTTTACAAAATTTCTAGTTTGAAAACTTATTTTTCAAAAATGTTCATTGAAGCAACTTGTAGTGAAAAGAAAATATGAACCAAAAGAATAATTCAAAAAGTTTTTAATTTTTCTGGTAAGTTTTTTGATAAAACAATTTTTTTTTTGAGTAATTTTTAGTTTCAGCAAAAAGTAATTACAATTATTCAAAGTTATGTATGATAGTGAATTTTGAGGTCCCAGAAGTTTTAAGTGTCTTCACTCTCAGCGAGGCACATCCAATCCAAAATCCAAAGTTTAAAGAGGGCAAAAAACTAGTAACTTGGTAACAGTGGTAACCAAAAAAAAAAATGATGTATCGGACAAATAGCATAGGTAGGGTTTCGACCGATCTCACATAAAACAAGACGGGATTTTCTGAGACAAAAATCTGTGTTGTGAGAAACTAATTCTGTTCACTCTTTGACTTTGGATGCGTGCGTCGATCAGAATGTTGTGACATTTAAATCTTCTATGACATAAAGAACGGGATTTTTTTTATGGTTTTCTGAAACATAATTTTTTGTTATTAATCTGTTAACAAAAATTAGTTTTTCTTACACTCTTTGAAAATTGAATGTGTTGAGTGTCGCGACATTTAAATCGTCTGGAACCTATACATTATTAAAGAATTTTTTCTGATTTCCTTATGTATCGCTTTTTTCTGACCCGCAAATCAAAAAACTTTTTTTTTTTGTTGAATTGTCTTTAGGAGGAGCGTTTATCGGGGGCTTTAAAACGTATGGCATCAAAAAGTTCTTGATCAGAACTTAGATTACTTTTGTATAAATTTTTGCTTAATTTTTTGTGCCACATAATAAAAAATCTGAAAAATCACTAATCTCGAAAATCAAAAAGATCCTTTCCAGAATCCTTTTGAATTCGATATCATAGCCCTAAGGTATTTATTAACATACATTTTCGTGAATTTTTTGAAAACATATATTATCCGAATCTAAATTTTGCTATCCGCTACTGGTCTTTTGAACAGCTTTTCACATTTGTTTGTAGATTCAACTCTTCAAGTTTAAGCAAGTTTCTTAATTTTTTATCTCGATAGCATTTAACAAATTAGGTAGTGTCACAATTTAATTCTTCAAAGAATCAATGCTTCAAATCATGTCAAATTTACGGAATTTGACTTTATATTGTACCTACTTCATTAATGTTAATCTAAATTGCAAAATTTGTCAATAAAACCGACAAAATCTTATACATAGAAAGTCAGTGTAATGAAATTTTGGACCTGTTTTACTAGGTGATTTTCAGGTGTGTCGTTACCAATGATACAATATACGAATTCAACAACTAATTTTGTTGACCCTAGACCCTATCTTTCCTGGTATAATTAGACTGATTGAAAACTCAGTAGCAGGTAATTCGTTTTTTATTTTCATAAAACTTAAGTTTTAAGAATCAGCTGTAATTTGGAAACGATAGAGCCAGTTAAAACAAATGTGCTCCAAAATCATGAAATCTCGAAAACGGAGTGAGTTTTTCAACTCAGGAACCGATGGTTTTCATCGGCGAAGGTAACTGTTGTACACCCTGTATAATTAATAATCTTTGCCTTACCTTCATTAAAAAAAATTTCAACTTATCAATTCTTAACTGACAACGAATCATTTGACAGAAAAAAAGGTGACTTATACCTTCTAGGTCCAATTGGGTACTCGTCAAAACAACAAATTTCTAGTATTTTTGACTCCAAGTCCTATCGAACCTGTAAAGAGAGAGTGTACTCAGCAAGAAAATTATTTCCCCTCTTTTGAAAATTTCTGCCGAAAGAATTTTTTGCGCCTGAATTATGGATTTTGTCATTTTTCAGCAATTACAATCTTACTAGTGTAAACCGGACATTTATTTATAACTTTAACTCTTCATTTTTTTTATTAAGTCATACAAAAAAATATTTCTTAAATCTGTTATTGAACTTGTTGGAAAGTCTCGTTTCCTTGAATAAACTTTTTATTAAAATATTATTGAGAAAAAGTAATAAAATTGAATATTTTATCAATTCATTTTACTTTACCAAGAGTGTAACAAAAAAATTCTACAGACACAATAAGCCTTCTAACAAATAATCATTGCAGTATTTATGTATTTTAATGGACCAATAAAACCCTTCTTCTTCGATGATCAAATTTTATTTTTCAATTTTTTACGAGTATGCTCCAAAGGACTTTTGAAAGTCTTACAAAAAAAAGTATTACATTAAATAGACAAAAAAAAAAACAAGATTTCAAAAACATTTCACTTTCAGTGATGTTTGTAAGGTATGGCAAAGGATACGCCTAAATGATTTAGAATTTTAAGTAAAATAAATGTTCTGTTAAATTATGATAACGTTTAATGCCACATGACAGTTTCGTTCAAATGCTAACGAATCTACCTTTATGTTCTCAGTACACGCATCCTAAAGGCCACCAATATAGAACCACAATAAAATTGATCACCCTATACCCCTCTCTGGTTTTATGCCTTGCCATTCTTCATATCTCTCTACCCCATCATCGTCTCCTTCCATTGAATGACATTAGCAGCAACAAGGGCGTCGAAAAGAAAAATGAAAGCTCTCTTAATGCCTAATGTTGCAATAGCCCCCATTGTCGGGTTCTTAAAGTGGATTTTTCTGCAAACAATGGCTGATGGGCTGCCGCACGTAAAGCCAATTCCATATCCCCCTTCTGGCCATTTCACATACGCGCGCGAATATCTAGGACATCATATATATTACCTATCCCGAATACGCCTGGCCCGATTGTGACTTTGGGCTGACTCGTCTCAGCCCGCCATTATACCTTCAGCTCGAGAGCACACAGAGCGTGAAAATATGCGAAACGATTTTCGCCGAATCGTCCTTTTTATGACATTTTAACTCGAGGGAATGATAAAAATTACAATAAAAAGTTTCATGCTTTGGTTTCGCTGATTTATGGCACACCGTCGTGTAATTTTGTTACTCATACCCTAAGCCCATACCCGTGCCATTCCCTGTTCCTTCAGTTTGAGGTCAAAATTGTCTTTGGGTAGGTATATTGTTTTTGCCAGTTTTATAATTTTTTTTTTTTGGTTTTTCTTTCTTGTGGAGTTACTTTTCTTTTTGTTTGTTTGTTTCTGACACGTTTACCAGCAAAAAAAAAAAGGAAGAGAGAAAAGAAATTCTTACAAACAGAGTTTGTCTTCGTTTTTTTTTTTTAACCTGAAGCATTTATGGCAAACAGGACGATTTAACTTTTTATAATATTGCTTGGGGAGGAATTGCAACAGATGATACAAATGGGAAATATTTTTATCGAATTGGAATTGCATTTAAATGATGTTCTCTGTGAGAGTCGGTATCTATACAATCTGTCGGAAAAGGATACAAATATGTTGACACTCATAATATGGGCTGGGTTAAATTGGTTTACACAATTGGTTTTTGCAAATTAATTTTTAAGAAATCCTTTAGATGGAAATGCCTGTCTATACTCATTCAGGAACAGAAACTAACATTACATTTCAGGATAACCGCAATACATCTTCCAATAATGTTTCTGCAAAAGAAAATTTGGGTATCACAGGTATTGAAAGTTTAAGATAATAATAAACAAGTTTTCATTTGAAACTATGAAGTTTCATTAAATATTTAAGATTTCAAAATGCATTCTGAGGACCACAATAGGTAACTACTTTTGAAATAGATAAAATTAAAATAACAATACCATCCTAACTGGATAAATATTTATTTGAATTTTCAATTCTGTCGGGACATGCTTTGAATATTTAGAAAATTTGAACCTTTAGAATAATTGACCCAAAAAGTAATTATTTTTCTGCTTTAGGGGAATGTTTTGTAAGAATTCATGCAGTATTTCATTAAATTAAAAAGAATCGGTTCAGTAATAACCGAAGAAAACACATTTGTGTCAGGCTGATTATTATTTATTAAAAATGCTGGTTGGTAGTTCGTATTGAACTGGTTTATATAATCAAGCAAAAGTCCGCCACTTGAAAGGGTTCGAAAATGAAAAAGCTAGAAGCAAGACCGAGCCTATTTTGCTTTTTTTGAAAATAACTTGTTATTGTTTTTTCCGTTACTCGCTGTTTTGAAAGTAATAAAAATAAAATGCATGACCGGGTCGCACGTACTTGCTCTTATAGATAAAGTTACTATTTATGCTAAGCCTTTTTAATTAAAAATTTGTAAATGCAGTTTTAGAAAAAAAATTAAAAAAGCATAAAATTCGATTTTCAAATGACTGAAACAGCTTCTTAAGTGAATTTAACTTGAAAATGAAGTATGCATATGTAATTTAATTTCTTCTATAATGATACGTTTTTAGAAAAAAAAAATTTTGAAAATCGTTAGAGCCGTTTTTTAAAAAAATTCTATTTTTTCTATATAAAAAAAAATTGGTACGCCAGTCTTAAGATATTATTTATCAACATCTTAAAACTTAGTTTTGAAAAATAAATATTGAATAGTTTTCGAATAAATGAATTTCGAAAATAAAATTTCAATTTAAAAAAAAAATCCAAGAAAATAATTTTCGAAATTTTTTTTACGGCAACTTAAGAGCAATCATGTAAAAAAAAATGGTTGAAATTGATTGAGAAAATCAGATCTAAGAGAAATGGTTCTGGGGCAGGTACCGTTAATAACGGTACTTGAAAAAAATGGTTTTCATTTAAAGATAGACCTTATCTAAAAAACTGGCCGTGATTTTTTTTAATCAAAATCGCAAGAACCATTTTTGGGAAAAATGAGTTTTTCCAAAACCGATATATGACAGGTACCGTTATTTTTGAAGATGATTATCCTCTTCCAGGAAGTTTCGTGCCAGCCGTCTGGTGTTTTTTGAGTCATGATCGTGTTTAATAAACTGCTTTCAGGGCTATTGGACCCCAAAAAATGTTTATTTATATGGTTTCTGAAATATCCCTTAACAAAATGAGCAATCATCCAGGTGCTTACTTAAATAACTGAAGCAACTTGTTGACGGATGAGTGAAGAATTAAAGAATCCTTAGTACCAATTTCATTCCATCAATATTTTGAATTGCTTGCTCCACTAGTTCAGAAATATATTGTAATCTTGTCTAAATTAAAACTGAAACGGAGGTGCGGCTTGTTCAGAAGTGACAACTGACAGGTTAAAATTGAGTCCCGATCACAGAGCCCATAATGAGGATGAAGAATTAAGATGACATCACTCCTAAATCGGTTCTGTTTCTGTCTTTCGTTTTGTTTTCTATTTGTTTGTTTTTTTTAATAAAATAGAAAAGTTTTACTATTCAGCCCAGTGACAGTGAGATATAAAATAAACTTTCCCGAAACTTCATTAGCTATAAGGTTTGTTCATGTTCATATCTCCTCTGACTGCCAGAAGTACAAAAATTCAATTCATTTTATTGTGCATTGCTCGTAAACATTTCAAAAAACAAACTTCAAATACTTAATTACAAAAATATGACCTGCATTGCAGTTATGCAGTGTTGTGTTGTGTTTAACACGAAACAATTTTTCAACGCTCAAATATTATTTCAACACTTTCGATTCTGGGTCACGCTCATATATGATTTTTTGTGTCTGATTAAAGTTCAACTTGTGATGTTACATTGCTGTGTGCTCATTACACGAACTCACCCGTGTTACATGCACCCCATATTCGCCATTCCAACTAAAATGTAGTCAGAATTTATTTCTATACACCCTCCGACTCCGACTCCGACGCCACCGCCGGCCGACTCCCTTCTCCCGGCTGCTCCTTCACCACTTGAGTTATTTGCGATTGAAATTAGATTTCGTCGATGCATTGTATGTCTTACACTTACACGATTTGCATTTGCATTTGGTAGGATATATGATGATGTTGGAATTGGTATGGTGTTCGTTCGGAGTTCGTCTGTTTGTGCCAGGCTAGAGCCAGGATGTGTGTTTGTGTGTGCTGTAAGTGTAAAGGATAAACTTTTGCCAAACGAAATAAGTTACAAGTTGCCTGCTTGCTCTGGCTATGACTGTATGAGCTAATGCGAAGGCGAACAAGTGTTTTTTTTGTTGTTTTGTGTTGTCATCCTCCATCTCATGTAGGAGGGCCGGGCCGCTGCTTCTGTCAGTTTGACTGTTCTTCATCATCAGCTTTTCCACTTCCGTCATGCATATGTCATTTTAATGGGTGGCTCCCTCTGCCGCGACTGGCCCGTATCAAGGTCCCATCAGCCAACTTTGATTAAGTGAGGGTGTTGGCAAGCAGAAGCAAACTGCACAAAACACCGCCACCCACTCATTGTCACCCGTTACAAGCCGACCAGGGATGTTAGAGGAGAATAGGGGGTATAGTTTGTAATGGACGGCCATGATGTGCTTGCTCTTTTACAGGGTGTACTCAATTCAGGGGATGGGGCGAACGGGGGAGGGTATATAGAGACAGGGCCCAGGATGAGAAAATTGAATTTGGATTTGATTGAAAAATTAAAAATTCATCTTATTACATTTGCAATGATTCTGAATGTGTCTATGAAATGAGTGCCTCTGCAGTGTGAATGATTGCTAGTTGTTGTAGAGTAGATAGGTTAGTCTATAGAGGTGCCCTCTGTGTTGCTGTTTGTGTGTGTTAGTACCGGTTTGCTGTGCCTCCACCCCTGCTAGGTCCCATCAACCTCTATACGTATCTACAATCAGTTCAAGTGATTGGGCTCAGGCACGTTGATGGTGGCCTGGTCGATGAGGATGCAGTTGGTGGAGGTGCTGTCCGTATATGGATGCACTGTACTGAGGGGCGTCTCTGATGCCAAAGTGCTTCTGCCTTACTTCATCGTCGTCGTTGTATACGTATATAGTCGTCCTTTTGAATTGATTTATTGTCCGAGTGTTTGCGCTGATTCCATGATGTTTAATTACAACTTTGCACTTTGTTTAAGATTCAATTATTCAGAGAGGTGGATGACGATGACGAACTTGCCTGGTATTCCTATATAAGTATAAGTTCTATTGTACCTTACATACTTTGTTCGTTTTTCCTACATAAGCTTAGATACAATATGAGAGGAATTGTGTTGGAGAATATAAAATTTATAGGATTTACCCTATTCTATGGGTTTTATATCTAAATAAGAAACAGTTTTTGGGTTTTTCATCATGAAGCAATTCTATATTTTAGAGAAATTAATTATTTTGTAGGCCTGTGTAACTCTTATCTATTATGTGAGATGCACAATATTTAAACATATTATGCATATCTTTTTAAAAAGTATTAAGGATTCTTCAAAATAATAATGTTTGGACTTTAGAAATATGATGTTTACATTTTTTTTTTTAATTAATTTTTTGAAAATGGATCAGTTATTTTTCCTGAAGATGGCCTTTTTTGTAAAAAACATTTTTCAAAATTTGTATAAACAATTTTTTTAGGAATGGATATGGGTTGGCACTTTCAGTTAAAGGTTTTTTTAATTTTTACTTGCGATATAGGGCAAGTTTAGGATTCGTAAAAAAAATCGAACTCGAGAAACAATCAGACAAGTCATTACGATGATGGAGAATTTTCTGAACCAATTTTCTTCAAATTTGGTAGTTAAGGGTATTTAGGGATTCCCTAGAGGGAAAATTTAAATTTTTTTTTAGGACCAAAACTAACGGTACCTGCCATATAACCTTTAAGGAAACGTAAACTTTTTTCAAACACGTCTCTAACGATTCAATTAAAATTATTTATTTAATTTTTAAAGTTTTATATAAGAAGCTTAAACGCCCACAGCATCTTTGACAATAAGAGCAAGTATGTGCGACTCACTCGTGCATTTTATTTTTCTAAAAATTCATTTTTCTAGAAGAAATCAATTATTTTCATTCCATCACATTTCCCCTTCCCCCCTTTCTCAACTGAAAAAATGCCCTTCCACCCAAGATATTTTTATAGAATTTTTCGAATAAATAGTTTTTGCCAAGATTCATTTGGGTAACAATTATTGATTTTTAGAACAATCTATTAAATTGTATGGTCAATTATATCCTTATTTTGCATATTAAGCTGACATAGTCTTTATTATAAAGCTTAAACACATGTCAAAATTTAAGGGGGATGTAACTTCAACCTACTGTCAAATTTGTGTGATTGAAAAGGAACATGTTCCCATATTCCGTCTCCACATTACTATGCATGATTTTCTTCCCACATTTTTGACATTTGTTTATACTCTGAGATAGTGTGGGGGCGCTTTAATAGAGTTAAAAAAAAACGGTTTTACAAACAAAAAATGCAAATTTTTACCGGTTTTGTGAAAATTATTCTTTGTTTGATCAAACTTGGTTGGAAAATTTCCTTATATTCAACAGAGTCAAAGAAAAGTACATACGTACTTCCATCTTTACTGGTAGCTGTATACAATGTACTTGTATTACATTAAATTAAAGCAAAAGTGAAGTCTCTCGATACTGACACCTACCTAGTACCTACTTTACCAGAAAATATCCCAAAAAATATGGCTGCCACCTAAGTACCTCTGAATGTGACTACCACTGCTGTTCTATATACGGAACAATAGCAAACAACCACCTGTCCGCCTTTCCGCAACACTCAAAACATACTCGAACATATAGCAAGAATACCACAACAACATCTTCAGCTTAGCCACATTGCAAAATGTGTCCCTACATAAGTATCCGCATCCCACTTCTGATCCTGTGGGAACCTACCAACCATTTATATTATGCGCGTGTAGGTACTGTTTGCAACTTATTTTGGATATAAACTTACCAATCTCAAGGGGGGAATATTTGCTATAAATTAGAAGTCATATATAACCGCAATATTATTTCTCAGGAAGAAAATACCACACACAAGTGTCATTCATCATCATGGTCTATACATCAAAAATGGTTTCTGATTTTCGAAAAAAAAAAAAAAAAATAAATAAAACCAACCTTGGTGTACATATTTTTGTTAAATAATACAATTTACCGAATTCCCCAAGTGGAATACAAATTGAAATGAACTTTGATCTACTTTTGACCCCAAGAGTCGAGCATAAGAAACCAGTAACATACCTTAACCATGGCCATTGCCATCACGTGTCGTGTCGTGTCAACTCTACGTCTACGTTTGCTGCCTGTCATTCATTCTTTACTGAAATTGAGAAAGAGAAAGAGTCCAAAGTGTTGGGGCAGGGGACAGGGCTGCGGTGTGGATGAAGAGGAGAGGACTAAATGAATTCGATTTCATGCAGGTGCAGATCCGATAACTTTTGCTGAATCATTTATTCGAGTAATTGAAACAAACAAAAAAAACGAAAGGACACAACGACGACGACGACGTCGAGCCAGGGATCATAAGGACGCCTCTAATTTTAGGCTACATCACATTTGGACAGAAGAAATGGGAAATCTCCACTAAATCTCCTTTGATTCGATATCGTGGGTCTCTGGTACCAACTGGTAGCTGCGGCAGTTTCTTCCCTCTCCTCCTTGCCCCCCCCCCTCCCACTTCCACATTTACTTATATATCTGCCTTTGCCTTCATAAATAATGTGGCCCACATTTGATTTTGCCTCCAAACCTTTTGGTATAATAATTCCAGATTGTGGTGCTCACTCATGCGACATTTCAAAGCTCTGGCTTGTGTCGGAGCACTCTGACAGGTGTCAGAAGAATCGATTTGCTGGAATTGTTAATATCGCTGCAGCTGAAGTCGTGCACCACCACCACCACCACCACCACCACCAAACCACCCTCCATCACATCACCATCACCAAACAACCCAACAAAGCAGCAACTGACTTCTCTGATTTCTTTCTCTCTCACTCTCCAATTTTGACGGAGGTGGCAATCAACCGCACAGAGAGAGAGAGAGAGAGAGGATCCCATAAAAAAATGGCGGGCTTCCGGTGAGGTGGCTGAAATTATGTTCACGTGAATGGAGAAACTGTCTGTAATGTACCGTGCGACCCGGTACGGTACGTTATGGGACGGGCGAACTCGAATGGCATTAAAATATACGAGACATCAAAAATTGAATTGTACAACGCAGAGGCAGCAACCAGCAGCACCAAAGCGACTTAGTGTTCGAATTCAAAAGCAGCAATAGCAGCAGCAGCAGCAGCTGATGTTGTGCGGGGGTCGTCGTTTGAATAAGGGTAGATTATTTAGGATTGCCCAACACTATGTGGGGGATTGGAACGGCGGCGCGGCACTTGGGTGTCCTGAGGTGGCGGCAGCAATGACGATGACGTTTTGACGCAACTGAGGGTGATGCGGCGCGGCGGTCGTGGTATGGTGGGACGTAAACCGTATGCTTCCAGCTGCGGCGGCGGGCGGTGGCGTTCTCAACTGAATGCCGTGCAGCCGTTTGAAATATTCCAAACCTACGTCATGGAATAATGCTGTGTTAGCTGATTATTATTATTGTGGTGAATTATACAGCACGCTTTTGTTAGTTCCACCGTTTGCCGTTTTTTTTTTGTTGTTGTGGAAAGTGGGTGGTGGTTGGCAGTTGATGGTGGGTTGGATAGATTAAAAATGAAACGTTAAATATGTCTAATTTTTTGACGGCCAGCGGCAGCGGCGGCGTTAAGGCAAGTGTGGGTTGAACATAATATAGGAAGTGCTTTCGAGGTCGTTTTTGACACTTGTATAGGGTAGTCGACTGGCATGACAGTCGTGCTTAATGATGAATGCAATAAAAAAAAAATAGTCAAACAAACAAAAAAAATGGATGAAAAAAAAGCAACCAGTTGCTAATTGCTATAACCCTGATGCCAAACGAATATTATTTTGAATTTAGACACGTTGACACACTAGTAGTGTGTACATAGAGTAGACAGAGAAAAGAATTATGACAAAAGTTCAACAAGAAATAAAACATTTATTTACACACGAAATGAAACACACGACCATTGGGTATTTTATTAGTGTCCCTGAGCAATTTGACGGCACATTGTTGTCATGATGGCCTCACAAAACCTGTTGTTGTTTTAACTGAATTATTATGTTCTTGTCTTAAATATACAAAATAGACGTAGGTAGGTATTGTTCATGGGGACTTTTCTTACTGTATTATTGCTGTCAAATAAGCAAATTGTATTTTAAATGAAATTTGAAAACAAAACTCAAGTTGTAACATTTTGTTTTATTGCCTAGAAAGATGACAAAGAGCAGTCTTTTAAAGCTAAATTTCTTAAGTCTTTTAACTTACAATGGTACTTTGACTGTAAAACTGCAGTCAGCAGTCAGTACTAAAATATTGACTGAACTATTAATGAAAAGCAGTTAATTGACTAAAAGTTAATTAACAGCAGTATTTTTTGACTGGTTTTAGTCTTCTAGTCAGCAGACAGTTTTTGTACTGTTGTATTTAAGATTTTTGTCAGGCGTACTGCCACAATTGACACCATGACACGTTCTTGTAGGAATATAGAGCTCTGTAAGTTACTTTAAGTAAACAGACTAAAAAAAAAAAGAAATAATAGATACAAAAAACTTTCTACTCACCAGAAGACCAAAACCAGTCAAAAAGTACTGCAGTTAATAAACTTTTAGTATAAATTAACTGCTTTCGTTAACGGCACAGTTAGTATTTTAGTTCTTACTGCCAACTACTTACTTTGAAGATAAAGTACTTATTAGCAGTACTAACTTGTAGTTAAAAATAAAGTCAATTAACTGCGAATGCATTACCAATTGACTGCAGTCTTTTACAGCTCTGCTAGATAGGGTTAGGGGAAAGTTTGACTGTAGAATGAAATCTCTTCATTACTAGGCTTTATAAGATTCTGTTGTGCTGAATATCGTGGATCCCTGAAACCTTTCCTCAACAAACTGATAGCGATAGGTCCATATTAGTGTGAACTTACACCCGAAAAATTACAAACGAGAAAATGTTCAAACTGTGGCATGTCTTCGAAAAAAAAACATAAAAACATTAAAATTGATATAATATTTATAAGGAAAGCACCCATAACTCCACCGATTCTTCAGCATCAAAAACTGTTACAAGGCTACTTGTTTAACTTCTTTCTATAAAGAACTGTACAGAACTCTAAGGCCAACATTAAAAGAACAACCTTTCAAAGTTCCGTCCAATTACGATGACATTTACCCCTATTACGATTTTTTTAACTAAAACGCCGCGCTGGTAAAACGACAGTGTCTTGTAGCGACAATTGCCGTTGAATTAAAAATCTGACTTGCGAGTTCTCACCGTTATTCAAGAAGAAGCAGAAATTTGTTCTTGCCCGAAGGCCTACCGAAAAAAAATTCCGAGTGACAAAAAACTTTCTCATAAAATTCACGCAAGGGAGACCTAACCGTTAATTTAGTGTTTTTTTCATGAATTCTTGATCAAAATGCTCTAAAGAAGGATACAAAAAAACTCGGTTGTTGGCCCCTATAGTCAATATAAATCTTTTTTTCCACCTATGGATCTTTCGAGGCCTTCAGAATTATGTTTTTGGCCACTTTACGGATGTTTCGAGGTCCTTTTCTTAAAAGCCCCGGGGGACATCAGACATGCAGTCCCTATTGCTATCATACCAGAGATCTAGGTTCCAAACTTGCTTTTTCTAAACTACCAGAGTACTCTTGCATTTTTAAAATCCGTTGAAAATTTTAGGTACCAATATCTTCGTCAATAGTTAGTTAAAACGCACACAGAAATGATTGAGAGGGTCAGTCGTAAGGCCATAGTTCTAAGTATAAAAAGTTACCCAGCTGTTATACCTTACAACTATGTTGAACAGAACACACCATGGAGTTTAAGGTACTCTATGGTTGCTTAACGTGAAAAGTCACAACTTACATACGTTCAAGTTCAAAACCCTCAAAATAAATGCTGGTGTACCCCAGGGCTCTGTTTTGTCAACGAATCTCTTCTTCATTTTTATAAATAATATCTGATCTAAATCTTCTAGTTCACTAAAACTGTTTGATTGATATCTAGCGTTTTTTGCGTTCAAAAACCACCGGACACATCACTCCATAAGAAAACAAGGAACAAAATGCTTGAAACTGTCCAAGTCTGGAGTAGAACTCTTATCTTTTACAGGTGTAATGAAATTCGAAATAGATCTTGCTTTTGATATCAAAACATACAGGTTTGTATTTGTACTCAAATATCGTTCCTCATATTACCATGAGACAGCAGGGAAGCAGTTTAAATCAAAAACTTCCACCAGAAGATTGATTTTTATGATAACACATCAGAAATGGTTCCATCACACTTTGAAAATTAGTTAGCAGATTAAACAAGCAGAGACCTGTTGTAGTCATCAATCAGTCTTGACAATTTACTGTCTCCCTCTCCATTGTGCCAATCTCCTAAGCCATTTACCAAGCATACATCAGCTAAGAGTTCCAACATAATTGATTTTCTCGCGTCAGGCCTACGCTAAGTCCTGCAGTCTGTTGCTGGCAAATCCCCTTATCCCATTCCACCATAAGCCACTATTAACCACGAGGCAGGCAGTGAAGGTATCAGATTGCACATCAGCATGGAGTATAGAAAAGCGAACTTGAACTTGCTATGCCTTGTTCACCGCAGCAGATATATAGACGATGCATTCTAAAGGAAAGAGTAGGTAACGCTTGGACTTGCAATTTTCCGGCTGCCGAAGCGTTTGTTTATTTTCTTTTATTTCCAACCCCATCTCAGTGTAGTCAAGCTATACACCAAGAACCAATCCAGGGCGTATTTTACAAGTGCACGCGACTTTTATGGCTTCGCGTGTCGCACCAAGTGCACCCCAACCAGCAGGAGGGTAGCATCAGAGAATAAACAACGACGACAGAACCCTAAGGGAAGCTAGCTATGGCTACACAAGCAACATGGGGCACCCTTCTTCTTTTTGTTTTTTTTTTTTCATTTTTCTACGCAGTCAGTCTTAAGCCGTTAATCCGATTTCCTACCATCACCTTAACTTAGTTTCATCCTCAAGTGAAGATTAATGAGATGACGTTGAAGTGGTCGGTCTTGTTTTCTCACCTAGACCATACAAGAGACCAGCAAAATTGCACCTCTTTAGGTGACATTCTACTACACACCCCCTTATCTCTAGCAGCAACAAAATGGGGGTGAAAGGGGTGTTTTTTTTTATTATTTTTATTTTATTTCTTTTTTGAAACTTTCTCCCTCTCTGTATTTCACTCTTATGCGAGTGTTTTGCTGGCCCGCATTGTTCCACACTTTCACATTGCTAACTGCCAGCCGGAATGATAAAATTATCATATTTCATTTTCCAACTTTGTCGTTTCAGAATTTTGCTCCTTAGTTTTTCTGTGATAAGCGGGAGGGGTGCAATGGGATGCAGGCAACATGAGGGGGGGCGGGGGAGCTGAATAGAGAGGATGCCAATGGCACAAAGTACGAGTATAACGCGCGAGCTATATAGCCAACCAAAAAGTATATACACATCCCGTGCACCAGGCACTTTGTATGTCCTCTTCCTCGCCCCTCCCCCTATAATATGCATACCAATGTCGACATAAAACTTTTGGCTAACTGAAATTCCACAAGGGGATGATGATGTTGATGTTACTATGTACACATTGCAGCCTCCACCCACGCTTCTTTAATTCTTACTTTCTCATCGGAATGTGGAGCATTTGAGAAAACAAAATATCAAAAAAAAAAAAAGAAAATTAAAAAAAAAAAAAACCAAAAACATTTTAGTGGATGGAGGCAGCAATGCCAGGTGCGAAGATTTATTATAGCTTCTGGATTTTGTTTATTTTTTTTTTTTTTTGCTTTGTATACAGAGGAAAAAATGTTTAAATCCGGGTCTTAATCATGACAAGGCTTAAGTATAGGAAAGCAAATCAGGAAGAAGAAACAAAAGACTTGCACCTATGATTTACATGTTAATATCTGTAGTGAAAATATTTCCAGGTTACGTAACGTAACGTGACGTAACGTAGCGTAACGCAACATAAC
This sequence comes from Meliscaeva auricollis, assembly GCA_948107695.1. Classification (NCBI taxonomy): domain Eukaryota; kingdom Metazoa; phylum Arthropoda; class Insecta; order Diptera; family Syrphidae; genus Meliscaeva; species Meliscaeva auricollis. Next base: position 77,852,911 of record OX403617.1, read on the forward strand.
GTAACGTAACGTAACGAATTTACAAGAAAAAAAAGACCACAGAATTGTTCTAATACGATTTACAAGTTAATCACTCTGTAAACTACGAGTTTTATAGAGTTTGTAGTTTGTGAGTTAAGTAACGTTACGTAACATCGCGTTTCGTTACATAAAGTAACCGTACGTAAAATAGCGTTTCATTACGTTTCATAACGAAACAAATATTATTCTATGCAGATCATTTTTATCTCAACAATATTTATAATATTAATTTAAAACACGTTAACATTGTATATCATCCAATTTTTGGTTGGTGCCGTTCACGTAACGCGCCAATGCTCTGGCTTAAGCCTTAGACCCCTCGAGCACCGCAGAGCCTTAGCGAGTTTTGTTTAGCAGAGGAACTAAAGTCTTTTATCATAGAGGTCGCTAGGGTCGCCTAGGAACGAAGCACCAATCGACTTTGCTGACCATTTTATTTGTGAGAATTATTGAAACATGACAACACTGTTTTCATATTTTGGAACGAGAATTTAAATTGGCCTATGTGCGTATTGTCATGCAGATGAATGTATTATTCAGCCAACACAAGGACGTTGCAAATAAAATCAACAGAGACACAAGGCACAGGAATGTATGAATGAAAAACTATAAAAAAAACAGGACTTAAAGGACGACAAAGACTACGAAGGCAAGAATATAAAGGGTCCATGGACAAAAAAAAAAAACAAAGCTGGGGAGAGATAGCAAGGGAGTGAAAAATTGAGATTATATTTGCTATGAAACTAATGCCATTCACATCAAGTATCCGTACCATGGTTTGCATAATTTTAGCCACTCATTCACATCGCCATCACCCATATTCTCGAGAAGATGAGAGATGTGAAATATCTCAAACGAAAGCCGAGTATGAGTGTGTTGGGTTTGAGTTTGGATGGGGTGCATGCAGGAGGAAGAGGCATCATACCTTATGTAGATTGTGCCAACTTAAGGCGCTCCTTGGGCCATGATTTATTCGGAAGGGCCTCTCCTGGTGTTCTTCTATCTCTCTGATGGCACGCTCAAGAGTAGTTAGCTGCAGAAGCACTCATACTCTCTACACAACATGGCCCAACTTTGCAGCTTAAAAGCTACACACAGAAAACGGACCGCCAATTCATTAGTATGTGCATACGTTTCTAGATTATTTATTTTTTTTGTTGTATTTTTATGTTTTCTTATTTTGGAAGGGGTGTCGTTGGAAACGTCTCCTTCCTTCGCTTTATGATCTGTGTGCTGTTATTTTCTTTCATTTGGGATATATTTTTGTATTCTTATTTTTTTTTTTTAATTTTTGTTGTATCCTGCAACACAAGGCCATTATGTGCACACGTAGAGAAAAGAAAAAGTACGTGGGGTACTCAACCTCCCCCCATTCCCCTCCACTGCCATACCATCTATGCCAGCATCATCGTATGTACATAATAATTTCGCCCCCAAAGACTCACTCAAGTGGTTTTGCGTGATTCTTAATATGGAATTTTTGTAAATTAGGACTCGCACAAGGATGCGAGCAGTTATTGGGATATAAAGAGTGAAACAAAGTCATTGTTATGCAGATGAGGAAAGTTTCGGTTGTTGTTTCTCCAGAGAGAATGCACACAGCTAGCAGCAGTGTGTGGAGTGTGTGTGTTTTTGTGTGGGGCTGGGTCCTGTGAAGTGATTCTGATTCACTATGGCACCGAAGCAGCATGGAAATTACTCAATTTGGATAATTAGCCAAGTATTAGAAGTATTTTTTTTTTTTTTTGTTGATCCTATTTTGTTGCTGGCTGCTTGATGAAAGTTTTTCCTAGTCCTTTGGAGACAGAGCGGGCGATATACGTACCTTTATCCAGAGTGTGCACTTGTCGCAGATATTTTCGTAAATTTCGTGCAGTTTATCTGCACTGAAGTTGGTTTTTATTTTTTTTTTTTTTTTTGTCGAGAGGGTAAAGTTATTACTTATGGGTACTTTATATGGGAGACAATATTATTTGGCTTTGGGGATGGGGTGAGTTACGTGGGACAGGGTTATCGTGTTTTCAGGGATGTGCGTGAGTTGCGTATAATCGATGTTTTCAAAAAGAGACTAACTGTGAATAATTTTGTGTTGTGTTGTCATTGAATTAATAATAAATTTTAGGAATTTTCGAACGTGACTTTGGGCACTTAAGAAGGGCAAGCAGGGGGACACAAAACGTGTAATTAAAAGTTTTTTTCTTCTTTGTACAATTTTAAAAGTGGGCGGAGTGTTTGAAAGTTATTTCGTATAGGAGTCTTAATTGGATATTCAAGGAATGAGGTAGACAGTTTGAAGGAAGGAAATAATTTATAATAAATGCAACAACTATGTATGTAGGTATGTATTTATATCTAAATATTGAGCAACAGGAAAATCATCATGAAAGCTTTAAGAACCAAGGATGAAGTATGAGAAGTGACCTGTTGTACAAAAAATGAGCAACAAGAATGAAAAAGTTAAGATTTCGTAGATAATAGTATTTAATTTACAAAATTAACACGAAAATGGGGCCACCCTCACAATTTCCTGTTAATTTTGGGGATTTGGGTAAATATTTTGAAACTACTCGTCTCCTTGAAAACCAGCAGATTTATATGTTATATAAAGTTATCTTAGAACTTTTATTGTGGGTATTTCCTATTTTCAGTGGAAAAAGTATTTGTTTAAATAAATGTAAGATTAAAGATCTTATCATAAACGTTAAATTTTCGATGAGAATCAAGGATCGAAAGATGGGAGACGGACAGAATCCTAAAATAAAAAATCCACCAATCCCAAAATCACTAAAACTAACAATCACGTAAGCACAATATTCGAAAAGACAAAGATCTCGAAAGTCAAAATCCTAGAAACCCATTTAATCCCGAAAATTCATAATACCAAAAAGCCCAAAATTCCTTATTAAAAATATGTGTATTTAAAATTATAAACTGTTAAAGTTTATTCAACTAATCAATGGGGTAATTAATCTCTAGACAACTTTCCTTAGAACATTAGCATTTTTTACAGGAATCAACTTAGGGCAGTCCTGGCCTCTCCTAAACTTGCATTATTTTTTAAGATCCAACAGAGAATTTCAAATCTATGCATGAGCAGTTTATGAGATACAATAGGCTTTAAAAATTGCAAGAACCGTACCTGAACCTGACTCATTCACTCAAAAACAAAAATAAAAAAGCAAATAATTATGTGATTTTCTCATAGAGGGCAATGTGATCTATCCTTTTTTCAGTCAATCCCAAAAACCCAATATCGCGACAACTAAAAATTAAAAAAACCCAAGATACGGTACCCCGAAGAGCTAAAATCCCCAAATCCCAATATGAAAAAATCTTAAAACCACAACATTTAAAATCCCATAATACCGCAAACTTAAACCTGCTTTGGAATTTGTTTATTATTGGTCTTGGGGATTATGAAATTTTTGGTTTGGGATTTTAAGTTTTTTGTATTATTGAATTTTAAGTTATGTGGATTTTAGCATTTTATAATGGTTTGGGTTTTCTTGGATTTTGTGTGTTTCGGGATAATGGGTTTTCTGGATTTTCACATTTTTGTCTAAGGGATTCTTACCCAAATACAAATTTGGAACATTAAATTAAAGAAATAACGTATTTGGCCTGTATGAAATGTTCGATATAGTCGTGCATTTTTTTAAGGCAAGTTCTATGTTCTTTTCTTTTGAAACCGTTTTTCTAATCAAAAAACTCATAATTTTACATAATTTTTGGAAAACTCACAAAAAAAATTAGTTTTCATTGTTTTTGGTGAATAATCCAAACTATGACCATTTTTCACTAAAACCGTTTATGTTGAACAAATGTAAACAGAATAACGAAATTTATGCATTCGCCAATTTTTTGTAGGACTCCTGGATTTTTCACAGAAAAATTTAGAAAAATCCATAAAAATTAGTCCTTTTGAAAAACACAAAATATTCTTTTTGTATCCTCTGATTACTGCCTTCCTTACACCATAATTAACTTTTGCTGTATCAAGAGTATAGAAATTCCACAATATCCTCTAAATAAGAGAGTTTTTTTTTGCAGTGTACATTCCAAATACTACAAAATTTAGAAATTTATGGTGATATTTTTAAAATAATGGTTTAAAATGTGACTATACATTGATGAATAAAAAAACTGGTTTTAGAAAATTAGTCCAATATCTGTCACAGTTTAATAGACGGCCGGGGAACGTTATGAAGAAAATGGAGGAAACTACTTTTTGGACTTCTCCATCATCGTTATTCTGTTTTTGGTAAAATCCTCGATTTTTCTACACCAATTCAAAAATCTTCCCAAAAGGAACAATTTGAAAGTGCAGTAGTTTGATTTTGTGACAGTAGATTTTTTTGCTTTTGTTTAAAGTGCAGTTTATCCACTGCAATCGCAGCAAAGTGGAAACTATAACCATCTGCGTGTGTTTAGTTATTTAACCAACCAGTCAAATAGATACATACAAACCTATAAATAGGTGCTGTACTACAGTTTTTTTTAAATGACCAACTTAAAGCACCTAACCTTGGTTGGTACACAATATGAGGATTTCATTCGACAATATTATACAAATACTTTGGGATACCAAATCAATAGCTGGCTATTTCATATAAGTAGATACCTCACATAAAAGTCAAACAAACTAATTCAACATTAATACATAAAACAAATATTTACATATTTTTGTTTTTGCTTAACATTTCAAATAAATAAAACTTTAACCAAAATTATGTTAAATTATCCACAAAAAATGAAACCTTTTTTCAATTTGGGTAAAGTTATTTTGTCATCTTAGAGCTCGCTCGATTAATTCAATTAGCCAAAAATAAAAAAAAAAAAAAAAAAAAAAACAAAAGGAAAAAACAAAGTTTGGTTGGTCCCTTGATAGAATTAAAGGGCTTACACCATCAGGTAGGTTTCCATCACAAAGAATCACTCAACCGAAATTATTTTTTTAAATTTTTGAACTTTTTTATGTTGTTAAATTTTTGTTTGGCATGTAGGGTAAAATTGTTTTGTTTGTTATTTTAAAACAAAAAAATAAAATAAAAACTTTTTTTTGAAGTGACTACGTGATGAAACTTTGTGCTAATTAAGATTGTAAGTACATGCCAGGCTATTGGGAAAGGTTCTTACAGTTTAATGGGACTCAGTAATAACTTCCCAAATTACTGTACGAACTGTTTTAATGCGATAGACTTATAGAATACGCTGAAACAAAACTGAGATTCAAATCTCTCTCCTCACACTATTTTTAGTTGACAGATTCTAGTGGATAGTGACACCTTATAATGTCAGGATTTTCACTTTTACTTAGCACGAGAATGAACCTCACTAAAAGAAGGATTACATGGAAGAACCAAGGCAGCGACTGGTAAAAACATAATAGTATATTATTTCAAACAGTATTTTAGACATCCCTGTATTCAAAATGTACTGCCACTAGGAAGGATCTAGAAGTTCTTGCTGAAAACCATTAAAACAATTTGTTCTAGCATTTCTATATGCCTTTTTGTCGAAATGCTGATTCAAGTCCTTTTCTACCAAATAAATATGAAAAAAAAAAAAAAAAATTCCATTGAACTTCCGACACAACAAACGCTTTTCCATCGATTACTGTCAATTCCATAAAGGCCGCCCCAATTGCGTTTGCCTCTTTTATTTTTCTTTGAACCCCAAAACGAATGCTTTGACAAACAGGAAGTTCGGCAAAAATACAAACAAAAATAGGACAAAAAAAAAAAAACAAAAACAAAACTTCTATAACATCTTTTTCGTCTTAAATATTTTTTTTTAACGGCTCAAAGTCAAACCATAACCCGTCGGTCGCCTCAGGCAACGGATAGAGAGGTCCTTTTTTGGCTTTTTTTTTTTGTTTTTTTTTTTAGAAATAGAATATACTGCTGTATGTTTATTGTATAAGTCCCCCTATATACTGACTCTTTTGTCAATTGATACGGAAATTTGAAAATCGTTTTGCTTTTCGAATTCACTGAACACAACACAACAGCCATGCATAGAGCCTATCCGATGATATCACAAAATTGAAATATCCTTGAGTGCGTGTTTGTAGATGTAAAACAATCAGTTTAGCGGTTTACGACGCACAGTTATGACAGCAAGTACCCCATACACAATACAAAACCATAATAATATGTTGCTTTTTCAAGAGAGAATAAGAGACAATCGATGCATGGTGCAGATATAGGATATAATATAGGACCACCACACACATACACGCACACAATTATGAAGAGGTTGACTCTTTAGACAGAGATGGAGAGAGATTTTAAATGGAAGTGGAAGCAAAAGCGGATATAAACCGAAACTCATAAATAAGTCCTTGGAATAAGGATGTACTTATGGCTTTATTATGGTAAAATTCAGATTCAATATTACGCATATCCGTTGTTCCATGATGATGATGGTGGTTGGGTGGAAGCGGCAACACGGCGCGGTAATATCATCAACAAGCTCCGTCACTAATCCAAGTAGACTACAAATCCTCGATGTACCAAAACACAAACAAGCCCATCACTTTTCTCCACAAAACCGTCCCCCCATACCTGTCCCTCTGGGACTTTCGACTTATTTGTTGCTTCTAGAGGAATAAAATAACAAAACAAAGTCCTTTAAATTTATGTTTAGAGAGTCCCTATATCCAGGAAGTATAGAGATGGCACATGGGCGGTGAGCGAGGAGGTCTATAAGGATGGACTCTATCCAACTGTAAAAAAAAACAGAAAACAAAGAAAAAAAGGATACTTTTTTGTTATTATTTTGACATGTTGTAATCCGATACACAACTTCTGAGAAGAAGGTCTCGGTGGAGCAACAGAGCAAGAGAGAGAGAAAGCGAGAGTATAAGAGCTTCAAGGGCCAAAATGGTAAACACACACATTCTACATGATACGCCTGGCACTTTGTTTTGTTTTGTTTGCCGTGCATAAGCCCTGTCCTGATGGTAGTCTTCGCTTAAACGGCTATGGTGGCGAATTATGTCATGCTAAGGTATATACTGTTTTGTAATGTACTGTACAGTGTACAGTGATGAGCAAAAATTTTACCAAAACCTCAGGACCTGGATTTCCAATTTCTTATGAATTTAAAACTTCTCTTTTAGGCAAAAAAACTGAAATTCTAAAACGTAAAAATATGAACAAAAAAAAAAATTAGCTGCTTTTGTAAAATTTATTAAAAAGTTAGAGAATTTCTTATGAATTTAAGCCACCAATTGCTAAATCATTTAGTTCCGTCTAAATTACTGATTTTAGAATATGGTTGGGGTACGAAACACTTGATGAGTATGAGTATCCAGAAGGTACAGAACTATAAGCTGACAATTGAGTTGGTGATTCAACTAGCGCTGGACTTGGCAGCAAATATATTCCATTACCGATGGTTACATAGGAGCTTCTATTCTTTGCATACGTAATTGCAAACAAATCTCCGGCCTTAACCTTGGAAGGAGTGTACTGAACAGGTCGCGGAAGTTCAATTGGAGCTGGAATTGAAAGAACCTGATAACCAATTTGGTTCTTGGCTGCTTCTATGGCAGCAAAATGTTCTGCCTTAGCTTTGGCAACTTCGGGAGTGTCCTGGACTTGTTGTGGGAGTGCAATTGGAGCTGGAATTGCAAGGACCTGGTAACCAATTTGGTTCTTAGCTGCTTCTATGGCAGCAATATGTTCTGCCTTAGCCTTGGCAACTTCGGGAGTGTCCTCAACTGGCCTTGGGAGTTCAATTGGAGCTGGAACTGAAAGCACTTGATAGTCGATACTCTTTTTGGCTGCTCTTATGGCAGCGAAATGTTCTTCCTTAGCCTTGGCAACTTCGGCAGTATCCTGCACTTGTTGTGGTAGACCACCAGCTGCGAGTGTTATGGCTTGTTGAACACCCAATCGCTGTTTGGCTTCTTCGACAGCAGCAAAATGAGCAGATTTTGCAGCAGCAACTTCTAAACTATCAGCAACTTGTTGAGGTAAATTCTGAGCGGCAACAACAGGTGCTTCAACAGGCTTTGGTAGATTGGTTGCAGAAACTCGGAAACCACCAGCATCAGATATATAATTTACAGTTTGTAGAAGGTTGTTTGAGTCAATATAACTGTATGTTCCTCGAGTAGTTCCATCCAGCGATTTAACTTCCTGTTTAGTTGACAAATGATCATTGTATCCGTAAGCGTATTGACCAATTCCATCCTGAGAGTGATATTGACTTGAAACAGCTGGTGCTAATAGATGACCAGGAGCCAAGTACAAGGTACTAGCAGAAGCAACTGCAAGAAAAGCCGAGAGTGCAATAAATACTTTCATGATGATAGAATTGATTGATTTAGTTTTTGTATCCTGGTGAAAATCAAAAACGCTGCTAGTGCGATATGAACTAGTACTCGCCTCTGAGGTTTCTGATATTGTTAGCGCTGAGAACTGAAATTTATACCAAAATGTTAACTGAATTGTATTTAGACTGCTACTAAACTCAACAATCAAACTTCTATTCAGCTTTCTATTATTAAAATCATGTAGAATAACCAAACACACATTAATACCTACTCATCACTAATCAGCATTCCATGTCAAAACTACTTTAGTTGCTACCTATTCCAATCACTAATGACCAAAAGTTACTTTGACCGTAGATAAGGCTATGTGTTCTACACTGCAAACCGGAATCAACACAACACTAATGGCTAGATTTGTAAAAAACTTGAATGAACACTTCAACAATATCAATTGACGAAAGCTAAAAAACAGCTTTTTGGATTTAGTTTGCTTCAGGTAAATTGTTTAACAGTTCATATTAAATTCAATTAATATTTTGGTATAAATGTCACTTCTCAGTGCTTACAATATCAGAAACATCAGAGGCGAGTACTAGTTCATATCACTAGCAGCGTTTTTGATTTTCACCAAACAGAAAAAAAGTTTATCAACATGAAAGTATTTCTTGCATTCTCCACTTTGCTGGCAGTTGCTTCTGCCAGTACTTTGTACTTGGCTCCTGGTCATCTATTAGCACCAGCTGTTTCGAGTCAATATCACTCTCAGGATGGAATTGGTCAATACGCTTACGGATACAATGATCATTTATCAACAAAACAGGAAGTTAAGTCGCTGGATGGAACTACTCGAGGAGCATACAGCTACATTGACTCCAACAACGTTGTCCAAACTGTTAACTATGTGTCGGATGCTGGTGGTTTTCGAGTTTCTGCAACCAATCTACCAAAGCCTGTTGAAGCACCTGTTGTTGCCGCTCAGAATTTACCTCAACAAGTTGCTGATAGTGTAGAAGTTGCTGCTGCAAAATCTGCTCATTTTGCTGCTGTCGAAGAAGCCAAACAGCGATTGGGTGTTCAACAAGCCATAACACTCGCAGCTGTTGGTCTACCACAACAAGTACAGGATACTGCCGAAGTTGCCAAGGCTAAGGAAGAAAATTTCGCTGCCATAAGAGCAGCCAAAAAGAGTATCGACTACCAAGTGCTTTCAGTTCCAGCTCCAATTGAAATCTCACAACCAGTTCAGGACACTTTCGAAGTAGCAAAGGCTAAGGCAGAACACTTTGCTGCCATAGAAGCAGCCAAAAACCAACTTGGCTACCAAGTTTTAGCAATTCCAGCTCCAATTGAACTCCCAAGACCAGTTTTGGACACTCCTGAAGTTGCCAAGGCTAAAGCAGAACATTTTGCAGCTATAGAAGCAGCCAAGAAGCAAGCTAATTACCAGGATCTCTCTATTCCAGCTCCAATTGCACTCCCACAACAAGTCCAGGACACTCCCGAAGTGTCCAAGGCTAAGGCAGAACATTTTGCTGCAATAGAAGCAGCCAAAAGTCAAAGTGGTTACCAAAGATTTGCAATTCCAGCTCCAATTGAGCTACCAGTTCAGTACACTCCTTCCAAAGGCAAGGCTGTAGATTTGGTTGCCATTTCCTATGCAAGAAATAGGAGCACCTATCCAATAATCGGTAATGGAATATATCTGACCCAAAGTGCCCCACTGGTTGAATCACCAATTCAGCTGACAGCTTCTAGTTCTGTGCCATTACCTTCTCATCAAGGATTCTCATACTCGTCAAGTATTGTAAATGCTCCCATTTCGCAGTATGCATTAGCACCATCATACTATCGAGTGTTAAATTTGTAAGGTCTATATACTAGAAGAAATCTCAATTTTTGATGTTATTGGTGAAATGAGCCCCTAAGTTGTTTTCTGGAAAATAAATTTTATACACGCAATTTTTTGACATTTTAGTTTTTTTAGTTTAAGTTTTAGAATTTCGCTTAAAAATTGTACGTTCAAGCAAGACTAAGGTTGTTGATCATGAGAAAAGATTAAACTTGATATTGCAAATACGGTACTGATATCTCAGTTCTGAATTACGTACTTATTGTGCTCAGCGGCGCGGCGCCGTGCTGCGGCGCCTAAAGGATCTACAATCCTTTGCGGTCACATGGAGCTCAACCAAGAACTTTCTCCAGTCTGCTCTATGCCTAGCCAGCTTCAGCCACCAATAGGTGGGTCGTGGAACTCTTGGACTTGTGTGCTCCACTTGAGTCTCGGTCTTTCTCTTACTCACAGAACCTCCGGGTTAATGTCGAAAACTTTCCAAGCCGGAGTATTTTTGACCATGTTTTGTTCCACCTTTAGTCGCTTGGCTTATTCTTGTTTAGTTCGTATCTACAGCTTCTACTTGTATATTCTTCACCACCAAGAAATCAACCGAAGAAATGCTCGTTCAAAATAGTTAAGTTATTTGAACATCTTATCCTTACTTTTTTGGCACACCACTGTCCGGATATTCAAAAAGAAGGACACCGTGGTGAAACAAACAAATAAAATATCACCAGCCATTGCGACGTCTCTGTTTAATGGGATTCCTTATTCTAACGCTTGCTTACAGTTGGAAAGCTGTTGATGTTATTCGTATGCTCGTACCGGTACCGATGGTACACCACCCCACCATCTACCGAAGCCCAACTTGCTCGAAAGGATAATTTGAAATTGTTAATTTTTCTGTTATTTTTTTTAGTATAGGAAGCAGAGGCGCAGGTCGATGGGAATGTTATAACAGCTACACATTTTGAAGACGTACCCCAGGGTTCTTATGTAGTCTAAAAGGCCTATTTTTTGAAATTGTAATTACAGCTAACGAGCAATGACACAATAATGAGGAGCTATATACGCTGAGCTATAAAACAATAACTACCTAGGCTATCATCTACACGTATCGATTGACAAACGGTTCGTCCTTTTTTCGTCCTGATACCGTGTGATATTTTTATTGTTTTTCTATATTAACGCACAAAAATACCCTATGCGTGTATATCAGTGGGTGCTTGTTTTTTTTATTTTCCTAATAATAGTTTTTGGGAAAGTATTGATTTTTGATAAAGCACAAAGAGGCAGGCACACACAAGACACGAATGGTGTTTACCTCGTTGTTATTACTATTTTTCTTCTTATTTTTTTTTAAGTTAAGTGACTTTTTTTTTTTACTTGGAAAACCCGCCTTCGCTTAGAGCCATTCGATACACTTTTATATCGAGTTAAAGTGGCTTGTCGTCCTGCTTAGGGCGGTCTAGAAAAATTTGGAAACCGATACTTTCTGTTTGCATAGAAAATGTTTACTTGAATATTAAGTAAACGATAGAATTATCTATATTGTCAAGTGGTAGGGGTATCTATTCTATATATTTAAGGACGAATTGGAATGGCAAGGCTATATGGGTTGGGGCTAAAAGTGTTTTGATTGAGAATGAGTTTATGGTTGATTTAGTGTGTGAAGATGCTTTTAACGAACTTAGGAATTCGATTTTAGTCAGCCACTCGTGTCGCTCTCGTGAGAGATAAAACACATTTAGAACTTCAATTTCCACAACTAGGCATGAAGGATCTTCGAATGAGTTCATAACTGTTGCGATTCTTGGGATTTTTTTTTTCTCTTAAGAGATTGGGTTACACTAAGGGTTTCCGCTAATGATGAGTGGTTGCGATAGTGGTTGTCTATACTTTGGTTGTGTTCCTGCTTCTTATTATATTTGTTTGACCTATATTTCTGATTGAACCACATTTGGGACATCGGATCTTGATTGAATCATGATACATATTAATTGTCTAAGAAAAAAACCTGGCAATAAAAGTGCTCTACGATAGCTACCTTTCTAGTTTTATCTATGTTAACTCACATTTACTTTCAAAAAAGTTTTTTTGTTCTGAAAAGAGCTTTTCACCAACTAAATTTTGTTTCTATTTCTTCAATATTAAATTCTGAAAAGAACTTTTATATATGTCAACTATTCTGTCATTAGCTTGGCAATGTGAGACTTGTTTTGAAAATCATCAACTCATGACAAATTAGTTGAAAAAGTTGCGCAATTTTTATTTTTATAATCAACACTTGCACAACTAATAACAAAGAAAACGTTATTACGTTACAGAATCCGTGATTTTTTGATTCAAATTTTGTATTAAAAATATCAGCAATACGAACATTATCATAAAATTAACACTAACGCATCAAATAAGCAAGAAAATGCCATTGCGTTACAGAATCCATGAGTGATTGATACGAGTAAATACGCAAATTTAGTATCTAAAACACCCGCAACACTAATATAATCATAAATAAAAACTAACGTACCTATTAACAAAGAAAACGTCAACGCGTTACAGAATCCATGAGTCATTTATAAGAGTAAATATGCAAATATACCATCAAAAACACCAACAACACGATGTTAAAGAACAATATGAAATTGATTCCAATAATTCTTCAAGTAACTTAAGCTGCCAGCCCTAATTTCATACACATCATAGAGAGTAGGTACACAATCCTGGATTAGAGGTGACATCATAGTCACTGTACTTGGAGCCTTCCTTAAACGAAAGGTGCTTTCAGTCTACATGCTTCCTGAGAGCTAAATTAATTCCAACATTATTCGAATCTCGAGGAGCTTGAAAGCTGTCTGCAGCATACGTATACGCTTAACTGGAACTAGACAAGCGGTCCTAGTACCGGTTTAAGCGTTAGGGCTCTGTGAAAAATGGGATATTAGCAGTTTTATGACGTTGGTCATTCAGGACTTACAATATCAAAAATGTTGTTGCATTAGCTATAGTAAAATGCAATTATCGGTTGCTCTTGCAATCGCTGCTGTTGTCAAAGCAAACGTCTTAAGAAAATGGTCCACTATCACGCATCATGGAACCATGCATAAATGGCGCCCAACGTGGGAGAAATGTGATGTGGAGCCTCTTCCTTTCATCGATATTAGAACTAACAGATCATGCTGGCTACCAAATCGTTAAAGGAAGATGGTTTTGTTAGAATCTTCTGAAAATTCTCATTCAATAGTCGACAAATGTTTCGACAAGTTCATACGAGCTGACGAAAAAGTGCCTCACTGGAATGGCCACCGTCTATTTCTCAATATAAAATGTTAAAAATGTTTTTTTTTCAAACTTTTAAAAAAATATAATAATTCTTAGCAAACATTCCGAGGCACTTAAGTTTTAAGTGCAAGTGCGTGCAACCAAGTCTATTCTGCTAAGAAAACATCTTCAAAAAGTTCCACAGTATAAAAATTCTGATGCTCTCATTGCCTTCAACTAACAAACAAACCAAAGGATCGATTAAATACAAAAAGATACCTATACCGAAGTGACTTGGGGTCAGCATTAACACACACACCGCACCTATATAGTCTGCCATTATAAAGAGGATAAAATGTTTCTTTCGAAATTTCATAACTTGCAAACTCTACTATATAATAGAGAGGCGAGCATCTCTCTTTCTCAGTCAGAAGTCAGTTTCAAAGTATCATCATCATCAGAGGCTATGAAGGAGGTTAGGGGTGACTGGATACGTTTTACGTTAAAATCAACTTCTTCGACCATCTCAAACATACCATCAAACCAAGAGGTATAGAGGGATACCAGGATAATTGAAATTCGTACAAGTAAACATTTTCCTAATGATATCGAATCCATTATTCATCAATTTTCCATATATTCACCCATAGGACTATCTGATTCCTCAATCGAAGGACTCGACTACTTGGCATGGTACAATAGATTCTCGTTTCATTTCTACATCATTTCGAGACTATTGGTGCCTCGAGCCGCATAACATCATCAAAATATTGAATGGTGGGTTATGGGGGCTTCTATATAAGAACTTGTATTTTCATATTGGAAGTTCTTTATATACGGTAACAAGGGGAGGGGGAGGGGGAGTGGAGTGGACGAAGGCACTTCTCGTGGGTGTGCCATTACTTGATGGATCCCTAAATGACGCGCATTGCGTATTCATTACTTTGTTTCCTGCTAAATCATGTGCACATTATAGGTATTGACCTGAATGTCCCTTAAAAACCGAAACATTTAGAGAGATGATGGTGTAAGTAAACCGGATATATACCTACCTATACTAGTAAAGGTACCTGTGTTAACTGACGGTAATTATTCAATATCCATGTAGCTAGCGAATTAATGAACTGTCGTGTTATTTTGTACAAGCGGTAGTTCCAGTATAGTTCCAATAGGTCATTGCAGGAAATATCCAATCCAAAGAATCTGGACTTTGACCCCCCCTGAAATCCGAAGGAAGGTGAACAAAAACAAAAACAGATCTTTATCATTTCTGATGGAGCATAAAGCTTTTGTGTCGAGCCGTGTTATACAGCCCATGACGTCACACCGAAGTGTTTTCGAGAAACTTCTTTTTTGCATGATAATTTTGACTTTGGGAAATTTGTGAGTTTTTCCATAGTATCAACCCCTTTTTGGATAGTTTTCGCTTGGTTAATTCTGTCCTTTTTGTTCAAGTTGAAGGCCAAATATTGTTATACTGAAGGCAGGGAATGAGACGTATATAAGAGTGAAAAGTGTGATTCTTAATCGATTTCGGTGAAAACTTTCAATGGGATATTTTTCGGGTCAAGACATCAAGAGTATAGTAGCAGTAGGTGATGGTTATGGTGATGGTGTGCTGTTGGTGCGTAAGACAAGCGAAACATTAAAAATGTCAAACACACACAATTCCAATGCCAGGCCAGCCACCCAGTCTTGTTGAAGAGAGAGAAAAGTATGCCATAAATCTTCATGTTAAGTATAATGAATGGTATGACAATAAATTCATTTTCGAAATTGATTTAACACCCCGTTATTGTTGTTTTCAATGCAAATAATAAAATAATTAAAGTTTTTCGCTCTTAACTGAATTCTAAAGGCCATCAGTTGGATAGGGTTTTACTATATACACAAACCAACTAAAACTGTGGCCGACTAAAGCCCCTTTCTCACTCGCATGATGGTCATGGCACACGCACCACACCGTGTTTTGGTGCGAGCTCTGATGTTTGCTGTTATTTATTCAATTTTAAATAAAATAGTTGGAAAAGTTTAAATTAATGAAAAGTTTGAAAATTATGCGGGAAATGTATAAATTCTAAGGAAATTTACTGAATTAAAAGTCCTTTTTGAGAATACTACTATTAAATGCTTAGAATGTATATTAGGTCGAGGGAGAATAAAGTGATTTCTGGTTAAAGTGGTGAATTATTGTTAAGTGGGTGATTTGAATATATTTTTTAAGGGTTAAAATATTATAGGCATTGGATTGAATTTCAAAGTTTTATTCAAACTTAAGCTGTAATTTAGTTTTGAGGAAATAGAATAATTTGAAGGTTCTTTGACCAAGAAGTTTTTGACAAAAAATCTCATTCAACTAGTTTTTAAATAGGTTTTACGTAGAATCTTTGAACTTTATTTTATGTTTTTGACTTTGATTAAAATTAATATTTTTTTTTTATATTATGTTTTTTTATGCAATAGGGTGATTCAAAAAAAAAAGTAGTACCGTCACTAAGTTCAAAAACTAAGTTTAGACTAAAAAATGAGCTTTATAAAAAATCAATCGATTTTGACGGTTATTTTATCAGATTTGTGATAGTAAAATTGTATCATACATTAATTTATTTAATTTTTTTAATTAAAATAAAATCAATTGCAGTTAAAATTTTATTTCACACTAAAGAAAGTCCAATTCGTGCTCTGTACCAAATTTTTGACATATATTTCCCCTAAGTTGTCTAATTATTTCACTGATATACATTTCTTGTTAAGGAATAAAAATTACCTTTAACAATTTTGTAGAGTATTAAAATTCTAAAAAACTGTATCAAAAGCTTGACTGTAGAATGTATCGTTCGAGAGTTACATCGGATTAGGGTCAAAAAACCAAAATCCCGACAACCGAAATTCCAGAAATCCCAAAATGCGGAACTAATCACTCGTTATAGGCGTATATGTTTTGGAAATAGTCGGAATATTCAATTTTAGGTTTTTCTCCAATAAGTTTGACCTAACCGAAATTAGTGAATGAAAGCCTACTATCGATTCTATCTAAAGAATTTTTCTGCAACCTCATCTGTTGGGAGTACCGTGGAGATAACACCTTTAATTTAGGAGAATTTATTTATAGTATAGTCTACCGTTCATTTCTCCGCCATTTCAATTCTTACCTCAGGAGGGGCAGTAGTCTACTCTACATGTTAATTTTGTTAATTGTACTTTTTTTAACAGTCAAGAATCTGTTGTAATGATTGGTTATATTTCAACAGAATTTGCTCATAACTCTTCGATCTTTCCAATATTTGCCATAATAGGTAAAACATACTACCGGCTTTGGCTGTGGGAATGTCTCTTCCTTCATCGAGATCTTTGAAGCTATTAAAGGTAAGTTTGCAATTGGGAGCGAAAATGCTGCGATCAAAGTTCGGAAACTTTCAGAGTGTTTGAGTAATATTGAACGAAATTAAACTCTCGAGAAACTTGAATACTGCATATTCCTCGCAACATTTGAACTATTAAATGGACACCGAACAGAAACTCAGTGACCTAGATCGGGTTCACAATATCATAACTTCTGAAGAATTTCGGTAGAAGTTATCAAAAAACAGCTATGTAACTGCTATCGAACAAAAATTACTTAAGTTGCTGCCGATTTATGTTGTTCGTGTACCCTCGTATAAACAAGATATAATGTGTTTGAGTCGATCTTGGAACTCTGATGGTAGGTTCGTAAATTTCTTGTCGGTAAATTATCAAAATTAGGTTTCTGCAGTGGATGATAATCAGGGTTTAGTCGCCTTTATAAATTACAGTGGAAGAACGTGCCAAATTGTTTCACACAAATACAATGTGCTACGTCATTTTTATTTCTCAATATTACTTATTCATCGAAATTCTTGATTTGATTTATGTAATCATGCAAACTCGTAAATATATAATATTAATGCCATTAAGATCTATTTGTCACAAAACTATTTATTTTTTTAAGACAAAAAAATGAGTAAACAAGAAAAATGTTGCTACTTTCTACTCTGCTTCCGCTGTCATCGTTTGGAGTCATCTATTCACCCATCTTAGCCTGTAAATATATGACCCTAACCCATCTCATTGGTGTCGTCCACATATGTATATAGTTTCCTAAATTGCTTTGTTTTCTTTTAAATCCTATTCACAGATTTTTATTAAGATAAACCAATCTATTCAACCAATTTGCCTACCAGATGAGGAGGAAAACATATTTTCTAGCCAAAAAGCCAGCATCATGTAACTATTAAGTCTCTCCCTTTTGCCCAGATTTTATCTTATAAACCATTTAGAAAAATAGTTTAAGAATTATTACACTCTTACTCCCCTCCTCTTTCCTAACAACAGATGAAGGAAAATATTTTTTTTTCTAAAGCACCCAATTGCTCCAACTACTCAAAGAACATATTGGTTTTCCAATACGAAAACAAAACCGTAAATATTGTCTCCCCGGAAAACGGGCTTACTCTGCTAGTTGTTGCGTGAAACAAATAGATCGCATCAAGTTTATGGCTTGCATTAGAAAGCATTATAGAATTCTGTGGACTGCATCGGTCGATTATCCATCATTTGAAAAACATATCCTGTGGCCATAATATACTGAACTTTAGTTTAGTTAGTGGAGCAAACACAAACGATGTCCTTCCTCTTCTTTTGGCCCATTTTTAGCGTAGGTCCTGTCCCTTTTGCTTAATGTGCATCCAGTGCCGCTTTGCTGTTCATATTTCAATTACAATCGTTTTTTAATGCGGTGATCAAAAATTATTACGGCCCCAAGGATTGCGAGAGCATGATGGAGAGAGAAAGAGGTGGCATAGTGGCCAGTACTCGCATAGCTGGCATGTTGCGCCACATAACAAAGTTTTTTTTTTTTGTAATATTATTTTATAAAATGTACATCAACGAGCCTTGTTGAGCTTGAGCCGTGAGTGTGTGTGTTTATGTGATGTGTTTACTGTGCAGCCAGTAAATTGTGTGTCCTTAATAACAGGATTATACATCGCCGATGTCGTTCACAGTCAAATATCGTACGCATCTACATAATTAAACGGACATTTTGAATTTATAATGCAATGTTGATAGCAAAATGGTGGGTTTCCGCTGCCCGCTGCCCATACCCATATTGTTGGCCTTTATACAGAGAAAAGGCCAGCGGAAGGACGCGCAGTTTTCTCGCTGTATTCGCGGATATTTGTATAGAGCTGGCGGATTATAATATCTGTAAGGAGCAACGCAGCGAATTAAGAGAAATTCGGGCGGTGCGGTGTGGGGCAGCGGGCTTATATGCGCTGCCACGTTATGATTCATAAAGTTCGCGAAATTATTGTTTAAATGTGCATTAAATTTCATTGATGTATTGTTTGGAGATAAATCAGCCACAAGAACAAGGACGTTACGGCTGCTTACTCTGCTACTTCTGCTGCTGTAGATTGTTGTTGCTGCATTCAGCAATTTATTAGTTGTTTATTGTTTGCTACAAAATTAAAAAAAAAAAAATACAAAATAATAAAAATATAAAAAAATGGGTGGAGGGTAGGCGGTGGCGGATGGAAATTAATAGTTATATAACGGTTTATCCTCTCGTATGTATATAAGAATAAGACAGTTATTTATGCGAAATTGATGGTATCTTAACGCAGTTAAATTATAAAGCTTAATGGCATGAAAATAAGAATGGCATTCAACAGTGACTTTTGGGATAACGAGGTATTTTATTTTACACAAACTTGTATAGGTTACCAACGAGTTTATTTTATTATTGAACTTTTGTGGAAATCGTTTTTGGAATACAAAAAAAAAAGTGACTGGCAAGGATGATGATGTCAGTTTATCGGTTGAAATAAATAAATTTGGAATACGCAGTTTTTCGTTATAAAGCAGTGGAAAATCTTTTTAAAAATAAAAAAAAAATGGATTGGTTCTTTGTGTAACTTAATCTAAAATTTAAAAATTAATTCAAATTGATATTGAACATTATTGTGAGATATGATAACATTAGGGGAGAGTAGACTAAAATGGCTCCCCTAAAGTTAAGGTCCCATATCTTGGTATAAAATGACATATAACTCAAAAATGTATATTCTATTCGAAGTTTAATAAATAACGCTTACAGTTTTTAGCTTTACAAGTTTAAAATGCTCCAAAAAGTATCTATACAAAATTTGTAATTTTCAAATCGTCTTCAAATTCTACTGATCGAAATTGCCAGGGTAAAATGGCATATTGGTATGCTTAGTGTGTTTTTAAGTCAGCCACTTGGTTCCGATGCACGAGTTACTTTTTTCATTTGCTTGTTAAGGGTGGTGTTAAATCACCCCAGAACCTTGTGTAAGACATTTAAAATTTTATTACTGTTGGTTAGGGTGGTTCGTGAAACTCAAAATGTTTTGAAAGATTTCTTCTTTACTAGGTCTAGTTTTTGGCTCTATCACATTTCAAATAATAGCTTGAAGTTACTTAGATTTCGTATAATATGTCGGTGACGCCGAATAAACTTAAGATTTGTGTTCACAGAACCTTCTAGTTCTGTTCGAATCTACAATTTCTAGCTAGGGGGCCATTTTACCTTGGTGGGCCATTTTAGGCCACCTAGTGATCATCATTGTTTAATTTTTTTTTTTTTTTAATTTGACCTCAACACAAATATTTAGGTTCTTTGTTATCCTTCACAATTATAAATTTTTTGAAAACAAATTTTGGAAATCGTTAGAGCAAAAAAAAACTGTTTTATGTTATTAAAATTTTCAAAAGATTTTTCAAAAAAAAAAAGTTTTTTAGTTAGGTACATATACATGTTATTTTTTGAGAAATTGACCCTTCCAGCGCATGGCGTGCTAGTCCATCTCAATACCCATTATGCCAAGTAGAACAGTGCCAATCCAGTTTTGAGAGGGCAAAAGTTGAAAAAATTATGAGCAGGATAAGGGCGGTAAGAAATTTATGGATAAATGGAATATAAAAGGGGAAATCTAAATTGCCTACCAACAGATAGGGGAAAACGGTGTTGGTAGCCTAAAAATTGGGGTGGGTGTAGAAAATCGTATATTTTTACAATTTCTATCCAAAGTAGACCTCGTAGCGAAAAAAGTTAATTGCAAGAGCTGTAGGTGGTAAAAGGATGGTGGAAAAAGTTAAAGAAATCTCTCTTTACCCAAAACATCATAAGAATCGTTTTTGGGATGTTCAACATTCGATATCTAAAAAAACTTTGCATGGTAGCGCATTTTTGATACTAGATTTAAGTTTAAAGAGTCAAAAATTGAATTGGTTTCTGTGACCACTCTTTGCTGGCTGATTTACTGTCACTTACGTTTTTGTTTTTTTTCAATTTTTGACAATGGTTTTTACCATAACTGTCTTAAAAAATAGCATTTAAACAAAAAGAATCGATCTCAAAATTTTCAAAAATCAAAAATTTGTTCGTAAGCTTTTTGGATTGAAAATTAGACTATTTTTTTTAAATGAATTCGTCGAAACACACAAAAAAATCGATAAGTAAAAAAAATATTAATGTATGTACGTTAAAACCAAGTTTCATCAAAATCGAACTATTTGTAAAAAAGATAAAAATAAAAGACAACTAAATTAAATTTAGGCACCACCAATCCGATGGTAGGCAATTTATGTTTCCCATTTCATATACCATTTTACCTATTTTTTGCCACCATCCATATCCTGCTAATAATTTATTTTTTTCAAAAAAAAAATAGTTATTAGCACCGGTCTTAAGGGATACTTTGCCAACTTGAAATCATTCATGTTTAAAAAAAACCGTTAAAATCATGTGCGAGTCGCTAAGCAAATAACCAAAAATTAAAACTAAACGGTTTTATGGTCACATTTATAAAAAAAGATAGACCTACCCTACAAAACAACCATGGTGTTTTGAATTCGTAGAAGCTGTTCCTAAGAAATATAAATTCCTAATAAAAAGCCCGACTCTTAGGGTTAAAGTTGCTGTGGACGTTAAGTCTTCTTATGCAAAGTTTTTTAAAAAAAAAATTATTTTATAAGAAATAAAAAAAAAAAAAATAAATTCTTTACTTAAATGACATAAACAAATTCTTAAATTGTTTTAAATTAAATGGCATACTTTGCGATTTAGTTTTATAAAGAAAGTAAATTTTTAGAAAAAAAACCGTTAGAGCCGTTTAAAAAAAAACCCTAGAGGTAAACATTTTGATATTTTCTTGAGGACTTGAGTGTCGATAGCCAAACAACATACCACAATTTACTAAACTACCATGTGGTAAAATAATTTAATTTAAAAATTTCATCTCTTTTTTTTTAATAATGTCAAGCTAAATTCTTCAAAAGTTCAGTGGCATCAAAAAAACTGCAAGAACATACGTTTTCTATTGTTCAAATGAGCATAAAACACCCACTTAATATATTTCGCCATCAAACAGAGGGTCACTTCTCATGAATACTAAACATTATGAAAATAGAAAAAAAAAACGAAACCAATAACAAGATGCAACCAAAGCAGCACTTTTGCCATCAAAACTACTACAAAAAGCAGACGCAGCACCATCAGACACTTAAATATAATATCTTCAAAAGTTTCATTCAATCTCTTCTCTCTCTCTCTCAATGTTATCTCCTCTTCTACCGTTCGTTGGTCGTCGTCGACTTCTGGACCACTATCTGAGAAACTTTTCATTTCTGAAGCATCCTCAAGCCATGTGGATACGAATGTTATTAAATATGATTATTGAACACCCTCAAACACACACACACACACATACACAGAAACATACATACAAACACAGAATCACGTATCCAATAGCTTGGACAATATTGGCCAACTGCAGCTAAGTGCAATAGTTAGCCTCGCGTTGGGCGCCCGTTCGATGTTATTTGTTCAGCTTTCCAGTGCTTCAATTCAGCACCATTAATGGGAAGATAAGTACACGACCAAAGCCTGATGTCAGAGTTGTACTAGCCATAGTGATGTGCGGGCTATATAGATGTGATTGGGAGGAATGGCAGGCATGGCGTCATCATCTTCATTGGCTTCAATAGCTTTTGCTTCAAACTCCACGATGCCGATGGCGAATGGCGCGACTGGCTTTGTCGATTTTTCGAATAAATTCAATTCGTTTGAACAGCACTTCACTAATGTTATTGCTTTAGTGTAGAGAGACCGTCCCTCTCCTCCCCCATTCCATTCCATCCTGTCCGTCTGTCCATTCATTCAGCCCCCTCTCATCTATTGAAATTATATCTATCTTCTCGGAATTTTTTTTTTCTTGGTTGCAAAACACATTTTATACAGAATGAGTGTGAATGAAAAGATGCGAAGATACTTTCGCACTCCAAAAAAATATCTAATTGATTTCTGTTTTTCAATTTGAGGATTGCTTTAACTATCCTGTATTTGTATGGTTGGTTGTTTGGTTCGCTTTATTATTTTTTTTTTATATTTTCCTCCGCCAAACTGACTGACGATGGAAATGATAATAATAAATTGAAGTTTGTTGGTTTTATATGTGGAAATGGATGTGTTTTTTTTTTCATTTTTTTAGTGTTGAAATTTTTGAAGTTGTTTTGATGAGAAATTTTATGAGGAATTTGAAAAAGACAAGTTAACAAGAAGAATGTTTGATGTTTTACTAAGAAAACTGCAAATAAGAAGAATGATGCTTCTGGAAAACTCTAAGTGAACCAATTGAGGACGAATATAATTTAAGAATGTAAGTTTTAATGTTTGAGTGGGTTTTTTGAAGAAGTTGAAAGAGGACAAAGTGCTTTGAAAATAGAACAAAAAACAGTAAGATTCTACATTCGGAGAAAACAAATTCATTTTGAGAATAATAATTAAAAGATTTTCCATGTTTCTAATGAAATTGTCTTACAAAGAAGTGCACTCAAAACTCAAAAACATATTAATCGTATTTACAGAGACTTGATCGAGTACATAAAAGAACGCAATTGCGATTAGACTTATAGTTGACGAGAAACAGACACTTGGTATGGTTTGAACTCGATGTCCCAGACATCTGAATTATATTTGAAAGATCCAATATCACAGGTTTTCTAAAAAAATCGATTGTAATTTCCATAGGGAAGGAGAAAGTCTTTGAAGTTTGGGGTTTTTGATGATTGTCATCCGGAACTAAGGACCTTATTTTACTAACTTTGTCAATCATTTTTCCGTCGAAATATAATTTTTCCTCGGGTTAGGCAATCTGAACAAAGTCATTAGCCCCAACTAACCATACAATTATTACAAAAGAAAGTTCGCTAACTTTCTTTAACTATAAAAATAAAAAAATTTTAATGCATTAATTGTCTCTCCTGGTTTTTGGTCCGGAAAATCAGCAAGTTTAATGGTCTTTGGTTTTATTTTCGAGTGGTTAGAATTATTACAGCAATCGGGTTGGTAGGAATTTGGTACTTACTCCAATTGATTATAGAATACTTCGGTACGGACGAATCCGGAAAAAACAATTGGCGGACCTGGCAAATCAACGACCTTTAAGATCAACGGAAAAATTAGAGAAATCAATAGGTGAATCTGACAAATCAACGGGCAAGTCTGGAAAATCAATGGCTAACCCCAGTAAATAAACGGACGAATCCAGTATATCAACAATAGCCCAGGAAAAATAAAGGTTCTTTCACTGCCGAAAAATTCCAAGTGAAGTTTTTCTTCATTTTGGTCTAAGGAATACACACGAAAAAGTCCATTGACAGATCGTATGCGCGTCAAAAGTTATTCAGAATCAATTGTCAAAAAATATTGTTTTATTGCTCATAATTTTTTAATGGTAGAAGCTATCGAAAATTATCGATACGATTTTCTACAAATAAACGTTTCCTCCAACTGATCACTCAGAAGATATCGCTAAATTGTCGGTTTTTTTCACGAAAAACTATATATAAAGTTGGTACAGTTTGAAAATTTTATCCAAAAAGCATTTATTTTGATCGGTAAAATAGTTTTCGAGGAAGATTATACGTATAAAATCAAAATTACTATTGACATTTGATACTGAATAACTTTTGCCATGCAAAAGATCTGTCGATGGACTTTCACTTGTGTATTTCTTAGACCAAAATGAAAGTAATTGTATTTCAAAATCTTCACTTGACATTTTTCTTCCGGTGTTACAAGTGGACCTGGCAATTCAACGGAGGAAACCTGAAAATCATAACCAATCCGGAAAAACAAAAAGTGAACTCGGCAGATATATGAAAAAATCCACCAAAACCATAGGAACTAGTGACCCTGGCAATACAACGGTAGGATCGGACAGATCGATGAACAAATTCATCGAATAAAATGGCAAACCTCCCAAATCAACTGTTAAACCCGACAATTTAACGGGCGAACCCGACGAATAAACGAAGTAATCTGCAAAATCAATAGGTGAACCTGACAAATTAACGGGAAATTCCGGTAAAAATCAATTGACGAACCCTTATCATTACAGCTGTTAATGTCTTGATCAGTTGAGCTTTTGGTAAGGACAGTAATTCCAAAATATTTTGAATTTTATTTATCTTCAAGTTCCGATTTTTTTTCTTAACCAAAAGGTATAGGTCCTTGGTCGCTAGCGGTCTTATGTCCACCAAATGTGAAAATGACGGCATTTTGCGAGTGGTCAAAGATTTTCTATTGTTGAGGTCAAAGAGGTATCTACTTTTTTTGTTTTTTAAAGCCTTAATTTTCTCAAGATTAGCCAAATTTTAAAACGTTTAATGGGAAAGAAAGATAATTCGGCAGGTCAGTTTGCCAATAAATGTTCTTTCTTTTTCTTTTGGAAAGTATGTACTAGAATTTGAAACATTCAATCTCACTTATAGTCACAAGTCCACTTTAAGATGTTTTGCATTCTCCTGTTTCTCATTTTTCCTTTGCAAATTTTTCATGGACACAATATACTGCACGTCCTGTCCTTTAATTGCCAGTTGAAAAGATTCCAATCTCCAATATCAAAGAAAACTCTTAAAAAAACCCACCACTAGACAGACAGCCGTAAATGAAAGAAACAAAAAATAAACAAAAACAATAAAAAAGAATTCCAACAAAAGATTTCGACACACACACACACAAAAAATAACACAAAAACAAGTCATAAAAAACAAATTTCATTTTGCAGTGCGCACAAAAGCACTGCACTACGACACAAGGCTAAACGAGCTCCTAACCCGAAGAGGTTTTTTATACCAAAGCACACCTTTTGTAAAGCAAAAAAAAAAATAGGTACAAAAAAAAAGTATTGATAGAAGCCGAAGTCGGGTCGAGAAGGCCACTCAGGTGCGTTTAAACGTTTCTCCAAAACGGAATCGTCCATAAAAGATCAATGGCCATAAAATAATCATTGGTTCAAATCGGAAGTAAACACTGAGACAACTGCTGCCTCAGATCGAAACTTTGCCCTTTCTGCAAATGGCGGCGGATGGGGCCATGCAATAAAAGGACATTATACACCAGGCAAAAGGAATTACGATCCAGTGGCGAGGAAGAGAGACTCTTAGAAAAAAAATATGTGTACCAGATATACGGTGAATATATATAAGAAAGTCCACCAGGTAAACGGTACACGGAGCCATCTCCGACGCAAAAGAGTTATCTCTTCCGATATAGCTGGTAGCTCGAAAAATGGGTGGCAATAAGGATAAGAAAAATGCAAAGTATCGCTCCATGCCTGGCAAGGTGTTTGCACACTTCAAGGAGTTCTCTCGTAAAAATGCAATTCTTCTTCTTTCATTGTCAGGAAAGGATGTTGGGTCGAAAAAATTGTATAAAAGACAAACAGAGGAAGTGATGGAGGAAAAATACAAAATGCAACCCATCCTTCCATATTATATCGCTCTCTCTCTCTCTCTCTCTCTTAGGTAGGTACCTACTCTTGTCCTTAAAAGCCCACATTACCATTTTTTTTTAAGAATCCTTCTGATTCTGACCCGAAGGATGCCAAAGGAGCGAATATAGATTTCCAACTACCTGCTGCCGAAGAAGTATATTGTTGCTTTTGTTCTTGGTTTGGACGGGAACGGTGGGGAGATTCTTCAGTTCGTACGCTCCGCACCGGCTTTTATTAAAACAAAATCCAAGTGGAGGTTGAGTAGTCGAGTCGAATCACTGCGGAAGGTGTCTGCAGCTGTATCAGACTACCCTGCTACTGCCTCACAATATATGTATAGATATACCTCATTCCGGTACTGACTAGCTGACTGAATGAATTTATCCTTCATCCTGGAACTGGAGATGCTGAACTGAATCGATCGATTTAAATGCCCGATCCGGATGCATTTGCAAACAAATTAAAGCACAGAGCAAATATGTTTGCACGACCAACGACTACGATGTAGCATTCTCCTTAATAGTAGATACCTATGTATATACCGGCAAGGCTGCCTGCAGTAGGGACTTGGATAGATGAAAAGCTAGGAGTAAAGTGGAAATCCTTTAAATCGGTGGGTAAGCTCATTTAAAGACTCTGATTCGCACACATAAAACACATTCGTTTGACATTATTGTGAACAAAAGGGACAGACAACCAAGGAAAAGGTTCATTATCGGGTATATTGGCAGAAATACAGTGACAGGCGGTATCACATTAATGCACCTCAAGATCAATGTGGTTTCGTTGGATAAGGTTATTTCTTTCTTTTCTAGTACATTCTAGTATAAATAAATTGGTTTTTCTTTTACATGTGATTTGCATTTTGTATGAAAGTTGAAAGTGGACAGAAATGATTTTCAATAATTTAAGGTTTGAAGATATTTCAAAAATGTATCTTTTTGTAGAGTCAGTCGCACATTTCTGTGTGTTTTGTAATAATGAAGGACGGGAAGAGGCATTTTCAAAAAAATATCACGTTAATGTTACCTCTACGGAGAACCGCATTTAATATTTTCGGGATTTAAATCTTGTAGACTTTTGTAATCCGGAGCGTCTTTTTGTTCGGAGGCAGTGTTTTTGATCAAAAAAAAATTAATCTTTAAATAAGCGGGTGTTCACATCAAAAACAGACAAAAAATACCTAATCATAAGTTGATAATTTCGTGCTTCTGTATGATTTGAATAGCAGATGGAAAGGGGTAGCCCCTAATAGCCCTTTCCATCTGCTGGTAATGGATAACGCAATACTCGGCCATTACAAAGTAACGAAGAGGACAAAAACCGCGTTTGCCGTTTATTTCATTAAAGAAATAATATTTTTTCTTGAAAGATTTCATAAAATTATCGTCTTAGAAGTTTCATCAAAAACTAATGCCTGCCAGTAAAGTTATCGACATAGAAAGACGGTTACGGAGAGGGCGCGTACTCCATCTTCTCCGTTACCGTCTTTCTATTCAACAACTTTACTGACAGTTATTAGTTTTTGATGAGACGATAACTTTATAAAATGCCCTTAACACCCACCAAGTTTCCAAGAAAAAATATTACTTCTTCAATGAAATAAACGGCAAACGCGGTTTTTGTCCTCTTCGTAATGGCCGTACTGCAGTTCGAATATCTCAAGTTAATGATAAAATGCACAGTTTTAGTAAAAAATAAGTCTAAGGGCCCCTCAATGTGTAATTAATTTAGACTCAACCTTTTCCACGGGATGATAGAATAAAGCAGTACCGAATGAATATGACTCCATCAAAAAATATTGTGGGTGTACGTAAAAATCTTTGTTCATATTCGATGTTGAAAGGCTAGTCGACCGTTCACAAATGTAGAAGAATTAGTACTTGGAACTTGGCTTTCCTATAAAACTTGGACTTAAAAAAGAATCAAGCAACCGTGTTTGTAGATGAAGAAGATAGAAGTTGAGGAAGTTTACAGTAGCGTGCCAAGCAAAAAGCATGAAGATCAACCGAACATCCACTTTTTCGTTGAAGAAATAAGATAAAGATTAGCTCAATAAAATGGAAGCAGAACTTTACTCCGATTAAAAACCATATTTGTTCAAGGTGACAAACGTATGAATACACATTAAGACATATTCATGCTCTGCAAAGTAAAGAAGTTCTTAGTGAAGTAGGCTACGTATACGTCCTGCCTGTTACCAAAAATTGAACTTGCCTAACTTTGCTATATCCAGAGCCCCAAATCAAACAGCAGTTTATTACAATAATTCACAGCTGTTTACTAGTTTGTTGCAAATCGTGCTTATCGGGATAGTGTTTGGATCACTCGGCTGAAAGCCTAGCTACAATTTGAAGAATCCTTGCAGTACGTTAAAAGGCAAATCCTTTGTGTCAAAAATGTGTCTGCTAGCCATCTTAGGCTATGAAAACGAAAGTTTTCGACAAAGCAAACGTCAATATAGATTTTTTGACCAAACATTGTGCATAGATAAAAAAGAGTACCGTACTGACAATATTGGCACTTGCTTAGCGACTTTACAAGCAGCCCCGTCACATTTTCAACAAACAACAAAAAGAATTCTGCGGGCAAACGTTACACGACAAAATGTTCCGGGAAACCGTTCTGCTAGAAAATGGTCTGAGGGGTATTGTTTTGAATGCAAGCGTTTCACAGGAAATCGTTTAGAACTACTGGTTCCTTCGATCTCAGCACTGATGTCATATTTTGAAGCCATAATGTATTTGTATTCGGTGAGTGTTATAATTCTTTAACTAAACCAATAACGAGATGTCGAAGTAATGTATTGGTTAATCACTGAATTCACCACTATCACCATTACCATATGAGTTGAAGTACCATATTTCATGCAATTTCCACCAAGTCCATCAAGCTAAAAGTCCTGACTAACCTTTGTGTGATTGGTTTTGGTCTTATCTATGATTCGCCTACATTACTAAACCTCTTCTTCGCCACATGCAACAATTGAATTACTATCTTTCTATCAGACACCACATGCATCATTTCGTCGATTGAAATAGTTAACCCAACTATGCCTTTTGTGGAGAGAGAGAGGTTATTCGATGAAATCCGGTTACAATTGGCACACATCAACTATCAAAAACCCCAAAAAATCCCTTTCCAATGAATAAATCTAGAACAATGCAGTGACAACCTCAACAAAACAACAAACCTCTCTGACTCTGTGGTGTTGTATAGGTACCGTACCGATATTGAAAAGCCAAAGAGACAGGGAGGTCCATGAACAAAACTAACATAAAAGGCCAGACAGTCGCATTTTATATACGTTAATGGTTCGAATGCACTATCCTGAAGTAGTTATGGAGAGTCCTTCTCACTTTGCTCATAGCTTTTGGCATCGCATAGTATTTCGTTTGAAACACTGCCAGTTGTTGGAATACCAACACACACATCATGTATTGAGTTCTCCGGTAGAGGTAGAGGAGCGGATTATTTTGTTCAATGAATTCGAAAACTAATATATTACAATGCGTCCTTAGAAAAGCTGCAAACATGTCCAGAAGCTATAGAGACAAAGAGAAAGGGGTAGGTAAGTAATACTTGCCTGTTGGCGGCTGCTGTATTGAGTAGGTTGCAGACTTGAGGTTGCAGCAACATTTGTTATCTTAATTCCAATTCAATTTTCAACCATTCATAGAGAGTGAGGGACTTTTCTATAAAAGGTACTGGTTGCTCTGTTTCCATTTTTTTTCTGTGTGTTTTTTTTTTTCGTTTTCGTGTCCAAAAGGTCCTTCGTCCATGATAGGTTCTGATTTGTTTGAACAAAATTATTTGGGAATCATCCAAATGTGTGATGAAGTGTTTTTGTGTGTTTCAAGGCGTTTTGTTGGCAACAGTGTTACTGGAATTGGTTGGCGCGTTGATTTTGTTTTTATAGAACAACCTCAAGCAGTATCTATAAATTGAGATTCACCTCCGCCTTCTAGGTGCCGCACTCTCTTTCCAATTTATGACAGATCCATGATTTATGAATGCAAATATTTTTTAATTTGTCGGTTACACTATTTGTGGACAACCATGATACCAAAACCAAACATTCTCGGGGTCACCTTAGATAAACTTAAGTGGCATTTTATTGTGGCAACAAATGGATTTATTGATTTTACATAGAACACGACATTAGTTTGATGTCAGAAGCGGGGGAATCGCTGTGTTTTATTGTGTGGTGGTGATTATTGAAAGTCTATTGAATTGGATGATTGAAAGAATGATTTGGAAAAATGCAGTGTATATTAGAGGGGGTCATTAGACTGCGGCCAATTACTAATTGCGCCGATTAAAACTATTATTTCGAAGGATATTGTATAGAAGAAATAATGCTTCCAATTAAAAACATGATCAAAACAATAATGTTAGGCCAGTTTATACCATTCAAGAAATTTTGATTTTCTATCAAATGTTTCGAATAAATTGTTGTGAAATATTGAAACAGACACATCTCTGTTTGTTTTCCTGCATAAATGAGGATTTATGTATGGTAACATCATTAATAACCAGTACAAATAATTTTTAGACCATTTTATACCAATTAGGCACTTGAAAAAAAAAAAAATATGAAGATACAGCATTTTTTTTTTGAAATCACAATAAAACAACATACTGTGTGATATGGAAAACTTTTTTTTATACCAGTCAGATGTGGCTTGTTGAACTCATCTTAAGCACGAACTAATCAGACAGATAGTTTCTAAAGTTTTTCATGTCATGTCATGTGTTTCACGAAAATAATGACGAAAATAATATTAAACTGGTCTAAAAAATAAAAAAAAACAAAACACTTTATATGGGTGACTGCAGAAATTAGTTTTTCTATATGCTGATTGAGCAATAATTCTAGTCGAGTTTATACCAATCACTGTGTAATATGATATTAATGATTATGATATTAATGATTAATCACTAATGCATATATGATATTTTTTTTTTCTACTCTTTAACATATTTTGTGAAAAGATTAATATAAAAATGAGCAAGCATTTCTGGTGGAATGGTGACATAATTGAAAAATAATTTTTTATACCAGTCAGGTAGGTCTACTTAAACTAATCTTTAGCATGAAGTTTTGCTTTGTTTAGTTTCACATGCCATGTAATTCACCTAAAACAAGATACAACCAATTCAATAATAATAATAATATATTTTCTACTATTTGCTAAGTTGTAAAAAGAATAAAATAGCAAATATTATATTTCACGAAAAGTGTAATAAGGAACCTATTGCCTTTTTATACCAATCAGATGGAGCTTGTAAAAAACATCCTAACTATGAAAGTATACATCAAGTTATTTGTTAAGATCCTCATGTCATTTCACTAAGCAAACACAAAAGAACAAGTCTTGTTTTTGTATGCAATAATTGGTATGAATGGTATAAACCTAACTAAAGAGCAATACTATCTATTTTTATAAAGGACTTTAATTTTTGCATTGTCGTATAAACTGGTCTAACATTTTACAAAGAATAAAACGCTGTTTATTGAAACCTTTTTTTTATTCAGTAATATCGCTTACAGCTGGTATAAAACCTAGGGTAGAAAGAAAAAACGCTGTGTATTAACTCGGGGAAAGCGTTCAATTGCGTTCAACTTAAAGCTGAAGCTGATAATAGTTTATCGAGATCAATTACATTTTGAAATTTTGGTCTATTAACTTATAAATAAATGAATTCTTCCAATAGTTCCCAACAAATAAAAAAGTCTGCAACTTTACATTTTTCTGCTTGAGAACTTGTATCACATATCTAAAATATAAGTTCAATTGGCGTAAGTTTAAGTGCACTCTTCACTACAAACCAGTATCTAGTAATTAAGGAACCATTACTAGTTACCATGAATTTGGGTTCAATGAATTGCATATGAAATTTATCATAACTAAGAACAACAATGGTTTCGATAGCAGAAAAGTGAAAAGAAGTTTATTTAATGGTGGGGTTTGACCCAGGCCCAGGTAAGTCTTATGACAGCAAGTTTGAATAGATTTCTACTGAAATTTTGGTATAAATATCATCTATAATGGCTTTCAAAATCAGACATCTCAGAAGCGAGTACTAGTTCATATCCACTAGCAGCGTTTTTGATTTTCAAAAAAAAAAAAAAAAAAATAATAAAATCCAAATCTCATCAAAATGAAAGTATTTGTTGCATTTTCTGCTTTGTTAGCAGTTGCTTCTGCCAGTACCTTGTACTTGGCTCCCGGTCATCTATTAGCACCAGCTGTTTCAAGTCAATATCACTCTCAGGATGGAATTGGTCAATACGCCTACGGATACAATGATCATTTGTCAACTAAACAGGAGGTAAAATCGCTGGATGGAACTACTCGAGGAGCATACAGTTATATTGACTCAAACAACCTTCTACAAACTGTGAATTATATATCTGATGCTGGTGGCTTCCGAGTTTCTGCAACCAATCTACCAAAGCCTGTTGAAGCACCTGTTGTTGCCGCTCAGAATTTACCTCAACAAGTTGCTGATAGTATAGAAGTTGCTGCTGCAAAATCTGCTCATTTTGCTGCTGTCGAAGAAGCCAAACAGCGATTTGGTTTTCAACAAGCCATTACACTCGCAGCTGGTGGTCTACCACAACAAGTACAGGATACTGCCGAAGTTGCCAAGGCTAAGGAAGAACATTTCGCTGCCATAAGAGCAGCCAAAAAGAGGATTGACTATCAAGTGCTTGCAGTTCCAACTCCAATTGAACTCCCACGACCAGTTCAGGACACTTTCGAAGTAGCAAAGGCTAGGGCAGAACACTTTGCTGCCATAGAAGCAGCCAAAAACCAACTTGGATACCAAGTTTCATCAATTCCAGCTCCAATTGATATCCCAAGACCAGTTTTGGACACCCCTGAAGTTGCCAAGGCTAAGGCAGAACATTTTGCTGCCATAGAAGCAGCCAAGAACCAAATTGGTTACCAAGTTCTTGCAGTCCCAGCTCCAATTGAAATCCCACGACCAGTTGAGGATACTCCCGAAGTTTCCAGAGCTAAAGCAGAACATTTCGCAGCCGTTGAAGCAGCAAAGAACCAAATTGGCTACCAGGTCCTTGCACATCCAGCCCCTATTGCACTGCCACAACAAGTCCAAGACACTCCCGAAGTTGCCAAGGCCAAGGCAGAACATTTGTTTGCCATTGAGCAGGCAAAGCTGAGGAACGCTGGTGGAATATCGCTGGTCCAAAGTGCTCCACTAATTGCATCACCAATTCAACCGTCGGCTTCTAACTCGTTGTTGTTACCTTCCCAGCAAGGATTCTCATACTCATCAAGTGTTGTGAATGCCCCCATTTCACACTATGCTTACGCACCATCATCATACTATCGCATTGTTCAAAGCTTGTAAGACTCTTATGGGGAGAATCACAAATTTTGTGGACTTGATTTCATCACAGCTGGAATTGAAAACAATACATCAAACTTTGTTTGATATTATTTGTCCCTTAGTTATTGTAAACAAGAATGAAATACATTTTATGCAGCAATTTATTTCATTTGTTTATATTTAAGTACATTTTTCGTATTTTTCTCAAGTGATATTCATGGATATCTTCAGTAAGTATCATATTTTCTCCGTTAAGTATTACGGATTTTCTCGATTATTATAATGAGTTTCTCCAGTATTTCTGCAGCTGGTATAATGCATTTTTTCGGTAAGTATCAGCAATTTGTACAGTGAGTATCACGGATTTTCCGGCAGATATAAGAAATTTGTACGGTTTGTATCACAGATTTTAACAGCAAGTATCACAGATTTGTATGGTATGTATCACAAACTTTTCTATAAGTATCATAGATTTCTACGGTTATTACCACGATTTTCTCCGGCAAGTATTAAGTATTTCGCCAGCTAGAATCACGGTATGTATCACAGAATTTTCTCTTAGTATCATAGATAAATATTATGGAAAATATTACAAATTTTTTCCGGTAAATACCACAGATTTCACAATTAATTATGACAAATTTCGTCGGTAAGTATCACGAATTTTTCAGATTTTTTTAAAAAGTCGATTGTTATTGGATAGATATATGTAGCTGTTGGGACAAAATGATCATTAACGCTATATTCTTACCATCTTTGGCTTTCAATACAGCTTAAGCCTTATGACTTACCCCTTATACAAAAATAAAGTACCAAAAAAATCTTCTCAACGATATATTTGACATCAGTGTTGATTTCGTAAACCAACTTTCCCCATCTCATTTTGAATGTCTGCCTACTTTATTATTAAGAAAATAATAAAATCATTTCCCGTTTAAGTTTGAAGCCTTTCAAATACCAAAGAGCTTAAATTTTCAATAAATACAATAAATTGAAAACCACTTTTGGAAGTTTTCCCTAGAAATTGTTTTCAAAATTTATTTCAAAACTCCGACAAACAACCGGTTTAACTGTGTGAAACCCCAATTCACTCACACCATCACACTTTTTCATATCACAAAAGTTTTAACAAAGTCGCCCCAACCATAGAGAACCTTCCCATGTAGGATGTGATGTTATTGGAAAAGCACAAAACAGGACAATTTTCATCTTAACGAAAATTAGAAAAGGACCTTAACTGGATGAGATCAAAAAAGAATGAAAGGAAGAAAATAACAAAAATGAAGAAAAAAAAAAAAAAAAAAAACACGTCACATGAAAAAAAGGATAAATAAATATACATTCTCCGGGTGAATTGAAATTATCCGCACGGATTTCCATGAAAAATAATATTATATTGCTATCCGCATCAGCCTACCGTAAACCAGTGCCACTATTCCAGTATACCACTTTCAAAAAAAAAAAAAAAAAACAACATTTACCGTAAAAATGAAATCCTGACAGTCCTGAAGAAAAAAAAAAAAAAAATTATATGAGAATATGAAGATATCACAAGAAAATAAGAATGAAAATGAATTTATCGGAATAGAGGCCTCGTGTGTCTAAACTATACGAGCTCGCAATCACATCTTCTCTCGTCGTTTGCACAAGCGACTACAACGAACGATACGACAAGGACGACCCCCAATTGTGTTTATTCCCAAATATCCTTTATCGGCTCAATAAAGAACTAAAAGGGGCGCACAAAAATGATACATTTCCAAAATCCGTAAAATCTCTCTTCGACTGTGCTCCACTGTATGACACAGAGGACTATACTGGAGTATTGCTGGTGCCCCCTTCCAACACAAAGCCTTCATCAATTCGATAGGTTGGTTTTGGTTGTTGTTGTTGTTGCCGTCATAGTCGTCACCAGTAAAAGAGCTGCGGAGCAGGATTACCACTATCGGAGCTCACATGACAATGAGCCACAGCCAGAGCCAGAGCCAGAGCCAGACAATGGCAGGGGGATGAGAGTTGAGCGAACAGCATATATATGGCAAATGGGAGACAAGGACGAATAACGGGAATAAATAAATGAATAAATAGAGCAATTCGGTAAATGCCGTAATATTTCTTCACATATCATAAGTTTTTATAGTCTTATTTAAATTTTGCTCCTATCGCTCTCGCATTGCCATTGCCAGCCTATATATTGCCCCTGGGGTTGCCTTCCGCATCAGGGAATAGTATAGTTGTTGTTCTAGCTTGCCTGCTGCCTGGGCTGAAAGTTCCGGCAATCATGTGACATTAAATAAGGTTGAGATTGGGGGTGTTCTTGTGCTGAGCTGCGATGTTCCCCAAACTATACAATGATGCCTATTCAACACAAAAACACTGAAATTGGGATTTACTGTCAATGGGTGCACCCTTCATCTGCAGAATTTGGATTGGGGATCAGGGTTCGGGGTTCAAGTGTTTGTATCCGATATCCTTGGGAGTTTATGCGTTTTAGCCCGGGCGGGAAACTTAAGTCCAAATTGTATCGCTGCGAGATATATTGTGCGTGAGTGAAAGGGGTTTTCGTTTCGTCTTTTTGTCGTCTCTGGTGATGGCTGATGAGAGAAGAGGTTTAGAGATACTTCGATTGAGCCTTTTTCCTCAATCTCTATGTTTCTGTTCCTAAGAGTGTTTGAAATGAGGGACATATGGGGGGGGGGGGGGGAAGAGTTATATATTTATTTGTGTGAATGTTGTCAATATATAGGGAATCAGGTCGCGAAGAGAAAAGGATAAACGCAAATGTTTTCCTTCATTTTGTTTTTGTTTTGCCATTGGATGTGCGCTTATGGCAACACACAAACATAGCTCCTATCCTCGATTGCCTTTTTGGGTTATATGTTTGTTGAATTCTATATTTATATCCCAAAAGATGCGTCTTGTATTCGAATTGACAATCTACTTGGGAGCGCGTTATCAGTGCGTCTCATAACACGCCTAAGTATGGCAATCGACAAGATTGGGGGCCAAGGTGTTAGCTGATATATTGTTTCGTCTTTATGACAAAAGGGGTTCTTATGGTATGGAGTTTCACATTCGAGAGTGCGAGTCGAGTGCGGGAAGCCTCTGGGATATATATTTGAGTGGTTTGAAGTGATGTTTGGCAATTTCGAAAATTCAACTATACTTAAGTAGGTTTTAGAGAATGAAAATAAACACTTGGAGGCATAGATAAACGCCTAACGGTGGAAAGTAATTACATGTGTGTAGATGCTGATGGAGAAAATAGTGAAATGAAAACTGTTTGGTTTTGTTTTAATTCAAGTGAAGAGGAGTAGTTTATTGGAAATTAATTGTCCTTTGGAAGAAATAAAAATAAACAAAAGCGGTGAGTCAAGAAAACATCAAGTAATTAAGGGCTCCATGAAACAAATTTGTTACCCCCAACACCCATCAAAAAAAAAGCGGCGGCAAGGAAACTGCTTCAAAAAATTGTGAAACATTTAAGAAGATCAGCAATTTTATCGGCAAAAAACTTTCCATATCAGTTTATATCAAATGCCATAGTACAAAGATAACAACTTGCTGAGATAATGCTATCTTTTACTATTTTGAAGAGCACTAAACCAAATGTTCCCTCGAACCAAGGTTCTTTTTTTGCATTTCGCCCTAGCAATGTCTGAAAATTGTACGACAACAATCTTGCCAGCGACCATAGACTATAAGCTCATCAATATCTGAAGAAGTTACTCGGATAACTGAAATCATGTTCCAAGGTCACCTTCATTATGAAGCATGAAGTTTGGATTCTAAAGAAAGTACTCAACAGGCTATTTCACAACCAATTTTTGACAGCAAGCACCGAAGTAGCTGTCGACTGAGCTACAACGTTAGCTCCTGAAAAACCACTTCACCCAGAAAA
The DNA here is from genome assembly GCA_948107695.1 of Meliscaeva auricollis. Lineage (NCBI taxonomy): Eukaryota > Metazoa > Arthropoda > Insecta > Diptera > Syrphidae > Meliscaeva > Meliscaeva auricollis. Next base: position 77,890,395 of record OX403617.1, read on the forward strand.
CACTAAGATAAAGGAGTGGACCGTATTTCAAAGACTTCCTATCTTCTGTGCTCTCAAAATGGTCGTATCTGGTCAGATAAGCCACTGCCAAGACATCTTCAGCCAGATAAGCGCCTTAACACTTAGATAGCCGGTGTCAACTACAGTCCAGTAATTTCCAGGATGATCATCAGATAATATAAAGCATATCCTGATGATCGAATTAGGGTTTCTCTTCCGTTACACGAATTTAACCACCCAGCATATATATAAGTCTTCGGTCGACGCACATATGGGATATACCCATTACCCAAATATAACTCCGCACCGGCCCAGGCTTCTATCACCAACGACTATGTAGGGTGAATGTCCCATAGCACCTGTGTTTTCCTCTTCTTCTTCTTTTTGTTCTTCTTGTTCTTCTTCTTCTTCTTCTTGTTCTTCTTCCTCTTCTTCTTCTTCTTCTTCTTCTTCTTCTTCTTCTTCTTCTTCTTCTTTTTCTTCTTTTTCTTTTTCTTTTTCTTTTTCTTCTTCATCTTCTTCTTCTTCTTCTTCTTCTTCTTCTTCTTCTTCTTCTTCTTCTTCTTCTTTTTCTTTTTCTTTTTCTTCTTCTTCTTCTTCTTCTTCTTCTTCTTCTTCTTTTTCTTCTGTTTCTTTTTCTTCTTCATCTTCTTCTTCTTCATCTTCTTCTTCTTCTTCTTTTTATTTTTTTGCTTTTTCTTCTTTTTTAGCAGGATTGTCTGCCCCAGACCCAGCACCCAAGGTTTGTCGGCAATTAAGTCACAATGGATAATAAGAAATAGTCCTTTATTTCTTCAATTTCTGCCTTCGCCACTATTGCGCTATAAATGCGAATCACCTTTATGACTGTAGTGTGTCATTATTTGATGCGGGAGTACATATTTATAGGACTACATTAAAAGCAGAAGGACCTCCTTCATTCAGATATCTTTGGCAATTTATCTCCAACACGCACGCTATGGCAACTAGTGCTGCATAAAGTGCATAAGCCCCCGTGTAATATTTGGCAAAGGTTATATTTATCTTCGGCAACAACGCAGAAAACGAATTTCTCAAGGACTCACATATGGAAGACCTTAATGAGTTTGCCTGTGTGTTGTATAAGTTCTAAGTCAATTTATGATACCAAACATACTCGTACATTTGCACATATAGGAAACAGTTTCGCTGAAATTACGAGTGCAATTTCAGCTGCAACTATACTGCGGAAATAGGTCCTAGATTTTACACCTGGGCGCAACCACTCGCACTCGATTCAATAATTTATTATCCTGCACAAAATTAATTTCACATCTTGTCTTGTATTTAGTCTGTTGTAGTATATAGTGTTGTGGCCTATCTATAGAAATAGATCCTTATGATGCAAATTAGTGTGTATAGTTGTTCTCCTTGCTGACCTCACATCACACATAGATAAATCGTAGATATAGCCAACAAATTGGAATCGGATTTGGCGAGGATATTCGATTGTGCGTAGCTAGGCGCGTAACGTGTGAATGCTTCCTGCCTATGGATTTGGTTCAAGACTTTAAGTTCCAGAGTCAGCATTCAGCAGTGTGTGTTTGTGTTTTGCTAAGGTGCTCCGAAGGGCGTGTTCCGTAATCACTCTTAAGCTGGCTGGCAGGTGGTTATCAGTATTATTGTGGTCAGTTGAGTGCTAAACGCGGAAAATCACTGAGAAAAGCCCACATTTGGCACGCACCTTCCAGTTAGGGGCATTTATAATTACTCGACCGAGCTTTATGGTGTCTGCGATGTATGCGATGCGGTGCGAGAGTCGATGGGGTAAGCTATAGGAATACCCTACTATGTGTTGGTGATTCAGCAACAACATTCATTCATCCAACTGAAAGTAATTACTAGGTCAAGCCGAAGGAAGGGCGGGCTGCCTTTATACTGCTGATGATGATGATGGTGTTTGGTGCGATTTTGATTCTATCAAATCGAAATTTATTTCGTTTTTCCTCTTATCAATGGAACTTACATTATATGGAGTCCCCTGAAAGCCTAGAAGAAGGTAATGTTTAAAGGTCTAAATTAACTTTTCTCTACATACTCCTCGTGCAGACTTTTTTCCTTTTCTATAAATAAGGTATATCCACGATGACCCACCTATAACCTACCTCTTCTACAACATCTATATTTATTTATAGGAACGAATTGGGGTTCAGTACATAGTTGGTTTATTCGGTTCGGTGAGTGCTAATAGGCATGAAGACTCACTTAGTGCGGGTATAGAGAATTCTCATATACACTCTGAGATTGGATTTGGAATTAATTACATGGAATTCATTGGGCTGAGTCATCAGGTCCAGTCATATTGCAAAGTCATAAATATACCCTCTAGGAGTGAGATAATATTATAAGGCAGTGACCAAGAAAACTGCATACTAATCTAGTATAGAAGGAAATACGGTATACAGTATAGAAGCTATGCATAACTTGCTCATTAAGTTAATGTCAGAGATTTGTGTCCACATATGAGTATTTAGTATGGAAATCAATGATAAATATCTGAAGGCGCATGGACTCACTGAATATGAATTTTGCGTAAAATGATTTTTAGGTTTTTATCTACAACTCATTATAGAGAGGAGATAGAAAAGTTTTTAAAGCATAATTTAAGAGAGATTCTGAATGAAGACGCTCGCTGGTTGGCTTATTCTTCACATTTCAGTTACTATCCGATCAATATGCAAAGGTAATAGTTAAATTGAAGTTATGAACTGTATTGAAGTTAAAACTGAAAAATCTCCGATATATACTCCGACAACTGTCTTAAGTGCGTTGGACTATAACCCCAGATGTTCGGTCTTAAACACCAGAATATTGTCCCGTTTCTACGTTATCCTTTTAAAAGATTTTGTTTAACACCACTGTTTCCCAGTTTAGTAAAAAAGTATGAGTAAAAAAGAAGAACAAGTATAAACTGTGGAGTAACTAAAGCAAATTATTTGGTTAACGCAGAAACGGGACCATATGTATGTAACATTGCTTTTCAGGAACTGATCCTGCAAGTGGCATTACAAAAGAGAAATACAATCGTGAATAGCTTAAACAGTGGTTTGGCAAGCTTGGAAGAACCCCTAAAGATCTTTCAAAACTCTTGCCACTGAACTAGTGCATGAAGAAATTTGTTCCATAAAAGTCTGAAGCATTGTTTTCGAACGGCTAACAGTATTAGACCACCAAACAAATGAGGCGTTACAAGTGAAAGCGGTATAAGTCACATTTGACATTAATTTTTGAAAAAATAGATATTTGAGAAAAAAAAAGAAAGAGGCTACCTTCAACAGACATGTTGGTTTAAATATTTAAATGAATTATGTGATACCGTTAAATTTTGATTAATTTTTGTACTAACTTAATGATTTTGTTTTCATAGGCTTACACCACTTTCACTTATAACGGTTCAAATACAGCCTACGACTCGGATCCCTCTTGCGAGGAATTGACAAAACTTCTTTTCGCGAAGAGTGGGCCTCAACATACCGTTCGGGACTGGCAAAAAATTGAAGCGATATTCCTACTAACTACACACACACAGGAAATGATTGAGAGAGTCAGTTATACTAGGCCCTTGTTCTTCTTCAGCTAGTCATACCGGATCGCAGGGGCAAGCCACAATAGACCTAAAGGTATTGCCATGTTAGGTTTTTCACCCAAACGAAGCTGATGAAAAAGAATAATTTCACTTTACAGAGAATCTTTTCATTTATTTCTGGAAAAGGCTGATTTATACAAGAGTGTTACTGGTACCTACAACTTCATGTCATCCAAAAGTTAGACCTGTATCGTATCAGACTTGTAGATTCCCCAGAAATAAATGGAAACTTGACTAATTTGATAAGTAGGTTAAAAGTTCTATTGAGATCCCTCATTGAAACCCCATAACCACAAACAACAACTAAAAAGCTTAGAATTTGTTTCTGGGTCTTAAAATTTGTTTTTTTTTAATTTTATTTAAATTTGTTTTCTCTTAAATTTGAATTCAAACTTTTCTCATATCAACTAATTCAAACGACGACCATTTGAAACCCTCTCTCAAAACAAAAGCAATCATTTCCAACAAATAAAGCTTCCCCAGTTAAGACTCCCGCTCTTGATGGTGTTATTTCTTTGCCACAAAAAGGCTGTTCTTTAATTGTTTCAATTCTAAACACACACACAAACACACATTCATTTTAGGGTTTATCTCATCTGGATTAACCATGTTTGCCTCTCACAGATATATGAGTCTATTGTTGATTTCTATATTGCTTCAAGTATAGATTACTTCTTCTTCTAAGAACAAACTATACCTACTCGTAGAGGTATACATTAACAAAGTCCTGAGTAAATGTCCCAAATAAGAGATTCCAATTGACTTCAAGCTTACACCACACACATTAATTAACGTCTAACGGCACGATTATGTCGATCAGTTGCACGAACAATATACAATACAACCCTATACACTATAGACGACGACAATACCCAATCTCGCACAAGCACGCGTCATATATCCAACATTCAATTATGTCCCTCGATTTAATCCATCGCATCGCTCAGATTAATCGCTGCTTTTTTGATAGCTTCCGAGTGTAATATGGAGAGAGCTAGCGAGTGTAATTCACGCCAAAAACCCTTAAGCAGCAGCATAAATCCTCCCCGAATACAAATGCCCTAATTTTGTCAGAGAAAAACCCATTGAGGCCCGCCTTCCATTTATTCCGCCATCACCATTGCCCCTTTCTTTTTTTTTTTTTTTTTAGATTAGAGACGCAGTCAGATGAGTACTGAACTCTATTTGTATCGCAATCAAGATGTGTGCCGAGGATATGTAGATACCACGTATTTGTATAATGTATATAAATGTATATCCTCTTTTATCCCAGAGATACCATCAGAAGAACAAGTTCTTAATTTGCCTCTCTGGCATCAGAAAGATGGTATCGCGCGTATAGCTTTGATGATGCCATATATGTATATACTCTTTACTTATACGATATACCTACCTCTTTATACCGAAACGAGAGAAGATGACAACAAAAATAAGGGAAGCTGCATGTAGAGTATATACCAGAGATGAAGGTTGAGGGAGGCCTTCTGCCCTCCCCCCTTCCCCCTCTCTGTCTCTCTCGTCGTGAGATGCAAACCCTCGAGTATATTATACAACTTAACAGCAATCTTTTGCCATATAACCCTTGACACATTTAATTACCCAACTTAGCTAGCTTGGATTTGAATTGGCACTAACCCGCCCTCCCCGGCAACACAACTTCCAAGGAGATAACCATAAACCCCCTTCTATAATTATACTCTTCGTCTATTAATTTGAAAATAATTAATTACTCCAAAAGTGTTGGAGCCTCACAAAAAGACTCGACTTGCCTGAAAAGATATTTTGGTCTTGGACGGTTTCAAGAAGTGGCAGTTATGAGACTTTTATGAATATTACCTACTCCTAAAAATTGTTGAGATGATTTGTTCGGTTCGATGTGAAAGTCTTATAGAGAATTTCGAAAAGAAAGTGAAAGAATAATTGTAAGTTTGTGGTTTTTGCGAAAACGATGGAGAAATCGGCTGCAGCTATAGTAATACGATTCTAAAACATTTGGCAGCAAACTAGCACGAGAGATGCTCACTCTTTACGTTTTAAGATGGTCACTTTCACACTGACTCTAAACCGACTCCGTAGCAGCCAAACACAAGTAATAATAAGTGAAGTTTGTATAAAGTAAAGACTCCACTTGATTACACATCCACTTGGAAGATACGTACACAATGCAATAATCGAAGATCATAAATACCCAGCAGAAAAAACCGTAGTATTAGACAAACAGACATCTTATTGAAAATGCAGTTCATCTACCACAATTCGTGATGCAATATGAAAGTTAAGCTGAGAGTGTATAAAAAAGTCTTTGTCGGTACAACAATATTACGATCTTCAATGAAGAACCGTACAAATACAAGAATATTTCCAAAGTTTTTACGAATACCCAATGAAAAATAAAGTGCCACCATTAGTGCAGGAAACTCAAAATTATTTCCAATGGCTTCATTCTGGCAGCTTAGAAAACAACTACTTAATCAAACTATTTCTTCTTTGGTTCTGAACGTGAATTTTTTAATGAAATTGACATGAGTTTTGCGTTTGGAAAGTAAATGTTCGTATGTTCTTAAGGCATTCTTTTCAGGAGTCGCCAGATTACTTACAAGTCGTTAATTCGCTAAGTCACTTTGACCTCCGTCCCCAGCCTGCTAAAATTTTGGTATCAGCGGCATATAGTGAAACAATTATTACAACTACTGCAGCAAACTGATCTTCTATCGATTATCAAAGACATGAACGTTGGTTCGAAGAAGAATAACACGGCTATTCCAAAGCCACTTTATTTGGAGAATGTTACACATATAAATGCGCAATGTATATTACAAACAAGAAAGCATATTAAAAGGGCATTAACATTAGTGTGCTCTTCATTAACAAACCAGTAACAATAATTAAAGAACCACTTCTGTCTATTTCATGTTTACCTAGAACAAAACAATGACTTCAATTGAAGAAACATGAACAAGTGGTTAAAGTGGTAGACTACTGTCAAAATATTAGTATAAATGGAACTCCTCTGAGTTTTCAAAATCAGACATCTCAGAAGCGAGTACTAGTTCACATCACTAGCAGCGTTTTTGATTTTCACCAAACAGAAAAAAAGTTTATCAACATGAAAGTATTTCTTGCATTCTCCACTTTGATGGCAGTTGCTTCTGCCAGTACTTTGTACTTGGCTCCAGGTCATCTATCAGCACCAGCTGTTTCGAGTCAATATCACTCTCAGGATGGAATTGGTCAATACGCCTACGGATACAATGATCATTTATCAACTAAACAGGAAGTTAAATCGCTGGATGGAACCACTCGAGGATCATACAGTTATGTTGACTCAAACAACCTTCTACAAACTGTGAATTATATATCTGATGCTGGTGGCTTCCGAGTTTCTGCAACCAATTTACCAAAACCTGTTGAAGCACCAGTTGTTGCCACTCAAAATTTACCTCAACAAGTTGCTGATAGCATAGAAGTTGCCGCTGCAAAATCTGCTCATTTTGCTGCTGTCGAAGAAGCCAAACAGCGATTGGGTGTGCAACAAGTTGTTACACTCGCAGCTGATGGTCTACCACAACAAGTCCAGGATACTGCCGAAGTTGCCAAGGCTAAGGCAGAACATTTTGCTGCCATAGAAGCAGCTAAGAACCAAATTGGTTACCAAGTTCTTGCAGTCCCATCTCCAATTGAACTCCCACGACCAGTTGAGGATACTCCCGAAGTTTCTAGGGCTAAAGCAGAACATTTCGCAGCCGTTGAAGCAGCAAAGAACCAAATTGGCTACCAGGTCCTTGCATATCCAGCCCCAATTGCACTCCCACAACAAGTCCAAGACACTCCCGAAGTTGCCAAGGCCAAGGCAGAACATTTGTTTGCCATTGAGCAGGCAAAGCTGAGGAACGCTGGTGGAATATCGCTGGTCCAAAGTGCTCCACTAATTGCATCACCAATTCAACTGTCAGCTTCTAGTTCGGTGCCATTGCCTTCCCATCAAGGATTCTCATACTCCTCAAGTGTTGTGAATACCCCAATTTTACAATATGCTTACGCACCATCATCATACTACCGCATTGTTCAAAAGTTGTAAGAATTTGAAAGAATTTACAGTATTGAGAAACTAAATTGTCAACGATTTATTAAAATATTCGATTAAAACTATTAGAAAATAAATTTTATGCAAGCAAACTATTGTTTATATTTTTTTTTTAAATTCAGTTAAAGCAAATGAACTCAGGACAATTAAACAAATGAACCCTGAGCAGCACAAAATACTTCAAAACATTTTTATGGGTTGGGTGGAAATATTAACTATTGTTGGCAGCAATCTCCTTTCTCATATCCTAAAAGTGAAAAAAAAAATGAACTTATATTGCCATTTTAGGACTACCTACGTCTATTAAATTAATAAAATCGTCCTTGAGAGATCATTGGAATGGTAAAGCAAAATAATATTAAAGTTAAAACGGGCACTTTTGTAAGTATGGGCTGAGTGTCATTGCTGTAACACATAGTGACTTATATCGTTGGAAAGGTCCTAACTAGTGCATTAATGTTTTGTACGGGCATATGTCTGTATCTTGTGGGGGAACAAATTTTAGGGTCTTCTTTGTCAGAATAAATTTGCACTTTACTAATTTGTTAATGATGAAAACCTTAAAATCGTTAATAAAATCTAGTGGCACATACTAGGTGGTTAGTAAGATGAATATCAATTGATGTCCTAACACCCCCCTCAACACCCCGGGAAAAAACATGTTCCTTCGGAATTTCGTCCCTGGAGTTGTAACGCATTGTGACCTACACCATTGAAAAGTTCTCGATTTGTACTTAATCTTATTTTCTATGGCCACAGTTTGTATCTAGGGGGGGGGGGGGGGGGATTGAGCTATTATGCCTTATTTTCTCATAGAAATTTGCAACACTAGCTATTGAGCTAGGTTTTGAGCCGGGCACAATCTTTTGTAGCATTTTTATTGGTGGTAATTGCTTGGCAGCAATGCCCGTACTCATATTTTAAAAGTTCCAACGAAATTTACTACTCTAGTTTTTTTCTGAAACACCCTCATCAATGGTACAGCGTTAAAATTTGGCATGAAAGTTTCATTTGCCATTTGAACCAAGAACCAAAGGACTGCATCGAAGTATTTTGGGCTGAAAGGGTATTTATTTTAAGGAAGAAAAAAAATGTCGGTACTTATGGTTCTTTCTCTCTTAAAAAAAAAACAAACTCATAAGGACTCTTCTCGTTCTAGGTAGTCATATTACATCAAACGTGCATGCCAAATTTTATTGCTGTACCATTGTTGGAAGGAGGTTTTCTCAAAAAATCCTTGCTGCACTGGAAATACATATTATTAGTTATTAACTTTGCTTTGCCCTCAATATATTACGCATACAAATATTATTTTGCTTTCAAACGATAGACGTAGATAACCCTTAAATGGCAATATTTATGCAGTTTTTTTTTTCACTTTTAGGATATTGGAAAGGAGATTGTTCACCCTTAATAATGTTTTAAAGTATTTTGATCAATTGCCCTGAGTTTACTTAACTGGATTACAATAAAATATAAACAAAAAGTTTGTTTGCATAAAATTTATTTTCTAATAGTTTCAATCGAACATCATAGAGTAATTGGCTGACAATTAAGTTTCTAAAAACTGTCAGTTCTTTCAAATTTTTACAACTTTTGAACAATGCGGTAGTATGATGATGGTGCGTAAGCATATTGTAAAATTGGGGTATTCACAACACTTGAGGAGTATGAGAATCCTTGATGGGAAGGCAATGGCACCGAACTAGAAGCTGACAGTTGAATTGGTGATGCAATTAGTGGAGCACTTTGGACCAGCGATATTCCACCAGCGTTCCTCAGCTTTGCCTGCTCAATGGCAAACAAATGTTCTGCCTTGGCCTTGGCAACTTCGGGAGTGTCTTGGACTTGTTGTGGGAGTGCAATTGGGGCTGGATATGCAAGGACCTGGTAGCCAATTTGGTTCTTTGCTGCTTCAACGGCTGCGAAATGTTCTGCTTTAGCCCTAGAAACTTCGGGAGTATCCTCAACTGGTCGTGGGAGTTCAATTGGAGATGGGACTGCAAGAACTTGGTAACCAATTTGGTTCTTAGCTGCTTCTATGGCAGCAAAATGTTCTGCCTTAGCCTTGGCAACTTCGGCAGTATCCTGGACTTGTTGTGGTAGACCATCAGCTGCGAGTGTAACAACTTGTTGCACACCCAATCGCTGTTTGGCTTCTTCGACAGCAGCAAAATGAGCAGATTTTGCAGCAGTTACTTCGAAACTATCAGCAACTTGTTGAGGTAAATTTTGAGCGGCAACAACTGGTGCTTCAACAGGTTTTGGTAAATTGGTTGCAGAAACTCGGAAGCCACCAGCATCAGATATATAATTCACAGTTTGTAGAAGGTTGTTTGAGTCAACATAACTGTATGATCCTCGAGTGGTTCCATCCAGCGATTTAACTTCCTGTTTAGTTGATAAATGATCATTGTATCCGTAGGCGTATTGACCAATTCCATCCTGAGAGTGATATTGACTCGAAACAGCTGGTGCTGATAGATGACCTGGAGCCAAGTACAAAGTACTGGCAGAAGCAACTGCCATCAAAGTGGAGAATGCAAGAAATACTTTCATGTTGATAAACTTTTTTTCTGTTTGGTGAAAATCAAAAACGCTGCTAGTGATGTGAACTAGTACTCGCTTCTGAGATGTCTGATTTGAAAACAAATGATGAAGTGGCATATATACTAAATATTTTCAATGAATTCCATTCGGAGTCAACATTAACAAACAAGTGAATCTGGAAAAACTACTTTTCATTTTCCTATAATTAAAATGATTTGTATTTTGAGTGAATCCAAAATAGACTAAGCGGTTCTTCAATTATTTGTACTGGTTTATAAATGAAGCACACTTAAGCTAATGACCTTTTGATATCACTTAATGATTAAACATTCATTCTTCAATATTGAAGTTTCTAGATTATATAGTTTACCGAAACTATCAAGTAATATGTTAAACAATGTCATCGGAATAAGAAGTGTTAAGGAATGAATCCCATATAAATGAATTTAGCTGAAATGTGAAGAAGTTGATTATTTGCTTAGAGGACCAATTGGCTTGAGCCAAACTTTTTCGTTCATCGTTCTCCAAGTCTCTGAGACCACTTGTTCAGTTGAAGATTAAACGTTCTCAAATAAGTTTTTGATTGTGAAGTAATTTATTTTGTTTCTTTTAAAATCCAGGCAGTCTACTACTTTACCTCTTGTAAGTTGTTACCAATTATGTTAGCCACAAATATTGCCTTACAGGCCCAAAAATGATTGCCGAGAGGAAAGAATTGAAAAATTTAAAGTCACTTTGAATATTGATTCCTTACTTTAACTTGGACAGAAGCTACCAGTTGGTAAAGTAAAACATGATGACCTTTCGGTAGCCAAGACAAATCTGAGCTGATCTTTACTAATCTGCTACCTCATATAAGTTAAAAGCTTCGCTAAATGTTAAAACTTTTTCCCGTAGGAGTTTATTTAATACCTTAAAGCTTGCCTGTCAGATATGGGTCCCAAAATATTGTATCAAAACCTGAAACTGAAGTCCAATAACATTTCTTTAATGATAATTTCTTTACCTTCTCTTTACAAAAACAAAAGTATGTAAACTGTCATGGATGCTTCAGACGTCATGTCATTCAGCAGTATATCTTTTTCTGTCACCACAAAATTTCGAAAAAAAAAAACAAACAAACCACTTTAGTCGACAGAGCCCCTTCATGATGACCATCAATGATAGAATTTCGTTTCTTTTTTCTGAAGAAAGGTAATCAATTGTAAATTAAAGTTTTCTCTTTCAAAGATACTCAAACTGTGACCGTGGCTTTCACCGCATTCCCTACCATCAATGACCTCCTTTTCCCATTAAAATTTATACCACAACCCACTCAAACAACCAACCAAACCTGAACTGAACCCCTGCTCTGCCTGATGATGGCAGGAAATGGCCATTGTTTTTCTTTCAGAGCGGTGATGGTGGTCAATAAAAGAATTTAGAACTTCACTTACTGGCCGTTTGGTGTTGGTTGGTGGTTCTCTGTGAGAGAGCCTGGGGCTCGGTTCTAAAGTTTAAAGAAAAGGAGCATTTCGTGGGTGTTTAATGGTTTACTTGAGGGTTTGTGTGTGCCTGTTTTTTTTTTGTGTGGATGTATTGTGATCAAAAGTTCGATTGTTCATTTTTAGATGACATCCGTCAATCTACCCGTTCCATTTCTTGATTTATTTTTTTTTTCTTTTTGTTTTTTTTCGATTTTTGTTTTTGTTTTCATTTTGGTTTTTATTTCTTCGTCCTACCAATTGTATTTATTGCAATTGTTGTTGGAAATGAGAGCCATTCCCGATGTGATTACTGTCATTGGTGTCGTCGTTGTCCTCGATGGATGTCATGTCGGTGTTCGTTCACGTGAAATGGCCAATTTGAAACGTGTAACCTACCCCCAACCCTTAGAGAGAGGGACCAACCTGCCTGCCTGCCTGCAATTCAATTGTTACTTTGAAATTGAAAATTTACCTCTCTCGGGTGTTGATTCTTGTTCATGTCGTTCTTGTCGGATAGGCAGGATAGGTAAAGTGACTGGGGGAAATATGTGGGAAGTGTTTACGAGTTTTGTATTTAGCCAATTCATTGGATTTCATAATTATACACAACTTTTTGTTACTAGCCACCAAGGTGCTGGCCATTGGCAATACAATTTTTCTATTTTTTTTTTTTTTTTTGTGTAATTAAATTGTTTTTCAATTGTCATTTCTATGGAATTGTATTTACGAGACGAGACAATATTCTTATTTGTAGGTTATAATTTGGCAGGACTTTATTGCAATAAAAATAAAGAAATTAGAGAGTAGGTATCATTTAAAATGTTTTTGTGTGGGCGGAAAGTATAAACCAATTTAATTACTTTTATCAAGAACATGATTTAAATTATCAAATTCATCGCTTCAATGTTTTCGACAAATAACGACGCAGGGAGTGAGTAGAAATCAATGATTGTCTTCATTAATTTTAAATTTGTATTCAAATTTTAATACACTGTTAAAATTAGAATATAAATTTTGTAGATATCGGCAAGAGATATTGGTGGATATTACACTGCACCATGGTAAATTTTTTTCCAATTTTGAAATTAATCTTTCATTCAAACAGTTGTCATTTTCCATATTTTTCCCGAAATTTCAAGTCATCCCATCGTAGGAAAGCTGATAAATGTATGACAGTTTTGGGAAGTTCAAAATTCGATATCTCAAAAACTTTTAATGAAAGATCAATTTCTCGTTGGCTAAATTTACTGTCATTTACGGAAAAATTGATATTAAGAAAGCGTTTAGTGTTTTTTTTTTTTTTAATTTTTTGACAATATTTTAAGTTTCATTTTTTTACTTAATCTTTTAAAAAGAGGACTTAACCGAAATGAATCCATCTTAAAGTTGTCCAAAATCCAAAATTTGTTTTTTCAACTTTTTTGAAAATTTGGCTTTTTTTAACGAATTCGTCGAAACCACAAAAATTTGTTTTAAGTTCAATAAATGTGTATGTTCCAACCAAGTTTCATCAAAATCTAACTATTTTTGTAAAAGACAAAAAATTGTTTTTGTGCATTTTTTCCCATACATATTTTTGAGTATAACCTCAAAAAAGTATAAAAAATTTATCTGGAAAAAATTGTAGATCTGTTTACCATCTGTAACTCTTGTATTAAACTTTTATCGATGGAGGTCTACTTACGATAGAAATTGTTAAAAATAAGATTTTGGACTACCAACCAACTTTTTCGTCACCCAACCCTTTTTCTCAAATCTGTTGGTGGGAAATTTTTTTTCCCCTTTGATATACCATTTTTCCTAATTTATCCCACCATCCCATATTCAGCTAATAATTTTTTTTTTTTTTTTCAAAAAATTATTGGCACTGATCTTTCCTTCTCTAATCTTTTTGTACTGAATTTAAAGAACTTATTTTTAGTCCAGCGATTAAAAATACTAAAGAGTCTTTAATTTTTATTTTTTGAAAAAAAACGTAATTCAAAATTGAAATAAAAAAAAAAATAATATTCAAAGAAAATCAAATTCTTAGAATTTTGAAAAAAAAATTATTGAATTTTGTTTGTTAAACTTTTCATTGAATTATCTTGATTCAAAATTAAAATTAAAGAAGCGGTTTCTGGCGATAGAAAAACATATAGCATGATTTTTTATTTTTAACTCCGTTGTCCTTAAATATTTTTTTTTTTTTTTCAAACATTGAGACAGTTCCGTTTTATAGAAAAAAACTATTTTAGTGGTCTTTAAATATTTTTATAAAAAAAATCCAAACTAAGTTTTTTAGGTGTAGAAAAAAAAATGCACGACTTAGGGTCAAAGTTGCTGTGGATGCTAAAACGTTAGAAGTTTAAAAAAAAAAATAATTTTGCGAGAAATCGGAATAAAAAAACACATAGGATTCATTACTGGAAATTAATTTTTTTCGAAAAAGTTTTGACTAAATTTGTTCGAAATTTCGATATTCAAATAAAACAAAAACATGTAAAAATAATTAAATTTTGTGTCAAGACTAGCCAACGAAGAACCAATGTCAAGTGAAGTATGACTGTTAAGCATTTTCTAAGTTCGTGCAATTAACAGTAGCAGGAAACATTTTTCTTGCGTCTTGGAGTACTGGATTTTGCGATGGACTATTACGCTGGAGGTCTGGGTTCGATTCCTAAATCCCTGTCCGTAAAAATAGCAATAATATTTTTTTAATTTTCAAAAACTTTATTTGTTTTTTTAAGTATCATACAAAACTTAGTATTAAAAAACCTATGTTTTTTTTCAAAACTTTGCTGGTTCTTATGTCTAGAACCACTAATTTTTATACTTTTTTTCTGAGAGTCCAGACGAGTTTCCTTGGATTCTTAGCCATAAAAATAGCTACCATATAATATCAAGTTCAAGGTATGCATTTGTACAAGCAATATGTATTGAGACAATTACCACTACCATTATAGAGAACCCGAAAAATTAGGATTCCATTAGAATTCTGTCCGATCTGTCGGTCAGAAAGGTGCTTTAGCAATCCAGTAACTTTACCTATATATCAGAGCAAGTATACGGGCGATTCATTCGTAGGTACGTTAAATTTATTAATTTCTTCGTAGGTACTCAACAATATTATAGCTTGTTTCATTTCAAACTAACAGAAAGCAGTCTCTAGCTTTCTTTTTTATTCCATTTAGAAACTTATTTGTTCTTTTTTCTGATGCTCTTACCAACGACCAGTACTTAAATTTTATTTATATAAAAGATAATTTTCCTTACGAGGCCAAATAAAGTTTTCAATCTTCCAACAAATCACAACACCTACCACCAACAATACTTCCCTGGGGCATTCCCCAACTCAGAACATCCACTATGTGGTATGGGTTTTTATGGTTTTATTATGTTCCGAAATCATAACATGTCCAATACCATTATCAAAGCTAAATTCTAAAGAAAATACAAATATCTTCTAAATACAAGCTCATACTCAATCCAAAAATATTTTTGCATGTTTGACCTTAAGGTAGATATACATTTTGCTAGCATCCACAACATGAATTCTCCTATCAATTATTAAATTCTATAAGAAAATTTATATAAAAATTAACATATTTTTCGATATTTTATTTTTGGGTACAGAAAGGAATAAAAAAAAAACAGCATCAGCAGTCAACAACAAGTAAAAACCACACAACATCTTGTGCAACAGACCATTTAACTCGGTCGGGTTTAGTACAAAGTAGCCACCGAAGGAGCTTTTAATTTCTGCCTTTGGGGGTATATTTTCGGTTCAGTCGCTTATTCTTTTCATAGTTATCGAAAACCTTTATGAAGTTTATTCTTCATAGCCATGCCGTATAAGGTCTTGACCCAAGAAAATGTTACGAAATGCAATCAAATGGAAAATTTGCAACGTTGCTTCCGCAAAATTCCAATGAATCGAACTATAACATTTGATCCCATATCTTCCTTCATTTTCAAAAAAAAAAAAAAAAAAAACACTATCAAGGGAGAATGAGTTTTGTGTGATAATCCGAATAAGAAACCACAATCTTTTAAGTCAGCTGCAATTGTCGATTTATTAATGCAAATGGGGGGGGGGGAGAAGTATTGGTTGATTTTTTTTTTCTGTTTGAAAAACAAGAAGTCAGCGATTTGGGGGACAGAACAGAACAGAACGACAACGAATTCTGTATTCCATATGCATCATAGCGGAAATCTTAAAGCCTGATAGTTTATGAGAAATTTCCCGAAACACAACGCACCAGCTGGCAAATTGGTGGTGGTTGCCTTCTGCTAGTGTTGTGGGATGGGTAATGATGCCCACCAACATCATCACCACCATTTTCAACTTCGTCTTCTTCTTCTTCTTCATCGTCTTCATGGTGTCTTCAAAACGAAGTATCCTCTGCTCTCTAAGTGAAAACGAAATCTAATCCCGAAGAGCAATCAAACCAAAATCGAAAATATAGAAATCCATTAAGGTTGCTGATAGCGTTATCTTGGTGTGTGCGATTCACTTTGCACCCCCAGCTTCCAACGAAATGGCTTTTCTTTCTCCCCATCCTCCCACCATTATATCATCGGCCCCTCTCATACTTGGTCTTGGCCCGATTTCTTTTGCCTTGGCACGTAATAGTTTACTGCCATTACAGCGGGACAGCCAGAGCACACACATGCGTTTATGTGTGAACCGCACACATGAATTCATTATTCTTCTTCTTCGGGGACACAAATGTTTCGGGGAACTAGAACTAGACGAAAGACGACGACGGCGACGACCGACACGATGATGGCTTGGAAAATTGAGTTCCATCTTCGGGGCTGAGCTCTGATGATGATGATAATGATGATGATGACGATGGTGGTCCTTGATTGGAGGACGAATGTTAGGGGGTGGTGATATTTTGTGACCAAACGATGAGTGCTGTGTGCCTGTCCGAGGGTCCCCTTCGAAAAGTAAGCAAAAAAAAAAAAATTAAGTAACCGAGGCCAGTTCCATATAAACGGTTTCCGAAATTCGATCAGTAGCGTAAATGGATTATATAGATATCAATTTTTTTCCAATCCCCATTGCTAGGAATTTCTTTAATATTTTTTTTTCTTTCTTTCTTTCTTTCGTTTGTGACGGGAAATCCACCCAAACAAGTGTTATTATGTTTTGCGCCACCCATCACACTTGGGGAGGGGTGAATTTAAGTTACGTTCTTCTTCTTTTACTTCTATTGTCAGTTCGATTATTGCCTTTTGTATGGGGGGGAAGGTACCCCTTCTCCCTGACCGACCATATAATATAAAAGCTAGAGTGTTGTTATATTTTGGACTTTCATATCTTTAGGGGTAGCAACAGAAAAAAAAAAAAAAATACAACAAGACAACAAATAAATATATAACACGGTGCTTTCAAAAAATCATCAACAGTTATCCTCTTTAATGTTGTAAGTTTATGACTTAAGGACTTGCGGCTATACATTTATATGATTGAGGGAGAGATGGTGTATAAAAAGTTAGTTCTATTATGTGGTAAGGGTTTGGTTTCAATTCTCTTGGTTTTTTTTTTTTTCTTCCTTTTTTTTTTTTTTTTTTATTCTACTTCAATTTGTTGATGTTTTTATTTCAAGATACCACGGTGTTAGTTTTGTATGTTCTTTGGGGGAAATATTAAGACTTTTTTTGACAGTTTTACACTTGATAACTTTACAAAGGTGAAAGTGTTTTCTTTTCAATTACATATTGGTATTGGCAAGTAGGTTTTTTTTGTATTGTTGTTGAAAAATTCCTTGTTTAACAATTTTTCAGAAATAAAAAGAGCAGGATGATTTATTCCAAACCATCAGTTCCCTTTAAAAGACAACCAAGTAAAATAATTATTGCGGTTGATGGAAGTTGAATGGAAAACGGCAAACACTATTTTTGTGGTACAATTTAAGCGGCCAGCATAAATTACATATCAAACTAAAGCATTTTTCGCATAGATTTGCAGTGGCTATAAAATATTTTAATTTTGTACATCCAAAATAGTTAAAAACAATGAATTGAAATTGCAAAACAATGCGATAAAAACGAAAACAATTTCACTGATACATGAAATGTCAATTCCATAAACCCAATACCAGAACCCTAAAAATTAAGGTGAATTCACATTAAGGTTTGTTCACATTAAACAAATCCGCCAAACCCGACAGAAGTTGATGAACATGTTGTTGAATGTGAATGAAAAATCAATTCAAAATACTAGGCGTTTTTCAGAAGTTGAGCTCTTGCAATAATATTTTGAAACATTAAGCAGTAACAATCGGCACTTTTTGCAGAAAGGGAAAAAATACACACATACACTAGCGACATCTGTTGCGTATAAGAGGGTATAATTTACACCATACAAATTTCTGTTCAGATATCTATCGGTGATTTTCTGAACAAAAAAAAAATAAATTGGCAGTCGAATTTCGAGTGCTTGGTCTGCTAGTATATTTGATTGAAAATCCACGAAAACAGAAAGAATCAATTTGAACTTGAAGTACACAAAAGAACATGAATGAAGAACCACACCCCCATCACGTCTGTTGAAAAGTTAAACCAAAACGAAATAGGAGAGAAACGATTTATCTGAACTTTTGGCTATCACTGCTGTAGAGTAGCACTGATCTATATAATTATTATAGTGCTTCCTATTGGTTATGGGAGCAATTTTGATAGCTTATCTTTTCTTAAGCCATATGAACAACATAACAGCAAAATAATTATGATCGTAATTACCGTTTTAA
Source organism: Meliscaeva auricollis (assembly GCA_948107695.1). Lineage (NCBI taxonomy): Eukaryota > Metazoa > Arthropoda > Insecta > Diptera > Syrphidae > Meliscaeva > Meliscaeva auricollis. Next base: position 77,908,839 of record OX403617.1, read on the forward strand.
ATCGACTTAAGAGCTGAGAAGAAGTAATAATGTTGTGGACTATAGGGTTACAATTCGTCCCATTTTGGATGAACTGTTGCCATTTTACATCTCAGACACTATTTTGTCCGTCAAAATTGAAAAATTGAAAGTGGAACGTAAATGATCCCTTTTTAACATCCCATATTCATTTTTACTTTAAAGCAATATATTTTATTTATTATTAAGAACTTTAAAATTAAGCAGCAAAAAATAAATAAATACAACTGCAAATCTAAAGAAAATTACTGCTCTTGTAGAGAGCACTCAAAAAAATTTGAGGTTTCCAAAGATTTTGTCCTCCCTGAACTTAAAATGAGCTCCAATAAATCCCAATTTCTCATTTTTGAAATAGAAAAAGTTTATTTAAGCTTTCATCAACTAAAAAGCAATACCCAGATCTTAGAAAACTACTGAAAAAAGGGAATACGCAGCATGCGTAGTATTTTGATCAGGGAGGGGAGGGGGGGGGGGGGCAAATTCCCTCGAGATTTATAGTTGTCATTTGAATTATGTATTTTTGAAATGCGGTGAAGATATTCTAATGTTACAAAATTAAAATGCGTATTGCAGTGACTTCAAAGAAAAAATAGCCCAAGAAATTACCGTTAGCTTTTGGAAATAATCTACCAATAAAATTTCTCCAAATTCCAAAAAGAGTAGCGTTGCCCTATGGCTAATTAAAATTTATCTTATAATTATACCAAAGAGGTACAAGAAAAACGATGGTTGACGAATGTTTTACAAGTGAGGCTATTCAAGTGCTGCGGACTGTAAATTAACAATTTTAATTTATATTGTAATATTTTCTGGGTTTCAATATCACTTGAACTCACACTTTATTTCTCAATACACACTTTTATTTCTCAATAAAATAAAGAAAAACTTTTATATTTTTAAAATGAACTGTTTTACTAAATTTTTGACAGTTCTTAGGCACTTGTGGTGCTCTGCTTTTATGACACACATCTTGTGTCACGAAAGGATTAATTCTGTAGTAAGTTATTATCATTTCTGTTATCAGCTTACGCATTGTGAAACAGAGCTTGAAAAATACGGTTACACTTAGCTAGTGTCAGCGGCTTTAAATCCGATCCACACTATGTTGATCAACATGGTCAACAAACGGTCCAAACAAAGAAATTGACCAGTAAAACTGTTCTACCAGTGTCTTTACTGATGTGTATGTGTCATATCAAAGCCTACACGTTGAATAATGCTATGGATAAGTTAAACTATTCAGGATATTGATTTAAAACGCGTTGTGTTGATCAACATAGTCCGGCTTAACAATTTATAATAACACTTTTAAGTGCCAATTTCACAACCACTTATCTTCAGTACTTTGAAAATTTGTCAGAGACCTCGTAAGGACGATGATTTGTCTCTGACCTCGTATTTATACCCAAAACATTTCTTCTAAAAAGCTGTAGAGGTCTCTAGTTTCGTTTAGAAATATTGTTTCCGATGAGTTCCATTCATGGTGGCGCTGCAGTCATTAAGGGGTACCGAGGGTCCGTTTACAAGATTTAAAGCTGCTGACACTATCTAAGTGTGACCTATTTTGTAAGATTTGTTTCACAGTGCCTAGCTACAAAATAAATCCTTTTGTGACACATGATGTGTGTCCTAAAAGCAGAGCACCACAAGTGCGAAAGAACTGTCAAGAAATCAAAACAAAATAGATAGTTTGCCATATTTAAGCTCTACGCCCGCCTCATTTTTGAATCTAATCAAATCTAAATGTCAATTCTTATCAGAAAACTCTCACCCCCACAATTTAATTTTCATCAAAGCTCTCAAAGGTAACAGATTTCAATGACACATGCAAAACGTATATATTTTCCAATATTAGCAATTTCATCTGTCAAATTAAACCTTCAAATATTGAATTTTTAATATTTCTTTTTTCTTCTACAAAAAATAAAACCAAAGAAACAAAAAAGATAGAAAGCTTTGTGTCAGACGGGGTGTGTGTGTGTGATGTTTACAAAATAAAATCCTAGCAACAATAATATTCCCCATCATTACAAAGATTAAGTAGAATGAAGATTCGCCTTCAAGAGCTCTATCAAAATAAATTTCAAAACAAAAGAATAAAGCGCCTGCCACACCAAAGCCGACACGACGACGACGACTCGATACGGCGGAGTGTTGTGGAAGCTTTATTTGTTCCTGTAAACGAGAACCGTTTGATTATTTCTTTCATTGTTCCGTTACTCGACAGAAAAAAAACCTTGCCAAAGATAATGCGATAATTATGCCACCATTATTGCAGCAAATTACCAAAAAACAAAAAAAGAACTCACCTCCTCCTTCTTCCCCCACCATATTCTACTTCCACTTGTCATAATTTGGATTTTAATTTTCATCCTTGGTCTTTTTCACTTTAGCTTGGCCCAGGCCCTGCACAATATCCGAACCACCATAGAAAAATCTCCAGAAAGTTGCACACTGATGGCTGAGACAATGGGCATATCAACAGCATCGTCGAGATGAGGTAGAAAGTTTATTGTCGTTGTTGGCGGCTAGACCATTGTTCTCGTAAAGCGATTCTATCAGAAGGGGCTTCAAAAAAGTCTTCTTTTCTATTCAAGCCTAAAGCAGTCAGAAGCCTATCAAAATGGTGAGGACTGAGCCTTTGAATTAAGGAAGAGAAGACCAAGACTAAAAGTCTAGAATAACATTCAACATCGTCGTCGTCATCGTTGATCCCCATGGAAGCGGGTTCCTTTCAGGCTTTCAGGCTAAGAACTGTTCGTGTTCATGTCTAGCCGTTGGCGGGACGCACCCGCATGATATATAGCGATGCGAGTATGGTGCGATAGTACAGTTTCCTTTTGATAGACCCACAACGGTTGATTGTTGCAAGTTTTGACGGTCTTTGCGTTCCCCGCTTAAGACCGAAATATATACGACACACTCATACGCGCCGCGTTGAACAATGATTCCATTTCGTTAAAGCAGGTGTGAGTCCTCATCCGCACCTTAAGTCTCGACTCGACTTCTATATGGCTATATGATACACTGAAGACCGAACCGACACACAGAGGCTATTCTCTGTGTGCACATTTCTCTTAATGAACCTTTTAATATTAATTACTATCGGCCTGTGCGACAGCAGCACCCCCTGCCAGGGAGAAAATCAGTGACAGCAACAGGGGAGCATTAAGGAACCGTTCTCTACGCATCGGAAGCCGACTCTCGGAAGTTGATTCAAATGGAAATAATTTTTAACCCTGGGCAAGTTTGTCGTCGTCGTTCGTGTAGTCCTTCTCGTCCTTGTTTTCGTCCTCGTCAATTCACCCTCTTGTTTCAGCCGTGTCGTCGTCGTCGGTCGTTGGAATTCCTCGTCCTCAATGTCTCGTATAAGCATAGTCCTTATCACAGTCGTCTTCGTCGTTGTCGTCGTCGTCGTCCTAGTAGTCCTGGTCGTTCGTCACAGAAGTTTTTGGCGCGCGTAAAAACTGTGCAAGAAAAAAAATAATAAAAAACCAAAATGAAAAAGATTGAGCCAAACGAAGCAAACAAAGCGTTCAGCAAAGGTATAATTTATAAAGTGTAGGTATAGACTGGGACCAGGAACGGGAATGGAAACGGGACCAGTCTGGTTGATAGCCAGACATTGTGCATAAGAGTTCTTTGAAAAGCGAGAGATGTACCTGCCCGATAGAGAGACAGTTCGTAAAAAATCCATTTACGCCAGCTCCACTCACCACAACGAACGTCCGCAATTGCGTCCAATTAATTGGGTCTACGGAAGCTAAGGATGCGACTTGCGGATGTTTGTCGGGCAAAATATTGCGGCCAAAGATTACGGTCCGTTTCTCTTTAATGTCGGCTGCTGGTTCTGGCTGTGATGAACGCACTGTGCCGTCCAATCAGCATACAATTGAATCCTAATAGCTTGATGCTGGCTGCTATACACAGCGGTGGCGGGCGGGCGCGGGCGGTGCGACGGATGATGTTGATGAAGTTGATGATGATGCTTTTTCCACCATATTAAAATCACTGTCGCCCATATCCGTATGAGTGGGGCTTACCAATAGTTGACTGCTTCCTATTTATCGACTCTTTGGTAGTCTAAGAATAGGAAAAGCCGAATATCAAGCGGAGTCATTGTTGTTGCGTGAGTGCGACGTATAATCAGCTTTCTGACATATTAATCAATTGGAAATCAATTTCTCTTTACGGTAGTTGCAGGCTTGATTTCTTTCATTTGTTCCATGGTGCTGTTTCCATTAGAGAGATACTCATGTAGAGGGAGGGTGTGGGATTGGTGGGTGATGGTTGATTATATATTTGTCGGGATGGGAGAGTCGATTGATGATGTCATCGTGGAGTAATGAAAGTCATTGGCAATGATGTGGAAGGTTTCTTTTTGTTGTTATGTTATGCCTTTATGCTGTTATTCGTGGTTCCATTGTTCTTCTATTCTTTATATATCAGTCATTTATCATTTTAGTCTTGCAGTGTGCTTTCGACAATTTTATCATTAGTTCATTGAAACAGGGGTTTTTGTTCCTATTTTTTTGGTAAAGGTACAGAAAAGAGGTGGAAATGTACCTATAGGTTTTGGAGATAGAAAAAATGCACTGAAAAATAATGACAATAATCGAACCATACCCGTAACCATGGTTACAATCTCAGGTTTTCGTTTTTACTTTAGCCAACTTCTACATGCATTCTACTGTTGAACTGTTTTCATCGGAACGCAACTCTCAGTGACTCGAGCCCGAATTACTGTCTTCAAGCGTCATCATACACAGTGATGTATGAAAAACACAAGTTACTTTTCTATCTCTTATCTGTCTTTCCAATATTGATAATAACGATAGGCAGGCTTCCAGTATCCTGCACGTACAAAAATTCCAAGCAACCATCACTCGGTAGCATCTTAAGTCCAGATTTGGCATCAACAAAATTTGTAGTCGCCACACTTTTTTCTCAAGACACTACAAAACGCGTATTCTTCAATGTCTTTGCGTGCATATATTACTAGTGAAAACATTGCCCAGAGGTCTTCAGAACCTAAATCAAACCCCTGCTTCCATGCAAGTGGAAGCATTTAGCCAAAGGCGAAACCTTGCTGAGAATATTGTGGCAACGGTGGATGACTTCAGGACTGGAGCATATTATACCAACTAATTTGTATAATTTGTTTTTATAGAAAAGTATGTCTATAATGATCGCAATAAATTGTGCCCGATCCATAAGAAGAGAGATCCGATCTACAAGCTGGAAGAATATGGAGGAATCTCGTTGCTATGTCAAAGTCAGCTGGAATATTTCTGAAGCCCTTTTGAAGTCGAGGAAAGACAGAGTAAAAGTTACTTGAAGGTTGCAGCAACATAGAAGTCAACAACAGAAGATTAATTTTTCCAAAATCAGTTTAATTCCCTATTTAGCTAATATTGGTATAATTTAAAGAACAGAACAAACAGTCAGTCGTGCATTCACAAGTAAATGCTGTCATCGGAAGAAGCGGTCCAACACAACACATTAGAAATACGAAGAAGTCTGAGACCTTGTTAACATGGAACCCGATATTACTTCTTCATCTGTCTTCAATTTACAGATCAGATAATGAATCACCTTGACTAACCGCTGCTTCTTCGGGCTATGTTACGGTAATTAAGCTATAAAATAAAGCCATGATTCTTCAAGTGAAGTTCGAAAGAACTTACCGAACTTACTGTAAAATCGACCTGGTCAAAAAGCTGAAATTACAATGACTTATAAAGCTACTAGAGTATGGACATCCACGCACCAGCTCGACGAGTCTTCGAATCAAAACGTGATGGCCAATGTGGCAGAGAAAGGCTACATCTAAGGTTGCGTGAGCCGAGTTGCCGTGAGTCGGGTTAACTTGACCCGCCGAAGTTTATATCGTTTGCCGCAATCAACTCATGAAAATGAGTTCCAAACGAATGGGTGGTTTTGCGTTATGTTTGCTGTAGGTAATAGAATTACAATTTGATTCAAATGTAATACAGTTGCTACGAATGACAAACTTTCCAGAAAATGATTTTCATTTAATTCAAAAGGTTTTCATTAGCCGCAAACGATACAAAATATTATTTCCCTAAGTGTACCAACCTTTCGCCATGATAAAAATAAAGTCTTGGCTTGATAGATTGCATCAAATAGTTGAGGAGTGTGCGTTTGTATATTAAATCAGTGGCTGGAACAAAAACGACTTTCAGGAAGGTTACGGATTAAAAACATCACAAAAACAAGTACCCATGCTACCCTGCTCATTGCAGCTATTTGTTGCCCTTTAAATATGCTTAAGACCTCAAATTGGTTCCAAAAATCAAAAATCCTTCACATTTTGATGATAACCTTCACTGTTATAGGTATAATGCCTGATGAGAACAACGTAAATCCATACTCGAAATATTCTGCAACTCAAATCAAACTTGTTGCCAAAATTTTGAGTGCTTACTTGCACTTATCAAACAACTTGTCAAACCGCATGACTCCACACAAATAAAAGCCCCAACTTAGTTTGTCCTTCATCGCCCACTGTTGGCCTCCATTCCACTTCCGGTTCATTTTCCAAATACGATTATTGACTTACTTTGGGTGAATCAACAATTTGCATTTTTTTTTTTTGGTTTGGTTGAGGTTGTTTTGTTCTCTCTTCAGCTTCAAATTCGACCTTACACAGGAATTTGTTTGGCTCGTCATCCTCGGGAAATAAGGTAACTTTATGCTAAACAGATATAGTCCCACTGAAAAAAAAACAAATCCACAAAGGATGAGAAACCACCCACATTTCTCCTTCGATTCTCATGATTTGGCCAGTCTGTCTTCGTCAGTAATTTGCAACAACAACAACAGAAGCAGCAGAATACTAATGTTGTGCTTTGGAGTTACTCCAAAGAACCGATGATGGTAAACATCAGGGCCTTTCTCTGTGGACACAAGTGGACCCTCTTGTGGAAGGGGGAGGGGGGGAGAGTGCCTTTGATGGGCAGAGAAGATTCCAAAGAGGCTGATGATGTATTGGTAGGTACAGTCTGACCAAAAGAAAAATAAGTTCAATAAATTCGAAAAAGTCAAAAGCCCCTCAAGTCACGGATTGGGAACGGATAAGAGGCCAAACGCACACAACCATCAGACCTCTTCGATCCGATAGACTAAGGCCAATAATCAACCCCATTTACAAGGGTTAAATCAAAGGCCATCATTTCCATCAATCAACAAGACCTCATCCATCCAATCTCCTCTCCCGCACAGTCCGAGTGTATAACAGTGATGGTGGTTCCTTTCCATCAGCCAGCACTTAGACTCGATGTGTATCGTGATGTACCCACTGACTTGAGACGAATATAATTCTATTGACATTTTAAAGTTTTCATTTGCTTGGAGGGGGTGGGGGTGGGGGGGGGGGAGGGAGCTTCACCAGAATTCAATATTTGTTACATATTTCGGAAGACTTAGACACAGAGTAAGGAACGTAGGTAAACATTACTCTTATCTTCCTTGCTGTCAACCTTGGGTCCTTGCTTTCTTCACAAAACCTTTGATTAGCTTTTGTGACGCTTATACTTTGTTTGTGATTCGCTCAAATGAATAGAAGAAGTCCTCATGGTCCCTCTCCTCTTGGTTGTTTGCTCAATGTTCATGCCTCATCAAGAAATTCGTCCCCATTGACTTCACTCGCTTTCGATACAGCTGTTGCTTATGGCCCTAAGAATATCATTAAACTATGCACTTGCCCCTTGTAGGAAACAAAGTACCGTTTCCTTATTATTTTCACGAGTTCCAACTGATTCAAGAATACCTAATAATAAAAAAAAAAGGGATGTTTGACATGAAAAGCTATTTGAGTTTCGACTTTAAAAGTCGATGATGATGATGATGATGTCGTGTTCATCAACAGTTTTCGAAGGCAAAATTTGTTTTTGTCGGAAATGATTTTTTGAAAACCCGTGCCGCCAACCTGTTTGAAGAGAATATAGAAAATGGGTTCTCCTTCCTCAGAACAAAAGAATAAGACTCAATTCAGAGACCTGAAATTGAAAAAAAAAACAAACATTGTAGATGACGGACGACAACGAGGCAGAATTGAGTCCCAAGAAAATGAAAGATTGAGATTTCGGGGTTGATAAACTTTTTCATTTTCAAAAAATTCAACTGGAAAAGGTTCAGAAAAGTCTTACCTTCGGCCTTAAAAAAAAAAAAAAAACAAACAGGACGATGCGGTGCGGCAGACGAACGAATGGACTACTTAAACAAAACAAACAAAAAACGGGTATCAAAGAAAGTGCAAAATATCTTGTGACTAGAAAATGTCACAGCTTGTCGTCGGCGACAGGTTTGTGATTAAGGTCGACAGTTTTTGGTAAACTTAAAACAAAGTCTCACATTCAGATTTGAGGGGATGCAGATGGAGTGAGGAGCTTGGGGTACTGAGGTAAGTGCGGATGTAAAAAAAAAAACAGTAACACAGAACAGGGGGACTTTCACTTGGGAAAACACACGATTTGTGGGTCTTTTTCAATACAATATTGTCACTTTTTTTGTTATCCCGGTGCGACAATGTATCAATAAATAATTTAGAATTTTTCCATGTTTTTTTTAGGTTTATACACCTACACACACACACACACACACACACACACATATACTTAGCTATTTATTTTATATAAATAAAGTCTGCGTTGATTTCGGGTGTCTGTTGAATGGAATTGAAAACACCGAATGATGACGGGTTTATTTTTTGAATAGGGTTTCGTGGTAGATTTTTTTTTTGTTTTTTGTTGTTTTTTTTTTTGTTTTCTTGTGTTTTGATTAGATACTTTGCCTTTTTGAATGGAATATGGAAAAAACAACAAACAGAATGTGGCGTGGGAGTGACATTCGATTTTTGGGAATATTTTTGTGGAGTCGGTAGTGAAAAAGGTTTAATTTATGTGTGTATAGGTCATGTATAGGGGTAATACCAAAATGTTTTATTTATTTAGATGGGGATAGAGGCAAAACATTTTTTGATAGGAATATATTACTATATTCTATGAAAACTATACAGTAAGCTAAGAATAAACAAAAAAAAACTAAGGATCACCTTCGAAAAAGAATCTTTTAAGTTATCGTAAATAGATTTTTGGAAGAATTTTGAAAATTAAATGCTAAGTCGCCAATGAAGGTTGCTTTATTTCAATATGAATTGATTTGTATTTGAAATTTTTAAATTCTGTTTAGAATTGGATCCAAATTTTGAAGTTAAAGCTTTAATAAATAATGAAAGAATATCCTCGAAATAGAATCATTGCTTTAATAATTATGATCGGGCTTCAAACTTTTTTGAAGATTCTTGAAGCTCTCTTCAACAATCTTCCAAAAAGTTTGAAGTTAGAAAAATTGTTTAATCTCAGATTTTCAGTATTAACAAAGTAAAAAAACAAAGTTTACTAGTTTCGAAAGTGATATTTTTGTTCTTTGTACAGATTTAAGCCAAATCGCACGAACTTGCTCTTTTAGTTCAAAGTAATAATACACACTCCTCGTCAACTAAATATGATTTGTCCATTTTTTTTTCGAAACATTGATGGTTATTGAGCCATCTGTTGATGCTAACAAACTGTTACCTTAAGATATTAAGAATAGGTACATCACTGTATTTTCTTCGTGGTTTATGAGTGTTTTGAAGTTTTCAGATTGTTTTCAACAATTTTGGTGTTTGCAGTGAAATTCAATTCTTGATTTAAAATTAAAAGAAAAACGGTTAGATCTACATGCCTAAACATTGTTAAAATAAGCTAAAATTTATTTGCTAATGCTTAGACGAATCTTAAGCGAATGAAACTTAAGAATACAGCCACTTGATGAGAACAAAACTGTTATGCCTATGCCATCATAGAGTTTTCAAGACTTCATGTGTTAAAAAGAATAAGTGTCACGTCACGTGGTTTTTTCATACAAAAAAGTTTAATTTCTATAACCCCGATTGGTTCAACTTTTATTTTTACGATTTGAGAAAAAATTTAATCAAAAGTTTAATCAAAATCGTTAGAGCCGTTTTCGAGGAATCTCGAATAACTCAATAATGTTGTCTCCCATACAATATTATTGAGTTCTTCGAGTTTCTAGATGAGATATTCAAAAACAAAAAAAAAAAAAACATCTTCACCAAATTTAAAGACAATCCGTTCACGCGTTTGGGCAATGTAAAAATGTATACAGATGGACGCACGGACCTATGGACGACATGACGAAAACCACTTTTTTAGTATATTCTCCATCATCGTAATGTTGAATTTGATTAAAATCTCAAATTATTTTTTGACACGAAATCAATACTTGCCCTATAAAGCAAGTAAAAAAGGTTTTTAAATGGCCATTATAGGCGTTAAGGAGGTATTTATGATATGGAGAGCAGTTAGTTCCTTTGGAACAGTTGAGCTTGCAATCGTAACATCAAAAATGACTGCAGCTGGGTGTAAGGGAATTTTGGACGCAAAAATTATGGAATTGGTCGTCAGTTTGAAGACAAATAATTCTTAATTTCTGCAATTAAATTAGCGTGAAGCGAAATTTCGTTTAACTTCATTAAAAGAGTGTATGATTCCTGCCGGATCGAATTTACAAAGTTACTAAAAATATAGGTGGAAGTACCCACTGCTAAACTTTAAAAATACTTGGTCTTACCCATTCCAATACCAATTTTTATTTTTTGTACCCATAGTAGTAGAAAGCTATGCAAGTGGTGGAAAGAAAAATTGGTGGTTGGTTTTGGAAAATTTCGGAATTATTTCTTAACATCCTAAGATAATTGTTAACATCAGCAGATGGCACGTAAACTATCAGTGTTTGGAAAAATGGATAAAGTTTATTGAAAAATGTTAGTGCGCATTTAGTTGACTAGGAGGAAATACAAAAAACAATACAAATAGGCGTTAAAAAATTAAGTTTTTGGTAGGAATATTATTACTTATTGAAAATAAAAATAGTTTTTGTTTAATATTTTTTTTTTAAACAATAAAAATAAAAGTAAGCAATACTTTTTGAAATGTTAAGAAGAATTTAGTGGCCAGTGACAAGTTTTGAACGAAATCGATTAAGCCAGTAATGATATATGCCTGAGTGAATAACTGAAAATTATGGAAAATTACTTGTCAACATTTTTACCTTATTCGACTATTTTGAGAAAAACCCTAAAAACGCAGGATTGTTACAATCAATCATTCATATACAAGTTTAATCAAAATCGTTAAAGCCGTTTTCGAGAAAAATCAAATAATACGAAACCGTTACCTATATCACCAGAATTGAATTAAGGGTAAGGACTTAAGTTTGGTTGGTGTACGATAACAACTTCCGAAATCTTGGCCTCTATGAAGTGCCACCCATTTCCTTCCTCAGAAAATAAAACTCCAACAAAACCGCCTCTTTCATATGCCCTATACCCTCTCTTTACGAAATTTTGTCGTTTGCAAAATTATTTGCGTTAACATAATAGACCTCCATTTTTATAGCTGCCAGCAATTATAAGTTTGGAGAACTATACAAATTATGCAGTGTATGAAAAGTATACACTGGCACACACTGTATTATAGCACTCAGACCAGTCTAAGCTGCCTTTAGCAAGCTCCAGTGAACGGGGAGAACATTTAAATAATAATCCTTAATGCGCAACTTGCGACTTTGACAAGGGTTCGTCGACAACAGTGACAAAAACAAAAAAACAACAACAACAACAACAACGACGACAACGAATGATGATTTGCACATATCCGCCTTTTCTACTTTAAATAAAATGCGAATAAGTATCTTTTCGAAAAACCTCCAAGGGTTGAATTTTTTTTTTTTTTTTAATGTGTAGTCATATACCTTGCATGGCGGAGGAGGGGTGGGGATCTACTCGACTTGTGAATGATGGCAAACATCGCCGCCGCCGCCCGCCTGCCCGTGCCGTGCGGTGAAAAAGTGAAATTTAATTAAACCATGTCAACTGATGTGGCAAAAAGTCGTCGTTGTTGTCGTCGTCGTCGTCGTCGTCGTCGTTTTCGTCTTCGTCATTGTCGTTGTCGACGGAACACAAGAGTTCCTTCACTATACAAAAAATATACGACGACGAGGAAAAACATGGGTTTTCCAAACGCCCGACTTGGTCTGGAATATGTGCGGAGAGCTTGCTCCCATTCTAGCCTCGGATTTATCCTGAAAGCGGAGGTAGACGTTGTACATAAAAAGAAAACGAAAAAAAAAAGAAAATTTGGAGAGCCTGGTTGCCTTTCCGTCACTTTGTCAGTAGTCTGTCGTCTTGTAGAAAAGATGATGACGAGCAAAATTTAGCCCCCAAAAATAAAAGAGTGTGTGTTTCGAGAGATCCTAAGTGAATGTAGTTGGTTTGAGGATTGAGGAAGCGGAAGGAGACGGAAGTTCGTACTTGTTGTACCTTCTTCTTGAAATCCCCCTTCGTCATTCATATCGTTGTCGTCTTCATCGTTGACTGAAGCTCGCGCGCGCCCACGTGACAACGATGATGAGAGGATGATGACAGAAAAGTGGAACAAGCTGGCAGCAGATGTAAAAATTCACTTCGACACTAAATGAACCGAGCAAGTTAAAAGAAACAACATTTTATACTGAAAGGGGAGGGGTTAGGATGGACGAAGGAGGGGTGGTTGGAATTTACGTTTCATCGAAACGAAACCCATTCTTCCGGGTTGGAACTGGAAGTTCGCAGGCAGGCAAACGAGAGGGTGCGCTGAGAAGATTATGCTTAATATTTGAAGTCGGCAACAGTTGTCATATTCTCAGCCGCCTTCCTTCACGTCCGCTCGTCAGTTAAGTTCCAACACAGAGAAGCAGGTTTTTGATTATAACTACCCCGATTCCCCCACCACTGCTTCTTATTTAATTGCTCGCTTGAAGTGATTTCTACCTGTTGTCGCCATTCGCCGTCGTCTTGACAGATAAGGACGGATGTGTAAATATACAGAATGAGAGTATATTTTTTTCCAAGTTATCCACCCCTCCCCCCCCCCCCCCCTCTCCACGTTGAAGTCCATGTCCCCCTTGTGTAGGGCCTTGTCGCGTCTCATCGCATGTCGGTCGGTCTCATCGTCACATTTTGTCGTTTTAGACTTAATCACTTTTGTTTTAGGCTCTTGTCATTCATTGTGTCACTTCAATTTCAAATTCCATTTGGATGGGAAATCTTGTAATGCCTTCAGATTGCGACTAATTGTCTACGTTTTTTTTTTTTCATTTTGTTACAAGAGATATTTTTGTAAGAGTAGACGGGGTTTTGAGTATATACAAAATAAATGTTTTTTAAAACGGGAGAAGGTGTAGGTATAGACTCACTTGAAGATTGGAATTTTATGAAGAAGGGAATTATGATGTTCGAGGCTAAAGGGAGTGTATTGAAGAGCTTATGAGTTTCTTATTTTAAGATTTCCGGGGATAGGTTTTCTTTTGAAGAAAATGAGCTTTTAGTCTAGAAGAGGGGGCATAAAAATATCGTTGATAACGAGAGTTTAAAGGTTTGAATGCGACTGATTCATATGCGGAGGGTAAATAAAGCAATTTTTCGTAATCACTCAAGACATGCAAAAGCTTCAATATTTTTGATCTTAGGTAGGTAAGTTGAACAAATAGGGAACATTGGTATACTGTCAAATCTCAATTTCTTTTAAAGATTAACCATTTAAAGTTCAATAATATTCTCAAATATTCAAGAAGGGTATAAAGTTTCAGGTTTTGTATACATTTAAGACAAAATGGTTAGTGTAACCAATTCAAAATAAAGACTGAGAACGTTTATTTTCTTGAAAGTTTGAACTAGACAGGCACCAGGAATTGTGTAGTTCCTAGATACCACTCGGTAGCACCTTAAGTCCAGATGAGTCATCCATGGCAGCACAAAGAAAATTGGATGTTGCTCAATTTGTGAAGACGCCAAGCAAGATACTGCTAAAACATTTGCTCAACGCGTATATCTAACCTATCCTTCAATTTTTCGAAGAGCACAAGTGAAACATTGCAAAGAGGTCTTCAGAAGTGCCATAACTTATGTGCTGGATCTTCGTCCCTTTGCTTCTATGAAGAAAAGGTTGCAAGAAGGGGTTGCAAGCAGTCAAGGGCATAACAATACAATACACGAAAAATAATTGGTTGAGTATATCGAGAGCTGCTTCGGCAGGAGATATGTTCGAAAGTACTGTCGAGGATAGAACTTATTTACCCATAAGTAAATCGGTTGAAGTCAGTTCTGAGTATCTGGAAAGAACACTTCTTAGACCGTAGAAAAGTGAATACGCTCAACTATCCACTTTAAGGCCGAGAATTCCATTCACCCGACTAAAAAGAATTAAGAACATCGATTTTTAATCTTCTTTTTTTTGAAACTTGGTGGGTTTTAAAGGTATTTCATAAAAATATCGTCCCTGAAGTTTCATAAAAAACTAATGAGTGTCAGTTTAGTTCTTGATGTAGAAAGACGTTAATAGAGAAGATGTGTACTTCGTCTTCTCTGTTACCTACTCTACGTCTACTCATCAATTTTACTGGCAGTCATTAGCTTTTGATGAAACTTCTAAAACGAGATCTTTATAAAGTGCCTGTGCCAACAGGCAACACCCACCGAGATTCCAGAATTGCAAGTTTTTTTTTTTTTCTCCTCTTCTTTACTTTGGAATGACAGTCCAGAACAAGAACCTGCAAGCATCCGAAGACCAGGTGTTGGGCTACTTCTTACAAAAACTGTACTTAATAGCCTGATATCCTGGGAGACTCTGGGAGAGAGAATATTCAAGGCAAGGCTTCGGACTAAAGTATAGGTCGCGTCATCGCAGCGTTGGCGATTGCAACAACAATGGAGAGCGTTTTGCGGATTTTTCCAATGCTAAAACACAAAATTTTAACTTCATCGACAACGGATTCGTTGAGGGAACGGACCCGAGGGATTCTATGGATTGGCCTCTTAAATCTCCTGTATGTTTGGAACAGAAGAGGAGCAAATATGGGAATGGCTCAGAACCACCATCTGATAATAGCTTCCGTAAGATTATAGAATGCTGCAATTTGGATAACTCAAACAAACACCAACACAGACTAAAGAATCCCTCAGTGCTCCAGCAACTAGGATAACTTTCTCTCGTACTTCAACAAACAATCATTATCTCTGAACATACCCGCATCAAAAACCAATGGTATGCTTTTAAAAATGTTTCCGTAACCGTTGCTGAAACAATATAGTCGGCAGGACACATAAGATCAATCCGGTAAAGAAAAAAATCAAGAAACGAAACAATTGCATTATAATTTGTCGAAATGACAACTTTCGCTAGATTTTCAAATACATTAATAACTACGTTACATTAAGAGGGAGCAATTTGAAATGTTTTATAAAGAGCTTGATCGTGAAATATATTCTAGCAAATTAAAGAAAAAAAAATGACCGTTCTTAGAAATTTTGTTCGAAATCAATTAGTTAACGAAAAACAGCATTCTATAGTTCTTATTCGCAATCGAGTTTTGTTTTTACTAAGAAAAAACTTTCTTGCCATTTAGTCCATAAGCCATAGAATAAATAGACACTCACCACTACATTAAACATTCTGATGAAAGGATTTTGATCCGCACGAAAAAAAAAAATAAACTGTGATGACCGAATCAAGGATTGTATGTTGGATTGTTGGCCTAGATTGAATTTTATTTGATGACAGACCAATATTCCTGTCATGGGAAATGTTCAATTTCATATTTCTACCTAATCAAAGACGTTCTGAAAAGCAAGGTAAAAACGTTTCTGAGAAATTTGTCTGCTCATACGAGTACATTTGATATTTATAAACGCTAAAAACCTTCTTCATGACTCAACTAATTTCAAGCATTTTTCTTACATGAAAGCTTTTAAGTTGATGTAATAATATTTAGTAAAAAAAATTCCGCTTCCACTTGAATCACTTTAAAAAATATAATTAGCCTTCATTATTCTTAAAAAATATGTTCTACTTTTTTACAAAAAAAATATTCATCTAAAGAGCTCACGTCCTTGCAGGCTATTTTATATAGCCTAAATGTCCATAATCAAGTATAAGTCAGTCATACCTTTAAACCATAAACCTAAAATTATATATTTGATGTAACTAATTTACCCGCACTCATCTATACCTTACTCCTTGACTTATAACCTCAAATCATAATATCGTAACAAATTTGCAACGTTAAATATTTCAGCTCTCTCTCTCTTAGACAACAAAATTCCCATCATTCATTATTATCCTTGAAAGTCCTGGATTATCGCTCACGGATAGAAAAATAAAAAAAAAAAAATTCAAAAAAATAGAAAAAAAAAAATAGATCCGACTTTAGTTCGCCAACAAGCAAACACTAACCCAGCGATGGTAATTACTGTGCTTAAAAAGTTCGTCCTTTGGCATTCGTTACTGCATCTTTGGATATGGCTTCCCGCACATACCCTATACCCTACCCACTTCGGGGTTAATGTGCACACTTAAAAATAAACCGTTATAAGTTGTGTGCAATTTATGCCGATGCGGAAAACTCCAGCTACCTAGCAAGGTAAAGGTAGATCCGCAGTATAGAAGAGAGGTACCCATACCGAACCGAAACGAAACGATGATGGAAGAAAAAAAAAGAAAAAAAAAGAAGATAAGCTCAAGCTCAAGTACACCGTAATGGCTTCTTAAGTGGCGGTGATGGGCTAAATTAGTCCCGCTAACCTCTCATACATATCGAGAAACTCTAAATCTGGCAAAGCTATACAGGAAGGATGTGATGTGCACAGATTGAAGGGTCAAAATAAATATCTATGGAAATCCCCAAAAACATTAAACGAAAACCGCCATGAAGCTTGATAATCGATTACACCACAAACCACCATCAGCGGTGATTTAAAGGACGACATACAGTCATTGGTAAACATCAGTGGGGGTGTGTGTCGGTCGGTTTGATGGTCTTGCTGATGGTGGGGGCAAAGCATCTAATGGCTCCTCAGAGTATATCCTCTACGAAGGTAATCGCCTGATAAGAATTTAAATTTTAACCCGCGAATTATTGCCCGATATCCACGCGCCTTCATCACTTACCAAAAACACCGTCCCGGAAATGGAGAAAATTCTGTGGTGCTTCGACAGATAGAGGTATAGGATTGAACGTTAATGGCGGTGGTCTATAAGGTGGTGAGGGTAGCAGAAGATGGGCGCAAAGACTACAACTGAAGCGATGATAATATAAAAGCAATCTAAGAAGTTTTCTCCCGGAAAACTTTTCAAACTCCTCGCGGGTACCAAACAATCTACTGAAGAGCAACGCCATCTTGGGTGGTGCGTGGCCTTGTGTATGTTGTCTTGTTGCGCGCTGCCGGCCGCCACGGCCCCGAATTCCCCCTAAATCCGAACATTTTATTCAGCAATTTCGATTTCGGTCAATGATAATCGTTAAAATATGCATCTAGTTGATGATATTTTAATTAAGTTTTAATTTGAAATTATTTTGTGACTTTTTCTTATTACACATTGGAGGCTCAGAAGCGGTGGCGACGCGACGGCGGCAATAGCAGTACGCAACACAGTTTTGTGGTGGAACGACGACGACAAAGGGTTTTGATTTTGTTTAAACCCCAAACCAGTGAATTCATATAAACAAGGAAAAGAGTCTCGAGCAATCAGTGGTTTCCCCGAAGGTGTCGATGGTTGGAAGATTCCAAAGTGGATTAAAATAACCTAAAAGATTATAAATATACCTACGTAAGAAACACAAAGAAATTAGGGGAAAAGCAGACGATTGGTGAGTGCGGGATGAATAAGTGGAATGCGGGGTTTATATAGAGAATATTTTGAAAAGTTGTGGTTTTCTTAATTTTGGTTTTGGCATCGACTTTAATTGCTGAGTTAGCACTTTCACTTTGAAATTTGTTTTTCTGCCTTTACTCTTCGAAAAGTCATCGCAAAAAGAAGAACAACAACAACAAATATACAAAGAGGAAGATGATGCGGAGGGCTTAAGAGTTGTTCTTTTTTTTCAGTTTTTTGTTTATTTATTTTGTTTTTAGATTATACTTATACCAAAAAGCACTTGTAGGATTTTAATGTGATTTTGGTTGCGAGCTTGGAAACCTGTAGCCATATAATTAAATCATGATTTGTGAGTTTTCCAAAGTTAAGTAGTTAATTTGTTTAGTTGGGGAGATCTTTTAAATTATTTCGGCTGAAATTGGATTTGGTTTTTTCGTTTTTTTTTTTCTTAATAGTATGTGCGCTGGAGTATGATAACGCCGTTTCGTATTTCAAATTTTTGTGGACTACTTAGAAGTTAGAACTATTTTGAAATTCTATTGGGAAGTTAGGGCAAAGTGGGGTAATGTTGAAAAAAAACTCTGTGCATCTCAAAAAGGACGAGGATTAGAATTATAAAATTAATTTTTGTAGATAGATTATTCAAAATGGTGAATATTTTTAGTAAACTACGAAATTCTAAAAAATCAAATTTTTCTGCCTGCATGAAAACCACAAAATTTATTGCAAAATTGTATAATATTAAGTTTTTATGTTGCTAAATTGCAAAATGTATTCAATCTTCTATAGAAAAAGAATTTTGACTTATCAAACATTTATGTGCGTCAACTACAAGACTATAAAAAAAATTATACAAAAAAACGTGAGAAGGTAGTATAACTTCTGGCGCACGTACATGCACTCATGTACACACCCTTTTTTTAAAATGAATCAAACAACTATTGAAATGACTTTGACGGCCAAATAAAGTATGTAATTTAATTGCCTCTGGAAAGCCTGTCCAGAACCAGTTTTAGACCAAAAATAACGGTATCTGCCATATACCGGTCTTTCTGATTTCGATTGAACCATTATTGATTGTTCATTTTGCGGCTTTAGTCAAAGTGAACTGGCTAATTTTATTCATCATTTAATTTTGTGTATAAGGTCTGTTTTTGGAGCAAATTATTATTTTTTTTTTTTCAAAAACTATTAACTATCAACTATTAATTTCTGGTTTCCACTCAATTACAATGATTTGTTTTACATGAACGCCCTTAGGTTTTTGTAAAAAAGATAGAAACAAAATTTTCAATATATGTTGTTTTTTTGGACTTAAATAAATTTGTTTTTGAAAATATATTTTTTCAAAAACGCCGATGATTTTTTTACGAAATATTCGATATTACGGTCTGACACACTGAACCTGAATCTGAAGTCAAAACCACCTTAGCACGTAACGTTTTCGAGATATGATACTATGAAATTTAAAAAAAAAACGTTTTCTTGGTACATTTAACGTCGAATTTTCTTACTGGTAAATACATTTTTACAAAACTGTTTACGGAATGTGAATGAAATGCATTTCATCTGTCTAAATCATTTAAAAATGTAATGTGAAATTTATGATTTCTCCAAAATATTCCCTTTAGTCTAATTATAGCGTTTTTAGAAGTGAAATGTTCTGAAGTAATAATATTCAATGGCTAACTATATGGTTTTTTGGATGCTGACCACGAATCTGAAGTTATCCAACAAAAATTATCCCAATAAACATGAGAAATCATTGAAAAACTGACAAAAAATTGTTGTTTATTGTTTTTGGTGCATATTTTTCGCTTAAACCGTTTATATAGAACAAATTTAAACAAAATTTCCGAATCTAAGAGAACTCGTTTCCACAAAACAACTGCAAGAGATATTACCTCTCTTTATTGCATCGCATCGCAAAAGTATTAAAAAACGCTTTTCTTGTAATTTTGTACAGCGAATATCTCAAAAACTAGTGCCAGTTTGAAAATTCTGTCTTCGAATTCGAGTTCAACGCAAAACCTTCAATTTATTTTTTGAAAAATCCATTGAAAATTTTAACTATTGTAAACAGTTTTTTCTAGAAAGCAGGCTCTAAAGATTTTCAATTTTGTGTTCTTTACAAAAAGTCATTTCTATAAAATCAATCCAAATTCCATACTACGAGTACCAATTCAGTAATTGGTGATCCAAAAAGTTCATAGAGGGAAAGCTTTGAGGTCGTTTTGATTCCTTTCATACTTTACATATAATTTTGGGGGTACTGAATCCGAGTTTGAAATTTGCCAACAAAATTTCGAAACGCAGCATGGTCCAAAATGAGGAAAACTGCAAAATTTTTAATGTTCTTGCTGTTTTTGAAAATTTTACCCAGAAGGATTAGTTTTTTCTTAGTAAGCAAGAAAACTGAATCATAATTGATTCCAAAATAAGCCTCTTCGAACTTTATCGATGTTAAAAACCTATGTTTGTTGGTCCTAAGTCAAAATTTCCATTTCAAACTGGCCAGCAATATTTAAAAAGTGGCGGTAGAAAAAGTTTTACCTAAAAAAAAAAACGTTAATTAAAAAACGTCATTAAACACACGTATTTTATTAATGGATTCGTTTTTCTTGTATATATCCATGTACTTTCAATTTATAGTTGATTTTTTTTTTTAATATCATGAAAAATCCACTTAAAATAACTTTTCGACAAACATAAAAAAAAAACTTTTAAAAAGGAGACAATTTGGAAAACCAAAAAGATAAATATCTCCTTACCATATCTATTCTTCTAGATGACAACACCTTTGGTAATAAAATCTCTCACACTACTAACCACTTCATCTGGGTTATAAACCCCTTCAATTGCAACCGCAAACCATCCCATCAAATTATATATAGAATAGATATATCCAACTACTTTATAGCAACTCTACAAAACTTTATCGTTTGCTCTTCAAATAATGATGAGATTTTATCTGCTATAGTATAGTAAAGTGTGTTTTATCATTTATTCAAAATTCAAAAATCACAACAACACACTTTATAATAATTCGATTTAAAGCAATCAAATCCTGAAGCTATTTAGAAATATGTGTCAAATTTTGTCCTGTTGGCTGGGTGCTGGATGGCATGGCATGGGTGATGGTGATGGTGTCCATTCATTCATAGCCATCCATGCGTCTCCCTTATTTCCTTTTTACACAAATTTGAATCACAAAACAGGGATCTCCGGGTGATTAAGGACCTTAATATCAAAACTATGCACTATTTCGGTGTACAAAGGACAAATTATATTTTACACCGAGCTATTTAAATTTTGCCCCAAAAAACAAAATCACTTCGAAGGACGACCGTCGAAACATGGAAAACAACTCACACCCCAACTTCTCATCATTCTGAATATCTGCTGGACTAAATTCTGTTTTTGTCCTAAAAAAAAAAAAACAACAACAACAACAACAACAAGAACGATAGCTCCTCGAACCGTAGATTTCCATTCAAATTGAATGGGGTCATTCCCGTATCTGTTATGGTGAATCTCAACGCAACCATAGATTGTTTCCTCCTTCATAGTGGAAGCGAGTGTTATCCTGAATCAGGAATAGTGACGACGACGACGATATTGTTGTCGTTTGCTGATAGCGTTGCTTCGGTGGTGTTGCTGGTTGCCTGTCGGTTGGTTGTTTGGTTCGTTCGTTTGTCGTCCGTCCACTAAACCTTCTTCTCTCCCTCACACCCCGATGTTCCCCACCCAAACCCTTTTCAATATACAATTTCGTTTTATCTATCTTCCACTCTTTCGGGTTGGAAATAGCTACTATCAATATATCCAACGGGATAATTTGATCCTTTCTGCCATTGAGCCACAGCGATATATCGTCGTTGTTGTTTTCAAAATGATGGCCAAGGGGCGGGGGTGATTTTGAAAATTGTCTGTTGGCCACAAGGGGCCTTCGGGGTAGAGGCTGAAGCAGAATCAGGGGCCGGGGCTGCCTGCCTATTGTCTTCCTTCATCAGAAAGTGATTTTTCTAACATTCGATCAGTTAAGGATGGACTTTGTTGATTGGTCCTTTTTCGCTTTAATATTCTGTATTTTTTGTATTTTTCGTATAAATTCAATGAAGATTGGATTTTGTCACATGCTATTGTATTCGTATGTGCGATTAGCCTGCACCTTGTAAAATTTAATTGCCCATCCTTGCTTTTATCACATAAATATTTCTCGTCGTCCTTAAATTTAATACATATTGCAAAGATAAAATAAATATGGAAACTAATACATGGATAAGGATTGAGGAATTTATGACTTTATCACACAAAAAGTTATAAATGCAGGATAACTGCTTGCAAATGGGTGTTTTTAAAGTTTTGGGACATCAAAGGTGTAAATTGTGTTGTGAAAATTGGGGGGAAAAGAGCATAAACAGAAGTCATGTTTAATAAACAAATGATTTGAAAAAGTGGTACTTTGAAATTTGACATTCGATTGAAGGGCTCAATGAAATAGGACATAATTGAGTTTTTGTGGTAATAATTTTTTTATTTTTTATGAGTATTCGAGATATTCTTAAGCCGCGTTACGGCGGGATTTGCACTAATTTCAATCTAATTTTCTCTCGTAGAATTCGCAGGTGATGAAGTGTGTTAGTTAAAATGGTAAGGTAGTTCCTCTTAGTGATAATATAGTTCACCTGGCAAGTTCATAATTGCTTTAAATGCGAATGCGAACGCTGGGAGAAAAGAATGCAGTTTTCGAAAAAAATTAAAAAAGCATAAAATTAGATTTTCAAATGACTAAAAGCGCATTTTAAATGAATTTAACCTCAAAACGAAGTATGCAATTTGATTTTTTCTATAACATTAAAAAAAAAAATTAAAAACCGTTAGAACCGTTTTAAAAAAAATATTTTTTCTATATAAAACTTTTCAAGGACTCTCATATTTAAGATATTATTTATTTCTGGATAACACTAAATTTAAAAAAAAAAATGATTTTTCAAAACAAAAATTTCAATTTTTTTTTTAATACAAAAAAAAAATATTATTATGGCAACTTAAAAACTTTCATGTAAAAAAAATGGTTGAAATTGATTGAGTCTTGGAAAAAATCAGAATTTAAAAAAACGGTTCTATGGCAGCTACCGTTAATAACGGGTTTTGAAAAAATGGTTTTTAATTGAGGATAGACCTTTTTCAAAAAAATGTCCATTATTTTTCAAATAAAAATCGTAGCAACCGATTTTGAAAAAATGAGTTTTTATAGAACTGGTAAATATATGACAGGTACCTACCGTTATTTTGGTAAAAAAAATTATTCAAATATTTTTTTTATCAAAAAAATTTGTTAAAATTTTATAAAATAAACTATGCCGAAAATTTTCCAGGTCTATTTAAGGAAAACAACTAGTTAAATTAGGGGCTTACATATTTTGACCATTTCAGAAAATAGTGGAAATTTTCTCAAAAGTTGACTTAAAATTTGTTGAAAACAAATTATTGAAATACAACCGAGTTAAATTACAAAATCAAATGTAATGATTTTTGATAGCCAGGAGAAACTTCTTTTATTACTATTTTATATAAAGTTAATCCTATAAATACTTTAAGAAAAAAATTATTTTCAAACTCAGAACTTTGGCATTCTGCCACAGCCAAAAGTACGGCAATCGCTTTGTACCAATAAACGCCGGTACGCCATTTTTTAGTTCTTCATACTAAAATCAATATTTTTGGCATTGTCTGCAACGTTCAGGGTTATTATTTTCATACTGATTTTTTTTGTTTTATTGTATAAGATCGTAAAAATATAATTTTTACTTCCAAATTCAATGGCCTAATGGCCTATGTCGTATGTATTTTAGATTCTAAAGAAAATTAAAAAGTTACTTAATTTTTTAAGGAAAAAAATTAAATAAAAATAGAATTCAGTTTTGTTTATTTTTTTAAATTTCTTCAAAACTAGAAAACATATTCAACTAAAATTTAATATAATCATTAAGTTTTGGTCGAAAACTGGAATTCAAAAAGTAATTAATGTTGTAAATTTAGTTTGAAGATTTTTGAATAAAAAACTATTTGCTTACAAAAATTGTTTCGTTAAATAAAGATAAGAGCGGCAATTTTTAGTCAGTAACTGTAAATGGATCTTGGAATACAATCAGTTGAACAAAAAAATCATCCAAATGGGAGCAGTTTTTTCCGGTTCGGAGATAATTTGCTTTAGTTACTCCACTATGATTTATTCACTAGCATGAAATTAAATATAACCTAAAAATTACTTAAATGTTATTGCGCTTTTATTCATTTTTATGCTTCTAGTTGTTAAAAGAATTGAAATTTAAAAAACTTCCTTTAACTTAAAATTTGTCTGAATGAATACAAATATTTTTCAACAGTAATTTTTTTGTAATTTTAAATTTTCTTAAGAACTAAGCCTGGTGGTAACCAAAAATGAGGTTGTAGGCTGTTTGAAAAATTTTTTTTTTTTTTTTTTGTTAAAACGGTTTTGCAAATGAATCCTACTTTTTCCAAAAAAAAATCGCATACATATATGGTGGTGCCAAATATTTTAATATCGCCTTACACTTGTTTAGTTAAATTTTCGACTAAAATAGAAAACATATGAATTTTTTTCAGGTGCGATGGAAACTTAAATAAGTTAAAAAACCCACTGGTATAAAATCATTTCCAACTCAATTTCCCCGACGTTAAGATTTTGTCTAACGTCAACGAGTAGGTAGGTACTACAAGTATGAATCTAATATATTCACTTCGTTACACAGTTTATGATGGGCAATGAGCTAGCAGTTATTCCAGAACCAAACATAAGTAGCTTAAATCTTCAGTGTCGCTGTCATTCTCATGTTATTCATTCGTATCCTTGACGTGCAATTATAACATCCTTCCACGCTTTTGCTCTCTTTTCCTGAAAAAGCAAAAAAAAAAGATACAAACTCATTTTAATTCTTTTAATTTACGGGACTTACTCAGTCTAGTGAATAAAAATAAAAAAAAAAAAAAAGGAAACGAAATTAGAATATGTGCATGTACATAGAGACGTCAGTTATTTGGTAGCTTTCCTTGAACAAGAATTTCATGGGTGAGGAAACTAGGAACAGGCTTTTCTCGCTCCTCTAAAAAAAAAAGTATTCCATGGAGTGCAATTAAAAATTGACAACCGTTGATAATTTATTGGTATCCTTTTTTTTTTGGTTCACTTTTTGGCTCTCTTTTATATACAAGCCAATCGGCAGGCGGAGGATCCTTTTTGAAAAGAAACTCCTTCCTGTCTCCAGCAAATGCTGCATTTTAAAATTAATGGGAATTTAACGTTTTGAGTTTCCACCATTTTATATATATAACGGCAACGTATAAAATATGTGTACCAAGTACCTACCACCCGCGGAGGATTTTATTTAAAAAAAGGAAAAAAAAAAACCAGAAAAATCAACTTTCACTTTACGCGAATATCCTTCGAATATGTGCTTGTAAAAATTTGCCAGATGTAAAAATTTTATATACAAATAAATCGATTGAAAAGGATTTACGAAATGTTAAAATAAAAAAAAACATTATATAGGTATGTTGAGGTATTAAAAAAAAAAAAAAAAAAAAATTAAAAATAATTTGTATTTAAAGACCATGAAGCGTGAATTGAATTCCACAGCATTATCATTGATTATGTTTATACACTGCATACAGTTTGACAGCTGGCAAATTTATACTGGGTACCAATTACAACAACAAAAACAGCAACAGGTAGGCAGGATACAAGAAAATGTAAAACCCGACATTAATTAAAATTCATCTATTTTGAGGCGAAATATTTTTACAAACCTCCTTTATAATTACATATATCCACTTTGTGGGGCATTAATTTGTTTTCATTTGTGCTTTCGTGGTCTGGTCCAACGACAAGGTTCTGGAAAAATTTAAATCAATTAATTTTAATTGAAACCAGTGTCAGAGGAATAACGGAAAAAAACAAAACAAAACAAAACATTTTGCATTTTAAAAATAAATCACTTTATGAGGATATCTTTTATATAAATCAAACTAAATATTAAACCAAAATATTTTATAATTTGCATAATACAAACAAAATTTTACATTTTTATTATACAAAGGTGTTGTTTGTTTTTCATTGAAAAATTGACACGTTGTAGATAACATTACTTTTTGTTTCCAATGAATAGTCAATTTGGGTAATAATGTGAAGTGGAAGCTCTGGTGTATTTTCTTAGTGGCTTACTTTTTGTATTTTTCGAGAACTTAGCCAAAAAACAACATAGAATCAATCACTTCTCGTGGATAGTCCTTCGTTTTGTCTTCATTAACAGCCAATCCCATTTTTGCTGCCTTCGATTCAATACTGGGAAATGCTTTGTTCTGCCGATTATGTCTATGATGTCATCTGCATAAGCAAGTAGTTGAACGGGCTTTTGAACAATTGTACCAGTGGTGTTGACTTGTGTTTGGCAGGGATGTCGAGATGTGACATGGCTCTGTATAACTCGTCTCTATTCACGCTTTCATACGCGACTTTAAAATCGATCAAGAGGTGGTGTGTATCGATCTGGAATTCCCGGTTTTTTTTCCAAAATCTGTCGGAGTGTGAACATCGGATCGTTGACAAGAGGTTTTATCGACGACAGGATTTTGTAAATGACGTTTAGAAGACTAATTCCTCTGTAGTTGCTACATGTAAGAGCGTCTCCTCTTTTATGGATGGGGCACACTATATGACAAGTTTCTATCGGCTATCTTCGCCGTTAGCAGTCTAGGAAAATGTTCCTTTCAGATCCTTAGCACTAACTGTGTGTTCGACCTCTCATCTCGGCAGGCTTCCGTTCTAGCCTTGTGGCCTTGGGTAGATCTTCTTACCCTTTGGTAGAATTTTCGAACATCCCCTCTGCCGGTACAATCCTCATTAGACTCGACCACCCGCTTCTCGTGCTCTATCTTTTTCTTCCTGAGAAGTCGGCGTTCCTCTCCTTTTTCGTGCCCGTAAATCTCTCAGCGGCTCTGGTTCTTCTTTGAAGCATTGCCTGATGGGCCTCGTTCTTAGCTGCATGCACCAGCTGGCATTCTTCGTCAAACCAGGAGTTTCGTTGTGGTCACCTTGCGAAACCAAGCACATCAGTGGCGGTACTACTGATGGCTTCTTGACAGTGTCTCCACTGGTCGTCTGTGCTTGCCAAGAGATTAAGAGAAACGTGTCCAGCAAAAGTTTTTGTGAGTTTCACGACATCAAATTTCTTCACAGCATCTGCTCGGTGTTGTGGCGTCATAGATATTCGCATCCGTACTTGAGACACTACCAATTAGTGGTCTGAGTCAATGTCTGCTCCTCAGAACGTTCGGACATCTAAGATACTGGAAGTATGTCTGGCGTAAATCGCGATGTGATCAATTTGATTGAAAGTTTTTTGATGACATGACCGCCAACTCCCCTTGTGTATATTGAGGTGTGGGAATTGGATGCTTGCAAATGGTGACATTTCACCCTTCCCCAAGAAATTAACTTTTCTTAAGGATTTTGAAACTCGAACCTGAAGTCAGAAATATATATGACGTCAAATTTTTGAGTAAAATTAGGTTAGCTACGGAACTTATTGGGTTGAAATATGAAATCCGTCAATTTTTTTTAGAGTGGCGATGAAATTCTCTCAATTACGGTGGAAACTGCTCAAATACTTGGGAACACGATGATCTCAAATGTCTAAATGTTTTTAAAATTCCCGACATTCAAAAATATTTTCATGTTTTTTTTTTTTCATTTTCCATTCTTTTGGATTATCAAAATATTTTGACAGAATTCATACTTCAGCCGAAAGAAATTCTTTAGACAGAAATTTTCAAAAGAGGGGAAATGATTTTCTTTCTCAGTAGGTACGCTCTCTCTTGTCATGTTTGAACGGACTTGAACTCAAAAATAGTAGAAATTCGTTGTTTTGGCGAGTACCCAAACAGACTAATTATTTAAAAAAACAAGACGTAATAGATTTTTTCTGACCTTACATTTGAATTCAGCAATCCAAAAGTCTTTCAGAAAAGGATGTTTTTGAAAAAAACTTACTCATTCATATTAAAGTCTCTAAGTGTACAAAATTTCATCAGTTTTGGTCAAGAAATGGCCATGACGAAGAATTTTGTCGCTAAAAATCATTAAAAAGCACCGTCAAGCGTCATCCGCTTACGAAAAACTCAACCTTCCGGCTTGGTAAGTAAAAAATGGAAGTAGTTCCTTCATGAATATTTTAATTCTCAACTGTTTTAAAGCCTTAACAAAAGTGTAATTCTTTGTTTGCACGGAAACGATTTTGGTTTTTTTCTATTTTCTGACACAAAAGAAATGGAAACATTTGCAAAGTCGTTAAAGACAACTGCTATGCAATTTAAATTTGAATTTTTGTTTTTCAAAATATAGGAGGGGAATATCAATTCATAGTAAAGGCCTTAACCATATCCCCTCACAAACTAATTCTTTGTGAAGAGTTCAAAAGCTCAAAAACCTCATATAGCTACAACTATCAAACAACGAACAAAAAAAAAACTCATTGAGTTTGAATTTTTGTGTTTTGTTTTGCTATAAACCACAGTTAAAATAAGAGAATCTCTTTCCAGGTCATAGAGCACCCAAAATGAAAATAAGCCGTCCAATAATTTAGCATATAAATGGGACTTATTGCGAAACACGCACAAATAAAAACGCAAATAAAATTGAAAATGGCACAAATCGAATAAAAAAAACAAATCTACTTTTATCTTAGAAATCTTTCAAACGACGCTGTTGATTATATTTTGTAAACAAAAAAAAAAACAGACAAACAAAAATAGGGTTGAAATTCACCACCCTCTCTGATTTCTGTGATTTTTTTTTTTTCATTTTTTTTTTTTAATGAAAGGCAATTGCTTACGCAACATAAATTTTCTATCGTCACCGGAACGACAAAAATGCCGAATAGTTTGACAATATAAGTTGATTTTAAGTTGAGTCTCCCTGTGGGCCAAATGCAGAGAGCTCCTTTTATCCTTCACTTCCTCCGCAGGCAATCTTTCATGAAAACAATTTTGTGAGGAATGGCTCCCCTGTGACCTTTGTCCTGCGACCAGAGCTCCAGTTTCTAGAACAAAATTAACATGAGGGATGAACGAAACGAAACCGAAGAAAATCCGATGAAGTTCATATAACTTAACTGGCATGGTCGTCGTCGCCGTCGTCTCCTTGAGATGCCGTCATTTAAGAGCACTGCGGGCTGCCTGTGCCGCAGTCATCATTATTCTTTAGCCCTTGGCCAAGGCAGGCCATTCAGGCACCAGCAGTTCTTACGATGCATCCATGTGGTAGGACTGGATGCTGTGAGTTCTCAAGATCTCAAGCACATGTCTGTAATTTGTTAAAACATCTGCCCGAGACGAAGGCAGGTCCCTGCACGTTCAGTCGCAGGTCTCTTAATAGACCGTTTTGAGATGATGGGTTTTGTCCATTATATGCCCTCAAGCGTTTCGCTCCATAGCTTGGCTACATACTGTCTGTCGATGATGAAAGGTTCTAGGTGATGGTGCACACGTCGTTTGATGGATGATTAAGATATTACTTGCGGAGACCAAAGAGATATGAAGAATTAAATTCACTCCCATGATCCCCAAAGAGAAATGCCAGCATTCGTGGCATTTGCAGTATGAAGTGGCATTGCATCCGTTTTGCTTTGCACACCCAGGCACCGAACGGTTCTGGCAGTAAAAACAAAGCATACCCGTACCGTTGATGCCAGATCGTGATGTGATGTGCAGGTCGCCTGCAATACAACGCCACACAAACACACCTTCAAGTTTTGCTTTGGCTTTTATTTTACAGCACCCAGTCAGCAGCCAGTATAGCATCATTGGCGGTGGCAACGCGGCGCGCGGCGTGACATAGAACACAAAGCATAGCTCTATAAACGCTGGGTCTTCCTCGATGGGTAGGTATACAAACTACATATACTAGGAGTCCAACACCCAGAAGCATCAGAACCAAAAACCAATTGTTATTCCTGGAGCGACTGGAATTTCGTATTCAGGAAACAAACTTTGCAAACTCACAGACAAGAGCGACAGCGAAAGTTTACGAAAAGCGGAAGGAACGCACTTGGTCGTTTTATATATGGTGTGCCGAGGAGCATGGTTCAGAGCTCTAAAGGGAGTTACCTTTCCTCCTATACCTATACTAGGTATACATATTGGACCAAACCATAACGAGTATAAGGGAGGAGTGCTCAGTGCAACGTTTATGCGGAATTTGCAACGTTTTCGCTTAAGCATACCAAATTGCAAACAAAATGAGATACTTCTGCTTCCACAGAAGACCCAAAGACAGGCAGGGGACATCCAAGGGCTTGATGAATGAACACAAGGAGGTGGAGGTGGCTTAAGAGAAAAGAGGGACTATCTTTTGTTACCTAGAAGAGGTAATGTTTGGCGTTTTATTGTTGCTGCTTTGCATTTTCCTATACGGAAATGGACACTCAAAAATGAAATACTATGTTGTTTGCTTATAGTTGCCGCCACCACCTGAACTGGGTTACGTTGGTATTTTGTAGAAGAGAGCAATGAAAATATCTTTGATGGGGATGTGAACGAACAATATTGAGATTGCTTAGAAAATGTGTGTGATTTGAAGTCGAATCAGTTGTGGATTGTGGTGGTAGTTATGCGCTATTCAATGAAATTTCAATTAAGTATTTTTTTTTTTTGTTTGCTTTTATTGAATTCAAAGTGGAAACATCTCTTTTTTTTTAAGTAAATATAATTTTATTCGATATTAGGCAGACATGACCCTGAACTTAGTACTTAGTAGACAATTTTCTCTTGAGTTCTGCCACCGATTTTCAAAAAAAGTACGAAAGTCGCTTTGTCTCAACAAAAATACCTACGACTTGATACGCCATTTTGTATTTTTTGTTTGGAGTTATACTTCTTTACCAGCGATTATAAAAATATTAAACCAGTAATATCTCATAGATTTTTTCACCCCATTAAAACTGTTTTGTTTTTCTTCATACAGACACTATAAGGAGAAAAAGTGTAACAACACACTTACATTTTATACTTGGTTTGTTTTTTTTTTATTTTTAATTTTGTGTGAAACACACTAAATTTATTAAATTACAGAAATCAGCCATTGTTATTGATATTCTGACTGATTCATTTTCTACACTATAAGTGATAGGAAAAAACTAAATATATCAAAAGTTAGGTGATATGGTGAAAGATATTTCACTGTTAGGGTAAAATGTTAGGGTAAAATGGGGCAAAAGAAAATAAAACCTTTTTGTACATCTCGAAAAGTATAAGGGCTAGAATTATGAAATAAATTTAATTGAATAGATAAACTGAAATTATGATGAGTTTTGTTAAGAAAAAAAATTCTAAAAATTCAACTTTCCAAGTTAAAAATTATTTTCCAATATCAAATATTTTTTAGACATTTGAAAATGATGTCACTATGTATGTAGTTGATAATTTTTTGAAAAATTAACTATGCACGTTGAAAGATAAAAAAAAAAAAATTAGGCATCTAATACGGATAATTAAAATGCTCCATAACGGTTTTTTTGAGCTTTAAAAAACAAATACGTTTTTAAAAGTTTATGTGAGTGGTTTAATTGATTTTGAAAATCAGGGAATAACGGGAAAAATGTTTTTAAAAAACTAGGTTTTTAAACATTTTTTTCAATGAATAACAGTAAAAACATGATTTTTCAGTCCAAGTTTTTTGACCGTTTCCAACTGTATTTTATTTTTATCTTTTTTATTTTTATATTTTCAAACTTGAATTTTACACAGCCATTATGAATTTTTGTACAAAATTTCACAATTTTCTGTAGTCTGTGAGCAGACATTACGGTAATAAGAGTTTTGTTTACTCGGTGCTTAATTACTATTTACATAAGCTTCATAAAAGTATGATTCAACTTTGTTGACCATTACAATTAAATTACCTTTAATTTGATATATCACACATCACTGTGTGTAAATGCTATATATTGAAAAGAGTTTCATCAGAATTCAACAAAATTTAACAAAATGGTCTGCTTTGGTCGTCGAACTTGACTAGCCACCAGTGGAGAACAGTATCGTTCGTTCACAAATGGATTCGAGATGGTTCGCTTATAAAATGTGTTACTTGTTTGTTTAGTGTCAAATTTTAAAGAATGAAGTGTTTAAATTGAAATTAAAGCATCAAGCTACAATATGGTGTAATTTTTTTTATACAATTACATATAAAATTAACGAGTAAAAGGTGATTAAAAACAAAATAAATTTTTGTTTTCATATTCTTTTTGCAATATGGTATGAAATTTGTTTCAATTTCATAAAAAACATGTACTACAGTATTGTTGGTAGAAAAGTTTTTGATAGGAAATAAACATTTTTAAACATAAAAATTCATATTTATAGATTTTAGAGAGAACAAGGTCGTTTTCATCCTTTAAAAACACATTTTATTTGTTTAGTTTTTCAAAAAAAATGTTTTTAAAGGATGAAAACGACCTGTTTTAGACGAAATCAGTTGAGCCAGTAATGATATAATACGGAAAGAACTAAAAATAATGGAAAATTTCCCGAAAATCAAGCCCATCATATTTCCGTTATTCGTATTTTTAGAGAA
The DNA here is from genome assembly GCA_948107695.1 of Meliscaeva auricollis. Classification (NCBI taxonomy): domain Eukaryota; kingdom Metazoa; phylum Arthropoda; class Insecta; order Diptera; family Syrphidae; genus Meliscaeva; species Meliscaeva auricollis. The sequence continues at coordinate 77,941,290 of OX403617.1, forward strand.
AAACTAAAAATGCAATATTGTTCCAATCAATTATTACATAACATCCACCAAGTTTATTCGAAATCGTTAGAGCCGTTTTCGAGAAAAATCCAATAACTCGAAACCGTTATTTGGGAGGTATTCGTTCTAGTTGAGATATTCAAAAACAACAAAAAAATAAACCAAAAAATCTATACCAAATTTCATACAAATCCGTCAACCCGTTTAGGCTGTGGCTCTCTGTACAGATGAACACAAATCCTCCCTCACACAAAAATTCAAAATATCCCTTTCACGTAAACAAAATAGCTTTTAACTTTAATAAACTTAACCGATTTTTTAAGGTGATGTGTAAATAAATAATGATAGAAGAAGAATATGGTGCACAGACTAATTTATATGGTATGACAGTGAAGTTTCGGCTATAAGAGTCAGAAATGCTCCTAAAAACACAATGAAATAATTTCCTAATACTACCGCAAGCATAAAACTAACATTCTTTCTAAAGAACTCTTTCAGAATCCTTTCTTTCTCATGCTCCGATGGCACTTAAATGTCCTCAAATGGTGCCATTTCGTTTTTTGAGTTCAGGGCTTAAGAAAATTAAATTTACTTATAAAATAAATCTTTTTCGTTTCTTAAATAATAATTTGAGTCTATACAATGTGTTTCCCTTCCTAACCCTACAGTCATTAGTCATTATATACATCCTATAAGACTACAATGACATTTTCCCTCTTCATACTCCTACGCATATGCAAAGCAAAAAAAAAAAAAACAAAGCAACAAACAAAAATCTTTTTCCACATAAGTTTTACTAAACGGATCGCAAAACAATGATTAATTTATTAATTACATCAGCATCGTTCTCTGATTATATTCTATATAATATAGACCCGACCGACTGACGCAACGATGGGCGGTCAAATCATGTGATTAGAGAAGTACAAAGCAAAAGAACAAAAATCCTTGTGTCGTCGATTGTTCTCGGTTCTATAATTTTTGTTTTTCTCTTTTTTGGAAAATAACCACATAACGCGGCATTAAATTAGATAAAACGTTATTTATCATCCAAAACAAAACAACAACAGCAGCAGCATAAAATAAAATAAAAACAAAAAAAAAAATGATAGACTGGGAAAACGAAGAACAGAAGCTAAAGCCAAAAACAACGAGCGAACGCACATCATTATCAGCTTACAGATCCTGCCAAGGACACAAAACATTGTCTATTGTCTCCACACAATGTATTATCATTAGTCATGCGAAAGGATAATGTATGTGTATTCGTATATGTAAAGAACTGCGTGTGTCAGCGGGTGGAATTGGAGTTTTTCTGGCCCTGGAAAATATGATTTACTTATCAGAAGTGGGATCTCTCAAAACAATGTATTTTCACCTTTTGTTTTGAAAATAGGACAATATGATTGCATTTTGCCAAAATTAAACACTCGCTGCAAACATTTTTGACAATCTTTAGCTTAAAACATATTTTTGATATTTTACTTCTGGTCATCAGAAGTGGGATTTGTAAAATTTGTGCAATATTAGCTGTTTGGAAACCTTGACAAGGACAAGAACATTGTTTTTTTTCAGTGCTGAATAAAAAAACAAACACTTCCAGCAATTAGTTCTGATAAGTTTAAGTACCAAATACATTTCTCACTTTTTGATACTCAATGTCAGAAGTGGGATGTCACAGTCAATCCACCTCTGGATGTGTAGTGTATATTATGTTAGAGCAATTTTTTTTTCTGTTGGTAAAATATACTCCAATTGATTGTGTTGTCGACAGGCGGCTTACATTAAGCGGCTTCGGAAGTGCAAAAAGGATATAGAATATGAAGAGGAGGGATTCTATTCACCATAAACCATCCACCTATACATGTACGTATCCTAAGCAACGAACCAACCCAACCGCCTCCACTCTAAATTATCACAATTGACAATGGCGAATTTATTTTGTTGTCTTAATGTGTATTTCAAAGGATAAGGCTTTAATTAATGAGCACGCTCTTCATTCTAAATCAATGAGTGATTTTTCTTCATCGTTAAGAGATGGACAGGACATGGATGATGGCCATCAACGACAAGGACATAGAGGGATAACCAACCAAACAACGCTGCCGTATCGTCTTCGTCGTGCGTCGACAAGGTTTGCTCCTTCCCCATAATAAAATCATTTTCTATTTTCTTGTTGAAGGATCTCTCTATCTCTATCTCTCTCTATATTTCCGAGAAAAAAAAAATAAAGGATTCAATGATTTTGAAATTGATTGCAATTTATTTACAATTTCATGCAGTTGTGCGGTTGTTTGGTTATAACAGGGTTTTTGGTTTCTTCCAAGATATTCCGGTCTATACCCAATCATTGTCTTGACAAATCGTTGGGATATCTTGCAAAAGGGATTATTTAAAGGGACATTTTTCGATCTAGTTTCCGGGGGTGTGGTTGATAAAAATAGAAGAAAAAAAAAACTTTAACAAAAAGAAAAGCATATTATAGAAAACTGTAGCTATACTTTAACCATTTGGTCCTTTATCTTTATCGCATTCTTAAAGTGGTTGCGAATCAATCTGCAATCCCTGCAACATATATATCTTTCTGCCGATTCATCGCTTTTTCAGGATTCTCATATCCTTTTTATTGTTTTGTTTTTTTTTTTCTGTTTTGTGCTTATTTCATTTGTGTTGTTTATTTACTTTTTGTTGTTGTTTCTAGATTATCATCTCAATTTTTTATTGGATTGGAACAGATCTCCCAAAAGCAGTTATCACATTTGATTGCTTCTGGAGAGCAATTCTAAAAATGCTCTAGAAGATTAGAGAGGGATGTTATTTTTTTTTGTTTCTGGCCAGAGTGTTATATATTTTGTATCCTTGTGAAATTGTATACCATATATCGTTTCATTTTATTTTGTTTATTTTGGAAACAGTCTCAAGTGCGTATTGTAGAAGAACTAAATTAAAATGCTAGAAAATATATCACAATCGAACAGTAGGGTGGAAATAATTTTTGATTATTCAAGATGAAACCTTTCAAATGAAAGTTAGGACAAAATAAAGGTACTCAGGTTCAAATGACGACTCTTTGTGTTGCATTTCACTGAAAATAAAGTTGTCAGAAACATTCAAAGATCAAAACGGAGTGCCACAAGGTGGAATTATTCCGTCCGTTCTTTTTTTTATGGTTTTTTAACGAGACCATTTATGGAGCTTTCTTGCAAGCTTTCTTGCAAGCAAGAGGATGATCCAGCGCTAATATTTGCTTTTTCGGAGTCGTGACTGTCTTTTAGATGTTCTTTTATTCGCTCAAAAAACAATTTTTGTTGTTATCTTTACAACCGCAGGCAGTACGTAAATTTTTCTACATTTTTTTTTAACTACATCAATTCTGCTTTCTTATGGAGCTCCTTCAGGGATACACTCGAAGCCTCAAGCTCTCTTTAAATGAGTGGATGCTATAGCTCACTAGATGTCGTTAACGCTGCTTGTAGCAGCTCTGCGGAGATTCAATCCAGTTCTACGACCTTGTTGTTCTTCAGTGTTTATATCGCAAAAATCATAACATATCTGAGGACTAGGCATATTCGGAAATTTGATACTTCGGACGAGTCATAATCATCAGGTATCGAATGTGCATTACTGGCAAAGATTGACTGAAGCGTTTAAGACTAAAGCGAAGCATTTCTTCCACGTTATTTGCTGATTTACATCCAAATAGAACAACATTTTTTATCGGATGTTGTTTTGAGCTTCTTTATTATATTCAACTGTGAGCTCCTTAGTGATGCTATTAACAGTTCTGCTTTTGCACCGATTTAGCAGGAAAAAGAATACTTTTTGTGGGATCAAACGAAGACAATTTTGGAAAGAGAAATTTTAATATAAGAAAGTTTCTCACAGCACTGTATAAATATACATATTTACAGTGACCCCTCCAGAATCTAACACGATGAGGATGACCATTATACAAGGACACTTAAGTCCCATGTATTGTCTAACCCCGCTAAAAGGGTGGTGTGCAATGTGTTGGCATAGTTAGTATATGTGATGATATTCATACTTGCTGTAAGGGCAAGTATTGGTTTAGTGCCAAATAAAATGTAATAAAAACCAAAATTATGATGATAAAGTAATAAGTCCAAAACTTTGGTTTTTGACATCCAGTGTGTCGGCCTGTGCGCCAGAATTGTAAAATCTGCAGTCTTTTCGGTTCTGCAGTTAATTGACAAAAAAGACTAGATTTCTTAAGTCGTTTAACTTACCAAAATATTCTGAATGTAAAACTACAGACAGCTGTTGGTACTTAAATACTGCTGAACAGTTATTGAAAGCAGTTAATTGCCTTTAAGTTAATTAACTGCAGTTCTTTTTGACTGGTCTTCTGGTTCTTCTACTCAGTAGAGAGTTTTTGAACTGTTCAAAATTTTAGTCAGGCGTACTGCCACACTTTCTTGCAAGAATATAAAGCTCTGAATGTAACTTTTAGTTAAAAGAATACAAAAAATAAAAAACAGTACAAAAAACTTTCTACTGACTTGAAGACTAAAACCAGTCATAAAGTACTGCAGTTAATATTCTTTAAGTCAATTAACTGCTTTCATTAACTGTACAGTCAGTATTTTAGTTCTTACTGCCAACTTACAGTCAAAATTTAAGTCAATTAACTGCTACTAAATTGGCTGCATTACCAATTGACTGCAGTTTTTTACATTTCTGCTGTGTGCCCCTACGAATACATAATCGTTCCAAGTTTTGGATTTTTTAATTTGTTTTTCAATGGGAAGGGGAGCTTCTAACATATAGCATTTTGAAGACACTCAAATTTTCTCGAAAACGGTTCTACCAATTTTGATAAACTTTGTCAACATGCGTGTTTTTTATTATCTCACAAGATCTTTGAAGTTTACAAATTTTCTTAAATAATAAAACCAAATGCAAGTACCTGCGACCCAGTCGTACATTTTATTAGAATCTAGTTTCGTGCAATCCTTGTTAGCATACTCGTACATCATCTGTTCATTTTTCTTGTGTGCCCCGCTCCTCACTTAGTGTTTCTATTTATTATTTGTCCAGGATTGGATTTTCGCTGTCGCGTTAGCCAGTCTGGGGACTTTTTCATACCTACCACACCAAACAAAGTGTCAAAATATAAACAGACTAGCGACCCAAAATGCCAAAAATCGAGTATGTATACAACAACAACTGACGACTGGCTTCCGTGTCGTGTTTCTGGCAAACAAAAAAAAAATTGATAAATTCATGACCATATGTGAACTCTTTTCATCATCAAGGACATCATCGTCGTGGGGTGGTATAACTAGAATTAATGGAAGCCACCTCTTTCTCCTTGTTTTTTTTTTTTTTTGTATTTTTGGGTATTTTTTCGTCAAACATTTTTCATTTTTTGGTGCAAGCAACACTTGCAACGGAAGTGCCCCACTGGTTCGTTCTCCTTTTTGCAACCAGTGTCTCCGTGTCGTCGTCATCGCCATCATCACTGTCGTAGCAGTCAGTGTAGCGTGAGGAAGTCCTTTGGGAATGTGTGCTGGTGACATCGAAACAATCGAAATTTGTATCCCCCAAAACAAATGACATAGTGACAGGACAGGGGGACACAAGGGACGAGAATGAAATGGCAAACGGCAACGCGCAATCGATTGCCAGCCAGCCAAGTCTTCTAAATTGATTGACAGACACTTAGTGAGTCAGTAATGGCAGTTTTCTCCCTTTTTTTTTAAGCTTCTGGTTCTGATTCTAACAAACACACACACACACACACATACGCTTATAAACCAACAGTGTTATGTACGTGTGTAATTTTCTAGAGGTACCCCTAAGTTGTGTGTGCTGCTGTTGTCACATACAACAGGTACTATCCGGAAGAACTCCCCAGGTAGCGGAAGACGAAAAGTTGCCAGAAAGGATTTCGATACACTAAACAACACTTTCTCTTTGGGACTCGTCGAATTAAAAAAAAAACGACAACAAGGACGATGACGACGAGAATGAGAACGAGAACAAGAACGAGTACACTGTACGACTGTAAATAGCAATCACATTCTCAAACCGAATTGTCAATTGTGAAGCGTTTAGAGTTGGAATTTGAAATTGATTTACTGGGGGATCTATGGATCTCTGGGATATTCGGGATTAGACACGATATACAGTTTTTTTTTATTTGTTTTGTTCTTATATTGGAGTTGGAAGAGAGCAAGAAATAATATCACAAACGGTTTTCGTGACTCTTGACAATGTTTAGTGTTTGGGGTGTGTTCGCCGGGTGGTGTTCAGATTCTGAAGTTTCATATTTTTTTTCTGCTAAGGATGGATAGACATTTGAAGAAATATAATACGAGTATAAGTAGGTACCCATGACATCGGAAAAGATTTTCGTTTTGTTTTTGATTAAAAAGTGTGTAGCAGGTGAATAAGATTGTCGTTTATATGTAGGTTGATAGGTATTGCGTACCTATGTTCAATAAAAAGAGACCAAGTTAGTCTATGACTGTGATTTATGAATAGTTTTATTGATTTTATAGACTAGAGGACCTTTGGAAATGACATTTTAACCTTAGTTATATACATTTTTGCACTGGTAATTTTTTTTTTTGAGATAGAAAAAGACAAAAATTTAAAATATGCATAGATTTTCTCAGAAATGTGAATACAATTTTGCAGTACAAAGATGTGGGTTCCAATATTATCATGTTTTTCTGATGTTAGGTGCCTATGCTTAAAATGAGACAGAGAAAAAATAATAAGGCTAACTGTTCAAGTTTTGGTATTTTTTTTTATCAATAATAACTCTTAAAGGTAAGCTGCTTATGTGAAACGAATTACCCCAATCGTTTGCTAAACACGAAACGCTTAATGTCTACTTAACGAAACACTAAGTATCCCAAAGCGGTCTAAATTACGAAGGTAAATAATCTTAAACCGTGTAGTGCCAACATTGACTTCGTTTTAAAAAAAGGAATCTAGGTAATTTTCATTACTTTTCAAGTTATATGACTAAAATCCTTAATTTTATTTTTTGGTTGCCGTGATAAAACGATTTAATAAAATTGGGGTTTCTTATTTATAATTCAAGTCTATAATCTTTGAAACTTTGTTGCAATAAGAAAATATTTGAGCAAAACTTTTATTTACTTAAATCTGACGCAGGCGGCAAGCTCACCTTAAAACAAATTTTGCAAAAAATAAACAACTTTTTGGAATTTTAGAAAAACTTTCAAATTTTTTTCGAAAACAGGTCAGTAATTTTTTTTTTTTTTTTAATTGAAATTTTGGTTATAGTTGTCAATTAATATATTCTTGAAAATGGCATACCATTTTTTTTTAAACAAAGTTTGATAATTTTTATACGTATATACAAAAATGTAAAAAAAAAAAAACACACTGATGATTTTCAATTTCTTTGTTTTTAAATTCATTTTTTTTAAAAGAAATCAATGGGGAGCTAGAAACCATTTAAGTAGTTATTTGGGAATATTATGTTTTTTTTTGCAAAATTATTTAGATTAAAGAAAAAACTGTATATAAGAGACCTTAAACATCCACAGCAATTTTGAACAGAAAAGCAAGTACGTGTGAACCAGTCGTGCATTTTATTTTTAGTCGGATTTTTTAAAAAGCAATTTTTGTAAAAAAAATCATTTTTACCAAAATAAATGTATAGAAGGTCACATTAATTTGGATAAAAAATAAATTGCACGATGGATCGCACGTAGATAAATTTGCTATATCTGCTAAGCCTATGCTAAAATTTGTAAATGCAGTTTTATAAAAAAAAAAATTAAAAAAGCATAAAATTTGATTTTCAAATGACAAAAACAGCTTCTTATATGAATTTAACCTCAAAACGAAATATGGAATTTGATTTTTTTTAAACTATTTTGTCTATATTAGATTTTCCAAAGACTTTTATAAAAAAAAAATGGTACCTACGCCATTTTTAAGTTATTATTTATCAAAAAAATGTTGAGTAGTTTTGGAAAAACTAAATTAAAAAATAATTTACGAAATTTTTCTTACAACAACTTAAAAGCTTTTATGAAAAAAAAAAAATGGCTGAAATTGACTGAGCCATGAAGGAGAAAATGAGAATTAAAAAAAAAACGGTTCTATGATATTACCATGATTTTTTTAATCAAAATCTTAGGAACCATTTTTGAGAAAAATTAGTTTTTCTAAAACCGGTATATGACAGGTTCTGTTAATTTTGGTCCAACAAAAATGATTAAAAAAAAAACGATAGTCTGAATAATAAAATGAAGTTATACTTCCTTATCGCTTATCATTTTTATTTTTGTATAGTTTTTTTGGAAAAGAAAAATTATTTTAGAAATGTAGTCAGAAATCCAAAGAAGCATAATGTGCTTTTTTGTGAAATTAATTCAAATTATTGTCATATAAATTTCATTTTACAAATAAAGATTACATCCAGTTTCTTCACACATGTGTTGAAAACACTTAAATCTAAAAACCGTTTTCATGAAATATTTGTTAAGTTATTCCCCGAGTTTTAAAAATAAAAATAAAAAACACAAAAGTCAACTTTTAACACGACTCAAAAAAGAAAAAAAAAATAAAGCATTTTAAAACAATATCCGTAGGAGAAACCAATTTTTTTTTGCTATCCATCAATGGGTAGAATTAATTTTTCTCCAAAAAATCTACTTTACACAACATAAGATCCTTTTCAAAGATCTTACAAAATATTTGATCTTCGAAAAAAAAATGATATCTCGATTTTTTAGAATTTCATGCTTAGCCAAACCAAAATTATTTTCGAGATTTACAAAATCTTTTTTTTTTCAACATTACCCCACTTACCCTTACTTCCCGATGTAATTTCAAAAACTGCCGTTATATCGGAATCTTACACTATGCTACCTATGTTTTGGTGTATTTAGTTTTTTTACTATCACTAATAATATTAATTTGTTATTTTATCAAAATTATTTTTAAGGAGAATAATCATTTTGCAATAGACAGTTCAAGTTTAAAGTATTTCAAACATCCTTCTGGCCAAAAGTCATGAGTTTTTCGTTATTCTACCCTTAACGCTTACTAAAAGCAACAGAATTCACATTTTTTGTGCGAAGGTTTTTTTATGTGTAGTTAAAAAAAAAATTGAAATGAATTCAATTAAAGGTTGCTTCCTCCAAAATGACTTCCTCTACCCCACACATATAATATGGTCTGAAAAGCTATATATGAAGAGTTATGACCATAGGCGGTATACATATCTAGGTAGGCATTCTACATACGGAAACAAAGACATACTCCATATCATATCTGCATAATTCCTTTTCCACAGATCCAATCGCTTAGAGTCTCTCCCAATTCGGCACTCTTACGCTGAGGTGACCTAGCATAAATCGAAGTCCGTTTTTTTCCCCACAAAACGCAGCTCACTATAGGAGGTATCTACCATATACCTCGTATCAGAGGCTGGGGGATGCGACAGCAACCTGGCTGAGCCATGTATCATTCACAATCCAATGGTCAACCACACTGCTTCCGAAAAATTCCATTTTAAGGCCATTCATTTAATAACGGGCACGGAGGCAAAAAAAAAAAAAAACACGACGGTCAGCAGCGACTAAGTGCGCGAGAGTACCTATATTATATTTGAGTTTGTGTGTGTGAGTCTGTTTAACTCATCCGGGGGCAGGAAAAATCTATGCGATAGCATATCGGATGTGCCCAGGAACATTTCACATCCGCATTACCTCAACGTTATGCCCATTCCGCCTCTTGAATCTGAAATTATTTGCAGCTAGAGTTTTGTAATTTTTGTTTGTGTGAAGTACCAAAGCATCAGGAACGCCAGGAGACACCCAACAAAGGACATCCCCTTGTCTCCGCCGTGAGTCGCTAGCCAGCAGCCGTAGCGATAGCAGGAGTATAGAAGTCTACCTTTTGTGTATTATTTGTGGCGTTTTTATGTTCAGCGGATTATAACCAAACCGTTTTCAGCCTCCTTCCACGCGTAAAGGTATCGAGAACCAGGAATGGTATTGGGGGTAGAACAACGCGGGGCATTTGCTGATGTCGAAGCAACAACCCCCTCCTGATGGAGTTTGCTATATCAACCGATATGGCACACATAACCAAGTTACCATCGCTGCTGCTGCCACCACACCAAGCAATCGAATGTTTTTTTTTGTTCTTTTATTTATATCCTTTTTTACCAGAATCACCATTTCCATCGGTTGATGAGGTAGCAGGAGGTGGAAGAGTTTTTCTGTGTTGCGTTGACCACCATCAGGGGGACAAGCGCAATTAGGGTGACCACCAATGCAAATTAGAGGCTGTTAATTCGTGCGCAAAGTGTTTTAATTTTATCAGTTTTTTTTTGCTTGTTGGTATTTTTGTTTTATACGTAAATTTTTTTTGTTGCATAGTTTGGTGTCCTTTTTTTTACAAGACAAAAACTTGAAGCGCCTGTCTGTCTGTCGTGTTTTGTATAACAATGAATGTAATCAGTCGAGCGGTTAACATTTTAATTAAACAAAATTGAAAAGAATGACATTTTGCTGGAACATGCAAAAGGTCCTTTTCTGCTGAAAATACCAAAGAGAAAGTGTGAGAGAGAGAGAGATAGAGGAGAGAGGAAATAAATTGAGTTTTATATTAAACAAAAACACTCAAATATAGAGATGATGGTACTCAAAAATAGTTGTTGAGAGGTGATGTGTTGTAGCACTGAAATGGATTTACTTTACATATTGGCAGTATAATTTTTGTTATTTTTTTTGTTGTTGAAATTTTGACTCAAGTGAGAAATTAATCTGAATATTGATTATTCCTTTGTATGGTGTTGAACAGATATTTCCACTGTATAATTTAAAAAGAAAAAGTATTACTTTTCTGGAGAAATTATGCCAAAAATTACACAAAACATGTATTTTGAATATATTTTTCGGATGCATTCGACTTTCAACATTATTTATTTACAATATTAACGAAGATATAGTTATTATTTATGTCATAATTGTCATACCAAAATATTTAAAAAAGTACGTATACGCCACAGTGTACAGATTGCTGTCTTTATGAAATTTAAAAAAAAAACTGTTGCTTTAAAACCAACATATGACACATCAATTAAAGGTATTTCCGAATGCCGAATTCAGAGAGACCAATTTTGAGATATTCTGACTACCATGACAAAAGTTATAGTTTCCATTCATTCAGCGTTTTGTAAAGGGTTTTCCAATAAGAGATGTTGTTTTGATATTCAAAGAAAAATGGCATTTTTGGAGATAAATGATCGGATGTTTATTTCATTATAAAGAGGAAGGTATGCCGTTAATAATGGAACACAACATCAGCCAAATGGTCGCCAAGACCACGCTTACAGGACCATATCCTTTTCATGAAATTTTCCATAACCAAATCGCAAAGTGGCTGCCCTATGTCCTCGATAGCCTCACGAATTTCATCTTTGAGGTCTTGAATTGACGCTGGGCTGTTGGCGTAGACCTTATCTTTCACGTGGCCCCAAAGGAAGAAGTCGCAAGGTGTTAAATCACAAGATCTCGGTGGCCAATTGTGATCACCTCTTCGAGAGACAACACGGTCCGGAAACTTTTCCCGTAAAAGATCGATGGTTTCATTGCTTGTGTGGCACGTAGCGCCGTTATGTTGAAAGTAAACGTTGTCCAGATCAATACCATCCAATTCAGGCCATAAAAAATCATTAATCATCTCTCGATAGCGCAATCCATTGACCGTAACTGTTGCTCCAGCCTCATTTTCGAAAAAGTAAGGTCCAATGACCCCGCGGGACCATAAACCGCACCAAACAGTCACGCGTTGAGGATGGAGAGGCTTTTCAACAATAACTCTTGGGTTTTCCGAGCCCCAGATGCGACAGTTTTGCTTGTTGACGTAGCCTCCGAGGTGGAAATGGGCCTCATCAGTCAAGATGATTTTTCGATGAAATTCCGGTTCGTTTTCATGCATTTCAAGGACCCAATCAGCAAAGACACGATGTTGTTGATGATCAGCCAGCTTGAGTTCTTGTGTTAACTGAACTTTATAAGCCTTAAGACCAAAGTCTTTATGCAAAATACGGTGTAATGACGTTTGTGGAATGCCTAATTCCAAAAAACGACGAGGAATGGACAAACCTGGGTTTTCTTCAACACTTTGGGCTACAACAGCAATATTCTCAGTTGCTCTTGAGCGACGTGCACGGGTTTTATTCTTCACATCACTAACTTGTCCCAACAGCTCGAATTTGTCCACCAATTTCTGTATTGCGGTCCGACAAGGTGCTTCACGACGACCCAAAAATGTTTTAGTTTTACGAACCGTCTCTGCCAAATTTTCACCATTTTTATAGTGAATTTTAATAATTTCAATGCATTGTTGAAGCGTGTATCGTTCCATTTTTATTAATAACATAGTTTCTACTTATCAAATGTCAAAAAATGACAGCTTCAAAAGTGACAGCTACCGAAATAGCGGGCCATTCAAAATAACACCTCTTATTGGAAAACCCTTTATTATCAGTCAACAGTTAACTTATAACCACAATCCCTGATTAAATTTGGCAGAAATATTTAATTGGTCATTAAAGTCATCATAACAAGGTCGTTTACAGCTGGTTTTGAAAAATCGAATTAATTGAATAAAGAAAATCTAATTTTATTTATTTGTTAGGAAAAGGATTAGAAACGGAAACTCCTCGGATTATATTGTAAAGACATTTGGTCTTCCTGATGAGATCAATAAATGAGCTGAAACTTGTAGAAAAATGCCAGCAAGTTTTTTGATAAAAAATCGTAAAATTTGAAAAGTGCTAGAAATGTTTGTTTATTAAATTGCTGTGGTATTATTCGTTTGTTGACCAATAGTTCAGATAACTTGTTATTTTTCGAAGATTTATTTTTTTTCTTCCACCGCTACATTTTTATTACTTTTCCGTACACGTAGTGTAAAGGATAAGTATAGCGATTGGCATATTTTTTCAGAATTGGTCTATTTCATCATGAAACATCATGAAACGCAAAGAAAACACGTTTTCAAGACATTTTTATGTGCGTGTGCCGTTTTCAGCGTCGTTGGTATTGGAAATTTGTAAACACGATAACTTTTGATAGAATCAAGATAATTTGAAACGGTAAACGCCAAAAGTTGAGGATTAGCTAAACTTTAGTTTAGTTAAATTCAGCTATTTTAAATAAAACCTTCTTATACTTATCATTCAAAAACCTTCCAAATCTAGTTTTAAATTGTTCCAATAAGCAATGGTACCTACTGATTTTTAAAATAGTAGAGGTGTCCAAAAACTGAAATACTAAATTTCTCAAAAGCTTTGGTAATAATCAATGTTTCACACTTTTTTGTAAGAAACAAATGCTTGCAACGGTGCGGAAAAGTTTGAGATTACTAATGTAGTTCGTATTTTTATGAATAAAATTTGGTGTTTTTATTTTATTTTTGTTTGCCTTAATAAAACGGAACAACAAAATGCAGTATTTTTACTTCAAACTTCGAAAAGAATCTACTATGATGAAATCGACTTTCTTTGACTTATCAGAGCAATATTGTAAAAAAAAATTTATAACGAAACGAGTACACGAATAACTGAGTAAAAATTATTTTTTACTAAGTTATTCGTCTGTCCTATTTAATAATATGGATCACTAGGCACTAAAGGCCTTTTTAAATCTGTTATTAATTTGCACTTATAATCTTTTTAAAAATGCTGAAAAGATTCAAGTTCCAAATCGAATACCTGTTGCTTGACTTGAACTAAGGCTCTCCTCAAAACTGAAACAATTAACGATATTTGTGTGATGATTTTAAACGTTTTCAAATAATCATTCGCAGTCTTAAGTTGTTGCATTTCACCCTGGAACGTCCTAACATCCCTTATCTGCTTCCTATTTTAGCTTTCCAAGTAACCATTTGCTATTAATCGTTCTACTTAAAATCTTCAATTGCCGTTATTATTTTATCATTTCGAAAAACTTTAAGCCATTGAAACAAATCACCAAATTGACAATATAAGAAACACGAAAATTCCCAAGGCTATGATATAAAATTTCTTATACCTATACTCCTTTCCATTATATCGCTTGTGGAAGCTCAAAAGCCATTAATATGGCAAACTAATGAAACTGTAATGGCTTTATCGTGGCAATAAAAAATAAATCACTTGAAGCTCAAAACTTCTAAATGAAGAAAATTCCTTCACAAAATAACTTATATATATCTAAGGAGTTTTTCTAGGTACACATGCACTTTTGTTAAACAAAAAAAAAAAAAACAATAATAATAATAATAACAACAACAACAAATATAAAAGAAGAAAACAACTTCACATTACATCAAGCATTTTGGAACAAATCATTCGCCTCATAAACTTCATAGAAAACAGCGCTCGTAATCGTAATCGTAGTCGTAACCAAACAACTACTACTACCGACACAGTGGTCGTATAGAACTGCTAGAAGTAGGTATACCTATACATTTATCTATATTCTATACCCCCTGATGTTTTGGCATTAAAGTTGCGGTGCTTCTGAATCGAGCTAGGCAGCAGCAACAAGCCAGCTTGCACATCAGCACATTCGACACATTCCTATATATATTCCTTAAGGACCATCAAGCCAAAGTGCATCGCCAGCGTTCCGACAAATGTTTATCTACGCTTCGGAAAAGTTATTAGCACGGAAAAGCGTGCAAAAATAATGACCACAAAAAGTTGTTCCTACAATATCGGATGGTTTCACCATATACGACTTGGATCTTGGACTTCTCATCATATGCTTTGCCTTTGTCTTCAGTGCATACGAGGAACATTTTATGAGTTCGAAATAGTCAAAAACTTTTCCCTTCACAAATTCGTCCATATAGTCATCGTCGTCATCATATATTGGCCCCCCGTGTCAACCTTCCATCTCTTGTCCCCCCCCCCCCCCCCCCCCCATTCAAACACACACATGGTGCATTATGTCCTTGTCACCCAGAAGACAAGTCACTGAATATGGAACATTTATAAGCGGAAGGACCTTCGTATAATTCGTGAATGTTATGTGCAATTACAGAACGAACGACTGCAATTTTATGGAAGAAGAAGAGAATATGACCAGCAAAAAAAAAAAAAAAAAAACCAAAAAAGTTGAAGCCAAAACACAAAAATCCGGGCCAATGCATAAGTATAGTTGAATTTTTCGAGTCAAGTGGACATTACAATGAATAATAAAAGACCATATCCTCAGGGATAAGGACGCGCACTTGAGATTCTTAAATAATAATGGTGCAGCACGACTACACGGCGGCGGCGCTTGATGAAGGGGATGGGCAGCAGGAGCCGGAAATCGCCATCACCACAACTATTTTAACTGCAGTTAGCCGCAATTAAAGTCTCCTGATGGCGATGGTTGCCCATGGACGTTGCTTTTTTCTTTTATTATTATAATTTTCTTAAACCAACTTTAATTTTTTTGTTTAAAATAAAAAGTTAAACAAAATGATGGGGAATAGGGTGGAGCAGTAGTGGATGGGGTAGCAGATTGAGAAACGACACCCGATGGTGGCTGGCGGGGCAAACAAACTCCTCAATGAGTTGATCACATTCATTTGGTATTCATTGCAATTGGAACAACTGCATCGCAGGCTACAAGCGCCGACTAGACAGAGGGAATAATAAATTTTCGTTGCACATACATACAAATTGTGTGTATACGGAGTATGGATAAACTTCACTTAAACACTCTATGTTATGTGCATATGGTGCTGCATAAATATTTAGGTAGCTAAATGTATTTGTATATACATTTGTGTGTTGCTACATTTTGAGTGCAAAGTTTTTGTTCAATTGTGACATTTTTCAAAAGAAACGTGTTGAGCGGGGAAGTATGATATTTCTACTATGAAAATCTGTATAATCTATATACAAAATAAAATGCAAGAATGGATCAAAAGTACTTACTCTTGGTTGCTTCTTATATAAAGTTTTTAAGTTTCAGTTTTTAAGTTTATAAGAAATGTAAAAAAAAATAAAATTAAATTAATTACTGCTGAAAACTAAGTTCGCCATTTGATTTGATTAAAAAAGACAAATTAAAAAAAAAAAAAAAGTTTGAAAATCGTTAGAGCCGTTGTAAAAAAAAATATTTTTTAATATATAGAAATGCTGAAAGTTTGTTTTAAAATAAAGTATGTTCATTTTCAATACAATATTATTGCAAATCTAAAAGCAAAATTTCAAAAAAATACAGTGACTAGTTTTTGAAAAATTGATTTTTCAAAAAAAAAATTTGAAAGATTTTTTAAAAATCCTTAAAAATCCAAAAAAAACAAAATTGGTTTAGTCGTTTAGGTGAATGTCAAAAATGAAGAAAACAGTTACGTGAAAGGTACCGTTAGTAGAATTTTTACAAACATTTCTTTCATTTCAGAAGTATGACCCAGCTATAAAAATTAGACACAAAAATTTTAATCAAAATCGTTAGAGCCGTTTTTGGAAAAAGTTAGCTTTTCCTTAATTGTTATATGGCAGGTACCGTTAGTTTTAGTCCTTAAAAAATATGGTAGGAGTCGTTCTTAAAAAATATTGTTTTGTGTACAAAAATTCTCAAACTTTGCAAACAAAATAGATGTGCCATTTTCAAGAAAATATTAATGCACATTAAAAACTAAAATTCCAAAAAATACAGATATGTCATCGTTTTCGAAAAATCGTTTAAAAAAAAAAAATTTTAAAATCCAAAAATTATGTTTTTGAAAATTTTAATATCAAATAATTTTAAGGTTACTAAGAAGAAATTTTATAAAAATTGGTAAGGCCATTTAAGAGAAAGTTAAAAATTAAAAAAAACGGTTCTTTCATTTCAAAAGTACGATCTTACCAACCAAAAAAAAGACAAAGTTTTTTTTAATTAAAATCGTTTAAGCTGTTTTCAAACAAAAATTAACTTTTTTTAATGGTTATATGGCAGTTACCGTTAGTATTGTCAAAAAAAAAAAGACACTTAACCACCCAATTTATAAAAAAATTAGTGCTGTAGATCGAGGTACACACAGACAGACAGATTAGGCCTGCAACCTTAGCTAATTTTTGGACTTAACTGTCAACTGAAAGATAACTCTTTTAGTCAATTATTTTTTGAAAATAAATGGTATAAGGGTAGGTACTACAGTCCAAAATTACGCGAAATTACTGTGGCGAAAATCCTATCATAAAAGTCAAAATTATTTTTTTGCCCAGTAAAATTAGAAAAATGGCCGAATATAATTGAATTTTTGTGAAAACTTTTACTTAAAGGTCCAGTAGGTTACTTTTTTTGTGAGAGAAGAAAAATGCCGGGAAAAGAGTTGTCAATCATTATCGCTTTTAGAGAAAAATCTGGTTTGCAGAGTTGTAGCTTATGCAATTTTACACAGAAAATGGTGAACTAGTTTTCACAGAGACGAAGTTTGGATTTTTTGGTTCGTTGTTGGTTTCCTTTTGACACAATAAAAATTTGGATACCCAGACCCCAATTCCAGACCACGACACTAAACCTCGATACCAGACATCAATACCACTTTGCACCATAGATGACAGACATTGATTCCAAAGCTTAAGAGGAGACCGCCCATACTCAGACCTCGACACCAGACCTTGATACTGTATCACGACAATACCTGTATCACCTCAATATAACGCATTCAAAATTTCTATCAGTAGACTTTCACAAACCGAGTCAGCTGTTCCAACAGACAAAGATCAAACTCAATTTATCAGACATCTGTTCCAATCCTCAAACAGCTTTCTGATCGTCAGAAGAGTGAGAGATTTGTGTTTCAAATTAAAAGTCAGAGTGTGAAGTTTGGAGTTAAGGCATAAAAATCGTTAATGTGCACATGCGCATGAAAGACGATACAAAATTCAGTCTGTTTTCGAAGTTAAAATTATGTTGTAGCAGCCGAAGAACGCAATAAAGCGATCAGTCAGATTTTCAGCCATGCAAAACCATGACTGTGATCTTATTTAAAATCACAAACTTGGTTGTGGACTGTTTTAAACAGAGTGTTGGAACAAAGCTAATACCAATCTTTGATCAGAAATCTGGTAGATTAGAACCCACGGCGAATTCGAAATTCAACATTGAAACTAAACAATTATTACATTTGCTTAGTTTACGGTCTTATAGATCAAAAATACAATATGGAATTGAGAAAATTGAAATTGTTTCATATAAGGCAGTATCTCAGGACCTATCTTCTAATCGCTCAATTTATAAAGTTTAAATTTGATAACTCGGCATTGTTATCATAATTTCTTACCATAAAATTTTCGCCGTTTTTATCATAATATCCATTGAATCATTCCGAATATCCCATACCTCTGCATATTGAATGGAGTAAACAAATGTTTCAATAATCCTTTGATAATGATCTAGGTCAAAAACACTTTCGGAAGAAGATTTTTTATTGGGAGTTAAACTCACTTGGCTCGCTTATCGCCTGTCAAAGTTTACTCCAATATCTCTGTCAGTATCCAATACCCGTTTGCAAAAGAAATTGAAGCCAATAATTCTTCAAGCAGTGAATTGATACAATTCTCCATCAACATCATCGTTCATGGCCATGTCCTGTCCAGTACCTACCTGTGCCAACCAAAATATTCAGTCTCCATCACTCTCGAAGGTAATCGACTCGGCTAAGGTTTTTTGTTTGGCATTCAACTAGTTCACCTTTTCCATCATCGTTTTTGGTAGCAGTGCCAACATACATACCTACCACCTTCATCAACGGAACCTTTTTCCATTCGAAATAAAGTAGCATCGAAATTGAAACCTGTTACATCAGTTCGAGCCTCAATTGATTTCGGTTGCTTTAGCCGAAATCGAAGGACCATTTAGGAACTATATAATGTAGGTACCTACCAACCAAACCAACAACGCCAACAACAACCGTAGGAATTGGAGCTTCTGGTAATACACCTTAATGCGGTTGCCAAATTTACCTCGGAATTGTTGTCAGTGCTCCATCAATATTGCCCACGGGGACGATACTCTCTCTCTCTCCTCGGGAGCTATACCATTTGAGAAGCATGACTCTGTGGCGATATGGTTGGTGGAATAGCTGGTAGCACTATAAAAAGAGTAGCGGTGTGGGGCGTGTAAAATCGCATGTTGCCATGTCCTTGTTGTGTTTTCGTTACAGCAATTTCCCATGTTTTGTTCGATTCAATTTGATTTCCGCATTTATAACCGAATCAGACTCAATGAACCGAGACGATTAAATCATTGAACATTTTGGTCCATTGTCATTTCTGGTAGATATTGTTTGTATCTGTGTGTGTGTGTGTGTATATATATTTTGTTGGCAATGAACAATATAACAACTATAGAAACGGTCACCGGACAAACCTTCGTATAGAACAAGTTCAAAAAGCTGCCGCTGCAGCCTTTTCCTGCTCTCGGAAATCGGAATGATGACAAGGCGGATAAAGCAGGACTGGAGAAGGAGTTCCAGTTGTTGTTCCTCTTTGCCTTGTTCATTTATTTATAGCAATAAGTTGTCTGATCCACCTACCAGACATACAGACATAGGGAGAGAGTGAATGCATAGATGATGAACGAGCTTTGTACCCACTACCACTTCCCTGGTCCATATAAAACATAGCCCTTGATCAGAATATCTCTACAGAACATCCCTTTTAACGTCCTTTGCTTCTCTTGATATACATATACTCGTACCTACATATGAAGTATGTTTCTATGTATAAATAGATTGCTGACCGATGACTGTGTAGTTTCTGATGGATTTGTATCTAAATCTGTTTTATTTCGAGTACAAAGGAATTTTAATGGGATTTGTCAATGCGATGGGGCAATCATTTGAGTATTGAAGCTATGTTCCTGAGGGTGTGTGATGTGGACAGCACATTGTATTCATTTCAGGACGAACCATCAAGGACTCTAAAAAGGCGCAAGGGAAATGGATTGAATGCGTTTTACTAATTTACTGCAAATGTATTGGATATAAATTTTTTATACAAACTTAATCGCTTCTATTGAATTTATTTGATGGATATTTTTGATTGAATTTGCTTTTTATCAAATTTTATCAAAAAACAAAACAAAAAAAAAACATTAATTTTATAACAAAAACTTGGAAAGGAATTTTCAAATAATTGTGTTTGAGAATTATTTTTAGTTGGTAGACCACTGTGGGGAGTCATTCCATTCGTGTCATCTGAACACTCATTTTTACCAAACTCGTGAAAGGATTTTCTTCAAAATTTGGTACAAATGATTTTTACGTAATTTCGAAAGTTTATTTTTGTGTGTTTTGAATATCTCATCTAGAACGAGTACCTACATCCCATACCTACATAATGTTTTTGACTTATTCGAATTTTTTCGGTTGTTCATTAAAACTTTTGTGAGTTATGTTCAAAGAGATTGCAATTGCAACACAACTACGTTTTTATTTTTTTCGAAAAAAAACTCAGATAGTGAAAAAACAGTATACCATAATTCTAAAAATCAATTTAGTGAGTAGGTTAAGGGTTTTCCAATAAGAGGTGTTATTTTGATATTATTTTTTGGAGATAAATGATCAGATGTTTATTTCATTATAAGGAAGAAGGTATGCCGTTAATAATGAAACACAACATCAGCCAAATGGCCGCCAAGACCACGCTTACAGGACCATATCCTTTTCATGAAATTTTCCATAACCAAATCGCCAAGTGGCTGCCCTATGTCCTCGATAGCCTCACGAATTTCATCTTTGAGGTCTTGAATCGACGCTGGGCTGTTGGCGTAGACCTTATCTTTCACGTGGCCCCAAAGGAAGAAGTCGCAAGGTGTTAAATCACAAGATCTCGGTGGCCAATTGTGATTACCTCTTCGAGAGATAACACGGTCCGGAATCTTTTCCCGTAAAAGTTCGATGGTTTCGTTGCTTGTGTGGCACGTAGCGCCGTCTTGTTGAAAGTAAACGTTGTCCAGATCAATACCATCCAATTCAGGCCATAAAAAATCATTAATCATCTCTCGATAGCGCAATCCATTGACCGTAACTGTTGCTCCAGCCTCATTTACGGCTTGAGTTCTTGTGTTAACTGAACTTTATAAGCCTTAAGACCCAAGTCTTTATGCAAAATACGGTGTAATGACGTTTGTGGAATGCCTAATTCCAAAGAACGACGAGGATTGGACAAACCTGGGTTTTCTTCAACACTTTGGGCTACAACAGCAATATTCTCAGTTGTTCTTGAGCGACGTGCACGGGTTTTATTCTTCACATCACTAACTTGTCCCAACAGCTCGAATTTCTCCACCAATGTCTGTATTGCGGTCCGACAAGGTGCTTCACGACGACCCAAAAATGTTTTAGTTTTACGAACCGTCTCTGCCAAATTTTCACCATTTTTATAGTGAATTTTAATAATTTCAATGCGTTGTTGAAGCGTGTATCGTTCCATTTTTATTAATAGCGTAGCGTTTCTACTTGTCAAATGTTAAAAAATGACTGCTTCAAAAGTGACAGCTACCGAAATAGTGGGCTATTCAAAATAACACCTCTTATTGGAAAAACCTTTATAACCACTTAAAATGTATAAACGCCACCAACTAACTGATAAGTAATATGCATATGATTAGGTTTTATAAAAACCAATATTCGACTCCTATTATAAAACTGACTTTTAGAGCGCTAGAATCCTATTTCATCAAACTGGAGGGCCCCACAAGATACATTTTAATTTTCCGTACAGGATAAGTATAGTGATTATCTTAATTTTTTTTTCAGAATAAGTCTATTTCATCAAAATTCGTCATGAAATATAAAGAAAACACGTTTTTGAGACATTTATAAGTGCGTACGCCGTTGTTATTGTTGGCGTTGGAAAATTGTAAACACGATTCCTTTTTTTTAAATCAAGATAATTGGAATCTGTGAACATTAAAAGGTGAGGATTAGCTAAACTGAGATTAATTTCGAAACTCAGCCATTTTGAATAAAACCTTCTTGTACTTTTCATACAAAAACATTTTCATCAAAAATGTCACTTTTGTATGAAAATTTCCGTTTTGCAAAATGTTCAAATGAACAATGGAAGGTACTGATAATTGATGTTCCTATCTTAAAACCGGAATACTCTCAAATTTTTTGGTAAAAATCAATATTTTACATTTTATTGTAAAAAAAAACTCTTCCAACTATACGGAAAAGTTTACGTCCCTTATTTTGGCGGACACTTTGTGGCGGAATCACAAAAATTTTAATCTCAGGAATTGAAGCTAATTAAATGCTAATTTGTTGAGTAAACCAAAAGTATATAGGTCGCATGGTTTCTGAGTCATTGAATTTTCCGCTAAAATAATTCTGAAGTTAGCGGACAAAATCTTAAATAATAAAAAAAAAAAAATTTGGGTTGACATTCAAATTTGTAGCTTTTTAAATGCTTTTAAGTAGCATAAACTTCGTTTTTTAGCTACAATAGTTTTTTAGTTATTTATAAAACTCAGCTAAAATAAGGCTGAAGTTAGCGGACGAAAGTAAGGAAATTATTATTTTTTTGATGTCCAAAATTGTAGCCTTTTAAATGCTAATTTGTTGCGCAATAATTAATTTTGTACCTCCCATGGGTCATTTTCTATTCCAATTTTCAGTTTCAAAAGGGTTTTTTCGGTATGCGCATGTGTGCAGCTAGTGGAGAGATTTAAAAAAAATACTTTTTAATTTTTATTTTTCCAGTAATTGTAGCTTTTCAAACCAAAATTTGTTGTGTAAGCCTCATTTTTGTTGCTCAAGCACTTTTTGAAAAAAAAAATGACGAATTCAAAAAAAATTTTTTTAGAAAAGCTTCAATTTCTGGAAAGAAAAAACAAATGGAAATTAAATTTTTTTTTAAAATGTTGGCCGTTACAGATTTTATTTTAGCGGAATCTTGAATAACTCATGTTTCCAGAAATCAATCATAAAAAAGCTTATGCAAAACAAACCTCTGAAATCTCTTGTTTATTTTATTTTTTGAATTTCTTGCATTTAAAAAATTATTAATTAGAAATTCAGGAGTATAAGTATTCCTAACAATTTTGCTGCATTAAGTACCTCAATACTTCTGTACCTTAACTCGAAATCATTATGCATTCCTGGAGAAGACGAGAAAATATGAACTCCTCTTGAGTCCTCCTTTTCCCTACTTATACGACTACGACTATACACTCAAACAATTTACTAGAACCATCAAGATTTCAATTTATGCGATGAAACCTCTATGATGGCTTCTATCCCCTTCACATCCTGGCACAGTATATATCTCTATCCGCCAGTAAGATCCTACATCCTGCCATTTGGCCCTCTCTCCATCCTCGATCACGTCTAGTAGTATAGTAGAATTCCTAATTAATCATCGGGCATAATCGCACGCCAATCTCTTTAATTTGCGACTATCAATCATCTGCTATCATTACTCTTCTCGTATTTTTATTTGTTTTTTTTTTCCATTTTACTTTTCTTTTTTGAAGAGGAAAGCGTGTGCCTGATGACTTCGCCATAAGTAAGACACTTTAACAGATACTTTTTCTACTTGAAACTTGAAACTTTATTTCAATCTCTGGTTGGCTGTGAGATGGTTCTGGGAAGATGGCTCCTTAAACGAACTTGAATAAAAAAAAAAAAAATTAATACAAAAAAAAAGACGAAAAATCCATCTTGTTGAAAAAGATTGCAGTGATTTGCTTGCTTTTAATTACAATCTGCGCATTTGCATTCTTGTCTGTCTGGGACGGGGTGGGGGAGCTCGGTTTTTTAAGATTTAAAGGGTGTTGGTTTGGTTCAAAAGGGAGAATACACAATTTTTATATGCAAAATTCTGGACAACAGAAAATGGGTGGAATGATAATAATTTTTGGTTAAAGAAAAAAAAAACAACAAAACAAAAACTCTTATAAACACCATCAACAGACCAAGCGACTATAGGACTAAGGACATTCCAACAAAAGCCGCTGGCATTTGAAAGATTTCAGCAGCAAAAAAAAACCCACCCCCTGCATGGCATCATCATCATTTTTGAACAGTTTTTCCTACCCTGGTGTAACTGTTTAAACAAGAATATTACTAATTAAGCTTAATAATTAGTCGGACGTTGTGTTTTTCTTGTTGCGATAGCTCCTTCTGGGGCTATATAAGAGTAAGACCCGCCTGTCTGTTACAATTGTATCTGCGATAGCTTTTCTCGAGGAAAAAGAATTGCATTTTATCTGTCGCATTGTCCTCAGTCCTCACAATAAACAAACGAATCGCCGCGGGTAGATTGCCGTTGCCATGATTTTTTTTTCTTTTTTTTTTCTATTTAATGTCCCGTTTGTTAGTTCACTCCTTGAAGGACGCACAACAATTTACACACAGGGATATTGGCGATGCCATCCTCATTTGTTTTTGTTCTTGTTGTTGCTTTTTTTTTCTTATGCTCCCATCATGAAAGTGGGGATCGGGTAGTTAGGTTAGAAGTTATAGGAATGGAGAAAAAAAAATTACACTAGGTGCCATTATGGAAGTAATCTGGAAAATTGTTTTCGTTTTTCTTACATTAGCATTATCCTTGTGCCAAAGTACCACTGCCCGCGGCTATTCTTGAAGAAGAAGGTCGCGCAATATAGAAAGAAGAAGAAGGAAAAAAAATTAAGATAACGACACGGCTAGGGCACAGAGCAGTTGTGGGGTCCTAGGGTGGCTATTTTTTTTACTCCACAACACAAACTAACTGGTATAGAGCGACATAAAAAAAAAAAGGACTCTCTGTAAATATGTATTCGGAATCTGAACCCAAATTAATATAAAAGCAAGCAACTTGGATGGGTTCTTCTTAATTCTGTGTAATTAGCTCAATGGAATGGTTGTCGTTGTTTCACATCCCCAGGAAGACGTGAAAAGCGACGTTATTTTTATAACAAGAAATCGTTTTGATAAAAAAAATATAAGTGTTTTGTTAGATAAAATCGAACTAGAGACTATGCATTATAGGAATTGATGAGAAAAGTAATCCAAAGAGATGTCAATCGAAATATTCTTAGTGAAAATGTTACCGTGTTGAAAATTGGTAAAAATATTTTATTTGTCATTGGAACCAATAAAGAGTACATCAAAATATTTTAGGTGAAAGGGTGTTTTTTCAGGAGTAATGGAATCTAAAAAATCCTAAAAATTATTTTGTGTGAAAGGGTGTTTTTCAAGGAGGACCAAAAGGCACGAGTTCAATAAATTTGACACTGAAAAGTGAATGCGTCTTCCTTTAAAGTAACTAAATACAAGCATTTTTAACTAAAGGACTGGTAGGTCTATCTCACCTTGTTTAGGCAGGAGGGGCAATTTTTAAAAATATAACGTTAAACGAAAAGAAAATTATTTAATTACAACGGCAACACTTAAAATCAAGAAATATACCATTTTTTAAATATTGTTATTTTCATGAATACTTTTTGACAAATATAATTTTAAACTAATAATTTGATAAAATAAACCCAAATAATTTAATGGACTCTTTAGGTTCCTGTTTCCTAGGCAAAATGTAATATTTTTTCAATTTGGTATCAATTTTTTAAGAGATGTTAAAAAAAACACCCTTTAATTTAAAACAATGTGATAGACTCATTTGGTTCTTAGTTACCATGACTAAGGAAATGTTTATACTGATTTTTTTGAAGGTACCATTTATATTATTGGTTACTTGGGACTAAACACAAATATGCATTACTCCTCAAAAAAACACCCTTTCACCTAAAATATTTTAATGTACTCTTTAGATTTTTGAATGCAATGACAAATAAAATATTTTTACTAATTTTTATCAGGGTAACACTTTTACTATAGTTTTTATCGCTACTTATCCCATATTTTCGTTCCTCTTGAAAAAACACCCTTTCACTCAAAATAGTTTTATAGACTCTTTTGATTCTTCAATCTTATTGCAAACGTTAAGTTTTTGCCCAGTTTTTATGGGGGTATCAATTATTTTTTTTAACGTTGCTTTTGTGTACTATTTTAGTCGTACTAATATAATTCATTAAATTACTATAAACTGCAAAACTAATATTTTATAACGATCAAAAATTTCTAGGCTTTCGTCGTCAACATTCTTAAAACACCGATATGGATTTTGAATATTTTTGAAAATGGTCAATAACTTTTGACGCTATTGACCAGATGCAAATATTTTAAGGTTAAAAAAGTATGGAGCCATTGTGAAATTATCAAACAACTCAACGAAGGAAATTGTGTCCTCCATTTATTAGGGTTGGGGTCGAAATTCTGCCAGTGAAAAAAAACTGTTTTCAAAATTCAATTTTCAAAATCTGATGTTCAAAATACTGCTCTTTACAATAGCGTGCGGTTTTTCACATTTTCCAAACTAGTTTTTAAATTTATTTTCAGAATTTTGTAAAAAAAAAACTTATTTTGGAATTTTGAAACCAGAGTTTTGACCTGTTCCACACTTTTTATAATGAAGACAATCTACTTTAGTCTCTTCAGAAAAAAGCGAAAAATGCAAAAAAAATTGTTTGGGGTCGAAATACTTTATGGGTCATTTAACTCTTTTCAAAATAGTGTTCATAAAAAACTGTATTCGAAAATTCTGCATGTTCTAACATAAAAAATTGTTAATCCTGTACGATTTAAAATTTTGTACCAAAATTGGTACAATTGGACTTGACCATAATTCTGTATTTCACAAATTATTAAGAGTTTTGGAGATAAAAATCTATATCGCTAGGAATATGGCAAATATGGAGTTAAACCCATAACTTAAGCATTACGAATAACCTACTTTTAGATTTAAAACAAAAATCAGCCTTCCTTTATTTTGTTCCATAAAATGGGTGTTTTCGGTGGATTTAAAATATATTGTCAGAAAAAAATCAAAATATTTTTTGAAGTGATTTCATATACACTAAGCAATTTCTTGCACTAAAACAGTAGTTTTAAAAAAAATTACTTTTGAACTAACCATTTTTATACGAAAAAGATTTTACGTTTTGAAGAAGAGAAAACAAAAACAGGTATGGATTGGATTGGTATAAAGCATTGCATATGTGAAATAAAAAGGATATTTACGTTCAAAAAGCTTATTTAAGTTGAAAAAAAGAAATGGGTAAAAAAAAAACAAATACAATCATGTATATAGTTCAAAAACAATTCATTAAAGTACCCTTTTATGATATGAAAATTAGTTTTATTTACCCGCACACTTTTTTACCCCTTTTGGGTTTGTATTTAATCGACTGTGAGGTTTAAAACTAGGCTACTTCAAAAATCTAATAATCCGACCGAAATATTTAAAAAAAAAATCGTTTGGTGGATGCTGACTAGCATTTTATCAGTTATAGTGTGCAAATTTGAAGTATCCGATTAAAAAAAAAACTGATTGCAAACTTCATATTAAAGAAAAAATTAAAAAACAATTTTTTGATGGCATATTATCTACACGAAAAAAAAGAGGAAAGAAAAATCTAGCTTCTTTTTTTACAATCTAATCCCGCCCGATGGCAAAACATCATTCTATATAATTGGACTAATTTAGCATTTTTAATTTATAAAGCCTTCCCGATCCCACAATGAGGCAGAGGCAGCATTCTACATTATATTCATTATACAGTCACACCCATAACTATTATGACGAAGAATATGATGATCGCTACAATGGGCATAAAATTTGTTATATAATATCTGGTATTTGATTTTAATAAACCAAGTTGTTGAAATATGAGATTAGGTCAAGAAAGACTTAGGGTGGAATTCATAGTCGTTACTCAAGTCAAGATTTTTCTCAACTACCGTAAATTGAGAAAAATCTTAAGCAAATGCTTAAGTGAAATCCGTTTTAAATAAACAAAATGGAAATTCTCTCACTTGAGTGAAGAAAAATCTTGACTAGACTAAAATTATTTCTCAATCAAGCTGACAACGAAATAATTTGAGATAACTGCCAGGAAAAAATTATTTTTTTTTTTTTTTAATTTGTAATTTGTCTAAATTTTGGGATTTTTTTGTTCTCTGTGCTGGGTTTTTTAAAATGAATAGTGTTCGTAGTTAAAAAAGTGGATTTCAGTAATAAAAAGAGAGAGTTCGGGTGAGTTTAGACAAAGAAGAATTGACATTTCTAACGACTCAAGGAAATGCTTAAGTTAGCTTTCGACCTCACTTCAGTTTCGATTTCTCTTAAGGAAATCTTCAATTGAAGAACTAAGCATTTCCACACAATTTCGATTATGAATAGTTCAAGTGTCCAAAAGTCTCCTCAAGCGTACACTTATATGAAAAATCTCAACTTGAGGGACTATTATAAATTCCACCCTAAGTTGCTGATTTATTGGGAAAAGGAAGATCATACTTTACAAAAAACTAAATAAACTCTTTTTAAAATTACTATATTCTTTTTCTTTAAGATAACTTCTTACGTCCCTGAAGTTTACATAACCAACAAAGAAAGTGGTTTGGATCGTTATCAATTTAATTTGTATTGTCCACATAATTATGGTCATTACTGTATATTCTCCAAAATACTATCTGTTGTATCGTATTGGATGGTTCATATAACTCAAGGCAGACATAAAGGATTTTCTTCTTCTCCAAAGCAGAGTGTAGTAGTCAGCACTGTTGAATTGTGGCATAGTAAAAAGAAAAAAAAAAAGAACCCAAAGACGGATGTGGGGACCTCGCGCATATCCTTAATATAGCTGTTAAGGAGATGAAGTACAATTTCTTCATCATTCAATCTGCTTTAAGTGTGTATAGGTCTATATAGTCTCCCCTTAACCCCCAAAAACACGAAGATCTTCTTTACGCTTCACTTCGATAGTCAACTAAGGGCTACTTAATAATCATTTATATTTCCCTTAATTAAGGACGAAAAGCAACGAGAAAGAAAGAGAGTGAAGGGATGTTTTTTCATCCATTTTTTTTTTTTTTTTTATTATTTTACTTTGCCAATCCTCCCTTTTTGTGCTTCTTTGGGTGCTTTGGTTCTTTTTTTGGTATTAGTAAAATTTAATTAAATAAATTCACTGATTGGACAGGAAATTAATTTTGGCGCCTATTTCTTTGGCTCGAATCCTAAGTTGGAGTATTTTTTGGTCCAAGTCCAACGATGTGGAAAGTTTTACTTGGAATATTAATGACAGATAATTTATAACACAAATAAAAAAAAAAAAAAATGAAAACGAAAACACGCAACAGTAAGGAGGGGCCTTGAAATTTGGGACAACTTTTAACTTTCAAAAAAATAAATAAAAAAAAAAAAAAAACCAAAAAGGTACAACAGGTAATCGGGGACAAGACTGTAGTTAGGTTACAATCAGAGAAATTGTTGCTCTTTAATCGGGTGTTCATGAACTAAGATTGCCATGGCATTAAGAGGAGAATCGAGATTTTGTGATAATTTAAGGGTCTTGATTGCCTTTGCTGTTGTTGTTGTTGTTGTTGTTGTTGCGCGCAAGGTGAATATTGATTTGGGTATCGTTTTTTTTTTTTTCTTATTTCGTTTTTATTTATTTATTTTTCTTTATTAAGATTGGGGTCATCAGAGCAAAGGTATTTAAATGGCTATTTACAAGCGATTAGGGTGTTCAGCGTTGACCGAAAATCGATTAAGTATTTGAAGGTTTTTATCAAGGTGAACAAAATTCGTTACGTTGAATTACATATCAACATCTTTAAAATAGAAAATCAACAACTTGGTCAGTATTTTAATATTTTTTTATTTAATAGATTTAGTTTTATAAACTATACCTTTGTGATGTATGCACGCAAAATGAACTTTTAATTGCTGAAGAAATACTACAATTTCAATAAGTGGCGACTCCCCCACAATAAAAAGGTCGATTAATTTGGAGAAAGAAAGAATTTTTTGCTTTAAGTCTGAATTTTTTAAGTTTATTGATGACAAGCAATAAATATTAATAGGAACCAACAAATGTTTGCATCAGGAGGTTCAAACTTTCAAATTTGATTGCAGGCAAGTACACTGAGGGAAATAGCGACGTAGAATAAAAACAAAAATAACTTAAAACCAAAGAAAACGTAAACAATTTGAGTCTAAACATGGAAATTTTAAAATTAAAAACATTTCCACTTTTAAGTCTAAGAATAAGTCGTAAAAAAATCATAGCATTAGTAGCTACTGTTTTCTCTAACAGTCTGTTACATTCTTCGGCATCATTGCAGTCAGCAAATATATTGTCCTCTCTGGTACTAACAACCCGATATTAATCCGAATGAATTTAAACATTTTTTATGGCGGAAGAAGAAGAAGGCTTTTTAATTCAGTAAAATTTTGTTTATTTGATAAGTTTGGTCATAGTTTATAGTTTATAAGGAACAAAATAATGAAAATGAATGCACAATAATGCAAAGACTGCAACAGAATAAATGAATTTTAAAAGAATGCAAGGACTGCAAAAGAAAGCAAATGCAAGAAAAGAATGCAAAAGTATACAAAGACTTCAAGAGAATGCCAAGCCTGCAAAAGAATACCAAGAATGCACCGAAAAAAGATAAAATTATTAAATCAAATATGGTTCTAGCAACACGAAAGTTCTTTGGACCTTGTTGCATTGAAATGCTTGAAACTAAAAAATTACGCAACGGATTTTCAAGATTATAACCTTAGGATTTTATTATTAGAATAATAAAGTATGTGTTAAAATAATTGTTTTGCATAGTTATAAAAGAAGTAGAGCAAAAACTCTAACTTGAATTTGTCGTTCAATTACAAATCATGATGTAAAATTACTCCGCATCGTTTTTTGATCAAATATCAAAAACCACTCCATACAGATTTGTGATTCTTTCAAAAACATATAAGATGGTTAAATAAAGGGTTTTCCAATAAGAGGTGTTATTTTGATATTCAAAGAAAAATGGCATTTTTGGAGATAAATGATCGGATGTTTATTTCATTATAAAGAGGAAGGTTAATAATGAAACACAACATCAGCCAAATGGCCGCCAAGACCACGCTTACAGGACCATATCCTTTTCATGAAATTTTCCATAACCAAATCGCAAAGTGGCTGCCCTATGTCCTCGATAGCCTCACGAATTTCATCTTTGAGGTCTTGAATCGACGCTGGGCTGTTTTCGTAGACCTTATCTTTCACGTGGCCCCAAAGGAAGAAGTCGCAAGGTGTTAAATCACAAGATCTCGGTGGCCAATTGTGATCACCTCTTCGAGAGATAACACGGTCCGGAAACTTTTCCCGTAAAAGATCGATGGTTTCGTTGCTTGTGTGGCACGTAGCGCCGTCTTGTTGAAAGTAAACGTTGTCCAGATCAATACCATCCAATTCAGGCCATAAAAAATCATTAATCATCTCTCGATAGCGCAATCCATTGACCGTAACTGTTGCTCCAGCCTCATTTTCGAAAAAGTAAGGTCCAATGACCCCGCGGGACCATAAACCGCACCAAACAGTCACGCGTTGAGGATGGAGAGGCTTTTCAACAATAACTCTTGGGTTTTCCGAGCCCCAGATGCGACAGTTTTGCTTGTTGACGTAGCCTCCGAGGTGGAAATGGGCCTCATCAGTCAAGATGATTTTTCGATGAAATTCCGGTTCATTTTCATGCATTTCAAGGACCCAATCAGCAAAGACACGACGTTGTTGATGATCAGCCGACTTGAGTTCTTGTGTTAACTTAACTTCATAAGCCTTAAGACCCAAGTCTTTATGCAAAATACGGTGTAATGACGTTTGTGGAATGCCTAATTCCAAAGAAGGACGAGGATTGGACAAACCTCGGTTTTCTTCAACACTTTGGGCTACAACAGCAATATTCTCAGTTGTTCTTGAGCGACGTGCACGGGTTTTATTCTTCACATCACTAACTTGTCCCAACAGCTCGAATTTTTCCACCAATTTCTGTATTGCGGTCCGACAAGGTGCTTCACGACGACCCAACAATGTTTTAGTTTTACGAACCGTCTCTGCCAAATTTTTACCATTTTATAGTGAATTTTAATAATTTCAGTGCATTGTTGAAGCGTGTATGGTTCCATTTTTATTAATAACGTAGTTTCTACTTGTCAAATGTCAAAAAATGACAGCTACCGAAATAGCGGGCTATTCAAAATAACACCTCTTATTGGAAAACCCTTACACTGGGTCGCACGAACTTGCTCATGTAGTTCAAGCCTATTATATATTAACTAAGCTTGAAAACGTGAGCTTTTGGTCATGTGATTTATTTGCAAAAGTGTAAAAATTATTAAAAATTGTTAAATTTTTGTGGCTATCATTGTTTTTAGGACTATTTAAAATATCAGTTTACAAATTTTAATCAAAATTGCTTGAACCGCTTACGAGATATAAACAAATTAACAAAAAAAAATATATGTATATAAAAAAGCTAGCACTGCTCTTGCGTTATTCGAGTTTTTTTTGAGAAAAAACTAAAAACTAATAACTTTGAATAATACAATTACAAATTTTAATCAAAATTGTTAAAGCAGTTTTCGAGAAATCTCGAATAACTCCAAAATATTTTAGCGGGTGTTACTCGTTCTAGACGAGATATTCAAAAACAAAAAAAAAAACTTTCGAAATTAAAATACACTCTCACCTAATTTGTTTCCGTTACAAACTGATAATATTGATGAAATCGAAAGCTTATTTACTGAAATGTTAACTTACCTCTGTCGACTATCAGGGATGCCAAATAACATCAGAATCTAACTCCAATTGCTACCAATTAATAATTTTTCTGGGTAAAAACAATATAATATTCTAGCGGTGTTTCCTAAAAACAAAAATACAAAGTACGTTCATTATGGCCATAATTATAAAAGCAGGGAATCTTTTGAAAATATTCCCAGTTTTATCAGTGGAAGAAAATTTAGCCAAATTTACTTAATGTTGAGACATAATAGGCAAGACACTTGCACACTTTACAACTTTTAATATTCGTTCTGATGTGACCTTTTCATATCGACCTTATCAAAGTTACGACCATAAAACTAAACTGCCTAGTCTTGAATAAATGAATCCACTTGTTATACCTATATACCCTTAGAGTTAAAATAACTTGGGTCTTCGAATCAACAGGTTGTTAGATATATGTACGTGCTCTTCATGGTCCTTTAATTCACGTGCTACACTCTCGTTAACAACCAAAATAATCAGCAAAAAGAAAAACAAATAATACAAAATAATATTACATACCGAACAACAACAACAACAACAAAATATTCCAAAACAACCCTTGTTAGTATGGATGTTGAAGTAGTGAGAGAATAAAGAAAGGACTTGTGTGCCCCATTCATTCCAATAATATCCCAACGGAATGACCCGTCCTCACGCCTCATTGCAATTTACCCACTGCAGTTAATCCTTCGGTTGGAAAGTTAACCATTTGCTAAAGTTTTCGCTTGCAGGTCCTTTATTTCATTTCTTCATCATCATCACCATCATCCAAAAGCAAAAGTAGCTATGTAACCAGTATACCAGCTATACCATATGAAACATCATCACGGGCACGGCCAGCTAGAGCACTATAATAAATATATAAACCAACACCACACGGCTATGAACTAAGCATGGGTTGGTTATGTGGGGTTTGTTAAGGTCCTTTTCTTCTTTTGACATCTTCGCCATCGTATATAGGAGTTGGTTTTGGGATTCGTTTACGTTTTACGAGTCCCTCGTGATGTGTGCTGTAATAATCACAAGTTTTTCGCTTCATTTTCCTTTCTCCGGGGGAGTTTCCTTCTTGATGGTTCCCGCATCCCTTTATATTCCCTGAACTCATTCTTTCATACGAAATCGTTTGTTCCATTTTTTGTTGTGTTTTTTTTTTTTTTTTTTATTATTATTTTGTTTTGTTTGGTTTTCGACACCACCCATACCATCCACTGCTGTGATCAAAGCCCTTTGGCTATTGTGCACTGCTAAGATTGTACATATTGTACAACAGCAGGATTAAGGATGTATACAAGTGCAAATATTACACTGACTGACTAGATGAAGCAGAGAGAGGACGCTGATACTATATGAAAGACAATCTTCAAATACCTTTCCTGAAGAGCAAGGACATGCGTTACTTTTCGAGTAGTGGAACTGGTCGGAGTGTTTGTCAAAAGATATACTTACTTACTCTCAAAAAATGACCAGCATGATGAACGTAGGATCATCAACTTTGTCAATTTACATGATGCACTTGGGTGCTTAAATGCAAAATATTCAAAATCTCTCAGATTTTGTGATGTTGTGTTTAAGTGAGACCATCAATTACAAACGAATTCATACTTTCCTAATGTTTGGTACCTACTTTTATCCTACGTATGCCTCAGGTAGGTCTCAACAAATCATGTAAGACCTAAACCAAAAGGTTTCAAAAGGGCAATCCCAAAGTACGTCGGCAAGTACTTGCAATTGAATCATCACTTAATACAACCAACCAGTCATTAGAAATATATAAATAAATGTTGTTTTTTCTTGTTTTTCTGCTTTTTTAAAATTCACACTGTGTTTGCTTCAAAAAAAAATTCAATTTATAATTTCCAGCGAAGCTAGATAATGTTTCCAAAACAGATCTTTCAGCTGTTATCTATATCAATTTTAAAGCTCTATAGTCTGGGTTTAATACAAAAGATGTTAAAGACTTAAAAGGACATAAAATTCATTAATAAAATGACTAAAACATTTTTGGATCGGTTTAGAAAATTATGACCGAAATGTCAAAATATTTTCACAAAAATCGTTTCTCTGCGGATGATTTGCAATACAATGTAAGGCTTAGTTAGAAGAAATCAAAATAGCAGACCGTTTTATAGTTTTGCTGATGTAAGATGGAAGCAAACAATGTACCTACCTACTTTTGCAAGAAAAAAGTTCTTAAGGTTTTATTTATTGTTTTTTTTTTTTTTCTATAAAATCTTTTTATGGAGATACCTTAAGAAGGTAAGACAATCTTTTCTATTCCAAGATTTCAAATCAAATTCACATCTCGTTTCGTCTTAATACAATAATGATCTTATCCCTTACATAAAGGTACCTATTCTAGATAATAACAACAACAACAACAACAAAAGTACTTCAAGTTCAAAGTTCAAAACCTTGACTTATTAATCTGCTCTAAAAGGTACTCAACACTTCACAGTCTGATAAACAAAAATAAGCATGACGAAGACTCTTTCTCCCATCATTATAGACCTTTCTCGTCAAAACATTTACCTACTTCTGTTTTCGCACAATTTTCAGAGTTCCCTTCCTCGGAAAATTAAATAAAAAAAAAAAAATAAATTCGAATCATGTGTGTGCTGTCTGTACGAGAGTATTTCAAACTGATTTGCCAGTATCAACATGTAAACGAGTTCTTGTCTTTCTTCTTCGTGTATCAAAAGCTTTACTTTTTGGTACTTGTGGTTTTGACTATGCAAAACACGTAGCGTCGACTGTTAATTTTGCCTCATCAGCATTTTGTTACCATGAAACTTCTTTAGCATTCGTACTCTCGTCCTTCGTCCTTTGTGCTGCACAACAGCAGCAGTATAGGACCTACCGACACAAGGCCCTTAAAGAGTTGATATCAAATAAACGAAGAGCATGAAGATAGTTTTTTTTTGCTATTTTGTTTTTGTTTTGTTTGTTGTTGTTTGTATTTGAACAAAAAACAAGCAAACATAAAAGACACAAACACTTACATTTTATACATAATATCCTCTCACTTTAAGACAAATATACCTACAAGTTTGTATGTTGGTACCTACATCGATCCAAAACGGAAAAGGATATACGTATTTCTATTCATTTCTTCCATTTTCGTTATGTTACATCGATTCTGGTTGCAACATGGTCTCTCTCTTTCTCTTTTTCTCCTCCTCTCTCTCTCTCTCTCTCTCTCTCTCTCTCTGTATCTCTTTCTCTCATATTAGAAGTTTTCTTTGAAGATATGTGCTTTGCTATGCTCAGGTCTTTCACCAAAAACGCTGTAAGATTGTAGGTATTTTCATTTTAATGTGAATTGCGGTGGCGGTTTGCCTTCAACTCTTCTCTGCTGTAAAAGAAGATGAAACCAGAGCCCGGACCCAGGACCTACCAGCTACCAGTAGTAGTAGGTACTGCCAGTGCCACTTACAATCTCTGAAACATGTTCTAATTTTGGAGTGTTAGCAAGATGCAAGCATATTTTTCAAATGTACCTGCCAAGATTACCCACCCCAATGGTGCACCTCTAAGACCGTTATATGGTTGCCAGGTGATTTTTTTTTTATAGATTTTTAACTCTAGGGCTTGAAATATAGTGGACAAGAAGCATCTGGAATCCAAAAACAACGGCTTAGACACGTTGTTATCGTTTGCCGCAATCGATTTGTTCTCTCAGTGTACTGTATCAACCTGGGTTAAACGCAAACTCCGTCAAACTTACATTAAGCTATCAAAAGAAAAATGAACGGCACATTATGAGGAGGAATAGATGTCAGCAGAAAGAGTAATGGTCGCTGGAATTCCGCTCAAAATGATAAAGTTTTATGTTGCATTAACTTCAACATGACATTCCAGTAAATTCCAAATAGAGGTTACAATAAGCTAAGATTTGAAGATCTTCTAAATATTCAAACCTAAAGAGTTTTCAAATAGATCATTAAACAAAACCTGATGGTAACCATTGTCAATATACATGTGGATGGTCTTATTTAGAACAAAAACTCCCTTCTATGGGAAGTTTTTGGTGCTACAGAACTACTTCAAGTTCTACCTTAATAGTCCTGCTGTCATTCCTGTCGGGTAGTTTGCGGTTCCTTATAGTTAATGCCGTTGATATTTGCATGCTTCGGAATGGAAATGCTGCTCCTTCAAGGAGTATAGGTTTATGTGGTTCAAGTTTCTATAAGAGAAAGGATAGTTTGGTATATTATTGGGGAGAAGGGGAAAATAGGGTATAAAAAAGGGTCATACAGAACAACGTGGCAACAGTGGATTAATTTGGAGAAAATCGAATGTAATTGGATTAGTTTTCGGCCATAATGCACAGGGTTAAGACTTTTCATTGAGGAAGTAACCGCACAACCGCCACCACCATGAGAGGTAACCCATCTTAGCTTATATGTAACCATGTGTGGTAGCGCAGCTAGAATGCAAAGAGTTTTGCACAACGAAGGATGACAACGACTACAACAAGGTTATGCCATTGGGAAGATATTCAAAAAAGGATATTTATATTTAGTTGTTGTTGTAGGATGTAGATATAATGTTCATAGGTAAAAGTCGTTTATTTGAATGCATTAAGGATGCGAAAGAGCACTCTCTACTCTGAATGTCTGTGGCCCTCACTCGCTCAGAGAGGATGTTGAGGACTCGCAATAATTGCCAATTGAAGTCATAAACAGGAAATTAATGGCTCGAGTATGGTTCTAATGAATTGTACGATCGTGTTTTACCGGTAACGAGTGTGATGTGACTGAGACTGAGACAAGTTTGGTGGAAGTTTTCACAAAAAGGTTATCTATATACGAGGAAGGGCAATTTAATTAAATCTGTAGATTGAATGGGATTGTGATTTTGTTAATGAAGAAATTCTTTAGTATGTGTGCCACTTCTTTTAATCATAAGCTCAGTTATATCAATCAATACTAAAAATTATTTGTTGTAAATATTCTGGCGTTTAAAGAATCAAGAATCAAGATAATTGAAATCCGTAAATGCGAAAAGTTGAGGATTAGCTTAGCTTAAGTTAAGTTTGAAATTCAGCCATTTTGAATATATCCTTCTTGTACTTTTTATACAAAAGTCTTCCAAAAATGTCACTTTTTTATTGGGAGTATGTACTTCCAATTTGTATTTTTTTTTAACTGTTCCAGAAAAACAGAAATACTTAATTCTCAAAAGATTTGGCTAAAATCAATGTTTTAAACTATTTTGACCTTAATCACCCCAGTCCTGCTGTATGGGGCAGAAGCATGGGCGTTAAAAGGGACAAAAATCTGCTTGGTTGCTATGACAGAAAGATTCTTCGAGCGATTGTTGGTCCTGTGTGTATCGAAGAGGTATTGAGAAGAAGATATAGTAAGAAAAATTAAAACTCAACCAAAAAACTAAAAAATGATTTGATTTCATACAAATAAATTACAGACCAATACCTAATTCACGATGAGAAACCAAATAGAAATAATAGTAAACGGCTATTTTTAAGCTCTGTAACACTACTTGCATCGATTTGTGGCTTCTTCATGCTTCTTCACCCAAAACGTTTCAAACTTTAATGAAGTAGTACAGGCAGAATCAAAATTCTGTAGTCTTCCGGTACCGGTATCTATTATTTGTTCCAGACATAATCTCGTAGTTCTGTTCTTGACTCCACATACTTAGGTAAGCTAAGCATAGTTGAGAACGTAATTCAACAAACTGAAACTATATAAAACAACATATTATTTATGAAATTATTGTTTATTCTGGTTCTTAAGGAAAAGCAAAAAAAAAAAACAATTTTTAACTTTCCATATGTTCCTGAATCCAATCTACAAAATAACTGACTCTTGTATAAACTCCTGGCCAATCTTCTACACCACAACTAGCTGACCCAAAAGACACTATTCCAGCTATGAAATAGTACGATAGCGTTTTATTTGATGAATCCAAAGCAAACAGTGGTCCACCAGAATCACCGCTGCAAGAATCAATATCCTTTTCACCACCAGCACACATCTGTGCCCTTGATGTTAAATTAAAACTATAAAAATTCTGGCATTTGCTCAAAGGTACAACTGGAACACTGGCTTTCAGTTTAACATTACTTTTTTTTGAATTTTCTGTTAGTCCCCAACCCGAAATTTCCATAACAAGTCCATCGAAAGTTGATCTCTTGAGATGATCGCTAAGCGGCAAACATATTGGTGCAATGTACTTTGTATATTCTATTCTGCGTGATAATCGTATCAAGGCAATATCGTGGTGCGTACGTCTTTTTGATTGATGATTCTCATGGTAAACTATTTTCTCAATCGGAACATCAACATGAGGAGAATTACATACTGATTTTCCCATAATGTCTGTTACACAATCAGGATTTGTTGTAATATTCCATTCACCAAGGCGTACCCCTGTGAGTGTCCATCCTTCCCGAAGTTGTGTAACACAATGAGCTGCTGTCAAAACGTAACGGTCACTGATCAAACTTCCGCCACAATTGAATTCCTTTACATCTTTGTCTTCAAGGAATAAACCAACATCAAAAGTCATTCAAGTAAATGGTTTGTTACAAAAAAAAAACCTTACCTGTTTTATACTCAAGCAATGCCATCCATGGGAATTCGTCCATATTCGTTACGGCACCACCGTAAATTTTATCCATTATAACAGGACCGCATGTACCAGGTTCGGGAAGCTTTGCCGGCAATGGTGGTGGAGGGAGAGGCCATCTTCTTTGACAACAAACCTACCAATAAACACCATTAGGTCTATTTCACACGTATAGTTGACAACCGGCTATACGGCCCGGTTAGACGGTTGCTAGGAGCACTTTCTAATGGATGCTTTTACTGACAAAACTGGCAAACCGGACCAGTTAACCGGTTGCAATGTTCCTAATGCCTATTTCACACATAGCCGGATCGGTTAGCCGGTTACTGTGAGCAATTTCTTATGGGTGCTTTTACTAGGAAAACTGGCAAACCGGACCGGTTAGCCGGTTGCCGGCAACGTGTGAAATGGATCTTATACTGTTAGACATTTGTATTTGGGCTTCTGATGTCTGTTCATACGTTCTTACCAAGACATTTCCGTCTTGCAGACCACACTGGCTGCGTTGAAGAAAATCTATTTCAGCATGTAATAAGGATGTCTTTTGGAGCAACTTGAAGATATATTGGCATTGTTCCAACTGTATGCATCTGCCTGCCTGTGCATCAGGTGTTTGGCATCGTCCATTTTCTATGTTTTCTACGGGAAGATAAGAAAATTCCCCATTTGATAAAATTGATGCGACAGTGTAAGGAATAAAGAGTAAAAATATTTATTAGTTTTAATTATGAATTTTCTCTTACACGGACTTACATACAATCCTACACTTTCAATTATGTACGGGATATCGGAACCGGACAGAGGCAATTTAACAGGCAAGACAGGTTAAAAGACTAATACTTGTATACTTTACCTTAATCAGAAGAAGCGATTTACAAAAGCCCAAAAACAAAAATAGAATCTAAAGATCCATGTACCAAGACCAATTCATTTCCATAACAAAAACCAAAAACTAAATTCTTCAATGCCGTGGAACTCATTAGTGCATTTTATTTTATTTTTTTTTTTTGTCTTACTACATCAACAATTTAAATTTATTTTTGTTTATTTATATATTGTTTAATAATTTATACGTAACATTTGATAAATGGTTCAAGGTTGGAATTACCCATTGTTATTTTGCTGATAAGAATTAGAACAACAATCTTTAGCCAAGAGCTTAGTTTATTTTGTACTTACGTCCGGTAGCAAGAAATGAAATACAATTGATAAGAAGTAAGACAGCGGAAATTCCCAGGGCAGATATGTGTGTCATCCTGCAGCACGACACTTGTCAAGACTTAAAAGAACGAAGAAAATTTAAAAAACTTGATATAAATTTTAAAACGAAAAGTTATAATTTTGGGTATATAAGAGTGCCTCGTGATTACTCTAACGAACTTAAAAAAACTAATCAAAGTAATTTTGTGGCTCTAACAAAGTAAATGACAGCAAGGTGGACCACCACCTCCACATTGATGCAGATATCAATTTTGGGAATGAAGAAGGCTGCATTGATACACAGTGTCACAAGGGCAAGGCTGTAGCCAAATAGAAGGGGGGGGGGACCCCTACGCATTATACCCATAATTTGAAGAAAATTTTACGGTCTTCAAGAACATCACTGATATATGTTTTGCAGGTCTCTCTGTTTAAAAAAAAAACACTAAAATTGTCCCTTTTTTACTTGCGATATAGGTACTATATATCAAGTTATGCATTCGTACAAAAAAAAGTTGAGATAATTTTTTTTTGGACCAAAAATAACGGTAGCTGTCATATACCGGTTTTAGAAAAACTCATTTTCTCGAAAATGGTTCCTACGATTTTGATTAAAAAAATCATGGTCAGTTTTTTTAGATAAGGGGTATCTTTAAATAAAAACCATTTTTTTCAAAAACCGTTATTAACGGTACCTGCCATAGAACCGTTTCTTGTAATTCTGATTTTCTCCTTCATAACTCAATCAATTTCAGCCCTTTTTTTTACATGAATGCTTTTAAGTTTCCGTAATAATATTTAATATTTTGGATTTTTAAAAAAACTTTGATATTTTATATTGAAAAATCACTTTTTCGAAAACTATTGTCTTTAGTCGTTGATAAATAATATCTTAAAAATGGCGTACCAATTTTTTTTTTATAATAGTCCTTGCAAAATTTTATATAGAAAAAAAATAGTTTTTTTAGAAAATGGCTCTAAAGATTTTCAATTTTTTTTTTTTCCAAAAATGTATCATTGTAAAAGAAATCAAGTTGCATACTTCGTTTTCAGGTTAAATTCATTTAAGAAGCTGTTTTAGTCATTTGAAAATCAAATTTTTATGCTTTTTTATTTTATTTTTTCTTAAACTGCATTAATAATTTTTTAATTAAAAAGAAAAAAATTTTGAAAACCGTTAGAGACGTTTTTTTAAAAAGACAATTTTTTCTACATATATAAAATTTTGTAAGGACTTTTATAAAAAAAAATTGGTACACCAGTTTTAAGGTATTATTTATCAACATCTGAAATAATTTTGAAAAAAAATATTGAATAGTTTTCGAAAAAATGATTAAAAAAAAAAAAAATCAAATTTTTTTTTAAAATCCAAAAAAATTATTTTCGAAATTTTTTTGATTAAATATTATTATGGCAACTTAAAAGCACTCATGTAAAATAACTGGTTAAAATTGATTGAGAAAATTAGAATTTAAAAAAAACGGCAGGTACCGTCAACCGTTAGGTTTTTGAATTAAATGGTTCTCATTTAAAGATAAACCTTACCCAAAGAAATTACCATGATTTTTTTAATCAAAATCGTAGGCACCGTTTTTGAGAAAAATGAGTTTTTCTAAAACCGGTATATGACAGGTACCGTTATTTTTGGTAAAAAACAAAATCAAAAAAACGTCTGTGGATAGTCTGCAAACGCCACATACCATACCGAAGGCATAACTTGATATACATATAGTATGTACCTATATCGCAAGTAAAAATAGCCGGTTAGCATTCATTCCGAGGTATTTCATAAAAGTTCAATTACCTTCATATTAGTCTCGTTGAATTCAGCATTATTCATACGAATAATGAATAAAAAAATAAATAAATGAAGAATTCATAAAATGTATGTGAAGTTTTATGAAAGATTACTTAAAATGCTTGAAACTTTTCTTTTGTTGTAGGAATAAAATGATTGATTATAATGA
Organism: Meliscaeva auricollis; assembly: GCA_948107695.1. NCBI lineage: Eukaryota > Metazoa > Arthropoda > Insecta > Diptera > Syrphidae > Meliscaeva > Meliscaeva auricollis. The sequence goes on from OX403617.1 coordinate 77,983,705, forward strand.
GCCAATGACATTTTACGAAACTAAAACTATTCATTGAATGTATGAAACTATTCATATGCATATAAGATGTTACGTGTTTTGACCCTGTAAGAAGTGGTAAGGCTTTGAAGAACTATATATGAAGTGAACAGTTAAACAAGAAACACACAACTTGCTATCAAGTTAATATTGTCATTATTCCAAACAAAAATACCTTATCTTATTTTTCTTTTTTGAATTAGAAATAACGATCTAAAGTAAAAAGAATGTAGATTTTTTTTTTAACTCAGTGACAAGAAACCGATAAGCAAAACAGCTAGAATACCAAGGCCAGAAATGTTTAACATTCTGTTTCAAAACAAAACTAAGACTTTGTGACTTTAGTTTGAAAAACTTTGTTGATAATAGGTAATTTAAAAACCACGAGTAAAATTATATTTTAAGAAAGAAATAATGCCTAACGACCCGAAAAAGACTAATCAATACATTTTTTTCGCAATCACAAAGTAAACAACATCCCCCAATGCGGAGGTTGGCCACATCACCGCATTGGGGGAATTCCTATATGGGATAAGCATTAAGCATGCTGCAAGCATTGTTCGACAACATAAGATTAATCGCTCAAATAATCGGCTTCCATATAAATGTTTTAACTTTTTCTTCTGGTAACTAAGTAGGTTGTGTTCAAAAATAGTGTTCACTTCACATGAAAAACATCGATTTTTTGGTCAATTTATGATTTTATCAGTCTTCTGATTGTTGATTCTAGTTTATGACACAGCGAATTAGCAAAAATAGACCGCATTCTCGATCAGTGTTGATAGAACTATTCTACATTTCCTGTTTTATACAAGGGGTAGCTTAACCATTGCGTATGACTGATAATGTTCAATGTTGAACCTATATTCTTGCCAATTCGTTAGCACTCCTTTTTTTTAACTTGCGAAACTACCCCGACAAGGATCCAGGATCCCGAGAGAATCATATTCTAACGGGTTCTTTTTCTTGAGAACTCATAAGCTGAAAGAAAAAAGAAATCCCGTTGTCCTAAAACAAGAGCTCATTTAGTTCAAAAAATGTAAAGTGAGCTATTTACATGTCCACCAATGCATTTGTAAAAGAAGCTTTAAGACTTTAATGAAGAAAAAAAAAAGAATTCTTAGAAAATTGTATTGATTTAACAAATTGCGATGCAATTTTATCAACTCAGTTCGCTCATTACATGGAACAAAGTCAACTTGCCAAAATTACCTACCTTCGCACAAAAACACCTTGAAGGTTCGCAAAGGCCTTGAACTTCCATAGCTTTCACTTCCCATCATTTCTTCCATTTTTATCCATCAAAAAAAAATAAAATATACAAAAATAAATATAAACTTTCTTCAGTCTACGTTTTTTTTCAGCAACTACGAATGAGTTGACGAAGATGAGACATCCTTAATTCGTGTGTTGGATAAAAGTACATAACTTCACAAGGTATAGAATGCAGTTAAGAGCATAAAAAGAAAGAAAGTACCTACACAAGGGCAAGGTACCTAGAAAGGTTTAAGAGAGTGTAACCGGAAAAAGGCGTAGACGAACTGCTTTCTAATGGATTTGTATTCTTGATCTTCTTCTCCTTTTCTTCAATAATGTCCAGAGATACCTCTTGTATGTGATGTTTGTGTTTTTTTTTTTTATTTATTTTTTTTTTTGTTATTATTTCTCCTCGGTTGAAGGTGAATCGTGTTAAACGAACCGGAAACTTTTTTCTTGATCTCTCATTCAACACACCACCCCTTCTTCGGGCTGCTGCTTCGACTATGTGTTACCAACAGCAATACGACGGACACTTAACATCGCACGGATACGGAACACGAGAAATGTGTGAGCAATAGTGTGTTGCCAGCCAGCAGCAACGTTGTATCATACTTGAGCACGCCCCTGACAGCAGCAACACATCCGACGAGACACAAACGACATCTTTAGATCTCCTTCAAAAAAAAAAAAAAAAATAGAAATATATATGTACATTTGAAGGTATGTATGTACTGTACGTTCTTGAAGTTGATTCTTTTGAGGACGAAGAAGGAAGAAAAAAAACGCTAAGGCACGTATCCTATGCACCATCTTCTCCAGTTCCAAGGACTACACGTTCGCATCTTTAATCACACACAGAATTACAATCGGAACGAGACCAAGAGTGAGACCTTACTACAACCCCTTGACAGAGTGTTGTATTTTTCGTCCTGATCCAGATTGAATGTGTATCGATGGAATTATTTGTCACAATTTGGTACCTAGATGTTTGCTTTCTTATCAAAAGATTACAATTTTAGGCCTTCTGTCAGTCAGAATCGCAAGGAACAGCTGGTTCTACAAAATTTTCAAGGACGAACCAATTCAACGAAAAAAAAGAAAAACTTATTTTTGCAGCACGGAACGGAATAACCGTGATGGGATTTTTCAATTCATTCATCCTTCACAGTTAATTTGTTGCTTCTTTCTCACGCGTGAATAAAAATGTTGAATTTAGAATTGCATCTGGCGAATTCCCTCATTTATAAGTCACGCTACAGAGCCACAACTTAAAAAAAAAATGCTACAAATAGCACTTCGTTGGTATTCCGTTTTTTTCGTTTTTTTGTTTTTTTTTTTTTATTTTTAAATTAATTTTATTTTTTTTTCCTTGCAACACTATCGCGGGACAGTATTGCTCCTAAAGGATAACATTTCCAATAAAAATGACGACAAGGACAAAGAATATGACGACAGCAACAACTATGGCTACACAAGGACCCTAGCATGTTCTGCATTAAAAAACATAAAAAAAAATATAACGATGAAAATGACAGCGACAACCAGCACACGATGGAAACGGACAATGATGATGGTGACGATAAGTACACCAAGTGAGATGACAATTTCAAACATAGACATTATATTTTCTGTCTGTTTTTTTTTTTTTTTCATTTATTTTAGTTGTCATCCTGTGGATGTAGAAAACGGAGGATAGAACTTAATGCAAGGAATTAAAGCTTAGACCACTAATATTTTCGATAGAAAAGTCACCCAGCGGTTTTTTTTTTGTGTGAATAAAATGACGTCTCTCAGTATAACGATTTAACAAGAATATTGCATAGATTCATTTTGGTTGTCCGATTCTTGTATTTTTTTTTTTTGTATTTTATTTCGTTTATTTTTGGTAGTTTGTGTTTTCAGAAATGAACATTAATATTCCTTCCTTCGTGTTTAATTAAATATATAATATTTGCATATTAGTCTGTAGCTACTACATATACAATATTGCCATTGGCACTTTTGATAGTATGGAAACAATAATTTTAAAATCAAGAGGCTGGAGAAAAGTATATGTAAAGAAAACTGTTGCATATTCAAAGGAATCGAATGATATCAATCTTTTTGAAGTTATAATTCTTTACCGGCATTTATAAAAATATTCAACTAGTAATAACACATAGATTTTTTCAGCCCATTTATTACTGTTTTTTTCACACAGAAACTTTGAGTAGGAAGGAGTAACAACACACTTACATATTATACTGGGTTTTTTTTTTTTTTGCATTTTGTGTGCAACACAATAAATTAAAAAAAATTACAGATGTCGGCCATTGTTATTGATAATCTGAATGATTCATTTTCTACACTATATGTGTTTGAGAAAATCTATATACACCAACAGATAGACAGTATAATGTAAGATTCCGATAAAACGGATTTTTTTTAAATTCCAAAAAAAATGGGATAAAAGAAAAAAAAAACATTTTTTACATCTCGAAAAGTAAAATTGTAAAAATTATGAAATAAATTTTATTAAAAAGACAAATTTAAAAAATGATGAGTTCTTTCAAAAAAAAAAATCTGAAAAACAAACTTTTCAAGTTAAAAAATATTTTCCAAAATCAAATAAATTCTTAGACCTTTCGAAATGATGTCAGTGTGGGTAGAGTTAATATTTTTTTTTTTTAATAATAACGCACATTGATAGATGATAAAAGAAAACTATGCGTTGAATACGGATTATATTCAAAATGCTCCATAACGGGTTTTTTTAGCTTTAAAAAACAAATACGTTTTTGAAAGTATATGTGGCTTGTTTAATTAAAAACATGGAATATCGTGAAAAATATTTTGTCAAAACCACTTTAGATTCATGTGTTGTCTATGCATGTGTGAAAAAATTAGATTTTTTAAACATTTTCTTAAATGAAAAACAGTAAAAACAAGATTTTTCAGTCCAAGATTTTTGACCGGTTCGAACGGTATATCGTTTTTAATCTTCTTCAATTTTAATTTTTTTAAATTGAAACTTAAACAGCCATTAGATATTTTTTATATACATTTTTGTACAATTTTTTTTTTTTTTTAAGAATTTTATCGAAATTCAACAAAATTGTCTGCTTTGGTCGTTGGAAGTCGACCAAACGGTACCGTTGGCTCACAAAAAATGGATTCGACATGGTTCGCTTGTAAAATTTGTAACTCTCTTGTTTATTGTTGAATTTTAAAGATTTAGGTAATTAAATTTAAATTTTTTTGTACATTTACACATAAAAATAAAAATAAGAAAAAAGGCAAAATCAATTTGTGTTTTCATTTTACAAAATGATATAAAATTTTTTTGGATTTTATAAAGCAATGAACTGCAATATTGTTGGTTAAAGTGTCCTTGATAGGCAATAATTATGTATGGACTAAAGGCCGTAAAAAAGCTACTTTAAATCAAAAATTTAACAAGTCCAATTAAATAGTGCTAAGTCTTCTACTTGGCTGATTTATTTATTTATTTCAGTAGTATATAGAATTTGTATTATAAAACCTTCATTCAATAATTATTTTTATTTACAGAATTGAGAGAGAAAAATATTAAAAAAACAACACATAAATAGTTGATTTCATTGGATATTAAAATCTGTAACTTTAGATTTAGTTGCAGGATTGAACTAAATTGAATAGATTCTATTTAATAAAATGTTGGACTATAATTCTGCATAAAAATATTGGACAATGATTTTTTAAAATATTGACGCATAAAGTCAAAATATGTTTTTAATGAATGCGTTAAAATTAGAAAATTTAATTAAAAACTAGATAGTTTTGAAGCTAAATATCAAGATGTATCTGTTCTCTTAAGCAATGCTATGCAAAGTTTATATATTAAAGTAAAAACAAAGACTGTAAATGATATATTACAGAAAAATCATCGAACAAAATGCATTTTGTAATACATTCCTCTGACTAATTGTACCATTCATAACATCTGGCTATGTCTACTTAAATAATTTAAAATTTCTATAAAACTTCACCTAAAATGTCAATTATTATTTTGATATACAATTTATTTTAACCTGACACTCACAAGCTTCGCAATATCATTAAATACTATCAAAAATAGTATAAATTAGATTTCTCACATAATTCTGTCAAAAAATTCAAAATATACTTTTCACGTAAACAAAATAGCTTTTAACTTTATTAAAACTTAACCGATTTCTTAAGATGAGGTATCAATAAAAGGATTGAAGCTTCCGTAAAAATACAAAAATAAAATCTTACATAATTGATAGTCAACATTTTTAAATATAGGCTTCACAAGGGAAATATGATCAATTTTCACTTTACTAACCGTAATTTTTACATTTTTTTATTTATTATTTTGATTTAAATTTATTATAATAACAGAGTGATCAGTGGTCATTTTGAAGTGTCAGACATTAATGTGAGTCAGCTACAAGCTTCAAAAAGACATTTAAAAATTGTCCGAACGCAAAAATAAACCAAATTACAGGTCGATAAAATATCAAGTTTGAATTAACTTCACAAAAAAGCACATTATGCTTCCTTGAAAAAGAATCCCTTTTAGAACTTTTCACTAAATTATTATTAAATAATTGTACATATCCAATATCCAACAAACTATACAAAAATAAATAATGATAGGAAGTAAGACTTCTGTACGCGTGTACATGAGTACACACAACTTTTTTTGTTGTTGTTGAATTTGTTAATTTAAAACTTTTTTGATGAATTAATTCTGTAAACTTCAATTAAAAACATCACTTCTTATAAGAGCATTGATTTCTTATTGTGAAAATGAAATGAAATGAAAACTTTAACGAGTTCTTAATATTGCAATAAAAAGATCAAACTTTTGTGAGAAATTTTTATTTAATGTCTAGAACTATATTCCGTCCGTTCACTGAGAATGCAGAATTTTTTATTTTTTTTTAAATGTAGTCTAATAGCTTGCAAATGGAGCTACTCAATCTTATTTTACTGATTAGAATTAGAAGAACAATCTGAAGTAAAAATTCTATAGTTTATTTTTAACTTACGTCCATTACTCAGTGATAAGAAACTGATGAGAAGCAAAACAGCTGAATTTCCAATGACACCAGATATTTTTATCATTGTGTAGTACTGCTTTGGCTTGAAAAAATTAAAAACTAACAATTTGTGACTTCTTCGGTTTAAAAAAAAAACGATGATAATAATGATTTAAAAGCAGAGCACTGTGCTTACTCTAGTGAACCGCAAAAGACTAATCAAGACGATTCTATGGTAATGACCAGGAAAGGTAGGACTATCTCCATATCAGTGGGGTTTTCCAATTCTAATCGCAATGCTCGCAAGCATTGCATGCAAGGCCTTCAGTAGCCAATAAGTGGTTAGAAAATTTGACTTTCTTCACTAATTTCTCTAATAAATTTTATTTTTATTTACCAGGAGGAGGGAATTCCCCAAGAAAACAATTCAATCTGTATAGAATATCAAAAAAAAAAAAATGTACCACATGGATGAAATCCGTAAATAAATTTTATAACACAAAAATTGGTACGCCATTTTAAAGATATTATTTATCAACATCTAAAAACTAAAATTTGAAAAAAAAATATTGAATAGTTTTCGAAAAAACGTTTTTTTTTCAAAAAAAAATTAAAGTTTCGAAAAAAACGTTTTTTTCAAAAAAAAAATTAAATTTTTATTTTTAAATTCAGAAAAATAATTTTCGAAATTGTTTTACGGCGACTTAAAAGCTTTTATGTAAGAAAAATAAAATGCACGACTGGGTCGCACGTACTTGCTCTTGTAGATAAAGTTACTATTTATGCTAAGCCTTTTTAATTAAAAATTTGGAAATGCATTTTAAGAAAAAAAAAAAATTAAAAAAGCATAAGATTCGATTTTTAAATGACTAAAATAGCTTCTTAGCTGAATTTAACCTCAAAACGAAGTATGTAATTTGATTTCTTCTATAATGATATATTTTTAGAAAAAAGATTTGAAAATCGTTACAGCCCTTTTTAAAAAAAACTATTTTTTCCATATAAAATTTTGCAATGACTTTTATATAAAAAAATTGGTACGCCATTTTTAAAATATTATTTATCAACATCTAAAAACTAAAATTTGAAAAAAAAAATATTGAATAGTTTTCAAAAAAATGATTTTTCAAAAAAAAAATTTCAATTTTTTTTTTTAAATCCAAAAAAATAATTTTCGAAATATTTTTTACTAAATGTTATTACGGCAACTTAAAAGCATCCATGTAAAATAAACTGGTTGAAATTGATTGGGACATGAAGGAGAAAATCTGAATTTAAAAAAAAACGGTTCTATGGCAGGTACCGTTAATAACGGTTTTTGAAAAATAGATCTCATTTAAGGATAGATCTTACCCAAAGAAATGACCATGATTTTTTAATCAAAATCGTAGACACCGTTTTTGAGAAAAATGAGTTTTTCTTAAACCGGTATATAACAGGTACCGTTATCCAAAAAAAAAAATTTAAAAAATGTCTGGGGATATTCTCCAAAAAACGCCACATACCAAGTTTGAAGTAAATCGACCCATCAGTTTAGGCTGTGGTCTCTGATACATACAGACAGACAGGCAGACAAACAGAATTTACGGACCCACTTTTTTCTTATTCTCTATCATCGTAATGTCATGTTTGATTGTTATCTCAATTTTTTTTTGTACGAATGCATAACTTGATATATGGTACCCATATCGCACGTAAAAATGATTGAAATTCATTGAGTCACAAAGATGTCCATTTCATATCGCATGAACTCTCGTTCAAATTGTAGGAATTTAGCGTTTTGGGGCCCTTCTTAGCAATTGTCGAAAAGGGTACATATGTACATTTCAGAAAGCAATCTCTGTTCGGGAACAATAGCCAAAAGTCGTCATCGTTAGATCAGTCCTTATCCGAGGCATAGTATCGGTTTTGTTAGCGGAATTTGCATCAGTTACGAAGAATGCTAGCCTCCATAACCTATCCTAGAAAGTTAGGAACTTTTGTATTAGTGTTATTAGCTTCCTTCGTTCAATACTCGCGTTTATAAGTTAAAGTCCGGTTGGACGAGACCAGTATCTAGTGGTTACCACGAAGTGGTAAAATAAGCACAATTGATGTGTAGAAACAGTTGCGGATCACTAGAAGCCACCAAGTTTTTCCGGCCAGAGCCTATCCGATTTCTACACACCCAACCACCAAAACTATGACTCATTCGTTGTGTTTTATGAATAAGAACCAACTGATTTTGGAATGAGAAAGTACCTATACGAACATTTCTTAATGTTTTCAATTGAAAAGATGGATTAACAGCTCACAATGCCAATGTTCTCTCATTTTATATTTTTATTTTTCATCAACTTCATCTTGAAAAGTGTTTTTACTTACAATTTATTGTTAAAACATGTCCTTTTGCTCTTTATTCCACCATCACGTCACAATATCCATCAAGCTCTCAATTAAACTGGGGTGATAATGAAAAGAACGATTGTGCAAACACGGATGAGAAAATTACCCCTTATGATGAGCTCAACAATAAAAAAAAGATAAAAAAAAAAGAAATTCCTGGTTAATTGAAACAGGAAGCACTCTAGCTGCGTCACAACATCCCAACTGCTTCTACCATATCCTTCATTTTACCATTTTCACACATAATGCAAGTAATTAGTGTTTTTTTTTTGCAATTTTTTACTACTTGATTTTTCTTATGTATGAGCGCATAGAGTTAAGTACTTGCTACTCCTATTCGATGTGGTGCAGTGCGTAGCAAGAGCAACAAAAAAAAAATACAAAACAAAAAGGAGTCTACAGGCAGCTATAAAAGAAACTCCAGACATCATTGTGTTGTTGTTATGTATGTAGTATGCTCTTCCTTCTAGCCAAAGTCAAGCACCGCATTCAGATGTTTGCAATGCTGCTACATACTATACACATGTATACTACATAGATAAAATCCACTGTTGCATTTTATGAAAAGGATATCAAAAGTGACAGGATAACGATGCTGCTTTTTGCCAACGATAAGCATGGTGGTGACGAAGAAGATGAATAACAACATGCCCTGTTCAGGCCTTATCAAAACTCATGCATCATCTTCACATTTTATGTACATATATAGCAACCTAGGAGCAGAATTGTCATTGAAAAGGATAATATACATAGTGAAATGCCTCCCACACTGAAAATTTTGCTTTTGGTCCTTCGAGCCGGATCTCCAAGTGACATTGTGAATTAAAACTCTTACGCGCCCAAACACAAAATGACATGGCTGCTCAATGCTTGACGCGAAGCTCATCGTTGACACAACGGAAGCTCCTCACCATCAAGGGACCATCCGAACCCGAGTTGAGCTATTGTTTTTAATTTTTTAATTTTTTTTTTCCTCACTTGACTACTGCAACAAGGATGATAATGTTGACGATGATAATGATGATGATGATGATGATGATTATGATGACGACGTGTTGTACTGCAATGTTGCACCCGTAATTGTCTTAAGCATTTAAGTGTATTACAGAGACCGTCATCAAGGATAACACAGACAGGAAACAGGACGAAGCAGAAGAGGTTTAAAAATTATAACAATAATAATGAAGGGATGCAGTGAATGAGAAAATAGAATTGTGGAATGGGTAGTGGCTATAAAATGTTGAAAAATGAGATCAGCCTTCCCCCTCTGCTCTAAGGGTAGCACCTTCATTTCCTATAGGGAATGGGGTACATTTTATTATGTCTTCCGGCAGGACTGCAATTTACAAAGTGCACAAAAGTTTTGTCTCTATTGTTTTTCATTCATCATCATCATCATCATCATCATCCTCTGGGTTCTAGGGTGTGTCGCCTTGACTCTCTGCCTCCTGCCTGCATTTTATTCTCATCTAGCTATATGTCCTATGAAGCCAGCAGCAGTAGCTTTCGTCTTCGAGGGGACTTTTGTTGCAGAATCCCTCCTTGTTGTGTCGCATGTCCTTGTGTTATTTGATAGCGGCAAATTGGAACAATTGTCAGACCGGATGTCTACAAGTGAGTGCTTTATAACACTACAAACTACGTTAGGCAGGCAGTTCAGCAGGAGCTGCCATAAGCGGGGGACTTTCTATGTCCACCTCCCAAAGATCTCTTATTATAACGACTACGACTAGGTATACGACAATGAGGATGAGCACGATATTGAGAATGTTTGGGGGGTGGATGATGATGATGATTATGATGATGATGATGCATCATCAAAAAAGAGAAAGTGCCTTGTTGCACTTAAATTGTTGTCTTGTTTCGCAATTTTCTTGCCTTTCCTGTGTGCCTCGGCACGCCTCCTTTCTCAAATCCAATAGTAGGCCTATGTAATACAAATACACAAACACACACACATTATATTCTTGGATATCCTCATCAAACTATACTAGCAAAGTTATAGAGCTAAGCAAAAATGAAAACAAAAAAAAAATCAAGAAAAATAGAAAAAAGGACTTGAAGCTTCTTGTGTTTTATGTGCTGAATCATCATCACGAACACAGAACTTAGGAACTTTATGGTGCTCTTGGATATGTGTATATATTTTCTACATATACTATACTACATTTGTATGGGAGAAATATCCGCATTGAAAAATTTAATATAGTGTGTTTTATGAGTGTGTTTGGTTGTGCTGTGTGTGTAGGTGGTTTAGTTTGGATTTAGAAAGAAAGGACGCATTTTTTTCGAATTTGTGTGTGTTGTTTTTTTTATTTTTTAATTTTTATTTTGTTTCATAGAACTTGAAAAATCACTTGAATTAAATTCATATACAAAATAGTTGCTTGGTAAAGGATATTGCATGTGGCCGGGTTACCTACTGTACTTTGGAGAAAAGGAGAAAAGGTATGTTCCCCAAAATTAGTTTTTTTGAAGCTACATCGAATAAAAGCAACACTTACTCAATAAGACAACGCTAAAAAAAGTTATTTTCATTTTTATGCAATAATGAATCTATTTTCGGTGCAACGAGCAAATCTTTTTTCAAATAATGGTTCATTAATAAAATTTGGTATGAAACTTTCAATTGTCATGAGAATTCAGGACCAGAAGAGTTCATTCAAATATTTTGTCTGAAAGGATGTTTTTTTTAGTGATGAAGTACTTTGTGCAACGAGTTTCAAGACACCCTGTAAAAATAATCTTAGATTGATAAAAATTCTTAAAAATATTCCGAAGTTCATAAGAATCATGATTACAAAAGTCAACATGCGTATCATGATTGAAAGGGTGTTTTTTTGTTGTCTCTTTACACTGACCCAATATTCGATTTATTCGGGTCGTATAGCTACTTATATTTTGGGAAATTTCGGAGATTGCCATAGATATTTTTTTTAAGTGTTAAATTAAGCAATGTAGACTTACATCATTATCAAGTCAAGATCTCTCACTTTGACTTTTAAATAAAGTGTGTATGGCAATTGCAGAAATTTACCAAGATATGTGTAGCTATAACTATACTCTGTCCAACAAAAATTGTCAGTACGGGTCTTACGGGTTAGCTTTTTTCTTATAAAAGTTGCTGGTTAGTGGTTGTATTCCCATATCACCTACTGAAATAAAATGCACGACTGGATCGCACGAACGTGCTCATGTAATGCAAAGCTATTTTATGTATTAACTTAGGTTGAAAATTGTAGCTTTTGGTCATCTGATGTGTGTAGGTAAAAAAAAACTCTAAAAATTTATCGTTATTCAAAAAATCATATAAAAAAGTTTAATCAAAATCGTTACAGCTGTTTTCGATAAAATTCGAATAACTCAAAAGTGTTGTATGTGAGTTACTCGTTCTAGATGAGATATTCAAAAACAAAAAAAAATCAACTTTCGAAATTACGTAAAAATCATCTGTATCAAATTTAAAGAAAATGCGTATACGCGTTTGGGCAGTGGACAAGTGTACAGATGGACGCACAGACGTACAGACGCACAGACGCACAGACCGACGGACGGCATGACGAAAACCACTTTTTCGGACTTCTCCATCATCGTAATGTTGGTTTTGATTAAAACCTCAATTTTTTTTTGACACGAAACCAATACTTGCCCTTTAGAGCAAGTAAAAATTGGAAAATCGTTAGAGCCGTTTTTAAAATAATAAATTTTTTCTATATAAAAATTCTCAAAGTTGGTACCTACAAATATGTCATTTTCAAGAAAATATTAATGCACATCTTAAACCAAAATTTTTAAAAAAATACAGTGACCAGTTTTCGAAAAATTAATTTTTCAAAAAAAAATTTGAAAGATCTTTTAAAAATCCAAAAATAATTTTTTTTTTTGAAAATTTTGATATATCCTATCAACATCCCAAAAACTTATTATCTACTTGTTTTGCGAGCTTACGCAAGGCTTTGGGCCATGGGCAGTCAATAACTAGTGTGCCATACAACTTGAAAATGGTTGTGAATGTTTTAATTTTTGTTCCTATCTATTTATGATTTCATTCGACTGTTTTTTTTTTTACAAAATAGTGTACATTTTTTACGGGGACTAATGTAAAAAAAATAAAATATTGATTTTCACCAAGACATTGGAGAATTTAGAATTCCGGTCTCTGATGGATACCTTAATTATATTTAAAATCAGTACTGTCCCCCGTTGGACTAAAGACAAACATTGTCTTCTTAATTTTCTCCGTTTATTCCCCCCACTTATTTGATGATTCTGGAATACATTCAAGCATAAAAATAACACAGGTAAGTTGTATTATTATTTGTAAGTATTTATAAGTACTTTGGAACATTTTGTTCGCTAATTAAGAAAGTTTTTTTGTTGTTGTTATTTTCCATACACTTACAAATGCATACTTACGTACCTATAAGAAACTGATAAATTTTCAAAAAATAACCGTGGAAATTTTCCATGAAACCACTTCAGTCAACGAAACTTTAGTCTATGCGGTTGATGGTACAACTTGAAGCCGTCAGAGAATGTCACGGAACCATAGAACAAATTCCATGTTTCGGCTACGCTTTCAAAAAACTAGTAAAAGTTTTTTTTTCCTCTTTTTGCTGTTAATTGTTGCCTGGATGCGGTTTCCACTTTCGGTTATTTCTGTTAAGTAAACAAAATTAAATTTTTAAAAGGGACACAACATGGATGTCCTTATATTCTGTTCGTACACCTTACTTAAATGAGGTTGTCGGTCAAATTAAAAGGAATTTTTCTCCAACGTGTGTGTGTATAAGTGTGCTTCACAGTAACCAGCGCTAATTAAATGTCACTGCTGTGGTTATAATGATGTATAATAAGCTGCTGGCCAATGGATGCTGGTATCTATAGTAGGTATATATATATATATAGTTGCACCAGACAGGCTCAAGGTTTAGGAAGCGAAGTTGCCCGGTCGCGTCGTCTGTGAGATTGTCCCCAATATGGATACCTGTTTTTAAATGTTCCTTCACTTAAAATAAAACAGGGATGTATTTTGTTAGAAAATATTAATATGGCTCAAGGATTTGCTTTGACTTTTAGATCTCTGAAGTAGGAGCAGATAAGGAAAAAGAATAAAAAGAAGATGAAGATGTAGAAGAAGAAGAAGAAGAAGAAGAAGAAGAAGAAGAAGCAGAAGAAGAAGAAGAAGAAGAAGAAGAAGAAGAAGAAGAAGAAGAAGAAGAAGAAGAAGAAGAAGAAGAAGAAGAAGAAGAAGAAGAAGAAGAAGAAGAAGAAGAAGAAGAAGAAGAAGAAGAAGAAGAAGAAGAAGAAGAAGAAGAAGAAGAAGAAGAAGCAGAAGAAGAAGAAGAAGAAGAAGCAGAAGCAGAAGATGCAAAATCAGACAAAGTAGAAACAGAAACGAAAGATTAAGGTGAAGATGAACATGGAGATGAAAAAGAAACAGGTTGTGAGTATTTGTGCTTCTAATGCTAACATCAAATTGGCCGAAAACCTGCTACATTTAAAAAAAAACTAATGATGTCAGCCCTGGCAATAGACATATGTAAAATGTAACAACTGTTGAAACTTTGTTAAAGTTGTACTGAACACGACCGACAAATGGCTTCAACCAACGTCAGGGGTTATAATTTTGAACCGTCCTAAAAGTCGCATACACAACAGAAATATTTAGGTACACATACATAAACACAGTCCCCAATCTTTCTAAAGTGGAGACTGCTCGTAAAGAATGTGGAACACATCCTCTTCATAAACTACAAACACACTTACCGAAACATTTCCTTTTCTTTGAAACCCTCTGTGCACTGTGCCTACAATAAGATGAAGACGCGCATCGTCCATATCATAGTTTATGCTGTTGGTAGCTGTGCGTTGGTGGTACCAACCTCGGCAGGCATTCCACCATCAAAAGCAAAGAAAGGAAAACTTTTCAGTTTCCCTGAGAAAAGAAGAGAAAGAAAAACAAAAATTCTAATATAAAAACTTTTTCAAGGATCTAAAATAACGAGTAGAATTAAGTGGATAATTTTTATTTCGAGAGCGGCACACAGATGCCCATGCCCACCTAACCACCCTCGTTCTCGAAGCACACGCAGTCACTCAGCTGCTAGGTTTTATGGTTGTCGGTTGGGTCGAGTTGGGTATTCAATTCATCCTTAGTCTATAGGTCCAAATGCTGCTGGTCCTTTCCGGTTCGCAGTCTGGTTCTCGTCATTCTTTGGTCAGCTTTAGTCAAGCTGAAGTTCAACTTGGGACCTCTTTCTCGTTCTCAATTTCTTTTCTCTTGCTTTGGTTTACTTTGCGTGTTGGTCTAGAAGAGCCCAGCGCAAACCAGATGGAAAACTGGACGAACGATAGGGTAATACTCGTCAAAGGACAAACTTCTGAAAGAAAAAAAAAAAAAATGCGGAAGGGCGGAAGCGCAACGGAGTTCATAACAGTTGAATACGAATCCGTTGCTTGTGGGTGGCAATGGCAATGGACGATGCGATGGCGAACAGAAGACAAGAAAACTGTAAACTTTTCTTTCCGCATAATATACATTTTTTTTTCAAGCTCCTGTTATGATGCTTGTGTATAGTCATGCTCATCGTATTCCTTAGGTAGAATTTCTGCAAACGTCAACCCTTACCTACAACTGGTTGGTGTCCTGCTGTTGCTGCTACATTGCTGCTGTTTCTGGCTGGCCCCCATTATCCTTTGTTTGTGTTATTACGCTTGAGGTCTAGGACTTTTCTATTATTTACTTCCCTTTTCATTAGGTCGATAATTGGCTTGCTTAAGTACTTTTTGATGATGGTACATTTTTCTTCCTTACAATTTTTCTTTTTTTTTCTTCCTCTGGTTTGCAAGGATATTAAAAATATGTAAGTCCGTCTGTATCTGTATAATGTGAAGAATTTAGGTAAGCATTGCCTTTGGCATGGAGATTTCAAAATTTTGCTTCTTTTGCTTTTTGCATTTCTATCATAAGGACTCGATAACTTGAGTGCAATGAGTTGAGTTGTAAAATCCTTCGAGTGATGAAGATGATTGATCCATCCTTGTATATACGGTCTAAGGTATTGATTTTGAAATAATATGTTGTGTTGTGCTCAGCATATTTATTGGGCTGATTTATTTCGTATCTACTAATATATCGTGTAAAGGAGATATGGATAAATGATAAATGAAAGAGAAATTTTATGCATGTAAAGGTATTTTTGATTGCACATTTGTCGAGAAGCTATATGAGCTTATATGTGTGATAATGACTTCCTTAAGCTGGAATTAAAAGGTAAATATAAATAAGATAGAAGTTCTACTAAGGAAAAATGTGTATTTGCTTTTGGTAATAGCTTGAAGAAGTTAAGATGAGGATTAAAAGCAATTCAATCATAGAAATAAAATAAAGTGTTTTGGATTTATTTTTAAGTGGATAAATGATAATCTTTGATGTCTCCAATTAAGTATTATGCCTTGGGTATAATAGGCTTTAAGAATACTTAAATCAAAAGTAGGTACATGTTTCATTATGTATATAGAAAATGCACCTTTCTAGAAAGTAAGCGTTGGATGCAGAAAAGAGATTTACGGTAGCTTCAACTATCAGACAGAAAACTTTGCAATTTCGGGAATTGTTTTCGCAGAAGGGTACATTTAAAAATCCCAACCATTAAAATGCGACAATAAACAAAAAAGTTACAAATTTTATAAGCGAACCATCTCGAATCCTTTTGTGAGCCAATGGTATCGTTCTCCACTCTTCGAGTTCCACCGACCAAGGTAACCAATTTTGTTGAATTTTGCTGAGACTCTTTTCAAGTTTGTGAAACTTTTATAGCATGTACATGTACAGTTATGTGCTACAGGTAATTTTATCGTGATGATCATTTTCAAAGGTCTAAAAAATTATTTGATTTTTTAAAATAGTTTTTAACTTTAGAAGTTGATTTTTTAGAATTTGTTCCTTTATTAAAATTCATCATCATTTCAATTTATCTATTCAATTTAATTTGTTTTATAATTCGTACCCTTATACTTTTCGAATTGTACAAATTTTTTTTTATGTCTCTTACCCCATTTTACCCTAACTTCCCAGTGAAATCCCAATATAAAATGTAAGTGTGTTGTTATTCTTTACCTACTTATAGTGTCTGTGTGAAAAAACCCGTAATAAAGGGCTGAAAAAGTCTATGTGTTATTACTGGCTGAATATTTTTATAAATGCCAGTAAGGAAGTATAACTTCAAAAAGAGTATCACACAAAAATTGACAGAACCTTTAACATCTTTTCTGAAATGTAGGCTTTGCGCAACTTGTTAAACATTCCACCAAGTAAAAAAAAAACAATTTCTTATTATTTGTGTGCCGCCATGATGTAACCTGGTGTAAACTAAGATTGAGTCATTAAAACTTTTACGACCCCATTTAACTGCTCAGAAAAAAACAATCCTTTTTTTCCTCTTTCGTATTTAACCGAAAGCATCGGTGTAAAAGTCCTTCATACAACCTCGCATCGCAAGTCCCAACAAACTGGCACTCATCTTCTATTTTATATAGGGTCATTATTAAACTCAATAAATACAAAAACAAACAACAAAAAAATGTAATTTCACAACAAGAAATAAAAATGTCTGGGCGCAGAAAAAGAATCTATATACGCAGAAATAACGAAGACAGTGAGTGAACAAAAAAAAAAATCAAGGATATGTATAAAATAATCCTTTGGGGGGGAGTGAAATATTTTTTTTACGATCTACAAAAAGGTTCGACTAAAGAAATATAAAGTCATTCTCGTCGACCTTTTGTCATAACTAAAAGTTTCAATGGCCAAATCGTGGAAGAATCTACATCATCTATATACCCACCACACAGCACACCACCAGCGCACCGCACCGTTTCCCTGTCCAACTTTTTAACAAAAAAAAAAAACCAAAAACAACATTCGAGTTATGAGAATCAAGGACGAAATAAATGCTTCTGAATAAAGTAAAGCAATATTTT